>CM046306.1:6538746-8938746 GCA_025267735.1 Mactra quadrangularis
AGATTTGCACGGGGTTTCTCGGTACCTGAACGTGGTGGGTTTGGTGTTTAAACACGTTTTTCAGGTGCCCTAGATGGTTAGCAACCTAACTGCAAAAAATCTCATTCGCACACCGAGGTGCGCCATGGCAACAGAGCCGCAAAGTATACCGTGCAATATGGCTATATATGGCTATAGAACAGCAAAAATGGCCGCCTCATCCTGGTGTCCCGAGGTTTGCACGCGTTTTTTGCTACCTTAATGTAGTTACTTACTTGTTTAAACACATTTTCCCGATGCCCTACGTAGTTAGCAACCCATTTGCACAAAAATCATACCTGCGCAGTGAGATGCGCAGTGGCTACAGGGCCCCAAAGTCGCCCCTCATCCTGGTGTCCCGAGATTTGCACGGGGTTTCTCGGTACCTGAACGTGGTGGGTTTGGTGTTTAAACACGTTTTTCAGGTGCCCTAGATGGTTAGCAACCTAACTGCAAAAAATCACATTCGCACACCGAGGTGCGCCATGGCAACAGAGCCGCAAAGTATACCGTGCAATATGGCTATATACGGCTATAGAACAGCAAAAATGGCCGCCTCATTCTGGTGTCCCGAGGTTTGCACGCGTTTTTTGCTACCTTAATGTAGTTACTTACTTGTTTAAACACATTTTCCCGATGCCCTACGTAGTTAGCAACCCATTTGCACAAAAATCATACCTGCGCAGTGAGATGCGCAGTGGCTACAGGGCCCCAAAGTCGCCCCTCATCCTGGTGTCCCGAGATTTGCACGGGGTTTCTCGGTACCTGAACGTGGTGGGTTTGGTGTTTAAACACGTTTTTCAGGTGCCCTAGATGGTTAGCAACCTAACTGCAAAAAATCACATTCGCACACCGAGGTGCGCCATGGCAACAGAGCCGCAAAGTATACCGTGCAATATGGCTATATATGGCTATAGAACAGCAAAAATGGCCGCCTCATCCTGGTGTCCCGAGGTTTGCACGCGTTTTTTGCTACCTTAATGTAGTTACTTACTTGTTTAAACACATTTTCCCCGATGCCCTACGTAGTTAGCAACCCATTTGCACAAAAATCATACCTGCGCAGTGAGATGCGCAGTGGCTACAGGGCCCCAAAATCGCCCCTCATCCTGGTGTCCCGAGATTTGCACGGGGTTTCTCGGTACCTGAACGTGGTGGGTTTGGTGTTTAAACACGTTTTTCAGGTGCCCTAGATGGTTAGCAACCTAACTGCAAAAAATCTCATTCGCACACCGAGGTGCGCCATGGCAACAGAGCCGCAAAGTATACCGTGCAATATGGCTATATATGGCTATAGAACAGCAAAAATGGCCGCCTCATCCTGGTGTCCCGAGGTTTGCACGCGTTTTTTGCTACCTTAATGTAGTTACTTACTTGTTTAAACACATTTTCCCGATGCCCTACGTAGTTAGCAACCCATTTGCACAAAAATCATACCTGCGCAGTGAGATGCGCAGTGGCTACAGGGCCCCAAAGTCGCCCCTCATCCTGGTGTCCCGAGATTTGCACGGGGTTTCTCGGTACCTGAACGTGGTGGGTTTGGTGTTTAAACACGTTTTTCAGGTGCCCTAGATGGTTAGCAACCTAACTGCAAAAAATCACATTCGCACACCGAGGTGCGCCATGGCAACAGAGCCGCAAAGTATACCGTGCAATATGGCTATATACGGCTATAGAACAGCAAAAATGGCCGCCTCATTCTGGTGTCCCGAGGTTTGCACGCGTTTTTTGCTACCTTAATGTAGTTACTTACTTGTTTAAACACATTTTCCCGATGCCCTACGTAGTTAGCAACCCATTTGCACAAAAATCATACCTGCGCAGTGAGATGCGCAGTGGCTACAGGGCCCCAAAGTCGCCCCTCATCCTGGTGTCCCGAGATTTGCACGGGGTTTCTCGGTACCTGAACGTGGTGGGTTTGGTGTTTAAACACGTTTTTCAGGTGCCCTAGATGGTTAGCAACCTAACTGCAAAAAATCACATTCGCACACCGAGGTGCGCCATGGCAACAGAGCCGCAAAGTATACCGTGCAATATGGCTATATATGGCTATAGAACAGCAAAAATGGCCGCCTCATCCTGGTGTCCCGAGGTTTGCACGCGTTTTTTGCTACCTTAATGTAGTTACTTACTTGTTTAAACACATTTTCCCGATGCCCTACGTAGTTAGCAACCCATTTGCACAAAAATCATACCTGCGCAGTGAGATGCGCAGTGGCTACAGGGCCCCAAAATCGCCCCTCATCCTGGTGTCCCGAGATTTGCACGGGGTTTCTCGGTACCTGAACGTGGTGGGTTTGGTGTTTAAACACGTTTTTCAGGTGCCCTAGATGGTTAGCAACCTAACTGCAAAAAATCTCATTCGCACACCGAGGTGCGCCATGGCAACAGAGCCGCAAAGTATACCGTGCAATATGGCTATATATGGCTATAGAACAGCAAAAATGGCCGCCTCATCCTGGTGTCCCGAGGTTTGCACGCGTTTTTTGCTACCTTAATGTAGTTACTTACTTGTTTAAACACATTTTCCCGATGCCCTACGTAGTTAGCAACCCATTTGCACAAAAATCATACCTGCGCAGTGAGATGCGCAGTGGCTACAGGGCCCCAAAGTCGCCCCTCATCCTGGTGTCCCGAGATTTGCACGGGGTTTCTCGGTACCTGAACGTGGTGGGTTTGGTGTTTAAACACGTTTTTCAGGTGCCCTAGATGGTTAGCAACCTAACTGCAAAAAATCACATTCGCACACCGAGGTGCGCCATGGCAACAGAGCCGCAAAGTATACCGTGCAATATGGCTATATATGGCTATAGAACAGCAAAAATGGCCGCCTCATCCTGGTGTCCCGAGGTTTGCACGCGTTTTTTGCTACCTTAATGTAGTTACTTACTTGTTTAAACACATTTTCCCGATGCCCTACGTAGTTAGCAACCCATTTGCACAAAAATCATACCTGCGCAGTGAGATGCGCAGTGGCTACAGGGCCCCAAAGTCGCCCCTCATCCTGGTGTCCCGAGATTTGCACGGGGTTTCTCGGTACCTGAACGTGGTGGGTTTGGTGTTTAAACACGTTTTTCAGGTGCCCTAGATGGTTAGCAACCTAACTGCAAAAAATCACATTCGCACACCGAGGTGCGCCATGGCAACAGAGCCGCAAAGTATACCGTGCAATATGGCTATATACGGCTATAGAACAGCAAAAATGGCCGCCTCATTCTGGTGTCCCGAGGTTTGCACGCGTTTTTTGCTACCTTAATGTAGTTACTTACTTGTTTAAACACATTTTCCCGATGCCCTACGTAGTTAGCAACCCATTTGCACAAAAATCATACCTGCGCAGTGAGATGCGCAGTGGCTACAGGGCCCCAAAGTCGCCCCTCATCCTGGTGTCCCGAGATTTGCACGGGGTTTCTCGGTACCTGAACGTGGTGGGTTTGGTGTTTAAACACGTTTTTCAGGTGCCCTAGATGGTTAGCAACCTAACTGCAAAAAATCACATTCGCACACCGAGGTGCGCCATGGCAACAGAGCCGCAAAGTATACCGTGCAATATGGCTATATATGGCTATAGAACAGCAAAAATGGCCGCCTCATCCTGGTGTCCCGAGGTTTGCACGCGTTTTTTGCTACCTTAATGTAGTTACTTACTTGTTTAAACACATTTTCCCGATGCCCTACGTAGTTAGCAACCCATTTGCACAAAAATCATACCTGCGCAGTGAGATGCGCAGTGGCTACAGGGCCCCAAAATCGCCCCTCATCCTGGTGTCCCGAGATTTGCACGGGGTTTCTCGGTACCTGAACGTGGTGGGTTTGGTGTTTAAACACGTTTTTCAGGTGCCCTAGATGGTTAGCAACCTAACTGCAAAAAATCTCATTCGCACACCGAGGTGCGCCATGGCAACAGAGCCGCAAAGTATACCGTGCAATATGGCTATATATGGCTATAGAACAGCAAAAATGGCCGCCTCATCCTGGTGTCCCGAGGTTTGCACGCGTTTTTTGCTACCTTAATGTAGTTACTTACTTGTTTAAACACATTTTCCCCGATGCCCTACGTAGTTAGCAACCCATTTGCACAAAAATCATACCTGCGCAGTGAGATGCGCAGTGGCTACAGGGCCCCAAAGTCGCCCCTCATCCTGGTGTCCCGAGATTTGCACGGGGTTTCTCGGTACCTGAACGTGGTGGGTTTGGTGTTTAAACACGTTTTTCAGGTGCCCTAGATGGTTAGCAACCTAACTGCAAAAAATCACATTCGCACACCGAGGTGCGCCATGGCAACAGAGCCGCAAAGTATACCGTGCAATATGGCTATATACGGCTATAGAACAGCAAAAATGGCCGCCTCATTCTGGTGTCCCGAGGTTTGCACGCGTTTTTTGCTACCTTAATGTAGTTACTTACTTGTTTAAACACATTTTCCCGATGCCCTACGTAGTTAGCAACCCATTTGCACAAAAATCATACCTGCGCAGTGAGATGCGCAGTGGCTACAGGGCCCCAAAGTCGCCCCTCATCCTGGTGTCCCGAGATTTGCACGGGGTTTCTCGGTACCTGAACGTGGTGGGTTTGGTGTTTAAACACGTTTTTCAGGTGCCCTAGATGGTTAGCAACCTAACTGCAAAAAATCACATTCGCACACCGAGGTGCGCCATGGCAACAGAGCCGCAAAGTATACCGTGCAATATGGCTATATATGGCTATAGAACAGCAAAAATGGCCGCCTCATCCTGGTGTCCCGAGGTTTGCACGCGTTTTTTGCTACCTTAATGTAGTTACTTACTTGTTTAAACACATTTTCCCGATGCCCTACGTAGTTAGCAACCCATTTGCACAAAAATCATACCTGCGCAGTGAGATGCGCAGTGGCTACAGGGCCCCAAAATCGCCCCTCATCCTGGTGTCCCGAGATTTGCACGGGGTTTCTCGGTACCTGAACGTGGTGGGTTTGGTGTTTAAACACGTTTTTCAGGTGCCCTAGATGGTTAGCAACCTAACTGCAAAAAATCTCATTCGCACACCGAGGTGCGCCATGGCAACAGAGCCGCAAAGTATACCGTGCAATATGGCTATATATGGCTATAGAACAGCAAAAATGGCCGCCTCATCCTGGTGTCCCGAGGTTTGCACGCGTTTTTTGCTACCTTAATGTAGTTACTTACTTGTTTAAACACATTTTCCCGATGCCCTACGTAGTTAGCAACCCATTTGCACAAAAATCATACCTGCGCAGTGAGATGCGCAGTGGCTACAGGGCCCCAAAGTCGCCCCTCATCCTGGTGTCCCGAGATTTGCACGGGGTTTCTCGGTACCTGAACGTGGTGGGTTTGGTGTTTAAACACGTTTTTCAGGTGCCCTAGATGGTTAGCAACCTAACTGCAAAAAATCACATTCGCACACCGAGGTGCGCCATGGCAACAGAGCCGCAAAGTATACCGTGCAATATGGCTATATATGGCTATAGAACAGCAAAAATGGCCGCCTCATCCTGGTGTCCCGAGGTTTGCACGCGTTTTTTGCTACCTTAATGTAGTTACTTACTTGTTTAAACACATTTTCCCGATGCCCTACGTAGTTAGCAACCCATTTGCACAAAAATCATACCTGCGCAGTGAGATGCGCAGTGGCTACAGGGCCCCAAAGTCGCCCCTCATCCTGGTGTCCCGAGATTTGCACGGGGTTTCTCGGTACCTGAACGTGGTGGGTTTGGTGTTTAAACACGTTTTTCAGGTGCCCTAGATGGTTAGCAACCTAACTGCAAAAAATCACATTCGCACACCGAGGTGCGCCATGGCAACAGAGCCGCAAAGTATACCGTGCAATATGGCTATATACGGCTATAGAACAGCAAAAATGGCCGCCTCATTCTGGTGTCCCGAGGTTTGCACGCGTTTTTTGCTACCTTAATGTAGTTACTTACTTGTTTAAACACATTTTCCCGATGCCCTACGTAGTTAGCAACCCATTTGCACAAAAATCATACCTGCGCAGTGAGATGCGCAGTGGCTACAGGGCCCCAAAGTCGCCCCTCATCCTGGTGTCCCGAGATTTGCACGGGGTTTCTCGGTACCTGAACGTGGTGGGTTTGGTGTTTAAACACGTTTTTCAGGTGCCCTAGATGGTTAGCAACCTAACTGCAAAAAATCACATTCGCACACCGAGGTGCGCCATGGCAACAGAGCCGCAAAGTATACCGTGCAATATGGCTATATATGGCTATAGAACAGCAAAAATGGCCGCCTCATCCTGGTGTCCCGAGGTTTGCACGCGTTTTTTGCTACCTTAATGTAGTTACTTACTTGTTTAAACACATTTTCCCGATGCCCTACGTAGTTAGCAACCCATTTGCACAAAAATCATACCTGCGCAGTGAGATGCGCAGTGGCTACAGGGCCCCAAAATCGCCCCTCATCCTGGTGTCCCGAGATTTGCACGGGGTTTCTCGGTACCTGAACGTGGTGGGTTTGGTGTTTAAACACGTTTTTCAGGTGCCCTAGATGGTTAGCAACCTAACTGCAAAAAATCTCATTCGCACACCGAGGTGCGCCATGGCAACAGAGCCGCAAAGTATACCGTGCAATATGGCTATATATGGCTATAGAACAGCAAAAATGGCCGCCTCATCCTGGTGTCCCGAGGTTTGCACGCGTTTTTTGCTACCTTAATGTAGTTACTTACTTGTTTAAACACATTTTCCCGATGCCCTACGTAGTTAGCAACCCATTTGCACAAAAATCATACCTGCGCAGTGAGATGCGCAGTGGCTACAGGGCCCCAAAGTCGCCCCTCATCCTGGTGTCCCGAGATTTGCACGGGGTTTCTCGGTACCTGAACGTGGTGGGTTTGGTGTTTAAACACGTTTTTCAGGTGCCCTAGATGGTTAGCAACCTAACTGCAAAAAATCACATTCGCACACCGAGGTGCGCCATGGCAACAGAGCCGCAAAGTATACCGTGCAATATGGCTATATACGGCTATAGAACAGCAAAAATGGCCGCCTCATTCTGGTGTCCCGAGGTTTGCACGCGTTTTTTGCTACCTTAATGTAGTTACTTACTTGTTTAAACACATTTTCCCGATGCCCTACGTAGTTAGCAACCCATTTGCACAAAAATCATACCTGCGCAGTGAGATGCGCAGTGGCTACAGGGCCCCAAAGTCGCCCCTCATCCTGGTGTCCCGAGATTTGCACGGGGTTTCTCGGTACCTGAACGTGGTGGGTTTGGTGTTTAAACACGTTTTTCAGGTGCCCTAGATGGTTAGCAACCTAACTGCAAAAAATCACATTCGCACACCGAGGTGCGCCATGGCAACAGAGCCGCAAAGTATACCGTGCAATATGGCTATATATGGCTATAGAACAGCAAAAATGGCCGCCTCATCCTGGTGTCCCGAGGTTTGCACGCGTTTTTTGCTACCTTAATGTAGTTACTTACTTGTTTAAACACATTTTCCCGATGCCCTACGTAGTTAGCAACCCATTTGCACAAAAATCATACCTGCGCAGTGAGATGCGCAGTGGCTACAGGGCCCCAAAATCGCCCCTCATCCTGGTGTCCCGAGATTTGCACGGGGTTTCTCGGTACCTGAACGTGGTGGGTTTGGTGTTTAAACACGTTTTTCAGGTGCCCTAGATGGTTAGCAACCTAACTGCAAAAAATCTCATTCGCACACCGAGGTGCGCCATGGCAACAGAGCCGCAAAGTATACCGTGCAATATGGCTATATATGGCTATAGAACAGCAAAAATGGCCGCCTCATCCTGGTGTCCCGAGGTTTGCACGCGTTTTTTGCTACCTTAATGTAGTTACTTACTTGTTTAAACACATTTTCCCGATGCCCTACGTAGTTAGCAACCCATTTGCACAAAAATCATACCTGCGCAGTGAGATGCGCAGTGGCTACAGGGCCCCAAAGTCGCCCCTCATCCTGGTGTCCCGAGATTTGCACGGGGTTTCTCGGTACCTGAACGTGGTGGGTTTGGTGTTTAAACACGTTTTTCAGGTGCCCTAGATGGTTAGCAACCTAACTGCAAAAAATCACATTCGCACACCGAGGTGCGCCATGGCAACAGAGCCGCAAAGTATACCGTGCAATATGGCTATATATGGCTATAGAACAGCAAAAATGGCCGCCTCATCCTGGTGTCCCGAGGTTTGCACGCGTTTTTTGCTACCTTAATGTAGTTACTTACTTGTTTAAACACATTTTCCCGATGCCCTACGTAGTTAGCAACCCATTTGCACAAAAATCATACCTGCGCAGTGAGATGCGCAGTGGCTACAGGGCCCCAAAGTCGCCCCTCATCCTGGTGTCCCGAGATTTGCACGGGGTTTCTCGGTACCTGAACGTGGTGGGTTTGGTGTTTAAACACGTTTTTCAGGTGCCCTAGATGGTTAGCAACCTAACTGCAAAAAATCACATTCGCACACCGAGGTGCGCCATGGCAACAGAGCCGCAAAGTATACCGTGCAATATGGCTATATACGGCTATAGAACAGCAAAAATGGCCGCCTCATTCTGGTGTCCCGAGGTTTGCACGCGTTTTTTGCTACCTTAATGTAGTTACTTACTTGTTTAAACACATTTTCCCGATGCCCTACGTAGTTAGCAACCCATTTGCACAAAAATCATACCTGCGCAGTGAGATGCGCAGTGGCTACAGGGCCCCAAAGTCGCCCCTCATCCTGGTGTCCCGAGATTTGCACGGGGTTTCTCGGTACCTGAACGTGGTGGGTTTGGTGTTTAAACACGTTTTTCAGGTGCCCTAGATGGTTAGCAACCTAACTGCAAAAAATCACATTCGCACACCGAGGTGCGCCATGGCAACAGAGCCGCAAAGTATACCGTGCAATATGGCTATATATGGCTATAGAACAGCAAAAATGGCCGCCTCATCCTGGTGTCCCGAGGTTTGCACGCGTTTTTTGCTACCTTAATGTAGTTACTTACTTGTTTAAACACATTTTCCCGATGCCCTACGTAGTTAGCAACCCATTTGCACAAAAATCATACCTGCGCAGTGAGATGCGCAGTGGCTACAGGGCCCCAAAATCGCCCCTCATCCTGGTGTCCCGAGATTTGCACGGGGTTTCTCGGTACCTGAACGTGGTGGGTTTGGTGTTTAAACACGTTTTTCAGGTGCCCTAGATGGTTAGCAACCTAACTGCAAAAAATCTCATTCGCACACCGAGGTGCGCCATGGCAACAGAGCCGCAAAGTATACCGTGCAATATGGCTATATATGGCTATAGAACAGCAAAAATGGCCGCCTCATCCTGGTGTCCCGAGGTTTGCACGCGTTTTTTGCTACCTTAATGTAGTTACTTACTTGTTTAAACACATTTTCCCGATGCCCTACGTAGTTAGCAACCCATTTGCACAAAAATCATACCTGCGCAGTGAGATGCGCAGTGGCTACAGGGCCCCAAAGTCGCCCCTCATCCTGGTGTCCCGAGATTTGCACGGGGTTTCTCGGTACCTGAACGTGGTGGGTTTGGTGTTTAAACACGTTTTTCAGGTGCCCTAGATGGTTAGCAACCTAACTGCAAAAAATCACATTCGCACACCGAGGTGCGCCATGGCAACAGAGCCGCAAAGTATACCGTGCAATATGGCTATATACGGCTATAGAACAGCAAAAATGGCCGCCTCATTCTGGTGTCCCGAGGTTTGCACGCGTTTTTTGCTACCTTAATGTAGTTACTTACTTGTTTAAACACATTTTCCCGATGCCCTACGTAGTTAGCAACCCATTTGCACAAAAATCATACCTGCGCAGTGAGATGCGCAGTGGCTACAGGGCCCCAAAGTCGCCCCTCATCCTGGTGTCCCGAGATTTGCACGGGGTTTCTCGGTACCTGAACGTGGTGGGTTTGGTGTTTAAACACGTTTTTCAGGTGCCCTAGATGGTTAGCAACCTAACTGCAAAAAATCACATTCGCACACCGAGGTGCGCCATGGCAACAGAGCCGCAAAGTATACCGTGCAATATGGCTATATATGGCTATAGAACAGCAAAAATGGCCGCCTCATCCTGGTGTCCCGAGGTTTGCACGCGTTTTTTGCTACCTTAATGTAGTTACTTACTTGTTTAAACACATTTTCCCGATGCCCTACGTAGTTAGCAACCCATTTGCACAAAAATCATACCTGCGCAGTGAGATGCGCAGTGGCTACAGGGCCCCAAAATCGCCCCTCATCCTGGTGTCCCGAGATTTGCACGGGGTTTCTCGGTACCTGAACGTGGTGGGTTTGGTGTTTAAACACGTTTTTCAGGTGCCCTAGATGGTTAGCAACCTAACTGCAAAAAATCTCATTCGCACACCGAGGTGCGCCATGGCAACAGAGCCGCAAAGTATACCGTGCAATATGGCTATATATGGCTATAGAACAGCAAAAATGGCCGCCTCATCCTGGTGTCCCGAGGTTTGCACGCGTTTTTTGCTACCTTAATGTAGTTACTTACTTGTTTAAACACATTTTCCCGATGCCCTACGTAGTTAGCAACCCATTTGCACAAAAATCATACCTGCGCAGTGAGATGCGCAGTGGCTACAGGGCCCCAAAGTCGCCCCTCATCCTGGTGTCCCGAGATTTGCACGGGGTTTCTCGGTACCTGAACGTGGTGGGTTTGGTGTTTAAACACGTTTTTCAGGTGCCCTAGATGGTTAGCAACCTAACTGCAAAAAATCACATTCGCACACCGAGGTGCGCCATGGCAACAGAGCCGCAAAGTATACCGTGCAATATGGCTATATATGGCTATAGAACAGCAAAAATGGCCGCCTCATCCTGGTGTCCCGAGGTTTGCACGCGTTTTTTGACTACCTTAATGTAGTTACTTACTTGTTTAAAACACATTTTCCCGATGCCCTACGTAGTTAGCAACCCATTTGCACAAAAATCATACCTGCGCAGTGAGATGCGCAGTGGCTACAGGGCCCCAAAATCGCCCCTCATCCTGGTGTCCCGAGATTTGCACGGGGTTTCTCGGTACCTGAACGTGGTGGGTTTGGTGTTTAAACACGTTTTTCAGGTGCCCTAGATGGTTAGCAACCTAACTGCAAAAAATCTCATTCGCACACCGAGGTGCGCCATGGCAACAGAGCCGCAAAGTATACCGTGCAATATGGCTATATATGGCTATAGAACAGCAAAAATGGCCGCCTCATCCTGGTGTCCCGAGGTTTGCACGCGTTTTTTGCTACCTTAATGTAGTTACTTACTTGTTTAAACACATTTTCCCGATGCCCTACGTAGTTAGCAACCCATTTGCACAAAAATCATACCTGCGCAGTGAGATGCGCAGTGGCTACAGGGCCCCAAAGTCGCCCCTCATCCTGGTGTCGAGATTTGCACGGGGTTTCTCGGTACCTGAACGTGGTGGGTTTGGTGTTTAAAACACGTTTTTCAGGTGCCCTAGATGGTTAGCAACCTAACTGCAAAAAATCACATTCGCCACCGAGGTGCGCCATGGCACAGAGCCGCAAAGTATACCGTGCAATATGGCTATATACGGCTATAGAACAGCAAAAAATGGCCGCCTCATTCTGGTGTCCCGAGGTTTGCACGCGTTTTTTTGCTACCTTAATGTAGTTACTTACTTGTTTAAACACATTTTCCCGATGCCCTACGTAGTTAGCAACCCATTTGCACAAAAATCATACCTGCGCAGTGAGATGCGCAGTGGCTACAGGGCCCCAAAGTCGCCCCTCATCCTGGTGTCCCGAGATTTGCACGGGGTTTCTCGGTACCTGAACGTGGTGGGTTTGGTGTTTAAACACGTTTTTCAGGTGCCCTAGATGGTTAGCAACCTAACTGCAAAAAATCACATTCGCACACCGAGGTGCGCCATGGCAACAGAGCCGCAAAGTATACCGTGCAATATGGCTATATATGGGCTATAGAACAGCAAAAATGGCCCGCCTCATCCTGGTGTCCCGAGGTTTGCACGCGTTTTTTGCTACCTTAATGTAGTTACTTACTTGTTTAAACACATTTTCCCGATGCCCTACGTGTGTTTAAACAGTAAGTAACTAAATTCAGGTACCAAAATACGCGTGCAAACCTCGGGACACCAGGATGAGGGGCCTATTTTTTGCTGTTCTACAGCCAAATAGAGCCATATTGCACGCTATACTTTGCGGCTCTGTTGCCATGACGCACCTCGGTGAGCGAATGTGATTTTTTGCAGTTAGGTTGCTAACCATCTAGGGCACCTGAAAACGTGTTTAAACACCAAACCCACCACCTTTAGGTACCGAGAATACCCGTGCAAATCTCGGGACACCAGGATGAAGGGCGACTTTGAGGCTCTGTAGCCAACGCGCATCTCAGTGCGCAGGTATGATTTTTGTGTAAATAGGTTGCTAACTACGTAGGGCATCGGGAAAATGTGTTTAACATGGCTTTTTAATCCTTTTTTTGGTTGTCGGTTAGGGTTTTGGAATAGTGTATGATTTGGTTTCGGGTATAGGGTGAGTCGTATGCTTAGGTCACGGTTCTAGTCACTTTGAAGTTATTCTTGTTTTATTGTGTTGAAAAAGTGGACAATATTAACGATTTACAAATTAGATATAATTACAACAGATGTCATTGACAATGATTAATTAATGGCATTTTTTACAACAAACTTTTCAAATTAAGTGTGTTATCACGAGCTACATGTTCAATGATTTACGTTATTTTGATATTTTATCCAAATAATTAACAAACATATAATTAAAAAAGCATGGTATCATGCATAAATTAAAGGTAGTATGTGAAGGTTTGTGGTGGTATGTGGCAGTGTGTGCAAACTCGTCAATTCTGGCCTAGCTCCTAAGAATTTACATTCCCTATACCTCGGGCAATATGGTTGGAATCAGTTTAACGTAATAATTTAAACGCATCATTAGCAGTTGAGACTTCAAATATAGCAACTGTAAATACTCTAAACCTCAAATATGCAATTCATTGGCCAATTTTTTTATCATTACGAAATTTAACCCTGGCCAGTTCGGCACTACGCCTCGAAAACTAACGTATAAAATCAAAGCACTGTAACTTCCAACTCTTACACTAGAACGATTTCAAAAATCAAGTGCGCATGCTCGAGACGAACGATTCCGAACTTGGCCGATCAAGAAAAGAAATGCTATCTATAAGAGTTTTTTCCGTTCCAAAAAAAGTGTGCAGTATTACACAGATATGGTTCCTGGTTTACTATAATTCCCATTGTTATTAATTTAACATAAGGTTAGATTTATGGCAGTGGCTAGAGTTACGGTACCGTAACTCTAGACCCTGGTTCTAGAGTTACGGAAGTTCCGTAACTGTAGACAACCCTGCCAGGGTTGGCTAGAGTTACGGAAGTCAAATAACATGCGTATGTTTCAACTTTTTAACATCGAAAAACTTGTTTATATTCAATATTACTCGAAATAAACAAAGATTTTGTAAATAACTAATGTTATTACTTATGTTGATCTAAATGGTTTTGTTTCTCTCATAAAGACGAAAGATATTTATAGTCGAAAGAGACTTAAATGAGATTCAAATTTTAGAAACATAATTAGTAATATAATACTGTTTAAATGTTTTTAACATATCTGTGTTAACAGTACTTAATTGTTTCTTCTTAATCTATATGGTCATCAAAAAAGTTGGAAAATCACGAACGGTAACTCTGGTTGAAGAAAAAGAAAACTCCTGTCTATGAATAATTACATATAATACGTATGGCCATAGTAGATATACCTTAGATTATAGTATATGGATAAATACGTATGTTGCGTATGGCCTCTGTAGATTGGCCTTAAATAAAAGTTTATGAATAGATACATATGTTGCGTATGGCCACAGTAGATAGACCTTAGATAATAATAAATGAATAAATTCATTTGTTGCGTATGGCTTCAGTATGGCCTCTGTAGATTGGCCTTAAATAAAAGTTTATGAATAGATACATATGTTGCGTATGGCCACAGTAGATAGACCTTAGATAACAATAAATGAATAAATACATGCTTTGCGTATGGCCACAGTTCATAGACCTTAGGTTATACAATATGAATAAATACATATATTGGGTATTGATACAGTAGAGTGGCCTTAGATAATAGCATATCAATCAATACATAGATTGCGTGTGGCAACACTAGAGAGACTTTAATATAATACTCAGGTGTGTAAGTGAAATAATTGTGCAAAATGTGATAAAAGCACCAAATTTGGCATGGAGGTACTTTGAGTCATACTGATCAATATAAGCCCAGGAGACAATCATGAGGGGCCTTGTATCTTGCCTTAATGGGGCCCCGAAAGGGGCACATAAATAGGCACATAGTTTTAAAATTATCATCTCTATAAAAATTTAAGATGGTTATTAAAATATATGTATTATGATTTTATATGCCTAAGAAAGTATATTGTACACTCAAAAATAGCTTTTTGTCAGTTTATTTGCAGTTGAGGCCCGGCATCCGCTTTGAACTTGTCATAAGGCCCTAAATTATGCATAATGTAATAATATAATTGAATAAATGGTAAATATTATATTTGAAATCATACAAATACATCATACTTTCTCAAAATAAGCCTTCAATAATTAATTCATGTAGATACACCAGAATCAGCATGCGGTACCATTGTATGAAACACATGAGGCCCCGAATGGGTTTATGTTTGAACTCGAAATAAATTAATACCAAGTAAGCCAATATGCACTTTATTTAATTCAAACTGATAAATAAACTTACTATTTAAGAAACGTACATTCAAAATGACGATTTCAAATAATAATACTTATTTCTAAAAGTTGAGGCCCTTACTGGGGTAATTTCATAACGTGAAGCTTAGATAATTGTAAAAAAGGTCTAACCATTTTTTATTATTGAAACTTATGCTGTCATTACAAGTGTGTTACATTTCAACAGTTCATATAACAATTTGGGAAGGTTAAATGGTACCCAATTAATCATAATTGAACATGGATGATTATTATATTCATTACCGTTTTAGGCTTGTATTACGAGAGACTATACGACCTGTTTTCGTCCTAAATTTAACAAAATCATATTTCTGTTACGTATTGAGAGTATTGATAATAAAACATCCTTTAGGTACTCACGCCTTAGATACATTTCAAGTTCTAAAACAGTATGTGATCATGTTTTAATACAAGTCTAATATCACCATTTTACAAAATAATATAGTCACGTGAGAGACTATGCATTACACTGACATCATACCCTTGAAGCTCGGAGTAATAATGAAACAAATAATTATGTACATTTGTATACTGTGTTTGATGTACAAACTACATGTAATTTTAAACAGACTTTATCATTGATGAATATCTTACAATAAAACAATTAGTATATTAGATATTATAGAGAGAGCAATTTAAGAGACCCTTCTTATAAACATGTATCAAATATAACCATCCCCAAAAGCACGACATTTCTTCATAAATATTGGTAAAATTGATTTGACTATTCAATTAAACATGGTAAAAATTATTGAATTTTGTAGTCTATATTCCATCTTTTCAAATGCTCACTGACTGGCTATTATCCTTAATCATAGGTACTAGTACACTTTTCTGTATTTATCAATCTACTTGACGAAACTTTCACTTCATTTGGTAGGAAGTCAATGTGGCAAAGGGAATGACATAACCAGGAAGGTGCCGTTTCACAGCTGAGTAGATTGAATGTAAGCAGACGCATGGCTTGCATAAAGAAATAAACATTGACCCTGAATGGGTTACAATCTTAGACTTTTCTATCTCTAAGCGAGTGTAAGAGATTAAGAGTATTTTGTGAAATCATGTTAAGCGAACTTACCGTACATAATTATTTTTTAAACCTTATAAAATAAAAGAAATATTCACAAGTTTTATCATTGCTCAAAAATATCTTTAGTAGGAAATTACATCTAGGATTACATCTCCCGGCATAAAAACGGGAGTATAACTTCATTTTAAGACGAGTTTTAAAATATTTTAATTTTATTTATTGTAAAATCGTTATGGAAATGTCTGGCATAGCCAAATTTCATGATCACTGCCACAGCTAAATCGTCAGTTGACCTTTATACCTTCATACATAACATACGTCTACAATAAATGGTTCTATTAAAAGTATAATAATGTGGAGTACGTCCATACACTGGTCACCTTGTCTATCAAGCCGGTTATACATTATGTAGCTTTCATAGACCGTCAAGCTTGTCAAGAATCCATAAAATGAATAACCCCAGTGAAATCAACAATATGAATTGCAAGAATAGTGAACATGTGTTCAAGATCCGTCGTAAACTTTTTTATGCTTACTCTTCCCTACTGAGTACCATGATATCAAATCTAAAGGAAGTTACTTAGTAACATTGGTGGTTTATCCAGTCTATATGTTTCTTAAATCTCAGTCATTAGCATTTGTCACATGGTATGTCCAACGTGAGTAATACTACATGGTATATATTATCAAATTATGGTTGTTATCGCCTTTGCAACATATATTATTACATTATAAAACATGCATGACTTGGTAAGGTATATGCTAAAATTAGTTTTTGGAAACTGTGGTTGCATTCATAATAAAAGAGCAAAAGATGAAAATTCAAACGAAACTGATTAACATCAAAATAAGGGCCTTTTAGTAGATTTTCCTTTAACCCTTTACAAGGAAAGATAAGTGCAAAAAGTGGCAAATTTTCACCTCAGCGATAGGGCTATTTCAATATACGATTTTCATGATTAATTGACGGACAGCAATGCAACTTGGCCAATTCATTTCTTACTTGGTTGTCTGAAAGTAGAAGCCAAAATTCGATTCAGGAGTAACTGCGTTGGTCAGTATAAGGTTAAAGGCCTTATCATTTTTATCCAAATCAAGTTGATAAATTACATTATATATATTTCAAATATAACTAAAACTAAAGTTAAACTCCATTAATTCCATAGCAGAACAATATACATGTATGTTATGTATCATACATGTTTCACTGTTGTAAGTACGTTAGCTCAAGTGGGACCACTTCTATTTTCTCCGTGCAGGGTCTCTTTGTTCATCGTTGCAAGTAATTGATGCTTTTGCTTAGTAATTAGATTTAAAATGTGATTGGGTTTTGGTTTTTATTTTTGGACATGTTTTTTTTCATTTTTCATATTCAAATTTTCCAAGAGGGGCCTCTCAGTAGATTAATACAAACATGCTTGATAGATCTCATTAATTTTTTGAAGAATCAAAATGAAATAAACAAATAAAAACTTAATTATCGTATTATAATGTGCTTTATTTGATGAATGTTACTGATGTTTAGATAAATCTTTGTCTCCAGTCCTATTAACACTAGAATCCTACATAACCAATACGAAAAATATATACACGTATTCAAAATTTATATAAATTCCCCCTTGGTTTGGCCTCATAAGATCATACTTTGTTTTGTGAATTATTTCTAAAAACAAGAACATGATAGCTAACCACACAAAATTACCCGTTCAAAATACTTTAAGTAATAAATTAAAACCAAACGAGAACAGTAATTTCACTGGTCATTTATAGTTTTTTTTGTGTTTTGTTTTCTTAAAAACCCTTACCTGGACCTCAATTACAATTCATTGTATCATGTTAAATTTGAAAAAAAGTTTCTGACATGATTGTACTCATCATGAGTGAAGAAAATTAATTTTATTTATTTGATAGATAAATATTTACACTAAACTATGCACTGCTTATACTTGTAATGGGTGACCCCTTTCATGGCCCCACAATTTTGTTAGTAGGGCCTCTCATGGTTGTCTCCTTGGGGTTTTCTGAGGTGCATCACTCAAAATGATACGAAGAATAAAAAAAGTTTCATCATTATGTTATTTGACCTGTACATAATAGATTAAATGTTACTGATACAATTTCTGAATTCTATGTAATCAGTACAGCAAATTAGATATTCAATATTTTTTCATTAGTTTCCCCTTGTTTTGGCCTCTTTTGATCATACTTGGTCTTGCAATTTATTTAAATGAAAAGACACTACATCTAGCCGCACAAAATTACCCATTCAAAATGCTTTAAAATGTGAAAAAATAAAAATATAAACTGTACTGGTTGTTACTGGTCTTTTACAATTTGTTGACCATCAAATCACTTTATGGGGCCTCAATAACGATTATAATTATCATGTTAAATATTCAAAAACATCAACTGACATATTTGTTCTCATTTTGAGCAGAAGAAATTTAATACATTCAGTTGATATATAAATTAAGGATTTTTACACTGTACTATGCAATAATATCAATTGTTACGGGTGACCCCCTTTAGGGCCCCATATTTTTGTTCACAGGGCCTCTCATGGTTGTCTCCTGGCTTTTTTCTGAAGATCCCACCTTAAAGTTGATTTCCTGAAAGTTTGGTGCTTTTATCACAATTTGCATAATTCGACCATATTTTGTCCCTTACACATCTGAGTATAATAGTAACATATGACGCGTATGGCCACAGTAGATAGACCTTCAATAAAAGGTATGAATTAATACATGCGTTGCGTATGGCCATTGATAGACATTAGGTAATACTTTTTGTATAAATACATATTTTGCGCTCGTCCAAGGAAGACGGATCTTAGATAATAGTATTTGAATACAATAAAATGTTGCGTATGGCCACAGAAGTTGACCTCGTATAATAACAAAGAAATAAATGAGTGTGTTGCGAATGGTCGCTGAAAATAACCTTAATAACTGAATATTTCTTTTATGGCAACAGTAATTGGACCTTTTAAATCTAACACGGTTATGAATATGTTATGTATCGCTGCAGTAAATTCTGCTTAAATCATTGCATAGAATTAAATAGATATGATGCGTATGGTCACAGTTCATAATAATAGTAAATGTACAAATGAATATTTTGCATATGTCCAAAATAGTCAAAATCTTTTATCATATCGTAGACCTCTAATTATTTACCGCCGGCCTGAAGGCCGGTGGTATATTGGAGTCGTCAGAATCTGATGACCATGGTAGGAGCAGTTCGTGATTTCTTTTACTGGCGTCCTCCTTTTTTATTTACTAATGTTGGCAGTGCTAAATTATATTAATTTTCAGTTTTATAGTACTGCAATGAAATATTGTGCTTTTGGGGGGCATTTTAAAGAATATTTTATCCTTAATTTATATTTTAAGACATTGTAAAATATCTGCTCCCCTTAAATTGAGGTTCAGGCTAAAAAACCACACACCGTACGTATTTCACGCACGTCTCCGTGAACAGATTTGTTACAGACTCGCGTTTATCGTATACGAAGCGCTAAATTCATGATGAAAAAGTTATTAATTTTGTACTGTCTGTAGTAAGTTTGATACTGTCTCTGCATGTTGAACTTTTCAGCTGTTACTGTATAATAACTGTCTAACTCACTTTCTCATTGAGGCCACCATTAAGTCAAAACATGTTCCAAAAAACGACAGGACAAGAAGTATTGATTATTGAACTGTTAAATCTGGTGTGTTTTTGTATACATTTTATTTATTCTGTAAAGCATTTATATATCATGTTTAAAAGGAGTTTCTCTAAGAAATTACTAATTATCTTCTCTTCTAATCCCTGCAGCATGTTCAGTAACGACTGTTAGCGAACGTAATGGATACAGGACAACTCAACCCGAAGACAATTCAACCCGTGCATAACTCAACTCAAAGTTGGGACAACTCAACCCGTTAGTAGGGGATTGAGTTGGCTCGGGTTGAGTTGTCTTTGGGTTGAGTTGTTCCTTATATATCTTTGTTTTCTCTTTTGTGTATGTACACATAATGTTATCACTATCCGGCGGTATTTAATGCTTTGCATTAATATTTTCTTGTTGTTGTGTGGATGAATAGAAGTTGCGCATGGCCACAGCTAGTTGACCTTTGTTGATAATTTAGGCATGTAAAAATATTTTGCGCAAGGCTAAACCTGGAGGACCTTAAATAGTTACCTGTGAATAAAAGGATATAATTCGGTTGGTCATGAAGACAGAGTGAACATTTTGTGTATGGCGATAGGAAACGTTCTTTAAATATTTTTCATCATCATTATTAACATTATCTTAAAGTCTTTTATAAAATCCAATTTTAACTACTGCCCTCTTGTTTGGCATTTTTGTCATAAGACAAATACTGAAAAACTTGAAAATTACAACACAGGGCTCTCAGAATTACATTTAATGATTTTTCATCATCTTACAGTGAACTTCTACAAAGAGCAAACATGCCAACATTACACCTTAGCAGATTGAGGGAACTAGCCACTGAAACTTTCAAATGCTTATATAAGATTTCACCCTCTTATCTCCATGACTTGGTTCATTTCAAATCAAACAATTACTCTTTCAGATATTCCAATACATTAGAACTACATACAGTTAAAACTACTACTTATGGTAAGAAATCATTCAGATATGAAGCAGTGCAGGTGTGGAACAGCCTTCCGAATGAATTCAGACAGGTAGATAATTTTAAAGAGTTCAGAAGGCTGGTCCGCACCTGGACTGGCCCCTCATGCAAATGTTCATTATGTATTTAGAAATGTGTTGTATGGGTTTGGTGAATTGGCCACCACCCATAAATGTGTATATGTTGTTGCTTTTAATGTAAATGATGCCTTGCTTTTAGTATGCTTATGCTTATGTTTGTTTTTTTCCTATCTTTCTTAAAAAAGCTTTATTTTGCTATGTGATGCTATTTTATTTTATTCTGCTATAAATAAGTTTCTTTTATTTTTCTATGCATGTGTTTAAAATTGTTTCTATAAATGTTCCCCTAGTGTCTGCACTTAGTTCTAGTCATTATGACCACTTGTGCATCTGTTTTTAACCTATATATACTTGCTTCTTATTTGCTGTAAATAATGTTCTCTGCATGTGTTTTATGGTTCTTCCCAGATTTCTTTTATGTCAAACCAGTGTTTTTATATGTACCATGAATACACTCATTTATTTATTTATTTAGATACCTGTGTACTCATGTATGTATGTATGGACACCCTGGTTAGTTATGTGGTAAATGCTGATCAGTTTTTTCCAAATCGGATTTGGAAATTTCTGTTTTTTTAATCCATTTCTTATGTGTCACACTTTCGTGTTAATTTTGTTTCTCAGGATTTTTATATCTTTTTTTCTTATGGCAGTTTTTAGACTTAGGTCAATGATCAGCATTTTCCATCATAACTTTTACTTGTGTAACGTGTATCCGAGCGGTCAACTATATATAAATGTATTTTCCTCGAGCTACTTAGCTTAATGATTGGTAAAATAAAATAATAAAGAAGAATATGTACAAGTCATGAAATATAAGACACATTTAACAACAGCAACTATACAATATATCTATAAATACAATGATATACATGATTACGAAGAGCATCACAAAGCATGATATTAATAAAAAGGCCAAAAGTAATACACATTAACAACATCACCAAATACATACATTAGACAGTTAAGGCAAGAGTGATGCTACGATACACAAAATGATCAACTACTGTTAACAAACTAGCATGGACAATTATATACATTGCAAAATGACATAGATAACTATGATAGACGAGAGCTTCTCCGAAGCTCGTCCTTGTTATCAAATAAACGGGCGATCAGAGTTGCCTGTCTCCGTCGCCGAATTATATATGACAAAACATGATGGCGAGGAAAGTACAAGGGATGGGACAAACAGGAATGATTCCAAATATGCTACAGAAGTTGAGCTATCAGCTCGTCTTAAAATTATCTATGGACTGACGAACAACATTCGCAGCCGTCATCTAACTAATAAACTACAAAGAGGTTGGAACTGATATACAAATGACGGGATTACAATACTGATGAGCTATCATATATACATAAGCTCGTGCATATATCAAGTTGACGAGCGACAAGAGTGGATCATCTCTTTCGCTGAGTTACTAACAATATTTTCGATGACCAGTATAAAACATACACATAAAGTGGGTTTGGGATGTATAAAATACGCCGAGCTACCAAATGCTTCTCACCAAAATAATCAATGCTATATCCAATAGCTAATCTCTATTACTGGCTCTTCGACAAATAATCACTAAAGCACAGACTAAAATCCTCAGTGTCTCCAGCCTTTCAACATAATACATTATTCAACTGGTATGAAACTCAGCTGGCAACCACTAAAACTCTACAATAGTTTTAGGTATATATCTAACACGGCTCCAGGCCCTAGCCAGCAACTCCGTTTCGGCTCTCAGCCTCATCAATATTCACCAACAACAACTATAGAACAATACTGCGATCCGGGCGTTTCTCCAGCTGTATACCACTCTGGGGAAGCGAGGCTTCGGCAGAGTTGCGGTAAACAACAAGGAGGACAATTGACTTCGGGTTTCCCAGGTATTTCCCATAGTGTGGTTTCACCAACAATCATATTATTCAACTAGTATAACATTAAGCTGGCAACCACAGAAACTCTACAATAGTTTCATTTATAGACACATATCTAACACAAGAGATCCAAGCCAGCAACTCTGTTTCGGCTCTCAGCCTTACCAATATTCACAAACAACAACCATAGAACACTACTGCGAGCCGGGCGTTTCTCCAGTTGCATACCACTCTGGGGAAGCGAGGCTTCGGCAGAGTTGCGGTAAACAACAAGGAGGACAATTGACTTCGGGTTTCCCAGGTTATCCTTATGGCGTTGTCTCACCAACCATCACATACGCGTACCCACTATAACAACTAACAATTTCAGTAAAACATATAACCGGAAGTAGAAAAATATTTATTAATTAATTTTGGGGCTCAGAGTGTCGGACGTGCGAGTCTGCTGCCAACTGCAGACTGATTAAAATTGACTAATTTTCTCCTTTTACACTCTTCGAAACAACTATTTTCAATGAGCGTCTTAAAACAAAGACGTACTAATGCATCTTTTGACCCAGATGAACTGACATCACATTGGATAATGTTAAAACCCGTATCTCCGTACATATAATCGTCACACTTGTTTTATTTATTTATTTTATTTATTTATTTATTTATTCATAAATCTTGAAATCTCTCACATAATGTTCACTGTGCTATTTTGTACTTTCTTTTATTTCATTTTAATTCTGCTTTGCTTTAAGCTATTACCTCTTGTACTTACTGCTAGACATGTATGACTAAAAAGTATATTGTTTTCTTTATTTTGTATCTTTCTTTTAAACATAAAATAACATATTTTTTTTATATAAGAATTTTCTTATAATTAAATTTTGAAATTAACTTTTTTTTCCTTTTTCTTAAATGTGATAGTTTTTTATTATTTTTAACTTTATATGTATGTCTGAAAGTCTGATTTTATGGTATGATAGACCTAGGAAACCATTTGCCGTATGGTTGTAATTTTAATTGTTTGTACGCATATACCTGTTTTTTCTTTGTGTTTTAAATTTTCATTTTTATTTTCAGTGCTTTACTTGTTGCTTTTTTGCAGACTTTTTATGTTTATTTGTTAATCTTCTGTTATGTTTTAAATTTGAATGTTAGATGATTATGTTTATTGTCGGAAAATAGCTTATAAGCTAATGTTTATCATGTTTGTATAAAACCGACTCTAAATAAATCTTCTTGTATCTTGTATCTTGTAAACGCTTAAATCTAAATACTAATAAAAAATATTTTTCATGAACATTATCTTATACCCTAAAATCACCTACTAATAAACATAATCTTTGTATATTTTAGGGGAGACCACTCTGATCTATACAAAATTTAGTGGTGTGTACCAAAGTTGCGTATAGAATCGAGTATTTCTATGCGCATAGAAACGAGTCGTGCCCGAAAATCCGAATAACAATCATGGCTGCTGTCAACACATGTTACATCAGCTGTGGGTGCAAAAGAACGCCTCACTGTGCTGATTGGGGAAGAAATAACCTTATATGTTATGGATCTTCAAGATCGGTTGTTATATATCAACCAGAGGTAAAAAAAATAGAATTCAAACGACTTTAACAAAATATTAGATGGACTTTTAAAGTCTTCACGATTCGTCCCCTGGATAGTTCGTACTCATACCTACTTTAATTTTGCTTTCATTAGCAAAAAGAAACCATAATGATGAATATACCGTGGATTTTTGTATAAAAATAAACCACTTTGAGTACAGTGAACTCGACAGTTCCGGGTCATCGACAATTCCGGGTCACTTTTTTATAATAGTACAGATGATTCCTTAATAATGCAATATTTTAATTCTGTATCTGTATCTTTACGACGCAGTGACCACTGCTGGCGTGATGCGTCGGGGAGTGCTATGTGGTCAGTTAATTATATGATACTTAAGTCATGTACTCTAACCACTTAGCTACCGTTACTCAAACTTTCTATGCTGACATTTCTCTACTGGAAGTCATAGTCATGAAACACTAAACAGCGTATTTTCCAACCAATGCGAAAGTATGTGAACGTTTCGTCCATGCGTTCGAAAAAACAGTGATTTATATCCACAATTTAGATAAATTAAGTCCTTATTGCACATCATTTTGCTGGAAATTTATTGATAAACACGATTTAACTCATAGATTTGTTTCATCTAATTACTAGTTGACAATTATGCAGATAATTTGACTTGGTAAGCACGTGACAATTTCGGGTCAAAACTCAACCCGTATTATATACAATCATTTAATTAATTAAAAAGTATTTTTTAACACTTAAAATTGATTTTATACATAATTTTATCCCATATGTAAGATATTTGTAAATTAAATACAATTAAGTTGAATTATTGTTTGATATTTTGAGTTTTTCTTTTTACATGCAACTAATTGTATTTATGGTACTTGCTTTTATTTGCAATAGGTAATTGCAAGTGACATGATTAGATCTTTCATTTACGAGCTTTATTTTTGTTTAACTTGGAAGAAAATATGAGATAAAGTCTTTATTGACAAAAAGGCAGCTGTTTTATTGATTTTAACCCTGTTGAGACCACTCCGAATTAAAGAGACAAGCATCTGTCATGTGACCTGGAATTGGCAAGTGCAACCTGTAACTATCGAGTTTGCAACATGCAATTTCGAAAATTGTAGAAAATAACAAGTAAACAAACACTATTAATTTATTATAGCAGGGTAAGGTGTAAGTATTTGTTTATCAATTTATGCAGGTTTGATTCCCACGACTTTCGTTTTGAAGAGACACGCATCGTTTGTTTCGTTACTGACCCGGAACTGTCGAGTTTACTGTATTAATTGAAAAAATATGTTATGTGTCCTCACTGTCCTGATATTCGACTGTAGACATGTTTACTGTTAAACTTCAATCTTCAATTACAGAACAATGTTTTTTTCCACAAATTTGGGAATATGAACCATACCCCTAGAATTGGGAATTTTATCGGTATGTTGGTTTAAATTGGGATAAAATGTCAAGAAAATTTAATAACAAAGCAGATTTAACAAAGTTTTTAGTTTCTTTCTTAATTAATTTAATTAAAAAGAAAGATTACTGGGATGTATAATTTAGGCTGAAAAATACTTACAGCTGTCTTTTTTCAATTTTTTTTTTTCAAGTTGTGAATTTTGAATTGAAATTTGGGAAAAAAGATATGACTTTAGATTGGGAATATAGGGAATAAACGGCTATAAAATTGACCAAAAATAAACACTGCAGAATAACGTCCAAATGATAAAAAAGTTATGTAGGGTCTTATATTTTGACTAAATCTTCTCCTGGTTGGTGCCAGGCAATTTGTCAAATGTTGATGTATTAGCAATCAGAAAGTCATCGGAAGTAAATCAATGAATAATTTGAAAAGCATAGATGTAACATGTTGTGATTATTCTAGAAATTAGAAATGAGCAGGGTGGCAGAAAATGTGGTTGATGTTTCTAATTTACTATTTCTGCTTAGAGAGGATAAAAAAAGGCAGGGGAGACAAAAATAGCAAGATATCCTGCTTAACTGTTTTAGAATAACCACTCCCTACACATGGCTATTTAATCACCTATTACTGTTTATTATTTATAGACAGTCAAGGATGGTAAAGAAGCACATATTGTTTGTACCGTCAATGAACATAAAGGAAATGTCAATTGTGTGAAATGGATTCCTGAGAAAGCATTAGGTATTGTTTCTTTATATTTATTTTAAGTTATATTGATATTAGAGCTGTCATTGATTAGGCTCAGAGCATATCAACGATATCAATATGTGACGATCATTGATACGGAGGTATGGGTTTTAACAATATATTAACATATATATATATTGATACATTCACTGCAATATACTATACAGACCATTGATGTTGTTGTAAACTCATTGTAGATGTATATTAAATATATGATAAATTTTGTCATGAATGTTATACCTTGATGACCTGCATTAAATTGGTAAGTAGTTGGTAAAAAGGATTTGTATTGATTTTAAATAAATAAAAAGGTCTTTCACAAATTCATTGTTTATTTTCTATTCTTCTTCCCACAGTTTTATAGTACACATTTTGCAAATCTTGACCCTTTTATTTAATTACCTATATAGGCTTTATTATTGATATTTCAATATGCATATTGATTATTGATCAGAAAAAAATGTTGGCAATACATTGATTTTGTTGGATTCGATGACAGCTCTAATTGATATATAATTTGATTAATTTTAAGTAGCTCATTCACAAATTTAAACTTAAATATACCGGTACATGTATATCATTTTTCTCAAGCAGTAAAACAATCTTAGTCAGTCACTGGGTACTGACAAAATGTTGAATGCTGCTGTTGACATTGGAGGCTAATATTGAGCAAAACTACAATTTTGGGGCATTTACTTCTGTCCCAGGATTACCATGGTTACCAGGGTTTGGACTCAAGTGGCAATTTCTCACCACTAAAAAATCTAAAGAATAGTCTAACCAAGTTGCACCTGTGTCACACTAAAAGTAAGTATTTTTAATTATGTTAATTGTACCCAACCCTACAAGTTCATGTATGAAACTAATAATCTTTGTCACTCTAAATGCTAAGAAATTATATCTTAGGTGTTGTTTCAGGTTCAGAAACAGAGCTTGTATCAGGTTCAGTGGACAAAACTATTATTGTATGGAAAACAGATTTACAACAAGTAAGTCATACCCTCTTATAAATGCTTACCATTTTCATAATTGTTTAAAATGTGATATTAAGTTGAAACTCTATGATTGATTTAGAAACAGAACTGATTGTGAATTATGAATCAGAAAATTTTTTCCTGTCTTTTGAGGCATCCAAAGAAAAATGGCCACTGCATAAATAAAAGTATTTAACCTACAAAATATAAAAACATCCTTTGAAATATCTATCTAAAATCCTACCAAGTTGTTTACTTTTACATGCCTACAATTAGAATAATTTGAAATTAAATTTCTGTATTTTTTTTGTATTTTTATCATATTTTTATAGGTTTGATACATGTATGTTTATTCAGCAGTCATTTTTCGTTAGGTATGTCATAAAATCAGGATTTTGACATTAGCTGCCTAATTGTGAACCACTGAAGGGGAATTCCAGTGCTTTCAGAACAGAAATGATTACTTACAGATTTTGTATATTATTTGAATGTATTTCAGTTCAAAGCTTCTCAAGTATTGACTGGCCATTCAGCTCCTGTTACTGCTATTGATGTGATTAATGTTCTTCAGTCTTGTGAAGGGAAACAACTCTTGAAAACAATTATAGTCTCTGCTTCTGTTGATTCTACTGTAAAATATGGACGAGGCTTGGAGATCAAGGTAACAGATATAAACCAGTCCCATCTATTGTGTTTATGTTATGATGCTTAGACTAGTGCCCAGGGAAATGATAATTTGACAATAATGTCAATTTTCCTCCATTGATTAGATAAAATGGAGAAGTTTCCGGCCTTGTGAAAGGGTAGGTGAGTACTGGTTATAGACAAGGGTCCAGGAAAGCTAGGTTAGGTGCACTGGATGCCTCAAAATGACCTAAATTGTGTTGACAAGGCGTTATATATATATATAACCCAATAAAAACAAAACTTAGACTAGTGTTTGATTGACCCATTGAAAGTATGCAAATATTCTTTATAACATTCAGTCTTAGAATTTATCAAGTGGACCATGGACTGAATCCACCAAAATTGTCATCAGCCCAGAGACTTTTAGAATGTGAGTTGTCTGATAGTCCACTAATTTCTCCTAATTCAACCATTTATTAATTTGTCATTTATATTATGTTATATGTAGGATTATATTTTTCTACATCATTAAAATAGACTGCAAGTTTAAACATATCACCCTAATCCGGGTCGATAGCGCAGTTGGTAGAGGGCCGGGATTTTGATACTCGTGCCCGAGGGGGTGCGGGTTCGAATCCCACCCGGGGAGGTTATATCCTTCCATGAAAATTTGACAATAATGTCGATTTTCCTCCATTGATTAGATAATACGGAGAAGTTTCCGGCCTTGTGGAAGGGTAGGTGAGTACTGGTTATAGACAATGGTCCAGGAAAGCTAGGTTAGGTGCGCCGGACACCGTAAAATGACCAAAAAATTGTGTTGACATGGCGTTAACTCCAATAAATAAATAAATTAACATATCACTAAGATTTTTGGGTCCTGTTAACTTTTATTCTCTCAAACAAAAAATTCCATTTCCCTAGACTAAATATCCACTGCTGATGAAAGTTTGTTGTGGTGACTGAACATTGTAGGAGCAGTGCTCCAGTGGTAGTATGTGCACTTAATGATCTTGAGGTCCCCAGTTCCATCTCCACTAGGGGCACTGCTTATTGCCTTGAGCAAGAAATTTACCTACAATATTGTTCCACACCACCCAGGTGTAAATGGGTACTGTGAGGGATCACCTGTCTGAGGATGATTTCAGTGATCAGGAGTTATTGTACAAGATTGTAAAGTTGGGTGTACATGTATATGGAAGCAGAATTTAAACCCCTCTTTAACTTTTTTATTGTATGTTTGTTATGTTTATGGTACTTTCAGGTTTTATATTAGAGCCCCAAAGTCGCCCCTCATCCTGGTGTCCCGAGACTTGCACCGGTATTCTTGGTACCTAAACGTGGTTGGTTTGGTGTTTAAAACGTTTTTCAGGTATCCTAGATGGTTAGCAACCTAACTGCAAAAAATCACATTCGCACACCGAGTTGCGCCATGGCAACAGAGCCGCAAATTATACCGTGCAATATGGCTATATAGGGTTATAGAACAGCAAAAATGGCCGCCTCATCCTGGTGTCCCGAGATTTGCACGCGTTTTTTGGTACCTGAATGTAGTTACTTAATTGTGTAAACACATTTTCCCGATGACCTACGTAGTTAGCAACCTATTTACACAAAAAGCATAACTGCGCAGTGAGATGCGCGTTGGCCACAGAGCCTCAAAGTCGCCCCTCATCCTGGTGTCCCGAGATTTGAACGGGTATTCTCGGTACCTAAACGTGGTGGGTTTGGTGTATAAACACATTTTTCAGGTGCCCTAGATGGTTAGCAACCTAACTGCAAAAAATCACATTCGCACACCGAGTTGCGCCATGGCAACAGAGCCGCAAAGTATACCGTGCAATATGGCTATATAGGGTTATAGAACAGCAAAAATGGCCGCCTCATCCTGGTGTCCCGAGGTTTGCACGCGTTTTTTGGTACCTGAATGTAGTTACTTAGTTGTTTAAAAACATTTTCCCGATGCCCTACGTAGTTAGCAACCTATTTACACAAAAATCATACCTGCGCAGTGAGATGCGCGTTGGCCACAGAGCCCCAAATTCGCCCCTCATCCTGGTGTCCCGAGATTTGCACGGGTATTCTCGGTACCTAAACGTGGTGGGTTTGGTGTTTAAACACGTGTTTCAGGTGCCCTAGATGGTTAGCAACCTAACTGCAAAAAATCACATTCGCACACCGAGTTGCGCCATGGCAACAGAGCCGCAAAGTATACCGTGCAATATGGCTATATAGGGTTATAGAACAGCAAAAATGGCCGCCTCATCCTAGTGTCCCGAGGTTTGCACGCGTTTTTTGGTACCTGAATGTAATTACTTACTTGTTTAAACACATTTTCCCGATGCCCTACGTAGTTAGCAACCTATTTACACAAAAATCATACCTGCGCAGTGAGATGCGCGTTGGCCACAGAGCCCCAAAATCGCCCCTCATCCTGGTGTCTGGAGATTTGCACGGGTATTCTCGGTACCTAAACGTGGTGGGTTTGGTGTTATAACACGTTTTTCAGGCGCCCGAGATGGTTAGCAACCTAACTGCAAAAAATCACATTCGCACACCGAGTTGCGCCATGGCAACAGAGCCGCAAATTATGCAATATGGCTATATAGAGTTATAGAACAGCAAAAATGGCCGCCTCATCCTGGTGTCCCGAGGTTTGCACGCGTTTTTTGGTACCTGAATGTAGTTACTTACTTGTTTAAACACATTTTCCCGATGCCCTACGTAGTTAGTAACCTATTTACACAAAAATCATACCTGCGCAGTGAGATGCGCGTTGGCCACAGAGCCCCAAAGTCGCCCCTCATTCTGGTGTCCCGAGATTTGCACGGGTATTCTTGGTACCTGAAAGTGGTGGGTTTGGTGTTTAAAAACGTTTGTTTAAGTGTCCTAGATGGTTAGCAACCTAACTGCAAAAAATCACATTCGCACACCGAGTTGCGCCATAGCAACAGAGCCGCAAAGTATACCGTGCAATATGGCTATATAGGGTTATAGAACAGCAAAAATGGCCGCCTCATCCTGGTGTCCCGAGGTTTGCACGCGTTTTCTGGTACCTGAATGTAGTTACCTACTTGTTTAAACACATTTTCCCGTTGCCCTACGTAGTTAGCAATCTTTTTACACAAAAATCATACCTGCGCAGTGAGATTCGCGTTGGCCACAGAGCCCCAAAGTCGCCCCTCATCCTCATGTCCCGAGATTTGCACGGGTATTCTCGGTACCTAAACGTAGAGGGTTTGGTGTTTAAACACGTTTTTCAGGTGCCCTAGATGGTTAGCAACCTAACTGCATAAAATCACATTCCCACACCGAGTTGCGCCATGGCAACAGAGCCGCAAAGTAAACCGTGCAATATGGCTATATAGGGTTATAGAACAGCAAAAAAAGCCGCCTCATCCTGGTGTCCCGAGGTTTGCACGCGTATTTGGTACCTGAATGTAGTTACTTACTTGTTTAAACACATTTTCCCGATGCCCTACGTAGTTAGCAACCTATGTACACAAAAATCATACCTGCGAAGTGAGATGCGCGTTGGCCACAGAGCCCCAAAGTCGCCCCTCATTCTGGTGTCCCGAGATTTGCACGGGTATTCTTGGTACCTAAACGTGGTGGGTTTGGTGTTTAAAAACGTTTATTTAAGTGTCCTAGATTGTTAGCAACCTAACTGCAAAAAATCACATTCGCACACCGAGTTGCGCCATGGCAACAGAGCCGCAAATTATACCGTGCAATATGGCTATATATGGCTATAGAACAGCAAAAATGGCCGCCTCATCCTGGTGTCCCGAGGTTTGCACGCGTTTTTTGCTACCTTAATGTAGTTACTTACTTGTTTAAACACATTTTCCCGTTGCCCTACGTAGTAAGCAATCTATTTACACAAAAATCATACCTGCGCATTGAGATGCGCGTTGGCCACAGAGCCCAAAAGTCGCCCCTCATCCTGGTGTCTCGAGATTTGCACGGGTATTCTCGGTACCTAAACGAGGTGAGTTTGGTGTGTAAAAACGTTTTTCAGGTGCCCTATAAGGTTAGCAACCTAACTGCAAAAAATCACATTCACACACCGAGTTGCGCCATGGCAACAGAGCCGCAAATTATACCGTGCAATATGGCTATATAGGGTTATAGAACAGCAAAAATGGCCGCCTCATCCTGGTGTCACGAGGTTTGCACGCGTTTTATGGTACCTGAATGTAGTTACTTACTTGTTTAAACACATTTTCCTGATGCCCTACGTAGTTAGCAACCTATTTAGACAAAAATCATACCTGCGCAGTGAGATGCGCGTTGGCCACAGAGCCCCAAAGTCGCCCCTCATCCTGGTGTCCCGAGATTTGCACCGGTATTCTTGGTACCTAAACGTGGTTGGTTTGGTGTTTAAAAACTTTTTACAGGTGTCCTAGATGGTTAGCAACCTAACTGCAAAAAATCACATTCGCACACCGAGTTGCGCCATGGCAACAAAGCCGCAAAGTATACCGTGCAATATGGCTATATATGGTTATAGAACAGCAAAAATGGCCGCCTCATCTTGGTGTCCCGAGGTTTGCACGCGTTTTTTGGTACCTGAATGTAGTTACTTACTTGTTTAAACACATTTTCCCGATGCCCTAAGTAGTTAGCAACCTATTTACACAAAAAGCATAACTGCGCAGTGAGATGCGCGTTGGCCACAGAGCCCCAAAGTCGCCACTCATCCTGGTGTCCCGAGATTTGCACGGGTATTCTCGGTACCTAAACGTGGTGGGTGCCCTAGATGGCAACAAAGCCGCAAAATATACCGTGCAATATGGCTATATAGGGTTATAGAACAGCAAAAATGGCCGCCTCATCCTGGTGTCCCGAGGTTTGCACGCGTTTTTTGGTACCTGAATGTAGTTACTTACTTGTTTAAACACATTTTCCCGTTGCCCTACGTAGTTAGCAATCTATTTACACAAAAATCATACCTGCGCAGTGAGATGCGCGTTGGCCACAGAGCCCCAAAGTCGCACCTCATCCTGGTGTCCCGAGATTTGCACGGGTATTCTCGGTACCTAAACGTGGCGGGTTTGTTGTTTAAACACGTTTTTCAGGTGCCCTAGATAGTTAGCAAACTAACTGCAAAAAATCACATTCGCAAACCAAGTTGCGCCATGGATACAGAGCCGCAAAGTATACCGTGCAATATGGCTATATAGGGTTATAGAACAGCAAAAATGGCCGCCTCATCCTGGTGTCCCGAGGTTTGCACGCGTTTTTTTGTACCTGAATGTAGTTACTTACTTGTTTAAACACATTTTCCCGATGCCGTACGTAGTTAGTAACCTATTTACACAAAAATAATACCTGCGCAGTGAGATGCGCGTTGGCCACAGAGCCCCAAAGTCGCCCCTCATCCTGGTGTCCCGAGATTTGCACCGGTATTCTTGGTACCTAAACGTGGTTGGTTTGGTGTTTAAAAACGTTTTTCAGGTATCCTAGATGGTTAGCAACCTAACTGCAAAAAATCACATTCGCACACCGAGTTGCGCCATGGCAACAGAGCCGTAAATTATACCGTGCAATATGACTATATAGGGTTATAGAACATCAAAAATGGCCGCCTCATCCTGGTGTCCCGAGATTTGCACGCGTTTTTTGGTACCTGAATGTAGTTACTTAATTGTTTAAACACAATTTCCCGATGACCTACGTAGTTAGCAACCTTTTTACACAAAAAGCATAACTGCGCAGTGAGATGCGCGTTGGCCACAGAGCCTCAAAGTCGCCCCTCATCCTGGTGTCCCGAGATTTGAACGGGTATTCTCGGTACCTAAACGTGGTGGGTTTGGTGTGTAAAAACGTTTTTCAGGTGCCCTATAAGGTTAGCAACCTAACTGCAAATAATCACATTCGCAAACCGAGTTGCGCCATGGATACAGAGCCGCAACGTATACCGTGCAATATGGCTATATAGGGTTATAGAACAGCAAAAATGGCCGCCTCATCCTAGTGACCCGAGGTTTGCAAGCGTTTTTTGGTACCTGAATGTAGTTACTTACTTGTTTAAACACATTTTCCCGATGCCGTACGTAGTTAGTAACCTATTTACACAAAAATAATACCTGCGCAGTGAGATGCGCGTTGGCCACAGAGCCCCAAAGTCGCCCCTCATTCTGGTGTCCCGAGATTTGCACGGGTATTCTCGATACCTAAAAGTGGTGGGTTTGGTGTTTAAAAACGTTTTTTTTAGATGTCCTAGATCGTTAGCAACCTAACTGCAAAAAATCACATTCGCACACCGATTTGCGCCATGGCAACAGAGCCGCAAAGTATACCGTGCAATATGGCTATATAGGGTTATAGAACAGCAAAAATGGCCGCCTCATCCTAGTGTCCCGAGGTTTGCAAGCGTTTTTTGGTACCTGAATGTAGTTACTTACTTGTTTAAACACAATTTCCCGATGCCCTACGTAGTTAGCAACCTATTTACACAAAAATCATACCTGCGCAGTGAGATGCGCGTTGGCCACAGAGCCCCAAAGTCGCCCCTCATTCTGGTGTCCCGAGATTTGCACGGGTATTCTTGGTACCTTAAAGTGGTGGGTTTGGAGTTTAAAAACGTTTGTTTAAGTGTCCTAGATGGTTAGCAACCTAACTGCAATAAATCACATTCGCACACCAAATTGCGCCATGGCAACAGAGCCCCAAAATATACCGTGCAATATGGCTATATAGGGTTATAGAACAGCAAAAATGGCCGCCTCATCCTGGTATCCCAAGGTTTGCACGCGTTTGTTGGTACCTGAATGTAGTTACTTACTTGTTTAAACACATTTTCCCGTTGCCCTACGTAGTTAGCAACCTATTTACACAAAAATCATACCTGCGCAGTGAGATGCGCGTTGGCCACAGAGCCCCAAAACCGCCCCTCATCCTGGTGTCCCGAGATTTGCACGGGTATTCTCGGTACCTAAACGTGGTGGGTTTGGTTTTTAAAATCGTTTTTCAGGTGCCCTATAAGGTTAGCAACCTAACTGCAAATAATCACATTCGCAAACCGAGTTGCGCCATGGATACAGAGCCGCAAAGTATACCGTGCAATATGGCTATATAGGGTTATAGAACAGCAAAAATGGCCGCCTCATCCTAGTGTCCCGAGGTTTGCAAGCGTTTTTTGATACCTGAATGTAGTTACTTACTTGTTTAAACACATTTTCCCGATGCCGTACGTAGTTAGTAACCTATTTACACAAAAATCATACCTGCGCAGTGAGATGCGCGTTGGCCACAGAGCCCCAAAGTCGCCCCTCATCCTGGTGTCCCGAGATTTGCACGGGTATTCTCGGTACCTAAACGTGGTGGGTTTGGTGTTTAAAAACGTTTTTTTTAGATGTCCTAGATGGTTAGCAACCTAACTGCAAAAAATCACATTCGCACACCGAGTTGCGCCATGGCAACAGAGCCGCAAAGTATACCGTGCAATATGGCTATATAGGGTTATAGAACAGCAAAAATGGCCGCCTCATCCTAGTGTCCCGAGGTTTGCAAGCGTTTTTTGGTACCTGAATGTAGTTACTTACTTGTTTAAACACATTTTCCCGATGCCGTACGTAGTTAGTAACCTATTTACACAAAAATCATACCTGCGCAGTGAGATGCGCGTTGGCCACTGAGCCCCTAACTCGCCCCTCATCCTGGTGTCCCGAGATTTGCACGGGTATTCTCGGTACCTAAACGTGGTGGGTTTGGTGTTTAAAAACGTTTTTTTAGGTGTCCTTGATGGTTAGCAACCTAACTTCAAAAAATCACATTCGCACACCGAGTTGCGCCATGGCAACAGAGCCGCAAAGTATACCGTGCAATATGGCTATATAGGGTTATAGAACAGCAAAAATGGCCGCCTCATCCTCGTTTTCAAAGGTTTGCACGCGTTTTTTGGTACCTGAATGTAGTTACTTACTTGTTTAAACACATTTTCCTGATGCCCTACGTAGTTAGCAAACTTTTTAGACAAAAATCATACCTGCGCAGTGAGATGCGCGTTGGCTACAGAGCCCCAAAATCGCCCCTCATCCTGGTGTCCCGAGATTTGCACGGGTATTCTCGGTACCTAAACGTGGTGGGTTTGGTGTTTAAACACGTTTTTCAGGTGCCCTTGATGGTTAGCAACCTAACTGCAAAAAATCCCATTCGCACACCGAGTTGAGCCATGGCAACAGTGCCGCAAAGTAAACCGAGCAATATGGCTATATAGGGTTATAGAACAGCAAAAATGGCCGCCTCATCCTAGTGTCCCTAGGTTTGCACGCGTTTTTTGGTACCTGAATGTAGTTACTTACTTGTTAAAACACATTTTCCCGATGCACTACATAGTTAGCAACCTATTTACACAAAAGTCACACCTGCGCAGTGAGATGCGCGTTGGCCACTGAGCCCCAAAGTCGCCCCTCATTCTGGTGTCCCGAGATTTGCACGGGTATTCTCGGTACCTGAACGTGGTGGGTTTGGTGTTTAAACACGTTTTTCAGGTGCCCTAGATGGTTAGTAACCTAACTGCAAAAAATCACATTCGCACACCGAGTTGCGCCATGGCAACATAGCCGCAAAGTATACCGTGCAATATGGCTATATAGGGTTATAGAACAGCCAAAATGGCCGCCTCATCCTGGTGTCGCAAGGTTTGCACGCGTTTTTTGGTACCTGAATGTAGTTACTTACTTGTTTAAACACATTTTCCCGTTGCCCTACGTAGTTAGCAACCTATTTACATAAAAATCATACCTGCGCAGTGAGATGCGCGTTGGCCACAGAGCCCCAAAATCGCCCCTCATCCTGGTGTCTCGAGATTTGCACGGGTATTCTCGGTACCTAAACGTGGTGGGTTTGGTGTTTAAACACGTTTTTCTGGTGCCCTAGATAGTTAGCAACCTAACTGCAAAAAATCACATTCGCAAACCAAGTTGCGCCATGGCAACAGAACCACAAAGTATACCGTGCAATATGGCTATATAGGGTTATAGAACAGCAAAAATGGCCGCCTCATCCTGGTGTCCCTAGGTTTGCACGCGTTTTTTGGTACCTGAATGTTATTACTTACTTGTTTAAACACATTTTCCCGATGCCCTACGTAATTAGCAACCTATTTACACAAAAATCATACCTGCGCAATGAGATGCGCGTTGGCCACAGAGCCCCAAATTCGCCCCTCATCCTGGTGTCCCGAGATTTGCACGGGTATTCTCGGTACCTAAACGTGGTGGGTTTGGTGTTTAAACACGTTTTTTCAGGTGCCCTAGATGGTTAGCAACCTAACTGCAAAAAATCACATTCGCAAACCGAGTTGCGCCATGGCAACAGAGCCGCAAAGTATACCGTGCAATATGGCTATATACTGTAGGGTTATTGAACAGCAAAAATGGCCGCCTCATCCTGGTGTCGCAAGGTTTGCACGCGTGTTTTGCTACCTAAATGTAGTCAGTTACTTGTTTAAACACATTTTTCCGATGCCCTACGTAGTTAGCAACCTATTTGCAAAAAAATCATACCTGCGCAGTGAGATGCGCGTTGGCCACAGAGCCCCAAAGTCGCCCCTCATCCTGGTGTCCCGAGATTTGCACGGGTATTCTCGGTACCTAAACGTGGTGGGTTTGGTGTTTAAACACGTTTTTCAGGTGCCCTAGATAGTTAGCAACCTAACTGCAAATAATCACATTCGCAAACCGAGTTGCGCCATGGATACAGAGCCGCAAAGTATACCGTGCAATATGGCTATATAGGGTTATAGAACAGCAAAAATCGGCCCCTTTTCCTGGTGTTGCAAGATTTGCACGTGTTTTTTGGTACCTTAATGTAGTGTATTACTTGTTTAAACACATTTTCCCGATGCTCTACGTAGTTAGCAACCTGTTTGCACAAAAATCATACCTGCGCAGTGGGATGCGCGTTGGCTACAGAGCCCCAAATTCGCCCCTCATCCTAGTGTCGGGAGATTTGCACGGGGTTTCTCGGTACCTGAACCTGGTGGGTTTGGCGTTTGAACACGTTTTTCAGGTGCCAAAGATGGTAAGCAACCAAATTACTTAAAAATCACAGGTGCCCAACGAGGTGCGCCATGACAACAGAGCCGCAAAATATACGGTACTATACGGCTCTATATTGCTATATAACTGCAAAAATGGCCGCCTCCTCCTGGTGTCGCAAGGTTTGCACGGGTGTTTTGGTACCTGAATGTAGCGTGTTACTTGTTTAAACACATTTTTCCGATGCCCTACGTAGTTAGCAACCTATTTACACAAAAATCATACCTGCGCAGTGAGATGGGCGTTGGCTACAGAGCCCCAAAGTCGCCCCTTATCCTGGTGTTGCAAGATTTGCACGGGCATTCTCGGTACCTGAACGTGGTGGGTTTGGCGTTTGAACACGTTTTTCAGGTGCCCAGGATGGTTAGCAACCTTATTACACAAAAATCACAGGTGCCCAATGAGGTGCGCCATGGCAACAGAGCCGCAAAGTATACGGTGCAATATGGCTCTATATGGCTATAGAACAGCAAATATCGGCCCCTCATCCTGGTGTCGCAAGATTTGCACGGGTTTTTTGGTACCTGAATGTAGTGTGTTACTTTTTTAAACACATTTTTCCGATGCCCGACGTAGTTAGCAATCTATTTACACAAAAATCATACCTGCGCAGTGAGATTCGCGTTGGCTACAGAGCCCCAAAGTCGCCCCTTATCCTGGTGTTGCAAGATTTGCACGGGCATTCTCGGTACCTGAACGTGGTGGGTTTGGCGTTTGAACACTTTTTTCAGGTGACCTAGATGGTTAGCAACCTAATTACACAAAAATCACAGGTGCCCAACGAGGTGCGCCATGGCTACAGATCCCCAAAATCGCCCCTTATCCTGGTGTTGCAAGATTTGCACGGGCATTCTCGGTACCTGAATGTGGTGGGTTTGGCGTTTGAACACGTTTTTCGGGTGCCCTAGATGGCTGCCATCTTGATTCATGCTAATGAGCTATTTTTAGCCCAAAATATTTAATTGAATTTAATGCTGATTACCAGTGATTTCCCCTTATAGTTGTGAATGTGAATAGTAAATACATTGAAAAGTATAATATTATGTTTAACACTTATGTTCTAAACTGAGGCTCGTAAACACACAAATTTAGTTACAAAACCGTTGTTATGGACGCCATACTCGTCGAAGTTGCGTCCCTTTGATTTCGGTAGACTATTTTAAATACTTTTTTTAAAAATTGAATATGAGTGCAAAATGACGAAGAATTTATATTTTGCTCAGCTTTTTATTATAATGATAAAATACACATTTCCTAAAAATTTCAAATCTTCGCAATGCTGCACTCGTAATCAAAATTACAAAAGAAAAGGTCAAAATCAGTCAAAATTAGCGCATTTCGCCGCACCTGACCCTAATCAAGAACCCCGTAAGCAGTCAAAATGAACTCGAAAGTTTACATAAGTTACATTTTCTTGAAGCTTAAAGACAGATCTATTTGCATGAGAAATATTATGATCGTAAATTAAAAAATCGGCAATTTTACTGGGCCGAATCGCACCTACTCTTTATCTATATGAGCGCCGCGCATTCTACATTATTTCTACATAAGCGCCTTAAAAAAATTTCTGTGTCTGTATGAGCCGTAAAATTATTCAGTTCTTATACATAATGTAGGGCGCTCATGTGAAACAATTACATATTGATTAAACTTATTATACTTGTTATCTGTTAGTATGAAACTTAACTTATAATATAAATTATAACCCGTGAGTATTTCTCACAAACAACAGCATCATGTCTACATAGAAAAATAATAATAATGATATTCAAATAAAATACACCATCACCAAATTGACTCAAATTCTTTATATTTTTAATACAATAACTTATTAAAAATCTTTAGATCCACATTGTTATAAACAAGTATGATTTAAATCGTCAACGATTTTGAATAAATACAATATTGATACAAATTCACTCTTATACAATTGTTATACATTTTTATGTAGTTTTTAATATAAATGCTCACTAATATACAAATTTTAAAAATCAAAAAATTCACACCTTTTCCGTTTTCATTCGTCATTTTTAATTTTAAAATTTACACATATTTTCCATTAAACTCATTCATTCTATATGAATATGAGCGCCGCAAAATTGTTCTTTATGTATATGAGCACCACAAAATTTGTTCTTTATCTATATCAATGCAGCACATTCTACACTATATCTATATGAGCGCCGCAAAATAAGCGTCGCAGAATAAACTGGTCCGTCTTTAACTACATTTGTATATGCACAATAATGATATTATTAAATTGTTGCGACAAGAGTGTACTAGTTATAGCCTACAGATCTACACACAAGTATAGGTCTATATATGCTTGCGAACATGCATATCTAAATGTAAGCTATGACCACCACAAAGTTTGTAATGTAACTTTATGTGTAAACACTTGTTTTTAATTTTATTCTCAAACAAGCAAAATATAGTAATACAGAAATTTGAAATGATTTAAAAGACCCCACGAAAAAATAATAATCAGATTCTGAAGAATAACATTGGCATCATTTCAATTTAATGTAAGAATGCAGAAACTATTAACAAATACCTCAAAACGAAAACAACATACTTCTTATATTTGTCCTGGAACGAATGGTATTAGGGCGAATAGCAATCTGATTAAAACCCGATCTAAAATTTTACCGCTCGCATACTCGCTAATTTAGATCTGGCCTTTTCCAAACGAAGATCACGTTCAGGTGACCTTTTCTCATCATAATATTCATGACGAAATTGTTATGATACGTAACTTGTTTACATCATCTACGTCACGCAATTTGAAATGAGCCACCCAATCGCAGACTGTGAATAATACCGCAGTTAAATTAGCATGCAAACATAGGTCTAAAAATAGAAATTACGAAATCAAAATGTGATTAATATTGTTTTCGTCTAGATGAAAGCTACGCATCGATTGGTCGACACAAAGTTCATCTCGACGTGACCCTGCATTGACTAAGTAGAGATCCAGTACGACAACGCTCTACAGGATCTCTGTTTACGGAGATTGGGAGAATAGATATCTAAAATACTATAGGCCTAACCCTTGTAAACGGTACTTAGGCCCCTACATACCATTTCACAAGCAAATCGACATTATATTCAAATTTCCATGGCGGTGTAAATAATTGGCGAATAAATAGGGACACTAGATTCGAACTAGCCTTCTGCAACACTGAACCGAGTTTTCACCGAGTTACATGTAGTCCATCCAGATCAAATCAAATACAAACTTTAACAATCAACCTACCATTTTATACATATATAACAACGTATAAATATAAATTGTTCATACGAAAAATCATCATGATAATTCTTTCTAATGTTTCCTACATTGCTTCAGTAAAACTACATGTTTACAACAGTCTCCTCTGATGCAGGAGAGAGCGTTTTATGTGATTTGATATTCTCTACACAAATACAAAAGCAATGGAACTTTTTTCTTACGTAAATTCACATGTTTACTCTCTGGAGAGATGGACATAAAACCAGTACATTGTGTTTATACTGAGTGACTACTTCAAGTATTTGGAAATCCATCGACAATCCGTCAAGTCTGAAATAAACAGAAAGTAACGGTGAGTTAGACCATCTGTGTATTGTCAATTGACACGGTGTTTTCCCGATTGGCTTTGTTCGTTTTTCTTTTTCAAATAATGCAAACGTTTAATGCACTAGATTAATGGACGTACTAAATATTTGTGTCTTTATTTGAAGGTTGTTCTAGTTTAAAGTTTTACGTAGTTTGTGGAGATGTCACATGGAGTATATTAGACTGAAGGATATCATATCAACTTCAGGAATTATTTTAGTGTCTATAGGAATTTATCTGAAACTTGCCATGATCATCTTGATCGTATAGTAATGACTTTATGTCTTTATTATTTCAGTTCAATTATTGTTTTTCATTTTTTTCATATCTGTATAATTTTGAAGGTGTTTTTCAAAGTGTTACTTAACCGCTGATTGGTTTTAGAGACACTCGTGTCTGAAACAGAACCTACCCAGACTCGAGTGGGAACTGTTGAAACGAACTTTTGTTATTTAAAAAATGTGTGATTTGGCGATTACAGTGTACCAGTGTCGGTCTGTTTAGCTCGATTGCTTTTGCTTTACTTGATAACAAACGGTTGATTTAATATAAAAACTTCGTGTTATTTCATATACTCCTATATTCGGTCATTCGTGTTTTTTCTTCATAACAAGTAGTATTTAGATTGGCTATCACAATTATAAACTGTGTCTCAGACGCTTATTTTGTTTTATCAATTGGTGTTTGGCATGTTTTTAAATTTTTGCATCTTACTTTCTTTTCATATGCATTGTAAATTAATTACAATGCATATAAACTATTTCTCTTGAAACAATGTTTTGAACCCTTCTGTCTATTTCATAGACGACCAAAACGTTTTCGAAGCAAAAACCGTGACTATAATATTCGTACAGAAATTGTGTAAAAAATACCCTTTTCCGATATATATACCTTATATGTATACAGCGGACATGGTCCAATGCCAGCCGCCTTAAAAATACGTTCCGATTATTTTATCTTACATGTATGTGTGTATGCAAGAAGTGGTTTCAAGTCTTAACAGTCAATTGGCCTGTTTGCTCTTTGGTGTACAGACATTCAATGTCGTTGCCTATCATAGTTAATTTGATAAAAGAAAACGTCAACTTATTACACACTAAACCGAACTGTCTCACATGTACAAATTAAGATATATTTCATGATTTTTCCCGTAAAGAAAATGTATGATTTAATATTTATGACCGATCATACATTTACCCACTTTAAATCATGTGCTCCGTTTCGGAATTCCGGCCACAGCAACTGGTTAAATCTTTCTCTGACAATTCGACAGAAAAACTGACTTCCGTCTGGTAGGAATAATTTATTTTGGCTCCTAATGTTATATGTGTTTTTGTAAAGGTACAGTTTCTAGGCAACCTGGTTGGCCGCCCTAAAATCAGACCAAACGAAATGAAGTTCTCCAAATTATGCTTGTATCAATACATGTAATCTCTGCTGAGACAATCACAGTCTTTGACACCATATTGGTGATAGACATCGATTATTGTAATATTGTAATTTATATATATTTATAAAGTTATCGTTTGATACTGGGTTTTACGCCGTGTCAACACGTTTTGGCTATTTTACGGCATTTACTGCACTACCGACTCGGGTTCTATAATTTATAGTTTTGATAAATATGTAGTTTTCTTTGCATTTCTTAATAATCCATTATAGTTTATAAATTCAATTTCAACCTGTCAAATACGATAAGGCTTTGTAGAGATTATGGATACTTTTGTTGATCTCAAACGCTGCAAGAACATAGGACAATATGCATGTGGAGGAAATGTTTCATTAAATTAATTACACACGGGACAACACTGACATGCCCTATATAAGACTGTAGGTCATGAACATTGTATATTCTAAGAATTCATAGACTTCATATGTAAGTCTAACCACCATCGTCTTTCTGTAGTCTTTCATATTGCTGATATTCAAAATGTTCACTTATTTTACTAGGTACATGAAGGCCATTAATTATTTCACTCGAATCAATCTGCATTCAGGAAATGCACACGTGTCCATTGTCAATGAATGATTGGCTCGTAAAGTCTTACTATTCCTTTTAAACCTAATTGGACGATATCCAGTTTCGAAATAGCGCAACAAACTGTTTCACTTTCAAGTAGCGGCGTCTGTGCTATGGTTATAATAGGTCCGAGTAGGTTCCTAAACGCACACGTCGAGGAGTTCTGTTTCAATTTTCGCTAATTGGTAAATTAAAATTTAACTATTGCTCCATACGTGCCCGATAGCAGACCGGCACTTGGGAATCACCTATTAAAATGCTATGTTGTCAATTAGCCCCCGTAGGCGCGCGCTTGGTAGGAGACGTGAGATAGGCATGAAATCAGGGGTCATCATATCGGACGACGAGGACAGTTCCAGCGTATCGACTGGGAAATATCTTGATACTATAAGTGACCGACGTAGCGACACTTCTGAACTATCAATGGATCGTTTTAACACATTGAGTGATATAAGCAAGGACATTGAGAGACTTGGAATAGATAGCGTCGGACTTATATTTGGTAATGTATATTTTATATTTGGTAATGTATTTGTTAATTTTATTTTTGGTAATGTTTTTTTTTATATTTGGTAGTGTATATTTCATATTTCATTGTTTTGTGTTTTTATTTGGTAATGTATAATTCACATATGATAATGTGTATTATAATATTTTATATTTGGTAATGTAAATTTTATATTTGGTAATGTATATTTCATATTTGATAATGTATAATTATTTCATATTTGATAATATGTATTTTATATTTGGTCATGTATATTTCGTATTTGATAATGTATGATTATTTCATATTTGATAATATGTATTTTATATTTGGTCATGTATATTTCATATTTTGATAATGTACATTTTATACTTGGTAATGTATGATTAGGTTTTGACCAAAACAATACTCATTATTATCACTGATGTTTTATTAAGAAATGTGTTCGAATTTTATGTTATTTCTTTACATGTTTGCAGTAATAAATGGCTGTTTATGAACTGTGCTTGATATTTCTGTATGAAAATATCACAGCACATCATAGACTCGATAATAATTATTTTGTTTTTTAATATATTTATGCAAATTATTGTAGTAGTGTTTTACGTTAATTTATATAACTAAGTCACACAGTATTGGCCAAGTTCTTAACGATGTCTTTTATAAAACTTAATATTTTGCTGCACAATGCTTCAACATATTGTCTCGTTCCAAATATTTCCTTTTTACTTAATAAATTTGTTAAATAGTTCACCTTTAGAGCAAATTATGTAAAGATACTGAACCGGCTTATATTTCAAATTAAAAGAATAACTGTTTGTACTTCCATTCCTTCAGCATTATCTATCCTCATGATTAGAGCTGAACATTTTGTATTGTTCATATATTGTGTAGATTTCTCATAATGTTATACATTCGAAATCCCTTGGCTTACATCTACAATAAAATGAACTTTAATCATTGAATGTGGAGTCTATTGAAAAAAAAGTCATTTAAATATGACGTTTGAGACATTGTGCTTCCAATAAAATACCTTTGATAAAGCGTTTAGCAATGTATATAAGAATTTGAAAATGACATCGGATAGTGTTTCAATGTATATATAGATAATTCTAGGCCATTTGCATTGGGGGGATATTTTTCAGAATTAAACTGTAGTTAATAAGCAAAAAAGCAGGGAAATTGTTTGTTAATATTGATTTAACACGTTCATGTATAAACAATACTAGCACTACTTTTCAGCGAGTTACTCGCCGGGCCTTATAACTTGTTAATATATTACCACATCTTCTAATGTCCAAGGCATATGTCCTTTGAAGATCACTAAGGTGATCCGAATGTATATAATTCCTTCAGGTATAGACTACACAATAAGTAATCGTGTACAAGGACAGAAGACATTTAGTGGTAGAAGTCTTCATGATTTAACTACCCCATATTCTAACCCTTATCAAGAGGTAATGTATTGACACCATATTACTTAAATTCGTCTTAGTCTTATTTGTGAATATTTCATTTATATGATATCTATGATGTTTAATGTTCACAAATTACCCCCCCCCCCCCCAATTCAGAGTTGATTCATTCCACATCCCGAGTCTGTAGCGCTGTTGGGAAGTTATTGACAATTACAGTAAAACTCGGATATAACATACTCGCTGGGCCATAGAAAAAAGGTATGTTATAACCGAGGTATGTTATATCCATATAGCATACTAAGTATATTATATATCAGGATGAAAAACGGGCCAGAAAAAATGGTATGTTGTAACCGAGTGTACATGTATGTTATAATCGAGTATTTTATATCCGAGTTTTACTGTATGTCAATTTTCCTCTATTTATAATGTATATTGAGAAGTTTCCGTCCTAGTGGAATGTAGGTGAATACTGGATATAGTCACGGGTCAAGGAAAGCTAGGTAAGGTGCCCTGGACGCCGTAAAATTGCCAAAATGTGTTGACATGGCGTTAAACCCAATTGTTATTTGTGAATATTTTATGTATATGATATCAGTGATGTTAGTGTTCACAAACATATCCCGAAATTCAGAGTTGACTAATTTCACACCGTTTTTATGTTTCTGTAAAATCAAATCGTGCTAAGTGGTTACGATTAGGGCTGCCACTATACGCCATAAGCGTATCGCGATATATTGCAATACGCTGGCAAAGTATCGCGATACGTACCGCGATATATTGCAATACGCTGGCAAAGTATCGCGATACGTACCACGATATATTGTGGTCTTTTAAATTCGTTGTGCCTCCGCTGTATTTAACAGAAACAATGCAAATTTAACATGCAGCTACTGATAGAATCTAGCCTCTTTAAGGTTGTACGGTCATTTAGGACTGTGACGCGCCAAAATCGGTTAAAAGTTTGTAACTTAAGGTTAAATTGAATAAACAATGGAAAAACTGACGCTTTGCTACTTTTATTTCGTGGAGGGAAGAATTTTCCAATTAAATAAATATCGCCAAATACCGGTACGTTAAAATCGTACCGCGGTACATGTACGTATTGCCGCAGCTGCGTATTGCAATATACCGGTATATCGTGACAGCCCTAGTTACGATGTTGGATTTGTATTCACTGTGAGCCAGGATCTCGTTACTTCAAATCACACCCAAACTCAAACTCGCTGTTTCCTTGGACAATTTCTTAGACTAGAAACTTTTTCCCACTAGCTCAGTACATGGGAAAAATGAATCGGAATCGGGAGTGATTAGTTTTAAGTTCTAAAAACTAGTTTAACGATCGAGATAAATTGAATAAGTATACATGTAATTGGGATAATTTAGTTTATTTTCTAGACAGTCACGTATCATACATGAACTTGCGAAGTCACGTGATCTTGAGAATGTAAACAAACTTGTTTTCATCTAATTCTTGCAGCAGCTTAAAATTAGAAAACATTCAAATTGTACATTAAATAACAAATATACATTATAGGTAATTTGTATAATGGGTGAAACTTTAGAACCGTTGGATGATGATGGAATGATTCCTACATATGGATTTGGTGACAGAGTTGTAAAAGATAAAGGAATATTTTCATTGAAGAAAGAGGTATAAAACCTTATATATAACCTGTAGTGAGTTCAGTTACCGCGAACGTTACAGAACGTTCCGTAACGATACATTCGGAACTCCTCGGCCATTTGCTGCGAATAATCTCGGACATATTTAGACGCTATTTTGAAACTACCGGTGTTGAAGTAAACAAATATATGGTGGTTTAGGCATTGAGTGATGTTTCGTTTTTAGTCCATAAATTTTGAAACATCACTCATTGCCTTAACGATCGCATATTTGTGTATTAGATTAGATTATTAGCAGCGAATGGCCGAGGAGTTCCGAATGTATCGTTATGTAACGTTCTGTAACGTTTTGTGTAATTGATCACGCTACTGTAGTGTAGATATATTCCGAGCTCAAATTACAACGTGTTATTGTGTTGTTGTGTTTTACTCTTTCCACGCACTTTAAAAATTATATCTTTTTTATATTAACAGGTATAATTATGTGAATATGTTTGACCTTGTATATATGTAATTCATAAATGTTATTTCGTATATTTTTTCAATAGACTAGTACAGTTTGTAACAGTAACTGTAACAGTTTATACCGGTTCCATAATATATAAGTAAAATAAGTAGAATAATATTGATACTGATGATGATGGTTTTAATGGCGATGATTATGATGAGTATTATGATGATGATTATGATTATGATGATGATGATGGTGATGATAATGGTGATAATGATGATGATAGTAATAATGGTGATGATGATAATGATGATGATAGTAATAATGGTGATGATGATAATGATGATGATAGTAATAATGGTGATAATGATGATGATAGTAATAATGGTGATGATGATAATGATGATGATAGTAATAATAGTGATGATGATAATGATGATGATGATGGTAATAATAGTGATGATAACAATAATAAATTATTCAATAACATATTTGATAATAATTATGTTACTATTTCCAGGGTGACTGTGAAGGATTCTGTGAAGTTTTAGACGTTTACAATAGAGAAACTCCAAAAATAAAATTAGGTGGTCCTACAAATTTTGCTCCATTAATACACGAGGCTATAAAAGTGGTTCAACATAAGAAACAGGTATGTTACAAGGTATGCATTCTCTTTATCTCATTTTAAACTAAAGATCAAAAGCATCACTCTAAATACGATCTGGGTTTGTCCAATGTAACATATTTTCAAGTCACGAAAACTACCGAGCAGTTACGATTTCCGAGTCATTCAGTAAACGGAATTCCTCTACCTAATCTGCTTACGTTAGAACCAACTCTGGTGCATGCGTAGGGTTACATCAGCATCTTTAATAGAAGTTATTAGGTCAGAGCACATGGGTTATTTACGCATTGGAAGAACTTAATAGTTTCGTTCTAATAAGTTATGCTCTCAATGAAGCATATTTTTTTCAAACATGGCATAAAGTCTACATGTTAATACAGCCATTGAACATTTGGCGTCATATTTGGACAAAGTTTGGACAAAGTTTTTTTAAACATTAAGCAAATGTCATGTCTCGCTAGCTATTCAAATTCCCACATTTGGCAATCGGTCTCTTGCATTAGTAATTTCGCATTTAGCATTTTTGACTAGCGTTTGTATTTGCTAATAAGTGTGGGAGAACGACTTTCCATAGTCGAAGTTAAAATATATTAATTCTAACTTGAAAGTTTCAACAAGTTCACGTCAACACGCCAGATTTTGGAGTGCGCAAAAAGTTTTCAAGGACAATAATCCCGACATTGATGTAACAGGAAAGTTTGACGATAACCATAGCCACTCTTTAATTGTTTCCCACTTTGACGAGATTGATTAAATTTACCTCTATTTCCCTAAGCTCGTTTGGTTGCATATTGAATTGCAATAGAGTGGCTAGTGTGGAGACATTTTACACGCTAGCTATCAATTATGCTCTTCGTGTGGTTTGATTCAGCAAAAAACCATTGCAGTGCTACTCTGCAAGCTAGCGAAGAGATTTTTTCATCGAATTTCATTACTCTCATCATTTAAAGAAATGGTGATTAAGCATCATTTGTTAAAGTGGTTTTTCCCAAACGCACTTTTAGCGACAATCCTAAAACCTTGCTTATAGCGTTTTTCATGACAATTACCATAAAATTGCCTATTTAGAGTTCCCTTCTAAGAAGTGCTTTAAATCAAACAGAGTGATGTTAATCAGGGAATGCAAAAACGTTTTATGGCAATCTGATTTTGGTTTGATTTGCTTATGACATGAGCTGTGACGACTTTTTCTACGAAATAATGAATAATTGCAAATAATGAAACCTAACAACTAGCCAAACTATGGCTTAAGTACTGAGACATGACTGTGCTCTTTCGAATGGGACCAATTTCGTAAAGTAAATATTTCTTTCCAAGGTGGAAAACCATAAGTGTTTTTTTTTCGTTATCTGTTTGTGGCGTCCTTTCAAAGAAAGTTTAATAATCTTAAACGTCTCCCACTTCGCTTTTTGGTCGAGTGGAAGGTCTGTGTTTTTCACTGTAGCTGTTCCAGACAAGATTTTCGACTCCTTTCGGATATAAAATCGCGTCATCATTTTTGAGATAAGTTATGTGGAATTGATCTGGAGTAATGTTCTTCTATAAATATGTCTTTGGGTTTTTGCGAATTTATGCACTTTTTGACGAATTGCTTAATTTGAGAAGGAAAATGTCCCCTTATAAAGACCCTTTTATTTTCATTTACGACCATCGATTTTGATGGTCCTAATAGTGGACATTTACAGAAGTTTTATTTATGTTTAATTTGTTTGTTATTTGTACTACAATCTGAATTGTACATTTTTGCATGCCATACAAGTTTTTGGACGAGCGACACACTGAGCGATACGCACTGAAAAAAGCTAGTGCTGGTGTGGTATAACGCCAACACGTGGAAACGTGGAAACGTATTTTCTTATGTGTGCGTCCGTCGTTCAAATATGGTACTTTACACATGTTTAAACATGTACTTTTCCCATGTTTCATACATGTATTGTACGTCTTTTATGTTTGTTTTGTAACATGTAAATATGTATATGTCTTGTTTTCTTTTGGGTTTATCAGCCTAAGCAGTTATATGTTATAAAACTATATGAACTATATTATTATTTCAGTATCACATATTGGTTATAGTAGCTGACGGACAAGTGACCAGTGAGGAGGATACAATAGAAGCTATCATACAAGCCTCACAATACCCATTGTCTATTATCATGATAGGAGTCGGTGATGGACCCTGGGACATCATGGAGGATTTTGATAATAAACTGTCACAAAGAGTTTTTGATAATTTCCAATTCGTCGATTTTCATAAGACAAAGGAAGCTAACAAGCGTTTTCCACATGCTGCCGTTGCTAGGGCTGCACTAAGTGCAATACCGGAACAGTTTAAAGCCATACAGAAGTTACAGTTGTTGACAAGACTATAGACGAATTGTTGGTCACGTTTAGCAAGATAAATGTAATCTTGTGTGAACTATCTGTGGCCAAGCTAAACTTTTAAAGAGTTTGAATCATAGTTTGTTTCATTCCAAAGGGGTTGAGGGCGTCAAGAATTGATAAGTTTTTGTAAACAATTAAATTAATGGGCGGATCAAGCGGGGGTCAGGGAGGTCTGAACCCCCTGAAATTTCCAAAATGTACCCATCTTTTTTGTAAATGTAAGCCATTTTTAAGTAGCATTAAGAAACAGTAATATAGATCTAATAGTTATGTAGTTTTTATTATTAATGCGGTGCGTTATTCTGCAAACAATGTATAATGTGGTTCGAAAATATGGACCTTCCCCTTAGAAAAAAATCTTGAACCCTCCCTGCATTGCAGTCCAAAACGTTTGGCCTTTTGATATTGTATGGGCAAAAGTCCTTAAAGTTTTACCATTTTTATACGGACAACGTTCCAATGCGTTTGACAATTCTACACTGAATATTTTAAACGTACATAATCATTCAGTGAAATGGTACAATTTACTGAAATAGTTGGACTGACTACTTGAATTTGCAAGCCCTTTGGAAAACACTGATTTAAATTCTTTGGAATTTTAGCTTGACGATTATCTGTGTTCTTCTTTAAGGCTCTAATATTATCGTCCACTTTTCATTATTTATTTATGGACACATCAATAGTTTCAAAGAATACACAACCCAATATTGACAGTAATGGTCAAGACGGTCAATAAGCAAACAAGAGTACTCTACTAGATGTAAAATGTACTTATTACTTTTGAGGAATCAGTTTTTATCGAAAATCTCTTATGTAAATAAGCGGGCATTACCTTCTTTAAAGCTATATTTTCATGCTTTGGTTCGGACTGACGAATTCTTGAAGAGACATGTGGTCATAGTAAACCAAAACAGAATAAAACTTGTATTTCTACATCGGTTTCCAGAAAAATAATATTAGAACTTCAATGGTATCAAAACGTACCATAGTAATACTACATTCTTTGGTATTTTTCTGTTTCATTGTCAATGATTGACAATCCAACACGACTGACTTTCTTTTCTTCGTGCATCCGACTCAGTTTTCAAGACATGGGCTCTGCGGAAGTTAATTTATATCGTAATTCTAAAAGAACACTTTGTCATTCATTAACGTGAAACCAGTGCTCTGTATATATGTAAATGTAGATAATGGAAGTTTCTCATATCTGTGTTTGCTCATTGAAAATGCTCTGATTGGTGATAAAAGCTAGAACTAGACCGGGTTATAACAATTACTAATGTATGGTTTCTTACAGGCAGGGTACATGTACTCGACGTTTGTAATTTATAAACATCTCTTGTTTCTGTCGTATATTTGACTTTTGTGTCATTATTGTAAAAATGCTTCATTTTATCTGTCATAATAAAAAAAATCTTGTAACTTGTGTCAAATATCACAATCTATGTTACATTTTTAAAAGACACGGTCGACCGTAATAGTTCGGCGAGCATGCTCAGTTCTGTACCCAGCGATCTTGAAGATGAATTTATAGTTTCCCATCATTTGAAACACCTCGGGGATCTTCTACACTAAAATGAAAAGTAATGTGTTAAAACTTCAAGTAAATGAACTAAAATGACTGAGAATGCCACAAAAACTAGTGTTTTTTATTAGAATAGGAAGTACCTACAAGGTTAAAAGTAATGCATTTCTTGTTTGTGGCCCTCTTTCAAAAAGTTGAAGATAGTCGTCGTCAAACAAAATTTCGAACGCAAAATGTATGGCAGCTTCCATCTTGGATTTCTTCGCGGCGTGTTGAATTAACAAGCCTATTCGGAAATAAAAGAAAAACACTACCATAAGTAGAAGCCGGCGAATCAAAAACCTAATATGTACATGTATGCGAAGTTAATGACTTTTAAAAAGAATAATAGAAAGCTGTAATTAAAAAATTGAGGGATAAACAAGATGTTCTAATAAACAGTATAAATTCAAATGGAAGCATCTTACGGACACAGTGACACCAGAGTCTTTAAACTCATTAAGTACGCACACTTTGATAATTATATTTTGTCAACGAACAAAAACTCATAGTGTATCCGAAGGGCTAAATTTAATTATTGTACTAAGTTCCTTAGATTTAAGCTTATACAGTGAAAAAAATATCCGATACGTTGTACAATACTTCAGGCGTAAACCTGCCAATGTACGACTGGTGAACAGACAACGACACGCGTTGCTATTCATGTAATAAAGGGTAATAACCGCCCTTGGGAGTTTGTGACCATTTACTAGTATTTATTTTGATTATCTCCCTTTCATGTACGATTCCTCACGAATGGATCGCTTACAACTCTTAAAATAAGACAAAATCGCAGCTTTTACGCTTGTTTAATTAACTATTTACAGAAAAACATGAGCTGTCATGATGTATTTACAGTCAAGTACCACTGTAAAGGAAATGAAGGAAGGGCAGGGGTCATTATATAGTTCTCAAAGCTCTTAAAGATTTTTCCCACGATTAATTTACTATATTCATGAACGGGAAATCACTTGTAATTTGTGATTCTGGGACCTTATGTACAAACATATGGTTTATTTAAACAAGCATTTGCATGATCTAGATGACGTCCACTTGTAAATAAATTCCAAAGCTGTTGAACTCGAGACAAATTTTTGTCAAATCTCATTTTTACTCTGTTAAGTCAATTAACGGTAAAAATTACAAATGGAAAAATCATTCATATTCTTCTGAGACCTAACTGGTTCTGTTCAATATAAATGCAACTGATATTTTTATTGAAGTGGGTTTCTTGGCAAAGAATTGTGTTCTAAAACATCTTTAATGTTGTATTTTTACCATGTTGTATAGATAAGTTCCATTGTATCTTTCAGTAATAAATTAGTAATAGAAGTAACATTTAATCAGAGTTAGGTATAACAATACTTGGAAATATATTTGGACGAGTACACAGCTTGAAAAGTCATATAGGCAAGTCCAATATGACTTTTTAAGCTGTGTACGAGTCCAAATATAAGCCGTATTGTACAGTAATATGTATAATAACCTTTTTATTATATATCTTTCGTTTACTTTCAAATAATCGCCATCGTCCCGAACAAAGCAATCAAAGCCATTTTTATCACGTCGTTAAGTGCACATGTACCCAACCGTCCAATACGAAAATAATACATTTTTTGGATCCAATACGGGAATATATTGGACGGTCACGTGGTACGAATGCAGATTGTCGATTGGTTAGATTTATTAGATATATAATAAATTATTTTTATGATAGTTGTTGCGTAGCGGTATGCTACAGTTTGTTACGTTGCCACATTGTTGTGTGCATCATGTGCATCACACCAACATAAGCACCAAGGATACAGTTTATAACAACACAAGTTTGTATGTGACATTCGATAATGGTCCGTGATCGTTATTGTTTAGCTTATTATGCGACATAGTGATGTTAACCAGAGTATCAAATTAAAGTGCCTATGTAACTGTAAGGCCACTCATTATAACTATCATGACTATAAATTGCGTAATTAATCTAAACTTGTGTGTTCTTATTTAGTCATGAGTTCAGGCTCTTTAGGCACGTGATCTACAACAGCAACTAATGAGATAACAAAGGTTCTCGAAAACATTGAATTTATTTTTCCTGACAAGTTATCGAATGACATCAAATAACGCAAACAATTTCTCAGATTTTTATCCGAACATTTCATTTAATATTATTCCTGAGAGTTTTGATCGTTAGCTCCAAATTATCCGAACAAAAATGAATCTAGCGGTAAAATTAGGTCGTGCGCAAAATTTATTTGTGCAGATGATTTGGAGTGAACAATGATAAGTGAAAAAACTCTCAGTCATGTCCCTTTGACATATTTATATTTAATCGGGCTATATTTTGTAGAATTCAAGCACGTCTGGGTGGAAAATTGATGTGTCACAAAATATCACCACAGAAGATAGTTCCCAGACTTATAATGTTATCAACATGGTTATAAATCCATCACATCCGACCATTATATTGTCCTAACTTAATTACAGTTTGTCTTATTTCACCAGACTTATAACACATACCATTTTATTGCTGCCCGTGGACGTGATATTCTTCATATAAGTGCACTGTAACGTCCCACTAAAAGAACCATCAAAATCGATAACCATATTCTTAAAGCCCCAATATCAAAAGTAACACTGTTTTGGACTGCAAAGAAAATAGAAATTTATATATTTCAGACACCTCTATTGAACATTGTGTTTTTAATGAAATACAAATATTGCTTTAGTATGTTTATGTTATTTATTGCATTTCAAAGTGAAATTAGAGCGAAACTGAAAGTATAATTTGGTTGTCAATGCTTGAAACATTAGTCTTGAAAAGTACCCTACTATTTATAGAAATGGACATTTCGTCAAATTCAAATTTAGAGAGCTAAGTGGTTGTGTCTCCAATGCACTTTAAATTCTGATAACGTTATGTTTGTAAAACTGTTTTCAAGTCTTCTGTTGATGAAAAATTTCTTCATACTCGTATAGTGGCTTTAATTCCAGGAAGGTATTTTATAGGAGCCGTTGGGACAAAAATATCGTGGTTTTAACGTCTTATTTAGATTCCTCTCTTCAAGTCAAAGTGACTCATTAACTAGCTCGCAGTCGGTGGTTCAATACCCCAGGTTTTTGACGAAGTAAATCAAAGCTGACTGAAAAAGTGACTGGGAAAATCTTTCTATATTTCTGACTCTGAAAAAGTGACTGGGAAAATCTTTCTATATTTCTGACTCTGAAAAAGTGACTGGGAAAATCTTTCTGTATTTCTGACTTTTCTGTACATATAATGCATCTTATTTCCTTGACCATTCTTTTTCTAACTTTTTCTATTTACAAATGTATACTCTTTATACTTTCTACCAAGCGTACCATCATAGTATTGTCAATAATGACAGCATGATGTATAACATAGACATAGACATAGACATAGACATAGACATAGACATAGACATAGACTTAGACTTAGACGTAGACGTAGACGTAGACGTAGACATAGACATAGACTTAGACAATCATAAACATTCATCTAGTTTTCAACAACTGTACTGCGATGCTTTTGTAAGCTAGCTGTGCAACATTTTTCTTATGAGTCGATAAATTTATATACTTCAACGTAACTCATGTCAAAAAGAGGCTATACAAACAAAGCAATGACGATACTCAGACTGTCGTAAAAAGTTAAAGTAAAATTACAACATGGTTTAGTGACTGCTGCAACATGCATATGATCAGCCGACTTGTACAATTTTAGTGACCCCCGCAATACCTATTTACATCTAGGTGAAGTAAAACAACAGTAGGTAAATTTCCTGCTTCAGGAATTGAGCAGTTCCCATAATGGGAACCCGGGACCTCTCGGTCCCTAAGCGCGAGTCTCACACTGGACAACTACTCCACGTAACATATTATGGGAAATATACAGTACCCACCAAAAGTTAGGAGACATTTTCACTTTGATGGCCTACTGAATAGCCCTTATCTTTAATTTGGTAACTGTTTGTTTTAAATGCTTTGTAGTGTTGCATCATCTTTTGTTTATCATTATAATCATAACTGAGACTACAAAAATAGCATGAAAGCTATGTTATGGAACATTATTACAAAAACATGGTTTTTGAGGTGTTAGGATGTCAGATGCTGAATCTTATAAAATTTAATAAGCTGCATTCATGAAATTTGTTTAATTTTATCACAAACAATACTAAAATATATATTAAAAATAATGATTCTACAAAAATAATTATCAAAATTCAAGAATTGTAAATTTTTGTCTCCAAACTTTTGGTGTGTACTGTATACTAGATAATAATAGGGAATAAAGTTTTCTCATTTTCAAAGACATACAAGCAACGTCACATGTATGATGGGTTTATACATCATATAGACTTGTTATCTATTTGATAAAGTAAATGTCATATATAACTCATACATGATTTTAGCAATAATATGAGTTGATAAAACCAACCAAGAAGTTCTATTTCTGGTTTTGAATCACTCAAAACGTAGAGTCGATAGGTAGGCATTTATTGGTAAAGCTATATTTCTGGTAAACCTGTTCCTGTAAAGCTTTGGTTACACAAAATGTCAGACTTAATGAAACCCGTTTTGTCCCAATAGCATGCGATAAGTTATAAAACGGCGGCTAATCGGAGACGTCGGTGCTTAATCGGTGTCCGTCGGTTTCGTTTTTAACTGAAAAAAAAACGAACAACCAATCTATCACCGATCTTCATGTGTAACCGGGCCCTAATGATCCTTTTATATCGGTACTGTAATTCTGAATTTATAAGCATTACAAGACGTTCCACTAGAAAATAAAATATCATAAGTCAATGGAGTTCATGATTCAAACTGAGAGGTTTCAACTTTTTTCTAATGTCTGACATAAAGGCGATTTTGACTTTAAAAAAGTAGTGTCTGCTGAAAATAAATATGGTCATCAGAAAACCCGAAGTATGAAAAATAATCCGACCTAAACTGAATATTTAGTATATGGTGTTATGAAACATGGTTTTTATGGTGGCACATTTCTGCCATCAGATAACCACTTAACTAACTAGTTAATTAAGAGGTTAACTAGTAACCGTTACTAGTTAACCACTTAACTTAATTAATTTAAGAGGTTAACTAGTTATCGTAACTAGTTAATCTCTTAATTAACTAGTTATTTATGTGGTTATCTGATGGCAGAGATATGCCACCATAGGTTTTAGAGTATTTTTGAATTTGATTATTTAGGAACATGCTTTACGTGAAATCTGTCAAAATGTAGAGACGAGAGACTGTGAATGAAGAAGTGCATGCTGTATAACTAATGCCGTAATAAAATTCAATTACTCTCAAAGACAATGGAATTTTAACAATATTCTTAATGAAATTCCTCTGTGAATGATAAATTTATTTTATGTGAATTCTTTAAAAACAGTCTGACAATTGCTCCTTTTACAATGGAAACAAAGAGTTCTTTTTTCAGAATTTTTGTGTTTTCCTTGACGTATAATATTGGTTTACACGTCTTTTCAGTATTGTTTTGCAGTTTTCTTGTTGTAACTTGTAAGCATGTTTTATGACGTATGTTATGATGTCTAATTGTACATCGAAATACAAATATATATTATCTATCCTCTTTATGAATAAATATAGCATGATAGAAATATTAGGAGGTAAAAAAATAGAACAATGTTAACTTATCAAACAATATTGCCGAACAAATCGTGTCTCTTCATATCGTGCTAGATTTATTGTTTGAAAAAAGTTCACAACAGATAGCAAATATATCAAAGAATGTAATTCAACTAAACAATGCCATAGTAGGATTTTGATGCCAAAAAAGATTCACAATTTAAGGTCTCTAATTCTTAAAAGTCAACGTTAATGTTATTATTAGCGTAAAATGACGATTCAGCAGAAATTATAATCACTTATGATGGCCAGCACATCTACATGTAACCTAGATTGACTAGACTTTTATGTATAATTTATCTAGTACTAACTTACCCCTCCACAAGACCGACGGCTTCTTCAAATACCTTATTAATGGAGGAAAATCGACATTATTGCCGAATTTTCATGAAAAAAGTATAACCATCCTGGATTAAGCTCGAACAAGCAACTTCTTTGAGCCATTAAATCCTTCGCGTAGTCTACCACAGCACGGAGCAGGGTAAAAATTTATGTCTCGGTAAATAAATGAGGGACTTTTTAAAATGTACTCAATTTGAAATAGTTACCTTTTTGACTTGTCAATAAATCTTTACAAGAAAAATGTGGACAAACATCGTATCAATAGGCGGATCCAGCGGGGGGGGGGGTCAGGAGGGTCCGGACTCCCCCCCTAGAATTTGGAAAATGTACCTGTCTATTAATGTATTCCTTGCCTGTAAGTCACTTTTAAGTAACATGAAGCAATTTTTCTTGGTGCTTAACAAAGATTAAATGGTAATGTAGTTTTCAATATCAAAATGTTGCATTTTTTCTGCAAAACGTGTATAATGTGGTTGTGGTTCGAGGTTCGGACCCCCCCCCCGTCTAGAAAAGTTCGGACCACTCCCTCCCCTAGAAAAAAAATCCTGGATCCGCCCCTGGTATCTAAATGCTACATTTTCATTTAAACATTCGTCTATTTTATCATCGGACAAAATTCTTCTGCATTTCTATCTTTTACCGAGGAACTGATTTTCTTGTCTTCTCATATTTTCTGTCATTGTTTTAGTCTGTACCGAAAATTGCAAGATAGAATGACGTTTTTATGTGACCGCGTAAAATAAATTTATCATCCTGAGAGGAATTTCCTGAAGCACTCTTTGACAGTTCCATTGTCTGTGACAGTAATTGAATCTTATTATGCCATTAATTATGCAACGTACTCTTACTCCCTCATTGTGATATCTTCAGTCTGAAAGACTTCATGAGAAGCATGTTTTCATTTATTTCTATTTAAAATTACACTACATCTCTGTGGTAATTTTCACAAAAAAATCTTACGCAAAAACTGTCGAAAGTTAAATCTAAAAAAAGTTCAAAGCCTTAAAGATATGATATCATATAAAGGCGTGAATTTAAGAAAGCATTCATTATTCTACATGGTCAATGAATATCAGAAATTGATTGGACCTAGGTGCGTTGATAATTAAAGTTACTACTAGAAACCACAGATATGTACAACTGAAAAGACTTGCTAAACAACATTTCACATCAAGTAAGACATCAGCAATAGTGAAAACATAAACTCGTATTTCTATTGTGAAACAATGCAGTTGTACACCATATTTAAAATCATTCTGTCATTTGGTGATGTTCCAAAAAAAAATAATCAAAGAAAAATAAAAGAGAAAGAAGAGTTTTAGTTCTAGTCCGTTTTGTTTTTAAGTTATTACATAGAAAAGAAATGTACAACTAGTATTGAAATAATTCAAAGGAAAATAATTGTTAAACTTAACTAGGTGTAGTTGTTATCTGTCCCTCCACATGTGATAATGAAGTTTACAATATCATTCAAAGTTTCTTAAAATCAAACGCTTCAGACAAAGAAGTCGAGAACCGTCAACCAAGACAGGGAAACTGAAGCTCGTTATGGGTGATTCCACAATATGTCACGTCTTCTACGTGAGTATAATACACACATTTTATTGCTAGGGAACTATACCATGAATACATCAGAAAATATATAGTCCTGAATATTTAATATTACAAAAAGTCAAATCAATAAATACAACATATCACAAAATGTAAAGTTAACTTTCGTTAACAATTAAAATGTATACTGTTTTATAAATCTAATCCATGCGTGAAAATTATTAACTTGGTGTTATAAATAAAAAATATTACGATTATCAATAATTTTATCTTAGTTTAAAAAACTTTAATGACCGTAAATTAATTATGAAAAGTGTGCATTGAATTATGTCAAGCAAAGTCAAAGCTATTGGAAATGGTTCATAACGAAACTAGTTCCATCCTGAATATAGCTAAATGAGTTTGTTATGTAAAAAAGTTCAAAACGCCACGAGTATACTGAATCATACACTTTTATGCTTTGCCGAGTTTCTCCAATACAATTGTCTTCAAAGCACGTTTGTTTGGCTTTCCTGTATAGAGTGTTGGAAATTTATCAAAGATAACCACGTACTCAACAGAATCATATGAAAATGCCTCTTGAACTACCGGCATTATTGGTTCAAAATAAAACTTCTGAATTGCTTCCGGTGTAACTGTTTTCCCCGGAAGTGGAATAACACACGCGCATACTTTTTCAAATGCAGAATCATCTGGGACTGAAACAACCACTACATCGAAAACATCAGGGTGCGTTTTAATGACATCTTCAATCGACGATGGAATTAACAACCTTCCATACTGCAGAATGATTTCAGAATGTCGACCATTGACCACAAGTTGGTTATCTTCTGTTATATAACCAACATCATCAGTGTTCATCCATCGTGTTCGTGTCAGTACTTCTTTTGTTTTAGCTTCATTCTTGAAGTAGCCTTGCATCATACATGGTGAACGTACATATATAGAACCGATAGTACCTTTCTCTACCATAAACCCATCCTCACCAACTACCTTCAATTCAACACCAGCATTGGGGTGACCAGAACTATACAATAGGTAATCTTCTTTCTTCAAAATCTGGTTAAATGTAAAGAAACCTCCCTCAGATGAGCCATATGCAACTGTTATCTTTTCAGTCAACAGGCCTATTGCGTCCATGCTTAACGTCGACACTGGCAGGCCACCTGTATGTATATTCTTTAAGAAAACTTTCGGTCTAGGTGACATGTTAGCAAGCAAGTCGACCATACCATTAATTGTTGCAGGCAAGAAACCCGCGATGTTGCATTTCTCATTAATGATAGCATCGTACGTAAACTTGCAATGTTCTTCTAGGCTTGAAATTGGAACAGTCTTAGTAACCACCTTGACACCATTGATAAGAAACATGTAAGGAAATCCACCAATCCAGGAAATTCGACGCTCATTGTAAATGACATCATCTGATTCAAAGTCCATGTTATATTTTAAATGATTCCCAAATATCATACTTTCATAATGAGTATGAGGAACAAACTTAGATTCTCCTGTTGAACCGGAAGTGGGAAATAAAACCATAACATCTTCTGGATCAAGTCTTGGTAGTTGAAAAGAATCCTCAGGTGTAACAAACAGATCATTCATTAGAAGTAGATTATGTCCTTGGACGACATTGGTAGATATAAACCATTTCAATTCTGGGAGACTTTTGGATTCTACCGAACCATCTGCATTGATTTTATCCAGAAAATGTTGACACGCCTTAAAATTCCTATTGCCATCCATTGGATTGACTATAAGACATTTTACTCCAAGCTGTTTAGCTATTCTCTCTAAATCACTCCCATCTTCATTTCTGATCAATAGATTGGTTACTATGGCTCCGGCACAGATGACTCCAAACGTTGCTAACAAAATATCTAAATCATTGTAAACACAAGAAGCTACAATGTCCCCTTTTCCTATTCCAATTTTAATTAGGGATGACGCTAAAGCCTTTGATCTTGTGTAAATTTCCTTTGCTGTAATGGCGACCCTCTTTCCATCAGGATGAAGAAATACGTACACGTCCTTGTCACCATATTTATCCGCTAGATATCTTAGCCTCTCAGGAATTGTTGTATATTCATACTGCAAAGTTTCCGGAGCATGAATGTAACTTTGTTTTGTAACATCCATTGTTTAATTAAATCCCTTAATGTAATTGTTGACGTTATGAAACTTCAAACTTGTTTCTATTCTCATACCAGTGTATTTATGCATAAATATAATGATAAATTAATTCACCGCTGTATATAGTTAAACACTTGAGAGTGTTATCAGATAATACTGTACATTTATGAAATTGCAGTTGACCTAGAGTAGACATGTAATAACATCCCTGACATTGACCTGTTAAGCTTTATTATCTCCAAGATTGTAAAATTTAACAGAGTTATCTTACATATTTGATATGGGTGGATAGATTGATACAATTATATTATTTAGCTTCAAGACAGTTAAACTTATATACTATATGCATGTATATTGAATATAACTTGAATTCATAATAACGTTTATGTTTTTTCCATCTTTGACACTTATTTGTGTGCACTTTTTCTAAATCTTTTATAAATAGTGTATGTATTGGTCATGGTATGCTCAGTATGTTTGTTCTAATTTATATCTCAAAATATAAGCTTTTCAACAAAACTGTAAAGGTACATGCATCACGTTAATAATATTTGTTGAAGACTTCAAAAAGAAGTAAAGGTCAGCTAAATGTGACATGATTTGCAGGCTTGTCTAACGTACAAATGCGATTGTGAGAGCGGAAAACTTTATAAATGGTTTTATTCAGTCTAGAAACTATATCACTCGCATTATATTTGTTTCTTAAAATCCAATTTAAATAATCCCGCCGGCTTTACATAACAGTACATAAAACCTCTTGTTATTCACTTATAGCAGACAAAGATGTTCTATCAAATAAAGAAGTGTTAAATGAGTCTTGGGAATTCGTAAATTGGATTTAATATATATTCAATTATACATTGTCATTTGAGTATAAGACATCACTAAAGCATTTTTGTTGACATTGCTTAGGCTTTTAGACTCTCGTCAAAATTGACTTATGTCTTAATTGCAGGTTTGTAATGCCTTTTTGTTGACCAATCAATAGGGTCGTTGACATATAGCATCGATTGCATTACTCCAGTCTCATTTAAATCAGAATTTTTATGTTTAACACATCAAAAAAATTACATGCAATGCTTAATTTACTGTAAATCTTTAGATTTTTCGTTCTATGACCAAACGCTTTCTAATCGGTTAAATTTAAGTTCGTACTTTGATAGGAAACAAAAACTCACAGAAACAGAGTTCAATTTTACCTGTGATCAGTCAGTTTCGAATATAGCCACTAGCCAGTGGACCATGGACAGAGTCCATCGAAATTGCGTCCGTCCTGTGACTTGTAGAATGTGAGTGGTCCGACAGCTCATCAACTTTTACAGCTATCAATTTCTGTATTTAATAAAATATGTTATTTTTTGTTATATTGATTATTTACTTTAAATTTAGAATATATTATTCTAAGTTAATAAAGTAAACTGCCTGTTTTAGCATGTTGCATTAATTTTTGGTCCGGTAAACTTTATGTCAGACATATATTATATGAAACGATAATTTTACAATCATTTTTTCGTACTAGTGTTTTCAAAGATGGGCATTTTCCTCAATTTTATTTTTCATGTATTTGATTTAACCGTAAATATGAACCAGTGACATTTTACATGAAAGGGTTTTTTTAATTTGGAAGCTTAAAACCAGATTAATTGGTTTTTTGACGGTACGAGTGGACTACAATCGTAAACAAATTGTCAATATACCTTGGACAGTACAACAAGTCTTACAGACGTTGGGAGAAGTCTAAAAATTCAATGACCAACTTGTCTTCACATCCAAGAAAACGTTTTATATTGTGCTTTTGACACTGTTTAAGAATTATGCATTTAATAAACTATTGATGCAAAGCATCAAAGAGCGCATGAAAGTACATGTAGCAGTAAAATGAAATGACACTACCTAGGATTGCTGTCTCAATATATCTTTCTACTTTTTGTGGAACCGTCATAGGTATACCGACCATTTTTTCACGACTGTATTCCACTTGTACCGTCAAATACTGATTAGTCTGGTTTTAAGCTTATTAAATTTCTCAAAAACTTCTTTGGTTCATCTTTTATTTTTTAATGAAATGATTAAATTAAAGGAAATACCCATCTTTGAAAACACTATTTCGTCAAAAATGGTTACAACTTATTATTTGATAAATATAGTTCTGATAAATTGCAAATTGTTGTTTGCCTCTATTTCTGTGAGTTACTGTTACCTTACGAAATACAAAATCAGATTTTACCAATTAAAAAGCGTTTGGCCCTTGAACGAAAAAACCTAAATATTACAGTGCATTTAGCATCAAAGAATCTGATTTCAATGAGCCTGAAGTAATGCATCGATGCTTAATGTCAACTACCCGATAAATTGGCCAACAAAGAAATGAATTACTAACCCACAACTAAGACATACGTCATTATTGATGAGAGTCTGTCTCTGCAATTAATGTCAACACAAATGTTATAGTGAGGTGATTTAAGCAAATAACAATAATAATTGAATAATTTTTATCCAATCTACGAATTCTCAGGACTAAGTTAACACTTCTTAATTTGATGGAATGTCTGCTATGTTTCGATAACAAGAGATTTTATATTGTTATGTACAGACGTACATGATTATATAACAGGGATTTGAAAAAAAAACAAAGATTGTGGAAGAGTTATAGTTCCAAATCTGAATAAAAGCCGTATATAAAATTCTCCACTCGCACACTTGTTTTGTTTACCTCTGACAAACTTACAATACATTTGCCACCCGGCTAGCTCAGTTTGTAGCACGCAAGTCTACTGATCGAGGGGTCGTGGGTTCGATTCCCGGGCGGGGCATACTTTCGTGGAGCTTGATCATGAAATTATTTCTACGACAATTCTTCCTCCTGCCAATGATTTTTAATTATGTAGGACAGTTGTCAGTCACTGACGAAAGTATGCGCTTAATAGTTGGTTAACAGCTAAATCCAGAGATTTAGCCTTTCCATGAGGAGTGAGTAGGTTGACTGACCGCCGTTTTATTACCTACACAATGTGTTGCTACGGCGTTAAACCCAACAAAAACAAATACAATATATTTGACATTCAGCTGATTTTGCAATAGTGTTTTGGCCGTCAGCAATTCATTGTACTGTGTTTAATGTCCCTTTTAGTGTTGGTGAAAATACCTTGAGTTCTGATTTCAAACTATTACAATAAACTAAGTAAACAAGAAAAGATTAATGCAAAGCATTAAATACCGCCGGATAGTGGTAATATTATGTGTACATAAATCAAAAGAGAAAACAAAGATATATGCGGCAAAAAGAGTACAAAATTCTAGCTCCAATAACTTAGCAAAACATTCGACGTTCGATATTCGATATTCAATATCGAATATCGAACCAGTTCGACGTTCGACATTTGCATAATGTGCCAATATCGAACAGAAGTTGAATATCGAACCAGCTCGACGTTCGACATTCATTAATAATAGTCCGAATGTAGTTCTGAGGTTGAATATCGAACCAGCTCGACGTTCGACATTCATTAATAATACTAATGCGAATGTAGTTCTGAGGTTGAATATCGAACCAGTTCGACGTTCGACATTCATTAATAATAGTCCGAATGTAGTTTTGAGGTTGAATATCGAACCAGCTCGACGTTCGACATTCATTGATAATAGTCGGAATGTAGTTCTAAGGTTGAATATCGAACCAGTTCGACGTTCGACATTCATTAATGATAGTGATGCGAATATAGTTCTGAGATTGAATATCGAACCAGCTCGACGTTCGACATTCATAAAAGATAGCCCGAATATAGTTCTGAGGTTGAATATCCAACCAGTTCGACGTTCGACATTCATTAATAATAGTCCGAATGTAGTTCTGAGGTTGAATATCGAACCAGTTCGACGTTCGACATTCATTAATAATAGTCCGAATGTAGTTCTGAGGTTGAATATCGAACCAGCTCGACGTTCGACATTCATTAATAATAGTCCGAATGTAGTTCTGAGGTTGAATATCGAACCAGCTCGACGTTCGACATTCATTATTAATACTAATGCGAATGTAGTTCTGAGGTTGAATATCGAACCAGTTCGACGTTCGACATTCATTAATAATAGTCCGAATGTAGTTTTGAGGTTGAATATCGAACCAGCTCGACGTTCGACATTCAATAATAATAGTCCGAATGTAGTTCTAAGGTTGAATATCGAACCAGTTCGACGTTCGACATTAATTAATGATAATGATGCGAATGTAGTTCTGAGATTGAATATCGAACCAGCTCGACGTTCGACATTCATAAAAGATAGTCCGAATGTAGTTCTGAGGTTGAATATCGAACCAGTTCGATGTTCGACATTCATTAATAATAGTCCGAATGTAGTTCTGAGGTAGAATATCGAACCAGCTCGACGTTCGACATTCATAAATAAAAGTCTGAATGTAGTTCTAAGGTTGAATATCGAACCAGTTCGACGTTCGACATTCATTAATGATAATGATGCGAATGTAGTTCTGAGATTGAATATCGAACCAGCTCGACGTTCGACATAAATATAAGATAGTCCGAATGTAGTTCTGAGGTTGAATATCGAACCAGTTCGACGTTCGACTTTCATAATAATAATGATGCGAATGTAGTTCTGAGGTTGAATATCGAACCAGCTTGACGTTCGACATTCATTAATAATAATGATGCGAATGTAGTTCTGAGGTTGAATATCGAACCCGTGTTCGACATTCATTAATAATAGTCCGATTGTAGCTCTGAGGTTGAATATCGAACTAGCTCGACTTTCGACATTCGTTAATAATAGTCCGAATCTAGTTCTGTGGTTGAATATCGAACCAGCTCGACGTTTGACATTCATTAATAATAATAATGAGAAAGTAGTTCTGAGGTTGAATATCGAACCAGTTCGACGTTCGACATTCATTCATAATAGTCCGAATGTAGTTCTAAGGTTCAACATTGAACCAGCTCGATATTTGACATTCGTTAATAATATTAGACGTATGTATATTTTTCAATATTTAGCACATTGGTTGTTGACTTAATTTCTTTGGATCGAAGTACTTTTATTCATGCAATATTTGTTTTTAATATTTTTGTTGACACAATATTAAGACATCTAGCTAACAAATTATATAGTCAATCACATGAATAGACTATATCCGGAATTCAAATTTTTGGGGGTTTACCTGTGGTACAAACAAACTTTTGTGTTAGTTGCGTGTTTGTTTTGTTGGATTTAACGCCGCAGCAACACATTGTATAGGTCATATCATGGCAGTCAGTCAACCTACTCACCGTTCCTAGAAAACGTAAATCTCTGGATTTAGCTGTTAACCAGTTACTAGGCGCTACTTCCGTCAGTGACTGACAACTGCCGTACATGATTTAGAATCAGTGGTAGGAAGGAGAATGGCAATAGAAATTATTTCATGACCAAGCTTCACGAAAGTATGCCCCGCCCATGAATCGAACTCACGACACTTCGATCAGAAGACTTGTTCGCTACCGACTGAGCTAGCCGGGCGGGCGAACTAACTTTTATCGTTACAATGAAAGTATGTACAGAGAACAATAGGATTTATTCCGATTTTGTACCGCCTGTGCACGAAACCCATAATTTGGAGTTCCGAATAAAGCCTATTAATATGAAGCGTCGCTGTGCTGCACGAGAGCGATAATCAATCGTGCATCAATCGTGTAAATAAAAGAACAATGAATAATTAACTGCACTTTTTAAGTCGCTGAAACGGGTTGCGACCAACAGAGGAGGTATATTCGGTGTCCCGTGCTTAACCCCGCTTAAATCAAGCGAGCCAGGCCGATATCAGCGACAATCCGCGTAGACCCCAGTAACAGACCCGCAAAGCCCGATGAAGCCCCGGCCGAGTACCCAGCCGATGTTCCCCCCGCTGATCCAAGCCGCCTGCCGCTGGTTCAAGCGCGGCCAAGGGCCCAGCCGAGGTTTCCCCGCTGAAACAAGCCGTCTGATGCTGATTCAAGCGTCCCTGGCTTGCAGCCGAGGTAAACCCTGGTGTCCCGTCCTTGCCTTCGCTGAAATCAAGCGCGCCAGACCGATATCGGTGGCAGGCCGCATAGACCCTCGTTAAAGGCCCGCGGAGCCCGATAAAGCCCCGGCAGAGTGCCCAGCCGAGGTTTCCCCGCTGATCGAAGCCGCCTGCCGTTGATTAAAGCACGGCCAAGGGCCCATACGAGGTTTTCCCGCTGGAAAAAGCCGTCCGCAGCGGATTCAAGCGCGCCTGGCGCTGATTCAAGCGCGGCCAAGGGCCCAGCCGAGGTTTCCCCGCTGATCCAAGCCGTCCGTCGCTGATTCAAGTGCTGCCAAGGGCAAATCTGGGCTTTCCCCGCTGAAACAGGCCGTGCTCCGCTGATTCAAGCGCGGTCAAGGATCCAGCCGAGGTATCCCCGCTAAAACAAGCCGTCCGCCGCTGATTCAAGCGCGGCCGAAGGCCTAGCCGGGCTTTTCCCGCTGAAACAAGCCGTGCTCCGCTGATTCAAGCGCGATCAAGGCCCCAGCCGATGTTTTCCCGCCGAATCAAGCCGTCTGCCGCTGATTCAAGCGCGCCTGGCTTGCAGACGAGGTAAAACTCGGTGTACATTGCTGGCCTCTGCTGAAATCAAGCCAGACAGGCGGGTATCATCGGCAGGCCACGTAGACCCCGGTAAAAGCCCGCAGAGCCCGCTGAAGCCCCGACTGAGTGCCCAGCCGAGGTTCGCCCGCTTATCCAAGCCGCCTGTCGCTGATTCTAGCGCCGCCCAGGGCACAGCCGAGGTTTCCCCGCTGAAACAAGCCGTGCTCTGCTGATTCAAGCGCGGCCTAGTGCCCAGCATAGGCTTCGCATCATTATTGTTAATGAATGTCGAACGTCGAACTGGTTCGATATTCAACCTCAGAATTATATTCAGACTATAATTAATGAATGTTGAACATCAAGCTGGTTCGATATTAAACTTCAGAACTACTTTCTGACTATTATTAATGAATGTCGAACGTCGAGCTGGTTCGATATTCAACCTTAGAACTACATTCGGACTATTATTAATGAATGTCGAACGTCGAACTGGTTCGATATTCAACCTCAGAACTACATTCGGACTATTATTAATGAATGTCGAACGTCGAGCTGGTTCGATATTCAACCTCAAAACTACATTTGGACTATTATTAATGAATGTCGAACGTCGAACTGGTTCGATATTCAACCTCAGAACTACATTCGCATTAGTATTATTAATGAATGTCGAACGTCGAGCTGGTTCGATATTCAACTTCAGAACTACATTCAGACTTTTATTTATGAATGTCGAACGTCGAGCTGGTTCGATATTCAACCTCAGAACTACATTCGGACTATTATTAATGAATGTCGAACATCGAACTGGTTCGATATTCAACCTCAGAACTACATTCGGACTATCTTTTATGAATGTCGAACGTCGAGCTGGTTCGATATTCAATCTCAGAACTACATTCGCATCATTATCATTAATGAATGTCGAACGTCGAGCTGGATCGATATTCAACCTCAAAACTACATTCGGACTATTATTAATGAATGTCGAACGTCGAACTGGTTCGATATTCAACCTCAGAACTACATTCGCATTAGTATTATTAATGAATGTCGAACGTCGAGCTGGTTCGATATTCAACCTCAGAACTACATTCGGACTATTATTAATGAATGTCGAACGTCGAGCTGGTTCGATATTCAACCTCAGAACTACATTCGGACTATCTTTTATGAATGTCGAACGTCAAACTGGTTCGATATTCAATCTCAGAACTACATTCGCATCACTATCATTATTGAATGTCGAACGTCGAACTGGTTCGATATTCAACCTCAAAACTACATTCGGACCATTATTAATGAATGTCGAACGTCGAGCTGGTTCGATATTCAACATCAAAACTACATTCGGACCATTATTAATGAATGTCGAACGTCGAACTGGTTCGATATTCAACCTCAAAACTACATTCGCATTAGTATTATTAATGAATGTCGAACGTCGAGCTGGTTCGATATTCAACCTCAGAACTACATTCGGACTATTATTAATGAATGTCGAACGTCGAGCTGGTTCGATATTCAACTTCTGTTCGATATTGGCACATTATGCAAATGTCGAACGTCGAACTGGTTCGATATTCGATATTGAATATCGAATATCGAACGTCGAATGTTTTGCTAAGTTATTGGAGCTCAAAATTCTGTATACTGAGGTATAATACAGAACATGTAAAGTGTTCCATGATAAATGGCACAGTTTATAAATCTATATATTTACTACATTAATTTAATTAATACATTATTCCTTTTTACAAACTTAAAAAAATACGGCTTATTGGCCAATAATTACAGCAATAAATTTATGTTTACTAAATTATATACTCGCATGTCTACGTGTTTTAGTCTAAACCAGGGTTTAGAAGAATAATTACAATGTAGCAACTTCTTGGAGAAACTCCTTTTAAACATGATATAAATGTTTTTAATAATAAATGAAATTTTTGTATACAAAAACACGCCAGATTTTACATCATGCATTTAGCGCTTCGTATACGATAAACCCGATCTTAATTTCTCAACTCGCGTACTTGCTTATTCACTTCGAGTCTATAGCAAATCTGTTCACGGAGACGTGCGTGAAATATGTACGGTACGTGGTTGTTTTTAGCCTGAACCTCAATTTAGGGGAGCAGCTATTTTACAATGTCTTAAATTATAAATTATGGATAAACTGTTCTTCAAAATGCCCCCCAAAAAGGCACGAAATTTTATTGCAGTACTATAAAACTAAAAATTAATACAATTTAGCACGGTCAACATTTGTAAATAAAAAGGAGGACGCAAGTAAAAGAAATCATGAACTGCTCCTACCATGGTCATCAGATTCTGACGACTCCAATATACCACCGGCCTTCAGGCCGGCGGTAAACAAAAGAGTATATAATAGCCGTATTGAATGCATACACACATTTCAAACGAACAATTTAGCAAGGTTCACACTTCACAATGTATGGAAGAAAGAGGAGGATAGGTAGTTAAAATTTATTTCAAGTCATGTGCAGTATATATTTATCCATAAATTGTTACAAAGAGTGATAAATCTAGTCGAACTATCTTTTAAAGATAGCTCAATTTTTTAGATCTGACCTATATACACTCACTTATGTTTGTTCTTACTCGTTTGTTTTAGGTCATCCATTCATATATGCATACAACTTTAGATAACACGAGTGTTCAGCTACATGTTTGTTTGATAATGAATCAATTTATCATAAGATTTATGCATACGCATAAATCCACCGGAATGCAAATTGGACAATAATTAAAGTTTTATAAGAAACAAATAAAGGGATTATTTAAACAATGGATGTTACAAAACAAAGTTACATTCATGCTCCGGAAACTTTGCTGTATGAATATACAACAATTCCTGAGAGGCTAAGATATCTAGCGGATAAATATGGTGACAAGGACGTGTACGTGTTTCTTCATCCTGATGGAAAGAGGGTCGCGATTACTGCAAGGGAAATTTACACAAGATCAAAGGCTTTAGCGTCATCCCTAATGAAATTAGGAATAGGAAAAGGGGACATTGTAGCTACTTGTGTGTACAATGATTTAGATATCTTGTTAGCAACGTTTGGAGTCATCTGTGCCGGAGCAATAGTAACCAATCTGTTGATCAGAAATGAAGATGGAAGTGACTTAGAGAGAATAGCTAAACAACTTGGAGTAAAATGTCTTATAGTCAATCCAATGGATGGCAATAGGAATTTTATGGCGTGTCTACATTTTCTGGATGAAATAAATGCAGATGGTTCTGTAGAATCCAAAAGTCTCCCAGAATTGAAATGGTTTATATCTACCGCTGACGTCCAAGGACAAGATCTACTTCTAATGAATGATCTGTTTGTTACACCTGAGACATCTTTCCAACTACCAAGACTTGATCCGGAAGATGTTATGGTTTTGTTTCCCACTTCCGGTTCAACAGGAGAATCCAAGTTTGTTCCTCATACTCATCATGAAAGTATGATAACTGGGAATCATTTTAAAGATAACATGGACTTTGACTCAGATGATATCATTTACAATGAGCGTCGAATTTCCTGGATTGGTGGATTTCCTTACATGTTTCTTATCAATGGTGTCAAGGTGGTTACTAAGACTGTTCCAATTTCAAGCCTAGTAGAACATTGTAAGTTTACGTACGATGCTATCATTAATGAGAAATGCAACATCGCGGGTTTCTTGCCTGCAACAATTAATGGTATGGTGGATTTGGTTTCTAACATGTCGCCTAAACCTAAAGTTTTATTAAAGAATATACATGTAGGTGGCCTCCCCGTAGCTACGTCATGTATGGACGCAATAGGCCTGTTAACCGAAATGATAACAGTTGTATATGGCTCATCTGAGGGAGGTAACTTTGCAATTAACAAGATTACTAAGAAGGAAAATTACCTATTGTATAGTTCTGGTCACCCCAATGCTGGTGTTGAACTGAAGGTAGTTGGTGATGATGGGTGTATGGTGGAGAAAGGTACTATCGGTTCTATATATGTACGATCGCCATGTATGATGCAAGGCTACTTCAAGAATGAAGCTAAAACAAAAGAAGTAATGACACGAACACAATGGATGAACACTGATGATGTTGGTTATATAACAGAAGATAACCAACTTGTGGTCAATGGTCGACAATCTGATATCATTCTGCAGTATGGAAGGTTGTTAATTCCATCGTCGATTGAAGATGTCATTAAAACGCATCCTGATGTTTTCGATGTAGTGGTTGTTTCAGTCCCGGATGATTCCGCATTTGAAAAAGTATGCGCATGCGTTGTTCCACTTCCGGGAAAAACGGTTACACCGGAAGCTATACAGAAGTTTTATTTTGAACCAATAATGCCTGTAGTTCAAGAGGCATTTTCATATGATTCTGTTGAGTACGTGTTTATCTTTGATAAATTCCCAACACTCTATACAGGAAAACCAAACAAACGTGCTTTGAAGACAATTGTATTGGAGAAACTCGGCAAAGCATAATGTATTATACGCTCCATCGTAGCTCAGTGGATTATACAACATTCACACGCTGCCTTATTGAGTGTAGATTTGTGATATTGACCTTTTCTATGAACTTTTAAACGACTAATGTCGTTTACCAAATTCCAGTGTGATCGAAAAACTTTATACGCATTTTCATTGGTTTAAACGATTACCTGACTACAAATTTTTTTAATAGACGGGTAAAAAACGCCATTTATGGTATATTTATACTAGTGACAAGTGCTACCACGTTTAACCTCATATGTAGCGTGGCTTTACTTTGTATTTGAATTGTAAATGCTCAATGCTTACAGTTTAAAGATCAGTGAAACACGTGTAATTTTAAAAGATCAATGTTAACTTTCATTTTAGTTAATTTATCATAATTTTACTAATGCAAAACTGTCCAACATCTTTGCATAACGACATTTTGAAATTATAGGCGTGAGAAGTTTTCGCATTCTAGAAGTCGATCACACAACTATTTTAAATACCACGTGACAGCCTTTCGCTTTTAACGTTTTGACGTGTCTCTGTCTAAAATAGAAATTTCGTTGTTTTTTCAAAGTCTTTCAGCAGAGTGAGAAAGTGAACGTGTAAAACCTTTGAGTGATACAATTGAGAGCAAAAGTGTTATGGATTCTAGAAGTAAGATTTGAGTGTACTCGCGTGAGAATGTAAACTCATTGCCTACAACAAACTCATTTAGCTGTATTCGGAATAGAACTGTTTTATATAACAAATCATTTCTAATGATCTATGACATTTTTGACCCTGTAGTCAATTGTCAAATATATTAATATACATGTATTTGAAAACCAATATGAGTAATTACAAAACATAGTGTATTTTTATTTAAAACCCCATGTTAATTATTATAATGCATGGATTAGAATTATAAAACAGAATTTACTGGAATAATGATAAAAGTGATTTATTATCTTCCTTTGATTTGAAAATTGTCCCTTTCAATTAGATTTCATACTTTTGAAAACTCGAACATGATGAAAACATAAGATATACTATCATCATGTACGATTAGATATCAGTATTCTGAGAAATGATCCACTGTGATTATGATTAGAGTTGTGTATTATTCTATCTCAACACGATAGTTGGTACCAAACTTTGCATTTTGTAATATGTTGTATTCATTGCTATTATTGTCATATTAAATAATCAAGACTATGTATATTCTGATTTTTACTTTTTACAGTTCCCTCGCGATATAGGCTGTGTTTCATGCTCCATAGCGAGCTTCCGTATATCTGTCTTGGTAGACGGAACAGAGCTTCTTTGTCGGAAGCATAAATATGTCACCTGTAACAGAATGGCTTGAAGCATAATATGGACTTTCATTACCACACATGGAAGCACAGATCATAAATTTAATGTATTTATACACCCAGTTAAGCATTCGGAACAACCTCGGCGATCATCTACTAAGATATACGCTTAACTGCGTAGAAGATCGCCGAGGTAGTTCCTAATGCCAGTAAAGTTTTGTAGTTATTTCCTTTTGATTAATTTCAACTCTAGTGCATTTTTTGTTGGGCTAATAACGTTACCACATTTAGGCAGAATGTATTGATACTCGGTACACCTGCTCGCTACATTTAGTGAAAATACATTGGACAAGATCTATAACTCATCTTGGTGCAGTTCGTAAGATATTCCCTTTTGATATTTGTCGAGTTTTTTTACAGGAAATATAACTTCATCACCAAATGACAGAATTATTTTAAATATGGTGTACATGTGCTTTGTCTCACGTGGAAATGTGTAGAGCAAAAAATTACTGCTCAGTGCTCATAGTTCAATTTCAAAGATTTCTTTGCAGTGCATTCAGTCTGCATTATCGACACTATGTGACTCTTGAAAATGTGTTTTCTGAGCTCACTCGGTGAACAAAATTGATCTTACACCAAAATCGACAATCATCTTCTCATTTGGAACTCTTCGGCCATTCGCTACGAATAACCTCGGACATATTAGGCGCCATATTGGAACTACCGGTGTTGAAGTAAACAATTAATTTGTTTTTATTCCATAAATTTGAAATTCAATGACACAGTTCAATGATATCACTGAACAATATTTGGTTCAATATATAACATAGAAATATGTTTTGACAAAGATTAGTCCGAGAATATTCATTCATGAAATGTCGAGGTGTTCCGAAGGTCATCTTCTATGTCTTGGTTACAATAATGAATGGTAGCTCTGTTACAACGTCAATGAGTCAAATGTTTACGTTATAAATTCTATTTTACTATACGTAGACAAGAGCATATATATCAGTGATCATATTTGAGTCAATCAATCACAGTTGTTTCCCTTTTATCCATTTCAAAAGTACAAAGTTGTTTGTCAGCGGGTACACAAAAAGTAAGTTTCATTTAGAACCCAATTAGTTCTTGTACTTTTTTATCGGACTTAACGCAAACATTTTTACGATCAAAATCATCGTAAGTCAGAAGCACGAAACATTCATATTACGATTACTTTTTGGCCAATCAAATCCAAATATTATTGAATTATGTGAAATATTTAATACATTTTGAATATCATATCATAGTTATGTTTATTATCCTTCTGACTTTGAACTGCCAAATTTATGAAATTGACTTACGATAACTTTTTTTGTAAGAATTTTGTAAAAAAGGTGTACTGGTTTCCAGGACGCCTTTTTACCTGTTACTCTTCTAAAATTAGGCGACAACTTTTCTCTACACGCAATGATATTAAAAATTATATGGATAAAATCTGCCCAGGACGGAAAATAGATCAATTATATCATTATGGTATTTTTCTAGAAACTGTACATTTACTGTTTGACATTTGATCATTTAATCTTAGCATTTCATGCGCACTTGGAAAATAAACTACTCTAGGCAAGCAATTTGGCACGTTTTCCCTCAGCAACAATAACAACGCACTTAGTATTTTAACATTTTAACAACTCGGCTCTCACGTATTTTTGTTATAAATAGTTAAGTGAATCTAGAATGCATTATTTGTACGTGAATTGTAAATACTTATGTGTTTATCCATGAGCCTATTTACACGACAGCTTACGTCATTTTCTTATCACGCAACAAATCTAATATTTAGACAAGTCGTTTTATCAAATAAGAACATTATACATACAGCCAATGCCCTTCAAAAATCCTTGGAAAATGTCACGTTTTAAGAACTAACTCGATCTACATTACCTTTAATAGAAACAAGCAGATATCCTATCAAATACAGCCATGTTCCGCTAAAAGACCACCTCGTGTTCTGACTGGAAGTGGTCTTAATAGCGAGTCGGTATTAATAACAAATATTTGTAAAACTATATTAGGTATTACATTAAAGGTACTCATTGACAGATTTGAACTTAAATATCAGCTTTTTATAAACTAACAAAATTGTATGGAAACATTTATGAAAGCAAAAAAGTAGTGTTCGGATAATGACATTTTAGTGCAAATTGACATACAAGTACAAATTATATTGTTTCGTGTAGTAAAATTCTACCCCGTATGTAACGGTATAGACAATTTTAGTGCATGTCTGTGACTTTTATTGTATATTTCTTGCAAACTGATATTAAGAATTAATGTTTTGACACAATTACAGACACTGAATGATATTTTGAAATTACAGTAAAAATAACCAAATCTGTGAACTAGCACCTTTAAGGTATCACATGGTTAAATTGTGTATTTTTGTGTTATTTTGTACGTAATAGAGAATCAAGTTCAGTATTATCTGGTTTACCTTTTTTTTTTTTTTTGTTTCTTTTACGTCGCATTCAACACATATATAGGTCATATACACGACGGCCAGCTCTTCCTACTACAGGTTTCCTGGACACTTTTTCTATCACCAGTACTAACTTACCCTACTACGAGGCCGACAACTCATGTATAGGGTATGACCTGCCGCGACCGGGATTCGAACCCGGATCTCCGGATTCGAAGTCAGACATGCTAACCACTACGCCACGGCCGCGGCTCCGGTTTACTAACATATGATTTAAACTATGCCATATGAATAACATTAAAGAATAACGCGTTGTATGCATGAAAACAAATTAGAAAGTTTTTATTCATGATCTCATTTGTCGACCAGCATATGTCATGGAATAGTACAACCCATTGTAAAAAGTCTAGATCCGACCCATTATCAGTTTAATACAATCAACTGCTGAGTATATACATGTAGATTTTCAAGGTGAAATGTTTCAATAAGCTTATCTGTATTGATTTGAAAGCCAACCAAAGTTTTGAGAAATTAACTGTCCTTATTAGTTATTACTGGGAGACAAGGAAGCGCGTTATTTGCTTAGTCTAAAAACTACTGCAAACGAATGATTTATCTAGTTCATCCGAACAAGTTAATACAATATGTTATGTTAATTTAGAGAAAACCAAGAAACTATAATTAAGACAGAAAACTTTTGATCAATTGTTTTTTTTATAGTTCATACTGCAACAAAACAAATATTGTTAAGGCGTCATCATGCACAAATGTTTGTATAACATTATGTATTTTAGTATGTAATTGAGATTTTCTATCATTTATGTTCACGAAATTGGTCTTGATGGGTTTTAAGCTGGTGCACAAAAATATAGGTAGGGTTTGATTCAAAGGTCCACTTGTTTCCACATTATGGAACGACCAGTTTTAAGTAACACAATGTTTCATTGGCAAAATATGTTAGCATACGTATATACGTAGGGGTGGTGGTTTAACAGCCACACTAAGTTTGTTCAAATAAATCACACAACATTTATTTTCAATACTGCCCTACGAGTGAATTTTGTTACTTGGTGCGTCAAATTAAGAACAAAATAGTCCGTCACACATAAATTTGGTTGAATATATGCAGAAATATTCTTTTATTATCTTTTTAAAAACAAGTAAGTAATATCTACCGTCTTATTCACTGAGCCACACGTACTGAATGATTAATTTAAGTCCTAACAAGAATTAATACTTTGTCACTGTACCACAATAGTGCGGACTCATGTGCCATGTTTTGAAAATTGATGAAGTGGACTGTATTGTTTTATTTTAACGTTAACATAACGTAATGTTATTTTGTACATTTTGTACAGGTACCGTACTGGTTTGAAATTTGCATACGTATAACTACGTAATTTTGCAGATTATGTGATATATATAAATGTGAAACTGCATTGGCACCATTTCCTGTCTATTAAACCCCTCGTGGTATGATTTTAGCAATTTAGTAAGGCATTTGTGGAAAGGAACTCGAATGTAGAATGGGCAATTATTTTGGAAAATAACCAACTGAATAAATTAAAGACCTATAGAAATTTTGTAACATATTAGTTACTTCCGTCAATTACATAACAGAAGGATCTAATTTTATTTAACTGATAGTAAAATAAATTTACTATACCTTCTTTCCTTAAATATTTTGAGGGGGGATTTAATGAGACAGGAAATAAAGCGCCATGATCGTGCGACCACATGCACGACTCATGCAGATCGGTTCGTCTCCATTCGGAGACAAACACCAAAATCAACAGCGTAAGCCAACTCCTAGCGAAACATTGACAGCTCTGGTAACCAAGCCTTAATTCCATTTTCTATGAAAAAGGAATGGCATGGTGTTTAGGAACGACCAGAGCCAGTCAATTGCTTCGCTTAAAGAAGGCAATCGCTTGGCTATATGTATGACATTTAAGTCAAAATGACGACACTCACATTAAAATTGTGTTTTTTTCTATTGCAAGTAAGAAACTAACGAATGAGTTGTCAAAGTAAGCAGTTTATTATGTCAATTAAATTCAATTGGTCTCTAATCCTGTCTTACTTAAGGTTGCAGATTCTTTGTTTATTATTTAACTAGATATTTTAAATATTATTACAAAAATATATTGAAGACTTATCAAATTAATCAAAAACAAAATTTTTACAGTCACGTGTTATATTTTGTATATTTCTATACCATGTGTTTAAAATTATAAACATGCCCTCGGGGCGTATAGTTAATATTATCTAATACGATTTACACACGCAAGGGAGTTAAATAGGATCTTAGCACTTGCCAGTGTTGCCTCCCTTTGTGCCAAATCGACAAATGTAGTTTTTAATAACAAATAGTAAGAAATGAGAATCTCTTGAATCACGTAGACAGAAATCTCAGCTCATCATATTTTTCAAGATTATTAATACATCATCTAGTTGACATTGACCACACCATCTATCTACAAGAATCCAAACAGATGCCTAGACAGCATAATACATATTATCTACGTGTACCCTTCTCTTGTCGGATAGACTCTTACCGCAACCGCTTCATCCCTAGATGTGTGCCAACTTGGAATAATCTTACATCCTCGTTGGCTGAGACCCACTCTGTGACATCATTAAAGAGTCGGCTCAGAGACCTAACCTTTTAAGGGGGTACTTTTCCAGTTATTCAGTAGCTCCAAATGATAGGGTGAAAATAACTGGATGAATCTTTTTCTTCTTCTTACTTTATTTCTCTTATATGCTTCGCTCGTTGATAAATCCCATATCAAACTGCTACTCATGCTCTATCCTATATTAATTTCACGGTGAATGGGTTTGTTAAAATTATCGTCGCGATACATGATGAGTTTCCACAAGTGTGTGTAATGATCCAGTTAAGCTGCTTATGCCGTTTGATATGTTTTAGTCAAAATGAATTTATTGACAAATGGGCCGCCAGTACAAAACCAATGGATTCATTCACCAAACTTTAGTTGACGCTTAACAAAATTTCATATTGGCTTGGCCTTAGGTAAAATATGAAAAATCTAGTATAGTACATCATGATACGACACTAAAAATGTTTAACATGAGTTAAAATACTAAAACGATACTTAAACATCGAAAAATACAATTTGGTAATTAATTGTAAACGAAACGATTGTAATAATTAACACGAAACCATAGGCAACCGGTACAGTTCCGAGTAAACAAAAAAATAATAATTTATGTACATGTATATATAACAGTAGTTTTGACTCGGAACCGCACCGGCCTCCTATGCATACAACATAAAAGAGAATGAATGACAAAACATAGGCATATATAGCCCCATATTTCCTTAATGCTCCTTACAGCCACTCGTTCTAGAACTTTAAGGGTATACATCCATATTTTTATTGTTTAATTGCCTAAATTAATATACCCTATAGATGTCATTTTTCCTAAAACTCTCAAATTTGCATAGAAACAATTTGGTAACAGTATATTTAAAGCAGATCTGTTGACAACTGTACAATGTAAAATATAACCAATTCTGAGAACGTAGTTCTTTACAAATTTTACTTTTGTGTATTGTTTCAATGTCACTATCTAGAGATGGTAAATTAAAGGTCGTTTAGGATAACTTGAAACGATATTTCAAAAAGTAATAGCATTCTATAGTCTAAGTTTCATGCTTATGCACGCTCGCCGACTTTACAGCTATTACCCCTGGACATCAGGCTACTGGTATTTATCTATCAATCTCCCTGGGGAGTCTTTTTACTATGCTTAGTGCATCCGACAAATTGACGCAACGGAATTATACCACCCTTACAGGCACACATTTCCGTTTGTGTGGAGTGAAGCATTCATAAGTATATTTCTTACTAAGGAAATTAGCAGTGCTCCTAGGGGGGTTGAATCCAAGAACTCTAGATCCCTAAGCGCGCGTCCTACTTTTTGACTACTGTTTCTTCTTATATAAACGATATTCTATGTAAACAATGTCTCATGTCATCCCGAACTAGCAGTAGGACTTTAGGAAAGAAAAGAAAATGAAAACTGTCACAATTTATGAATGAGGTTCTAATATGAAAGGTTTCAATTAATCATTCATATAGTTGCTATAATACAAACTTCACCGTCAATTTTGTTGTTTAAATCATGTTTCGTTCCAATGTTGTTTTCTAAATCTCATCACAGTATCACGGCACGTTTATCAAGAATTTTGAAAAACAAATGTCAATGTCTTATTAACTCGGTTGCTATGGTGAAACAAAAATGCATAACGTAAACGTGAATATCAGTTGTAAACATCTTAGTTCAAAACGTGAGGGATAACTTTACTATGTATATTGTATACATGGCAGTGAAATTCGGCCAGGAATGGTGAATCTATAAGCTTTTATTATTTATACGATGTTTCAGAGTTTTGCATTTGTGCACTTAGTTTGTTGTGGTTAAGTTCTTGAACGGTATAGATCGGACTTTTTCTACAACCTGTAGTCGAGTTCACTTTCATTTTCCAATACTTTAAACTCGGTTGGATATTACAAGAGATAGTCTCGGGACGGCGTACTCGTGATATTTGAAAAATCTGTTATTTGTAGAACTGAATATATGAGAACAGTTCTATAAATAAGTTTCATAATCAATCGATCTTGATAATAGCGATAATATATCGACTCATTCGTACGAGTGCTTTGAACAGTGAACTAACTAATCACGAATACCTCCGATGTGGATAAAGTTCGTATAAACCGTACCGAAAAAAAACTTCATTCAAAAAGCGGATTATTGTTGTGTTAACCGTTTCTCAAAGCTTAAGTTTTATTTTTTTACATACGGAAAGTATTTTGTAGTAATATATCACTTCTAACGACTAAAACGAAGTGTTGAGGCATAGTATATGTCATTCGTTTTATCAGTTTTGTTATGTGACCTATATTTACCGAGTCATTTTAGATTGCGTTATAAAAACTTTACATAGAATCCTAATAATTACATACACTCGACTGTTATGTGATTAAAGTGTTTATATATGTTTAAATGTGCATAGTGTTTAACTAAACTAGTGTTTTATGAAAAGTGTAGTACTTTAATTCTTTGGGATTTAAATTATATATTTCAAAATTTGTGAAAGTTGGATTTTATGTTTAAAGAATAAGTAAACAGTGGAATTTTATTGAGATTCAATTCGCAGGTAAATCATTAAATATTAATTATTAATAACCAATTGTTTGATTATATAGTCGATATTACAAAATCTACATTTTACAAAAAATATCTATAATCAAGGCGGAATGCCACAAAATAAGATATATTTCAAATATTATAATATCTATAGAGTTTTTCCAATTATATAGAACATAATACTAGTCTACGTCACATGTTTACTGTGGAAATATAATAGTTTAAACTATTATAGAATTCTATATAGTGTTACACAATACATAACCTGGCCTTGAAGGTATATTAACTATATTCATATTTTACCACTATCAACCCGCCGTGTCATGTTAACTCGGGTAGATGATACAGTAAGCAGTAGACTAGTACTGATTTACACAGATATAACTAGTTATTTATGTTCCGTACTTTATGTATATATACACTTACATGTACCGGTTTATACAAATAGGCCTACTTGTAGTATATTTTCATTCTCGTTCCCATTCTCGTTCCCAGAGTCTAGTAAGATCCTACATATGCTAGTATTGAGAATCCTACTAATCTCTGGGTACTAGAATATATATTTTTGGAACCGTACATGAAATCCTTTCTTGTAGCACTAACAGATCTCGGGCAGATTTATCTATGCATTAACATACTTAACTAAGTATTAACTGAGGTCGTAAGTAGACCTTGGTATATGTTTATTGTTAAGTTCATGGTCACAGATTAATAATGGCTTTAATTTGGTTGCTTCATTCTTCGCCTTAATCCATTTACCCCAAGCCTGGGACCAATGATATTGCTTAATTCATATAGATCAAATCAGGTTAATTGATAATTTGGCACTATATCATAAAAACATAACAAATCTAGCTAGCGTTTGTAAAACGTAATACGCAAACTGTTGCTTTCATTCTGAGTTGGACGATTCGTTTGTAAATGATTTAAATAATTAAGTAAATGATAAATATAACCTTGGCAACAACCTCTTATCAACGAACCATTTTATTACATTTGCTTTACCAATGTCAAACACATTCACAATTTGCTTTCCCAATGTCAAACCGTCTGAAGCTTCTTCATATGAAAATGTCATTTTTTACAGCAGTCTCATCTCTTTAACAGCCTGTTAGTATATGTATTGCCACTGTCTGTCGTGTAGAGGGTTTACTGTACAAAAAACTATTTAATCTTTAAGTTATAGGAGTGGTCTCAATATTTCTTTTATCAGTACATCTTACAAAATAATCAAATTCTCGTTCTCGGAACAGATCTATTTTTACACCTTTATATCAATCATTTTATGAACAAGCAATCTGTTAAATCACAGTCAGTTTCTGTTACATGATCAACGGATCACTCAATCATTGCTGATACCTTTGAAGTTCTGGTGAAAATCTTGGCTTTAGGGACTTTATCATCTCCAGGGATAGTGAGTTAGTCGACTGTCTGCCATGGATTCTATAAAAAGCGTCGAAAATCAGTGTTCAGTATTTAATAACGATTTTCTTTGCTTTATTTAGTTGACGTATCGAAGAAATTTTCTGTCAGTTCTTGAACGTGAGAGCCTATGATCTATGTACGATCGCAGTTCTGAAATTCTGTGGTAAATTCCTTATTCAGACATTTTTCACCTCGACTAGGTTCATAGATCTAATTATATTCCCAAACGTGGCGTACTTTCGTGGAGTTTGGTCATGGAATAATTTCTACGGTCATTCTCCCTCCTGCAACTGATTCTTAATCATTAAGAGCAGTTGTCAATTACTGACGAAAGTATGCGTCTAGTAACTGGTTAATAGGTAAATCCAGTGATTTAGCATTTCAAAGAACGATAAGTGGATTGACTGACCGCGCGAAATGACCTATACAATGTGTTGCATCGGCTGAAAACCCAACCACACAAGTGCTGTGGATATATAAAACCAAAATAGGCATGTATACAATGTACATAGCGAATGTTTTGTTTACATATGATATCAGACTATTAAACATTGTACAACTTCCTAATGCATTAGAAACACAGTTGTCTCATCTTCTGTTTCCTAGATTTGCAAAGCGCTTGGAAATCAAAGCTTAAAATAGTGACCCAATGTTCCTTACTATTTGATGTTTCCATCGCCTATCTATGAATCATTGGTGATCAACATATGGATATCATGGGTTGATAGTTTTCATGTAATATTTGATACTATAGGTGTAATACTAACTTCTATGTGATAGACGTGGTTCTCAGAATGTTTGCATTATGTGTATGTTACAGTACAACGCGTTACTAAGACTGTCTTAGACCATTACTTTTGGTTTCGATTTTTGTATTGTTGTGAATTTTGTTCAACTGTCAGTGACGCATATAATTAACCCTGCCTGATGATGTAAATACTCATTACAGTACTTCTGTACTTACTATTGATACAAATGTATATACGAGTATTTAAATTAGCGGTGTCAATGTATGCACCACTGACAGTTGAATAAAAATTGACAGTACTCCCTTATAAAGCAGTAAGGGCCATTTGAGTGTAGACTATCTAACCGTCGTATAAAAGACATGCCTATTTTCGACTCACTACCCTCGTAAGCAACGCCCTCTTTTCTCATAAGAAGAGTTTGGTCAGTTGCTTGACTCACGCTTATGACCCCCTATTAGTGATTACTTATGGACTTGATATTTGTAATCCACATTCTGACCCCCAAAGAATGGCGGGGACTTTAATTTTGAACCCAGCATACCCTTCATAAAAATCCCGCCTTACAAAAACATTCGGATGATAATATCCCCGGTAAAATCCCATCCTTCAAATCGCAGGTGACTGGCTGTAGTCCCCGCTATTTTTGTTACACAAACATTTCTCTTGTTGATTAGCAGTGTTACAGAAGCTGAAATGTAAATCCACGACTCTTTTCCCTTGCCATCCCCGCGATGGCTCCGTGGTACGCGTACGGGTAACATATGACTGTGTAGAAATCAGCGCCCTTAACCACCCCAACCGTTGTGCCGTCTAAACCTTTGCAATAGTCAATTTATGTAGTGGTATTATTGTATGAAATGTTCGGTTGAAAACAATAAACAGTATATTTTCACTGCATAATTATTATTTTTTATTATTTTCTCATATAACTGAACATTTCGATCAAATCTCGCCACAAAACTGATAAAAACTCTCACTCAGGCCAAATACCTGATTATCTAATCTGTAAGAAACGTATTTTCGTTAACTAAGGTAATTTCAAGATAATTTGTCATTTTCTAGAATATTAATAACCATAAACCTTAATTTCAAACTTCTATTACATCTAAATAATTTAATAACAAGTTCAAGCTTACAATGTGCCAAGAAATTTGTTTCAAATTTAGCGTACGTCAAAACAATCATGTTATGTTCTTATATAATAAAATGCAAGAAAACGAATATCGGCTTGTTTCTTTTACGTAAACTGAGTTCAATATGCTTCTACTGATTCGTACAATCGACGAACATCTGCTTTGAGAAAGAATACAACATTCCCTGCTTATTGTTTTACGTGCAGTAAAACTCTCACATTTTATTTTATTGCAGAAAATTTATCTGTTGCGGTACAGAGATCCTTATTGATATTCTGAGAGATTGTTTTATTGTTCCATTTTGAAAATTGTCTCTGTTTTATTATTATTGCGAAGTCTAACTGTTTTTATTACGTAATACGTCATAACCTTACTAATGACGCCCGTCATATTGAAACTAGCCAGTTGAATGTCGTACGTTTGTTATTGGGAAAATTGGAGAGTGAACTTTTGGTCCGATTGCGTTTTCTTGTTTGAAACAAACTAATGTTGGTATTTAATAGAGAACACATTCTCATGTTAAAAAAAAACCTTCTTATTACAAATGACCGATGATCCCTTACCACTTTTAGTGTTGACCCAAACTATGTTTTTTTCTATTCTTCTTTTTAATATTAACTAGTATGTTCACTGGTCTATTTAGAGTTGTAACACTGATTGTTCACCTTCTTGAATCAGTTGAGTTTCAATGCGCACGAAAGTCTTCGTGTTCTTTTAGTACTTTGATTCGATAACTTAGGCCCAGAATAGCGTTTTTTGCCTTTGTAATTACTATATGTGCTTCCAAAACAAGATTTGTGAAAGTAAGAATAAGACCATTGCAAATCAACAGTTACAGATTAGATTAACTTATGTGCACGTATGTCTGCATGTAATTCCTGCTGCTGTTGTAAATTCGGTTACAATGTGAATGACTCTATACTATAGTAAACAACATCGTACATACATAATTTATTAATATATATTTACTATACTTAGATAGAATCTAGTGCTTAATGAATTCCTTCAACAGTTTTATCATTAATGTCTCTGACTGAATGTAATATGTGTGCAGACGTCTGTTTACCTTTTTTTACAATACAGTTTATGCTCGATAGTATGGTCACTCGTCTTCCATTGTCTCCAAAATGATTTGTGATCATGCAGTCTTCTCTAAGTTTTGAGTTTACCATAGTTTTTTTTATATTTCCCTGTCATTTAAATTGCGATAAAATAATCAAAACTTTCTATTTCAAGTATGGTCCCTGGTCTCTTCCCAAATTACTGAAAAAGCCTGACTTCATAATAATATCGCAGAACAGTAAAAATCTTGTCTTTGGTGCTCTAAAAAGATAACATTTACCCAGACAAAATAACAAACATTCAAAAAACAAATGCGAAGAATGTTAAATAAAAACACTACAGTAATAAGATGTTATCTCTGGTGTTTTATGAGTAAGATGTTCGTATGTGATCTACATGTAGTTCAATAACTGTTAAGATGTAAAATAATACATGTATATTCATATAGAGCATGCTTGCTTATAACCTCTTATCTTTTCTAGTAATAAACTCACCACAAAAACAACACGTAACATACTTAGGAATATTATGAAAAAAGTGGAATGCAGTGAAAAGATCATACCTTAAGATGAAAAGCCAAGTATAACAAATATTTAAGCATTAGACATTTGGCGATAACAAAAACTCTCTAAGTGCCATAAAAGTTATGATCCTTAGTATGCAAAGCTACCAATTGCAATAAAAACATACGTGTGCTTTAAAACTGATATCAGAATTTCGTATTTGTAAAACCGATGAAAGACGTTTCAACAGGATATTATTAGTACTAGAAAGAATACAAAGCGATCATACGTTGAATACAAAAAGAGCGCATTGTACAATTCACGCACAATTACGTCAGGAAATTATTTCTTTTGTTTATTTCAATGTGGCTTTAGAGATACCTGAATGGTATGCGTGAAGTTTTGTTTCAGCTAACAGTCGGAATTTGTTTAGTTATATTTTGATTTAGAGCCAGAAATTTAACTGTGAAAAGAGTTTCATGGTCCCAGTTTGACATTTGCAGCGAAGACATTCATGTCGTATCGTAAACAAGTGAGTTGAACTGATTACTATGTGTTATTAAAGTTTATAAAAACTAAACAGGAAACTGACCACTGGTCTTCTACATCTTGGACCTGTAGATATACTGTTTATTTTCTAAATCAAAAACCACTTAATATGAAATACACATGCCGTTGCAGTGTGAAGCGATTTATGATATAACTAAGTGCATATTTTATTAGGTCTACCTAACTGTTAACTTCTGCATACAGCATTGTAATAAGGTATTTTTATTTTTTATTAAACTCTCGGTGATGCATTCTTTAACCCCGCTGATTTAAATACACATTAAAGTGCTTTTGTACTCTTAATCTATAAATTAGATATCCGTTTATATAAATAAGCGGCGTAAATGTAAGCGCCAGTGGGCACTGACAGTTAAATAAAATTTAACAGTAAACTCATTATTCTTGAATGTGAAATCCAATGTATTGTAATGGTGACGAACACCATGTGTTTATGCTGTTTATAATAAACTCTGTTCTGTTCTGTTCTGTTCAATGAGAGAAAAGCATGTCGCTTCCATGCCACCGTAATGTATATAACAGTGATATAAAAGTGATATGTGTATCTGATATACTTTCTACCCTCCTAGACGCTTGTTACCAAACTCCCCGCAGCGGTTATCTCCCTTTATCAAATCAATAACCACTGCCACCACAAGTAAAATTTGTCCCTCAGAGAGCCGAAAAACTTTTTTCATCTTTTCTTTTACAATTCAATATTTTCAATAAATTAAGTCTTCTCTTAGTAAAATATGATGTTCAAAGTACATAAAGGGGAAAAAAATAGTATAAATAAATAACTTGTAAAAAAAAACAAGATTAATTTAACCCTGATACCGGTTACCTAAAGTGCGTAAAATTGCATGAAAACAAAATGTTACGCAAAGTAAATATTAAATGGATCATTGTACTTGTAATTTATTCATGAACTAAACAATTTTGGTACATAATGATATATTTCTATTTAATTTATCTTATTTCTTTCGCAGTACTTGTAAATCAACCACAATTTTTATCATTCAATATTATTTTTCGCTACATTACGCCTAACACATTTTAGGCTGACCGTTATTGCTCGTTTAAATTTAAACAAAAGTCACATGGTACTACTTGCGTCACGTGATTCATGTGAAGGCAGTGGTTAAAGTAGCAACGCGTGACGTAACCGCTGTGAGGAGTTTGGCTTGTTACCACAAATAATGTCATTTAACTTGCACTGTATATGATTACCAGTTTATACCAGTATATAAATATAATAATATAAGTATAGTCATGTCTCACCCTTAATTTATGATTTGTTTGTCTGGGTATAAAATATTTTACAGTGTACCCGTGTCATTAGTGCACCTTCCAGATCTATCAAAATGAGTCTCATGACTATTCAAGTTTTAAAATTTTACAAGGCTACTGCTAATATGAACTGGTCTGTTACGCCGTATAGGTTTCGTTTTATACTGGAGAAATAACCATTCGGAACGCTTCGACCATTCATTGAATGAATAACCTCGGAAGGATTAGTGGGGGTTCACCAAGAATATTGATTTTTTTACTTTATACGCGAGACGAAGTGCATAACGATTATGCAAAATAGTTCTTGTAGAATACATACAAGGCTTTGTTAAAACATATGGCATGTTACGCAAAGGGAGTTCCAAAATGGCGTCTAAATATGTCCGAGGTTATTCCTAGTGAATGGCCGAGCAGTTCTGAATGGAGCAATAACCAGACCGAAAAATTTCCTGACTAAGTTCTAAGAATTCGGGATATTTCAGAACTCAGCTACCTCATGTCACACTGTATTTATATGAATTTTATGTTATTACAATTTGATACTTAATTTTAAAATTGATACATGGTGTACTTGTGTAGACTAACAATGTATAAAATGCTTCAGTGGTTAGTATTTCTGCACTGTAATCATTCTGTGTGTGCACTTGTGTACATTAATGCAGAATGCGTTGTATACTGGCTTTTCAACTTGGAGTATGCGAGTCAATCGTAACTCTTCGACTATTTCCGGAACTTTCAAATATGTATTTTCCTTGGAAAAACCAGATCGAGTTCAGGTCACGGAATTTGCCGATTAGTAACGATTGTCTCTGAGTATGAATATAGGAGCTACTTTGCATTCTCCGTCGTAATCTAATCTAAAGCTCGTTAATTTTTTGACAAAGGGTTCCGATTTTTTTAATGAAAGATTGTAACTACTCGGGCATCTTCGTCGTTTGAAAACATTTTCATAAATACTCGGACATTCTCGAAATCTAAGAATATATTCCATTCGGAACGCCTCGGTCTTTCATTAGGGTTATTCAACAATAAATGGTCAAGGTGTTCCAAATGATTATATTCGTTACTATTTGGACATTCGAGTTAAAATTGTTTAAATCCTTTATTCTAAAGTATAATTCATTCCTGCTAATGAGAAAACGATCTTACAACCAATTTAAGACTTTAGTCAGTTATCTTTCCCTGGTAAAATCTGAAACAATCCAAATGGTAAGTAGTTCCTTACAGTTGGAATCCTCGGATTGTATCATTGAATTCCTATGTAAGGTTAACAAAATATTTCATCTAATATCTTTCTTGTTAACAAAGATATTAATAGAAGTGATGAAATTTAGATAGTCCTATACCCTAAAAAAATACTTATCTTGAATTTAAAACAAATAAAATGATTTACAAAAAATTATTTGAGACTGATTTTTGCAAAATGACATTTAAAAATTAAGGGTTCAATCCGAGTAATTTAACTATTTGGACCTACCTATTTGAAGAGTATACATGGGGAAATAACTGACTAAGGTTCCTTATTGATTAGTAGCTAAATGAATTAATGATGCCAAAAAGAGAAATTACCAAATCTTTCACATGGCTCCATCTCAACCAATTTGTGATCTAAGTTCATTTTCTTTCAATTTCCATCTACTTTCGATTTGGTATACATTAACAACTTTGAGTGATAATAAGTTGAAATAACTATAAATTGATATAAATATACATCTTTTTCAGTTTTCTCATGCCATATAATTTTCAGTTCATGCAGAGGTTTTGTATTCTTGATATAGTGGCCTTAAGTTTCACGAAAAATATCGATCACTGACGATTATGCACGAAGTCATTATGTATGTAAATTAACTTAATTCAACTTATCTTAATATAATAATGAAAGTGATTAGTGTTATCATGCTTGAAAGCTTAATTATCGTGAATTCTGGCATGGTAATTTTCACTAATTAATCGGTCGATAAACTAAATGAATAAATAAAATATTCCCGGATGTTTTGCTAATATTGTGTGTACACAAATACTTAAACAAAATTTAAACTTAAGATATTTTTGTTCGTCGCAGCTGTCTAAGCCAATGTTTGACCTTGATTTTAACCAGTACAGTTTGTTCTACTTTACCTGTTTGTTCAATGAATTTCTCTTCTAGTATAGAGAAATGGATAAAAGATATGCCACCATTGGTTGTTTGTGATAAACGGGTGCGTAGCACGGACAGTAGTTTCTGACTATTTACTCTGTGTATTATGGGTGACTCATTGATCTCAATTGATTATACATTCGTCGTGGTACGCCCCTGGCTGTATGACTGAACAGTAAATATGACTATTTTTACTTCTTACAAAATGAACCCTGCATCGCGATAAATATTTTTATAAAGATATTTCTTGTTAGTTATTCTGAAGTCAATTACTGGTATATACTTGCGTAACCTAAGTTTAGTATATATGAATAGCAGTCATGATTTTAACAACCTATGTAGGCTATAACACATTATTTTGTAAAAAAAATCAAAGCTCTGAAGTTCTAGATTGTGTTTGGGTTACACAATTAATAACACAAATTTAAGGAGTCATTCTTAGACCCATTCAGCTACTCTAGACTTTAAGTTACCATCCATGCACATTTATTCTACTTAACCTGCATTTTGAAATAAATAAAACAAACACCATTATTTGGATGAAATTCAAAGTTATCGACTCTGGGGAGCAAATTATCTAACATCTTACTATAATTTAGCTATACATTATAGAAGGATTTAAGACTAAAATTTGGTCGTAAGACCTTGATAATATGGGCCCCTGGTCCAGATTCCGATGCTGACGAATCGATGAAACCATTCGTATAAAGACGCTGTCAAACTCGCCTCAGTGGTTATTTCTCTTACAGAAAGACATTCTCGTATCCCGAGGTTATCAAGATTCGCTAGTATTGAGAATCCTACTAGACTCTGGGTACGAGAATGACTGAAAGAGGAACGCACAACTCATCCCATTTATCGGCGTTTTGGCTTCGCGCAGGAAATAGTTCGGTTTTCAGATGTCTGACAAATGCTGTAGAAAAGTAGAATTGTGGTTGTCGTTTGTGATAGATAAATTGTACCTGTTACATGAACATGGGCATTTAGTAGGGGTTTCACCGTACATTAGAATTTAAGCCTTGCGAAAAATGAAAAAGAACGTAAACAACTACATGTATACAATCAAGAAAGTGTGGTGTTATTGCTATAGGTGAGAATGTATATTTTATTGATCAATATATCATCAAATACTGCGTAAGACGCAAAAAATATGGTTTCATATTGATGGAAAAAAGTGAACAATCAACATTTCTTAAGTGCAATGGTATTTTAAGACGTAAATTGTGGTCGAAAATCAAACAAAATTTTATTTCTAATGATTACCACGTTGTTTACTTTTAATGTTTACTATCTATTTTTTGATCTATTATATGTGTTTACTTAAGGTGTTTAAAAAGTAAAATTTTAGGTGCTTTCACATTATTTTACTGTATATTACCGTCATAAGACATCTGCCTTATGTTGTTATTTTCTTTCAAAACAAACCTTAACTAATCAGTACAAGAAATGCGCATAATTATGTCTAATTCAGTTATTTTTTGTTGCTGGGTTTAACGCTGTAACTTTATAGGCTATATCACGGTGGTCAGTCTACTTACTTACTGTTCCTGGAAAGGCCAAATCTCTGGATTCAGCTGTTGGCCAATTACTAGGCGTATACTTACAGCGCGCCTGTGTCTAGTGTCCCTAAGTGGGTACGGGTTCAATCCAAACCGGGAAGGTTATGCCCTTCCATGAAAATATGACAATAATGTCAATTTTCCTTCATTAATGAGGTATATAAAGAAGTTTCCGGCCTTGTGGAAGGGTAGGTAAGCACTCGTTATAGACAAGGGTCCAAGAAAGCTAGGTTAGGTGCGATGGACGCCGTAAAATAACCTAAAATTGTGTTGACACGGCGTTAAACCCAGGACATGTATAATTTAATTAAGTTTAAAGATATCAAGTCTTTTTTCTTAGCCTACTCATAATTATGTTTCTTGAAGAATTTCTACTTATAAAATGTAAGAATGTTTCTTTTCTTGATTTAATAAACTCTCTTTAGAATTCACAATCCAAATCAAAATATACTTAAGTAGGAAACGCATACTTCCCTCCAGAAAAATATTTTTTATGTATGTTAACAAAGACATCAAGTCTTAACCAAATTAAAGGGACGGTTTTAACATTAAGCTGACCACATTTATTATGACTACACACTTATTATTGAGGTTAAGATAACACTATTTATTAGACACCCAATCCTAAATGAAAGATATATAATACCCTGTTAGATCAAGTACAAGGAACTAGGATTGACCTGTTGTTTATTTCATCCTTAATATTTAATTACTGATAAGGATTATTGTGTTATCTGATTTGGCCATTACTGACCATCTCAGATCACTGACCACTGGCCATAACCTATGAGTCATTTTTCAACAATTCTTTAAGCAAAAATACGTACATGATATTACGTCAAAAACAGAACACATTATTGTCAAAATAGTCAATCTTTTAACATACTTGCAATAGGCTGGAATTGAGTCTTGAAAACTTTTATTCAACTGCCAGTGGTGCCTACATTATTCCCGCTGATTTAAATATTCAATACAGTACTTCTGTATTTACGATCGATTAAAATCCGCGAGGTAAACGTATGCCCCACTGATAGTTGAATGAATTTAACCATATAAATAACGAATACCATTTGAGAAAATCACATATTCTTTTTAAGTTTGCGGATCTTATTCGTTATATTTTGGTAAAACAAACAATAGCTTGCCTTTTGAAAAAGGTTTTACTGTATTTGACCACAGGCCAGTGGCCGGGTAGTAGTAAATATTCGATAAGTAAACATTGTATGGAAACTATTGAATGGGTGACGTCAGGGCTTAATTAACCAAACCCACTACTCCGGGCAACAACCGGTCACGTGTACCCCTATATAGTATCATAATGTATATCAATAATAAAATATAGTTATTGACTTTATGGCTTCAGGCTACTCAATACAAGATTAAAATCTCTGGATTATTACATGTACGTGTTATAACACAAAATAGGCTTTAAGCAAATGGAACTTAAAGTTATATATCATGGAACTACAAAAAATCGCTTTACGGTTTACAATACATTGTAATTGTCTTTGCTAAAACCGCAATTGTCTCGAGTTGGCATGTCCAAGACTCTTATCTTGTCTGTGTATACAATTCCACCCGATAAGCTCAATGGGTACTAACTACAAATCTATGAACTCTGAGGACTTAACCAACGAAATATTTTCTTACTTATTCCGACCTTTAGAAGTTATATAGTACATTATGAAACATTGAGAATAATTGATTGGGCACAACGCCATTAATTTTACTGTAATTAAATTTTAATGTTGTTTGTTGATGAGCTAATCGATTCTAATTTTCGAATAATGCTCAGATGACTCTTTATTTATTTTCATGGGTTATTGAGACAAATTTAATTTTAAAAACAGAATTACGTCCTATAATATTTTGAGGTCACCTTATTTTACAATACATTGTACTCACAGAGTTATTGAGTATCACAGTTATAAGGAATTCATATTTACATGTACGTAGCCTAGCAACCCAAGGATTGTAATCAATTGTTCTTGTCCTATTTCATGGACTTTCATCTACAATATGGTTTTACTCGACGATATCAACAATTATTATCTATGCAAAAAAATCATTCTTTGTTTGGTTAGACATCGTGTGAAGTGCATTATGGGAATTAAAACATGTTTAGTAAATAAAACAGATGGCTAGATTCTAGACTCTATGTATGTTTCGTTCATAATTTTGTTGTTGTTGTTGCTGTTGTTGTAAATTTACGATGACCAGTTACAGTCAAGATTCACAAAGGCCCTTTGAACGCTGCGCTTATTTTAAGGGGGGTTGGGTTTAACGCTGTAGCAACACATTGTATAGGTCATGCCACGGCAGTCAGTCAACCTACTCACCATTCTTGGAAAGCCAGATCTCAATATCTAGCTTGTCACCAGTTGCTAGACACGCACTTCTGTCAATGACTGACAGCTGTCCTACATGATTAAGAATCAGTATTAGAAGAATGAATAGTCGTAGAAATTATTTTAATGAACATAATGCCCTGAATGGATCGCTGGTTCGAAACCCACACAGGTTAATAAAAATTAGGCACTAATATAGATATTTTTCTGTCTCTCTATATGTTTAAAACACATGAAGAAGTTCTCGACCTAATTAAAGAGTAGAAGTGTACTACATGTAGTTATAGACAAGGGTCTAGGAAAACTAGGCTAACTGAGTTTGCCGCCATACAATGACTATAGTTTGTAGTGTTATGGCGTTTAACCCACACAAAACAAGGCAAAACAACCAATGGCTCTTTTACTAGTTTAAGTTGGTGATTATAACAAGGAGGTTTTACAATAACTTCTATGTTGTTCTGGTATTTTAGCCAATGTTAAGGCTGATCTGTTTGTTAGACATATGTATGATGTTCAATAATATATTGTTAACTATGAAAGTAAACAGAGTAACAGATGTTCTTCTCATCTTATATCACCAATGTTATCGTATTGACGAACATTGTTTTCGGAATTTTACGGAGATTTTCGTAAATAATGATGTTGTTTTCGTAATTTTTCGGAAATTTTCGTAAATGATGATGTTGTTTTCGTAACTTTTTGAGATTTCCGTAAATTATGATGTGATGTATGACTGGGACAATCTGACCTCAATCGAGACTGTTTTATGAAAACAACTGACACCAGAGTCCTTAAATTCGTGTCAACACAAAATATGCTCATTTTACTGCGACAAGCTTACCTAACCTAGCTTTCCTGGTTCTTTGTACATATAATAACTAGTACTCACAAACTCTTCCACAAGGATGACTACTTCACCATAAACTTTACTAATAGATAAATACCGACATTTTTGTTGAATTTTTGTTATTTGGTATAAGAATAATCAACCCTGCTGGGACTTAAACTAGCCATCCCTTCGGACTCTATATTCGAATTCCTGTGTGAAGCTTACAGCACCCCGGACGCGGATTAAAACATTCCTAAAATATACAATGTACTGTATACCCAGTAACAAAATCATTTATTATAGTTAACTTCCCTTTTTGCACTAAAGTTCGAACGCACGTCTAATTATAAGTTACTTTCTCTTTGAGGGAAAACTTGTGTAAATAAATGTTATCACTTTAAATGTTAGAATTTTATATAGCACATTGAATGATTAATTCAATTTACATTTATTTGTTTTATACCAGGCTAGAATTTTGGCGTTTGTCCAGCCAATGCGTCGATCTAAATGTGATATCGCGTGTAAGCAATTGCATTACAGTCGAACCTGAGCTAGCGGTCACCAGCCTGCATTGGGCAATAATTATACTGGCTTATACAGCCGAGTAAAACGTCTCCAAATCAGACATTCCGAAAAGTGTTTTGACGTCACTGGACATTCGGTCCAGTGATCTCGGAAGTATCCCTGGACCGAATCAGGTTTCACTGGACCGGAAGAAATCATCAAAATATCAATACATCATGACTCATCATTACTGTTTTCTTGTTGCTAATCAGTTATTATAATAACTTTTAACTAAAGACAAACATCCAAATTAGTTCAATACATACCAATAATTAAGATAAAAGGGCCGATAGTTGACCTCATTTTGATTTAAAAAATGAAATTGAACTGGACATTCGGACTGGTTAGGATAGGCTTTTTCCTGGACCGACTTGAATTTCACTGGTCAGGTCTGTCGGACCGGCACGTTTTGGAATGTCTGCTCCAAATCAATTCAAGCCTCTGATTCGATTGAAGCGCTTAGGTGCTGCCAGTCACCTGTCTTGACCGGCAGCATTTTATTTTCCTGCTATCAATGCCTAGGGTTAGGGTTTGGCTAACTGTTAAAGGTTTGAAGGTATTAAGGTATGAGATAACACTAACTAGTCAAGGTTGATACGTTATATGTATATACTCTGTTATTATTCTATTTACTTTAACAATGTTATTCATATTATACAATGTATATGACAGCGGTGGATGTTTTTTTTGTAATATATAGATTTCGCATTTCGTCTGGGAATTCTGTTAATTAGATTTAGTAGGGATTGATTTCTGGTTTTATGTGAATGTACGATATAACATAGAATAAACGTAGTAAAATTCCCTGTCTTTAATCTATGATTCTTATATTCTGTGAACGACTTATGACATCTGGTAAGGGTGAAAATGTCGAATATTCTCCTATGTTATCATACAGAATTCAAAGCAACCCATTTCATCATAGTTTAAGTTTGGATTTCTAGAGGTTATGTTCAAAAATATAGCAAGCATGTTGATACGCTCTTGATTGGTTAGCCTCTGGTCAAAGTACTGGTTCTAGATTTATACCGATGTAATACTATACAATCAACCACATGCTTAAAATCTACTTTTTCTTGCAATCGTTCTCTTTCTTTTTGTTTAGCAAATATCTAGTTTTTAGGCTATGTAACTTTTAGTCTTGACATATTTTCAAACTATACACATCATGATATGCATTGGGATCAGTTACTTGGACGATATAAAGTTATCAAAGATTGTCACATGGATCGTTAAACATGTGATATATTATATCAATTAGAATTTGTAATTATTTTAACATCATTATCAAATATAGTTCATTTTAAAACCTTGAGTGAAAAGTCGCTTTTTTAAATAGACGAATTCGCATGATATATTACTCATTTGAATCGTAAAGACATTCTAGGCATCGATAGGACATACCCTGTAATGAAAATATGACAACTATGTCGATTTTCCTGTATATAAGGGAAACACTGTTGGCCTCTTTTGAAAGGGTAAACGAGTATTTGCAAATGAATACATCCAGAAGACCCGGTAATAAAAAAAGTCGAAGTTAATATACATAATTTTTATAAGACAGATTGATATACGTTGATTACTTCAATTAAATGCTCAAGAAAAAAGTCATAAAAATACAAGTTTGATGTTTATAGTACAAAAAATGAATTACTTTATAAACGAAATGATATCCATGCATGACTTTATAGACGAACTGTTTCATACACAAACACGAATGAGTTAATAAACAAGCTGTATCATAAGGAAGGTCACCGTACTATGTGGCCTAAAGATCGCAAGGTTTGCTGTTATTTAATTCACTCTACTTAATAAAAGACCGCTACGCTGTTAATTATCAATATATCATTTTCTATGCCTGACCTGTCGTCTATTTGAATAGTATACAATTACGTTGTGAAGATAGAATGACCTGAAATCGAGCTGTTAAACATTTAATGTAACATTTAACATAAGAGACAATGATTTTAAACCATTAAACACTTAAGCAGTGAAATCAATACATAAGTATACAGAACAGAACGGAACAGAATTTATTTCTATCGACATAGATACATTGTGTTTTTCGCCATGACAATTTTACAATATTACAATATTATATTTGCGTATGAATTAGACTTTTAAAAATATAGAGCAACATAGTCCGAATATATTATCTCTAAATTCTAATTACAATATACATTGTATATACTATAGAATTTCAGGTTTTTCATAGCTCCATAATTATAACAAAAAAAAACCCGTAAATTCATTGCTATCTTGCCTTAAGTTTGAAAATGCTATTTACATTTTGTTTTCTATATGTGTTCGTGTGTTTTTTGCAGGCAGAATTGTTGAAGTTTTTCTCCAAGATAATGTTGAATTGTTTGTTTGTCAATCAAACTGTTGGGGCAAAAGTGAGTTTAAATCCTTAGTGGCAATTATTTGACCACTGTCCGTCCCAAAACTGAAAACCATTAAGTCCTTGTATTCGTAATGTGCTTGTAGCGTTCTTTTTAAAACAAACGTTTACAAATCTGAAAATATCTCCCTCTTTGCTTTATGAATGTTGGAAATTCTGTGTTTTTGACTTTTGCTGTTTCTTATATGTTTTCAAGCTCCTTTTATATAGTCTCTCATAATTCTTCTTCTCCTCAAACATTGTATAGAGTTACCGTACTAAGTTACTAACAAATGTGAAGAAAGGAGACATTTAAGGTTAAGAATGATGTATTGTCATTGCTATGGTGACATAATTACTATCATGATAAATTACTTGTATAAGATGACATAGTATTTCATAATCTATATTGTATCTTTATTGTAAGTATGATTTAGTGGAAAAATCAGCTTTCGTATACTTAAATTTCAAACGCTAACTTCAACTCGATTTGTAAGGCGATTTAATGGCAGTTCTGAAGAGAAAAAGTAGCTTGTACTCTGTAGTGATTAAGGACGTTAAATAGGATATATTTTACTTTATGCACTGCAAAATTGACTATTCTGAATATTTTTGTGCAAAGTTTGAGCGAGAAAAGCCATGTTCCCTTAATGACAAAGCATGTTTAATGTCTCTAGAAGATCATACGTTCTGTTGAATCATGGAACGTGACTAAAATGACCCACATCCTTACAGTGTAAGTTTTCAACTACTCGATGTTGGAATACTTCTAGAATTGCTTCACCTTGCTTTATTAAACAACTTTCTCCAAAAACTTCGGTTTAATTTGTTATAATGAAATATTTCGATTGCAATTTCCATAAAACTTAAATTTGTATCTATAAGCGATCGTCACTATTTAGAGACAAGAGCAGTAGACATTGACATACATATGTATGTATATATGTTATATAGTTTTTTGTGTTCCAATTTAATTAAAAGCGAAACAATATTTCTTGGCATCTCTTCATTTTATTTATTTGAAGTTATAAACTCATACTAGTTTCGCCGGTATACGGTTATTCAGTGAGCATAATTATGCAATATGGCGCTGCATAGTGTTTTATGCATATATTTGTCTCGGAACTGTGCCGACTGTCTTTGTATTTTTCATTATATTAGAACTTACAGTCAAGCGTAAACAATACATTAAAGTATCGATTGCTAAAATACACCTACACTGATATCATACAATTTACAAAACAAAAACATGTTATTGTGTTATACGTCAGTAAATTATCAAGTCAAGCCTCATGTGATAATTGATCTAACGTTGTTATCTGTTACATTTTATGATAATTGTTTACTGGTGATATGAGCATATGACTTGAATATTGTTTGCGGTATAATTTGATACAATGACTCTCTTTGTCTTAGATCGAGTATATGTGTAAATTAAAGAGTCTATATACAGACAACAATATATTTATGAGACGTGTTCTTACACCATTTTGATGTACAAAACAGCATGAAGAAATGAAACAATTCAAGTACAAAGGTCTTCTAAAATAAAACAAATTGCACGATTTTATTAAATGTACCAAATGTGAATATACAAATATAAGTTACATAAACTATAGTCATATTGCTTTTTTGCCTTCTTAGTTCAGTTAGGTTTCAATGCACACGAAAGTCTTATTGTGCTTTCAGTACTTTGATTTATATCGCTGAGTATGACAGTTAATACAAAGTTAACATAAATTACTCCGACCGAGCTATAAGTGTTTGACAATGAATTTGGGGAAAAATCCGAGGATTCCGCATATTATGGCGTAACCGAAGCACACTTTAAAAAGTAGTTCTGAGGTATCGTGAAACAAATTCAGGACACTCGTGCGATAAAAAATAGATAAAGATATTCCGCCAGTCTTTTCTGTACTGAACATTATTGTTTGACAATAACTCTAGAAAAACAGTATCAACACCAGACAAACGCTATCTGTTGTTTTTTTACAAATTGTCTCTACGTTTATATGTTAATTCAATCAAGTCTCTACTCTATGAATATTAATGGCTCAGCATTGTCGTTGTGTGTTAGCGTGCGACTCCAGTCAAGATTTTCTTGGTGACACGGAATGTAAATATAACTTATATTTTAGTCTCCCTGGGGGTTTGTTTCTCTTGTGGTCTTGGTGTCGTTTTGTTTAAATATTGATGACTTAGAGATTTTTTCTTCCTCTTATTGTGTGGTTCAATTTATAATAATTATTGAATAGTCTTAGTTCAAGAGACAGTACTACCACGGTATATAACGTGACCTTAGGTGAACATTGTGGATCAAAATATCAAAAAAGCGCACTCTGTTGATAGTTTTTTACCATCATTTTTATGCCATTATATTACATTTCTTATGGGAAAAGCATGAAGTGCCAGCAAGTTCCTTTTAATAACTGAATCAAATGTAGGTTTATTGGGAAAATCAAATATAAACAATGAGTGTGAAAAAGCTCCGCTGAATTTTCGCTACTGTAGTAATAGCGTACCTATGATCTGACTCTAATAAGTTTAATATTGTTATTGTTACTATAGTTCCATATTTGATATAGATATTCATATTGTTATCTTTTATTCAAATGTCAGTGGAGCATACAATAACCCCGCTTTTTTAAATGCTCAATATTATGTTCAATTTACCCTTTCTTATACAGATACAGATACATGTAACAAGTTTTATCAATAGTGAGCAGTGAACCTCAGGAGGTTCCTACCTATGTATAATGTATGATCACATGTAACATATCTATATAGCCTGGTATCATGTATATATCATCTATGTACTGTTTTTCTATTGTACCTCTATTCACATGTATTGTTCGTTTTTTCTCAACTGTCAAAGCATGAATAATTACACGGTGAAAATTTAAGTCGTAATACATCCATGAGTTTCCGAAAATATGTATTATGATCGAGAAACGCTGCTTATGCCGTATGATATGTTTAGTCAACATATTTTTAATAACAATTAGGCCGCCAGTACAAAAGCAATGCATTCAGTCACCGTGAAATTATTCAAGCTTTGACAGTTGAGAAAAAACGAACAATATCATGCGCTGAGTGTAAAAAAACTGTTAAGCAGTGAAGTACTTTAGTGGGTAAATAAATCAGCGGGGTTGATTTTCATGTATGCACCACTTGCTGTTGAAGTAACAATACATGTTATAATAGTGCTATATTATCGTGGTTGATACATACAGACAGATGTTGAATAACAGCCTTTTATAAAATCATAAATAAATTTAATGACAAAATGATAGTTTAGAATGATGTTATTATTTACATATTAGATGCACTTATGTTATCTTAACACAATAAAACCTTCGACAAAAGGAGTTAATAGCTAATGGTTAAATGTATTTATTTTTGTATTAAACAACATTAATGCACTTATGAAAACACTTCTGTAATGCTTCATGAGATAAGAACTATACTTGTGGTGGTAATATAGTCTAATTGAGTCATCTGCTACTTGGTTCCATGGTATTTGAAGTGTGTTTGCTTGGAAAATCGTGTGTCTGATATTTTATACTGTAATGTAATTCTTAATTCATATAGAAAATATTGTGTGCTTAATATAGATAATGATTAAACCAATGCCGCTAATACGGACTTTTGCGAACCCTTTACGAATTTAGCCGAACACTTACGTAATTGGCTTTCGTATTTGTTCGAAAAAGTCCGTAAATTATGTTTTGTAAAGTTTTATTCTTTGATCATATCCGAGGTTATTCAGCGATTTTCACTTTGCTTTAAGCTACATTATTTGAATTATACAATAAGATTTACAACAATAAATTGTAAGTATGTTTCTGGTCCTCCTTTCATAGCCTTATACTGTTGAAAAAGGTATGTTTCCTAAAATTAGTACAAACAATAGATAAATGAATATTAAGTAAAACAAAGGACACGTGATTGGTTCATACTTGGTACGAATGATTCATGTATAGAAATATCTTATTCCGTCACATGGTATGCATGATTTTCAAAATCATATAAACATGTTTACTTTGATTGCATGAGTAAATATCCTGGTTCGCTATTCAGTACATTGTATTTAAAGTGCATATAAGGTGCAATGTGTTCTATTACATGAAAACATAAAGCAGATGGACAGTTTCAGCGTTAGTAGTCCAAAAATCAGGACAGTTTCGGTACACGTTTTAACTTATAATACAGATCGCACAAGCCCCACTATTAGGGCGATCAGCATTGATGGGCTAAATGGCGAAACGGTCTTATTAAAGGGACGCTTTTCTTCTTAAATTAAGCACTTGAAACTAAAGATTGTCCAAAAAGGCAACATACTCTTGTACATGCCTGAACACTTTCTGGGCATATTTCTTCACCAAATCTAGCATACCCTACCATAGGAAGCCAACAATTTCTCTCTAGCAAAAAGTGTTGATAGGCATTGCAAAATCAATTGAAAAAAATGTCGCTCATATGTATAATTGACTTTTATTGTTTTATTAGCTTCAGGTTATTCTAAAATTGAATTATATGAATCAACGATGATTGAATTATTCTTAAGTTCATGTAAACATGCTTCGTTCGTGCTTTGTCAACAACGTGTATATCAACGGCCCATCCTGCATGTTTGATAAGTCAAGTTTTTTAACAATTTAATCAAGAAAGGCATGAAATCTTTATCAGCAAACTGATACTATAAAACACTTTAAACAGTTTGTAATGAATGGTCGAGGTGATCCGATTGTTGTATCTCTGCCATTTAACTTACTTATATTACGTTTTACGAAGACATTCGATAATGCATGTGCATGTTTATGCATGTTCAACGCGTAATCATGTTACGGTCTGGTAACGCGCATGAGAGTGAGATCAAATAGAGGGGTATTCCAGCTTTTATAGAGATAACATGAATGTACTTGTCACGTAACTTTGTTCAACATGTTTATTAATAATTTAATTAACCAGAATATATAGGGTTACTTTCTATGCAACCAGTCAGTGGACAATTTCTGACACTGATAGTGGTACAATACGGCAGAGTTCATTAAATGGCAATTTATCTTTAATGTCGTGGTGTTACCATAGTTTTGCCCTTATTTCATCAAGATTAGTTTCACATATTTGTTCCATTGTAAACAAACTTGTTGAAAACATACATGACGAGATAATCGTATCTCTTGTCAACAATTCAATATGTCCTGGCTATATCCCTTGTCAACAGTACGATGTGTCCTATCATTCAACTATCTGGGTATTCACCTTGTTTTCTATCTTATTTTGTTATCTTAACACCGTGATGTTCAGTGCAGGATGTATAAAAGATTTTACTCTCACGTTTCATGTTGTTTTTGTTCATTTTCATAATGTCCTTGTTTATTGTCAAATTACTTAACCAAATTTCTATTTACATCCCTATTGCAGCCTCTTAAATGTATTAATTTAACCCTTATAGTGTTATCGTAAAGTACTTGAGAGGTTTTGTAAGCTGAAAATGATATTCGGGACCATGTTATTTAGATTGGTAATTTAACATTTATTCAATCCCACGTACAATGATAGTGTCAATTGCTGGATACCAGCTCAATTAATAAAACCTCTCAAATTGCATTGAGGCATTTTGGAATTATGGTAAAGCAACGTTCTGAAAAAGGCTATTTTAGAGCCAATTGAACGAAAACTGTAATATTTAGGGAGTTTATGTCGAGGGTTGTTCGCAAGACTGTAGTAAGTGCATTGCATTAAAGAGCAAGTTACTGCAGTCTTGCGGGCAACCCTCGGTGTATTAAAACCTATCCAGTTAGCAACGGTATATTAGGTCTAATGTGTTTTTATGTGATTTGTACTTTAAATTCCACGCAGTCTGTAGGTCAGTTCGCCTGAAATATTCAGAGAACACTTCCTTTACAAAATAAAAGACATTACAAGCAAAATTTTAAATACAAAAAACCCCTAAATATTTGAGCGAGTATCTTTAACCAATTTACCGTGTTTCGGTCGTGAATGGTCAAATGTACTACAGTCAATATTAACTATGGCTGACAAAGTAATATGATGTGTTCTTTTCTTGAAACCACTTTTAATCTCTATTATCGGAGAGAAATAAAAGAGCATTAAAAATGTCTGGAAGCTCTTATACTCTGAAAGAGCTTGTTGTTTTTATTCCACAATGTCTTGGAAACAAGCCGAAGATTTATTGTTGAAGTTTCCTGTCCATTGTCCGTTCTTCTTGATTGTTTTTTCTGTCGTCAATTCCTCTTCATTGATAGATTTATTATGTTGTTTTCTTGGTTGGCTATAATTAACTTAAATGAGTGTAACAACCTAACGTGCTAACCGACTTTTTCCCCAACACGTGCATTTATCTAACTGTATTAGGTTTAGATAAAATGACAGAGACTCCTATGTCTGGCATACCATATAATTAGACACAAACACGATTGACTCTAGGTCACAATTATGTTCATTCACGCAAATGCAATTGTCTTTCTTTCTCATAGATTGAAAGCAATTTGTTGAATTAAGTGTAGATTTATAAAAAGCCATCAGAAACAGATTTCCGGACAGTCGGAAAGGCAAAGATTCATTTAGTATTGTCTAAATTGGACTTCTTATTTGAAGTAAAAATGTTATCCTCGAGTTTGTCTGACATTTGTTAGGAGTATGCACAACTTAAATAAAATCACGACATATAAGTTGTAGTATGTATTTAGTGGTTATTTTTTTAAGAGCAAGCGTTATTAATAACTTTTGGATTAATTGTCCAATTACATGAGGGGATATTTTATGAAGTAACGTAGCTTAAACGGTTTGGGTAAGTTGCTTCTCTGAGCCCAGATTTAGGTTTGCAGGTAAAAGAGGGGACACCATATTATTTGATTATGGAATGTATCATTTAACATGGAATTCACTAAACTCACTTTATAATCTCTTTTGTTCTTCAAAAGTCATATAGAAACAGGTATCATATCACATAACGGCCGCGGCTACGTTCGCTTGTCAAAAGTTGTTGCAGCACATCACGAACTTCCAAACTGTTTCTAGCGTCGATTTTGCTATTTTACTAACGGCAGCTAGATCGAAGAATCGTTCAATGGTAAATGCAACATTGTTTGTACGCTACCGCTATCGAACCACATAAAATAACAATATTCGCAATAAGTATTTAACGCAGAAAGTCGGGAAACCCCGATGTCTTACGATGGTTTATGTCAGCTAAAAACTTCTAAACTGTAATCATTGTATTTTTGTCAGTAAATGAATGATTTACTGTTAAAATAATGCATTTAAATGCAGTTTTATTTCTGTAAAATCTAATTTCCTTTATTTATCGATGCTTAAACTAATAAATCCTGGAGAGTATTTGTCTTGTGAGAGAAATAGATTGTTTTCTAGAAAAGAAAATTTAGCAATTATTTCCAATATCTGTTGATTTTACTTTGATAAGGCTTGCAGCATGTACATTTACTGTGTTTCTTTGCCTAGAGTAGAATTTTCATACCTCTAATGATGAATTTATTGAAGGCATTTTTTTTAATTGGAGCCTTACTCACGCCTTTGACTTTAACATTTCTACAATCATTTTAACCCCTTTTTCGACTCCCGACTGCAGCAGGTTCAAGTATGCCACACAATGTCGGAAATACTGTGAGTGAATGATGCTGTCTGGTAGAGAGTGTGGGTGTTTGGTGTTGCATGACTGATTCAATTACTATAATCAATTGTCTGTAACTATAGTTACTATTGTAAACGTTTCTTGAAATAAATTATTTGTTATGTTCTTTAAAAGAATCATTATCGTTTAAACTCCTTATAGGGAACGAGTTCTCAGCTCCTTGTGGAAGGGAAAGTGAATAAACAATCAAATGATTTATTGAAGATAATAAGAAAGAGTCAAGGTGAAATCGGCTAGGAGGGTAGGCCCCCAAAAAAACAATTTGGCATTTCACGATTACATGCATGTTGCATGCCTCGATCATGTCGCATGATAAATTCAGGAGTATTATGAGTATATCACTTTTTCAAAAACTTGCCCAACCCACTTTTATAAAGTAGACATTTTATAAACACTAGAAAATGTTCAATTGCATTCACATGATACATGATGCACTCTTAGAAGTAGGCAATTAAAATCTTCAATTGTTTTCACTTTATAAAAACACTACATTGCTATAGAGATAGCAAAAAAGTCTTTTATAAATAAACAATTGGTCGATTGTAGTGAAATCATGAAATTACGATCATTTTAAGAGGAACTTTTACCAGTCGGTACCAATTTGTTTTGTAAGAAAATCCATGAGAGAAATTCAGATTTACACTTTTTTGACAAATAGCGACGAGATTAAAATATACGGAAGCGTGAAAGTGACATGGTAAATATTATTCTTACTCATTCCCACAAGTTACAACATTCGAAACACCTCTGTGATTACTGCACAGCCATTTTTCTCGGCGTTCGACGACACTTTCTGGCAACTTCATTCGTCTCCATAGGGATTACTTTGTGAGCGAAGGCTTACAACCGCACAACAATGCTATGATTTTCTACTTATTCATCCACCTAATATATCCGAAGGTTGATCGTCAGTTTACGGAATCAATCGAGTGAGTTCCTGAATGAATTTACAGTGGTGATAAATACTTTTAACTTGCATTTAATGAGTACTCCAAAATTCCTCGGAAAAAATCTGATTTCAGGGTTAAATAACTCTTACTTACCAATAAAAATTAACAAAAATTAGCTGTCTTAGAGTTAATTCTAAAATCCTCATAAATTATTTTACCAACATGAGAAACTATCTATAATTCGCGAACATGTTTTAGAATTGATAAATTTACTTGTACAAAAATGTATAGCATGAAAGATCCGTCTTTCTCAACATTTCATTTGTTCAAGTTTACTTTTTGGGGTGAGTGGGTGACACTGTGTATGCAAAATTAGTTTTAATTAACAATAATAATGATTAAACCAGATAGCATGTGAGCTAATGTAAAAATTCAATTATTACTCCGGAAAACAATACTAAATTATCCAGATACATATTATTTCATACGTGTGAAACAAATGCGTTTATCTGGGGCGTGTTCAGTTACTGCGAACGTTACAGAACGTTATATAAAGATACATTCGGAACTCCTCGGCCATATATTTGTTTACTTCAAAACCGGTAGTTTCAAAATAGCGTCTAAATATGTCCGAGATTATTCGCAGCAAATGGCCAAGGAGTTCCGAATGTATCGTTACGGAACGTTCTGTAACGTTCGCGGTAACTTAACTCCAAGCTGATAGTCAATGCGATACATACTATGTAAGTGTGCGTTTTCTTACGCTCTATAAACCAAGGTTGTCTCGTATTCAGTTCAGTTTATTTTTCAGTTGACATTGAGAAATGTAGTGTCTATCAAACCGCATACTCGACATGTTTAAATATGCTAATTTTCACAAATAATGCAAGTTAAGTTTATTTTGATTAATGGGAATACCTATTTAGCATAAATTTTGTAAAATGAAGTACAAATATATACGATGACACACGACGTACGATTTAGAAGACAAGATATAATGTATACTAAATTTGTCATTTTGACTTTAAAAGCAAAATAATTAAGATTCTTTAATGAACGATCGTATTAAATATAATTGGCCGATTGCATAATTCAAGTTTTATTTAGTCTAGTGTAAGCCTTAGTCTGGAACTCCCTAGCCTCAAGTTTATCTCTCAATTGCATAATTCAAGTTTAATTTTGTTTTAGCTAGTCTAAGACTATCTTGTCAGAGGATAGCAGTCCTTAAGCTTTGTTATCCTGTAACAGGTAGGATAGAATATAGTCTGAATTTTTTATTGCACCGAAAAAAATACCACTTATTCATGAGAATTTCGTGCTTGGACATTGAATTTTTGCGTAAAACTTGAATTGATCGAGTAACTGTGTGATTATCAAGTACATGCGAATATAGACATTTTTTATATAAAAATATAGTTATTTACTCGCGATTATCGTTGTCTTGAAAAGCCGAGCGTAAAACGGCGGTATTAAACCAAGATCACCTGACTTTTTAACCTGTACTTGAAAATTGTTTCCTGTATAACATCCACTGTCTAATAGATGGATTAGTAAATTAATCAATATATTGAATGATGTTGTACTTAGTTTACTTGCACATTCAGAAAGATCTTATACAGATATATTTAAAGGTTCCTCAGTTGAGGGCTCCGATCAAACTCCTTTTTTCGGGTGTGACATGTAGTTAGATATTGAAACGAAAAAATCATTGTTACGCTTTTCTCTACCTTTCAAGTTGATAAATGCCCCTATGTAAATGTATATAAAATATAAAAATATAGTATAGATTCGCCTCGCCTGTTGGACCAAATTTTTATTGTGTACTTACGTCAAGTTTTATTGCTCTGGTAATTTATCCAGTTTTGTTCTGATTTTACTGACAATAACAAGCATTTGTGTTACAAATTAGATTATGAGCCAAACTGACCTTTTTATACAATATAAAATTTGATATTGGCGAAACTTGGAAATGATTCTCCTTTACGCGTCAAGGCATATTTCATTACTATTAAACTGACATGAATGCTACTTGTAAATTAGTCCTTAATTTGCTGTCTTTCAAACATGATTTATCAGAAACCCAATCTCACTTAACACGACATCGTTTGGACGGTGCAAAATGGACAAACATGTAATTCGCGGCCTTTGTAACCTCGCATTTGCACTTCATTCAGTATATATTCTTATAATTCCAAGAATGAGGTTTAAAGTGTTAGTATTACATATTTTACTATTAAACCAGCTTTTTATCTCCCAGATATATTAACGTAAGATATTGATATTTGCACATCCCTAAATCATTGACAACGACAATGCCCATTTTTCATTTCATTGCGTCAAATATTATAAATATGTGTCTACATAATGTAGAAATATAATGAGTGTATCAGGGGATTCCAACTACGACATTCACCAAGACTTCTCTTCCTTTTTTATTGACTGTCATATCCCCTAGATTCTATTGTGACAAATGTATATGTCATCCCTAATTACATCACATATTGTCACGTCATTATTCCTGTTCTTTACGAAATGAAAATATTATACAATGAAAATATAATATATATAGATAGAGCGAGGGTTGCCTGCATGACTGTAGTACATTGTAACTCGCTCTTTAACGCAATGCACTTACTACAGTCTTGCGGACAACCCTCGATATAAGTATGACTGTTAGCCACAATTCACCATAGATAAAGAGAGAAAGTAATTATCGTGTTTTATAAAATACTGGATATCCAAACAGAATGACCTTAGAGCGATCAATCCTGTGGTAGTTTGACATCAATCAGTTATTCTTCATTTGCCAATTTTTGGTCGAGTTATATAGACAAACTTTGTCCTAGTTAGTAAGACGAGCCTCTCTGATTCAAATGAGCCAATTTTTGGTAATATCATTTGTATCTGATACTTTTAAATAAGTAGCGGACAGAATTATGAAAGAAATCTCCGGAGGTTTTGACCTAAATATGGTAACTGTTGTTAAATTGTCCGGGATTCGCTTGTCCAAACAAAGTTACGGAGACACGCACGAATAATGATTGAAATCAAGGCAATTATATCGGAAATGTGATGCTGCGACATATCATGTTATGACCAACCAAATGTGAGTGTGGATACTCGTGAACAATGTGACAATTAGACGTGTTGCTGTCGGAAATAACATGATACCAAAAATGAGCTAGTTTTATGCTTACTTTACCTTCTAAAGATTACGTGACTTTTTACTGTGGAACTGTCTTTCAGGACAAAATCGAGCATGGTTTTGTCACATTTCCTTCTGTTCATTGACATGGCAACATCGGAGCTTGAACCATTGTTTTTGTTAATACACCTATCATTAAAAGCTGGTTCCAATTTGACTTATATGAATGTGATTGATCATATGCGGTCTGGTAAGTTCAAAAAAGAATTGGTGTGGTTCAGGTAACATTGATTAAAAATAGGGTAGGTATGTAGGTAGGGATTACTTTATTTTTTAGGTGCAAGTGATGATGTGACCTACAACGAAGGACAATATATATGCATTGACCATAATAGCTTACCTTTGAATACTGTCTGCTTGGGTTAGATAAAGATATTTATATAGTCACAAAATAGAAAATAATTGGGATTTTAGCCTGAGGAGCATCGAGTATCTTAAAACAGTATCTACCGTTGAAGAGTGACCATCAGCCTTCATATTAGGTTTTGGAGGCTGGCTTGTTGTGAAGGCATTTTCTACAGGCAACACGTACATCCGTATGACGGCCATTACTACGGTATCAATGCACCTTTACAAGCATTCCAGTTTTGTTCCCGATACTTTTCCACCCGGTTATGAAAAGTAAAGTTTAAGGAAACAAAACGCCAATCCTTCAAAATCTTACCCCTCATATTCGATATAAACAAATTGTAGAGTCGGTGCTGAAACAATAGGGTAGGCCGGGTAACCCTAACTACACATCTATTTTTAGCTTACCTGCAGTAAATTGTTCACAAGTCAGTAAGGAGATGTATTATAGATATCAGCGAAAGTACACACAGGTTACCTGTGATGTAAATTTGTTTAAAATCATATCATTGATGCAGGTATCTACGGAAGCATGGAGGTGACATGGTCGATATTTTTTCTAACTTGTTCCCACAACTTAGGAGGGTAGGTAAATTTTTTTCTAACTTGTTCCCACAACTTACGAGAGGTGGTATATTTTTTTCTAACTTGTTCCCACAACTTACGAGAGGTGGTAAATTTTTTTCTAACTTGTTCCCACAACTTACGAGAGGTGGTATATTTTTTTCTAACTAGGTATCTGTATTGTTACACAAATATAAACGTTGTCATTATTGAAAATTCATGTACCACGATACAGTCAAATTGTATAGTAATAGTGTAAACAGGCTCTGAAGTTTATATGATTGACATTGTCGGTTATCCCACGATACATTACTCCGCTTATGCTGCGTTATGTAGCCCTACCGTGGGCCATTTGGTCAGAAAAATCTCGTAGTCTTGAATAATTAATGAGGCAGTTTCATTGGTTCCGCAAGAAACCACTGCGGAAAACTAGTCAATGAAATTACGTTTTATATTTAAGGGTTGGTTTACCATTTAAAAATTAAAAACTTTCAAAGCGGGTGATGTATGACGTTGATGTATGACGTCATTGTTATTGAAAAGTATTTAATTGTAACATGCAATTTCATTGGAAGAAGATTGGTCTCCCCTGCCTCATGCATATTCATGAAAACGAGATTTTGCCAGTCAAAATGCCCATGGTACGTATGGAGAGTAACAAAAGAAAATACTGTGGTTGCCGACAATTTATGATTGGTCACTATGCAACAACTATCAATAACGCTAAAAGACATGCTATAATAACCAATTTAAGTATGATCGATACTTCGATTGAAGGACTGTCTTTCAAGCAAAAACTTTTTTCAAACAAAACCTTTCACATTGTTGCTTTACTGATGTGTATCGCTTGAAAATTCACACAAATGGTCCCGTCGGAATTCCATAGTTAATCAATTTAAAAAAACCAACATTATTCTGATAAATGTTCAATTTGAAGCCATGAGGAGCTTATTTTTGTATTTATTTTGTGTTAGTAATTCGGATGATTATAATCACATTGACGTTAATAGAGACTTCAACGAAATGTTAGAGAAACCTTATGTCGTAATTAAGAATAAAATATCCACCTAATTGCTGACATTACCACGTTAGTAAACATTGTTAATAAACCAAATAGAGAAGGTCTTAGTGCCCTTATCATAAATAAGACTTACTAAAACAAATCTTTTAGTGAGTTTTAATGATGAAATTTAACCTTTTCATGTTTTTTAATATCCAACTATTGTCTTATTTCTTTACAAGTTATTTCTTGGTAATGAGAGGAATCTTGTATCATCGTTGCTATAGCAACCGAGATTGTCGTCATTTCTTGCGTAATCTTTTGTCAATAGGATGATACAATTAATTACTTAAGAACATGCGGCTGTTCTCTGATATGGTTATTCAGTTAGTATGTCATCTTTTGTAGTCACGCCTTTAAAACACATGCTGTCTTATCGTTATTATCCTTGACTTTTAATCATAATACATCGTCGTTGTTATCATTCAATAGTCTGTTTTAAGTGCTTAAATAAGAAATACCTAACAATTAGCGCGCTTTTATAAAGACTTCTCGCGATTTATTGCGAGATTTTACGATAACATGTTTTTCATTTCAAAATGAGTTCCTCAGTTTAAGATGTTGAGAAACTAACAGAGATGAACTGGTTTGATTTGTATTTTTGAAGTGGGGAAGAAGTATTATCTATGCCATTTATCTCAAAATGATTAAACTTTCTTACATTATGCTTTCAAATCTGTGGTCGAGTGGTTGATGACACATTATGTATTTTTCTGGCATAATTTGATTCTAGTCACTTTTTTTATCTTATGATATGCATTTAGTTCTCAGGATCAATGACTAGGTGAAATGCCAGCCTTTTATGACTGCGACTGTTGGAAATGTAAGCCAGCTGAAGAATTATCTTGGCTTTTACATTGACAATGTTATAAGGTTTTGTTTTTATGTGTTAACTTTGTGTGTGTTTTGCACGCGACATTGTGGAGCGAAGGGTAGGCTGAAGTTTTTACCAAGAAGAAATTTCGCTTAAATTTAGAGAGGGTTAAGGTAATTACTAAGTCTAGAATAGCTTGTACTGCCATCTCCTTGAAACTTGGTGCCAAACATACGCCCATGTTTGTTGCTCGTCCTTGCGTGTTTAAGACAATTTCTAATTACTAATCATTGGTTTAAAATGATCTAAGAACCTAATTTTTAAAGTATAATTAATTACGAATCGAATGATTGATCTTTGGCAAACACAGACTGTTTGGGTGCAAGAGCACTTTAATTTGTAAAAGCTTTGTGCGTTTATTTGTGTGCAGACGATTATTTACATTTTTGTGAGATATGACATGTCGATATCGAATAATATACAACAGGTACCTTCCGGGCTCAAGGTTGTTCTTTAAAGAGCATTTCTTTGTATTTCCTGTGCATTATTTGTCTGTTCTGCACGTTTTACAATAAAACCTATACAATGTCACCGAGGAATATTTGCATTGTTTAAATTCTACAATAATATCTTAGCATGGCTATGTGCTATATTATTCGTTTACACGAGGTTGTCATGACAATGCAGTTTGTTTATTTATATTGTTATCTTATTTCTCGTACATGTAAAGTGTTAATCATGCAAATGAATCACCAGCACGTTTATAGAACCGATCTTTATCTCTTTATTTTCTCTTAGAGGTTTATCATTTAACGCGGTCTGTCCGCTTCTATGGATGCATAATGTGCAAAGCCCGGCTAGACCTTAAGAGTTTAACTAAAATGGTTAAGTGTCTGGAGTTGTAATAATCCTCTACCTCTTTTGGTCGTCTTGAGTCCTCAGTAATGTTGCTGGTCCTCGCCATTCTTCAACCAGGAATGGACGACATATGTATGCGTCTATAGTTAAGTTAATTGTTCAAAATGTATCCATACTTTCTTAAAGTGCAGATAAGTTTATTACTAGGAATTTCTGGACGAGAAGCTTTAAAAGTCCTTTAACATGGTTTATAGCAGACTTTTTTCAATCTATATTACCTCATAAATGTTAAGGTGTTAACAAGGTACTGACGACAACCATTGATCGCAGTAGAAAACAGTTTAAGGTAGTAACACCCTAAGGCCACAACAAGTTGCTGATATGTTCTATGGATTTTTCTGGGGGAAAATGGGGCGAGCGAGCGAAGAAAAAAAAAAGTCTTTATTCACTTGCTTTATATAGCGGTTTGACCAAATTTTTATGAGCGAGGAAATAAAAATATTTTTTTTTTGTAAAAACCGTCAAAATTCAGGTGCGAGCGAATCCATAGAACATATGATCAATTTGTTGTGGCCTAGTACTGAACAATGTGTATGACAGCAGGAATGGTCTCAGGAATCTGGTATCTATAGTACGACATTGTATTTGTAACATTTGCACTGTGTCACATTTTCAAATTATATTACCACCTTTCTGTTTAGAAATTGGAAGTTACACTATTTTTATATCAAAGGGAGATAATAATTCACTTTCATAAAAAAAAGAGTTTTTTTATTGATAACTTTGCAACAGAGATTTGTTTTATAAATCAAGTCCAAACAAAATGATTAACAAGATTAAATAAAAGATAAATATTGCGTACTGTAGTCATTTATCATGGTTTTTAAGTCTATATATGAATTGTAAATTGGCATCATGGAAAATCTACCTTAAGTCACTGCGCAATCTGATTAAAACCCGATCTAAAATTTTACCGCTCGCATACTCGCTAATTTAGATCTGGCCTTTTCCAAACGAAGGTCACGTTCAGGTGACCTTCTCTCATCATAATATTCATGACGAAATTGATATGATACGTAACTTGTTTACATCGTCTACGTCACACAATTTGAAATGAGCCACCCAATCGCAGACTGTGAATATTACCGCTGTTAAATTTGCATGCAAACCTTGGTCTAAAAATAGAAATTACGAAATCAAAATGTGATTAATAGTGTTTTCGTCTAGATGAAAGCTACGCATTGATTGTTCGACACAAAGTTCATCTCGACGTGACCTTGCATTGACTAAGTAGAGATCCAGTACGACAACGCGAGTAGAACAGGATCTCTGTTTACGGAGATTGGTCACTGCGCCATTTTTTTTGTAAAAGAGTTTCATAACTTAGCTGTCTTGGTAATATATTTCAACAGTTTGTTTAAGTTGTGAAGTTATGAAGTATTTTCTATTTATAGACCATAGCTAGAAAACTTTCAAGTAAAATTGATGTATGTATTTCTTGTTTAATAGTCCGTGACATTGCTTTACATAATGTACAACAATAAAATTCTGAAATCAATGATTCCAGGCGTAGTTTAACCATTTAGTTTTCTCTTTATATATACTAGGACGAAAAAGAAACGCCGGGTAACCTATAATGATTGTTTTAAGGGATAAATTGTATTATTGGATTATTATATTTATTTTTGTATGAAATGTCATCTGTATGGAACCAGCTGTTGAAGTTTCAATCGATTTCCGATGCTGATTATGTGAAAAATACCCCCTTTTAACGATGACCCTTCTTGTTTTGCGAAACACGGCCGGACATGTGTTGCATATTTTATGTACCCGGCGTTTCTTTTTCGTCCTAGTATATATATATATATATATATATATATATACATGTTTATTAGGTTGAAAACGTATACCTTTGGCTATTCACAAAACCCATTGCAAAGATCAAACATTCATAGACACACACGTATAAAGAGCATTTTTTATGGATAATGATACTCACATTACTTCTGCTGTAATTATGACAATCTTTTAAGTCTTTGATTTCATGGAATGAAAAAATAAAAACCACTGTTGGCCAGAAATAAATGTGAAAAGGTTTTGATCTGAAAGGTGAATATCTAATGAAACAGAGCAGTAAATAATCTCTAATTTTTTTAACACATGTTTAATACAATTATTACATCAATATTCTCTTCATTAATTATTCTGTTCATATGTAGATATATTATCTTGAAATGGCATTGAGTACGTGTGAGGCATTGTATTCTACAAGTTCAGTTATTTGTTTTCGATTAACTATTCAGTGATGCATTCCGGAGTGAAAATTTTAGGAAGCAAACTCCTACATTAATTACAAAAGGAGTTGTTAGAAGTTGTTTATCGCCATGCAAATTGTTTGCTGTGTCCGTAAATTGTTTCTTTTTTCAAGGGAACTCCTTGCCAACTAAAAACAATATTATTGATTAAGGTTGGGTTGAAATACATGTATTTTATTGAAGTTATAAAACTAAATCTACGTGATCACCTGCCTTGCATTGTGTCTTCCACGTGTATAGGTTTTGAAACGGCTGTAATCGTTTTGACCATTATGTTTGGTGTGGTATCAAGAAGATGTGTAATTGAAACAGATAATGATTAGATAATTGGTAGCCACTGACTGATGAGGAACCTGGTAAAAAAGCTTTGAAAAATATGATTGCAGGGTGCAACTTCAAATCCTGATCCAAAGATCCATGGATCCTACTTAGCTCATCCCCCAGCGTCAGCCCCCCTGTGTACCACACTTTTATCATATTTAATTATAAAAAATAATGAACAGACAGTTAAAATAAATAATCAATAAATAATCGGTTTACTTTTGCGTACCGACAACTAAGCTAGACTCATGTATACATATAATATATGTATAGTGAAAACTCCTTTCAAAATGTTATGGAACATACATGTTATTATTAATAGCTAACGTATAACTTCATTAGAATTACAATTTGAAAAGACAAAAGCATATATTACATTTACTTGGAATGAAAACCTGAGTTATTGTGAGAAAATGGTTTTATCAGATTTATAATCGTGGATTAATTTTACTCTAGAGAATTGCCTAGCTGGTGATTTGAGAACAAATTGGATCATAGTTTTGTATTACCATTAGTTTGCTTTATGTGCGTATTTAAACCATTCTCTCAATTGTAACATAATGATTTTCAACCATTGACACACATTCTATGGTAAGGCCATCTTCATCTCTCATTCTTACACGTATACACTTGTGTGGTAAACTGCAGCGTGTTCAGTAACGACTGTTAGCGAACGTTACGGGTACGGGACAACTCAACCTAAAGACAAATCAACCCGTGCAAAACTCAACTCAAAGTTGGTACAACTCAACCCGTTAGTAGGGGATTGAGTTGTCTCGGGTGAGTTGTCTTTGGGTTGAGTTATTCCGACACTTCCGTTACGGAACGTTTTGGAACGTTCGGGATAATTGAACAGGCTACATGGGCTTTTTGGCTGGGTATCAGTAAATGTCATTTCACTTTTAGTTAGGTGGATCGCTATTTATTTCGTTATAATGAATTGTGTTATTATTATTCGGTTCAAACTCTTGAGAATGGACTGCTAAAATTCTCAATAAAATTGTTTTGTTTGTTGGGGACTGTATTTCAAACAAAAAAGATGGATTGAAACTGTGTTCATTAGCACTTCAATTCTACGATGATTTAATTCTAACCATAAATACTTGTCTCATGTAAACCACAAAATCGGGAAAAAACATTAAGGTTGGAGCAACGATTCCGTTCTCTAGTTTTATGATCCAGAATGGATTTTAAACACTGATATGAAAAAGTCCTATATATATAGACATTGGGACATTTTTCTGAATAATGTCCTAATGTGAAACGAGTTACGGTGGGGGATCTTATGTATAACACTTGTATGAAAGTAGATGAAAGATAGACCGTTTTATTTACTTTAAACTTCAATTAAAATTAATGAAATTGAACATAACTTAGCAATTCTTATAGAACCATTTTTATTGTTCTTTCCAGCTCAAATCAATCAAATCTTAAGATTTTTACAGGATACCGTCACAGATCTGCCTAAACCTTTTAACAATTTTTGTACATGCAATTCACATAGATTAAAATGAAAAATTATATTGAATATCTAGTCGGTTTCTAACGTACTTTTGAAAAACGTGATGAGGTTAATGTTCGAAACTTAATATTTCATCCGTCTAGATATATTGCGAAATTTGTATACTTGTAGCTGCACTAATCGAACACTTTATTGTAAATCAATACACTACACAATGTAAACATAGTTCACATTGAATTACGTTGCAGGTTGGTAGATTCATTGATATATTACAACTGTTCATAACAAAACACTTTAATATCCTGAATATATTTTGAAGGTCATTATTCTTAGATTTCAAGGTTGTCTTTTAGTAATAGTTCTATATACATGTATGTGATATAAATAAATATTCTAAACATATGTGACATTGTATTATGGTTTTTTGAGTATGAAATTACGAAATGTTAATCATGTATAACTTATTTCCATAGAAGCTGTTTGAAGGGGAAACAAGAAATGTCTTTAAAAAAGACAAACGGCGTCGATTTAAAAACAAGAGGGCCCAAAGGGCCCTGGGTGCTCACCGGAGGAAAAGGTCAAAGGTCACAGAAGAGCCATTTACAGAGGACCACTAATGTTAAAACCTATTTTTTGACCCAGTGACCTACTTATCCAACCAATCAGACCTATTTGAACAATTTTGGTAGGGAAACACCCACGGACCATTCCTGTTGAGTTTGGGCAAATTATCATAAGCGGTTCAAAAGAATATGTTGTTTGAACTTTTCCTTATATAATTCAATGTAATATTGTGATTCATGGGGTGGGGTCAATTTTGACCCAGGGGCATAATTTGAACAACTGTGACGGAGGACCTCTTGATGATGTTATATACCAAATATGAAAGCTCTAGGCCTTGTAGTTTCAGACAAGAAGATTTTTGAGAATTGCATTGTGAAAACCTATTCATTAATGCTACAAAACAAAAATTATGAATTTATTCTTAAGGTTCTGGAACTGTAATGGTGACCTTCCACAATTCTTATACTGATATTGTTTCTTGAATCTATACTATTAAAGACATTGAATGCTGAAATTTTTAAGAAATTTACCGTTTGTAACTTAAGTTATGTGCATTTTTATAACGTGACCCTTCATTTTCAGAAAGACCGTAAATTGTGCTGGGACAAAAGGTGAAAGAATTTTTTTTCAAATTCTGCTGTTTTATTTCCAAGTTTTAATCCATTTTCTTGTTATACAGTCATGTAATGACAAATCAGAGCAACTAGGTTACACTTTGGACAAATACATATAAATATACAGAGATTTGCATACATGTACCCCCAAGCAAAAATCCGAGTTTTTGAGAATGTTAAAAAATTTACCCTATCTTTAAAAGCAAATATCTCAAGTTAGAAGTTAGTTAGACACATGCAACTAGTTTTTTTTCTGCAGTATTAACTGTCCATATAATGAAAAATTTAAGAAATTTTACCGTTTCTAAAAATTTTTATAAGAAATTGTATTAGATTACTGTGCTGAAACTGCAAGAGATTTTATAGAGAAAAATAACGTCAAAATGGTCAATTACAAATAATACTACTTTATACAAATATATCATCTAAAATTGGTATTTGAGATGGAAAATGTATGTTAAACTCTGCACTATCATATAAAAACCTTCTCTTCCATTGCTTTTTGGCAAGCTTGAGGGGACTATTTGGGGATTAAACTTGTACCAGCTATGTTTTCTGCTGTTGTCGTTTTTTGCACTAACAGTTGGACACTAGAGTTAGTAATGTTGGCATATTATGTGCCTTAGCTTTCAAATTATGCTGTTTATTGTATTGTTTTTTATAATTAGAATATGATGATATTAAAAACAGAAAATGTGCAACGATTTTGTCTTTATATGCTGACTTTGGTACGATTATTTGTGAGAATTCGTCAATAAATCAATATAAGTTAAACATTCTTTCCAGTTTATCGATATTTGTGTAGTTTATTTTACCTTTGATCATTTTTAGTACACAAAATAGATTAACAATCAAAACCCCATTTTGCCCCAAATTCTCCGTTTCGTCCATTTCGCCTCAAAATCTCCATTTCGTGTTTCAGTCATACCCAATTTACATCGCAAAAAAAGATGAAAAAAAGTATTTTACACCTGTACAAACAGAATCAACGCAAAAGTTATGATCCACTACGGCTTTTCATTGTTTTTATGTCGATAAACCATCATTTTTACGATAACTAACTACGATCACGCTGTAGAGCGTCTGGTTTCGCCATTTTCGGAAAATGCGTTACCCTATGACTTCTGGAAAAACCCACGTCACGTGGTGAAAATTTCTAAAAATAGCAATTACGAAACTTGACGAAGATAGGTAATCGAAAAAAAACCGGATTGTATCGAGTGTCGAGTTTACCGAAGTTAGTTACAGTTCCAGAACCTTAAAAGTTACGTATCAATAACTCTGCAGATTAATAAATATATGTGGAGCTGTGACTCTCAAAGTGTAAACCCCGGAAACTGGATGCAGTGAGGCTAACTTAATAATTATTGGGTAATATGTCAGACTTTTTACTAGAAACCGGTTCACATCTGGAGACGTAATTCATTCTACCCATAAAATATTGTGTTTGACACGTAACTTTTTATTGTTACAATATAAAAAAACACTTTGGAAAGCAATAGAAGACTACCCCAAAAAAATAATCTACGAACGAAGCAAAATTTCGTAAAACACTGCATTACAATAGTGTGGCCTTTATTTTTTCGCGCTTGTCAGGGCCATCCAATCGAAGAGGGGATTTTCTCTGTTTCCCCCGTACGTCATTTTCAGTGCTTATAAAATCATCCAATAGAACGGCGGATTTCCGAAATCCCCAGACATACGTCATTATACAGAAATGTAGGTCAAAATCCAGCTTAGACAGCTACGCCGAAAAATGTTCGTGGAGAGATTCTCACATATCGCGACACTTCGTCCTTTCAGAACATGTGTTGACTTTAGTATGGAGCCAGAGAACGCGAGAGAGAGAGGGGGGAGACAGAGAGAGAGAGAAGACAGAGAGTGAGAGGCGGGTGGGAGAGAGGGGGGAAGGGTAGAATACATCGGTTTTACTACCACTTGCTTTTATGTCAAGTAGTTTTGACCCTCTCAATATTAGCTACTACCACCGTCTAGGGTCTTTTCATATACTTCCTAACGATGCTGAGAGCCATTGTTGTATGAAGCTCAATGGCATCTGTCGATGGTTATCTAGCTGATTTAAAGTTAATTTAAATAACAATTACAAATTATAAAAAAAATATGTTATGCATTATTTTGCTACCAATGTTTTGTATGCGTGATACCATTCAAAGAAATGAAGACTATATTTCAAGGAAATGATGATGTTTTTGTAAGGTATCTAATGGACAATTTATCAAATGCGTTGACAGAAATACATTGAAAAAAATGACTGGAAAACAAATGATGCAAATTCATAGAATTCTTCTGTGACGTAAATAAGGAAATGTACTTTGATTGACTTTCATGAAAACGATGAATTAGTCCGTGGTGATAATTACAACAAAACAGAACAGAACATAAAAGACCAGATTAGACTAGAACAGAACAGAACAGAACAGAACATAAAAGACCAGATTAGACTAGAGCAGAACAGAACATAAAAGACCAGATTAGACTAGAACAGAACAGAACATAACATAAAAGACCAGATTAGACTAGAACAGAACAGAACATAAAAGACCAGATTAGACTAGAACAGAACAGAACAGAACAGAACATAAAAGACCAGATTAGACTAGAACAGAACAGAACAGAAAAGACCTGATTAGACTAGAACAGAACAGAACATAAAAGACCAGATTAGACTAGAACAGAACAGAACAGAACATAAAATACCAGATTAGACTAGAACAGAACAGAACATAACATAAAAGACCAGATTAGACTAGAACAGAACAGAACATAAAAGACCAGATTAGACTAGAACAGAACAGAACATAAAAGACCAGATTAGACTAGAACAGAACATAATATAAAAGACCAGATTAGAATAGAACAGAATAAAACAGAAAATAAAAGACCAGATTAGTCTAGAACAGAACAGAACATAAAAGACCAGATTAGTCTAGAACAGAACAGAACATAAAAGACCAGATTAGTCTAGAACAGAATAGAACATAAAAGACCAGATTAGTCTAGAACAGAACAGAAAATAAAAGACCAGATTAGTCTAGAACAGAATAGAACATAAAAGACCATATTAGAATAGAACAGAATAGAACAGAACATAAAAGACCAGATTAGTCTAGAACAGAACAGAACATAAAAGACCAGATTAGACTAGAACAGAACAGAAAATAAAAGACCAGATAAGACTAGAACAGAATAGAACATAAAAGACCAGATTAGAATAGAACAGAATAGAACAGAACAGAGCATAAAAGACCAGATTAGACTAGAACAGAACAGGACATAAAAGACCAGATTAGTCTAGAACAGAACAGAACATAAAAGACCAGATTAGACTAGAACAGAACAGAACAGAACATAAAAGACCAGATTAGACTAGAACAGAACATAACAGAACATAAAAGACCAGATTAGACTATAGCAGAACATAACAGAACATAAAAGACCAGATTAGACTAGAACAGAACAGAACATAAAAGACCAGATTAGACTATAGCAGAACATAACAGGACAGAACAGAACATACGTTTAGTAACTAATACAACATTCAGAATCTATTGTAAATTAAGGGACATATATATAATAGTATGCCAAAAACTTATACAAAGTAGTCATATACTTTAAGTGGACACCCTTTATTACGGACAAAATCGTCGATTTTCTTCCATTTATAAGGTATGTAGATCGGTTGTCGACCTATTGGAAGGGTAGGTAAGTACTGGTAAAAGACAAAGGTTAATGAAAGATAGGTTATGTGAGCTGGCCGCCATAAAATAGCCACAATTCGTGTTAAAACGGTGTTAAACGGAAAGCAAAAACAAAACTACATACATGTATTAAAAGCTTTGTTACATTTCCTTTAAACTGGGTTTCCAACGTAGCTTGCATAAAATATTATTAAAAATGAAAATGTATGTGTTTACGTAATTGAATAAGAATTGAATCTATGTTTTTTTCTTTCTATGAAAAGTTCAATATTCAGGACACCACTATAGTTTATTAGCCGCATGTCTATTGTATAAATTTCCGGTTGGTCTCCCTGCAACTGTTATGTGTTTAATGCTATTATTAGAAACTGTTCACTATGACATTGTATGTCTGAGCTAGGTTGTCCTAACCTATTGTTATGCGGACAAAAACATCTGTTCATTTATTTACCCAATCGTTTTTTTTTCACTTTGTTTTTTAAATACTAATATATGGAGTCCCCTGTCAATATTTACATAATACTAGGCTGAATATTTTGTTTGGAATGCGAAAATAGTTCTATTGACGTGGAGATAAAAAACAAATGATAGATATGTTTGCCATTCTATCGAGTTTTGGATCAAATATGGGAGACATTGAGGAGTCGTATTGTTAAAAGTACATTATTCAGTTCACAGAAAATGAAAAGCAACGTGTTTACTCGCAGTTCCCGGTTTGTGTGCGTTTGAACTTTTAGCATAATGAAGAGCGCAAGAAATAAGAACATTGAAGCAATTTATGGTTTAGATAACGTTGTTGAAGTCAATGAGATTAAACAGTTCCACGATTGGCTTGGTCTAATCTGCGTAAACACATATCCAGTAGACCACGGTCGTGCTGGATCTGTACGTTTTCCCTTTGAGGTCACGTCGAGATGAACTTTGTGTCGACCAATCAATGCGTAGCTTTCATCTAGACGAAAACACTATTAATCACATTTTGATTTCGTAATTTCTATTTTTAGACCAAGCTTTGCTTGCTAATCTAACCGCGGTAATATTCACAGGCTGCGATTGGGCGGCTCATTTCAAATTTCGTGACGTAGACGATGTAAACAAGTTACGTATCATAACAATTTCGTCATGAATATTATAATGAGAAAAGGTCACCTGAACGTGACCTTCGTTTGGAAAAGGCCAGATCTACATTAGCGAGTATGCGAGCGGTAAAATTGTAGATCGGGTTTTAATCAGATTGGGCTTGGTCGGTATTATTGACAAACCATGGATCGTAGTTTTGATTCCAGAGCGGTATCTACAAAACGTCGTAGATTTTTGTTCATGAAATACTTTCCTTGACCACTTTTCTTCCTACGTCTATATCAAGAAGAGCAGTTTTTAGCTACTGGCGACTGGCTTAGTACTGCTTAAAGTTTAAGTCTAGAGTAGGTCTAGAGTCTAAATATTTTAAAGGGTATTAAAAAGACCGACTGACCGCTGAAATATGCCTGCTAATACTTTAAAAAGTTTGGCGCGATATATCCTTTCTGTGTTGATGCGCCGTAAAATCCAAACAAACAAACAAAACAAACAAACTTTAAAAAGCGATACTCATAACAGAAACCAACCTGATTATTCATGTGGATGGATAATTTTAACATCTATTCAATAATGTCTGATTTCGATATCCCATTTAATCTACTAGTATGCCAGTGAGACTAATATTTTGTTTCAAACATTTAATGACTGTCTGCAAATTAAGCGATTATTTTACATTAACATCGTCTGGCTATTAACGACAAGCATATTACTTACATGTTTTTGCAAGCTGTATTTATTTCCTATAGACAGTATAATGAACATTCGCCCACACACCAATATCAAGTCTGGACTCTGTAAGAATACGGACTTATCATAGTCATTTTGTCCATGTAAAGCTATAGAAAGCGTTATATACCAAATAACATCATGTGCATTAATGTGCTTGAACAAAAACAGAATAACAAATAAGGAATAACAAATAAGGAATTAAAAATAAGGAATTACAAATAAGGAATTACAAATAAGGAATAAGTATTAGCTAATGAGTATAATTTGACTAATGGGCACTACACTCTCAACGAATGGAAATAAAATAACTGCTAGAATGGACACAAATAAAACGATTTTTGCCATCTTTACTTTACAATGTACAAAATTGCCGAACGATCAGTCAACGTTTAACTTGAAAATAAATCATAACAAATAAGTAATAACAAATGAGTAATAACAAATAAGTCATAACAAGTCACATGAAATGTCCCTCCAGGGCTTCCGTATCTGTTGCATCGAATTTTGCATGGGCGAAATAGGCAAGGAACCTGTTTTTGTTAGTATCACAATTAAAAATCAATTAAAAACTGTTTGGTTTCCTCGGTATAAAATAGCGTTTGATGACTAATATATTACCAATGCACTTATAACTCATGCGGTTCACAAGTTGACTACATGTATACTTCATAATATACAATGATTTCTGTGGTCATAAAACCCACATATCTCCATTCTTATCGGTAACATCTGTTTGCTAAGTCATAATGGTAAAACAATATCTCAACAGAATGAATATTTTATAAAAAAGGGTTTATAACCTATAAGAAAAACGAATTATGCTTTAAAGTTCATTAAGAAAATTCTTTTATAATAGTTCAAACAAGCTGGGGTTAACGTATGTCCCCCTGACATTTGAATAAACTTTAACAATACACGTGTATCATATGCCTGAATGCAAAACATACGTATTTGGAAGAAATAATTTTAAAGATGAGTAATTGAAAACTTTAGTTTAAGTTTAATTAATTGTCAGCTTCAATCGCTTTCAGTACTATTATGTTTTAAAATATCTGATTTTATGAGGCGCAGAACCCAAACAAACAAATAAACAATTAAATAATGTGGTTTTTTTATCAGATTGTTCAAACTCGGTTTGTTGATGAATAATCGTGGGAATAACTCTATTTTAATGTGTTTACAGTCAATCTTTTACAACTTTAACTTTTACGACTTATACTCAAATAAAAAACAATGCATGTTATTGTTGAATGGCATATCAGCATCCATTCTCGTACCCATAAGCTATAAAGATTCTCGATACCAACGAGAATCTTTATAATCGCGGGGTACGACACGGAATAGCATCATGAGGGCTTTTCACTTTCTAGAGTTTTGCGTTGACGAAATTACGTTTCTAACATTCGTTGTCTTATAACTTACATGTTCCTTCACCAAAAAATAAATTATACATAAAACGAAATCGACTATTGTTACTTAAGTTGTAAAAGCGTATTATTTCAATCGCTCTCATATAAAAATGAGTTTTGTTCTCTCAAGTACAGAAATCGTAAGATAAATTTTCTGGTTTTTTTTTCACTTAATGATAAAATTCGACCTTACTCCATAAGTAACATTCGCTGTACTTGTATGTTTATTATATCCATTATCTTTCATTAAGTATTGTCTTAATACATATTTATGGGAATCCATATTTATGAAGATACGTACTCCATATAGGAAGAAAATGAAGGAAAATAGATCTTAAGTGAACTTCTTCCGTTGTTTTTGTCATTGGCCTGGAACCTAATGTGCTTGAACTTTTTAAACAACACTATTCTGTTATCTATTAAGGTATTACAAAGAATGCGGAATTTAAAGATATAAAAAACATGATGCATTTTGTGTGGGTTGCCAATTTCAAGTTTTATCAAACAGGATGAGTTTAATTATATTTTATTGTCAAAACATTTTTATCTGAAGTAGAAATAATATTCTAAATTTTTTTCAAATTACATGTACAACTCTTCCAGCATTAACTCTTAATGTTTTTAAATATGTTCTTGCATGCAAATATAGGGCATTTTAAGAATTGCAGAAAACAGATGAGTTATTTTGGATAACATAAATTGGAACAAAATTTATCTTAGAATGCATTCCAAGAATGAGATTCCGGAATGTATGGCATTACAGTAAAGTTCCACTACCAGATACCATAAAATCAATGGTTTTAATAGCGAAACAGTCTTTATATTTTAAAGTGACAATGTCTTCCCAAATGAAACATTTGGGACTTGAAAATCGACAACTATCGCATGATTTGCAATTACAAAGAGTCAAAGACGGTCTTTATAATGAATTTTACGGTATAATTTAAATTAGGAAACAACTATCGCCACCAAGACAATGTTTGGAACTCTGTTGTTATGATTTGTCATGTACCGTAATCCTTGGAGATTTGAATAATTATGTAATGTAAACAAATTGCCATGGGAAAATAGAAAAACATGTCTAAGAAAATTACCTGAAGGTATATTATGAGACACAGGTTTTTCTTTTGTTTAGAATTACTTTGATGATTGAATTAGCTTTGTTGGTTCTAAATAAAACCATCATAGTTTTATGTAAACGATTGGCAAAAAATTTATTTCTAAGTTTCGTTGAGGAATTCAGAACTTGTACGTTTTACAATGCCAATGACGTATAATATTAAGCATTTGGTCTAGTTGCCTTTCAGATATCTTATTTGAAATTGATTATAATCTCCAAAAGACCTTGGAGAAAATCTTATTTTTGGAAAAAAATTCACATGTACTATTGAAAATGAGAACCACAAAGTCGTCTAAGCTAAGTCCAAGATAAGCATTAATTGCCCATTTCTTAAAAAAGCGGCTGCTTTTATACGAGCACACTATATGCATCTTCTGTTTACGTTGGCTTTAAAATTAATATGCTCTATATTATTTAGCACTGGGTTTGCTCCTATCGCAAGACTTTATCCTAAACTTACTGCTATTAAAACTATTGTTTTAGATATTGACCATCTAATTCTTCTTTCGTTTATTATAAAGTTCTTGTTCATTAGAGATGTTTAAAATACATAAACGTATACTTTTCCGTGCAGCCGTTGAACAGTTTTAATTTTGATTATTTAACTCTCAATCAGGTGATTCTTACCCTTACATGATCTTTATGTCTACGATCTTTCTTACAGAAAATTAGTACAAGATCTTTTAAGATAGTTCATGATATGTACAGACTTTGAAATGAACAACATTTAATGTGCCACGTGACAATGTAAATGTGAATTACTATCTGTTTTATTATCGTCTTTATCACTTGTCTTGTAATAATTAAAGTCTTTATTTTCCAAGATTCTACTTTTGTCGCAATTTTTTGTAAGGTTAGAATTCATGAAACTTAAAATATCCAATTTAATGTCTTAGGTTGACTTTAACTTGTCATTATTGCCTTTAACTTTAATGAATTTGCTATTTATTATAGTTTTTTCTTCTTTTAGATTATGTAGTAGGTATTTTAGTGTTTAAGTTTACATCGTTGATTCTTGCTGGCTGATGTTTGGGACTTTTAAGTGATATTTTATTTTCACTTCCATTTCGTCTTGATTGTAGACCGTTACGCCTTACTTTGATAATTTTATTTTGTGTTGTCCGTAAAGGATTATTTGACCTAATGGCATTGTAAGTGATTTACTGTCTGAGTTAAAAAGTATATCCGGTTCTTGGAATACCACTTTGTCTACGATTTTTTACTATGTCAATGTAATAGACGACTCTCAAGATGTCAAATGGTCCGTACTTCTGTCATTAGCTTTGGAAATTAGCCCTTAATGCTCCTATTTACCATTTTTCCGAGTACATAATTATCTAAAACATCCGTTTGAGTGATTTTATAACTTCTGGAGAATTCTTCTGATGTCGCTGGGTTAATTTCACATACAAAGTTTGACCTCTTACCGTCTAGGAACTTGGACAAGCTTTTTTGTTTGCTACATACTAATCTCTCAAAGAGAGACGGCTACAAACGCCGAAGTACTCCAGTTACCTTAACCCTTACATGCTTGAGAGGATGTACCTTTCTATCATGGAACGTTTGTAATAGAATTAGTATCATCTCTTTCTGAAATTACGTATGTCGTAATTAAGATGCTGATACCATTTACCAGATAAGGTTAGCATCACCGTTGTTGTTTTTTCTTTTGGGTAAAGGCAATGTGTTACATTTAACACAAATGACCACTTACAGTTTTAAATGAAAACCTGTTACAATAAAATTGGAAAGAAATCGGTATCAAGCAATACAAATTGCGTTCCCTTTGACATTGACTTTCACATTCTTTAAATTGATTATTAAAATATTGTTATTCTACCAGTCATGACAAATTGTAATCATCTTAGAAGTCATGTTTTGTATATATTGTATTGTTACCTTAGCATGTCATTCTTAATTGATAGTGGAGATATCTTCAAAACATCTGCTCTATCATTAATATGTCATTTAATATATCCTTTTCCAGACAAATTGCTTACAACGTTATGAATGAGTAATATGACTTATATCATAATGTATGATTACAGTGTTTGGGCTATCATTGTCTTTACTCTCCCCCATCATTAGGGAAGCGAGTTTTAGACTATTATGGTATTTTCTTCGCTGTATCATTACAGGAACGTGTGTAAGTGTTTAGACTATTATGGTCATTACTTCTGTCATAAGGGAGTGAAGTATTAGTGTTTTTTATATGATTAAGTATAAAATATAAGAGTATTCGTCAACATATTTTTGTATGTAAAATAAAACAATCGATGTCCTACGTTTATTAATCTGTTATATCACGCTATGTGTATTGTGCAACTTTTCAAATTGTGCATCGGTCTCCGAAATAAATTAATCTGACTATCGGTCAATATGACAAATTTAATGCTCTAGAGATTGTACATTTCTACCATGAAACGGTTGTAATGAAATTAATATAAGCTCTTTCTGAAATTACGTATATGGTAATTAAGGCACATTTACCAGATGAGTCTTGCATCGTGGTTTTTTTTCATTTGGCTTAATGCAATCAGTTACATTTAACACAGTCAGTCACAACTTAAGATGAAAATCTGTAACAATAAAGTTAGGAAGGAATTGGTATCAAACAATACAAATTGCGTTCCCCACTCTTATTGACTTTTACATTCTTTAAATTGATTAAAATATTGGTGTTAGGAATTTCATTGTGAAATCAAATTTGTGATTCAGTAGTATTGTGAACTATTTTAAACGAAACATTTTTGTCATGGAATTTCCACAGAAATAAAGATGTTGTGGTGGGTAATCAGTTTGTTTCCAAGATTTGGTATAAACAATGTAATACAGAAAAGTATAGCATTTTCAATCTACCATAACTTCAGACTTTTTTGTCATTTATTACTCAACTATTTATTTAATGTATAGACTGTTATTAAACGTGGCATTGCATACTGTAATTATCTTACAAGTCATGTTATTATATATTATATTATTACCTTAGCCTATCATTCTTGATTGATAGTTAAGATATCTTCTAAAAATCGTATCTATGATTAGTATGTTATTTATGATACCCTTTTCAAGACAAATTGCATACAACGTTATGAGTTAGTTATCTAACTTGCATCATGATGTATGACTGAAATGGTTGGGCTATCATTGTCTTTACTCTCCTCCATCATTATGGAAGAAAGTTTTTAGACTGTTATGATATTTTCTTTCCTGTAATTTTACGAGAGCATGTGTTAGTGGTTATTTTTTCCCTCTGCCATAAGGGGAGTGAAATATTAGTGTTAAGATTATCTGCTTAACTATGGCATATAAGCGCATTTGGCAACATATTTTATATATGTAAAATAAGACAATCCATGATCTAAATTTATCAATATGTTAAATTACGTTATGCATCGGTCTCTGTAATCAATTAAGACTATCTGTCAATACGGCACTTGCTTGAGGGATTGTATTGTACAACTATAGAACGGTTGTAATTAAATTACTATCATCTTTTGGCATTGATGATATTTACAAGATGAGTCTATTCGTTGGGTATTCGTTGTTTTGTTTTCTTTTGATTTAAGGCAATGTTTTACATTTAACACAAGTGATAACAACATTAGATGAAAACCTTTAACAATAATATGGGGAAGAAATCGGTACCAAACAACTCATATATTGCGTTCCTTACTCTCATTGACTTTCACATTCTGTAAATTGATTAAATTATGGTGTTAAGAATTTCATCGTGAAATCAAATTATCAAATTTGTGATACCGTGCTATTGTGATCTATTTAGAACGAAGCATTTTTGTAATGAAATTTTCCTCAGAAATAAAATGTTGTGATGGATGATCAGTTTGTTTCCAAGATTTCGTATTTATAGTGTAATACAGAATTTAATGACTTTATCAATCTACCATATCTTCAGACCCTTTTTGTCATTTATAACACAAGTATTCATCCAATGTATAAACTGCTATTCTTCCAGTCATAAAAAAGTAATCATCTTAGAAGTCATGTTATTATATAAAATTATATTATTACCTTAGCCTATTATACTTGATTGATAGAAGAGAGATTTTTAAACAATCTTCTTAAAACCATCTTATAATATGTTATTTATATTATCCTTTTCCAGACAATTGCTCACAACTTTATGATTGAGTAATCTAACTTGTATTATGATGTATGACTACAATATTTATACTTTGATTGTCTTTACTTTCCTCAATTATTAGAGGAGCGAATATTTAGACTATTATGATCAATACTCTTTCTCTGTCATTTGGGGAGTAAAATGCTGGCATTTTATTTATTTGTGTAAGTTAAGTGCAAGCGCAATTGGTATGTAAATTCAATAGCCGATGTTCTAAATGTATTTGCCCTTGATATTGCGCAGTGCGTATTGCGAAATCTGTTAGAATTTGACTTTTCAGCTACGCAGCATATTATCATCTACACTTATGCCACAAGGAGATCATTGTTAATGTATTTTTATTTGTATTAACGGCAAAGATACATTTGTCAAAACGTACGATTTTGGCTTTATTGACAATAACTTTTCTGTGTTTTCTTAGAAGTATCGCCTAGTTACCCACTCCACACAGTGAATCAATGATAAAATTACTTTTCTTAAGCTAAGAGCCACCACGTCGATCTTAAAAAAAATGTTGCTGTAGAAAGTCATGTACTTCCATTCTTGGTGGCTTCTGTTCATTATCACGTGTGATTGACATTGATTGTGGATTGTAAATCACTATGTCCTAGAGTTTCTTATGTGAGCTTCTTCGAATTATCCTAGTCCATGCTTAAACACAATTTATAGGTTATACAATTCTAGAAGCTTTTCAGAAAGTCGCACACTTAACGCCTACGAGTAATGTACATAAATAGCCCTCACCATGTTGATACTTTTCAAGGTGTGGGCAAGTTTATGATTTTATTCCTACAAAAATAAATCATTTTAAAACTTTTAGCTTTTATGTCCATAGACGAATACATTTGACTCTTGAGAATTATAAAATATTTAAATACAATGTATACACGCATATGAATTTATTGAACTTACGCCTCCACTGTTTATAACAAAAGAGTGCTTTGGTATTCTAGAACACACACAGCACAATAATGTAATCCTTGATGTTCCAGATTTTTAAATTTATTCATAAATTTTCTGAATGGTGTTTAGACCTAACCTTTAACATTTAGGCTTCGATCTATGAAAAAGTGATCCTCTAATTCATATCAGCGTTTTTAATAAATTATAGCTAAAATAGGTCATATTAACTGTTTTCAAAAACAGTAGAATATCGATTTTACTTCACCTAAATATCAAGGCAGTACCCGGCTAAGCAAGAAAAATACTAACATTTTAAAATGACATGTTTATTTCTGAAGAGACGTTTACAACTTTGTCTTTTTGTACTTCAAGTATTAGAAGACTGGTGTTTTTTGTCATTTCTAAAGTGGCTCATAATGTAGTCTTTAGGGATATTATATGTCAATAAGATATATTTTTTTATTAGTATTAATTTTATTTATAAGAAGAATTCATACACATACATTCTAACATACAAAAACAGAAAAATAAAATGGGGAAAAAACAACATTCATCATTACATTATTCAATCGTTAATTTACGTATAATATTACATGTACAATTTACTAATATAAAGAACATTGTATTTATATATATATAATGCACCATGTATACCTTTGAATGCTTCATAACGTCTTGGCTAACTTATATGTTTATTGAAGAATATCTTCTTATAAAATGTAAGAATGTTTTAAAAGAGGAGTAGTGATGAATTTTTTGAATTCATAAAGGAGAAGAAAAGAATAGATAGTTATTGGTTTTAAAACCCAGAAAGATGAGAGAGATAAAATAATAATATAAAAAAAGTATATAAAAACTTACCAAGTTCAGTCGTATAATTAAGAATAGGTTGGTAAATTAGTTGAGTGGTAAATAAAGTTTAATGTTTCATGAGAGAAGTGTACTTGTAATTGGTTATTAATACGATACATTATAACTAGTACTCGTGTACAATGTAATTGTCTATGTACGAATATGGTATTAAAAAGATTTCGCAATACCTACAAAATATAGTCTTTTTGTCAGACAATGTATTAAAAACCTACTTGTTTACGTTTTTTGCCCAAGGTCACCAGACTGGCGGCGGGTGAAATCGATCTAGGTTGGAGCAAACACTTCTAATTTACTAAGTTATATCAAATTATGACAGTTCAATCAATAGCTTATCGAACATGAATTTTATATTGTAGCTTAATACTTGTATTTTATTATAATTGTAAATAGGACCATAGTTCAATATTCATTCCTTGCATTGCAACTGAGTAATGGTTCAATATTGCAACTGTCAATGAACAAATGAATGACAGAATATTGCAGTCTAAGTATGTATACTAGTTGGTATTACATATGAGTTCAATAAAAATATATTGGTTTTCAGACCCTTCAAATAAACATTTTATTACTACTTATACTTCTTAAGTAACAAAATGTGAGTATGCCTGAAAATTTCTCCCTTTTGAAAATAAAAAAGTAAAACCATAATTGGCTTTATTTGCATATAATATATCATTTATTTAAGCTTTTTAAGCTTTGAACAATTGTAAAAGTTTTGAAGAGACAGTGATTGCATGTCTGCTTTGAAATATACGTCTTAGACAATATGGGTGTAAATTCCAAGATATCTTATCGTATTTCTTCTTTATTTTCAGATATAACTGTCGAATTGTCTGTATTAATTCACGGAATTCAGTGTTGCTGGTACTATTATTTTGCCTGTATGGAGGTAAATTTAGTATCCAATAAATAAGGTAAGCAATTATCTTCATTGTCTTAAGATACAACAAATCTAATGGAATGCTTCTGTGATTTTTTTATTTTCTTTATGTCTACTTTGTTACTATAACAATTGACCAAATGTATTTACCTTTTCAAGACTTGATATTTAATTTTTAATTTATTCAAAATACGTACATTGACTATAAATTTCTGCGGAAAAACATGTTTAGATATTTTCTTTCATGCCACGCTTTCATTGTCTTTTTTCTTTTTGAGCTGAAGAAGATGTCAAAATACGTTTATCATTTTGCTCAATGAGCATGTCTGGCTCTTAACGTTTATTATTATATTCTATATTATGTTTGCTTGTTATAATAAACAATGTCTACTAACTAGAAGACATAAGCATTACTTTACCTCCCGTTCGTTCAAATTATGTATTAGATTTAAATAAGTTTAGAAGAAAATGCAAAAACATAATATAGCGTCATTTATGATTAATTTCTGCAGACTGATGTGCGTTTTAGTTAAACAAACAATCGTTAAAGAAGATTTAAAAAACATGAAATCATGTCTTCCTGATATTCAGTTAGGTGTTGTATTACAACTATAATAATCATGCAAATTTTGTAGACAACTTTGATAATTGTTTTCAAATCATGTGTCTACCTTCTCTCTATCATTTAACTTAGCTATCAGTTACTAAAGCACGCGATCATCAACTACACGTAATAGATATGTGATTATCTATTATGCTTGCAGTGATAATTTCATTTCCGATGCATTGTTACAAACGTGCATGGAGTCAATCGTCATGAAATAACAATTAAGACTTTTTTTTCTTTATTTAAGTTAGGTCTTCTCGTCACTACATTTCATAGGAGATAAATTATTCCGTGTTTAATAGAATTTCGTATGGTCGGGTTTTTGAAAATAATCATAAAATAAACACAGATACTTTAAACACAATGGTAAATTTGTAAAAGCTTCATATAGTGTTATATACAGACACATTATTTACTAGAATAGCTGTGTCATTCATTGTTTGTCTTTGCTTTGCAGTGTTTCTTTTTTTATTTCAATGCTGATGGTACAGATAAGTAGGTTGCAGACTGTTATACCTAAGTCTAGTGCTCAAATATAATCAAAGTAAATATTACTTTGATTCACGTATTTCATATTTCAGAAAATGTGCATGATAATTATTTCTGCATTGAACGAGAAGTTCTTTGTTTCATGCTGTGTATGCTAGTGTTAAATATCAAAATTCATTTCGTTACAAAGGCTATAATTTAAACTGATTGTGTTTGTATGTTTCATTGTAATCTTTCTCCATACATATACAAACTTACTAGAGATCATTTAAAATATGTTGCTACATTTGAATGTGAGGATTTACCTACTTGTTAGAAATACATATATAAATTGTATTGAAATTGAAAGGGCCAAATGCTTGTTCTAGTAATTCGTATTTGTGCGGTTTGTTAAATAAGAAGGATGTTTACTTTGGGTTTTTTGTTGGTGTTTTTTTTTGTTGGGTTTAACGCCATAGGAACACATTGTATAGGTCATATAACGGTCAGTCAACCTACCCACTGTTCCTGGAAAGGCTTAATCTCTGGATTTAGCTTTTAACCAACTACTTAGCGCATACGTTCGTCAGTGACTGACTACTGCCCTACATAATTAAGAATCATTGGTAAGAGGGAGAATGACTGTAGAATAATTTCATGTCCAAGCTCCACGAAAGTATACCCCGCTCGGAAATCGAACTCACGACCTTTCGATCAGTAGACTTGTGTGCTACCAACTGAGCTAGCTAAGCGGCCTAAATCATACAAAGACGTGTTTCCGAAAAGGTTATGTATAAGGATCTAATTGGTTTTTGAATGTCGTTTAATCTACAATATTTGAATCAGTGCAAGTGTGTTTTATAATAAATTGTTGACATCCTGCACTTAACCAACATTTCCTTTGCTCAAATACGACCAATCTTACTATGTTTTGTACAAACTGATAATTTGAGGTGTTCACCAAAAGATATCACATTACTATTTATTTTGATACATACGATTGTTCATTCCTGAGAACTATTTTATGACCTACTTGTTTATTACAATAACAAAATTTTCATTATGTTGTTTACTAAATTGACTATAATGATTTCCCAAGGACAGGCATTAAATGTAACTTTTTGTTCTTGTCATGTTATACTTCAACATTCAATTAAAACTTTATTCCAATGACATTTATTTGATCCATTAAATAAATATGTTATATAATGTAGTTATTGCTTAGCTTTTAGAAATAATCAATGGTTTTATTGTGTCATACAAATCTTTTTAACTTTTTATTAAATTGTTCTAATGGAACTTGCTGCGATAATACCATGCTTGTTTACGACATTTGATCAATTCAAAAGAGTATTGCCCCGACACGACCTTCATTGTCAAGTAATTGCGCTTCAGTTAATATGATGTAAAAATAGAATACTAGTAACAATATGTCTGGCCGTGGATAAGCTGATATTGTAAACAATAGGTTTCAATTATCGACATAAAAATCGAATTCTGGTTTCAATGTAAGTCACCTTTCCGTTATTTTATCCTTTGGTAAGACTGAGCGTAAACAATTACTTGTGACGGTCATTGACATTTCAAACCAGTAGAGTTTTAAATTTTAAGAATATCGGAGATGATGAAATATAAATGTATATACCTGATTGATTTAACAAGGAATGATCGAATTACCATTGTTGCAGCTAAAACTAAAAGCAGCAGTGATTTGAATGATACTACTCGATCGTGGATTTATGTATTGATCATTAATTGTCCACAAAAAAAAGAGTTTCACCATAGACATACATGTATTTCTTTTATTAACTTCCAAGAAATCATAATTTGTCTCGGAAGAATTTTCCAAAATCATGCTGTAAATTGAAGTAAATATGACGTTTAAGAACATTTACGAATTATTCAGAATATTATTATATGAATTGAGAATTGAAAAGCACATGAAGTTTTGGAATTGACTTTATAATGCGTGAACTATATTTTAAGTTTCTGTATTTAGACAACTCGTTTACGTACTTTTGTAAAAGCCTTCACACTGATGGAGATGATTCTCAAATATGGATTTATATTGTAGTTGAAATATTTTAAAGTAACATTAAAGTTAATTAGATTAAATGTGCTATCTCAATATGTTACAATTGACATTAACGTTAAAGATTCTCTTCGTTCCAATGAATCATTGAGTTGTAGAACCATGAAATCCGAAAATTATAAATTGTGAAACCCTTCGAAATTTTAAAGTTTATTTTGCAAACATCATTCAGTATTTAGCAGGTTTATACTTTATGGTATTGATAGCGGACTCGCTTAATAGTTAGCATTCGTAAAATGAGGAAAATTGTTAACAAAACTGTATAAAAAGTCGTTCTTTCTAAATTTCCTGCCTTTTTCACTTCTTGTACTTTGATGTTGTTTCTTTCTCTCATCATTATGAATAACATTTTGTGTAAACAAACGTTTTCTGCCGTACTATTTGCGTACTTATCAATGTCATGAGTTGAATATATATTTGTTAGGCACTCTGCCATTACAATGTGTCTGTGGAGTTAATATCCACCTGATACGGAAACCATGTTCTGAGTCTACTACTTATAATCAAATTATTTTATGTAAATCGAATGTTTTTTTCTCTCATTATTATTAGCCCATGATAATCAAATAAATGTTTGCTGTAAAATTAGTGATATTGTAATACGGAAGGCTGATTAGTCGCATTAATATTCTAAGAACTCTGTCAGCAAAACAGCGCCATTAGTAAATGAACTAAATTTGAGTTAATTTAACGTACCTACGTTTTAGAATTAAATCTGACATCATTACTTTGGCTTATTTTCATATGCTCCTGTTACTTATCTTAATCTTGTTTTGGAATGGCTCTAAACTAATTCATCATTTATATAGTTTCTTCATTTAGCCTGCCTCACTTAATCATATGATATATGATGATGCTTACACAATACAACAAGGTGATTCTAAATGACTTTTCTGTCATCTTTCGATTACCCTATCATCGAATTGCTTTGCTTGGTTTTACGTGAGTTGCAAAAAGCGTTTTGTAGCTTCTGTGCAATTTGGAAGAATAATGCGATGGGTTTTGACAGTTTTGTGTTATCCGTTTTGCTTCAGTCGTCATTGGTTTATAATAATCCATTGCAGATACAGTTCTTTAACTTGGCTTAAATCATGTTGGGAATCTTTATGATTTAAGTAAGCCTATTATGCTAGGAACACATTGAAAATCTCTTTTCAGCCTATTTTCCTTTTATGAAATGACATTACAGTCAAACTCGGATATAAAATACTCGGTTATAACATACACTCGGTTACAACATACCATTTTTTCTGGCCCATTTTTTATCCTGATATATAATATACTTAGTATGCTTTATGGATATAACATACCTCGGTTATAACATACCTTTTGTAGTAATATCTTTTGTAACTTTAAATTCTGTACGATAAGACACCTCTGGAAATGAACGAGAATATTTAACTGTTTTGAGAATATTTACGTCAGAGTTAAAAATATCTTCTGCATTTTTCATTCATATCACATTGTCTCATCGTGAGTATGTTCATCATAGATCTGTAAGGTTAAAACAATTATCAAATTTTCACCGTGATATTCATGCAAGCAAGTGCTGTAAACTCCAATATAAGCTGAACGCTTATTACGAATATTACTTTATATTGCAATCGATTGTGTTTGAGGGGCGTAAAAAATATATAAGAAATACTATAACGCTCATTGTTGACAAGAATAAAGACAATATTCTGAGTCAATTTAAATAGAACTTATCCACTGTGCACTGTGTATACATGTTTTACTATTTGCTAAGAATTAACGCACCTGTTAAATGCATATTTTTGTTAAACAGCGTTATTCAATCGTTCAAAATCTTTATTTCAACTAATTAACTGTTATTAATTTTGTCTGATAAATCCCATGGTATCTCCAATCCAAATAATCTCTTCGGTTAGCTTCCTGATTCACACAATAAACGTTGCCAGCATTTAATGGTTGGATTTATCTTCAAGGTAAATATTATCAAAGAAAAAATAATTGAAATTGAAAGGTTATTACGCACGTGCTTGTAATATATTTACCTGTGCGAAGTATTTATGGCAAATATTTTTTATCTTTCTGTGCTTTGTACCTGCCTTATCCATTAAAATACGCATATATACATTTCCTTAATAGACACGTATTTGAAAGACGTTTGCTTTGATTTTAGTATAGAACAATAAGTCTTTGATATTTTGGAACAGTTGCATTAAGTATTTATTCTAATGAGTACAAAACATAATGTTCAGAACGTGTGGCTCAGAGGATAAGAGTGTTGAAATACCTTCATTTATATGGACAATATGTTCGTTCCTTTTAGTTTTTGAAAATGGTGATAATTATGTTATATTGGCAAACCAAGAAAGTAATACTGTAACATCCACGTGTCTTAACATTAATTGCAAGCATCTTGCACGTAATGCTCTGACATTTCTATATTGTTTTATTTACGTATTTTTAATAATAACTTCTGAGGTTTCTGTTGACTGGAATCTTATGTAATAACAAATGCTGAGACAATTATTTGGAACAGATATGCGATATCTGACATAATAGTTCGTTCATAATTCAAATCAAAATTCTTAATATGATTAAAAAGACTAATACTTATTATTGTTTACCATAATCATTCATTTACCCGTTTGAATATGACGATCAAACACAATACACGCGCCAATATTCAATTTAAGTTATACTAGTACTAAACTGTTTATCTATGTAATATGTGCAGACTAATTATCTTCCAGAAATTGTTGTATATAGTATATGTGCTACATTCTGTTGATATAAAGTATCAGTAAAGGTTGGTAGAGATGAATTTCAGACTAATCATCGATAAAAAGGAACAAATTTAAAATATATTGATTGGTTAGATACAAAATGTCACAAAATTAGTAATTTTATTACCTGATTTGGATTGATTTATGTTTGTTTGTGCTTTTTGAAATACGTTTGTGTTTTCTCTTGCCGTGTTATACATTGCTTATAATTTTTGCCATGACATTGGAGCGCAACGATTATTCGGATTAGTTCGAATGTATCAATTTCTATGTTTTCTAACGTTTAAATATGAATAATATAAAAGTCTATAAACCGGACACTTAAAAGTATATATATGATGGATTTGTATATATACTATGAATTTATGTTTTATTATAAACCATAAGTATAGACGTCGTTAAGGACCAACATTATTCGATAAGAAGAAAAATGAATAAAATATTTTTTTATAATTTTCATAATAATAAAGCTTGATTAATATAATGCATTTGTTTGTAGTAATTTGATTCTATTCTTATATGTATATCGGGACATTGTTATATTATATGTCAAGATCAAATGATAAGTGTGTCACAAGTTTTATCATTAGTAATAATAATGATGTAAATATTAAAGTTTAAGTAGAATGACTTTAAAAAAATCTGTATTTGGTTGTGAGCACTCGTGCTAGTAAGATGCGGATGAAAAGCAAAGTATGGCTAATACCACTCGTATTGATATGGCTCGAATTTTAAAAGCATCGTTTGAAATTGATTTTTTGATAACATATGACCGTACACGTCTAAGAATTCTTTCATCAACTAATGTATATTACAACATTAATATGATTGTATTTTGTTTACTGCATTGATGTTCATGATTTCCAAAGGACAGTAATGAACTTTTGTTTTGGTCAATTTATAATTACGCAGTAAATCGATTCCTTATTGCTTGATCCATTGGATAATTATGTTATATAATGGAGTTATATTTATAGTGTTTTGCCTTTGGAGACAATTGGTGATTGCTTTGTGTCATTCAATATTGTTACCTAAATACTTTATTATTAAATTGTTCTTATGGAATTTGCTGCAGCATTGTGTGAAGAGTTTGTTTACGTGATTTGATCAACTCGTTGGGGTTATTGCCCTGTAACTATTTTTTGTTAGATAATTGCTCTTCAACTTGATGTAAACGTAGAATACTACTAAAATGCCATAATACTGTTAACAATCTTTAAGATTAAGGGAGAATAACTCTTAGATATTGTAGAGAAAATAATGACATAGTTAGCGTATTTGTTTCATTTTCAATCTAATTGAAACACAATCACATCTTTCATCTCTCCTTGCTCAAGAGCATGAAGTCTATCTTAATCCGTACGCACTTTAATTCCAAATACCCAGAAGGCGGTAATTATTAAAGATTTTCCCGAATTAGCTTTTATAATGCGTTTATGAAATTGTTGACATCACCAACTGATATAATACAATTTTTGTCAGACCTTAGATGATAAGGTTTTAAATATTGCTGTTAGTTTTACTTAGAAATGACCAGATGACTTAGAACTGTGATTTACAGCATAAGTCTTCCAATTGATCTCGTTTTGTAATTTGAAGGTAAAATTATTGTTTGCGTGAAGCAAAATGAAACAAAATTCTCTTGTAGAAATTTAAAAACCGGGCAATTCCTGTTTTGTGCAATTAAATGGAATGACGAATATAAGTCATTACTTAACGATTTATTCCGTTTTAACGATACGTCTGACAATTCAAGTAAAATAACGATTAGTTATGTTGATTGTGTAACGCAATCACGAGAAATTTATTTCTGTTTATTTGTATTAAATTACTTGTTTTGAACATCTAACAGCTTATGCGTTTTAAACCATGACAATTTAAGTGCACGCGAAGCGGTTATATTGATTATGTGTACTTTACTAGAAATGTCCTCTTGTATACTTGTATTTAACCGACATGTTTACGTTCTGTGCTTCAAGGTCGTTAAACTAGCGGCGATAAAAATCTATTTGTGCATTTAGCAATAAACTACTAAATTATTAAGCTGTATACAAGACAATGACAGGCCAATCAATAGCTTGAATTTTATATTATAATTTGAAACTTTTATGTAATATATAAGTAAGGCAATTGCACCATATGTTGTTACTGAGAGACAAAGAAACAATATGGTAACTATCAAATCAATTAAATTTATTTTAGTTCTTCTAAATTATTCCTTTGTTCGCTTACTTGTTGTATTTAGATTATTTTGTTAAGTCATTACATATGATTTAGTTATTTATCTGCTTCTATTTAACGAATAGAAGAAATTATTGATGATTATGAAATGCAGTTTCATAAAGTGGCTAATACTGGTGCTATGCTAATTGACTTCATGAAATAATATCTACATATAACAATTACTAATTGATTTTAAAAACAAACGTACTACATATTTATCCATTGTTTTGGGAAATAATTATCATATACAACAGCAGTGTCTATTTACCTTAATTAATATGATAAAATCATACTCATACAATGTATGTAGACAAACATAATTGTTTTCTTATGATACGTCTGTATCTACTGGATTAACAAATTTGACAACATCTTTATGGGCTTCAATGGGAGAACAGTAATTTATGAAGTTATCGGTGTGGATGTTATTTATCGTTAAGTATCGTTGTTTAAGAGTTGATTAGTATTGCCAATTGCGATATCGGTTTTGTTTCATTTGTTCTAAGTTAACACCTTCTTGTCATTTATGAAGCAAATCTTCATCCACAACAAGATTAAATTATTATACGTGACACGGCATACTAACAGCACATTAGATATTATGATATTATGTATCTAAAAACTTTATATACATATACGTAAACATGGTATTGTCCTTCTGTCTCTTCTGTGTTAATGATTGTATTGGTACATTAGTATTTTCTCGGAAATTCAGTTGGATGTTTTGTTCTGACCTTGTAGACAAAATCGTGTTTATGAATAATGGCTTCAAAGTTAAGATCACCTACTTTATTATACAACAATATCAACATTGGTGTAATGCCAATCAACACTAAAAACGTCGTCATTTCAGGCTTGGATTATCATTTAAGATTAACTTACATTTTGTGGTGTAGTATTGTTTTTAAGTTACTTGTATTTTTACTATCTAAATTGCAAAAGTTTTTAGACATTTAGACGATGGAATAAATCATGTTTGATTAGTTAAAGGTCCTAAGATATATAGGTAATGATTTGATATCATTTGAATGATCGCGTTAAAAGTTTGATGCCACACATAATAGTTCTCATTTTATATATTCCCCTATAAATGAGACACATATTGTAAAAATAAATACATTAATCAGGTTCATTTTGATACACTTACTTATCACCCTATGTGCTAGGTAAAAATATGAATTTTAAGTTTGTTTGTATTATAACTGATAATTTCAGCACACCTGTTATGAATGGGTAAAGTAGCAGTATTCAAATTTTCACTTTCAACTTCTTTGGTCCTATGTTCTTATCGATGTATCTACAACTATTCGTACCACTGATACTTTCAATTGTTAACTTGTTCTACATTAGTTTTCATGTTGAAGTTAGCAAACATCAAATGTGAAAATTAGTTTACAGAGTAAAAATATTGAAGCAAAAACAAGTTGCAATAGAAAGAGTATATTGCTTGTGATTGTTCGATAATTTTATGTCACTCAAACTTTTTTAAATATGTTTAGTTCTGTTCAGTTGCCGATCCATCTGCTAAGAACAGAACATGAGAGTTATCAGTTCCCAAAAGTAATAACGATTGAAAAAATTGATTTCAAATGTCAACGACATTATCTCAATGCAAACATTTCCTTTAATTAAAATTGATAACATCTTGCACGTAATGTGGTTCGCAATTTTCTTATATTGATTTCTTATAATAGATATTGCATGTATGTTGTTATTAAGTTCACTGATTTGCTTTGTGTTTCTCTGAAACCTTTATATACTGGGATGAAATAGCAACACATTGTACAGGTCATATCACAAAGGTATTCTTGAGAATCAAGTTTTGAAAAATGCTCAAGTAAAGGGTCTAAGTATTTTATCCATCCTGTTGTGTAAATGAAAGATAAAATTCTCTGTTTCTGTGATCAGCTCTATTTTTACAAATTCTAGAGATTTGAACATGTTTAAGTCCCATATGGTATATGCTTAATTTTTTAAGAAAAAGTCTATGAATACAGACCATTCCGCTTTGTAGACTATCGATTTTGATGACTCTAACAGTGGAACTTAACTGTACTCTGAGCAAACAATCACGTTTCTTCATTAGTTTACTTATCACTCGTACAAATCACTTTGACACAAATTGCATAAATACATTACGTTTTTTTTCATCTCCTGCTTATTTCCCTAGATCAATACTCTTTGGCGTTGTGCTACTATAATGTCATGTGAATATATCATATTGTACTTTATTTCTGGACAAATGATCCTATTTTAGTACATGTATCTACTTACAAATTTTCTTCTTGAATGATTTTTGCATTTAGTATTAAACGTTTACTCGTCTGCCATATTGATTTCATATTTATCATTTTATGTTTTTTATTTGTAGACAAATTGTATTATGATAGTTAATTGTTGTAAGTGGTTTCCCTTTAGTCTGACATGTTGATATATATGTATCAGTATGAGATTGCAGACTTATCATTGATTTCATGGAACTAATGTCGTCCTTATTGATTGGTAATAGTATTACGCAAGATACGAAATGTCACAAAGTTGTTTATTTGTATGCAGTAAGTCATTGCATTGATTCGGTTTTTTTCTATGATCATACTTAAGTGTTGCGTTTACTTGGTCTTGCAACGTGTTGATTATTATATTTTGACGTAACACTGTAAGACATCCGGTTGTATTTGGCCATACTGTATTGAATTAGGGTTAGGATGAGCTCTCTTGTGTTCAAAGAGGTTGGGTTTAACGCCGTAGCACCAGATTGTATAGGTCATATTGCGGCGGTCAGTAAACTCACCATTCCTGGAAAGCCTGAATCTTGATTTAGCTGTAAACCAGTTACTTAGTGCACACTTCTGTCAATGACTGACAACTTCCATATAAGTAGGAGGAAGATGGCCGTAGAAAACAAAGAGGCATACGATTTTATTGCACAGCTGAGTACTTCTAAAACATGGATCTATAAATCATACATTTAGGATGGGTTTTTATATTGCTAAATCAATGATTTTATGAGCAACTTGTATATCAGTATGGAGGGTAATCTTGTTGTTCATGTATTTATTTATAACATAATCATCGCCTACTGTCTTAGATGTTCTCAAACCTTAAATTACAAACTATATTGATGGTAAGAAAATCGAATCATTCGTGGAAAATTGGTAAATAATTATATTTATTTCGTGTAGATTTGATATGATATTTGGAAACATTGTCTTGGTGGTGTGTTTTTATTTCATTCTAACTTAATATGTATAATCAAAACATAAAACTCGTTCGTAAAATGAATATTTCTCAAAGAGTGTATACAAAACAACGTTTCTTGTACTGTATGATCCCAGAAAACAGATACATAATAATTATATTATATTTTGGCTTGTCCGTTTTTGTAAACTTGATGTATTAGTATTTTGTCGATCTAAATGATAAAATATTGGTGGCAAGTGTGCACAAAATAAATTATTAAAATTATAACTACGTTAATTATTATGAATGTCACCGTACCAGCTCACATTATGGGGAAATAATAGATAATCGACCGGATAGCTTAGTCGGGGTGCTCTCGCATTGTAAGCAAGTGGTCCTAGAGTCGAGTCCCGGTCAGACAGCATATTTTTTATTTGTTCGGGACTTCAGTCCTGAACAAATATATTTACCGTATTTCAGACCCTTTCCCACTTTGAAAATTTACCGAATTCAGAAGTAGTCCTTCAGTATATATGTATGGAGTAATTCAAAAAGATCGTCTGCTATGACGGAGGCATTAATACCCTAGTAATCCGAACTAAATCTCAATTGAAAGAATATTCGCTATTATGTTGTGCGTCTCAGTAGGAATGATTATGTCATCTTATGTAAAAGAATAGTATCAACGATCCAGTCACAACCTGTCGTTTGTGTTAGTTGTCAGTAGAGATTTTACATCGTCTTATGTAATAGAATAGTTCTATAGGAAAAGTTTAAAGATCATAGTTGATGACTTTGGATGATTTCTGAATAATAGGCTTTATCTATTTTACGTACAGATGGAGTAGAATAAATGTGCATGAATGATCACTTTTAAGCGGCAGTCTGAATTGTTTTAAGAATGACCCCTTTGACTTGTGTTGATTGTGTGAAAAAAAAATCAAACGTGTGTTCGTCTGTCCGGTTTTCCTTGCTTTAATTATAGTTCGATTGTGTGAAGTGTTTTGAATCGAAACAGTGCCGTTCTACCTATCAAACTAATATCACTGAACTGTTCTTTGTGTAGAAATGTTGTTGAGGCGGAAATGTAATTTCACTTTTCAAACCCGAACAAATTCAGTGCCTTCAGCGCTTTGATTTTACCCTGTGACATGAATATAATGGACAGCTCAATCTTGAAATTTTTGTATACGGGTGTTTATATATTATCTTTGAGCTGTTCTTAATCATTTGAGCTAGTCTGGTGCTACTAAAGACAGCAAAGGATTTAAGTTTTAAAAACATATAGCACTATTAAGGATGTTTAACTTTTAAATAATTTTTTTATAAAGAGTCATTATAATATTAGATTAATAAAACGAATCATTGTACATTATTTTGATTGTTTTGTTAAAAAAAATGTGTACCTGCGAGGGTGGTATAATTCCGCTGCACCAATTTGTCGGCTGCACTAATAAGCAGAGTAAAAAGACTCCCCAGGGAGATTGATAGATAGATACCAGTAGCCCAGTGACCAGGGGTAATTGCTGTAAAGTAGGTGAACATGCGTAAGCATGAAACTTAGACTATAAAATGTAATTACATTTTAATTGAACTATAACTTGATGGGTCTGTGCAAAACTAGTCTTAATACATTTAAATGAAGAATAGTGTATACTTGTTTAGTATAGTATTGCTCTGATCCAGTAAAATGTACTTGGTCAAATATTACGACGGACTTGAATGAACTTTTTGTTCTGGTCAATTAATAATTACACAATACATTGAACATTATTTCTGTAACATTTATTACTCGATCCATTAGATAAATATGTCATATAATGAAGATTGTGTTTAGCCTTTGGAAATAATTGGTGATTGCATTATGTCATACAATATCGTCTTCCAAACACTTTATTAAATTGTTCTAATGAAATTCGCTGCGATAATGTAAATTTGTCCACAACAATTGATCAATTCACTTGGGCATTGCCTCGACCCGATTTTTTCATTGATAGATAATTGCGACTTTGTTATGATGTAAGCGTGGGTTTAAGTAGAAACAACATCGTTTAATGACATTAATATTGCAGTATGAAGCAAAATCATTTAGCGTTGGATAAGCTTTTGGTGGTGTATTAGGTCACTATCAACATTTTTATTAGGTTAATAGGTTATATAGGACGGTCGCTTATCTTACCAGCTTTTCTGGACACTTTATCAGAATCGGTTGCCCTTCTCATGGAGCTTGCACTGGCAGCTTCTCTCAGTACAGAAAAAAATCGACGTTAAATATTTAATTGTCATGGTAGAGTATAGCGTGCCCATGCTAGAACTCGAACTCAAAACCGAGACCTCCGAATCAGACATCATGCAGTACTTTTATTCCGCGCACTTGATTTATCTTTTGATTCTTTTGTTCGGTTAGTTTTTTTTAGACATTTTATATTTAGGTTTTAAACACGATTTAAATTGTCTGAAAGACTGGATAATTCCAGTAATAAGCAACAAGCATGACGTATTAACAAGGATGGTATTGATTGTACGTTGCCGTATCAAGTGTTGCCATGTAACATGTACATTTTATTGTCTACTTATTTATTATATATTTATAAATGTACATATATATCTATGGCATGCACTCTTGTATATAGATTTATATTTATGGCCTAATAACGTTTCTGCGTTGTAGTTATCAGGCTTGTTTACGTTCTTTACTCAAGGTCACCAGATTAAAGTCGGGTATATCGATTTGTACTTGAGCAATATTTTTTAAATAATCATGATATAATAAAATGTCAGAACAATCGATTATTGATTTCTTGTTAAAGCTACTCTCTCAAAGACTCGTGGTTTTTTATCCAGTACAACATCTCTTGAGCAACACCCACTTGGAGAGACTTAAGTATAGAGTGGGTGGACCAGTGCTCGGCGTAAATTTATCTTTGCCTAAAACATACTATGCAAAGTTTAAACTTATCTTTAATACTTGCAGTTTAAATTGAAGAACTATCCCAGAAAGAAATTCCATTGTAAAGATTATTGAAAATAAGTCGTCAAATTTTCCGAAAATGTGCTAAAAATAGACACTGTATTATTGGACTATGGTTCCGATGACCGATACCAATGCTCTGCAAAGGTTAAATTCCATTAAAATCATACCTAAGGGAAATATCAAAAGCTGGTATTGTGCAGAGGATTTGTATTGTAGAGGGCCGCTCTGCAGATGTTATACTGTATTTTGTAATTACCTGTCAGTGTGTTTAGAAAATAGTTTTTAAGCATCTAAAAACAAATTGGCCTATTGTTACATTAAACTCACTAGTTACACTTTATTCATCTATACCACTACTTATAGTGTAGGTTTTTATACGTCATATTATCATCTTTTACAGTTGTAATGTCAATTTGCATGTATGCCAGAACACTGCATACTGCTTTAAGAATGTTTCAGAAAAAAAATAGAAAATTTGATATTTAAGACGAAATCTGTTAACTTAGGACGAGATTCCTAAGCATATCGCTAGCTAGCGCTTTGTACCCTGGTACCCTTCTCACGCCAAAAGGAATATGTTTGTGATATCAAATTATGGGGGGAAAGCGCTAGCTAGCGATATTTTTAGAAAACTCGCCCAAACATTTTAAAACATATACACATGTTTGAAAAGTCTATCTTGTAGTATAGTAAGCTGGACAAAAGGTTATCAGTCCAAACATTTTAATTTTTCAAACTCAGAGTTTTGCTTCCTGTATCCTAAGTATCAAACTTTTTAAACCCATCACATGGTTATGTCCCTTTAACGTTGTTCATTCGTATCATTCATTGAAGGTTTCTAATGTTGTGTAAACGATCGCTCTCAGGTTCTATGTATTGACCAATGTGAAGAAATGAATGTCATTTTGTTTGGCATTCTGTCATAATAAGTTGATTGCTTAGATAATAACTTTCTGTCGAGGAAACCATGTTATAGGGTTGATCTTTGAAGCATTTTTGACGTATGACTATTGTCTTCTGTTTGCTCTAGAATTAAGTAACGGTCTGATGATGATACGAAATGATAAGATTACGATGACTTTCTAAGAAACAGGCCAGAAACAAAATGGTAATATCCAATGACATTTATGACTGTATATATATCTCCATTTTGTCTTAACATTCTGCCTGCTGAAACATGGCTATGGTCATATTGGTATACGCTGTTATTTCTAAATTCGGCTTATATTTTGTTGTATCTGTAAATTATATTAGGGAGGTTTATCGGCAAGGGAACGAAACAGACGGTTATTGGTTGGTTGATGCAGTCAGGGCTGATGGTCGCTCTGTTTATTGTTAGTACATAGTTATTTCGGGGGGAGTTCTGGTGGGGTGATCGTTAGTACAGGTTTCTCTGTATAACATTACAGTGGCGTTGTTGTTTAATGTCGACGTGTGTCTTGAAGTTATGGTCTAGTATTGTAAAGAGTCTTGGAAGTAGTAGACAGTTGCAATAAATTGAGTATTTACTTAAATGAAATATTTAGATTTTTGCCACATTCTGTAAAACATAGAATACTTTTATTTAGTAAACAAATGCCTCTGGCCCTAGTTAAGTGATATCAAATAGGACAGGTATATAAAGAAACATGAAGTGCTTTATACATGACAATACAAACTTAGACATTACAAAATAAAAAATATTCATTAGAATAAACAATGTTATTAATAACTTTTTTATATATAAAATATTTATTTAAATCAATTCATGGATATACGTTTGTATTTATTGATACATGAACGATTTCTCTTTAAAATACTATCAGGAACTAACACAGACAATATGTTCTAATGTACTCTTCTTCACTTTAGTTTTGTGCATTACTTTCATCTTTTGTTTGGTCACTTTAATGTTTGGTGCCTTTACCAAAATATTGTAAATTTTCTTGGTGATTAATGCCTTGTTCGTTCATTCACCTACTTTGGACCTGTGTTTACATACATGTATTTGGTATATCGATTTGAACATTGAATTTTATCAGAGGAATTTTCCAAACTTAGATAAAATTGTAGCTTTATAAATTAAATAGAAATTGATAGTTTGAACAAGCTTGAACTTTAAAGGTACCGTGCGGCATAAAGCGCTAATATCATAATGATTTGAACGAGCCTTGAAAAAATTCTACATGTAGATATGACTAAAATATGTAGGAGCAGTGGTCCAGTGGTTGGACGCGCGCTTAGGGATCGAGAGGTCCCGGGTTCGATCCCCACTAGGGGCACTGCTAATTTCCTTGAGCAAGAAATTAACCTACAATTGTTCCACTCCACCCAGGTGTAAATGGGTACTGTGAGGGATCACCTGCCTGAGGGTAATTTCAGTGATCAGGAGTTATTGTACAAGATTGTAAAGTCGGCTGAACATGTAGATGGAAGCAGACTTGAAACCGCACTTTAACACTTTAACTTTATAAACCTCTTCATTGACAGAGAGCAGATAAATTTGACTGAAAATCCGTTGAAATAATAGTTTACAGTCCTATAAAAATCATAAGTTTTTTAACTTATATCCTAATGATAATAATAATTATACGGCATAGTGTATACATAGCGAAATTACAAACATGTATCACTGACTTCAAGAGATAATTTACTAAGACAAGCACACCAACACCAGGGATAACACAAAAAAGGGATAGCCTTTATTTCCATTTTGTTCCCTAAACTTAATGAGGGCATTCTTGGTTATTCATATATTTTATTGTCAACATAGGTACTTTACGTTTGCCTACATGTATGTTTACATCTGAATATTCTTGTCGTTGTTCCCAAGACGATACTTTAAGATAGAAAATAAATTACCAATACAGTGTAGATTAAATTTATGCTAGCTGATAGGCAAATATATATGATAGTTTTAAATGTATTAGCAGATAGGCAGTTTCTGTGTGAAAACCGCGTGGTGATTTAAATTTAGTATGAAACTATGTTGCAATTTTAGATCAATTATTTAAGGTTTGAAAATTCTGAAAGCACATTCTAAAGCGCCTGTTATTAAACATTTAAATGTTTTCTACGAGATATTTATCTGGTTTTATGACATTGTCCGCTAACTGTTGAAATGTTCCTTTAAAGTCTTGCCATGTTTTCCTTTATAGTAGACCGCGTCACTGATAACGATTACATACTAGGTAACTGACCTCGACGTTGGCCTTATGTGACCTTTGTCCGGTTCGATACATATTATCAATTGTCCACTATAAATAATACTTTAGTTAAACATGACCATGATGTCAACATTAAGTTGACAATGGCTTATATAAAATGTTTGTGTGATTTTGGAATTCAGTTTCTATAAACTATGGGGTAACGTATGTACAGTTTTTGGAATATGTTTAATTCAGTTACAATTTGGATTTTATGCTGTGCATTTTCTTAATTTTATAGTTTTTATCTATTAATCAAACCTATATTTGATGTTCTGTAGTAGTAAAATTAAAGTCGTTGGAAACTTTACAAACATATCTTTAAAGTTGGCTTTTAAATCCGTTTATTTCGAATGAGTAAAAGATTACGGGCATTTATTTTTTAAAATTAGTTTATTTTTACTTGCTAATATTGAAGTATATACGTCTATAACTTATAGATTAAGTGACATAAATTAAATCAAAGTTCTGATAGCATGAATTGTGCGTCCATTGCTTTTGCTGACAACTCATCAAAGAAACTGATTCATACCCGGCTTACAAATCAGCTTCCAACAGCACATTGGTTTTATGATTTGGTACATAATTAAGTATTTTTATTACAACTTAAATATTTAATGTCCAAGAAGACTTTAGCCTTTCTTTTGATTTTTATATAAAACGTTATATTTATTATTTATTGCTCGCCTTTCAACTTTGCTCTTTAAAGTCATGACATAAACAAGGAAAAGTCAATGATAAAGATCTAGCAGATATTTTTGACCTTCTATCGACCGCCATGATTCACTAGTGTTACCTATTATATTCTTTCTTCAAAAAACCAATATCCTTTATCAGGATATGATGCAATAGATTTAAAGTGATTCTTATGTTAAATTGACAAACCAGATGCAACCATTAAATGGCATCAGTGACATTGTCTGATACTAAAGATGTACTTTCACAACATCCCTCATAGATCACGAAATGGTATAACTCTGTATCTGTTGAATAAAGACAATTATATGTAGTCAGATATGCCTACGCTTCACCCACTTGTAATTTTACATTCCGATACTCCAATCAAAATTCGAAATCGACGCACACCCACTTTTTGTCACATCCGAACGTTGTTTTTTTTTCCAGACAACTTCTAAATCTTAATTGGTCTCCAATTTTAATGACCATAGAGTGAAAAGATGCTATATTTTTTCTAGTATGAAACGCACACGTTTAATCATGACATTGCAATAAATAACTCGCCGGTCTTAATAGAAGGATCCAGTGTATTTTGTTGCGTGGAGGCGTCTGGCCGAAAGCGATGACGAATAAAACTCAAATTGTGATGGTAAAAGTGTCCCGAAAGAGGTATGGGTTCGAATTCCACCCGGGGAGGTCATACCCTTCCATGAAAATTTGACAATAATGTCAATTTTCCTCTTTTAATAAGATATAAGAAGAAGATTCCGGCCTTGTGGAAGGGTAGGTGAGTACTAGTTATAGACAAGGGTCCAGGAAAGCTAGTTAGGTGCGCTGGACGCCGTAAAATGACCTAAATTGTTGTGTTGACCTAGCGATAAACCCATTAAAACAAAAAGAACAATCACAAGCATTGGAAGGACATCGGTCCATGATGTTTATTGTACTTGTGTATTCCTATGCATAGGGGGTCCGCCGCCCCCCCCTGGAATTTCCAAAAATGTACCTGTTCATATGTGTATTTCTTGTCTGTAGGTCATTTTAAGTAGTATGAAGCAGATTTTCTCGGTGCTTTACGCAGATTTAATGGTTATGTAGTTTTATTATTAATATATTGCATTATTCTGCTAAAAGTGTATTATGTGGTTGTGGTTCGAAAGTTTGGACCCCCTTAGAAAAAGTTCGGACCCCCATAGAAAAAATCTGGAGCCGTCCCTGCTATGTTGCACCATATACTTATAATGTGCTATCATTTTGTAAATTTACATTTTATAGGGATCAATTTATTGATATATTTGATTGTATTGACTATTTTATCGACACTGTCACTTTAATCAGTTTTAAATTCAGATATGATAAGGTTTGGAAGGTGTAGTGAGTTTTTCTACTCGATAGTTTATCATGGGGAATGTTTCAAGTATACGATTTTATTCTCATTTAGTATCAGGTGTAGACTCTTATGTATAGAAAGAAATATTACAGACTTGATTGTTTAAATGATTAGGTAAAAGAGAATGGAAGTCGGACATTGATTTAGTTTAACAGGTTTGTCATTTTGTAAAATTAAAATTGTACTTAATGTTACTGAGAAACCTGCTTCTAAAATTAAGCCACGTGTATAACAGGTGTGATAAGAAGCAAAGGTACCCGAGCGTTCTTTTACCATTTTTAGTCAGTATTTACAGTATATAAATGTATAATGAATTTGTAGATGAAATACACAGGTATCCATGGTAAGCCAAGGACACTTAATATTTAGGGTAAAATCTATTCGTTTTTATCTTAAATTATTGGATATGTTTTATTCCTCTTTCCACCCCTAACTTCATGTCATCTCTGTTCTATGTTATCACATTTGTTTAGTATTTTCTTCATTCACCTCTTATCGTCAATTCTTACTATTGTCACTTTCTTGTCTAATGATAATCTATCGCTCCCTATACGTTGCCTTTTCTCTCTGACTCCTCTTGTCTGATTCTGAGGGGTTAGACTCCAAATTCTGACACTAAAATCCCCTATTCCTCTCTGTCTTCCTGGGTGATAAACATCTGCCACTTTACCTAGTCAAGCAAACCTGAAGTAAACAAAGTCCCTAAATGACATGACATAAGATGAAAATGTCTTATTGACTTATTTCATTGTCAATGTCACTAAATTCCAAATTATACATACGTATTCAGGGAAAATAAAGCACGTCGCTGTAATACTCTACGTTCATATTGAAACCTCCCATGTGAATAACCTTTCTTGATATTTTTATTTTCGATGACATTATCAAATAACATTTCCAAAGATTTATACTTTGTAAGTAATGATAAATCTTTATGTCCCTGTACAGACTTCCGATTATTTCCAGAAAATTGTATGGTTTTCCTGAAATAAATTGATTGCACTTACAAACAATTGTTATGAGGTATGCACGTGTTTTAACTGCTTTGCACAGGTCGTTCATGTAAACATTGCGTATATAACCATAGCCAGTTTAATTAATACTAAAAGCCAATTTTATTTAGGGTTGAGATATTAAACTTATAAATATTTCAGCTAGTTAACACACATTTTATTGACATTTATTATCATATAAATTTCGCAATGATGATATGCACTATTTACAATATTGAATATCGAAGCGGTCTGTTTAAACCAGTAGACTGTTGTACGATCTTCGGTTTAGTTATTAGGGGACAAGTCTATTGTTTAAAGTACAGAAACACATATGACCTATAATACAACCTGTAACTCTATTTCAAAAACAAACTACGAACTCATATACCTTTTTGTTTCCATAGCAACTGATTTTACCAAACATTATGTTTAGATAATTGTTGATTTCTTATTTTCATTACTTTTCGTAAATTGTTCATCTTTTTTGCTCAAATGTTTACTTTAAGGTGGAGAACAGACTAAATAAATGTCTATAAATAATGGATTAGTTTTTTTCCATTTTGTTTTTCAACTTTGTTTTAGCGTAGAAATTCATGATTTTCACCAAGATCATGATATCTCTGAAAAGCTAGTTGTTGACATTTACAGTCTAATTTTTTTGTAATTGGTTTTTACCCCGGGAACGAGGACACATTTGGTAATATCTTTACTAACGTATTCCAATTTGTTTGTTAGTAATCGGCACGTTCTTGTTAATATTGCGACTATAAAAATGGTCGGTTTCGTTAAAATGGAATATTTATGCGGATACTTCATGCAGTATTATATAATAATAAATGTTAAATGTCAAAATGGTCTGTTTTAATCTTTGAAACAATGTACTTGTATCACATTATTTGTCTGTTATGTGTAAAGGTCCATTACTAAAAGATATTTATCCGTCTATTATACGACCTGTGAAGTGTTTTATCAACAAAACTCAGTCGTATGCTCCTTAAAGCTCCATTATCAAAAATAGCAATGTTTTTTGACTGCAATGAAAATATACATTGATCTATTTCAAACACCTCTAATGAACCAGATTTTTCTATTAAATTCAAATATTAATTATTTATTGCAATTTAAAGTGAAAGTAGATCGAAACCGAAAGTAGACTTTGGTTGTCAATGCTTGAAACAATAGTATTGATCACAGCATGTTTAAGATAAAGTCTTGTTAATGGAAAAATCTGCTCCAAATTACATAATTAATCTCTAAAACTATTTTGGATCAGATATATTGAACATTAGTGTATAAATGAATATAATGTGCTCTTATAAAAGTGTCGCACTTTTTTTAGACATGGACACTTCGTCAGACTCAAATCTAGAAAGCGGAATGGTTTGAACAGTTTATTGTGTTTCCAATGCATGTTATATTCTGATAACTTCATGTTTGTAAAACAGTTTTCAAGTCTACTGTTGATGAATGTATCTTCATGTAGGGGATTTAAAACAAATAAAAATGAGGGCACTAATGGTCAGTTAATATTAGGTATATTAGTTGAACAAAAATCGAGTTGAAGAATTATTTCAAACTGTAACTATGCGTAAATATTGCATTTCAGTGAGTGTATTTATAAACGTGATGCGGTTTCCATAAAAAATAACATGTTTTAGACAATTTCCAAAAAATCCACTTGACATTTTTTCGGCATAATATGTAATATTTTGTATTAATTTTTGGTAGAGTTGAACAACATAATTATATTGTAAAGGTCATATCACGGCGGTTAATCAACTTACTAATCGTTTCTGGAAATGCTAAATCTCTGGATTATGCAACAGAACGCTGTTATATATACGAAATCTATGCAAAATAACTAGCATGATGCAATGAATGAAATGTAATATGTTCTGTAATCATTTATTGTGAATTTTCAAATATATTGATTACTGTAAACTGATATAACATGCTCATTACTGATGTATATTGTATACCATTATGTTGTTAAAAATGGAGTAATAAATAATTACAAACAAGAAATGTCTTTAAAAAAGACAAACGGCGTCGATTTAAAAACAAGAGGGCCCAAAGGGCCCTGGGTGCTCACCTGAGGAAAAGGTCAAAGGTCACAGAAGAGCCATTTACAGAGGACCACTAATGTTAAAACCTATTTTTTTACCCAGTGACCTACTTATCCAACCAATCAGACCTATGCAAATCGACCGTTAATAATCCTTACCATTGTTTTGATCTCCGTTGCCCGTTCAATGTTGTTTACTTCTAACCGCCTTCTAACCGCATTGCAACGCATTCTTTCCCAGTTTACACTATTACACTAAAAGTAGTTCTGGAATTAATAGCAATATATCTTTCTCTTGAAACCAGATTGCGTGCTGTATTCGTTTTTCATAAACAATACATGAAATTATACATCATTAATGCTACAAAACAAAAATTATGAATTTATTCTTAAAAGTTACGTACCAATAACTCTGCGGATTAATAAATATATGTGGAGCTGTGACTCTCAAAGTGTAAACCCCGGAAACTGGACGTAGTGAGGCTAACTTAATAATTATTGGGTAATATGTCAGACTTTTTACTAGAAACCGGTTCACATCTGGAGACGTAATTCATTTTACCCATAAAATATTGTGTTTGACACGTAACTTTTTATTGTTACAATATAAAAAAACACTTTGGAAAGCAATAGAAGTCTACCCCAAAAAAATAATCTACGAACGAAGCAAAATTTCGTAAAACACTGCATTACAATAGTGTGGCCTTTATTTTTTCGCGCGTGTCAGGGCCATCCAATCGAAGAGGGGATTTTCTCTGTTTCCCCCGTACGTCATTTTCAGTGCTTATAAAATCATCCAATAGAACGGCGGATTTCCGAAATCCCAGACAGACGTCATTATACAGAAATGTAGATCAAAATCCAGCTTAGACAGCTACGCCGAAAAAATCTCTAGATTTTACAGAGTTATTGTGCAGTATGCAACTAAGTTCACATGACCCAAACAAGCAATTCATCTCCATGTTGCAAATATTATATTAAAATAAATCATTGTCTGATAGATTGTTGTTATATCTGTATTAAGAGGATCTCAATAATTTTGTATCTTTATATTATTGATAAGCATTAATGAAGTATTAAAGCGAGATTGTTTTTATTATTATCTATAGAGAATATCAGTCAGAGTAGAGAGATGTTTTTCCATTATTGGTTATCTCTTCTATTATGTAATTATTTGTGATAGAGTAATACAGTTAAGACTCGATTATCCGAAATCGGATCGAACGAATAACATGGATTATCCTAAATGATTTCTCGGTCCCGAACATTTTGCTATATAACGTATAGTAAAAAAGTCCGTTTTATCCGAAATGGATTATCCGAATATCATGGATTATCCGAACTAAAATTTTGGTCCCTACGTTAAGAAATTTATAGATTTTCACACCTTTTATCCGAAGGCGGTCAACTCTGACGATATGTATGTCCCCCTATTATAGAGATGTAGACAAAAGGGCGTGAAAAACATACGCACCTGTATATTGTATATCGTAAAGGCGTGTCATACAAGTATCACATCCTATAGGAAATTGTCAAGTATCAAAGCGGTGGTAACATTACAAATTTGAATTTTATGATTATGTTCTGAAACATTTATAATAATGTTATGAAACATTAAAAAATGTGACGTTTTATTCAACTGTCAGTGGCGCTTACATTAACCTGGCTGACTTTACTACTCACTACAGCAGCGTGTTCGGTAACGACTGTTAGCGAACGTTACGTGTATGGACAACTCAACCTGAAGACAACTCAATCCGTGAATAACTCAACTCAAAGTTGTGACAACTCAACCCGTTAGTAGAGGATTAAGTTGTCTCGGGTTAAGTTATCTTTGGGTTGAGTTGTTCCCACTCTAACGTTACGGAACGTTACATAACGTTCGGGGTAATTGAACAGGCTACAGTACTTTTATACTCACGATCGTTATAATAGATACGGGGGTTTATCTAAGAGAAACTGAGTATTTAAATCAGTCGGGTTAGTGTATGCTCCACTGATAGTTAAATAAAGTTTTATAATACTATTGTGGTATACTGTATGATATACATGTAATATAATAAGGATTTATTTGTGTAGGAATTGTTTTATTTGGTTGAACGACTTGTCAACACAAAGTGTTGTCATTTTACGAAGCATAACATAACCTAGCTTTCTTAGACCTTTGTTTATAAACAGTACTCACCTATACTTTCACGAGGCCTAGAACGTCCCCACATACCTTATTAAAGTTACTCATTTACAGATTTTAACTTAAATATCAACTTTTTCTGAATATATCTAAATTCATGAAAGCATTTTTAAAGCAGGAAAATAGTGTTTTGATAATGACAATTTTAGTGCAAATTGACGAACAAGTACAAATGATGGTGTTTCAAGTAGTACAAATTTACCCTGTATGTCACGGTATAGACAATTTTATTGCATTTTATGAACTTCATTGTATATTTCTTGCAATCTATAGGTCAGTTTGTCTTAAAATATTAAGAATTTTTTTGACACAATTACAGACACTGAATGGTATTTTGAAAATATTGAAAAATCTTAACCAAATCTTTGAACCTTTAATACTAGGAAAATTGACATTATTGCCCAATTTCATGATATAAACAGCCTGGACAAAGCTCTAACCAGCAATAGTTTTGGGGGCATTATATTCGATATCCTGTATTTAATCTACGCGTCATGGACAAGGTTGTGTAAGAATAACCTATGTGTCCTGTGTGTGAGTTGAATATAGCTAGCATACAAACGATCTAAATGTTTCAATAGGGAAACATAAAGCTACATTTAAAATATTTGATGTTTAATACTATTACTACATGAATTTTCAGATTGCTGCTAGGCCAATTATTATTTTATTTTTCCTTTAATTGAATGTTTGACTGATCTCCACAACTGGTAGTTTAGTTTCGAGGGAAGCTTACATTTTACCCTTTCTCGCAGTCTTTGTTTAATGACAATTGAAAAAAAATACAAATATAGCTTATTCGTGATTTTAGTCGATGGGATAATTTCATTTGAATATGTGGCATTTTATCACAGGGTATTATTTCTAAATGTTATTTAACAGTCATTGGTGCATACATTTACCTCGCTGGTTAAAATACTCACTACAGTACGTCTGTAAAATCAATTTAAATCAGTGGAGTTAATGTCGGTGCCACTGAGAATTTGAATTCGATACTCCCTTTATATATACTTAGTAAAAGTCGGTGAAAAGATTTGCGTAATGATTAAGAATTTATCCCGGCCTTTGAGGAAACCAACAATTCACGACGGAAACTCGACGGGGAGTGAACTTGACAGAATTATTTCACAAAGCAGACGACACTTATATATCATTATTCTTTATCTAAATCTCGTCTAGATGGCGTGATTCTCATCCAGGCAGACGAGAGTATAATTAGTTTATGTAATAAAATAAATTTTACTATTTTTGTCTTGCAATTTTCTCCCCGACTTAAAGAATCAAAGTTCTGTGTTATTTCATTCCGAAAATAACGTTGTTTCTTATATAATGAATTCATATATTATATAAATAATCATATTATCCATGGCTCGAATTTAAGCTCGCATACTCGCAAAATGCGAGTGGATTTTGAAAATTGCGAGTAACTTTTATATTAACTCGCAAATTTTTTGCAAGTTAAAATCGACGCAAAATATTACCGTCTAAACTCATATGGCTCAGATCAGCATTAAAATGGCCAGATAGATCGATGGTATTGATTAAAGATTCATCCTAGTTCTAAAGTTTGATATTCTTTGTCTATCCTTCAATATTGCCTTCAGTTGAATATAGTGCTAAGTTGATTTTATATTGCGTATAAGATTATAAATTATGTATGCTATTAAAATTTTGAAAAAAAATGCAAGTGATTTTTTTTTTCATTTTGCGAGTTGAAATAAAATCAAAAACTTGCAAGTCCATTTCTTTGTTAAATTCGAGCCCTGCTTTATCATAAATTAGTCATGATGGTTGATTTTGCTTCATATTTCTTCAGTCTTGTTTTGTATAGGTTGGGTGAAACGCCGGATAAACACAATGTATGGACCAACATAATTAACCTGAGCTTGAACTACCTAATTATAATAATTACACACTTCACTTACATTAAATCGTGAGTAAACTTGTATACGGTTATACACGTGTTTATAACAACCTATGTGATTATGAATTAATTTATTAAAAGTGGCATGTTATTGTAATTTTTAAATTTTGACACATTAGTTTTTGGGGAAACAAGTAAGTCAGCAATATTATGGCACAGTTTCTAAGTATTTATTTTTATGAAAACAACATTAATTGTTCAGTGCGTGCATTTTGCCAAAAGCTTCCAATAAAGCGCGATTTACAAACGAAGACAAAAATATACTGAAAATACTGAGTTTTAATATATTCTTGCATAAAGGTCAAGCTCAGGTTAATTCTGTTGGACTATATAAAGGTCATAAAAACTGTGTTCAATTAACCTTAGTCCTACACACCGTTCTTAAAATTACTAAATCTCCGAATTTTTAACATGTTACTAAGCGCATACTTCCGTCAGTGATTGACAACTGCCATGCATGATTAAGAATAAGTAGTAGCAATAAAAATTATTTCATGACCAAGCTTCACGAAATCGTGCCCCGGCCGGGAATATACAATTTGTTGCTACGGCGTTAATCCCAAGCAAAAGCAAATAAGAAAATGTTGCCCAGCGAAACTTTGTCCTCTTACTCCTTAAGTCATTTTTCTTTGATAATGATAAACTATTTCAATTTAAATATTGATAGATCTTTGTATAATGATCTATGTGTTTTCACTGTAAAAATACAGTTTGTGTCTCATAAGACTGTGAAAACATAAAGTATACTATATATTCTCATATATATGTCTATACCAAAATGGAAATAAGCACGCAAGTAGTTTTGGCAGTTTGTCATCTTTAGAAATGTATACACACTTAGAAAGTCTGCTGTTTGACATTGCATTTGTATATATGTAAAAAATTACAATTTACCAAATAACGCAAGTAAATTTATGTAAAGAAGAACGCACGAGTGAATCACCGAAAATATCAGTATTAAATTAAAAAAATAACATGGACCAATACAATACATCACATTTATACGTACAATCGATCAACTTCAAACTCTAATCATACATTGTATAAATCGATCAAACTATTTTAAAATCAAATCTGGAAACATCTGTAAAATGAAATTGCGCATGCGCAGACCGTACAGGATTTTATAGACAACCCTTCAACGGGACTAATCGCACACTCCACTCCCCGAAGAACATATGCCAGCAGTGGCCCTTCTACGTAATTATACTGATACAGACAGATACAGAAATCACCTTCGGAAGTCTTCGGTGATTTTCTTGGCATATGTTCGTCGAAGATCGCCGAGATGTTCCAAATGATCATGATCATTGTACGTCAACTTTTACATCATACTTACAGAACACCATTCGTGATATAAAACCATTGATCTTCGACTGTTTGATTTGTAAAAAGGTTAATTTGAGCTCTTCGAATCGCAACAATGTTTAACCTTGCTTTCAGAGGTAATTTTGTTAGTGTTATTTCCTGCAATCATATATAATTGACATGCAGACTACGTGTTTCGCTTGTTTAAGATTGCTTTAGGTGCCAAGTTACGTCCCTGTGGCATGCGATATAAGACTTTCATTATTCCTAGCTATAGACATGAAATATCGACTTCTAAGGGTTTTGAGAATATAGTTTACATCTTCTCGTGCGGTGTCTGTAAAAGTAAATGGATTGTATGTTTTACATTATTTTAAATTCTCATGCAATTTTCTCGTAACTTTTATTAGAGGTTATTATTATTAATGACCCGCTAAAAAGGAAATTTTTGTAAAATGGTGTTTAATTTCTTTGTTTTGATTCCAGTAGTTCAATGGCCTGTCATCCCACAAAGAAACATTAAGCACAGTTTCAGAATTAATAAAAATGCTACATGCATTATTAAACTCTGATTTAATTCACCTCTCTCATAACTAGCCTATGACAGCGGTCTGTATGATATCTGTTTACGAAGATATCGAAAGTTGAGAAAGAACTTACGCTTAAAACTCAGTTTCGTTTGCAAATCGTTTTTGAATAAGGAACTTAATCAGAAACAGATGACATATTTGAAAGCTGAGTTTAATAAACAGCTATCATTATGTATTTAAACTAATTACAATTTAGTTTTTAGCATGAAAACCATTCTTTTTTTTATTTGGGTTGCTTACAACAGATATCCTTGATGGAATATTCCTACGCACCAAACTTCTCATTGTTGTATAGAGGACTATTTTAATCATACAGTATGCCCATGTCCGCGCAGCGCTATCAGCGCTTTGATCACATCCTCGGTCCATGGAGTGCATACGGCACGAGAGAGCAGGTTTAGAGAAAATCCTATTAACATGTATTTCAACTCTTGAAACATCACTAAAATAATATATATTCAAATATACAGTTAGGCTATAGACGAAACAGACAAATTAGGGAAAACTGATAATTGTTAACCTTCATGTGGTCGTCGGGGCTAGTTGTATTACGATATTTAGCGCACCGAAGGTCCAATTAGTTAATACGTTTCCCATGTTTTCTTCGTTTTGACATAATTTCTAAATAAGCTATCAGCAGAATTGTCCTAAAATGTAGAACATTTCGTGTATAATGACTCTTTCTGCCCACATAGAAATGTTATACAAATTTCGATCCAATTTATTTATGTATTATTGTTATATAATCAATTGTTTCACAAGAAGTAACCAATTAGTCCTAAAATAGAAAACCATTCTTTATAATTTGTTGACATTGGAGCAGTCAGAAATAATAAAAACTTATATACATTTGTATTGTTAAAACAAAATGTTGCACGATATCAAAAAGGATCGAAGTGTGCTAATTGTTTTATATTTCACAAGTAGGGAACATAAAGTATTAGTTGAACCATCATCGACTCTTTCATGGCTTTTATTCAGTTCCACTTTTAAAAGATACAGAAAACAATTACTAAACGTAGTGCTGTCAGTGTTTTTTGTGGGGTGGGGACTCGACAGTTGTGTTTCAAAATTGAGTTGGTATACCCTTTTGGTAGAATATTCCTATGCTCTAAACATCATTGTTGTATACAGGACTATATTTCACTCTAGAAATACAATATACCCTAAATATACATATACTTGTAATATTAATATAAATGGTTCATTTTTCTTTGGCATATTAATTTGATCCCACAATTTCTACAAAATCATCCACAACATCGTATGTGAATGAGTAAATTATGCTCATTTTTGTCTTTCCTTCTGGTTAAAATTGTGGTTGCTATGGATACAGAAGTTACCAAAATTACATTAAAACATTTTTCTTGAGTTTAAGTACCTCAAAATCTGTTCAAGCTATCTTGAAGTTGGTCAGTATAATGTGTCATTTTCCTGGTTTTCTTGTTTTTTAATTGTTGTTTCTATAGTAACAGAATTAGTAAAGAATTGATAAGCCCTTGTTGGTTATTTGTTACTGAAGTCAAGGCTGTACCACTGAAAAGGTTGTTATATTTGTAAACAACAATATCGATACATTATGTTATGCTAGATGTATCAAATTGATGGACACCCGATTTCATCGTATGTTCCCGGCATGCTTAGAGACTTAAAATTAAATCTGAAAATGTCCACGTGACTTTGTCCTCACGAGGCATAGCATGCTCCTTTCTAATAAAGTATGTGATGACTTGTTGAAATTAACTTTCAAACAACATTTCGTATTATTCATTCATGTTTGTGTCAAGAAGTGAAAATAATATCGCATGTTGAAAGCTTTACGTTATTCTTTGTGACGCAAGAGGTATTGAACTATTGCGAGGAAATAACCATTTGGAACGAAAGACTTATTTGTTTGTAATGTAATATAAACCCCACTAATGATGCAAATGTCTCTTGAGCTTTAAAAAATAATTTAATATTTCATGATCAATATTTTTTTCTGAAAGTTGGAATATTTTGAGATAGTCTAGATGGCAGATTATTTTATTGATAAAATTTTGTCATTAAAAAGATTCCTTTTCACGGTTATTTGGCTATTTTCGTGTCTATAATATGTATATAGGGCTTATATACACCGCGCTTCTATGTCTACGAGGCCATTAGAGTAGATACTATAATTATATTTAAGAAAATGCTTTTCAAACAGTTCCTTACCGGAAGTATAAACTTTAGAAGAATTTTCTGTAAAATGTTTATATACTTGCGCTTACGTTTGCCTTCTTCCGTGTTCAAAAAGGTATTAGCTTTTTTTCATCTGTTTGTAAGTTTTTGAACGGAACATTGTCTAGTGAAGAGTGGATTGGGTGTGTTTCACCATGACAATTTGTTGGTGATTGTTATTCAAACTGATGGGGGCTTAGTGTAAGGTTGGTGCGCCCTAGAAACTGGTTTAAAACCTAATTGGCAATTATTTTTGCCTCTGTCCATTCAAAGGTTCTTACTTTCTTTATTTGTTTGTTGCTACAGTGTGGTCAGGCTATTTATTTTACTGTTGCTGTTGCTGATATATTTGCTTACGCCTTTTTACTTCGGTCAACATATTGGTCACATAATTCTTTAAGTCAGTTTTTATTAACAGTGATATTTCTCTCAGGTATTGCCATATAAGATTATGAGATATACAATAAGCCGATATGTTAGAGTCATTGACATATAAGTCTGTAGCAGAGGTGTAATAGACGTTTGTACTGTCTCGCCCTCTACTCTAGCTAGCTTTTAAAGCGACGTGTTTGTATGGCTTACGACTTTGAAGGTACTAAAACTGATATGTATACCTGATTATTCTATGAAAATTGTTAGGTTACCTGGGAGAGAGACCTATCCTAGACTCTCATGTGTCAATTTATTGTAATTTATTATTCATTTTACGAGGAATTGTTCGGACAAACAATAATAAACTATTATTAATTGACTTGTCAATACTATCGACTACAATAATGTTTAGAACATATTTTGAGTAACGTTTAGTCCCCTGATAGACCTTACTTTAATGAGTAGGCTATGTCTGACGATGTGCGATAATTAGGTACACTGTTTAAATTATTATGAGTTAGAGAATTCATCGAGAGAGCTGCCGTATAGAGCCTTGTGTTAATAATTAATTTATACTATACATATTTGTTTTGTCTCCCGTGCTGGTTGAAAATATTCCTGTGGGTGCCAATTTTAAGTATAAGTTGAAACCCCAAGAACTCAAACAATTTACCCAAAGATCAATCTCCGTAAACAGATATCCTGTAAAGCATTGCCGTACAGCGAAAACTAAATTAGCGAGTAGGCGAGCGGAAAATTTTAGATCGGGTTTAAAATCAGATTGTCCAAAGATGGGATGGGATTACCGTTTACTCGATACATATACCGTCCACAGGTGACTGACTCAAATTTTCCTTATTATAGTATATTCTCTATATATACTATAATGAGGAAAATTTGAGTCAGTCACCTGTGATACCGTAAGTATAAAATTCAGGAAAGTCAGAAGCGAAACTTTTGGGTATACAGTTTTTTTTTTACTTTTATTTTTTGCCATAAACATTATTTACATGTACATGTCATTGTGTATGCTTAGATCAATAAAACATTTTGTTGAAAATTTTAATTCCTTTCATATACTTTCATAAGCTATCACACAAAAAGTTTAATATAAGATACACGACATCTTTATCTACAGAACGATATAACTCGTATCTTAATTTGTTGCAGGTGTGGCCTAAAACTCTGCGATAAGTGGGCTACCTGACTCTACTTAGCGAATCTGTCCGACCCTTGAGTGTTGTTTTTTTAAATTGAATTAAAATTATGTAATCATACAGGAATGAAAGATGCAGGTCTGCCGGGACGAGAGCTATAATTAAGTATTTTATCATTTATTATATTTCGTGTCTAGACACATTTTACTTAAAGAGTGACTGTCATTATGTCTGAACGAACTGTCTTCTTTCATTTCAGATGCCACGCATGGAGAGCGCTAAAGATTGATGACGTCATTACTGTTATTGGATAAAGCAAATTATTGACAGTGGCTGCATTGTTAAAGTTTTACTTTCGTTTTGGATAATACGTGTAATTCATTCTGATAACATCAAAGCACGTTCCACGTGCTAGGTGGGTCATGGTTTTATACAAACACGCGCTTATGTGATTAAGTGGTGTTTTAGTGTGTTGCAAGTACACGGTGAGAAGTCAACACGTGGATTTGATGGTATAAAATAAATAGAAAAAAATTAGATTTGTTGAAAGACCTATGTATTTTGAATGAGTTTGATCAATATGTGAATTGTACAAACGAATTTCAGAATGAGAATAATCTCATGGAACGCGCTGGATTTACATCATGTGATAATAAAATCTAACTTGAAGACATGACACCTTGTACAGGTTTAATTTTGTTGATATGTGTAGTGCAATATACAGTGACAGACGCTCGTCTTGATGGTTTGGAGGATGGACCGGTGAACATCGGCGATGGTGAGTTTCCTTTATTGTTTTCCCCCTTCACTATTGATGCATAGACCATGCCACAGGTGGCAGACCTAAACTTTCCTTATTATACTATATGAGAAAAGGTCTCTAACGCCTGTTCGACGGTCGTAGTTTTCAACTCGTCACCAAGCTCACAAAAAAAATGCCGATCGTCAAATCATTTTCACGATCTGCTCTAGAAAGGATTATTCTGCATAAAAATACCTTTTATTTGAAGAAAATCGATTCTCTACAGTATATATACTATAATAAGGAAAATTCGGGTCTGTCACTTGTGGCATGGCCCTAGCCTATATATAAGACCCTCCGTAACTCATTTCACATTGGGACATTATTCTGCTACGTAACAGAAGCAATGTCCAAATGAAAAATAAGTTACGGAGGGTTTTATATATAGGACTAGCATGGCCCATGCATGTTGTTGTTAGGTCTAACTGCACGGATAAGTATTTTTTACAGGAGCTTCACATTCTGCATCGTACATTGAATTTTCCGTCCTTGGTATGATAAAAACATTTATCATAACTGAATAGTACATCGGTATTATAGCAGGGGAATTTGCTATATGTAACCAGACTGTCCAGAGACATTACATAGATCTCTATCTAATTCCCTGATGTAACTCATAGGACAATCATGTCAATGACAGGACTTATTTAATTGTATTTCTATGGAACAAACATTGATAATTTATTGCATACGTGTGTTTTAATAATCCATGGATTTAATTGTGCAAACTTATTCTAATTTAAAGGAAAAACAAATCAAGAGCGCATTTATCCGGGTTCATGTGCTATACGAATGTATGTTACATTTGAAAACAAAAGTCAACCGGATGTAGGCGAATGAGCCGCACTTTCGAATTTGAAAGTGATTAATTTTATATTAATCATTGGAGTCTTATGCATTTTATTCATGCGAAGATCTTACAAAAATGTGTGATCAAAGTCATAGTAAGTCTAAAAAGCGTTATTTTGCATTTTCTTTTTATCTTGTGATGACGTCATATTTTCGTCTGTAGCACGAGTTTCCTCCCTTACTATAAAACTCCAAATTGCAAAAGCAATTGGACAGACCGTAATTCGTTTCACATTTCGCAGGTTTAGCGCAAAAAGGTCTCACTCTTTTCGTATATTGAGTTACAACCGTTTTGCACTAAACCTATGATTTGTACAGTGTTTCAATGTTACCATTTGTCCGATGGTTACCTTTACAAATCATTATTAAAACTATTGTTATTTCATCAGACAATTATTGTATAATTGTTGTACATGAAATTAAAGATAAATAAATGATTTGATCCTTTGTTGTTTGAAGTCTATTATTATAGCATAGTGTGTTGATGACCGGTCATCTCTGTATCAAGAATTGTATAGCTATGTGACAGCACTTACGAGTATTTCATGTACTGTTTTCAAACTTTTTTCATTTGGATGTCTGGCTATTGAATAGTAAAAGAATCTTGAAAAATATGTGTACCTAGTAGACTACTGAAGTGGAGTGGCTATAAGCCTGAGTCCTTAGGCAGCTTGCCCAGTCTCAAATCACTTATAAATAGTTATTATGAGGACAGTAATTTATTGGTTGGGTTTAACACATTATGACTCCATCAAACAAAAATTTATTAAAGCTACATGTAGCTGACAGAGATATAGAAAAATCTGTAGAACATATGATCAACTTGTTGTGGCCTAAACTACTTATTGTAACTCTTTCTGGTACCTTAATAGAACACTTGGCCTGTCTATTTCAATCTAGTTAAAAATTTGGCATGAAAATCTAGAATTTTAATTTCTACTTAAACTATTACATGAACTCGATTTAAGGTCACTTTTAATGTTCTAATGTGTAATTCTTGGTCATTGACCACTTGACCACTGATAAGTTGACAGTTTCTATTGTGAGATTGATAAAAGCCTAATTTGTTAACTTTAGTTACAAACAATATAAGACTAATTCTTTTATAAAAATCCTTGACCTGAAATTCCAATGATATTTGTATGGGGTAAAGTTAGTTAGTTCATTGGATTTTAAGACATGAAGCAGCTACAACCATTTAATGTTACATACTGTGCCATTTTTTAAAGAAAAAGTCTCTTGAAATATTTTAGGCCTTTTAGGCTTTACTCTCATGTTAGACATTTATATCATTGATCTTCAAAGTTGTATAGTTCCCACATTAAGATATTATATGTTCCTTTTACCAAATCCATAAAAAAGGCCTGTATTTTTTTCAATTTCCTTGATTTTTACATAATCATTGTTCATGTTAACTAGTTGATAAAAAAATATAAGTTATGTATATTACACAATAAAAACTAAGATGAATTTGAATCATTTGTTAATTATTATTATGATTTTTTGCAATGTTAAAGAAATATGTCTTGTCCTATTGATATTAATACAGAATTCCCATAATAACTGCTGTCAAACTTTAGGCGATATCGGGTCATGTCGACAGATACTTGTGCGGTCGTTAAAAATCGATAAAGATCAGATATACTATTTTATTGTGTACATGCTTCCTTTTTCAAAATTTATTTAATATTATTCTTCTTATTATTATTAACTAAAAGGTTATTAATTCTCTTATTAAAATACTTGTTTTATATAAAAAAAACTCTTCTGTGGTATATCACTGAGAAATTGATTGTTACAGGCAATTTTGTAAATTCAGACATTATGAAAAATGACTTGAATTTCTTGATGTAATTTATAAAAAATTATAAAATTTTAGGCATTTGTAAAATGTCTAGACATTTTAAGGCAATTTACAAAATGCCTGAATTTTAGGCAATTTACAAAATGCCTGAATTTTAGGCAATTTACAAAATGCCTGAATTTTAGGCAATTTACAATTTGCTTAATTGTACAAATTTTTCACCTTTGTGCTAATTTCTGAATTTCTCTGAAATTTCAATAAGCATGAAGCTCTGATTGTGGTTTTAGCGATTTCATCAATAACATCAATGTATTGCCTCTCTGTGAATATTAAACATGTTATATGATAGCACTTCTAAGTGAAATAATATTTTGTATTTTATCTGTAGAGATATTGTATTACTGTGGCAATCCCTGAAAATTGCATGATATAAAGTTCCTGATAAAATTATTATGAATATTTACAATAAATTCATTATATTGTACACTTTACTTGCATCTGTAGTACAAAATTATCTAACACATTTGATGTATGAAATCATTTTCTTATTTAAGTTATGATTTTATATTCAAAAAAGTGTTTTTATCATGTGCAAATATTTACTTAATTAAATTATTACTTAAACATGATTAAAAATTAATTAATTTATTAAATTATTTATAATAAAGCATTAATGGTTTTGATCTTAATGCAAAACTTATTATTTGTTATCTTTAAATATAAGCAACATTAAATATCAATTTATTTAGTTTACAAATGCATATGAACAGTTTTTTTATTATCATGAAAACTAAAGTTACTATTAAGATTAATACATTATATTTTACATAAATGTACTTGGAAAATCATCCCTTTCATGCCAAAATTAGGGATAAAAATTGAGTTGCACTGATTGTGTTTGCAATAATTATCAAAATATGAAATAATTAAACAGGTGTTGATATCATAAGATAAACTATTGAGCACTGTTTACTTGCAACAAAATATCTCGGCTTATACAAATATGCATAAACAGGTTGTCTGCCTTATGAAACCACATAATTCATTTTTTATCAATTTTATTTTTTAAAAGTGCATACTGTTTAAGGCACTCTCCGTAAACAGATATCCTGTAGAGCGTTGTCGTACAGGCTCTCTACTTTCTCTGTGGAAGGTCACGTCGAGATGAACTGTGTATAGACCAATCAATGCGTAGCTTTCATCTAGACGAAAACACTATTAAACACATTTTGATTTCGTAATTTCTATTTTTAGACCAAGGTTTGCATGCTTATTTAACAGCAGTGTTATTCACAGTCTGCAATTGGGCGGCTCATTTCAAATTGCGTGACGTAGACGATGTAAACAAGTTACGTATCATAACAATTTCGTCATGAATATTATGATGCGAAAAGGTCACCTGAACGTGACCTTCGTTTGGAAAAGGCCAGATCTAAAATAGCGAGTGTAAAATTTTAGATCGGGTTTTAATCAGATTGAGTTTAAGGGAACTTGCTAAGAAAGATTACTTTGACTGCACTCTTTTAGTCTATCACTTAAGTTATTATTATAATTCATCTATAACATCTGTAGTCACCCATCTAAGCAATGACTTTGCAGTCTATTGTTCTTCTATGATATGTGTTGCAGAGCCCTGCACTCTAACCAAATATTTATACGGCTGTTCAGTCAGACTGCAGAAGTTGTGAATATACCCAATGACTGTTACATGTACATTTATCTAATGGTAACCAAGCTTTAATTGTCTTCTGAGAGCCTTAAACTTAATAAGTTAAACAACAATCTTAAAACAATTATAAAATTTAGTTTAAAGGTAACAATGCTCTCAAGTTTGAATCCTGAACATTTCAAATAAAAAAAAATATTCCTTTCTTTGCCTCTGTGATGGAACTTTTTTTATTTCCAGAAAAAATGCCCCAACATTGAAATCTCGATCTTGAAAGCCCTTAAATACTAGGGCACCTTTTCACACAAATTCTTACAAAAATAGTTTTTGTAAGTCAATTTCATAATTTTGCAGTTCAAAGTCAAGGGATAATAAAAATAACTACGGTGTGATTATTGATTTTCAAAGAATAAACAATACGAGATTGGCCAAAAATGACCGTATTATTAATGTCTCTAGCTTTTGCCTTACGATGATATTCATTGTAAGATTTTTGTGAAAAGCGCCATTGAACATGATTAAAACTAATGAATTGGCTGTAAAACTGTAATCAAACAACATACTGTCGTTAGATCAGCTTTTATCATTTTATTGTTAACTTGCCTCATTCAAACCTTTGTTATCTTAATACCCCATATGTACATTTTATGTTAGTATAAAACCTTATCATTTAATTAACAAACTTAATTGTCTAAATGTTTTGTTTATTGACATACATGTATTATTGCTGTATACAGTTTTAAGAAAATTATTGAGTGTCACTCATAATAAGAAAATATTAAGGCAGTATTTTGAAACTTTTTCAGCTGGTGCCCTCCAGGGTACTGGACAGAATAAACAACCAGTAGTTACAGTGATTTGTATTGGCTTTTAAGAACAAAACCAAGCCATCCCAAATGTCCTATTCAGAATACTGTAAATAACTTGCTGATTAATTGGGCAATATCTTTTACTCACAATGAGAGTCAGCACCTTCAGAAGAATTAGGTTTCTATCATCGTCGGCAACCACAGGCACAATACTTACTTCCGTAACACTCCATAATTACCGTGGGCAATTTGACTGCTTCATTAATTATTAAAAATTACAAGATTTTCCTAACCAAATGGCCCACAGCACATAATGCAGCATAGCAGAGTAATGTATTGTGAGATAACTGATGCTGGTTTCTATGGACTGTAAACCATTGGTATTAAGGTTTGCACAATTTAAATACACTCTTGAAAAACTGCATGCAACAGTCTATAAAATCACACACTTTTAGATTTGATTGTGGCATTAGGATCAGCATTGTTACAATATCAGGAACACCATCATATCAGTACTATCAGTACTTTGATTGTCATACGTGGTGCATAGACTTCAACTGCTCTCTTCAAATCTGGTAGTCCACATTTTTTTCTCTGAACAAAATCCAGAAGCCAAACTGAATAAACATATTAATCAAAGGATTGCATATATTTAATGTTTATCTCTGTTAGAGGCATTTTTATGGATTCCTTGATAAAAAGTATTGGTTGTTTTCTGGAATTACAATTAATCAGACTGTTTTTATGAACAAATAAGGAAATAATCGTGTAATACAAACATGTAGAGATTCTTAGAAACTCCAATTAATTAGAGGATTTATCCTTTATGTTAGTTTTCAGGGCTCGAATTTAAGCTCGCGAACTCGCAAAATGCAAGTGGATTTTGAAAATTGCAAGTAACTTTTATTTTAACTCGAAAATTTTTGCGAGTTAAAATCATCGCAAAAGTTTTACTGTCTAAACTAGTAAGGCTCAAATCAGCATTGAAACGGCCAGATAATATTAATTAAAAACATTCACTGTTAAAGCATGTTGGGTTATTTTTGTCTATCCCACAATAATGCCATTGTTCTATCTAGTTAAATGTAGCACTATGTTGTTTTTACATTACATATATGAATAGTTACTATGTGTGCTATAAAAATTTATAGAAAAATGCGAGTGATTATTTTCATTTTGTGAGTTGAAATAAAATGATCCTGCAGAAATTTGCGAATCCAATTTTTTTGTTAAATTCGAGCCCTGGTTTTATATTATTGATAACATCTACTTAGTCTTTGCCATTCTTGTACCCAGAGCTTATCAAGACTTGATCGATAGTATTGAGAATCTTGATTAATATAAACCTCTGGGGTATGAGAATGAGTCTGCCTGCCTTGATTAAGTTTAACCTCAAGGTCTGATGATTAAATTATTTTCTTCAAATTAATTGTCTCACTATCACAGACAATAAGCGGAAGAATGTTATTGTTTCATTATAGAAATCATTTTTTAATGCTTGTTTAGATCAGTCACTAGGTTTGATGCATGACGAAGCTTTAATTGATTACACTTGTGAATGTCTTCGAGTATTGAGGTCTGTGGTGGAGTTAAGGCTACATGCAGAATTTTGAATTAAGTTTTTTGAAAGGGTTTTTGGTTCCAATCCCTACAACTTACAAGACTGGTAAATAAATACATGAATATTGATATCTATTGTTATCAACAGTGAGTACAGGAGTACTGTAGCCAGGGCTCGAATTTAACAAAAAATTGGACTAGCTAATTTTTGGGAGTTCATTTTATTTCAACTCACAAAATGAAAAAAAATCACTTCAATTTTTCTCTCAAAATTTTAGTCGCATACATATTTTCTATTCTTATATGCAGTATAAAAAACAACATAGTATTACATGTATATTTAACAGTTGATAGAACAAGGGTGTTATTGTGGGATGCACCAAGAATATCGAACATTTTTATGGCGAATCTTTAATCAATAAAATCCATGATACCGATCTGTCTGGTCGTTTCAATGCTGATTTGAGCCTCATTAGTTTAGACAGTAATATTTTGCGTTGTTTTCAACTCGCGAAAATTTGCGAGTTGAAATAAAAGTTACTTGCAATTTTTTAAACTCAACTCGCATTTTGCGAGTATACGAGCTTAAATTCGAGCCCTGTGTAGTACAGACTTAGTGATTTATATCATCCACAAAGTTTTGAGACAAAAGAAATTAGCTACAACTCTTAAATTTTGATGATTATTTTTTTAGAATCATTATTTTTAATATATTTTATTTTGGTATTTTATAAAATGAAAACAAATTTCATGAATGCAACACATTTATAAGATTCAGCATCTAACATCCTAAGGCCCCCAAAACAATGTTTATTGTAATCATTTTCCATAACATAGCTTTTATGCTATCTAGTTGATTCAGTTATAACTATGATGACCAAGAAAGAAAGCAAAACTACGAAGTATATCAAAAAAAACATTTACCAAATTTTAGATAAATGCTATTCTGAGTAAACCTACAATCTGAAAATGTCTCCAAACTTTGTGTGGGTACTGTATGATTGGAAATTTTCAAACAAAATTAAGTATTAAAATCAGTGGGGTTATTGTATATCCCCCTGGCAGTTGAAACAATTTACTTGTACCTAGCTTGAAATCCCCAGATTTATGTTCTGTTGTCATTATTCTTTATGAATTTTTTAAAAAGTTAATCAATGAATTTATTATGAATAAGAACTTTAAAGCAAGTCTTGTTCTAGAATTTTTACTTCTAAATTGTAAATAGAGTCGGGTTGACTCATAGTATTTATGAAGAGCTCCTGTTACAATTGACTGTTCACTTTTCTCTAATAATGTTGGTGGCCGTCATTGTTTTCCATGTTTGACTTTCAATTGAACTGTTGGTGTTATTGTCTTTCATGTACTATGTATCATTATTATATAGAGTTGTTATGATTATAGATACCATTCTTCAGGTAAATAAATATTAATAATTGGCAATATTGGCCATAGTTAATGCCATGGTTATTGTTACATTCAGTATTGGCTGACCAGCATTACAAGAGTTCACTCTAAGGCTAAGCATGTGAGACTATGGCCATTTACCTTTAGCTTAGTGAAGTACTAATAATGCTCAAGAATTGGTTTCTGTAGCAGGAATAAACATTCGCCAAAATTGTTAAGGAGTCAATTGGGCCCCTAACTGGCATTTTTATGGTGCTTTGAAATATATTTAGAAGCATTGAAATACATTCAAGTGTTTTGATGAAATATCTACTCGCATATAGTGACTGTTCAAAAGAGAATTTGTATTCCTGAGTACATAAGGCAAGTTTCCTTAGCTCATCGCTAGCTTGTGCTTTGTCATCAGGTACCTTTAATTTGTTATCAGTAACATATTCCTTATGGTGATAGTAGGGTGCCAGGGCACAATGCACCAGCTAGGGATATGGTTAGAAAACTCACCTATGGTTAGATGAACTGTTAAATGAATGCTTTTTGAAACATAATATTATTGTCCCTAATTGGCTGAATTAAAACACTGTTCCTGATTGGCTGAAGAAAAGTTCTTAATCACTTTTAAACATTGTTTGTCATCAACCAATGACCATCCATGGCTGTTAACCGCTCTTAAATTGGCTAGTTAGTTTGACCGCTCTTAAATTGGCTTGTTAGTTTATATTAGTTGAAGCTCAATTCACTATACTAGTAAACATATGGAAAGAAAACTGCATTAAGAATTATATAGAACCATAATTACCAAACCAAATAGAGCCTGGAACCAATCCTGTTATGGTCAAATTTCATAAAGATCTTATAATAAGCTTGACTTTTGAACTAGGACTAATAAGCCTTAGTAAAAACACTCATTAAAGTGCTAAGATTCTCAGAATATCCTTACAGGGTTAAATGCACTGCTAGGGCTAGAAGATAATGTAATAAACTTAATAATTGGTGATATCTGAAGCTCATTAGTTTATTATATTACATTATATGCCTCATGAATACTTCGTTAGATGGGTAATGATGTGGTCAATAACAATGAAGCATTGTCCTTAGATGAAGAGGTCATTGAGATTCCCTCTCTACATGATAGGAAATTTGTTCTGGGATTTCTAGATTAATTATACTTTATTGCAAAATGTTGTCATATTACAGTTATGTAAAAATAAGTAAGAGGTATGTTTGTAAAACTTTGAAGTCAGAGTAGAGTATTAAGTTTAAATTTAATTAATAACATATTTCAGATAACAGTAAGGCCACAACAAATTGATCATATGTTCTATGGATTTGCTTGCACCTTAATTTTGACGGTTTTTCCAAAAAAAATATTTTTATTTCCTCGCTCGCTCATAAAATTTTGGTCAAACCGCTATATAAAGCAAGTGAATAAAGACTTTTTTTATTTTGTTTCTTCGCTCGCCCCATTTTTTTTCCAGAAAATTCCGTAGGACATATGATCAACTTGTTGAGGCCTAACTAAGGTTTTGGCCTCAAGTTATAACTATATTAGTAAAGAGCCCTCTCCAGTTCAAAAGATATAAACGAGTATTGAGCAATTGAGTATTCTGACATATGCCTATAATTATTGTTGCGTTCCTGAACTTAAACAGAACAGAACAGATCTTTTATTTTGTCACAGTTTACAATAACATGGTAAAGACATGTGAACAAATTATGACCAAAAAAAACAACATGACAGTACAATTACAAAAGTTAAGAATTGATTTTTAAAGACAAAATAAATGCAAGTTACAGGATTGTCAAGTGTGGGGATGGTGGTGCAAAAAGTTACAAAAAATATTCAAGGGTAAAATCAAAATACTGTTGTCCTAGTTTTGTGCGACGGTTTGAAAATAAAAATAAGTAGGAAAGACTTATTTATTTATTTAACATACCCTGTCTGGGATTTCTTATATGGATATGGAACCTTTCAAAACAAAATGTGATTTTGCAGGATATTTGCGAAGCAATGTTATTCAAAACATATTCGAAATATTCATAGCATTAAAATAAGTTTTAAATTGTCTTTTCATGGAATATAAATTTTGATTTAACTGAGATGAAAAGGAGAGAGAAAATTATAATATTGACCAATCAGTGAGCTCAGTGAGCACCATTCTGGTACCCAGGGGACTTCAAGATTCTTTATCCATTGAATCTGATTCTGATATCCTTCGGGTGCAAGATTAGGGTGAACACAGGCAATTTTAAATTCATAGTAAAACATCTAAGTGTTCATGTATTAAGCTATATTTGAGAGATTGTACCATTTCAAAATATACTGAACGAAACTTCTAAGTACCTTGATTTCAATATAGTAGGAATTTTTTGTTTTTCTTCAATATTTTATGCCCAGTTGATAATGGAAATGTGTATATGCTTATACTGTTGTCTGCTGGCATAGCTTTAATTTTTCTTTATTGACACAAAATAGGTTTAGTAGAGCATGTGCTGAAAAGGAGAATTGGGCACCTGTTTCTCATGCAAAAATCCCACATTGTCAGTTTTTGTGAAAATCATTAGTGTGTTGATATGCTTAGCAAAATCAAGAGATGGCTCAATGTTGCTACAAGAACAGTGAATTGTCATACGTCTTTTGCAAGGCAGTGTGTCACCTGCAGAGATAAGAATTCTATTTTTCTGTATAATCAAAGCAATTAGAAATCTTTCCATATCAACACATGCACAACAAACCGGTTTTGCATCCATAAAGGAGCATGAAAGCCATGCAAGCAGGCACAGTATGGTCCTATTCACATTTCCATAATCTATCATATATAAATGTTTAGGTCTTACAAACCAAATGACAATCAATGCTTGGTGATATGGTATTTCGGTATAGTTTTACTAGATATTGACATGATATTTTTTGCTGGATTTTTCAACAAAAATATTCAGCTAATAGTTTGGCGAAACATGGGCAGGCAGGCGGGTGTTGGTGTTGTTAACAATTGCATTAAAGTTTTCAATTTAGCATATATCTCTGCCATTTATCGTCAGATCTTTACGAAACTTCATAAGATGATAACATTCTATGTGATGAACAGAATTAGAAAGTAACCACAACTCTACCTGCCTTTATTATGGATTATTTCCGTTTGTAATTTTTGCGATAAAGTTTTTAAATCTGGCTTTAATGTGGTTTCCACGTTACATTTCTTGTTTAATTAATATTTCATATTTTTCAGTACGTCTGGATGGTCAGGAAGGTAAACAGTTTGGTTTGTTAATGGTAGAAGTTGATAATAACTGGACCCCTATATGTGATGATAAATTTACCCAGAATACAGCAGTTGTTGCTTGTAGACAGTTAAACTTTAAAGATGGACGATATCTCAGAGGTACCTTTCACATTGTCTTTTGTGCTGATTCTTTACTGTAGCTCTGTGGGTTTTATAAAAAGTAAAAATATAAGTAAGAAATTGCTGTTTATAGTCTAAGTTTCATGCTATATGTAGTACACTCTCACATACCTCACAGCTATTACTCCTGGTCATTGGGCTACTAGGCAGCACATAAGCAAAACTCTAGTAATGAAGCAGGTTGCCTAAACATTATCGATCCTTTCCACTATAAAGCATATATTATAGCAATTTAGTTGACTAAATGTATGTTAAGGCAACAACAAGTTGATCATGTGTTCTACAGAAAAAATGGGGCAAGCGAGCGAGCGAAAAAAAATAATAATCTTAATTCAGTTGCTTTATTTAGAGGTTTGACCAAATTCTTATGAGCTAGCTAGAAAATAATTTTGTTTTGTAAAAACCGTCAAAAGTTGCGAGTGAATCCACAGAACACAATCATGATCAACTTGTTGTGGCCTAAATGATATACTGTCATCAAAAAATCAATTGTTTCCATAGTAATTATACTGGGGGAAAACTACTTGTAAATTGTTTTTGTGGTTGAAGATCATGGTGCTAATATGTTTCGAGCACTTTGGTACTTTGTCCTTGCTCACTTTACTTTGCTATATACTTGGAAGATTATTTCTGAGTGTAACACAGGATTATTTTATGTGTTTAGGCATAAACTGGCTTGTTTTTTGAAGAAGGCAAAAAAGCTGAATCGTATAAATTCTAAGGAGTATTCAAACAGTATCAAATTGGAGGACACAGCTATTTCCTTTACATTCAATACAGTTTATACTTAAAGTCTTCAACTTACCTTAGAACTATAAGCATTACAAATCATAGGAATATTATTGTCTTAGTTTAAAAATTTTAACTCTTGAAAAAACATTTCCCTTTGAAATTTCTCTCCGACAAAAATATCAGTTTTATGTACTACACTATTGGTAAATTTTATTCAGCAGTCAACGAAACATCCATTTAACCCACTGATTTAAATTATAGATTCTAAATTGTTTGATAATCTGCGACATAAATACAAAAATCTATTTTTACAGATAGTGAGTAAAAAAAGGACTGTAGTGAGTTTTTATGTCCAACGATTATAGAACAATTATTGAGTATTTAAATCAGTAGGGTTATCATTTATGCCTTTTGAATAAAATTTATGAATACAGTTCTTTTTTAGCAAGAATCCTTTAGAGGCTCCTTCCCTCTAGAAATTTCTTTAAAATCATGCAGTTTTCCCAAAATTGGAGGTTTTTTTTCCCCACAGTTTCTATTAAATTGCGATGAAATTTCTTCAAGTGTTTTATGTAAAAAGACCCAAGCCCCTTCCTCAAATACTGAAAAAAGCCCTGGAATACTGCACATCAAGAAACTTAAACATTTGGACCACTATAAATCAAGTATCCTAAATTTTTCAGGTGGAGAGTTTGAGAGCACTTCCAGCGATATTTCACCTGTGGAACTAGATTGTACTGGTACAGAAAGTCATCTCAATGAATGCCTAGCTCTTGTTCATCATAACTGTTCATCTAAAACCTTCTCTACATTATATTGTTCTACTAAATCCATCAAAGTTAAAGGTAAGTTACAGTCTGCGATCTTAGTTGGTAGTAGAGCTGTCATTCGTTATGCACCGCTATATGTAACAGAAACATTGCAAATCTTACATGCAACTACTGATAAAAAATCTAGCCTTTTTAAGTATTTACCGTCATTTAAGACTGTGACACGCCCCAATCGGTTAAATTCTTGTAACTTAAGGTTAGATGAAATGAACAATGGAAAAACTGGCATTTCGCTACTTTTATTTCGCAAAGGGAAGAGTTTTCCAATGAAATAAAAATATCGCCAAATACTGGTACGTTAAAATCATACCGCGGTATGTAATGCCGCAGCTGTGTATTGCAATATACCGGTATTCTGGTATATCGTGACAGGATCGTGATAACCCACTAGGAATTGGGTGATTGCTTCCTTTGATAGCCCCACAGACAATCAAGCTCCAAGAATTCAGGGACAAATTCTGATAAGGATGGGGGTGTATGTAGCAGAGGTATAATATGGCACTTGTACTTCCTTGCCTTTTAGCTAGCTTTTATGGCGACGTGGTTGGGTGTTGGCATATGACTTAAGAGGTCTTTGGCTCAAATCTCAGTTTGGACCTTGAATATTTATCAGGTTACGTATTGTATTGTAATATAATAGTCAGCATTTTGATTAATTATGTTGTGTATAAGCTTATTGCTTAATATAATTTCAGCAGCCTTTGACATCCGAATAAACAATGAAGATGACAATGGCCTCAACAACAACAATAATGTATATGGTGCCATTGAAGTTAACAAATATGGTTTCTGGGGTCCAGTGTGCTACAAGAATTGGTCCAACTTTGAGGCAAACACAGCTTGTAAACACCTCGGCTACAGGGGAGGGGTTGTTCATTATGCTACGTTATCAAACTTTGAACCAATGATTTTAGGACAGTTTAAATGTCGACAACGTGACACAATGTTATATGACTGTGACTATGAAGGGTTTGGACATGATAATGGTTGTGGTTTAACTACATCAGATAATACTGAACAACAAGTTGCTGGTGTTTTATGCTATCAAGATGAAGGTGAGTCATATAGATTGTATCAATTTTTTTGTACTAGGTTTAACACTGTGCGAACACAATTTTGGATACTTTATGGCCTAGCTTCCTTCAATCTGATTAAAACCCGATCTAAAATTTTACCGCTCGCATACTCGCTAATTTAGATCTGGCCTTTTCCAAACGAAGGTCACATTCAGGTGACCTTTTCTCATCATAATATTCATGACGAAATTGTTATGATACGTAACTTGTTTACATCGTCTACGTCACACAATTTGAAATGAGCCACCCAATCGCAGACTGTGAAAAATACCACTGTTAAATTAACATGCAAACCTTGGTCTAAAAATAGAAATTACGAAATCAAAATGTGATTAATAGTGCTTTTGCTTAGATGAAAGCTACGCATTGATTGGTCGACACAAAGTTCATCTCAACGTGACCTTGCATTGACTAAGTAGAGATCCAGTACGACAACGCTCTACAGGATCTCTGTTTACGGAGATTGAGCTTTCTTTGACCGTTGTCTGCAACCAGAACTAACATACTCTTCTACAGGGTCAGAAAGTTTTTTGTATACCTTATAAATGGAGGAAAATTGACATTATTGTCAAATTTTTATTGAAGGGTATAACCTCTCCAGATGAGATTTGCACCCATACCCCCATCGGAACATGAGATTCTAAACCCTGGGGTATTACCAACTGCCCTACGATCCTGGGTTGTTCTGTATTTAAAGTGTTGAGTTTTTCTAACTTCCGTCAATAAGATACATCTCCAGTGAAATATTTTATGATGAATTGTTAGATTTTATTCAGTTTTCAGTTGCGTTAACCCTACTGATTTAAATACACAATATTTGTTCAATAATTCCCTTTACATAGATACAGATCACTATTTTTATTATACCCCCGCTTCGAAGAAGGGGGGGGTATACTCTTTTACCCTTGTCCGTCCGTGCGTCCGTTACAAAATTTCCGTCGCAGTTTTCTCAGCAACTATATCATGCAGCAGTCTAATACTTTGCATATTGCTTCATCCCATAGTCCCATGTGGTGTAAAGCGATTTCATGCTCCTTGCTCATCTACTTCCTGTTTGTCGCATATTTTTAGATTTTGGCGGGGGTATCACTAGTGAGCATTAGCTCACAGATTTACTTGTTGTTCGTGACTAGAATAGTACTGTAGTGGGCATTTTATTCAGGAGTGTAATTATATGGCCCCGTGACAATTGAATAAAATTCATAGCCTATCCTATTCTTTTGCTGAAATGATCCCTTAATTTTTGCAAAATTTAAACAACGCCATATCTAGAATAAAACACTACACCACTATTTGGTATAATTATCTATTCCTTTTTACTGATAAGTCATATTTAGCATTTTCAAATTTTTCTTTAGTTCACACCTGTTATACATGTATTAAGTTTATACACGCATGGGTATAAACTACCACTGCGCATGCGTCATCGTCATCCACAAAATTAACACTTTTATGTAATTGTCTGTCAGTTTTACACATTTTAGCGAAATGATTGTACTTTGAACACTTATGGCACTTTTGTCTCCATGCTGGACAGTCTGAATTAGTTTTATGTTTATTGTTTCCACATCTGTCGCACTGCTGCGATTTTCTTTCCTTCATGGAAGCGTCTAGGATCCGTTCTTGGCGTTTTTCCCTGCTTTGGTCCTTGCGTCCGTAACGCTTGGTTCGTGTGCGTCCCGTCTGATTTGATTTAGAACCTTGGTATCTTACATAATCAATGTTTTTCTCTTGCTCTTTCATCGTGTCCATTTGTTTCTTATTATACTCGTATTCCTGAGCAATTTGAATAGCAGAATCTAGATTTAAGTCTTTGCCTTTTTCGATCAGCCTTTCCCGAACTTTTTCGGATGAACATCCGAACACAATTCTGTCTCTGATCATTTCGTCGGTTTTTTCACCGAAGTCACAATCCTTAGCACTTATGTTAAGTCGCGCTAGGAATTCATCAATTGAATTGTCATTCTGCATTTCATGATAAAATTTGTATCTTGCAAACACAGGGTTTGCCTTTGGTTGTACAAATTCTTTGAATTTTTCAAAGATTGATCCTGGCTTTTTGTTCTCCTCTTCCGTGAGATTCCAGGATGAATGCAATGTCCTGCCTCTTTCGCCTACCCAAAGTAGAATATAGGCACATTGTTCTTTTCCGCCTTTTCCTTTAAGCGGGCCATCAAACATAAGTTTGCAATGTACTTCAAATTTGTTCCATGTGTCTGGTAAGTTCGTCGAATTCCAGTCCATTCGCGGGTGTGGAATACCCGACATCTCCATTGTCACTTATTGTGTTCAAACAGAGTTAACCAACACAATTTAAGAAACGAAATTAAATTTAAAATCCCGATTCTGACACCATGTTATATTCCTGTTATAATCTGGTCATTGATATTATAATCATTTAAGCATGAATAGAGAACACACAACGAAGTGATGTTGACTGTATTTATTGGACTATCAAAGTGTATCTAATACATAGTTGGCGGGGCTTATAGTAAAGTATGACGCATGCGCAGTGGTAGTTTATACCCATGCTTGTATAAACTTAATACATGTATAACAACTCGGAAAGGCCGAGAGGTAAAACCGCCTACAGTGTACGATTTATAACTATTATTCGTAGAGATTGGACAATATATGCATGCTATTTATAAAATTTTGAAATATAATTACAATTGACTTTATGTTTACAATTGCTGAGTATATTATTTAAATTGACTTTACTATGATGCATTTAATTTTTTTTCTTTCAAAACAAACAGAATGTTATACATGTATTAAGTTTATACAAGCATGGGTATAAACTACCACTGCGCATGCGTCATACTTTACTATAAGCCCCGCCAACTATGTATTAGATACACTTTGATAGTCCAATAAATACAGTCAACATCACTTCGTTGTGTGTTCTCTATTCATGCTTAAATGATTATAATATCAATGACCAGATTATAACAGGAATATAACAACACCTATTACAATGTTTTGTAATAATTTGTCAGGTATCGACTTGTACTCTTAAACTTAATTTCACTGTACAAGTTATTTACAACTGATTTATTTCAGAAGGTATACAATTCAAACTGTCCAATCAATGGTATGGTGAGGTCCAGGTTTTATATAACGGTTCCTGGGGCTCAGTATGTAGTGACAACTGGAGTGAAGATAATTCTAAGACAATCTGTAATCAACTTGGATATAAAAATGGTCAAACAAAATATGATATTTATACTGCTAAGAGACCAGCATACATGGACAATGTTAACTGTATGGGCAATGAGGACTCGATTCTGTTATGTGATTATACACCTGGTTGGATATATCCTACAAGAGAATGTTCTAGTGCTTATGTTTCCTGTGAAAAAACGGGTAAGTACAGTCTTCTCAACTAGCTGTCATCAGCACTGAACATTGGGTCCAGCAAAATGAATTTTTTTATGCACCGAAAGAAAATTTGCAGGACCAAAAGCCTTAGCAATAATAATCATAATACATAATGTGAAATATAGTACAAAATGTTCAATAATTACTCAACGCATCATCACATAATTTAAACAATCAATACTAATTAAACTTTTTATTGACAGTAAAAATACTTTCTAATCATGTATAAGTTTGTAGACTTATAATTTATCAATACTTGAATCAACACTGTTCTGATTGTAAACTTTGATAAGCCAATATATCATGTCTCTCTGACTGGTCATTTAGCCTTGTGCACTTAAAATAAATAAAAAATAATTGCATTTTATAGTCTAAGTTTCATGCTTACGCACGTTCACCGACTTTACAGCTATTACCCCTGGTCATTGGGCTACTGGTATCTATCTATCAATCTCCCTGGGGAGTCTTTTACTCCGCTTATTAGTGCAGCCGACAATTTGGCGCAACGGAATTATACCACCCTCGCAGGTACCCATTTACACCTGGGTGAAGTGAAGCAATCGCAGGTAAATTTCTTGCTCAAGGAAATTAGCAGTGACCCTTGTGGGATTCGAACCCAGGACCTCTCGATCCCTAAGCGGGCATCCTACCACTGGACTACTGCTCCTACTCCTCATGTGTGGATGAAGTGCACTTCAAGTGCACTAGGGTGTAAACTTTAGTGAGAACTCAACTGTAGCTAGTCCATTTTGATGATTTAATGTACTACATCCTATGTTAAATAAACAATACAACAACAAAAAGGGAGTTTTACTTTAAATGGGAAATGGTACGGTAGCTGTAAAAACTGGTGGACTGCCGGACTGCTCACTTTCTAAAAGTCACTGGACTAAAGGTGATTTTGGTATACTCTGTCCACAGTTCACTGGCTACATTCAAAGACTGAGTGAACACTGTAGCCTATACTCTTTCTTGTTAGGAAAGTTTCTTACCTGAAGCATTCATAATCATGATGGATAGACACTTTCATTTCTTGAAGTTTGAGAATTGTGAATAATTACATTTGGATAAGTGACTTAAAGTTTGAGAACTAAAATTTGGCTGTAAGCATAAGGTTTACTTAAAATTCAAAACACATAACATCCCAAGTGTGGCCAAGTGGTTAAGATGAGGACTGGGAATCATTGGATAGCAAGCTTTGCATTGGTTTGAAATTCATCCATAACCTAACCTGTTGTTACCTTGAGCAAGAAACTTTATCCTACTAGCTTAATATCAGGAAGCTGACTCGAAAGTGTTATACATGTATCTTAGTTGTAAGAACTTGTTTCACAATCAGTAAATTGTCACGGCACTTACCTGTTCACTTTATGGGAAGAAGGATATGTAAGCGGCCGGATAGCTCAGTTGGGAGAGCACTCGCCCTGTAAGCGAGGGGTCCTGGGTTTGAGTCCCGGTCAGGCTGCATATTTTTCTTTCCCTGTGACATTTGGCGCCCAACGTGGGACCGTGACAATTACTTGGTCAGTTGAGAAACGCTTGTAATAATATAAATGCTCTTTAAGCGGCCTGGAATTCTGGATTTCAAGACGAATTTCCAGTTCGTGGGGGAGTATGTCACGGCACTTACCTGTTCACTTTATGGGAAGAAGGATATGTAAGCGGCCGGATAGCTCAGTCGGGAGAGCACTCGCCCTGTAAGCGAGGGGTCCTGGGTTCGAGTCTCAGTCAGGCTGCATATTTTTCTTTCCCTGTGACAAAATGATAATAGATAAGTACAAACCAAATTACTTTATTTTATTTATAACCCGGTAAACCTTTTCACAAAATTTCTTGCGAAAAAAACTTATTGTAAGTAAATTTCATAAATTCGCATTTCAAAGTCAGAAGAAGAATAAGATAATCATGATATGATATTCAAATTACATACAATATTTGACATTACGCAAGAGTGGAATTGATCGGCCAAAAAAATGATGTGAACCCGGGTCGATAGCGCAGTTTGTAGCGCGTCGGGATTTGGATACTCGTGCCCGAGGGGGTGCGGGTTCGAATCCCACCCGGGGAGGTTATACCCTTCCATGAAAATTTGACAATAATGTTGATTTTCCTCCATTGATTAGATAATATGGAGAAGTTTCTGGCCTTGTGGAAGGGTAGGTGAGTACTGGTTATAGACAATGGTCCAGGAAAGCTAGGTTAGGTGCGCTGGATGCCGTGAAATGACCTAAATTGTGTTGATACGGCGTTAACTCCAATAAATAAAATAAAAAATGATGTATGTTTCTTGCTTTTGGCTTAAATGATTTTCATAAGATATTTAATTTGTGAAAAGCCCCTCTGTTGTATTTTCAGTGTGTGGTAGTATTGACATCAGGAAAAAAGACGACATGCATTATATGAAGTATTGTAACATAGTAGAAGGAAATCTGACAATAATGTTCATTGAGACAGTCTCAGCCGAGGATTATCGTTACTACACAAACCCTGGCTTGATTGAAATAACCGACTATCTTCTATTGTACAGGGTTTATCAGTTACGCAGTATTGAAATCCTTTTTCCCAATTTAGCCATTATACGAGGAGATAACTTATTTACAGACTCTTACGCCTTGTATATTTTTGAAATGCCTGATCTTGTGGATCTTGGACTGAAAAGTTTAGCAACGATCAGTCGTGGCGCTGTGAGATTGGAAAAGAATCCTAGCTTGTGTTACATAGAAACTATAGACTGGGACGCCATTATGGTGGACTCTACTGAAAATTATTTCAAAGATAATAAACTGGAAAGCGAATGTTGGAATAAATGTTCTTTTAATTGTGTGAAAACCCTCTCTGTTAATAAATATCTACTAAGATGCTGGAATGAAAATTCATGTCAACAAATAACCTGTAAGTATTTTAAAAATTTAGTATTAGGCCACAACAAGTTTATCATATGTTCTACGAATTTTTATGCGGAAAAAATGGGGCGAGCGAGCGAGCAAAGAAAAAAAATAAAAAAAGTCTTTATACACTTGCTTTATATAGCGGTTTGACCAAATTTTTATGAGCGAGCGAGAAAATAATTTTTTTTTTTTTTAAAAAACCATCAAAATTAAGGTGCGAGCGAATCCATACTGGGGATGACACAAAAAAGAGATAAATCTCTTATTTCCATGTATATTAAAATGGAACATGCTGCCTCGATTCTCAGTGAAACCTTTAAAATCTTTAATAACCTGTATCTTTACAAAACAATTAAAACTTCCTTTTCCACAAGTGCTTGAAATTGAAAATAAAAATGTATTTTTAGCATTAAAATTATTTTCTTCAAACTAAGATGGCCATCCAACATTAAAGAATGTTTTACCTATAGAATTTATTATTGTCATTGTTATAAAGTTTTTCATGAATAAATTCAGAAACTGCCTTTTGGAAACATTCACTCTACTTAATGAAAGTCAACTACACATGTAGGAGGCTTGTTATAACTTTTTGATAATGTATATTTTTTTTAAATTTTATAGTTCTTTTTTGTCTGTAGATATCATCTTAACTATTTTTTTAGCTCACCTAAGCCCAAAGGGTTCAATGTGAGCTATTGTGGGAAGTCTTACCAATGTGCGTAAGTAAGTGTGTTTGTGGGCGCCTGTATTACTTTGAGTGTTTGTCGTCAACAATTTCTTAAAAAATCTTCATGTAGCATCATTAGAAGTTGCTTAGCAAAGATTGTTCAAATTATGCCCCTGGGGTCAAAATAGGCCCCACCCCAGGAGTCACAAGGATTATCAAACCATCACTGATTTTAATCATATTACATATTGTACATTTAAATAGGTGTTTATGTTTTAGTATGTTTTCATCAATATGTTCTTATATTATTTCTAGCATGTCCAGACAGATGCCATACAGGTATATGTAATAGAGATATATGTTGTCATGACAACTGTCTAGCTGGTTGTACTGGTTCTACATTACAACAATGTACAGCATGTAGATATGTTAGTTACCAAGACAACAGTGGAATGATCTCATGTACTCAATTATGTCCTAGTGGAACCTATATGGTACGTCTGCTTACATGGTCTCTCAAATTGAGCTAGTTTTGGACTTTTTCAACATCATGGGAATGGGGTTAGGGGCCAAACTTTATATACAGAACATATGGGAAAATGTTAATTACAGTTTCATTGATATTACATGTATTATACATTGATTTTAAAATTTGACATTCATTTTCTGTCTTTTTATCAAGAAATAACTTAGTTTTCCTTTTAAAGTGCAGAGCCCAGTCTGGGATATTGGCACACTTGTAAAATTCAACACTGAAATTTGTGATAGACTTCACACAAGTGAATATCAATTCTATGGTTGTTAAAATTTCAATTAATCTATATTTATATATTTTTTTTAATTCTCTAGTATCGTAATAGAAGATGTCTACTAGAAGCAGAATGTATAGCTGTAGCAAATAATTCCAGGAATTATAGACAAAATAGAAATAATAAACAACTAGAAGTATTAAAACCTGTGACAATCACTGATGAGAACAATGTTAAGAAAGGACTTTGTGTTTCACAATGTCCTGATGGATATCAAACTGATCCTAATGATTCCTATGCTTGTGTACCATGTGCTGGAAAATGTCCAAAAGGTAAGCACAGCAAATAGTCAGATGATCTACAATGATCAAAATGCTATAAAAATACAATAAATGTTTCATTTCTTTTTTTTAAAATGACCAATTAGCCTTTAGGTTGTAATGAATATATTTTGCACATGACTTAGTTCACTGCTTGTCTCAACTTTTGTGCTGAGGATTTAGTGCTAACAATCAACATTCACAGGATCAAATAGAATTTTTTATGAATAGAAAACGAGTAATTATTTTCAGTGCTACAGAAAGCCATATTTGAAACATGTAGTTATGAATCTCAATCGTGTTATATGTTCCTGATGTTAAGTATTTAACCCTTACATTGCCAGAGCCAAATATGAAAAACCTTTGCCACCAGCACCATCAGGTCAGCTGACACAATACATGCCAACTGACCAGACTCTTTGCTGCTTGCTGTTCATGATCCAATTTTTATCCTGAAATCCCTAAAATGACAATGGATCGGTCTAAAATTAAAGATAGACTATTCCATTGTAGAAATTCAGCATTGAATGGGTTAAGTATAGAATGCTTTATCTATGGAAAACTCTGACTCTTTGTTATAAAGTGTCATGAGCTAAAATATAGCTGGAAGTCCTGATTTGATTTTTTGTTGGAGTTTTGGTTGTCAAAATTTTCCTGGATTTGTGCTTGGTGTCAGTTGTTAAGTCATGTAATCTATGGCCCATGTGTGCCAAAAGGCTCATTGAAATTTTATAAATTCATGCAAAGACTAATGCTAGTAGATCTGCTCTGACTTCTATGTCCCTTTTCTATTGTATGTGTACAATCTTAATACCGCCTGGCTAGTTCAGTTGGTAGCACACAAGTCTACTGATTGAGGGGTTGTGGGTTAGTTTCCTGGGCGGGGCATACTTGCGTGGAGCTTGGTCATGAAATTATTTCTATGGCCATTCTCCCTCCTACCAATGACATCAATTATGTAGGGCAGTTGTCAGTCACTGATGAAAGTATGCGCTTAGTAGTTGGTTAACAGCTAAATCCAGAGATTTAGCCTTTCCAGGAGGAGTAAGTAGATTGACTGACGGCGGTAATATGACCTATAAAATGTGTTGCTACAGCGTAAAACCAAATAAAATCTTAATAGACCTTTGTTTAAGATTACATGGAGTGATAAAATGTGTATTTTTTGTAGTGAAAAAAGGTCTTGAATTACATACTATAGACAGTATTCATGCAGCAGAAGTTCTCAAAGGATACAATATCATTGAGGGAAATTTAGAGTTTAAACTGATGTATGGAGGTAAGTGTTAAAAGTTATAGATATATTTAATTTGTATTTGTTGGACTGTTGTCTAAAAAACCAATCTGATTAAGAATCCAATCTAAAATTGTCGCCTTGCATACTCACTTATTTTATAAACAAATCTAGTTGACATTTGAAGGTTTTGAGGAGTGTGGTCAGAAAGATTCATTTACTATGAAAACTCCTTTATGCTTCTCTATATAATAATGATGTCTGCTTTCTAAATGGGACCCTTGGCGCGTTGCTTAAGCATTTTGCTAGGTATCGCTTCGTAGCGAAATCCTAGGAAACGACTTGCTACAAGATATCGCTTCATTTGGCTACGTAGCGAAAGCTAGCGAAAAAAATCTTTGCTACCCTAGAGCGCTTTCTCAAGTTGTTTTTTCCCGGCTGAAAAACTTAGTTTGTACCAAATGCACTCGTGTGGAACAAAGTTGAAATAAAAATATGTGAATTCAGAACTATAGGATTCAACCTTTATTGCATATTTTGTGAGTTGTGTAAAATAACTTACATTTCTTGGAACAAACAAACCTTATTTAGGTGGAAAACACCATAAGTTTCAGTTCTGAATATAAACTCTCACCTTTTACTGTATGTTGATATTTTTACTTGTCTACTTTTCAGATAAGATCAGTAAAATATTAGAAGAAAATCTAGCTGACCTGGAGGAGGTCACTGGCTATGTAAAGATTCAATATTCCTTTGCCATACTGTCTCTTCATTTCCTAAAAAATCTACGCAAAATTGGTGGTGAAAACTTATATAATGGGTAAGTCTTCAGGACATTTATTTTACATGGATTAATTAGTGGTTACAGCGTTGGATTGGTAATTATTGGATAGCCAGCTCCATATTGGAGCAAATGCTATCCAGAACCTTATTTTGTTACGGTATACATTCATAGTTTCTTAGGTGCGACAGAACTACATACACTAGGATACACCATTGAGCTAGAAACTCTATCCTACTAGCTCAGTACTGGGGGACATTGAAGCAGACTCAAAAGTGATAAATTTAGATCATATGCAAAAAAATGTGCAGAGGACTCAGAGTGCACAATTACAACTCACGGATTATTCTAATTTGTAAGAGCTAAACTAAACTTTCTGAGTTAGAACTCTACAAGTCAGCAGTATGAGAACATGTGAAATATTTGGTTATAATTGAAATCATGAAAACTGCTGAGAGACTATACTTTACGAGAAACAGAAATCTCTCAGTTGATTAATAGAAAAATTTGCTGATAAATCTTCTTTAGATCTGTATCTTCGATAAGTCCAAGTATCTTACTAGCTTAACCAAAACATTAATTAATACTGATAGTGGTATCACCATTTTTTATCCTACTAGCAGAAAGCCTGGGACTTCTGGAACTTGAATAATACATTCAAGCTACTTGATATTTCTGCCCCATTACAATAAAATATAATTAATCTGGCTGAAGTCTGTTTAAAATACGCATTTTTCTAGAATATAGACCATTTTACAAAAGTAGATTTAAATCAAACATTTAAATAAAAAGATCATTAGAAAATACACATAATGTGTGTTATGCTGATCCAATTAGGACGATGCACATTCATTAATTCATGCTTTGTATGTCTACCCAAGGACAGTGGTTTTTTTAGGCCATTTTGGGGTCGAAATTGGGCCCCATTCCCCTCTCCAAAAAGTATATATTTTTCCCCTTTTCAGGTAAAAAAATTCCCCTGTCAAAGTGTCCTAAAACTTATGTACTTTTAAAGCATTTTTGCCCATTCCTCAAGCATAACAGAGAAATCACAGATGAAAATATGGGTTCAATAGTTGAAGTTTTATATAGGTTGACAGAAATGTTACTCTGTAAGAGGACCAATGTTATCTCAAGTATTTAAAAAAAAATCCCCTAATTTCGTTTTTGTCGCTATTTTCCCCTCAAAAAGGGCCCTGCCACCTTTCCCCTAAGAGTGAAAATAAACACTGCGGTTAGGAACCAGTATGTATTGAAATATATTGCCATACGGTTTTTACTGTATTCTTATTCCCTTAATATTGAACATTAATTATTTTTGTGATTGTTTTGTTCTAGGTATGTTTTATATGTTTACAATAATGAGAATCTACAGGAACTATTTCTTGAGGAAGTAACTAAAAGGCTGTACTTAGGTCCGGGTAAAGTATTCTTCCAATCCAATAGAAAATTGTGTTACAACAAAATCTCTCAGTTCCTAACAACAGTTGGACGTAACATGAACTCAATTAGTGGGAAAGACATCTCCAATGAAACAAATGGTGACATGATTCCATGTAAGTGATTTGCTATGATTGACATACATTCATTCTTTTTATATGCCCGAAAGAATTTCGGACATAATATGTTATACCCCCTGGCATCCGTCTGTCTGTCCGTCCGTTAGCAATTTGGTTTCCAGAGCATAACTTATGTTCCATTTGGCCCACAATATTCAAACTTCATAGGATGATTGTCCATATCGGGTAGAAGACCCCTATTGATTTTGGGGTCACAAGGTCAAAGGTCAAAGTCACTATTACCTTAAAACTGAAAAACAGTTTCCAGAGCATAACTTAAGTTCCATTTGGTCCACAATATTCAAACTTCATAGGATGATTGTCCATATCGGGTAGAAGACCCCTATTGATTTTGGGGTCACAAGGTCAAAGGTCAAGGTCACTATTACCTTAAAACTGAAAACAGTTTCTGGAGCATAACTTAAGTTCCATTTGGTCCACAATATTCAAACTTCATAGGATGATTGTCTATATCGGTAGAAGACCCCTATTGTTTTTGGGGTCACAAGGTCAAAGGTCAAGGTCACTATTACCTTAAAACAGTTTCCAGAGCATAATTTAAGTTCCATTTGGTCCACAATATTCAAACTTCATAGGATGATTGTCTATATCGGTAGAAGACCCCTATTGATTTTGGGGTCACAAGGTCAAAGGTCAAGGTCACTATTACCTTAAAACAGTTTCCGGAGCATAACTTAAGTTCCATTTGGTCCACAATATTCAAACTTCATAGGATGATTGTCCATATCGAGTAGAAGACCCCTATTGATTTTGGGGTCAAAGGTCAAGGTCACTATTACCTTAAAACTGAAAACAGTTTCCAGAGCATAACTTAAGTTTCATTTGGCCCACAGTATTCAAACTTCATGAGAGGATTGTCTATGGTATCTTTTTTCTCTTCTTTGTTTTTCCACAATTATTCATAATATGATATTCATATGAAATATTCTCATGTCTTACAAATGCTTCATCTTTACTATAAAAAACAACACTTTCGGGCATATAATGCTTCACCTAGCCGTGCTCTTGTTTATGCTGGGTTAAGCGCCCTGTCAACACAATTTCAGGTTATTTTAGAATGACCAGTGCACCTAATCTAGCTTTAGCGTTTAATCTAGCATAGGACCCTTGTGTATGGAGAAGTTGCCAGTCTTGTGGAGGGGTAGGTGAGTCCAGGATATGCATATCATAGAAGGTTGAAACAATTCATTTATTTTTATTTTCATTATCATTATTACTATTTTTATTATTATATAGGCCAGTAAATATGTTACATGGAAATAGTTTGTTTTAATGCATGAATTTAGATAGAACTGTTACTGGCGAAAGTAGGGGCCTAGTAGTTGGTTCACAGCTAAATCCAAAGATTTAGCCTTTCCAAGAACAGAGAGTTAGTTGACTTACAGCAGTTGTAATTATTTTTCTTTGTTTGCTTTGTGTAGACAGTTGTCAGTCACTTGCAAAAGTAGGGGCCTTATAGTTGGTTAACAGCTAAATCCAGAGATTTAATCTTTCCAGGAGGAGTGAGTAGGTTGACTGACTGCCGTTGTATGACCTATACAATGTAATGCTACCCAGACTTTGTTAACATTAATATACATATATGTATACATTTCAGGTGAAATACAAAATTTGACTCTTAGTTTAATAGGGTTAAAGTCTGATTTAGTAATGATAGAATGGACTTTAATGGACAATATTGTTGATCCAAGACGTTTACTTAATTACATCATCTATTGGAGGGAAACGTGAGTACATATACTTAAGAAATAACTGACAGTTGTCTATGTTTTATTGTTTTATAAAATGTAGGCACAAGCTTTGATGCACATAGGAATTAAACCTCAAGTACTTTTGCACAATAGATTTTATTAGCGCATCAAAACAGATGCCTTTAATTATACTCCCGCTTCGAAGAAGAGGCGGTATACTCTTTTACCCTTGTCCGTGCGTCCGTCCGTTACAAAATTTCCGTCGCAGTTTTCTCAGCAACTATAACATGCAGCAGCCTAATACTTTGCATATTGCTTCATCCCATAGTCCCATGTGGTGTAAAGCGATTTCATGCTCCTTGCTCATCTACTTCCTGTTTGTCACATATTTTTACATTTTGGCAGGGGTATCACTAGTGAGCATTAGCTCACAGATTTACTTGTTTATAATATAAAAGACAATTGTAAGTTGTTTCAATAGACCTAATCCGGAATTCAAATTTATGGTTTTTTTCCGTCTGTGCACAGGTGGTACAAACAAAGTTTTCTACACATTATTGCTAAAAAGCACAAACTTTGGATTAAATCTTATTGTTCTTTGTACATAATGCTTTCATTGTAACAGTGAAAGTTTGTGTGTACCGGAGGGGAAAACCCATATACATGTATTTGAATTCCGGATATAGTCTATTCTAACATGCAAAATGTATTACTACATATACATGTATATATTCAGTGGAACTATTTTTAACCAATTTACACTATAATGGAATACAACACTGTTGAAATTCATTTAAGCAGTATAAAAACAAAATAATACAATATTCAACTACAGATAGAACTTTGGCATCATTGTGGGATAGACGAAGAATATCCTATCAATTTATCTAGTCGTTTCAATGCTGATTTTAGCTTCATCAGTTTGGAAAGAAATATTTTTGGCGACGATTTCAACTCGGAAAGTTTGTGAGTTAAAATTAAAGTCACTCTCAATTTTCAAAACCTGCTCGCATTTTACGAGAATGCAAGCTTAAATTCGAGCCCTGTTTATTACAGCATTATATTTTATCGTAAAAAATGTACAGCAGAATAATTTCCCTTGAAACTATTTCATAATTTACTTACTTAACCTAGGGCAAGTTTCCTAAGCATATCCCTTGCTAGTGCTTTTTGCCCTGGTAACCTTCTTACACCAAAAAAAATACTTATGTGATATCAAATCAACAGTACCAGGGGGCAAAGCACTAGCTAGTGATATGCTAAGGAAACTCACCCCTAGTGACCCTTTAGAAGCATGATTGACATGATTTTAGAAGCCACCCATTGTTGGTGCCCTCAGTTGGTAGCACGCAAGTCTACTGATAGAAGGGTTGTGGGTTTGATTCCTGGGCAGGGCATACTTTTGTGGAGCTTGGTCATGAAATTATTTCTAGGGCCATTCTCCCACTGCCAATGATTTTTATTATGTAGGGCAGTTGTCAGTCACTGAGGATAGTATGCACTTAGTAGTTGATTAACAGCTAAATCCAGAGATTTAGCCTTTCCAGGAGGAGTGAGTAGGTTGACTGACCACCGTTATATGACCTAAACAATGTGTTGCTAGAAACCCAAAACTTGCTCCATAAATCAGTAAATTGTGATTACTTGTATATATGTTTTATTTTGTAGCTCTGGTGAACCATTGTCAACATTTGAAGGAAGAGATGCTTGTTCTGAAGATGTGTAGGTTTTATTTCATTTATAACCTGTCATTGTCTTAATTAATGTCATCAGTAAAGTTATTCAGCACGAAACACCTATTTCTAACTAGAGAGAGATATCTAATAAGAATGTTAATTTCCGACAGTAAATGAACTTTAGTAAATTGATTTTTAATTAGGTTTAAAAAAAAAGCAGTGTTAAGGACCCTACCTGGCAAATCTTGCTGCCCCTTTTTTAGTAAGAAAAATGATTTTCTTTCTTGAAAAAAACATTATTTTACCATAGCCAAAGCACAATGAAAACCACTTTTTAAGCTCCGTAAAATAATTCTTACCCTTATGCTACCTTACTATTTCAGTCTGTTACCTCTAACGTGTGATTTATTTTTACCCTTTTATGCAATAACAAGTACAAATTATTTTTATACCCCCGCTTCGAAGAAGAGGGGGGCATACTGTTTTACCCTTGTCCGTGCGTCCGTCCATCCGTTACAAAATTTCCGTCGCAGTTTTCTCAGCAACTATAACATGCAGCAGCCTAATACTTTGCATATTGCTTCATCCCATAGTCCCATGTGGTGAAAAGCGATTTCATGCTCCTTGCTCATCTACTTCCTGTTTGTCGCATATTTTTAGATTTTTGCGGGGGTATCACTGGTGAGCATTAGCTCACAGATTTACTTGTTTGTTTTGTTCAGTATAATAATCTGGTAATCAATCATACACTTACAATACCTTTAAGGACAAGTTATATGCAATATTGATCATATAAAATCACAATTTACTATGTACTATGTAGTTATAAATGCAGTCTACCAAATTTGTTGGTGTCTGGTTGCCTGGGAAAACCACTTTTCAGTTCGGGCAATCAACATTTTTTTTGGCAACCAAAATGAGATATAGTGCTTGCTCCTCAAATGACAAGTTAAGACAATCAATTTCATATCATAATTTCCTAGACTGTAAATGGTGACATGTTTTCTTTATTCATTTATATTCTTTATTTATATTTTATTTGCATGTATAAACTTACAATTTTGATTATTATGTTAAATTTATTCTACAGATGGTTTCAGAAGCATACACCACCGAATCATAATTTACCTTCAGCTAAAGCAATAGTAGGTGGTCTTAAACCTTGGACAAATTATGCTATGTATGTTAAAGCTGCAACAGTGTACACATCAGTACAAGGTGCCATGAGTAATATACTTTACTTCAGAACAAATGCTGACAGTAAGTGTGATACATGTAATTTAGGCTTTTTATACCCCCGCTTCGAAGAAGAGGGGGGGTATACTGTTTTACTCTTGTCCGTCCGTTACAAAATTTCCGTCGCAGTTTTCTCAGCAACTATAACATGCACCAGCCTAATACTTTGCATATTGCTTCATCCCATAGTCCCATGTGGTGTAAAGCGATTTCATGCTCCTTGCTCATCTACTTCCTGTTTGTCGCATATTTTTAGATTTCGTTAAATGAAACTTACATTATGATAGTCATATTTCTCACTGGGGATATCACTAGTGAGCATTAGCTCACAGATTTACTTTTTTATTTTGAAAAAAAAAATGGAGTTTGAATACATAATCAGGAACAGTTCTAGTCAAAAAGCAAGACCTACTCTGACAAAAAGCAAAGAGGGATATGTCCCTAGATTATGAAACTTTTGTTATAAAATGGATGCTACCAATGAACAAGAACTTAAGAGGTTTCCAACTTAAAGTGGCAAAATAGTTGACACTGGGAATTTAAGCTTGTGTTCAAAGTGAATAAACCTTACATTAAAATTATACCAAGTTAATGGAATTCTTCTCTAAGTAAATAAATCAAAGCAGAAGTTGGATGAACATTTTTATGGAAGCAGTCTTTAAAGCCACATTTAATTTATATCTTGACTTTATAGGTCCCTCAAGTCCTGTAAAGCTGCAGATACAATCAGATAAACAGGAAGAGTTACATGTGATATGGGATGCACCACTTAAACTAAATGGTGAAGAGACAACAGTTTATGTTGTACAATGGCAGTATAAACTACTTGATACCGACATTATAGATACCAGAGACTATTGTCTGAATCGTAAGTTGGATTTTATAAAATAAAATGTGTTGTAAATATAGCAGAAGTATTTGTGACATGGTAGAATGTCTGTTTACAACTAAAGAGATCAGAGTTATGGGTGATACAATAGAATGTCAGCTTATGACTAGGGAGGTAATGGGCGTTTGAATCTGAATTTGGACCATGGAATTTTATCTGGTTACATTTGGTGCCCAAGATACAAAAACCTGCTAGAAATTGAGTGATTGCTTTTTTCTATTGTCCCAAAGACATTGACGCTGTAAGAATTTAGTGGGTGCATTTTGATAAGGAGGGGCCAGAGGCTGTATGTAGCAATTCATTGAAACTCAAATTTACATAAGACCAAGGTATATTTTGTTTTTTTGGGGATCCTGACAGAATACAATCTAACTATCACCTGCATTTTCCACGTTTTTTTTAATCCTCAGAATCCTAGGAAACCTAGCTTATCCAGAGCTTACTCGGTGAAATGATTGATGTAACAATAGTCTATTTTATATACAATGTACATATATAGTGAGGAATATCCTTCATGTATTTATAACATTTGTTTATTTCCCCAGCTATTACATCCAGCTTGTTCCGTCAACCAACTGTTACAGATAAAACAAAGGAAAATAATTCAACAGAAGAAGAAGAAGAAAAGAAATGTTGCTGTCAGGAAGCAGGAAATAAATTCCTTCATGAAGAGAATCAAAGATTGCATTCTATTGATTTCCATGACTACCTACAAAATATTCTCTATGCAAGGACAAGGTATAATTGTCTCCCTTTCAAGCATTCCTAGTTTTCCTTGCTTATTAGGTTGGATATGAAGCTGTAGCAACTCGATGTATTTGTCATGTCACGGCAGGTCAGTCACCATTCATGGAAAGACTATATCTCTAGATTTAGCTGCTAACCTTGGTACATATTTTATTCAGTGACTGACAACTGCTGTACATGATTTAGAATCAGTGGAGAGAGGGAGCATAGCTGTAGAAATAATGTCATTTGGATCTCTGAATTATTAGGAACTTTTGTCTAAATTATGTATACCGGTAAACACTTTCTATTAATGATGATATTTCAGAATTGTATCATATTTTGACTTTCCATGTTCAAAGTTAATGTTTCTTGTATTACAGTTCAACAGTATCGGTTAAAACGGCACTCGACGTAGTACCTGTAAATCAAGCATTAAATTTAACCTCAACAAAAACTCAAGATGAAAACAAGACATCTAATCTCCCTGATACATCCGCTGAAGAATCCAGTAAAGTTCATCAAAATACAGTTAGCGTTGGGATTTCATCACATGCCGCTGAAAAATCTGGAAATGAGTTTGATTTGGTGACAGAGAGAGAATGGACTATAAAGAATCTTGGTTATTTTACTCATATTAATGTCAAGGTTAGCTTCAGTATAAGATTTATTTGTGATTTATCATTATTTCAAATACTGCAAATATGTTCTAAATTTAATTAGTCTACATAGTTTCATTTCTGTTAAACTGAATTCAGTTTTACAAACTTTTCAAAACTCAGTAGGTTACATGTACATGTTGCCTAGCTGGCTTAGTTTACAGATTGACTGCAAATCCACTGTAAAGCCTCAATTACACTTTTAGCCCGGATAAATTGTTGCAAATGGTGGAATTTTGTTAATATTTTTGTGAATTTTCTTCAATTTTTACCTTGTGACAAGCTGCAATATTGCCCCCAGTTTTGGGCAAAAACTCACTGTCAGCATATGTTATACAAATTGCTGGCTTAGTGCAAAACAGTCATTACTCAATTTAAAAAAAAAGTGAGTTATGACCATTTTGCGCATAGCCCGTGAAATGTACTTTGAAAGATATTGTATTTCTATATTTCAGGTAAAAGCATGTAACAGAGATTCGGAAAATGCATCTTTATTACTCTGTAGTCCTGAAGCTTTTATATTTGGTAGAACTTTACCTAATGGTAAGTTAGATTAATACATTTGTATGTTGATATATCTTTTTATTGTATCTTTTGGAGCTAGTGTGTAGTTTTTCACCCAGTGGCATATATTGCCACTGCCCTTTCCAAGACAGAAACCCCTTAGGTTTTGTTTGTGGCATTTCTTTAATAAAAAAAGTTAAAGAATCTTTTACAAAATTTTCTCTAACTTTGCTTTTTGGCTGTGGCAGGTCTGTGTTTTTATACCCCCGCTTCGAAGAAGAGGGGGGTATACTGTTTTACCCTTGTCCGTCCGTGCGTCCGTCCGTTAAAAAATTTCCGTCGCAGTTTTCTCAGCAACTATATCATGCAGCAGCCTAATACTTTGCATATTGCTTCATCCCATAGTCCCATGTGGTGTAAAGCGATTTCATGCTCCTTGCTCATCTACTTCCTGTTTGTCGCATATTTTTAGATTTTTGCGGGGGTATCACTAGTGAGCATTAGCTCACAGATTTATTGACTGTTGCTCTTCCTGATATGTTTTTCACTCACCATCTTATGATTTTGTGATTAATTTTCCTCTACTCAGAACAAATATTCATTGATTTTGAATTTTTTGTGACATCATGTCACCTTTTTAAGCTGACTGATCTTAATTACATAATAATAATAAAAAAGACTTTATTTAACGAGGCTACACATTTGGATAAATCCAATCTTCCATGTGGACCTCAAGAAAACATGTACAAGTTATTGACATTATTTACATGTTGAAAAATAAAAAGAAAGATAAGTAATACAATGCTAAGTCACACAAGCCTGAAATAGAAACAGTGAATATATCCTGTGGACAAAGACCAATTTTCATTTATCGAGATTTCCATTTAAGGTATTGATTTTTGAATGATGTTAGACTTTCAGCCAGTCAATGTTAAGAGGAATTTCATTCCATATAACTGATCCTGAATATGCTCGGGATTTTCTAAAGAATTCAAGTTTAGGTTTTGGGACGTACAGTTGTTTATTAGAATTTGACCTTAATTTAGAGTTGTTGCAAGAGACAAATTTATTATTTAAATAATCTGGAGCATGGTTGTTTAGGGATTTGTAAACAAGAATTGCTTTTTTGTGGTCAACACGGTCTGCAAATTTCATCCAATTAAGTTTCTTAAATAATTCCTCAGATGGAGCATCAAATGGCTGGTCGAGGATTATACGAGCAGCTCTCTTTTGAAATTTTAGAATTGTATTTGATAATTCCATATTGCATGATCCCCATACAGTACAGCAGTAATCAATATGTGGAAGGATGTAGGCATTAAAATAGAGTTTTCTGGTATCTAATTAAGAAATTGTTTGATTCTAAGAAGTAGGTATAACAATCTATTACATTGTTTTAGTGTAGCTTCTACTTGGAGCTTCCAATTCAGGTTTTTGTCAATATGTACTCCATGTAGTTTTTGCCCAAAAACTTGTTCTAAAGGTTCATTGTTCAATTTTAAGTAAGGTGTTGCCAAACTGTTGTTTGATTTGTCATAATGATAGAGGCTGAAATAAAGATTGATTTTGTCTTTGAACCATTTGGTACCATTCCATCTATGTCACACCAGGCCTGTACAGAATCTAATTGTGATTGGAGTTTGATACTTACATCATTTTCATTTTTCACACTTGCTTTTAATGTAGTGTCATCTGCAAACATTTGTGTGTTTTATGACCGTAAAGGGTCACATGATATGAGGGGACTGGCATGACCCTTTACTGGTCATGTGATCAAAATCAGTAAATCAATATCTGTTATACCCAGCAACAAAAAATGATCTATGATCCACCAAATATCTGTACTATTTCATGTACCATGTAATGTATTATTTTTTATATTACAGAACTGGCTGACTCAGTAAATGCAAGCCTTGTTTCATGGGAGTTAGCTACAAACCAGACAGGAGCCGTGTATGTAAAATGGAAGGAGCCAACACATCCTAATGGTCTTGTTTTAGCATACGATGTACAAGTACAAAATCCTAATATTGTGGTGAGATATTTTACAAAATATGTTTAGTTTCTTTTAACTTCTCTTAGAACAGATCATAATAATACTTTTACAAGGGGTGTCCCAGTAAATCGTGGACTCTGTTTATGGTGGAAAAAATACGCGCAATCGTAAACATGCCATTAAATGCATGTGTTGTGAGTAAGTATGTTAAATTTTTAGACAATTTATTTAGAAATAAAAGTTTTGCTTCAATTTATAAGACACTAGGTATGAAAACGCGGCGCAAGTTACCGTCATTTTAAGACGTCAGGTCTTTGAAACAGTTTTATTCACTCTCCAAGTTAGCCTTGTTGTGAACAGTGACAAATACAGACAATGTATTTATTTCATATTTACTTTAACAAATATGTTTTTGTCTTACTTTTGTTACAAATTTGTTACATCAGTCTCAAAATATAAGTATGGTCAATGATATAATGTCCACGGGTTAAGAATCCAACTTAATTTTGTCAATGATATAATGGTTCACGGGTTAAGAATCCAACACTTCCAGTAGGTTTTGGTACGAAAAATTCGGTGGTTATATTACACAATGAATAACTACTATACCATGTGTAGTATGCACAAGGTATACTTAATGATTCCTTTCGTCTGTCTATGTGTTTGAATTCAAATTTATACCCATCCATGTTGTGCCAGACTGATCATGAAACTGAGTTGCAATTACATATACTCAATCTTGTCCTGACGTCACCTTATCTCGTTGATGTCACATTTTTGTGTTTCGGTGTAAACGCGTATTGCACTTTTGTATATGTATTTTATGATGTGAGATTTGGTGTGATACTAAATAGATGATTTTTACAAATGTCTATGTAAAAACAAAATGCAATTAAAAATTTTAAGTTTAAATTCTGCTGCACACTTGAACTCAGTATGAACGAATATACAAGTTTAAAAGTGATTGCGCCGCATGCACATACCTTGTAAAAATATGACTAACAAACAGTCTTGTAAATTATGATCATCATGTGACGTAAGGAAAGAAAGTTATGGACAAAGTACACGATTTACTGGGACACGCCTCGTGTTTCACAAATGACACTTAATGGAGAAGTTGGAGAACCATGGGTTAACATTGTTTTTAAGTCATAATGTTAGTCATTTGTTGTATATAACAAATTTCTAATCCTTCTGGCTAGCTCAGTCAGTAGTACACTCAACTACTGATTGAGGGATCGTGGGTTCTATTCCTGGGAAGGCCATGGGGCTTTGTCATGAAATAAATATTAATTCTTCCTTACGCAGAGAAAATGTAAAATTTCTGTTTTTTTTCTCTGTATATTTTTATATAATTATCCACATTTTACTTGGAAGCATTTGATACACGCTTTTGAGAGGCAAATTGTATTATTGAAGTTGTATAAAAATCTTTCTTTTTATATGTCTATATCCTGTGTTATTTTGTCGAATACATGATAGAAGTTCTTTTTAATTTCATTTTCATTTTCTGATATTGATATGACTTTGTCATCTGACTAAATAGTTTGTGACGTCATTCAGTTAGAATGGAAATGAGACAAAATTATCAATATGACATAAGTGATTGATCCATTAATAAATTGTAAGAGCAATAGTCCAGTAGTACATGTACGTAGTGCGCATTGGGATTGAGAGGTCCCAGGTTTGGACACTGAGAATTTTCTTAAACAAGAAATTTACCGGTACCTACATTTATTTCACTCCACCTAGATGTAACTAGGTACTCAATCTCCGTAAACGGAATATCCTGTAGAGCGTTGTCGTACAGAATCTCTACTTTCTCCGTAAAAGGTCACGTCGAGATGAACTTTGTTTCGATCAATCAATGCGTAGCTTTCATCTAGACAAAAACACTATTAATCACATTTTGGTTTCGTAATTTCTATTTTTAGACCATGTTTTGCATGCTAATTTAACAGTGGTATTATTCACTGTCTGCGATTGGGCGGCTCATTTCAAATTGCGTGACATAGACGATGTAAACAAGTTACGTATCATAACAATTTCGTCATGAATATTATGATGAGAAAAGGTCGCCTGAATGTGACCTTCGTTTGAAAAAGGCCAGATCTAAATTAGCGAGTATGCGAGCGGAAAATTTTAGATCGGGTTTTAATCAGATTGCAAGGTACTTGGAGGGTTTTTTCTGCTTGAAGGTGATGTCAATGATCAGGGGCTAACACTTATTGTTCAAAGTTGTAAAGTTGACTGAATATGGACATGTATATGGAAGCACTCTGAAGCAGACTTTAAACTGCACTCTTTTTTAACTTTATCTTTTCAATTGTAGCAGGTGAATTATCCAGCGTTTTCTCAGTTACTATGGCAATATTTAAAATCTTTGTTCTTTTTTCTCATAATGTCAACTGTTTATTATACAGGCTAAACCAATGCTGATTTGTATTACTGCTAAAGTTTATAGACAGAAAGGTAAATTGTTATTAGAAAGACTGTCGTCAGGAAATTACACTCTGAAAATACGAGCTATTTCATTAGCTGGGAACGGTTCATGGTCGGAGGAGATATTTTTTCAAATACCAGACCAATTAGGTGAGTTGAGATATTAGAAATTTATCATGATTTTATCCTAGGTCTTGATTACTGTGAGCGGATATTAGTTTCAAATAATACACAGTGCTAGGAAATTAAACTTGGTCATGTTCACATGGTTTCTTAGATTGTTTTCCTTTCTTTTAATTACAATCTTTCTGTGATATGTGTTCTATACATTGAAATAATAGATTGTTTCACTTCTTTAATAGAAAACAATGCCATTTTGAGTATTTAAACTTTCTTCCTTCAAAATTGCCACCCTAGGACTTAATTAGCTCGTTTTTGCTGAATTGGGTTGATTTTATTTGAGCAAGGAAAAAATATAGATCCCATCTTGCAGACAAAAGGAAGTGATGAGCATAATTTAAATACTCCCTAAGGTACATCTATACTTACGCTTGATAGAAATATATTTGAATCAGCAGAGTTAATGTACATGTATATTCCTGTCACGGCACTTACCTGTTCACATTATGGGGAGAAGAATATGTAAGCGGCCAGATAGCTCAGTCAGGAGAGCACTGGCTTAGTAAGCCAAAAGGTCCTGGGTTAGAGTCCAGGCCAGGCTGCATATTTTTCTTAGCCTGTGACATTTGGCGCCCAATGTAGGACTGTAACAATTACTTGATCAGTTGAGAAATGTTTGTAATAAAATTATTGCTCCTTAATCAGCCTGGAGTTCTGAAATTCAAGATGAATTACCAGTTTGTGGGAGAGTATGTCACAACACTTACCTGTTCACATTATGGAAAGAAGGATATGTAAGCAGCCAGATGGCTCAGTCAGTATAGCATTCGCCTTGTAAGCCAGAGGTCCTGGGTTCGAGCCTCAGTCAGGCTGCATATTTTTCTTACCCTGTGACAATATGTACTTTTTTATATACAATGTACCATGTTTGTATAGTGCTTTCTACATATTGAATATATGTTTACAAGTCAAAATCATATGGATAGTTAGGAATAAATGTAATTGGTTAAGGGATAATCAAGTATAAAAATTATGAAATGAAAAATAACGAAAAATAAAGATTAATGATCAATTAAGTGATAGTAGAAATTTTAAATGTAATTTGTTTTTGTTACATTACAGAAGTAACTAAAAATATCAACACACTGGTTATTGTTCTGACAATTGTTGTTGTAATAATTATAATGGTTGCAACAATGGGTATATGGTGTTTCTATAAAAGAAGGTAAGATTATGGTGTATATGAATTTGGGACATCTCTACCATTTATTGAACGATCCAAATGTGTAGCCTCGTTTAATAAAGTCTTTACTTTTATTAGTATACATTATTTTATATATTCATAGAGATGACTATTCAGATTTACCTAATGTAAGCCATTCCTTTTACTCACTCATCTGTACTGTATATTATTCACTGTAATCAGTTTATTAATTAACACAGTCCGGAATATGTTTGCGAATCCCGAAATCTTGCAAACTTACTTTTTTTTTCATTTGATTAGTTTCAAATTTTACATGATGTACATTTTGACAAGTTTACTATCATTGGCAATTCTGGAACTCTAAAAGCTGAATTTCAACCAGTAATAGTTAAACATTACATGTGTATTTGTATAATTATACCCCCGCTTCGAAGAAGAGGGGGGTATACTGTTTTACCCTTGTCTGTGCGTGTGTGCGTGCGTGCGTCCGTTACAAAATTTCCATCGCAGTTTTCTCAGCAACTATAACATGCAGCAGCCTAATACTTTGCATATTGCTTCATCCCATAGTCCCATGTGGTGTAAAGCGATTTCATGCTCCTTGCTCATCTACTTCCTGTTTGTCGCATATTTTTAGATTTCGTTAAATGAAACGTACATTATGATAGTCATATTTTGTCACTGCGGGGGTATCACTAGTGAGCATTAGCTCACAGATTTTTTTACTTATTTTACAGAAAAAGCAGACAAGATCTTATGTATTCAACTAATCCTGATTACATGCAAAGTTATTATGGTTGGTACAATTTTCATTTAATAATCTGACAAGTTCATTATGTACTTTGTCTGCCTTTTGATTGAAGTAGTTGTGTTTGATTCTCGAACAGGACTTAAGTTGACTTATTTTTTCAATACATGTAAATGCAGTTTTGCCAATTACTGGATGATCCTTGTGTATAGTAACCTGATAAAATCCATGGTCAGAATGGAGATTCGAACCTACAACCTCTCGAGTCGTATGTGGACACTCTACCACGTCACCATATAAGCAAACTTGAAGGCAAAAGAGTACAAGTGTCATATTAGACCTTTGCTACATACAACCTCTCCTTAACAGAGTTCACCCTTGATTTTTTGGAATTTGATTGTCTGTGGGACAATCTATGGATGCAATCACACAATTTATAGTGGGTTATTAATGTTGGGCACCAAATGTAACCAAAAATTAATACATGGTCTGAACTGAGATTTGAACCCATGACTTCTCGAGTTGTAAGGGGACACTCGACCATGTGGTCATGAAAGCTAGATTGAAGGCAAGGTATTATACCTCTGCTACATGCTCATGTATAAAAATAGTGAAGTGTTTTCAACTTCACTTTCTCAATGATCCTTTTTAAATATCTGTCATGTTTTTTTCTGTGCTTTGTTAAAGATGTTCTAATGCCATTTCTTTTCTTAGGTGATGTCATTTGTCTATCTAGATGATGTCAATTTAACATAATATTTTCACTACAATGAAAAATAACGATGATGTATCTTTGTTGTAGTTTACACTCCTGATGAATGGGAGATAGAAAGAGACAAAGTATTTATAGTAAAGGAGCTGGGTCATGGATCATTTGGTATGGTTTATGAAGGATACCTATGGGACAACCTTGATAAGAAATCTGAAGGAAAAAAAATACCTGTAGCCATTAAAACAACCAATGCAAATAGCAGTGAACTTGATAGATATCAATTCCTACAAGAGGCTTCCATAATGAAGTAAGACTTCTTTCTTTCTAGTTTTATGGTGAAGCATCCAATAAAAAGCATCAACAAAAAAATTTAGCTTTTGGTTTAGCGAAACCCGAGCGGACAGTTGGGTATGCTGGCATTTATCTGGGGTCATTTACAATGGCATTTAAGTTTTTTATTTACCATATATTTTCGCCATTTATAGTCAGATCTTTATGAAACTTCATACAATAATAACATACCATGTGATGAACAGAATAAGAAAGTAACCACAACTCTACCTGGCTTTATTATGGATTATTTCCCTTTGTAATGTTTGCATTATCTGTGGAAAATTCTGACTTAAATGTGGTTTTACATTATTTTTCTCGTATTATCATTGTAGTGAAAATGTAATCTTTTCATCTTAGATCTCATCTTAGAAAACAAATGATGTCATAATTGAGATGACATGATGTCGCGTTATAATTTTTGTAAAAAACATCTAATGAACACCAAACTAGGCTTGAAAGATACAGAATATTTATCAACTTTGGTGTAAGGTTATTTTCATTTCAATTTGTTAACTTAGAAAATGACATTTTCACTCATAGCTATGCCACTCTTGAAAATATGTTTTCTGAGCTCACTTGGTAGTATTGATCTTACACTGAAGTTGACGAATATCTTCAATATATTAGCTTTTGTAATTCTTATTGAAATATACTGGAACTCACCAATGGTGTAAATTATGACTGTATAAGGTGTACGCATACACAATCCAAGAAATATTTTGATATTGGGCATGTTTGTTTTGAAACTTAAAATATTGGCACAGTGTGAATTCATAGAACACCAATTGTACACTTTGAACACTGTGCCAACTGCAATCTACTTCTTCCAATGTATTGGATGTTGTAAGTGTAATTGGTCAGTGTTAATTACAGCGGCGGATCCAGCGTGATGGGGGTCAGGGGGGACCCCCCTAGAATTTGGAAAATGTACCTGTCCATTAGTGTTTTTCTTGCCTGTAAGTCATTTTTAAGTTGCACGAAGCAATTTTTATCGGTGCTTAACATAGATTTAATGGTTATGTAGTCTTTATTATCAATATGTTGCATTTTTTCTGCAAAATGTGTATAATGTGGTTGTGGTTCAAGATTCAACCCCCCCTAGAAAAGTTCGGACTCCCCCCCCCTAGAAAAGTTCGACCTCCCCCCCCCGAAAAAAATCCTGGATCCCCCCTGAAATACTGCTCAAAATGGTGGTTAAGATGGTCAAAACATGTGAGTTTAGATTATTAATGCTGAAAATAAATTTTCTAGGACTGTACACCAAGTCTGACCTAGGAAATTTAGCAAGTCAACACCAATAATCTGTAGCTAATTTAACATGCATCGAATGCTAAAAATTATTGAACTGATTCAGTTCCGACTGGGGCAAATCTTTTTTGCTGTAGAAGATATGGAAGGGTTGTAACTCAGTTATTGGGTCATTTAGATCCCCTCCAGATCACGCATGCTCTATGTATATAGTTAAACACATTTTGAGTGCGTAAATAATTTACTTAATAACAAATGATACAATTGTATACTTTACAGAAAATTTTGTTGCCATCATGTTGTAAGGTTGATAGGAGTTGCATCCAAAGAAGAACCTGCTTATGTTTTGATGGAGTTAATGTCAAATGGAGACTTGAAATCATATTTACGTTTACATAGACCAGATAATGAGGTAAAATTCTGTCTATATTTATCACATATACTACATATACAAGGTCCAATACGTGTTGGAAAGAATGGACATGTGTCCCGTAGTGTATAGAAACAAAACACACACTGCAGTTATTATGATCTAACCACTGGTTGCCAGCATGAAAGAGCTCCCCCCCCCCAAAAAAGAAATATTCATTTTTTAAATTTTCTTTATTGGATTTAACGCCGTGTCAACACAATTTAGGTCATTTCACAGCGTACCTAACCTAGCTTTCCTGGACCCTTGTCTATAACCAGTACCCGCCTACCCTTCCACAAGGCCTGAAACTTCTCCATATTATCTAAACAATGGAGGAAAATTGACATTATTGTCAAATTTTCATGGAAGGGTATAACCTCCATGGCAAAAAAAGAAATATTCCATACAATTATAATATTTAATGTGGGGTGACTTTTTCATGCATAAACATCTACAGTATCAAGTATTGCTATGTAAGTATACTTACAGCTAGAAAAATTGTTTGCCTGCAGACTAGTTAGATTAAAATATTTACTTGTCCACAGTCATAAATGTACGAGTCCGACAAGTCAGACATAGGAAGTCCACACCCCTACTTAAATTATAAGTACTGTACAATTTTTCTTTAACTGTATAGGACAATAATGGACGACCACCACCTACGTTAAAACAGTTTCTACAGATGGCAGGAGAGATTGCAGACGGTATGGCTTATCTCGCTGATAACAAATTTGTACATAGAGATTTAGCTGCTAGAAACTGTATGGTTGGTGAAGATCTAACAGTTAAAATTGGAGGTGAGTCAGGGCTTTTTTCTTATAAAACAGGGGCCATATCCAGACATGTCCCCTTCTATCTTTTAAATCATGCAGTTTTTCACAATGAAATGGTGATTTCTCCAAATGTTCTATATAAAATATTTTCCCTAAATACTGAAAAAAGCCCTATGAATATATGATTTACTTTCAATGAAAATTTTGTTAGTTTAAATTTGTTCTTTATTTAATTCTTCTATTCTCAAAATGATTGACTCTATAGTCAGAGTTGGTTTTCCAAAGATTAGGTAATGTTTTAGTAAAATTTTGCTATGAAGACCACTTATTATTGCAATGTCTTATGTAACCCAATGAAAATCCATGGTCCGAACTAGGATTCGAACCCACAACCTCTCGAGTCGTAAGCGGACACTCTACCATGTCGCCATAAAAGCTAGCTTCAAGGCAAGGTAGTACAAGTGCCGTATTATACCTCTGCTACACACACCCTCTCCTTAACAGAATTTGTTCTCTAATTCTCGGAGCTTGATTGTCTGTGGGACTATCTAAGGGTGCAATCAAACAATTCCAAGTGGGTTATTACGTTGGGCGCCAAACGTAACCCGATAAAATTCCATGGTCCGAACTAGGATTCAAACCCGTGACCTCTCGAGTCGTAAGCGAACACTCTACCACGTCGCCATAAAAGCTAGCTTGAAGGCAAGGGACTACAAGTGCCGTATTATACCTCTGCTACACATGAAATTTATGATAACTTTTAAGGCCCAAAATTAATGCCTATTGCGAAAACAAGATCTTTTTGATTGGTCCTAATATTCTAACTTTACTGTAATTCTATTGGAGGACTGATTTTATATTGACATATTTAACATACATGTACATGTAATTTTTTATGCAATTTACTATGAATGCCAGCTTAGATGAATGTTGTTTTTTTTGTCGTATCTATTTAAAGATTTTGGTATGACACGTGATATATACGAGACAGATTATTATCGTAAAGGATCGCGAGGATTGTTACCTGTTAGATGGATGCCTCCAGAATCTTTACGTGATGGTGTGTTTACTAGTATGACTGATGTATGGTATGTTATTATTTTTGTTCTTTAAAGCTACAGTCCCATAAACATAAAAATAGCTGTGAGGGCACCGTAGGGGCGCCGTGCGATCAAGCTCCGCAAGGACCCGTACGAAGTCTTGCGTACGTGTACAGACTGTTACGTTTTTACCAGGGTCCGTGAGATGAGCCCAGGATACACGTATCAGTTTCAGAGTCAAATGGTGAATAAAATCGTGGCCGAGTATGGGTTAAACATGCATATCTTCCAGCTACAGTTCGGTACAGGTGTGTTGTTTTGTACCATGTGCGTACCGTCACCTTGATACGCAAGGCTTCCCCTAGGCCCACGACTGTCTGCACGTACGGTTCCGTAACAAGCCACGATTTTATGGGACTGAGGCATTACTCTGATTGGATCACAAAGGAAATAAGGGCTTGCCCATTTTTGTGCTGCTATCCCTGTTGTTTGTTTGCTGGTCATATCAAATGTCCAAATGATGTGATAAAGTATGTTTTATGTATGTTGCAGTTTTGCTATTTGTACAATTTACCAAATAAATATTATAATTGTTATTATTATAAGATAGGGCACGCTTTATTTATACTTTCAGGGAAATTGTGGCAGAGCTCATATTTAGATAGAATAGTGACAAAATTGAAAATAGTGAATTTTTCTTTCATATTCAATACATTAGTTTACCTGTATTAATCAACTTACATATCAACTTTTTTAAAACCCTCAAAATTGTTAACATTTTGGAAGCATTACGGCAGTGTTCTGATAATGACAATTTTGTGCATATATACTCACAACAATTACTGTAATATACGGTAATGTATGTATGTATGTATCATGATGTATAAAACTTACTGTATTTGCAATGGTGTAAATGCTTTAAGTGCATTTTATTGACCTCTTTTTTGTAATTCTCAAAATATATAGGCCAGTGGTGCTTTTCACAAAAAAATCTTACAGTAAAAATCAATGTACGTCAAAAGCAAGAAACATTTATATTATGGGTTTTTTTTGGCTAATCAGTTCCAAATATTTTTTAACTATGTAGAATATTGTAAACCTTTTGAATATCATTTCAAGTAATATGTATTATCCTTCTGGCTCTGAACTGCAAAATTTATGAAATTGACAAACAATAATTTTTTTCGTAAGAATTTTTGTGAAAAGGTGCACAGCTTTCATGAAAAATCAATTACAGGCACTGACAGTTAATTTTAAAACATCCAAGAAAATCCAATTAGTAAACAAATACCGATAGTTTTTGTTTATGATGATTATTATACCCCCGCTTCGAAGAAGAGGGGGGTATACTGTTTTACCCTTGTCCGTGCTTCCGTCCGTCCGTTACAAAATTTCCATTGCAGTTTTCTCAGCAACTATAACATGCAGCAGCCTAATACTTTGCATATTGCTTCATCCCATAGTACCATGTGGTGTAAAGCGATTTCATGCTCCTTGCTCATCTACTTCCTGTTTGTCGCATATTTTTAGATTTTGGCGGGGGTATCACTAGTGAGCATTAGCTCACAGATTTACTTGTATTATTGATGTTTCTCTATTGTTAACAGGTCATATGGTGTTGTACTATGGGAGATGGCTACATTGGCTGAACAACCATATCAAGGTTTATCTAATGAAGAAGTTATGACATATGTTTTATCAGGTAGAATTATAGACAGTCCTGAGGGATGTCCCATTAGATTGTAAGTATTATCTCATCATTTGTTTAGCTGAGCTACGTAGTTGAGCAATTTGTCATATCTGACGTCTGTTAATGAATCTTTATTTTATTATTTCTGCTTCTTGGTTGCAAACCAAGGTCGGTTGGGTAGTTAGTAGCCCCCCTGGATTTCGAATCACGAGTCATGAAGGGGGTACAGGTTCAAATCCCAACCGGGGAGGTTAAACTTTTCCTTGAAAATTTGACAATAATGTCAATTTTCCTTCATTAATATAGTATATGGAGAAGTTTCCAGCCTTGTGGAAGGGTTGATGAGTACTGGTTATAGACAAGGGTCCAGGAAAGCTAGGTTAGGTGTGCTGGATGCAATAAAATAACCTAAAAAATTGTGATGACTCAGCGTTAAACTCAATATAAAATAATATTCTTGGTTGCCAATTGTTAGTAAGAATTGTCAAGCATGGTTCATTTTTTGATATCATATCCATTAGCAACTTGGTTTGTTGGGTAATATTCTATGCACAGGATTTTAAATCTAGCTTCCGGATTCCAGAAGGGTTGCCAGTTCAAGCCTCGCCAAGGATGGGCATACCTTTCCATGAAAATTTGACAAAAATGTTGATTTTCCTTCATTGATACAATTGACCTTGTGAAAAGGAGTGAGTACTTGATATAGACATGTCCTGGAAAACTAGGTTAAGTGAGCTTGTTGTCATAAAATGATTATAATATAAGTTGACACTTGTTTAAACAAATCAAAGAAAAACAAAAAAAGTTTTCATGTAGTAACTTTGTTGTGTAAGTTATGCATTAAATTATTTTTGTTGCAATTTTGATATACAAAATTACGAACAAGTATCTATTTTGTCATATTATATATAGATAAAGACTTATACAGTTTTACATTCCATAACTATGATTGAAAATAATTTGATGTTAACTTTAATATTCTACAATTATATTTTAAGGTATGATTTAATGGTAAAATGTTGGAGATTTAGACCAAAACAAAGACCAACGTTTAAAGAAATCATAGAACTGCTATTACCGGATCTTAATAAAAAGTTTGAAGAAGTTTCATACTTCTTTAGTGAAGAGAACGCTAGACATATGGAAGCAGTTAATAGTAATATTCTTGAAAATCCAATACCTAATATGATTGACGATTTTGATGATGATGGTTATTTTGATTCTCCTGTGAATGATTACATGGAGGAAGTGTTACCAATGCTTTGTGATGAGGAAATTAACGGAGCCGTCGATTCCGGAGTTATCTCTCAAACAAATGGATTAAATCAAACGCACAATAGAGAAGAGGATGTTTTTCATCCAGACATCATGTTCAGTCAAACAGATTTTGACAATAATGATTGTGTTCAGTCATCGTTAGATAAGTCATTAAACAATGAAGTGAAATACCCGTACAATGATTGTGATGATAACAGTCTCCATGGCAACTTGGAGACGGTTGATAATTATTTACCGTCCTTAAAAGAAACTCATCTTGCGAATGGCCATGTTCCATCAGATGTACGGACCACTGTTTGCTGATAATTTCATAGTCATTGTGAAAATGTATCGTGGGTTTAGTGCAAAACGGTCGTAACTCAATATAAGAAAAGAGCAAGTTACATCTGTTTTGCGCTAAGCCTGGGATATGTGTTACTGATACATTGTATCATATCTACAGATTTCAGACTGCAATTCCAGAACAACTCTAGAAATTCCATGGAGTGAATGGTGTACATATTGTAATATATTATTTAATCATGTTGAAGTTTGTATTTGTTTTATAGAGTGTACTTGTACAGTTATGACCTTCTGAGGATGGATCTGCCTTTAATTGTTGTTACTGAAAAGAATTCCATGTTAAAGTTCTTCAAAGGTGATAGAGGGATGGAGATTCGTGACAAATCTGTCCTTTTGTTATTCTTCTATGTGTGTTATATAATGCATAAAGAAAAATTATTGTATTCCCTATGAAACGTTTTATTGTGCAGTTATATTTATGAATGTTGATGCAAAGAAAATACCATATATATGGACTTGTTATGAACTTGTTAATTGTTAATTCACCATTGTTCATTCTCCTCCATTTTCATTGTTGCATAATATACATGCATGTCTTCATTTATCCTTAAACTTATATGTTGTTGAAATATAATTAACTCTAATGGGAGATCACTCTGTTTGGAATAATATGTGTTTACATAATTTCAAACTGAAATATGTTGAACTTTGGATTCCCTAGAATTTTAAAGGATGTCTTCAAACACTATAAAAAAACTTTGTAGAAATTGCTAAGAGTGCCTTTATTTTTGGTGGTATCTACCAAAATTAAATTTGTCCTAAGTTTTGGATAAAAAAAATGCCACCATTTACCCACATTAAATTATTTCTAATTGAACATCAACCCCCCCCCCCTTCTCACAAAACAATTCCAGATATGTTCTCATGTTTTTAAAATCACATATTGTTTAAAAGTTTCATTGAATGAATAAACAAAAGTAATATGTCTGAATTTTGTAATATATATTGATTCTTACACATCAAGGACATTAATTGTACATACATGATGTACCTGTAAAATTCATTATTAAATCATTTCTTTATATAGTAAACTTTAAATTTTAATAAATCTAAATACTTCAGGTCACTTAATTTTTTCAAACAAGTGGTCATAGGCTTTAACTGTTTTAGTGTAAATAATTTTATACAATTGTCAGCGGTGAATGCATTAACCCCACTGATTTAAATACTAGAGCTCCGTTTTTGTTTATAATCAAGGTTCGTACAGACCTTGAAAAGTGCTTGAATTTTAAGGTCTACCTTGAAAAGTGCTTAAAAATGATTTTGAGTGCTTAAAAGTGCTTATTTTCATTTGTAACCTTGAAAATGGCTTGAAAAGTGCTTTATTTCAGTCCAATAGTGCTTGAATATTTATAACTTATTTTAAGCTGGAAAATGAAAGGAGATCAGTCACATAAAATGATGAATAATAGTCCTTTTATTTGGCACTTTAGTCCTTGAAAAGTGCTTGAATTTTATCACTAAAATTCTGTACGAACCCTGATAATCCACTAGATATGGATTTCTAGTTTAATTGATTGTAAGTATACAAATGCTGTGCTGAGTATCTAAATCAGCAGGGTGAATGTATTATGTTACACTGACAGTTGAATAGGATTGAACAATATTTATGTCTTTGTGAGAGTTAACAATCCTGCACTTGTGTAAGTCCTTGAATGTATTTATGTTTATTTTGGTGCATGTCATAGTGCTAAAAATCAACTGCTTTATTTATTTTATTTTCACTGTTGATATTACATTGCTAATGTGTCCTTAATTAACCCCCCCCCCCCCCGGCAAAAAATAAAATATTTTGGGGATATACAGGAGTCTGCTTGTAGGTCTGTCTGTTGGTTGGTTGTTCCAATGGTCTGTAGCCTTTTTTTGTCCACTCAATTTTTCAGCACCTATTTTACGGACTCACTCATATACCTGATATTTGACAGTCATGATTGTGCATATCCAATTTTGGTTACAGTCCATTGATTTTTGCAGAGTTACAGCCATGTGATGAAAGTCTTGTCTGCTCATTTTCGCGGCACCAAACTTCTTCATAAACACCTGTTGGGAGGTATTTTATCACATTCAGTGATAGGTGTAGTTTATTTTGTTTTCAATGAAATACCAAATTAGGGGTTTCCATTTAAATACAATCAATATGATCCTCTGCCTCTTTGAAAAGATTTTCTTATAAAACTCACCATGGCACTGTCTCCTAAAGCCTAGTTGGTTGTTTATTCTGAAAGGAGGTTTTTTTTGCAAGGGAGTAGAGTAGGGAAGTTGTGTTTACAGTAAAACTGGGATATATAACATACTCAATGGGCCATAGAAAAAGGGTATGTTATAACCGAGGTATGTTATATCCATATAGCATACTAAGTATGTTATATATCAGGATGAAAAACGGGCCAGAAAAAATGGTACATTTGTATGTTGTAACCGAGTGTATGTTATAACGGAGTATGTTATATCCGAGTTTTACTGTATATAGAAATTCTTTTACAATAATCATGTATGAATGTTATGGTCCAATCTACCTGTATGCATATTCTAATTTCATGTGTTTTACATTGTATTTATAGATGTAAAAACAGATATAGCTCTTGTAGGATAACATAAGACATTGTTTACATAGAATATAGTTTAGATTTGTCTCAAGTTATCCTAAATGACCTATAACTGATACCCTATGTTTACTATTTATTTATTTATTCAATTAAGTTTAATGTATTTATTTTTTCAAACCTCAACTTAATTTTCAGGTATGATTTTGTTAAGACTTCAATGATTTATTTTCAATTTTGTTACAGTATTTTCTTTTAAATTTTAATAGGACACAAAGATAAAAATCCGTATAAAATTCAAATCAAAGTGTTTTTTAGTAAGTTTGCTTTTCCTTGAGGATATAGTGGTTTCCTTTCTCTATGGTCAAACAAACTTATCTAGTATTCTTCTTTACATACAATGCATTTTAACATAGAATAACATATATAGCCTTCTAGTGTAAATTACAGACTAAATAATAGGGCTGTCGTGATATACCAGTATATTGCAATACGCAGCTGCAGCAATACGTACCGTGGTACGATTTAAATGTACCGGTATTTGGTGATATTTTTTATTTCGTTGTAAAATTCTTCCCTTCGAAAAATAAAAGTAACGCGAAACGTCAGTTTTTCCGTTCATTCCATCTAACTTGAAGTTGCAAAAATTTAACCAATTGGGGCGCATCTCAGTTCTAAATGACCATAAATACTTAAAGAGGCTAGATTTTATCAGTAGCTGCATATAAGATATGCAATTTTTCTGTTAAATACATTGGAGGAACAACGAATTTAAAAGCCCACAATATATCGTGGTACGTATCCCAATGTGATGACAGCGTATTGCAATATATCGCAGTACGCTTCTGGCGTATCGTGACAGCCCTATTAAATAATCAACGAATACCCATTTATACTTTTTCATTTGATAATTTTGGCTTTAACTGGTTGACTTGCCAGTTCCAAATTAAATTTCTTTTGGACAGTCTATTCCATAATAAATTTTTTTTGGACAGCTTGGTTCTGTATTAAATTTCTCTTTGACAAATAAAAAAATATTTTTAAACTTCAGTCTAGGGGATTAGCAATGGTCTGGTTTTCCAATTTTTTTACTAAATTAATGTAACCAAAATATTTTGAAATATTGGAATACAAACACATGTATATAGCAAAAACGGCTGTAAGGACTCTTTTATTCAATATCCTTTCAAATCTTAGACTATCAGGCTGTGCTTAAATGTAAAGGACTATGATCTCAAGATAGTTAAATCGGGTTTTCTTGTGACCTCATGTTAATTCTTAATTAGTTTAGAATAGATACCCAAAAATCTCGTCTAATTACAAATGTACTGCCCTTCCATTATTTTTCAAGTACAAATGTATTAAAATTAGAATGTTTGAAATATTTAAGCCTGTTTCATTAAACTGATATTTTGGGGGATATGATTTTCAGTTTACACTTTTTAACTATGTAGATACACGTATGGGTTACCTAATAACAAGAAATGCTTTTTTTTTTAATTATGAAAATATGCATAGTTTATTTTATAAGTTATAATTATGAAATTAATGACATAGTGCCTTTAAGATGAACTTTAAGATGAGCTATAATATAGTTTAACTTTATTTTTTGCTGATTTATCTTCTTAGACATACAATGGATGTAACATATCTAGATTTGCAACCACATATAAATATAAACTGTCTAGCTTGCTTTACTGTGATATGCAGAGTTATTCAATGAAAATACAAATGAAAAAGAAAGCATATATTTTCATTGGAGTCAAAGTGATGTTATTTTAGAGGAGAATTGACATCATGTTATATTTGTGCAAAAAATAGCTCTATATGTATATGAAGACTGAAAATTGCATGATAGTAACGGAATAATAAGGTTTTTATAACTTGTGTGAGCTCAGAATATTGTGGCCATGCCTCACAATTGACTAATACATTTTATGGGATAGTATTTAATATTGATAATATATTATACATTATATAACCTCATAACTATGTCTCTGCCCCAACATAATGATGCAAAGTATATCTATAACAAAACAAAATTGTTCAATTTGTCATTTTTGCAGAAAAATGACAGAGTGAGAGTAATAAAAATACATTGTAATAATACTTTTATTTCTTAGGAGAGCAACAAATCATTACAAAATATAACTAACAAACAGTAAACAAATAATCACACAGTACAAAGACCATTTAGCCTGTACGAATTGACCTGACCGTAATACCATACACAGTTTAGTTACTACATTGTAATTTGAAAAGTATAAATGGTTTAAAAGCTGTGTTTTGATTCTTGGGTCAATGTGAACATGATTTAGCATGTGTTTTCTTGACTAGTAGGCTGAATTGCCAGAAACAAGGGAGACAATTTATCACTATTTTTATCATTACACAATGAGTTACCTCCCATTGCATATAGTTATCATATGAATCATAATTTGTTAAAAAATGAATTTTGTATTTTGTTATTATATTATTGTGTATGAAATTGACTGTTATAAAATCATTGATAATTGTACTTTATTTTGTATTAACATTTATGAGTTAATTGACAATCATGTATACTTAATGTTGTTTTGTTTTGATAAGATACTGAATGCCATATTAGAAAGTTCAAATTTGTACATTTCATATAATTATATATTTATTATTCTGATACATATGTGTTTGTTTGACTTCCTTTTAAATGTATCACTGTTAAAAATCATGGCCATACCAGGGAAGGGAATTGCTATAAACATTGTCTTAAATTGTCTCAACTACTATCCCAGTTTTATTGTGTTAAAAAGTAGCCTAACTATATAAAATAAGTAATTTTCACTTGCCTGAATCAATTTTAACTATTCCAAGCCTTCAGGCAAGTGTTTTAAGGTGATGACTATATAATTACACGACTTTCAAAAGTTCCTTAACAGTTGCATTGTATTAAATAGTGTTTCAAAATTTTCACTCTGAGTGGTGGAAAATTTACTCCATATCTAGTTGTAGACTTCAGTCTTAGGTTTAGACCAACAAATAAGAGACCATAGTCAGTTACTTCCCCTTGTATACTCTTCATATAGGTAGGTCCAATCAGTTGGATTTCTCGGATTTTACCCTTACTTTTCAATGTCAATTTGCCAAAATTAATCATGAATAACTTTTTTGTAAATCATTTAATTGGTTTGAAAATCAAAATAAGTATTGTTAGGGTAAAAAACTTTTTAAATTTCAACTCTCCTGTTAATATCTGTATTTGCAAGAAAGAAATTCTATGAAATATTTTATTATCCTTACATAGGACTTCAAAGATAAAATCCGAGGATACCAACTGATAGGACCTACTTACATGTACCAATTGGATTGCTTCTGATTTTATCAAGGAAAGATAACTGACTAAAGTCCCTAATTGTCATTGACAATCATTCTCATGCCAGTTACATGATTACAATATATATTCTTATGTCAATACCTGCTTTATTTACCATCATTTACAGGCATAATCATTTGTTGCATAATATAAAACATATGTTCATATTATGACCAAAAAATCACCTTATTTTCATTATTGTTACCATTTTACCACAATTATTTAATATATTGGTACTGGTTCAATATTCTATGATGAGACATGGCCTTAGGTATTAAGAGAAGCTTAGTTTTAGTGTACCGAAGGGGGTACGGGTTCGAATCTTACCAGGGAGGTTATACCCTGCCATGAAAATTTGACAATAATGTCAATTTTCCTCCATTGATATGATAAAGAGAAGTTTTCGGCCTTGTGGAAGGGTAGGTGAGTACTGGTTATACACAAGAGTCCAGGAAAGCTAGGTTAGGTGTGCTGGACGCCATTATATGACTGATATAATGTGTTGCTATGGCGTTAAACCCAACTAAATAAAGAAATGAACCCTGGTTGAAACCCTGTATAGAGATCCTGATGATTTCCTTAAATTGATTGGTACTGGGACAATAGACTGTGGTGGAACTCGGGCTTAGATAGCTACAGGTTTGTAGTTCTAACCACAGCAAGTATGTTTAAAGTTCAATTGATAAAATAGAAATGAATTTGTTGTTATAAAAGTGGCAATATTTGACTATCAGAATCTATTGATCACCTAGGGTGGGGAGAATTATTCACTTAAACATTTACGATCAATAGTATTAAGGAAGTTTTCCTCTTACTGGTTTATGTGTCACATTGTTCAAACATTTTATGAGTTCAAGTATTGGTATTTTCCTGTTTTTAGTACTGTTATATTCCCTCAAAATTTTATTTAACAGAAATTTGTTATATGTAGACTGGATTTGTTACCTTTTTTATGAAAGGTTAAATAGTGTGAAACATATGTGTCTCTCATCTATTTGTACTTAGGAATTTTCTATTTATATATATATCGCAGGTTCAGTGCAAAACAGTCGTAACTCACTCTGTTCTCATATTGAGTTACAACTGTTTTCTGCTAAACCCCTGATATATCAAATTAAAATGATATAAACACCCTCAGGTCTATGATAATAAGTTTATGAGTTACGTAAGGGAGCCGTCTCTTCCATGTGATTATATTATCTAAGTTTTGTTTCCTTACTGGTATTGTAGTAAAAAACATGATAATCAGACAGTTTGGTAACAAATTAACCCTGAAACTTGGTAAATGTACCGAACTCAATGATATATATAGTGCCCACAAAAAGTTTGGAGTCAAATTTACTAAAATTTGTATATTTCAATGATTGTTTCTGCAGAAATATTATTTATTATATATTTCGTATGGGTTGTGGTAAAATGTAAACAAATTTTATGCAAGTGCCATGTTTATATTGTTCATTTTTTCTAAATTGTCAAAGTTTGAATAATTCCACGGTGAATGATTACACACTATCTCAATATCACCTGTGTAAGACAAAGAGCGTTTGGTCACCGTGAAATTATTCATGTTTTGACAGTTGAGAAAAAACGAACAATCACATTCAGCAGTATGCCATTCTAAAGTTTTTAAAACTAGGATTTATGTATTTTTTTTTACATTACATAGTTTTTTTAGCTGCTTTGGTCGTCTCAAATATAAATAGAACCATAACAAAATCAAGATAAAGCAAACCTGAAAGCTATTTAAAGATAAACTATCAAATTTTCTATAAAAGCTCTTTAATAAGACTACAAAGTGAAAATGTCTTCAAACATTTTTTATGGGCACTGTAGTTATTTATGCAGGCAGAGACTCGGCAGACACATTCACACATTAGAATTTATATAAGTTTTATAGACAATTTTTATACAAAAAAAAATGTACATTTTGTATTATGCCAAAGTTCTTGTTACATAACAATATGTGTGTTTTTATAAGCAATTAAAGACTATCTTTTTACATTATATTGGTTACAGGGAATGTCAAAAATATGTATCTTATATAACATCATTTAAGTTATAATTCTTACCTAACTATTTGTGTTTAAATATAGAAACTTTAACCAACACATTTACAAGGTTTAACAAAATTAATAAATACTTTATTTTGAAAACATGGATGGAGCTACAATACTTCATTCGTACATGAAAAATTACTTTACTATGTGTAATACCAGTACAAATGTAGTTAATACATGTTACTGATAAGTCTTTTAGAAAACAATTGCGATTTGAAAATACATTTTGATTTAATGCAAATTAGCCTCATTTTAGTATGAGAAATATCAACTTCAAATTGCTCAGGATTTGGTTTATATTCAAGCAAGTTTGAGCCTAAACCACACTGGTTATACTCTTCTTTGATGAGTTGACAATGATTAATTTTCCTCCATTAATAAGGTATATAGAGACATTGTCAGCCTAGTGGAAAGATAGATGTGTTCTGGTGATAGACAGTCTTAGAAAACTAGGTTAGGTTAGCTGGCTTCTGTAAATTAAACATAATTTGATTGGCATGCATTCTCGTTCCCAGAGGCTATTAAGATTCTATTAAGATCTTGAAGCTTGATAACCTCTGGGTACGAGAATGGTTGGCATGTTGTTAAACACTATTAAGTAAGAATGAATAAAGCAATCCTGAAAATTCTTTCACCCCTGTGTTTCATTTTGAAGCCCTATCATTTAAGTTTAAGATGGCTTTTACTATATCTCTCCTGTAATCATTATAAAAGTGCTCGTTACTTGTTCAAACTAAGGCATATAGTCATTATAAGCACAATGTAACATTCAATCATTTTTTCGTATCTGTTGTATGATTCCATATAATTGTTGTATATGTATGTATATGTATAAATGAACTAAATGTTCTAAAACTTTGATCTATTATCATTATTATGTTGTAAAATATCTAATATATGTCTGGTTCTTGATACATATAATACAAAGAAATGAAGGAGTTCTAATTACATCTATTCTAGTAACCAGGTACCCAGAGGTTATCAGGATTCTTGAGTTAGATTGAGAATCTTGTTAAACTCTGGGTACCATAATACTTGAACACTTACTTAATGAATGTAAAGGTGATTGATTTGTTACCAAGAAATAGATATATATTTATCCAATCCACAGGCTGCCAGCATTAAAGAGTCTCCCTCCCCCCCAAAAGATTTTACCGTATATATACACATATATGGTACCCCTCAAAAGTTTGGAGACATTTTCACTTTGTAGGTATACTGAATAGCTTTTATTTAGAAACTGATAACTGTTTATTTTGAAATGCTTGTTAGGTTTGGTTTATTTTTTGGTTGTAACTATAACCGAGACTACAAAAATAGCATAAAAGCTATTTAATGGTTTTGGAGGCTTTAGAATGTCAGATGCTGAATCTTATAAATGTTCTGCAATCATAAAATTTGTTTTCTTTTTATCACAAACTACAAGTATACCTAAATATAGTCTGCAAAATAATCATCAAAATGCAAAATTGTTGTAAAAAAATTTTGTTTCCAAACTCGTTGTGGGTACTGTATATACATGTACGCTTTAATACTGGCAGCCTGTTATCCAATCGTATCATTGTATTATAGTCAGCCACAAACTATTGTGATATCCCATAATGCAAATTTGTACAGAATTCCATAACAAGGGCTCAACATAATACTATAGTTTTCTGTATTTATTTGCTATTGCTTGTCATGAATAAAAAGAAAAACTATCCATGTTAAAATGCTAAACTGGAAAATGTTACACATACTTGTATATTTATTTAATTAAACATATATTTTCAACTTTCCTTGTTAGCATTCCTGTATAGTCCTGTATTTTTCTCAGCTGTCAAAACTCGAATAATTTCACGATGACTGAATGCGTTATAATATATTTATTCTCTAGGCCTCGTTGTTGTTGAAACAACTTAACTATAAGCCTATCATACGACGTAAGCAGCTGTACTCGATCAAATTACACATTTTCTGAAAGTCATGAATGTAAGACGCGATAATTTTAACATATGAATTGACCGTGAAATTATTCATGGTTTGACAGTTGAGAAAAAACGGACTATATCATTCACTAGTTGCTGGTATTTACTTTTTGCATTTTTTTTACCTATTCTTTGGTTGAGAGATTATTAAGCTAAGTATTGTACATTTTATTCAACAGTCAGTGGCACATGCATTAATCCCCGCTGATTTAAATACTCTATATTCTGTTCAACATTCCCAGTATATTTAAAATTCACTGCAGTACATCTGTACTGTATATTGATAAAAATAGATATCCATATTTATGTACGGAGGTTCCTTGAACTGATATCAAGTATTTAAATAAGCAGGGATTGTGTATGCGCCAATGTCAGTTGAAACAGTGGTAGGAGGGAGAATTACACTACTGTAAATCTGTATTCACTATTGATTAAAACAGATATCCATATTTATGTACGGGATTTTTGAACTAACCAAGTATTTAAATCAGCGGGGATGGTGTATGGGCTAATGACTGTTGAAACATTTGTAGGAGGGAGAATGACAGTTGAAAAATGTTACCATGGAGAGGATGTGTATAGGCATTATATGCCTGTTATCCAATCCAATTCATTGAATAAAATATGTATTAAATTAAATTAAATTAAAAATGTTACCAATATAAATGGTATCAATACATTTATTAACCTGTTGGTGGTAAGAATGATAAGATATGTAATTTCTATAGTTTTCTGTTGAGCTCTTGATACATGTTAATATATAATTTTGTACGTATAAATATATATAAAGTCTGTTGTATTATGTTTATTATATATAAATCTATGTTAAGAATGAAAAGTTCTGTTTATTCAGGTTTAAAACCAATGTTTTTATGGTTCCTTGTTTTCTTTGCTGTGAAACAGAGAGGAGAAAATAAATGTGCTAATGTTCATTACCGTCTTGTATTGCTTTTGTGGGTTTTTTTTTGGGGGGGGGGCTTATTGCCATAGCAACACATTTTATAGGTTATATCACGGCAGTCAGTTTACCTACTCACTGTTCCTGGAAAGGCTATATCGTCTAGGCGCATACATCCGCCAGTGACTAACTACTGCCCTACATGATTTAGAATCAGTGGCAGGAGTGAAAGTGGCTGTAGAAAATTATTTCATGACCAAGTCTTGTATTGTTTATAGCCGCCAATATTGACAATTGGTAGCACAGAAATTAACTGATTGAGTGGTCCTAGGTTCGATTCCTGTGGGAGCTTACTTCCACCAAGTTTTGTCATAAAATAATTTCTGTGACCATTCTTCAGGAAATTTGAGCTGGTCACCATAAAATGACTTTTAACGTCAAGGCGGCATTACAGTCACTATAAATGCATTCTATCAATAAAAAAATCCTATATAAAGTGACTTAGCCATAATCATATAATATAGAACTAAACTATTATATGCGATACAGGTCGTATTCTAGGTCATGCGTGTTTCTGTACTTCAAACAATGGACTTGTCCATAGCAGGTGAATAAACTAATGCATGAACAGCATTAAATGATTTCAACATACCACTTTAATATTGAACCTTTATTTTAAGTAGAGTAAATGCACATTATAAATTCTATACATTGATGTGTTTATAAAATAAGTGTAAACACACTAAACTAAAAATTTGTAAAAATAACCCATACCTAAATATTAGTGTATAATGAAACCGGCAAAGTTTGTATACGCAATGTTTACGTGGACGACCTGTAGCTGTATCACGTGATAAAAGACAGACGCTGTTACATTCATAATATTTATTATTTCTCTCTCATGACTCAGAAGCTATGGTGGCACATTCTGTCATCAGATAAGCACATTACTAACTAGTTAATTAAGAGGTTAACTAGTTACGATAACTAGTTAACCATTTAACTTAATGAACTTGGGAGGTTAACTAGCAACCGTAACTAGTTAACCTCTTAATTAACTAGTTAGTTATGTGGTTATATGATGGCAGAAAAATGCCACCTTACGAAGCAGAATAATTTTGCAGACTATAATTAATTTTATACAAGTATATTTAATCAGCAATAAATTAAAAAAAACGTATAAACAGCGATGGCTTGTAATATGACTTTATATAAATCCGTGAGGTCGTTGCAGGCGGTAGGTGGAGTAAACAGACTTCGCAGGGATGACATCAAAATCTAAATTAGAACCATTATTGTGCCCAGAGACTATCAGGACTCTCGATACTAGCTGTTAGTATGGATAATTTTGATAATCTCTAGCACCAAAATCTAGATTAAAATGCGCATTCGAATGTTATGCCGGCGTAAAACAGTTGCGCTGCCGAACGTAGTTATACATGTATGCTTACGTCTTTTTCCAAAAAAAATCTACATTGAATTATCAAAAGAAAAAAGACATATTCTTACTCAGGAATCGAACCTGAAAAGTTTCCTTACTTCTGAGCCATCGATCAAGTTAAATTAGTTCATGATCTATATAGTAATTTATGTATAAATCCATGCAACCAAACCCGAGCCGGTAGCGCTATTTGTAGCGCGCCTCGATTTCCAATCTAGTGTCCCGAAAGGGGTACGGGTTCGAATCCCACCCGGGCAGGTTATACCCTACCATGAAAATTTGACAATAATGTCAATTTTTCTCCATTGATTAGATAATATGGAGAATTTTCCGGCCTTATGGAAGGGTAGGTGAGTACTGGTTATATACTAGGGTCCAGGAAAGCTAGATTAGGTGCGTTGGACACTGTAAAATAACCTTAACAATTGTGTTGACACGGCGTTAAACCCAGTATAAATACAATAAATTGCTTTGCATCCACTCACGTGACTTGAACACAATGTGGAGCCCGTGATTTTGGATTGTATTTGGCTTTACACGGTCACTCAAGGAGAACGTGTATTGTATCACTAAAACTTTTTTTGATTGGTCAAAAATTTAAACCGCGTGATTTCATGAAAGTAAACGAGGTGACCGCCATATTCAACAGGGAAAATTTTGTTTGAAAAACTTTGAAAATGGAATTTATGAAATAATTTAGCAGGTGAGTCGACATTTTAATGTATCACACTATTCATTACTCATTAAATTGTTGTAGAAATGAACTTTCCTCGCTGTTCCACGTTGAATTGTACTTTATTTCACTGTTTTCTAGAATTCGATTTTTACAAATTTTGGGTCGAGGTTGCCAATGATAGAAGTAACTCTAAACTTTGTTAGTGATTGTATTGTTTATTAATCATGCTAATTAATGCTTGTTACTTAATTTGTCATACTAATTATAATAACAATGTATTTTATATATTTGTGCTCATGTAGTCAAAAATTATTCTTGCACTGCGCCTTATGAATTATGTTTTTGCTTGGAACCATTTTTTCTGGAATAATGGAACATTCGTTCTGCTGGAACCCAATTATACATTAGGCATGAATTGGTTGCATTATAGTTCTTATTCTGAATGATTAAGTTATTTAATAGATTATTGCTGAAAAGTATGCAACTTAGATGAAATCTAATTATTTGTGTTAAAGTAAATTGGGAGAATAAAAACCATATGCCCTGACTGGAAATCGAACCTGGTTCTCCCGGGTGGTAGGCAAGATACTCAACCGCGTCGCTAAAGGGTTAACCTAACAGCAAGGCTGTTGGAAGTGACTATATAGTCACTGGTTCATTCGGTTTCAGCTGGGAAAAAACCATCAACCTGAGTTCTAAATATGGACAGTTATTTTCATTTACAAAACATGGTAATTTTACAACGGAGTGGAGATGTGAACATTTTACCATCATAGTGACTGCTAATTGTGTCTTTGAAGGGGTTCTGTAAATATAATTCAAACCGTTATATAACAGAACACAGTATACAGTACCCACCAAAAGTTTTAAGACATTTTCACTTTGTAAGCCTACGACATTATTATTATTATTATATACCGTATTTGTATAGCGCTCTTTTCATATTGAATATATGTTCAAAAGCGCTTCACAATCATATGCATAATTAGGAAAAACGAGCTAAAATTAAAACGAAAATGATTAAGATATAAAAACATAAATTGAAGAATAATAATAAACTAAAATTTGTGATCAATAAAGTGCTCATAGTTGTAAAAAAAACCCGACAACAACAACAAAACAAGTGAATTTTCAACTTTAAAAATAGTGAAAGAGAGGTAATGGATTGTTGGTAGAACGGCAGCTATGTGGTCGACGAGGAATCAGGCCAAATGCCCCGAAAATCCATGATTGCAAGGTGCAAAGTTGGATTCTTATCCAAGGCTCCTACCCAAACATCCATCAGCATCAGTGCTGCGCGTCCCCCAACCAAACATTGTATAGTGATAAAGTAAAAGTGATAATAGTTATGATTAGAGTATGAGAAAAGGCAGCCACCGACCAATAGGGAATCCAGCCAGATGCCTTGAAAAATCCATGATTGCAAGGTGCAAAGTCGGATTCCAATCCATGGATCCCTCCGGAACATCCATCAGCGACATAGGGTTTTTGAAGTTGATTATCATTTATTTAGAAACGTTTATTTAGTTTTGCTCTTATTTGTTATTGAACTATTTGTTGTTGAGACTACCCATGTAGTTTAAAATCTCTGTTATAGAAGAGAATTACATTGAATTTGGTTTTTGAGGTTTTGGGATATTTGATGCTGAATCTTATAAATATGATGCATTCTAGAAATGTGTTTTCATTTAATCATCAACCATATCATTTACACAAAACATGTTTCTACGAAAAACAATCAATGAAATTTAAAGATTTACTTAAATTTCCATTTGTCTGCAAACTTTATGTGGGTACTGTATATAATGTTCCAAGAAGTTTTTATTGCCAAAATTTGGAGAACATGGGCTTACATAATTATGACAGGGTCGACTTCGGAGAAATTTTCTCAAGACAACATTAGACATTCTGACTATTGAGGTAATGGAATCTACATGTATGTCAAAATTACATTCACTAAAATATTAGATTCTCGGTTTTTTATTTACCTTTGATGCCAGGTCTTGTATAAGCCATGAGCTTCATTATGATATTTTTCAAATAATTCTTTGGGGTTCAGACCTATATTTAAACCGACAACAATTGACATTATTTTATTGTTTTCTTTCAGCTTGGTAAAAATGATTTACTTGAGAAGTAACAGATTATGTCTTCAATGAATATATAGTAAGCCTGATATTGAAAGAAAATTCAAAGAATATTGTAGTTATCTCCCTTTTGACTAAGGTAAGTAAATATTGATATTATTTTCAGCTCGACTTTACGTAGTAATGAAGAGCTCTCCTACTCGCCCCGGCGTCGGCGTCCGCGTCCACATTTCTGATTAAAGTTTTTGTGCACAGATTAAAGTTTTTGTGCAGTAAAATACTTTCTTCTATATCTTTGTTATTTCTTAAGATATTAACTTTAAACCTTAAATATATGTTCCTTACTATCAACCACATCTCATGTTACAAGGTTCATAAGTCCAAACACATTTTTCCAGAATTAACTCCTCAAGTTTTTGTACAGTAAAATACTATCTTTTATATCTTTGTTATTTCTTAAGATATTAACTTCAAACTTTAAATATATGTTCCTTATTATCAACCACATCTCATGTGACAAGGTTCATAACACCAATTTTTTTTTTCAGAATTATCTCCCCTTGAACTTAGAGGTTTTTTAAAAATGTTTGTTTTTACTGCAACTGTTTTATTTCTTTAGGTATTGACTTCAAACTTTAAATGTATGTTACTTATTATCAACCACATCTCATGTGACAAGGTTCATAACTCCAAATACATTTTTTTGTGCAAAATTGTCCTCCATGAACGCAAAAGTTTCTTTATTTTTTTATTCATTTATTTACTTTAAATTTGTTACGGTTATATTTTCAAATTTTAAAATATGTATGTTCCTTATCATCAACCACATCTCCTGTGACAAATACTTACTAAGTCGAGCATGCTGTCTCCTCTGACAGCTCTTGTTATTTATATTGACTCAACATGGTATGGTAATTCTCTGTATAAATCAATTTTCAAAACATGACATGTTATTGTTCTTTAAATTTTGGAATAAATCGTTTATGGGGAAAACTCATACTCATAAAAGTTAAAACAGTTGTTTAGGAACATATCATACTTTTCATTGTTTCAACTAAATGGTAAGAAATGTTGACAAAAGAAGCTGATTTCCAGAATGTATTTATGTACATCATTTTAATATGTTTTAGGTAAAACAACTTAGAATTTTGTTTTAGTGTTTCTTTAAACATACACATTATATCTGCTTATCATACATATTTTTTTATTTTACCCAGGCATAAATGGTATAATTTGAGAGAGAAGATTGTTTCCATTTGATTATATTATGGTATTTATAAATGGTTGTTTGATCATCAAGAATCTTATAAAGAATACAATGTATCTACGACTATGGTCATCATGCTGTTAGAATAAAGCTAAGTGTTGTTTAAATCTTATGTTTAAACATTATTATTTAATACACTGTAAAGTCCAATTTTATTAACATGTCACACATAAATATAATTTCATGGTGTGTACACACTCTGAATCTAGTTTACTGACTATAAATAGAGTGGTTATTTTAGAGCGTGAACATACCATGAAATTATGTATGAGTGAGAGGTTAATAAAATAGGATTATACAAGCGTTAAGAGCTCAGTCTGGAATGTTAAAAAAATGTTTTAATTGGCACAATTACGATTGCAACAGCAGGTTATATTGGGTTACATTCGTTTCTCTCTCTGACTGTCTCTCTCTCTCACCTTCCTCACTTGAAAACTTGTTTTCTTCTATTTTCTTCTTTACTATACTTTATTACATGATTACCTAAACTTTAATTTTGCTTCTGTCTTTGTCGCTCTAGGACACACGGCCACAAAAAAACGTAAATGCTTATATTGCTTCTGTCTTTGTCGCTGTATGACACATACATCCACAAGGTAAGTATATTAACATTCCAACACAATATGATTGTTGTTTTCATTTCTATCGCTGTATGACACATGACCACACAACAACATAAATGATTCTAATGTTTCTGTCTTTGTAACTGTATGACACATGACCACACAACAACATAAATGCTACTATTGTTTCTGTCTATGTCGCTGTATGACACATGACCACACAACAACATAAATGCTTCAATTACTTCTGTTTTTGTCGTTGTATGACATGTGACCACACAACAACATAAATGCTTCTATTGTTCCTGCCTTTGTCGCTGTAAGACACATGACCACACAACAACATAAATGCTTCAATTACTTCTGTTTTTGTCGTTGTATGACATATGACCACGCAACAACATAAATGCTTCTATTGTTCCTGCCTTTGTCGCTGTAAGACACATGACCACACAACAACATAAATGATTCTAATGTTTCTGTCTTTGTCGCTGTATGACACATGACCACACAACAACATAAATGCTTCTATTGTTCCTGCCTTTGTCGCTGTAAGACACATGACCACACAACAACATAAATGATTCTATTGTTTCTGTCTTTGTTGCTGTATGACACATGACCACACCACAACATAAATGATTCTATTGTTTCTGTCTTTGTCGCTGTATGACACATGACCACACCACAATATAAATGATTCTATTGTTTCTGTCTTTGTCGCTGTATGACACATGACCACACAACAACATAAATGATTCTATTGTTTTTGTCTTTGTCGCTGTATGACACATGACCACACAACAACATAAATGCTTCTATTGTTCCTGCCTTTGTCGCTGTAAGACACATGACCACACAACAACATAAATGATTCTATTGTTTTTGTCTTTGTTGCTGTATGACACATGACCACACCACAACATAAATGATTCTATTGTTTCTGTCTTTGTCGCTGTATGACACATGACCACACCACAACATAAATGATTCTATTGTTTCTGTCTTTGTCGCTGTATGACACACGACCACACAACAACATATATGTTGCTATTTCTTCTGTCTTTGTCGCTGTATGACACATACATCCACAAGGTAAGTATATTAACTTTCCAACACAATATGATTGTTGTTTTCATTTCTATCTTTGTCACTGTAAGACACATGCATACACAACAACATAAATGCTAATATGACTTCTTTCTTTGTCACTGTATGGCAAATAAATCAATAAGGTAAGTATCAAAACAATCTCACACACAATGACTGTTGTTTTTCCATATTTGTCGCTGTTTGACACATGACCACACAACAACATAAATGATTCTAATGTTTCTGTCTTTGTCGCTTTATGACACATGACCACACAACAACATAAATGATTCTAATGTTTCTGTCTTTGTCGCTTTATGACACATGACCACACAACAACATAAATGATTCTAATGTTTCTGTCTATGTTGCTGTATGACACATGACCACACAACAACATAAATGCTTCTATTGTTCCTGCCTTTGTCGCTGTAAGACACATGACCACACAACAACATAAATGATTCTAATGTTTCTGTCTTTGTCGCTGTATGACACATACATCCACAAGGTAAGTATATTAACATTCCAACACAATATGATTGTTGTTTTCATTTCTATCGCTGTATGACACATGACCACACAACAACATAAATGCTACTATTGTTTCTGTTTTTGTAACTGTATGACGCATGACCACACAACAACATAAATGATTCTAATGTTTCTGTCTATGTCGCTGTATGACACATGACCGCACAACAACATAAATGATTCTATTGTTTTTGTCTTTGTCGCTGTATGACACATGAGCACACAACAACATATATGTTGCTATTTCTTCTGTCTTTGTCGCTGTATGACACATGACCACACAACAACATAAATGCTACTATTGTTTCTGTTTTTGTAACTGTATGACACATGACCACACCACAACATAAATGATTCTAATGTTTCTGTCTTTGTAACTGTATGACACATGACCACACAACAACATAAATGCTACTATTGTTTCTGTCTATGTCGCTGTATGACACATGACCACACAACAACATAAATGCTTCTATTACTTCTGTCTTTGTCACTGTATGACATATGACCACACAACAACATAAATGATTCTAATGTTTCTGTCTTAGTTACTGTATGACACATGACCACACAACAACATAAATGATTCTAATGTTTCTGTCTATGTCGCTGTATGACACATGACCACACAACAACATAAATGATTCTATTGTTTCTGTTTATGTCGCTGTATGACACATGACCACACAACAACATAAATGCTTCTATTGTTTCTGCCTTTGTCGCTGTAAGACACATGACCACACAACAACATAAATGATTCTATTGTTTTTGTCTTTGTTGCTGTATGACACATGACCACACCACAACATAAATGATTCTATTGTTTCTGTCTTTGTTGCTGTATGACACATGACCACACCACAACATAAATGATTCTATTGTTTCTGTCTTTGTCGCTGTATGACACACGACCACACAACAACATATATGTTGCTATTTCTTCTGTCTTTGTCGCTGTATGACACATACATCCACAAGGTAAGTATATTAACATTCCCACACAATATGATTGTTGTTTTCATTTCTATCTTTGTCGCTGTAAGACACATGCATACACAACAACATAAATGCTAATATGACTTCTTTCTTTGTCACTGTATGACAAATAAATCCATAAGGTAAGTATCAAAACAATTTCACTCACAATGACTGTTGTTTTTCATCTTTGTCGCTGTTTGACACATGACCACAAAACACGACAACTGTTATTTTTGCTTCTGTTTTTTCACTCAATTACACGTGCATCCATTGGGAAAGTATCTAAATAATTCCACACCCTGTTTGCTGTATGTTTTGCTATCTTTGTTGCTGTATGACACAAAATTCCACTTCTATCTTATAATATCTTTAATTGTTGACGTATGTCACATATATCACTAGGTAAGAATCAACAATTCAAAAACATCATGACTGTTATTAGTAGTTCTTTCATTCTTACTTAATGGTGCGAATACTTTCAATTAAGATATCGACTGGTCATTGTATCTTTTCTTTCTTTGTCGCTGTATGACTTAAACTTCCCATTCTATTTTTACCACGTCTTTTGTTGTTGATGTAAGTCAAATATATCCACATGTTTAGTATTTAACCTATCCGAAACAACAGAGCTGTTATAAATAGGTATTTCTTACCTGCTATATATTGCTAAAAATACTATAAATAAAAATATTTACTGGACATAAAACATCACTCCTTATCTATTTTTCTGTCTTTGTCGCTGTATGACATAAAAACTCCAAAAATTGAACTTGTTACTTGGCAACAAAACACTATCTCCACCAGTAGTCTCTGTCTTTGTCGCTGTATGACACTCACAGTCACTAGGTAAGTATTCATTTTACACAAAACACCTGACCTAACTATTGTTCCTAAATATTTACTTGTCGCCGTATGACACATACTTTTCTCTAGATAAGTATTTCATCTATCCAAAACAACATATATTATACTGTTATTATTTCTTTCATTGTCACTGTAAGGTACGCATACTCTATGAGGTTTTCAAGTAACTTGATAGCGTAATAACAATACAATGTCTTAACTGTTGCCATTCTTCAATTTTGCTCTTCTGTTACCCCCAAACACTCTCAAATAAGATATTAAAGCATTTAAAGCATAAAGCACGCCTGAACCGTGAACGAAACTTAGGTCTATGAGCGAGTTGCTAATGACCGTCTTACAATCACGTATTTACCAGGCAGCGTCTTTTTTGGTCCATTGCATTAACAGCAACTACACTAATCAATATTTGAACATCACATAAAATTACTTATCAAATCAATTATGTACATTTGATCATTTTGATGAACATGTACAAAAGTATACATGTAGTCACATTTCTAGCGGAAACATTGTGTTGTTTGTATGATATTCTGTTGAACAACTATACCAAGCACCACATGAGGTTACTTATCAAATCAGTATAGTCACACTTATAGCCGAACTATTGTTTAGTTTACATGATATTTTCAACTATATCAAACACTATACAAGGTTACTTATCAGACCTAGTATGTACAATTCAAGTTCAGGCAGGTCAAATTAGTAGAATGAGAAAGTCATTTCAATGGAGTTTTTCTGCGGTGGAAGATTTTGTAAGTGATTGACATTGCACGGACTTGTTGACACATTGCGCCAGGAAAGCACCTGCTATTGTTCTGGTCATCTGATGATTATTGTTTAATTTATGTGCTCTGTCCTACTCATATTGATCGGCACGACTTATGCGTAGGCTGTCTGATTAAATGAATTAGGTCTCATATTTATTAATTAAATAACCAAGTTTTAAAATTGAAATTGCGATTATTAATTAAGTTAGGTTTAGGTACATGCACTGGTATAGGGTGCACAAATATGTACCAACCCACACCAAGAGAGTTGTGGGTGAGCACATAAAGAGAACAATTTTCTGACGGTGGTCAGTAGGTCTTATACTTTCTTCGGGAGGTATATTTTTCGCCGGTCAGCAATAGCTAAGACACTACTGGTTATTGTACGGTGTATATACGCTATACATTGTGATATGGTTTATATACGCTGTGCAGTAGGTTGGCTTGTCTGGTTAATCAATTACAAAGTCTTCATTAACACCCGATTGTGAACAAACGACAAAGATAATGACGAATCCATTCTACTGTTTAAAAACAGGTTAGAACAGCAAGTGCTTCATTAGAGTACCAATACAAACACAATATTCAATTTCCTGTTACCTAATGCGGTCAGGAGAATGTACAAGTCCCAGGAGTCACACTTATTATTTAATGAAAGTGCTTACTCCTCAACAATATTTTAAACGTCAAAGTCATAACTGAACAACTGAATAAAACATGAAACGAAAGCAGTTGTTTTATTCAAAACCAACAATACTCGAACATCACTTACAAGAATATAACAGTCTATACACAATGATAAACATTTACATGTACAATAAGAGGTAGAATACTTAATTAAGGGGGTCTATTAGATGAGTGACTCTATCTGTCTTATCTATCTCTTAGCCTTCGTATGGTCTCTTGATCTCTCTTTACGTAAGCTCTTCCAGACACTAAGTCAGCGACACCAACTACAAACCAGTTAACCTGTCTCACAAACATCAGTATTCTTTCTGCTCTGTTTGTCTTTCTCTCGTTCCAACTTGATTTAAACTCATAAAAGTCAAGATATTTCACAATACTTGACTTATACTATATAACTATTAAATTATCATTTTACAACAACATGTCATACCTATTGCAAGACATCATTTTATCTCTGAGGAGATCACAAAATGCTCACACTATGATTTATACAATATTTCTCTTAGCCCTTGACTCAGAATGCTCAAAATAGTATGAGTGAATCTATGCAAAGTAGCTCTGAAAATTATTAACTTTTTATTACAAGGTTGTGAATCTGTAGATGTTCAAATACTATGCACAAATCTTTACTAGTTATTTGGTCTCTCCTACATTTCTATTTTTTACACCGAAACCATTCTTGTAAATACACATTCCTTAATATCATGTTCTTTTTTACGGCAGCATTAATTACTCTTCATGATGTGCATGCCTTGGACAAATGTATACTTCAAAGTGTAAACATTTTATTCTTTTGACAAACATAATATTACGCTTTTCGGCCATTTGGCTCATACTGCTTTTTAAAAGTAACCATTTCCTCATCTACGACTAAAATACGTGAGTGCCTCTAAACTCTATACTGGAAGCGGTCTTTTATTTATTACAAGTGTATCCGTTACAAGGCTTTTTGTACAAAAGAACTCATTTCACGAAACATGTTATTTACATTTGAATAAAACTTTACAACAACTACAGCCATTACACGAACCATTCTATTTTCGCGAAGCATTTTCAATACATGGAACATACTCTAAACATAAACATACTCTTTTTCCATAAAATATACTTTTTTCATAAAACATACTCTTTATTAGAAATTTTCTTAGTCTATACTCTTAAAATTCCTTACATACATATAATCTTTTTATATTGACATCAGACGACTTGCTTCACTAGTTTCCTTTTCTTTTCCAATTTAGTTTTCTCACTGCAAAGAGTTTAGATGCCGTCGCGAATCTTGCTGCGAATAATTAGTTAATGTAAACTATTATATAATGTATATACATTTGTATTACAGTTCAAAAACAGCATTTTATAGCCTATTGGCAACAGTCAGTCAAAACCCGGGTCGGTGGCGCAGTTAGTAGCGTGCAGGGATTTGAAATCTCTTGTCCCGAAAGGGATACGGGTTCGAATCCCCCCGGGAAGGTTATACCCCTCTATGAAAATTTGACAATAATGTCAATTTTCCTCCATTGATAAGATATATGGAGAAGTTTCAGGCCTTAAGGAAGGGTAGGTAAGAACTGGTTATAGGCAAGGGTCAGAAAAGCTAGGTTAGCTGCGCTGGGCTCCGTAAATGACATAAATTGTGTTGACACGGCGTTAAACCCAATAAAAAACAGTCAACAAAGTTTGTCAATTATTACTGGATTTCACTATGTATTTTATTATTTATTCTAGAACAATTAGGCTACGTATACATCTTATGTGAAATAGTGTTCTCTTTTCCGTTTGAACTTTCAGATACTCGTATAATCAAGGTGTTTGCTGAATAGAGTTACAGACTGTAACACATGTTGATTTGTGAAGTACTATGATAGAAAACTGGCACCTGCAGGTAACTTTAACCCATATTTTCTTAAATTGATGATTTGGTATGATTGTTGTCCAACTGTCATCATAATCGTCATTGTATTAAATCATTCATCATTTATAAGTCATAGACTATGTGCCAAAGAATGCAGAACTTAGTTGTGCTCATGAATGGGAATTCTAACGTAGAACTTTCTAAAAAATATATCTTCTCTAGTAATGATTTTTGCGATGTTAGAATCGAAATAACTTACACTTGTCTATATCTTACCCTTTATTAACATATAGACACTCGTTTGATGCGCTAATTCATTTAATCGTGCTAAAGCGTTCGTGATTAAATCATATGCGTATGATCAATGGTAAAATATAGACAACTTAGTTATTATACCCCCGCTTCGAAGAAGAGGGGGGTATACTGTTTTACCCTTGTCCGTCCGTGCGTCCGTCCGTTACAAAATTTCCGTCGCAGTTTTCTCAGCAACTATAACATGCAGCAGCCTAAAACTTTGCATATTGCTTCATCCTATAGTCCCATGTGGTGTAAAGCGATTTCATGCTCCTTGCTCATCCACTTCCTGTTTGTCGCATATTTTTAGCTCGACTTTACGAAGTAATGTAGAGCTCTCCTACTCGCACCGGCGTCGGCGTCCGCGTCCACTTTTCTGATTAAAGTTTTTGTGCAGTAAAATACTTTCTTCTATATCTTTGTTATTTCTCAAGATATTAACTTCAAACTTTAAATATATGTTCCTTACTATCAACCACATCTCATGTGACAAGGTCCATAACTCCAAACACATTTTTTAAAGAATTATCTCCCCTTGAACTGATTGAAGTTTTTGTGCACAGATTAAAGTTTTTGTGCAGTAAAATACTTTCTTCTGTATCTTTGTTATTTCTTAAGATATTAACTTCAAACTTTAAATATATGTTCCTTTTTATCAACCACATCTCATGTGACATGGTCCATAACTCTGAATGCATTTTTTTCAGAATTATCTCCCCTTGAACTTAGAGTTTTCTTTAAAAAATGTTTGTTTTTACTGCAACTGTTTTATTTCTTTAGGTATTGATTTCAAACTTTAAATATATGTTCCTTACATGTATTATCAACCACATCTCATGTGACAAGGTTCATAACTCCGTATACATTATTTTCAAAGTTATCCCCCTTGAACTTATAGTTTTCTTTAATAAATATTTGTTTTTACTGCAACTGTTTTATTTATTGACTTTAAATATATGTTCCTTATTATCAACCACATCTCATGTGACAAGGTTCATAACTCCAAATATATTTTTTCAGAATTATCTCCCCTTGAAATTAGAGTTTTCTTTAAAAAATGTTTGTTTTTACTGCAACTGTTTTATTTCTTCAGGTATTGACTTCAAACTTTAGATATATGTTCCTTATTATCAACCACATCTCATGTGACAAGATTCATAACTCCTTATACCCCTTTTTAGAGTTATCCCCCTTGAACTTATAGTTTAATACTTTATTTTTTTTCTTTGAATTTGTTAAGGTTATATTTTCAAATTTTAAAATATGTATGTTCCTTATCATCAACCACATCTCCTGTTACAAACACTTACTAAGTCGAGCATGCTGTCTCCTCTGACAGCTCTTGTTAGATTTTGGCGGGGGTATCACTAGTGAGCATTAGCTCACAGATTTACTTGTTTCTTAATTTTACAAAATCTGACATGGTATTGGTTTGAGATTATTTCTCATATGAGAATAAGATAAATTACGTGAACATGAACTTACATTTAATTATATATATAAATGAAGAAAACTCGCAAACGTTGATTTTTACTTTTTTTTTCAATATTTTACCTAAGCGACCTTTAGACTGACCACACAGCACGGACGTTTTGACCTTGATGTATAGCTCTTTTAGGATAACATGAGACATTGTTTACATAGAATATCCTTTAGATTTGTCTCAAGTTATCCTAAACGAGCTACATATCACAAGGTATTCGTTGTTATTATATTTATTTCACAGCGATAAAAAATTGAATTATGCAGTTCCCGGTCAAACATTTTTTTAGCTCGACTATTCAAAGAATAGTAAGAGCTATCCTACTCACCCCGGCATCGGCGTTGGTTAAAGTTTTTTAAAAAGGCTATTATCTTGTATACCGTCAAAGATATTTGCTTCAAACCTCACATACTTACTTACTGTGACACAGGGCATATCCCTGACAAGTTACATAACTCTGTCAACAGTAATTTCAGAGTTATGCCCCTTTTCCACTTAGAAATTTTGGTTAAGTATGCATGCAAGCCCTTATCTCCAAAACTAATTCAGGTATCAGTTTCAAAATTCTCACAAATATTAACGATGATAATGAGAGCTTGTATCAACAAGTGCCATAACTCTCTAAAGCTTTCTGGCAAAATTATGCCCCTTTTTGAACTTGGAAATCTTTGTTACACTTCTGCATGACAGTTGCTATTTCCAAAACTAACTCACATATCAAGTTGAAACCTCACACAGATACTTAGTATAAAAATATGAGGTCGTATCACTAGGTCCCATAACTCTATGTAGTTTTTTTCAACAGAATTATGCCCCTTTTTGGACTTAAAAAATCTTGGTTAAAGTTCTTCAAGTAAGTTCTTATCTCCAAAACTAACTAACATATCACTTTGAAACTTCTCACAAACATTTAGGCTAAATATCCGAGCTTGTATCAACGAGTGCCATAACTATATGAAGCTTTATTACAAAATTATCCTCCTTTATCGACTTACAAAATGTTGCTTTAACTTTCCAATGTAAGTTGCTTTCTCCAAAAGTAACTCAGATATCGGGTTGAAACTTCACACAAATACTAACTATGAACATATGAGCTTCTATCACTAGGTCCCATAACTCTTATGTACTTTTTGGAAAGAATTATGCCCCTTTGTGGACTTAGGGACTTACATGCAATACTTTTTGGACTTATATATTTTAAGTTTTGAATGCAACTTCGTTCTGCAAAGCTTTTACAGGTGACAGATTCTTACTGCCTATCACATTGCTTTCTTCTAGCATTATTTGAATAGTCGAGCATTGGCTGTCTTACGGACAGCTCTTGTTATTAATGCAAAACCGTAGAAAAGATTGGTTCCACGATATTTGGCAAGATATAATAGAGGCAGCTTTTTTATAACAGTAGTTTTGTATTTTGCACTGAAGTATGATAATTGTTTTAATTGCGCTTTACTTCGTACCATGTTCCGTTCTGTCTAATTATGACTTGTATATTCAAAGAGATATAGTTGAAAAACATTTTCATAAATATAACATATTTACAACTAAGCGCAAAAAATATCCTATTTTGTACATGCATCTCAATCTGCATTTCTTCTTTCCTTTTAAAGCGTTCGTTCATATCCATTGTAATTTACTGACCGACCAAATCATGCATTTACTTGAACTACGGTCACAAATCTTCTTAAATTTTCTATTACAAAACATTCAATATTTATTCGTTGCTATAGTCCATATTTTCTCAACTGTCAAATTCTGAATAATTTCACGGTGATTGAATACACACTATCACAATATGAAGAGTGTTAGACAAAAAATTATTCATGTTTTGACAGTTTAGAAAAAATTAGCTAAAAATAAAAAAATATCGTGTTGCATCAATAATATCAGTACATGAATCGGGATCGTACCAGCTCGTCTTGAACGGTATTTAAACCAAGTCACCACTCAAACAGCTATTTCCATCATTATCAATTATGTCATATTTATCATAAGTTAAAACGTCTATTTTTATCCAAACTGTGTAATTAATCGTAAGTCACCTATCAAGCAGCTATTTTCATCATTATTTTTGGTGAAATTTCTATTTTAATAATCTTAGTACATTCATGTGTTAAATCTATAAAATTTGTGTTTTAATACAAGGTAATTATATCTTATTATACTGAAAGTGTTACATCATGCAAATTAACTATTGTTTGTGAATATTTCCACAAGAATATATTAACCCGGGTCGGTGGCGCAGTTGGTAGCGCGCTGGGATTTGGAATCTCGTGTCCCGAAGCGGGTACGGGTTCCAATCCCACCCGGGCAGGTTATATCCTTCCATGAAAATTTGACAATATTGGAGAAGATTCCAGCCTTGTGGAAGTGTAGGTGAGTACTAGTTGTAGTTAAGGATCCAGGAAAGCTAGGTTAGGTGCGCTGGACTCCGTAAAATGACTTACATTGTGTTGACACGGCGTTAAACCCAATAAAAAACGATATATTGACCGACTGTAATGATCAGTGGTGCATACATTAACCCCGCTGATTTGAATATTCACTACAGTATTTTTGTACTCACGATCGATTTTATCAGGTTTAAAATTAGCGGAGTTAGCCACTGACAGTTGAATAGAATTGTTCAAAATTGATAGGAAATTTGAAAAACTACACTCAATTACTAGCTTCATGTATAATATTCTGTTAGAATTCCATTAACGCCTATTTACAGTAATAGTTTATTTGAAACTAAGATTATTACAATATTTTTTTATCTAATGATCTCAATTCATTACATCATATTAATAATTTTTCATGGTTATAATTTATCAAACAACATACAGTTGCAAAATTAAACTGAGTTACCTCCCTTTGATATGAAAATAGCATAACTTTAAATTTGTCAATACATAATATTAGTTCATGTTATTTAAAACTCTGAAATGGTGAACATATCAGAAAAACAATGTACAAAAAGATATATATCAGCTTTCTGAGAAAGTTTCTGTGATAGTGTTCACAGTTCTGTACTTGGGGAATTCTTAGAATCTACCTAAATGAAATTACATGTATTGTCGAAATGTTGATCCAATTTATACTGTCCCAGTCTCAGTACGAATACCTATTATAGAGATTGTTTTTTTTATCATTTCAGTATGTTTGAGACGTAGAGACTCGTCAAATGTGCCAAGTTGATCAACATTACACAATGCCTGCTGCAGTTCACAGTGGAAGTATCAACTGAATACCAAACTTCATGAACATTTTCTGTTGTTTTTTTTAATTTGGTCTGCTGATATTGAACAAGTCGTCTCGGACTTTTTGTCCTTGAGATGTTTGTTGCCCAATTACATGTACATATAATAATTGTTTTGTTGTTTACAAAAATGTCCCCTTGCTAGTATATGACAGCCATTTATCCCAATTATTTGTTGTTTCTAATGGTGAAAGTGCTGGATATTGATGATGTTGCTGCAATTGAATATGGTCTTGTTGATTGGATACTAATGGACTAGTGTTGTTGCTGTTCTTAATGATGATGATGGCTGTTTGAATAGTGGTGTTGTTGTTCTTAATAATGATGATGGTTGTTTGACCAGTGTTGTTGCTGTTCTTGATGATGTTGATGGTTGCTTGCATAGTGTTGATGTAATTGTTCCTAATGATGATGGTTGATTGAAAAGTGTTGTTGTTGTTGCTGTTCTTAATGATGATGACGGTTGCTTTAATAGTGTTGTTGCAGTTATTGTTCTTGATGATGATGGTGGTTGTTTAAATAGAGTTGTTGCTGTTCTTTATGATGATGATGATTGCCTAAATAGTGTTGTTGCTGCTCTTAATGATGATGATGGTTGTTTTAATAATGTTGTTGTAATTGTTCTTAACGATGATGATGATTGTTTAAATAGTGTTGTTGTTGTTATTGTTCTTAATGATGATGTTGGCTGTTTGAATGGTGTTGTGTTGTTGTAATTGTTTTCAATGATGATGATGGTTGTTTGAAAAGTGTTGTTGTTGTTTTCAATGATGATGATGGTTGTTTGAATAGTGTTGTTATTGTTTTCAATGATGATGATGGTTGTTTAAATAGTGTTGTAATTGTTCTTAATTATGATGGTGGTTGATTGAATAGTGTTGTTGCTGTTTTTAATTATGATGGTGGTTGATTGAATAGTGTTGTTGCTGTTTTTAATGACGATGATGGTTGTTTGAATAGTGTTGTTGCTGTTCTTAATGATAATGATAGTTGTTTGAATAGTGTTGCTGCTGTTTTTAATGATGATGATGATTGCTTAAATGGTGGTGTTGTTGTTGTTGCTGTTTTTAATGATGATGATGGTTGTTTGAATAGTGTTGTCGTTGTTATTAATGATGGTGATGATTGCTTGCATAGAGTTGTTGTTGATCTTATTGATGATGATAGTTGCTTGCATAGTGTTGTTACTGTTTTTAATGATGGTGATGGTTGTTTGAATAGTGTTGCTGTTCTTAATGATGATGATGATTGCTTAAATAGTGTTGTTGCTTTTTGTAGCTCGACTTTACGTAGTAATGTAAAGCTCTCCTACTCGCCCTGGGGTCGGCGTCCGCGTCCACATTTGTGATTAAAGTTTGTGCACAGATTAAAGTTTTTGTGCAGTAAAATACTTTCTTCTATATCTTTGTTATTTCTTAAGATATTAACTTCAAACTTTAAATATATGTTCCTTACTATCAACCACATCTCATGTGACAAAGTTCATAACTCCAAATACATTTTTTTTCAGAATTATCTCCCCTTGAAAGTAGAGTTTTCTTTAAAAAATGTTTGTTTTTACTGCAACTGTTTTATTTCTTTAGGTATTGACGTCAAACTTTAAATGTATGTTACTTATTATCAACCACATCTCATGTGACAAGGTTCATAACTCCAAATACATTTTTTTTCAAAATTGTCCTCAATGAACTTAAAATTTACTTTAATTTTTTCATTTATTTATTTACTTTAAATTTGTTAAGGTTATATTTTCAAATTTTAAAATATGTATGTTCCTTATCATCAACCACATCTCCTTTGACAAATACTAAGTCGAGCATGCTGTCTCCTCTGACGGCTCTTGTTAATGATGATAATGGTTGTTTGAATAGTGTTGTTGCTGTTCTTAATGATGATGATGGTTGTTTGAATAGTGTTGTTGTAATTGTTCTTAATGATGATGATGATTGCTTAAATAGTGTTGTTGCTTTTCTTAATGATGATGATAGTTGCTTGAATAGTATTGTTGTTGTAATTGTTCCTAATGATGATGATGGTTGCTTGAATAGTATTGTTGTTGTAATTGTTCTTTATGATGATGATGATGGTTGCTTGCATAGTGTTGTTGCAATTCTTAATGATGATGATGATTGCTTAAATAGTGTCGTTGTTTTTCTTAATGATGATGATGGTTGCTTGAATAGTATTGTTGTTGTAATTGTTCTTAATGATGATGATGGTTGCTTGAATAGTGTTGTTGTTGTAATTGTTCTTTATGATGATGATGATGGTTGCTTGCATAGTGTTGCTGCTGTTTTTAATGATGATTGCTTAAATGGTGATGTTGTTGTTGTTACTGTTTTTAATGATGGTGATGGTTGTTTGAATAGTGTTGCTGTTCTTAATGATGATGATGATTGCTTAAATAGTGTTGTTGCTTTTTGTAGCTCGACTTTACGTAGTAATGTAAAGCTCTCCTACTCGCCCCGGGGTCGGCGTCCGCGTCCACATTTGTGATTAAAGTTTGTGCACAGATTAAAGTTTTTGTGCAGTAAAATACTTTCTTCTATATCTTTGTTATTTCTTAAGATATTAACTTCAAACTTTAAATATATGTTCCTAACTATCAACCACATCTCATGTGACAAAGTTCATAACTCCAAATACATTTTTTTTCAGAATTATCTCCCCTTGAAAGTAGAGTTTTCTTTAAAAAATGTTTGTTTTTACTGCAACTGTTTTATTTCTTTAGGTATTGACGTCAAACTTTAAATGTATGTTACTTATTATCAACCACATCTCATGTGACAAGGTTCATAACTCCAAATACATTTTTTTCAAAATTGTCCTCAATGAACTTAAAATTTACTTTAATTTTTTCATTTATTTATTTACTTTAAATTTGTTAAGGTTATATTTTCAAATTTTAAAATATGTATGTTCCTGATCATCAACCACATCTCCTTTGACAAATACTAAGTCGAGCATGCTGTCTCCTCTGACAGCTCTTGTTAATGATGATAATGGTTGTTTGAATAGTGTTGTTGCTGTTCTTAATGATGATGATGGTTGTTTGAATAGTGTTGTTGTAATTGTTCTTAATGATGATGATGATTGCTTAAATAGTGTTGTTGCTTTTCTTAATGATGATGATAGTTGCTTGAATAGTATTGTTGTTGTAATTGTTCCTAATGATGATGATGGTTGCTTGAATAGTATTGTTGTTGTAATTGTTCTTTATGATGATGATGATGGTTGCTTGCATAGTGTTGTTGCAATTCTTAATGATGATGATGATTGCTTAATAGTGTCGTTGTTTTTCTTAATGATGATGATGGTTGCTTGAATAGTATTGTTGTTGTAATTGTTCTTAATGATGATGATGGTTGCTTGAATAGTGTTGTTGTTGTAATTGTTCTTTATGATGATGATGATGGTTGCTTGCATAGTGTTGCTGCTGTTTTTAATGATGATGATGATTGCTTAAATGGTGGTGTTGTTGTTGTTACTGTTTTTAATGATGGTGATGGTTGTTTGAATAGTGTTGCTGTTCTTAATGATGATGATGATTGCTTAAATAGTGTTGTTGCTTTTTGTAGCTCGACTTTACGTAGTAATGTAAAGCTCTCCTACTCGCCCCGGGGTCGGCGTCCGCGTCCACATTTGTGATTAAAGTTTGTGCACAGATTAAAGTTTTTGTGCAGTAAAATACTTTCTTCTATATCTTTGTTATTTCTTAAGATATTAACTCAAACTTTAAATATATGTTCCTAACTATCAACCACATCTCATGTGACAAAGTTCATAACTCCAAATACATTTTTTTTTCAGAATTATCTCCCCTTGAAAGTAGAGTTTTCTTTAAAAAATGTTTGTTTTTACTGCAACTGTTTTATTTCTTTAGGTATTGACGTCAAACTTTAAATGTATGTTACTTATTATCAACCACATCTCATGTGACAAGGTTCATAACTCCAAATACATTTTTTTTCAAAATTGTCCTCAATGAACTTAAAATTTACTTTAATTTTTTCATTTATTTATTTACTTTAAATTTGTTAAGGTTATATTTTCAAATTTTCAAATATGTATGTTCCTTATCATCAACCACATCTCCTGTGACAAATACTAAGTCGAGCATGCTGTCTCCTCTGACAGCTCTTGTTAATGATGATGATGGTTGTTTGAATAGTGTTGTTGCTGTTCTTAATGATGATGATGGTTGTTTGAATAGTGTTGTTGTAATTGTTCTTAATGATGATGATGATTGCTTAAATAGTGTTGTTGCTTTTCTTAATGATGATGATAGTTGCTTGAATAGTATTGTTGTTGTAATTGTTCCTAATGATGATGATGGTTGCTTGAATAGTATTGTTGTTGTAATTGTTCTTTATGATGATGATGATGGTTGCTTGCATAGTGTTGTTGCAATTCTTAATGATGATGATGATTGCTTAAATAGTGTCGTTGTTTTTCTTAATGATGATGATGGTTGCTTGAATAGTATTGTTGTTGTAATTGTTCTTAATGATGATGATGGTTGCTTAAATAGTGTTGTTGTTGTAATTGTTCTTTATGATGATGATGATGGTTGCTTGCATAGTGTTGTTGCAATTCTTAATGATGATGATGATTGCTTAAATAGTGTCGTTGTTTTTCTTAATGATGATGATGGTTGCTTGAATAGTATTGTTGTTGTAATTGTTCCTAATGATGATGATGGTTGCTTGAATAGTATTGTTGTTGTAATTGTTCTTTATGATGATGATGATGGTTGCTTGCATAGTGTTGTTGCAATTCTTAATGATGATGATGATTGCTTAAATAGTGTCGTTGTTTTTCTTAATGATGATGATGGTTGCTTGAATAGTATTGTTGTTGTAATTGTTCTTAATGATGATGATGACTGTTGGAATAGTGTTGTTGTAATTGTTCTTAATGATGATGATGATTGTTTGAATAGTGTTGTTGTTGTAATTGTTCTTAATGATGATGATGGCTGTTGGAATAGTGTTGTTGTAATTGTTCTTAATGATGATGATGGCTGTTGGAATAGTGTTGTTGTAATTGTTCTTAATGATGATGATGATTGTTTGAATGGTGTTGTTGTTGTAATTGTTCTTAATGATGATGATGATGGTTATTGCATAGTGTTGTTGTTGCTGGTCTTCATAATGATAATGGATGTTTGAATAGTGTTGTTGCTGTTTTTAATGATGATGATTGTTGCTTGAATAGTGTTGTTGTAATTGTTCTTAATGATGTTGACGGTTGTTTGAATAGGGTTGTTGTTTTTCTTAATGATGATGGTGGTGGATGTTCAAATAGTGTTGTTGCTGTTGTTCTTAATGCTGTTGATGGTTATTTGAATGTTGTTGTTGTTCTTAATGATGATGGTGGCTGCTTGAATGGTGTTGTTGTTGTTAGCATATTATGAAGATATGATAGTTTTTGTTTGTGTTGTTCAAAACCATTATTAGAGAAGTAGATAAGATACGTTTGGTTTTGTTAATATTAAATGTCCTTAAGGTTATTGATGGAAGTAAGACTTGTCTTAGCCTATGGTGTAGTTATAATGATACTCAGTTATCTACAGACCACCTGAGACAACATGTTTTATATTGTTAAATGATATAAGAAATGATACAAACATATAAAACAATTTGATGACTTAAAGCTATATATGTGTATATACAGCGAGTGGTACAGTCCGTTTGTTCTCAAAGTTTGAATAAATTAAAGATAATTGAATACGTTTCTTATACAACTCCGAAGGCGACGTTGACTCAGCGAGCTGACAATAAACTGATAAGCGTTTTTGGTGTAACGCGATCTTTAAACACACAGTCTACGTTGACAATACCACATGACTGCGACATCAGAAATGCTACGTTTTGAAGCAGAAAGCGGTGAAATATCGGCCTCGACTCAAGAGTTTTAAAGACCTGTAAGTTTACCTCAGATTTCAATGAAACTTACGCTAGACTAACCGAAAAGTGTATTATACGTGCTACAGATCAAATCTCCAACTCTAGTTTTATACGTTTTGCAAACACCCTGGAAGCTATTCCTATTCAGCATGCAACAGTGACTAGTCGTCATGTTTTGAAAAGGGAAAGAGTCGAGGCGGATTTTTTACTGATTTCTGCTCGAGACCGTAGCATTCAAGATGTCATATACTCGTGGTGTTTGCCATTGTTACTGGCGCAATGTCACGACTGTATGACGATGAACATTTTAATACACGATGACACCGTGTATAATTTACAGTAGAGAAAAACACGAAATATGCTCATGTATTTTATCATTTTAATTTTACAGTGACTTCGTCTGACAAAATATCGTAGTCTAAGGTTTGTGATATTGCACTAGCGTGTATGCAGTCATCTTAAAATTATTCAACACTGACAGTAGCTGTTGAGATAACAAAAACTATACTCAACTGTTTCCTCTGGAAGCGATACTCAGATAAATACAGAGAGTGTGGGTTTACTGTCATTTTTATATTGTTTATAGATTTTATTCAATTGTCAATGGTGCATGCAGTAACTACTATTTAACTGCATTAAATAGTCGCTACAGTATTTTTGTTCTCATTATCAATGTGTGAGTATTTAAATCAGCTGGGTTAATGTATGCGCCACTGTTAGTTGAATGAAATTTACCAATATTAACATGTACACATATTGTTCTTTTATTTTTCTGATCCTTAAAAACAACTTAAGTTTTTTAGAATAAATTCAATTAATAAAAGCTTAGGAACCAAACGAATAAGTCGAAGTCGGCTAATGTTATGTTTCAATAATTTAGATTTCACGCTATAGTTGCTTTGTTGTCATAGGGCAGACATTGATGTCTACATATTTCAATTCAGTCTGTCTCCGATGCTTAGTACTGCGAGACAGTTGACTTCCTGGAGCTTCTCAAATCTATTTTAACAAATAAAGAAGTCGTCTGCTGGATAAAGTGATGATTTCTTTTATTTTGCTTGCGTGACTCGCACTGGACAATGCAGACGTTTTCCTCGACAACTCTTTTAGATATGCCAATCTAAAATGATTTTAATCAGAACAAACTAAATGGCGCTTGTCATATATCTGAAATACGTTGCTATGAATCTAAAAATAAGCTAGTCGTCTGCATTTTAGGAGAGGAGTTCAATCTACCGAAAAGATAGATATGCTCCTAACTTAACTTTTTCACTGATAGTGGTAACACTGTCTAGATCGTGAAACGGTGGCGATTTTCCGTGTCACGGTGTAGCCACATCAAGATGGCGGAAAAACAACCATCCAAAGGGTACGTGTTGTTTTTTGCATGATATTTTGAGAAATATAATATTCGGGCCCAAACGCGTTAAATAGTTTCATTTGATTCGTAAATATATAAATTAAAGGGCGGGTGTACTCATCTGACATGTCACAAAGGATTTATGTGAATTAAAGCCACCAAAGTTAACGAATGACCGTCTGTCAAATTTGAACCGAGAGAAGTGTATGACTTTTGATAAAATCGCCGTTAGTACGGCTCGCTCGCCCCATTTTAAAAAAAAATCTGTAGTACACATGATCAACTTGTTGTGGCCTTAAGGGCAATCCGAATCTATTTAGCAAATCTTTTATTTTACCTTCATAAATATTGACAAGTAGAGTATAAATGAAAATCATAATTGGCTCTGTTAAAAATAACCCAAGTCCGTGCCCCTGAACATGGGATTTTTGGCCTTGATTTTTAAATTTTCTTGTTGTGTGATTGATGTTAGGATTCAGAAGTTGAAGATGACAATTTTTGTAGCATTTAGCTGTTGTTGTTTGTTTAATGTGTTCATGAGATTTAGTCTTACCAGTGGCGCTTTTCACAAAAATCGTACGATAAAAATCATCGTAAGTATCAAACATTAATAATATGTCAGTTTTGGCTTATCAATTCCAAATATTATCGAATCGTGTACAATATTGTACATGTATACCTTTTGAATATCATATCATAGTTATGTTTATTATCCATCTGACTTTGAACTACAGAATTTATGAAATTCACTTACGATAACTTTTTTGTAAGAATTATTGTCAAAAGGTGCACAAGTACGTTGCGTATTGACTTACGAATATGGCAAGACCTATAAAATGTGTTGCTACGGGGTTGAAACCTACCAAACGAATCGGAATCGTAAACAACATTCGTTATTACGGGGTCACGTGGAATGTATACACGTACTTTAAGAAAGTTGATTCCTGTCACTAATGAAGTTTGTTTAATTGATCACCAACTGTTAGATGTCCCTCAGTGAGTATGTAATGTAATGCAATGTATTTCTTGACATCATTATTTACGTTTTCCTCAAACTTTTGATTAGGTGATGAATTTCGATGATGCCAATGAGTTCATTAAGTACATGCACATTAGCATAGAATTAATCGGTTTACCCTAAGTTTTAGTGAACTGTGATACGAATTGAACCGTAGTACTCATTCCACGGTTAGAACCAAAACCGGTACGCAGACGAACCGTGGTAGCCGTAGTATAAACATCGATGCCAAGATATCACGTGATTTCTTACTGCACTCCATTACTTTGAGGATTGTGTGCAGGCGCTAGGAAAAATAATTGGTTAAAAAAGAATAAACAGATTTAGTGATTACATATTTACAGTGCTTTAAAAGTCAATCTCTAATAGGCTAAATATACTGAGATTGCCACCTAGGACGCAGGTGGTACTAGCGTGTCTTTTCATTACAATAGATAAATTGTAACGTAAGAAATGTCGGATGTTATTCAATATCATTACAATGATATTTAACAAAGTGAAGAGCTAATTTTGTCTTAATTGGATCTTTCAAGTTCAGTAATTGGATTAGTCTGAATTAACATGCCCTTACCACTATTGTTAATGGGGCGAATCAGTAGGCAAAGTGCAATAATGGCGGCACCCACCGTGGCATCTTCATATTACAAAATGTTCTCTTATTTTTCTTTATTTTGCATGTATATTGTAATATGAGGCACCCTGAGAACTAGTATTAAGAGAACCAGTAAGACCGTTTGTGTACAAAACGTCATGTTCAATAATTTGTTGAGCGACCTTCACCCTGCCTACGTAATATTTATGAAGTTATGAAAATCACTTGTTCGGATAAAAGCCCGTACTAGACCGGTTCGGAACGGACGACCGGAAAACATATAAAATTGCATAATATTAATCACTCGCCCTTCCTAAAGGAGTAAGGGGCTCATGATGGGACATCTGTAGCTTCTGGAATAATTAAAACCACTTGCATAGCATTAGAAAGCTCAGTAAACAGCCGTCTGCATTTTGTTCGGATCTCATTCCTTGAGCGGAACGATACAGAGGGTAGCGTCATTCAACCATTATGCTGAAACCTGATTGGTGGATAATTGTTGGGTGCCTAGAAACGGTAGAACAAAGTTAGTACCGGGAATTTTCAATATATACGCTAGGCTAGAATGTTCGGGGGCTTTCACTGTTCGGATTTCGTAGAAGTAACACCAACTAGAAAAAGGTCGAATCGAGATTAAGAGTTCTACTCCAAATTTTAAGGATGGAATCCATGTAAATAACATTTAATATTTATTGAACGATTATTTATTAAAGTATCTTGATAGACCTATTTGAATCTATTTATGAACGCTGACTTTACTAGTTGGATTTAGTCGCGTTACTCAACTTTATTCATCTTAGTATTGATGTAGATTCTATGTCGTTCAGTTTATTATTTCAAATAAATACGAATATTTGATTTAATCATATTGTTTTGGTTTTTAGTATTTTGTTGTAAACTCTGCTAGCTACAGGCCATCCAATACTGGGGTTGTGTTTAAGCACGTTCACATTTTATTATTCACGCACGTTACAATATTTTCTGACGATAGTCAATTTGGTAGGAGTTCGGTACTATATAGGTCATTCAAACTTTTGTATTTTATGTGCGTAAAAATCGCCACAATTACGAATGGATCATCCTTACCACTTAGTTCTGTCTCATTCGTTTGTTAGTAAATACGCACGTCTGATCTGTTTTAGAAATTTAATACACCATGAGTTGATTGTTAAAATAGAAATTTAAGATATTGAATCATCATTTAACATGAATCAGGGATGTGGAATTCCTTTGCCCGACATGTCCGACATATATGTCTGCGGAAAAGTAAATATTTCCAGCCCACTTGTCCGTGGACAAGTAACTCTTTTATAGCTGTAAATGCACTAACATAGTGATAATTAATAATGTAAATGTTCCAATCATACTCAGCATTGAACTATTTCATTCAATCATTATTATAACCTAATATAAAATCATGTACTTATATCATAGTTCACTATATCTCTTTTTGAGTACTGACAATTGAACCTCTAGACAAGTGCATTATGATGGAAGACAAGTTGATTTTTGCATTCACTTATCAGCCGTTTCGCGTTAAGTTAAGCAATTATTGAGAAAATATGTCACATGAAATTTATGTTGCAGCACTCAAAAAGTTTGTTTAAAAATGTAAACTTCAACCTTTCACGGACTTAAAATCATAAGTTTTTTTAATAACAAGTTCGCTAATAAGTAAATATTTGTGATGAGTTTTACCTGGTAATTTTTATCCGTGAATTACGTTACTGTAGTGAATCAATTATTAACAATGTCTAAAATTAAAATACAAACCATGTGTGACACCGATGATGAGTTTTTTTCTATTCATTGATCATTTCTACCTATCAAACAACCAACACATAACAAGAACAAAGATGTATATCAAACATAATAAGGACGAAACAAATAGATTATAGACTATTTTATTGGCTTTTTTCTTTTAGAAAAAGTCCTTTCCCTGTCAAAAAGTATAGATAATGATAAGCATGACATACTTTAACATTGAAATATCGATACAAAATGTCATACCCTTTCCTAAAAGTATTCAAACTACGGTGTCAAAATATTGAAAGGATAGTGTAGTACAATAGTGTGTATTTATATATACTAATGGTAACGTAATTCACATAAATTTTATTTCATATGGCGTGAATCTATAAAAGTAAATACTGTTAACTAGAGATATAAAATGGAAAAATCTCTTTAGTGTATAGTTCATTTGTGCTAATTTTTAGATTTTAAGCAGTAGATTGGATGACTTCGGACTTTTTTATAATTGAAACCTTTGTACGACATACGCAGTTTTATAAAATTTCAAAATGCCTTTTAAAATACATTGCAAAATGATTAATACGCAAGCTGTGCTAACAAATAAATGTCTACAACACTGAATACGTAGTAAATACTTGATAAAGCTGTAAAAGGACATATCATGGAGAACCATAATGTCGCTAATTTAAGAAAAGAACGGTAACGTAATTCACAATATATTTGTACAAAACTTCTTTCATGCTTGAACATGTTCTATATTGCTGACACTCTAACTTAATTTAACAATAGAGAAATCCTTGTTCTGCCAATGATGAAAACTAACTTATTGGTCATTATGTATAATAATTTATTATTAGTTAACGAGTTTGCAAACACAATTTTCCAAACTGTTAACAATGATTTAAATGGAGGGGCATATTTTCTGTTATATGAAATATTTTCATATTTTACAAACGAGGCATAATTGGAAGCCTGCAGTTTATACATGATTTATTTCTGTTTCATGGGCTTAAATGTAAAAGAACATCACTCAATACTCCTTGTCAAGATTGATTTGAAGCTTTAAAAAATATATTTGATGCATGAAAAATAAGTTTACATGTAACATGTTTCATCACTTATAGTATATTGAACTTGAAGCATTCCGACGTCAGCGTTGAGTAACGATGATGTAACTTCTTATTGTAAAGACAAGTGCATGGTTTTCTCACTCCACATAATCACCAATTTAGATATAACATATTTTATTGCCTACATGTAATTATTATTGTAATTATTACCAACGTTCTTATACATAGAATATACATAACAGTATCTTAGCCCACAGATGTCTGCCCACAAGTTTGAACCGCTGGTTGTCTCTTGCGTCAAGTGTTGATAAATTTGAACTGTAGCACGGACAATTTTACATCTAGATTCTCTATCTTCTTGTCTGCCTTCTTCACAGAACATGTAGTTTTCCAGCTACCCGTTCTCTCTATGAACTTCATGTTTACTACCATGTCAGAATATCTCCTTCTCTACATAAAAGGAATTGGGCACTGCTACCATTTTAATTAAATCGCATAATCCATCTGCCTTATAATCAATTATCGCTACATTTAGATTAGTGTTACAACGATCTGCAACTTTGCCTTTTATCGTCATGCGCCTCCTTTGGTTTTTGCTTTTATATATTGTATGGGTCCATAATCGTATACATTTTTGTCTCATTCTAAATATATTTGGACCTATATTGGTTGTTAGTTTTTAAAATGTTTTAAAGTTTTAATTCAATTACTTTTCTCTTTTCAAGTAGCTTTAGCCATATTTTGGCTTTCTTCAATCTCTCTATGCCCTTTGCATCTAAACATTGCTTTTACCCACTGGCCAAACAAAATTAGAGGGATTGTGAATTACGTTACCGCTCTGTGAATTACGTTACCATTTAAAATGTGTGTCTAGCATGGACATATGAACAATACAAAATAATTGTTACTGTGTAACTAAAATAATGCCCCAGAAAAAACAACTGATACAAAACTGATTTATATATTATGCACTTGTATGATGAAACTATTTAAGAAACATACATGACTCACATTCATCATAAAATATTCGTAAAAGTCTCTTACTTATGCAATTTCCTTCTTCAAAAACTTTCAAAATATTGACACCTCAACGTTCTTAGGTGTTGCTGTAAATTTAACCCGTTATAATTGACCCTGGGTCCTAATTTCGGCGACTAACTGATATTTGCGGTAACGTAATTCACAATAACGTAATTCACGAATCGACTGTTTATTGGGCTGTTTATTTAATTGCATCAAGGCAATGTTAATTCATTTGGTTATTACTTAAGTTTATAAGAGGGTAGTTTAGATGGAATTTAGTAAGTGGATATAGGTAATGTTAGTGTGTATGAAAACAGCTAGTAACGTAATTCACTAAACCTAGGTTTTATTGAGTGAATACCGTTCTGAGGAGATGTGTGGATTATACAATTAATTAACAACCAATCTCATTTGTCAATTCTGTGCTACATACATTGAGTAGTTCCCAGAAGATAAATACATATATATAATGCAATGAACATCATGCCAGCAAGCCTTTGGAAAATGGTAACGTAATTCACGTGAATTTGTGGGACAGCAAAGTCAATGCGTACATATTTTTATGATGTAAGTTGTGGAAGTTCAAACTATTGCAGTTGTTTGGCCTATGTGTATGCTTTATGGTGAAAGTCAGAATTCTCATTCCTTGAGCAGAATAGGGCGACAATAAATCTGAATATCAATTGACCCAAACAGTGGGACAAGGTATTTTGATGAATATGCAACATTCCCGCTGAGTAAAATTATCATCTAGTAATGGTTATGTTTATAAATGTATATGTTTTCGGTAAAGACATATGTCTCCTAGGTAAAGGACAAATTTGGTAATAAACCATGCTATATTCTTAGTAAAAATACTATGTGACATGATATTTTTGCAATTGCTTAACTTAACGCGAAACGGCTGTTATCCGTGGACAAGTGGAAATAATTGAAATTCCACATCCATGCATTAGTTCAATAGTATTTCATTACTTGTGTGAAGTCTACTTGTTTTCATCGGAGTGTCAGTCTCTTTGACTGCTGTAAAGCTGAGACATTTTATAATTGTCATTGTGATAGCTAAAGTAATAATTTTCCCAGAAAACAGTAATGGCAGCTTTATGCTTTGTTCTGTTCTCTAAACTGAAGGAAATAGGGAAAGTACTACAAGTTCGAAGAAATGGATGAATAGGAGGCTAAAAAATACTAATAAACTGGTGTTGAAATGAAGCACGTACCTTTCACGGTTAACATATATTTATACTTAAAAGTTTAAATGATTAATTGTTTTAAACTTAGTTTCCATATCCAGTTCTGTACAAGTTTGACCATTCACCAATTTAACAACTAACTAATCCATCCACTCAATATATGTGCTTTGAAGTTTTTAGTCTTTATGTAATATTGTCTATTTTACTTACCGTAATTGGGGGGGGCAGCTATTGTAAGGACGTGGTTGTTGGTGAAAGATGGTTTTTGTTGAGAGGTGATTGTTGTTGAGAGATAGCTGTTGTTGAAAGGTGGTTGTTGTTAAGGGGTGGTTGTTGTTGAGAGTTGGTTGTTGTTGAGAGATGGTTGTTGTTGAGAGATGGTTGTTGTTGAGTGGTGTTTCTGTTATTGAGAGATGGTTGTTGCTGAGAAATGGTTGTTGTTGAAAGATGGTTGTTAATCGAGTAAGTCACACCTTTTCCAAAATAACATGACGATACGTACAATTGTTTGCCTTTTGGGTTTAATTATACATGTTATTCGAAAAAAAGTATTGCACTTAAGGTTCCATCAATTGTTGAAATTGAAAATAACAATAAAGTGGGTGGGGTATGTAAACAAAGCAAATTAATCCAAAAGTTTCTATTATTATATATGTATTTGGTAAGAAATGCATCAAATGTATTAAAATAAATATGAAAAAATATAAAACACTCACCAAAATATGCACTTAGAATGAAATAAAAAGATTTTCCTGACCTTGAAATAGCCTTTTTGTTGTGAGCCTAAACACATATTCAAACTACTTTTTTCATAAATCCAAATGTTGATATAGGATGTTTATATAACAGTCAACAATGTCTTGTGTAGAGTCCCACAAAAAATCTTTCCAAAAAGTCATTTTCTTATTTTATCACAACACTGTCAGCACATGTTTACACGCTCAGTTTGCGCACAGGGGCTTGGTGATTTTTTCCTTTAAATTCTTTATAATGAAGATACAATAAGAAGGAAAATTTCATCGAGCCCCTGTGACAAAAACAGGAAGTGGAAACATGTAATGACAGGGTTGAGATAAATGTGAAAATGACTTTTTGGAAATATTTTTTATAGAACTTGGCACAAGACATTGTTAAGTATTATATAAACATCATTTATCAACATTTGGATTTATGAAAAAAGTAGTTTGAATATGTGTTTGGGCTCACAACAAAAAGGCTATTTCAAGGGTAGGAAATTGTTTTCATTTCATTCTAAATGCCTATTTTGGTGAGTGTTTTATATTTTTTCATATTTATTTCAATATATTTGATGCATATCTAATCAAATACATATATAATAATAGGAACTTTTGGATTATTTTGCTTTGTTTACATACCCCACCCACTTTATTGTTATTTTCAATTTCAACAATTGATGAACCCTTAATTTGATGTAGATCGCGATATAAGTAAATACAACTGTAAGCCTTTGGGATATAATGATAATTCGACGTACAAAAGAAAAAATACAAAACAATGTATAAGATGCTCTTTGTTAACAAAGGAACATACTTTTTATATTCTCCAATATAATCAGTCTGAGACATTGCTATAAGGTACTAATAAGGAAATGATAAAGTAGATTGTTCTGTATAACACTGTCCACACTATAGAGATTACTTTCTTGTTTTGATTAAATGATGTGCTGTTCTACCTTTCTCTGGGACTTATACAATATCATCTTATGGTGGAATTTTTGGAAAGTCTGAGATGTGCCCTCCTGGAAAATTCAATGATAAATCCTAATATTTTTTTAGTAGATTTTTGCTTTCTCCGCCTTCAACGGCAACTGATAGAATTAACACCTTTTTTAAAGACCAGCTTCAATTGTTGCTTTAAGTTTTCTCAAAATCCAGATCTAGATTTTACTAATCCTATTACCATAACTACAACGACACTTTTCAATCAAGGGATCAAGAAAAAATAAAACATAAACTTCACGTTGCTCTCATTCCAGGAACCACTTTCAACAAACTAAATTAAATAGTGTTTGAGTTACCATAAGATACAACTATTTTTATGAAATTTTGATTATTTCTGTATCCATGGTAACCGCGATGAGGGACTTTAGTCAGTTATCCTTCCTTGATAAAATCTGAAGCATTGCAATTGGTAAGTAGGTCCTATTAGACGGAATTCTCGGATTTTATCATTGTATTCCTATAAAAGGATAATATAATATTTCATGTGATATCTTTTTTGTTAATAAAGACATTTACAGAAGTGATGAAATTTAAATAGTTCTTTACCCTAACAATACTTTGATTTGCAAACAAATTAAATGATTTACGAACAAGTTATTTAATATTAATTGTGGCAAATTGGCATTGAAAAGTAAGGGTAAAATCCGAATAATCCAACTGATTGGACCTATCTATTTGAAGAGTATACTAGGGGATATAACTGACTAAGGTTCCTTAATTTTGGCCGAAGGGAGAATAAATAAGAATATTTTAAACAGTTTGACCATAAACGGCTTGAAACTCATTCTTGATCCGAGAGGTTATCTTGTTAGATCTAGTAAGAGGGAGAATCTTGATAACCTCTGGAACGAGAATGCTTACAACTTGATTGCTGCAAAACATTGACAAAAAGTGTTTATTTACATTCTGAAGATCACGTGACAAAAAGTGTTTATTTACATTCTGAAGATCACGTGACAAAAAGTGTTTATTTACATTCTGAAGATCACGTGACAAAAAGTGTTAATTTACATTATTGAGATCACGTGACAAAAAGTGTTTATTTACATTCTGAAGATCACGTGACAAAAAGTGTTAATTTACATTATTGAGATCACGTGACAAAAAGTGTTTATTTACATTCTGAAGATAACGTGACAAAAGTGTTTATTTACGTTCTGAAGACCACGTTACAAAAAGTGTTAATTTACATTATTGAGATCACGTTTCAAAAAGTGTTTATTTACATTCTGAAGATCACGTGACAAAAAAAGTGTTTATTTACATTATGGAGATCTCGTGACTTTTTAACTTTGAACTAGTTACGATTACAAACGGAAATTAATTATGTGCTAATTCACTACTTTTCAACAATTCATACATATAACTGTCAGGTTTAATATCTCAATATTCACAAACCAGATAGTGAATGACTAACTTGACAACATCTGCTGACAAAATCCTGAAAATTTAACACCACCATTTTACGATATACGCATAATATTTACAACTATAGGGTATCTTGCTTTCAAAATTTTGTAAGAAATTTAGATGTAATTTTCGAGTTGAATTGATAACATGAATTGCTATAAATGGATAAAATGTACTATCATATATTACCTAGGAAGTGTCAATATAGTGAAATTCCGAAGACTCAAATTCGATAAATCGAACTATCCGGGTAGGTTGAACAATTTACCATGCATTAATGATTTCTCTTTTTTTCTATGTAAAAAGGCTTGAAAACTAGAGGAAAGAAAGGAAATCAATAATGACGAACTAGAACATGTCGAGTACCCTTTTTGCTTTCACTTTTTATCTCAAACTTTCAGTTATCGGACTTTTATGGTAGCATTATTAAAGCTGGTCACATATTTCTTTATTCCAAGCTCAACTGGTAGCTAATACAATATAGGTACTCGTTTGATGCGCTACATTTGTAATTAAATCACTCGTGTTAAAGCACTCGCGAAATAATTCCTACGCGGATCAAAGCTTGAGGCTCTTTTACTTAATAAGATGAAACAGACAACTGTATGTTATTTGTTAGTTAATAATAGTTAATTATTCAACTGGCATTCTCGTACCCCGAGGTTGTCAAGATTCTCGATCTAACCTTGGTTACAGAAATAACTGTCACTATCTTAGACTTTAGACGAAGGCGCTATGTAAGCGACAATTGGATTGGATTGATAGGCCAATCGCCAGATGGTGCTTGTCGCGAAAATTTTCGCGAAAGCATTCTGATTGGTCAATATCGACCAAAATTATGACGTTTCATTCCTGAAGTTAGCCGTGTGGCACCAGAAGCTAGTATCGAGAATCCAACTGGACTCTGGGTACGAGAATGCTAGTGGGTCGACCTTGATCTTGAGGCAAACTATTTGATTAAATTGTTACGCACTATTTATTTTGTCATCTAAAATAATTGTCATAACAAAGTTTTTTAAATAGCATTTGAAGACTCGTGGTGTATTCCAGAGAGGGACTGGACAGATCCTTACACCGAAAATATCATATTACTGGATCATTTAAATCTATCTTAAATTTGCTTAAAATGCTGCATTTACCCTTATCTACTGTGCCCTCTTTATCCTCGTGTAATGAAGTGCTTACATGGTTTGTGACTTATTATTGTTTTTATCTGAATCTCATGCACATCTTTTTTTGTCAATGACCTAGTTAAATCAACTTATAATTTAGTTTGTTTTTGTTTGTTTTTGTTGTGTTTAACGACGTAGCAACACATTGTATAGGTCATACAACGGCGGTCAGTCAACCTACTCATTTCTCCTGGAAAGGCTAAATCTCTGGATTTAGCTGTTAACCAACTACTAAGCGCATACTTTCGTTAGTGACTGACAAAAATGACTGACAACTAGCTACATAACTAAGAATCATTGGTTGTAGGGAGAATAGCCGTAGAAATAATTTCATGACCAAGCTCCTCGAAAGTACGCCCCGCCCGGGAAACGAACCCACGACCCCTCGATCAATTGCGTGCTACCAACTGAGCTAGCCGGGCATTTGCGGATAATTTAAAGCTTACGATTAAGACTCATAGGATCAATTGAAAATGTTTAAGAAAATAAAGAAAGTAGTTGAGGACTTTTCATGCACTATTTGATGCCATTCAATTACTAGTATTTGTCTGGAAAGAAAGAATCTGAGAAAACAATTTTTGTTCACTTTCCAGTTGTAGATCACGCAACTATAGACCCTGACGTTCGTTATAACTGTTTGTGTAGTATAATAAGAGTACTTACGTGTGTTTTATCAAATTTGTTTTTGATGAAGCCTTTTGATATCTTACTTCCTATTTACGTCGGTGGCAGTAATGAATATATACGCTTAGTTAAACCATAAATTTACGACATAAAAGTGAATATCTACTGATAAGGCATCGTAAATTGAAAATAATTTTCCTCCAGCATCAAATTATTTACGTTATAAAGTTAATACAATATTCACTTTATTTTGATTTAATTAGAATTTATGGTACAAAGTAATTGAATACACTCAAAGTGCCATAATTAATTTTAGATAGGCGCAGCATAAATAGGTACTTCGTAGTTTTAACAAATTATATTGAAGTTTAATTTTTATTCAAATTTTGAAGACATTCACCCAACAAAAAGTTGTATTATAGCAATAATAAATTTACGTTATGTTATTCACCCACTAAAAAACAATTAATGGGACAATCAGGTTTGGCGTACATAAAACAATGACTTAGAGAGCGGTTTGTAGAGTTTCATAACTGCATATTATCAGGGGCGGATACAGAATAGGGCTGCCTGGGGGGGCTGGTAGACCCAACGTTGGGTGGGTACGGGAGGGGTATCCCCTCCCGTTGGTGGGGGGGGGGGGTACGGGGGTTTCCCCCGGAAATTTTGAAAAATGAAGGTCTAAAATCGAGCATTCTGGTGCATTTTTATTGCACAGATTAAACTTTTAACTGGTCAATCACGCATTTTTAGGGCCTTAAAATTGGTTATTTTTCTGGATTTAATATTATTTAGACTAATAACAGGATTTTATTTAAATCCAATTCTGTATCTTAACTATGTATCAAAAATGTTATAATTTATTTACTTCAACATTCGATAAAATAGAACAATGATTAAACTTGAACCAAAAATAATTGATACAAACTTAAGTTTGTTTTAAAGTGGGATGAAAATAAGTAATACGTAAAATTTATTAAGATGGAAAATGAATCTATTTTAAGATAAACCAGAAAAAAACTTAATTCTAAAGCAGTCCAAACACATCTCTCAGATCAGTCAATCAACAACACTGTTCTAATGGTCCTGTTAGTCAAGCCAGTGACATAGATCTATATCTCTGGTCAAGCGTGAACAACTTGTTAATCGATAATTACAATCTCAACAAAGCCCCAAGGCAAGAGATTAACAACCGGATGATAGCAATTAACTGCTTTGATAACGGACACACTACGGACCTTAAATGCATTAGAGTATATCAGCTCAGCTGGAAAACGTATCTCTGGGCTGAGATGGGGGGGCTGCAGCCCTTTAGCCCGGGCCTAAATCTGCGGCTGATTATAGTCTAATGTTTTATGATTTATGCGTTTGCCGACTTTGTACAGCTACTATATCGTTATCGTAAGTCAATTTCATATAATTTGCAGTTCAAAGTCAGATGGATTGTAAGCATAAATATGATATGATATTTAAAAGGTTTACAATATTCTACACAATATTCTACACAATTCTATAATATTTGGAATTGTTTAAGCCAAAAAATGACCCTATTATTAATGTTTCTTGCTTTTGACTTACGAAGATTTTTATCGTAAGGATTTTGGTGTAAAACATTACTGGTCATTGGGCCATTGGTATCTATCCATCAATCTCGCTAATGAGTCTTTTACTCTGCTTAGTGCAGACGACATATTGGTGCAACAGAATTAATGTATTTTTGAACCCTTTGTCCCAAAGGTTTTAAGATGTTAAATAAAACGTTGCATAAAATGTTATAATTAAATACTATAAAAATATAAAGCTGTATTGATGTCTTTTGCAAAGTACGTGGAACAGGGGTCATGGGTTCGATTCCCGGGCGTGGCATACTTTTGTGGAGCTTGGTCATGAAATTATTTCTACGGCCATTCTGCCTCCTACCAATGATTTTTAATTATGTAGGGCAGTTGTCAGTCACTGACGACAGTATGCGCTAAGTAGATGGTTAACAGCTAAATTCAGAGATTTAGTCTTTCCAGGAGGAGTGATTCGGTCGACTGACCACCTTTATATGACCTATACAATGTGTTGCTACGACGTTAAACCCAACAAACAAACAAACAAGTACGTAGAATAGTTTTCCGGGATTAAATTATATGCCTTAAAATAAATATGAAAAGGAATTGCTTTGAGAACATTTTCGTTGCATAGAAATGCGTTCCACTCATGATGAAATTGAACTTAATTCCATGCAAAAACTCCATAAAAGTTAGTTTTGATTTAATTTATTTAAGCAGTGATTCCGGATTGTCGTAGTTGTTTTATTGAAAAAATCTCTGTAGCATATCACTGTCAATTTTCTCTTTATCAACTTATATTCGCCCTAGTATAACCTAACCCTGTGTCTTTTGACGACATATAACATTGCTACAAAATCTTATTTCTGGGAATAAAAATGTTGTATATTTTAGTATAAACTTCATTTCATCCAAATATAATGGAGCGAAATCTTATTATATCTTTAAGTTTAATGCCAAGTTTATTTTATTCAACATAAAATTTCCCTATCTGAAACCAATCTTGATTGAAAATTAAATTTTATTTACAGGGAAGTAATTCCATTATAGAACCTGTGTTTTGTCAAAGTGTAACTTGCATTATAAGATATACAATTTACATGGTAGGATAATTCCACTGGTTTGGATAGCGTGAGTTTCCAATGAAATCAAAATCACCTACGAAGTAATTTACGCTTGTCTATGTTTAGCTTTGTAATAAAATATACGCGCGAGTTAGGTATGCATATGCATTAAATTACAACAGGGATTTTATATAACAGGGATTTGCAACCATATAGATTTACATCTAATTTCACTGTCGTGGCTATTATTTCGGCTCATACGGATAACAAGTATTTCAAGTTTAAATAAAGATATTTAAATGCAATTTTGTACCAGTACCTTTCATATTAACGTACATGTTAGGAAAAAATGCGTTTCTGGATGATTTTGAGGTAAATTACGCTCACAGACTGTTTCACAAAATGAGATCCACCATTTGCTTCGGCCTCGGGAAACTGTTAAAACACTAGTCCCTCCACCTCGGGCAAACAGTTTGACTGTTTCCAAATCACATATGAAATAACTGTATAATTGTACTATCTTTTTTGGACATCATGTTATTTTCATTCATCTTAGGTTTAGAAAGATAATCATTAAATTAAGCATAAATCAGCTTGTGAGACTGCGTATGTTTTGTTTAGGGTCATTCTGTCATATTTTAAGCAATGAATTCAATGTAGTCCTACGCCCACTGTTTGTTTTTCTAATATTTCCCTCTGTAATTTGTTTTACAAATGTTCGGAGCTATTTAATGGTAACACTGAAATTGTTTTAAGGCGATATATATGCAGATATATCATATGCTGTTAGTGTTTTAATAGAACTATTTTTGAGGCTGTTAAAATGGAAGGTGGTGAAATGGACGATTAATTTATGTCTCACATACGATAGACCGTTTAAAATGGCTAACACTTGACAGTCTAGCCAAAAACTGTTCACGAACCTGGGCTGATCAAGCGAAAATAATACGTACAAACCACTTTTACTCGTTCTTTATGGAAGTAAGCAACGCTAAAAAAGACCACATTGGTTAAGGCAAATTCACGCGAATTTGACGATTTTTAAGTCCTAAACGCTAAATTTCAAGAAGAAAAGTGTCCATGAATTAAGATAATTTCGCTATTAAGACTTTCGAAATTGATGTTCTTATAGTGTAACTTCACTATTATACTTATAACAGTAAAACCTATGTCTTCATGGCTGCGATGGATTATCAGTCGGTCTGTGGATAGTATCTGAACCAAAGCGCTATTAAGGTACACGTATTCAATGTACGTCTGGCTAGTCCATTAACTTATAACAGTCTATTAAAGTCCACTGATATTATTCATTTGTTATAATGTCATATAATGTCATAACTTTTTTCTTAAGCAGAGGTTTGCACTGTTCACAGTTCGAAATTTGATTTTTGTATATTTTTTATAAAGAAAATATCTAAAATTCTTTTTTCTAAACGCATGTATAAATCATGTGGCAAACTATCAAAAGTAAGCCCGGTTTATTTACCTTCGTGAACAAGGCAGAAGTATTATCTAATTTTCTGGTTTATAAAGTTTATTATGGCCAGAGCGTTCCTTGACTGTGGATTGTACTTGTTAATGACTAACTGAACGTTCGTGATGCCGCTTTGAAAAAGGAATTTTTTGTTTGCAAATGAGGTGTAATAGTATTAACAGCATGGTTTGACTCAGAACTAAAGTATTATTGGTTAATAGTAGTTTTTCTTTTATTTACAGCAAATGTTCCCTCTTTTTCTTTCTCCTCATACAACGATTGATACCTTTTATAGGCATGTATTTTTATCTATTGTTATATAAACTGTACATTTAATTGCTCATTTATCATGAACATGAATCATGATTTGAGAAATAAAGGTTTGCTCTGTTCTGTTCTGTATTGACTATTGTTGCGACAAAAATCTCGAGGACTCTAATAAACTTTTATCAATACTACGACCAGAGCGTTGTCAGCGATAAACGTTTTTAAATAACGTTTCCGATTTGGCTTTCACAGAAGCCTCTTTGATGTACTCCATGAACGGTTTTCATTAGATATGAACTAGCGACGAATATATTGAGACAGGCGTTCATTTAGTTTTACCAGTTGTGAATTTTCATTTTAGTATTAATATTTCTATTTGACACCTACATGTTATATCTACTGATCTATGCTGAATGCTTCACATATTAGGTACAAGAAATAGTGTGTTCAGTTGCTGCTGACATTAGAACGTGTCGTCATCTTCTTTCTGGAAATATAAATAAATTTGATGAGGACATTGTTTTATAGTTTATCAAATCGACGATAAATTAACCATTTCGGAGAAAGATAGTTAGGATCATTGAATAACTATTTTGTTTAATATTTCTCCCATCATATTTTGTTTGTTAACTTTTTATATAAATAAATCTGAGTTAGTGTGTTGTGTGATATTTTGCACCCTTATGTAGGATTTGTCAAGCAAACCTTTTTGTTGTGGGGTTTTAGTGAGAGATTTACCAAAGGGATCGGTTATTTTATGGAACTCTAATAAGGGGCTTGCCGAGAAGCGTTTGTAAAACGCAACAATTAAAGGCATGAGATCGAGAATATACTCTTGAAATTAGGACAAAAAAAGATAAGTCACCTGCCATTAGGGCAAAATAGACTAAACAAATAGTGCTGATTGAGAATATTTAATAAGTTAAAATCTGGTACTCGCCATTTGTAATAAAGAACTTTTGGAAATTTATAACCAAACTAGTGACTTATTTACCCCAAAATTTCAAGGACCTTATGGACAATTAGAACAAATTAAGTGAACTAGTAACTAAGGTATTTGTAGAAAGTGTCGCTTAGGAAGTTTATCAAAAGTAAAGTCAGAGAATTAATTAGTATTTTTACAAAATGGAGAACGTGTGTCGTGTCAGCACAGGATTAATGAATGTTACAGTGTTTAATGCTTGGACTTGTTCATTATGTTATATGTACTTGTTCCAAAATAAACCACTCAAGTTTAACAAGAACATTACAGATCCAGGACTCATAGATCCTGATGAAAACAACAATGTGGTTATAAAGGTACTAGAACTATTTTTCTTTTAATTTTGTTTCTATTTTCCTTAATGATTTCTATACCATGGTGTAGTTTTTTCGGCACAGCTGTTTAAGCAAACTTTTGACCTATATTTTAAACTAATACTATTTGGTCTACCATTCCAATTAGTCGATTGAAATTCTCTTCCTGTATTGAGAAAAGGATAAAATATTGCATGCCGTTGTATTCATTTTCAATATGTGGCTCCCAAAAAAGTTGAGTTTACGGTTTTAAAATTTCCTTCATTTGATGTTGTTGTTTTTTCACTTTTGGGAAATTGAGATTTTCTAGTAGTGGTAGTCATAATCGCTGGCTAACATTTACACTTTAGACAAAATGAAACCTGTACAGTGCCAGCTATCATTTTTTAAAGATATTTCTTGTTTCAACTACTTCAAAAATACATGAGCAGGAAACACTACACGCAAAGTTTACTTTTCTGACATCTAAAAACTCTTTCGTTAATTATTCGGGTTGTTAACTTGTTGTAGGGTGGATTTTGGTTAATTTAATAAATATGAGCATAGATATATTATACCACATAAATGATGTGGACTATAGTACACATTGGAAGTTACTGGAGATGTCAGTAGTACATTGAGACAATTAATCTTACGACGTATTTTCGTCGTATAATTGTAGAACATTTATATTATATGATGGACAATTGATGTTGATGAAAGGTTTCTTGTTGAAATCACTCACTCAAATTAAGGTCATTTAAAGATGACACTTTTAGTCATCTACCAAATAGCTTTACGAGGATAAATGATTTTATGTACGTGAAACATAATGTACCTGCATCCATATACCGTAACTGACAAAGTCCACTTGGTTTTACGAAGTTTATTAATAATACAAATACAATGATACGTAGCAGCTTACAGCCAGCCAGTTTGCGAACCACTCAGTGTTGTACACTTCATTTTGATGTCATTCTTTTTCCTATTGTATGTTTTCTTTTCATTTTTATATGCCCGAAAGAACTTCGGGCATGTTATGTTATAGCCCCTGGCGTCCGTCTGTCTGGTAGAAGAAGGTCAAAGGTCAAGGTCACTATTACCTTAAAACTGAAAACAGTTTCCGGAGCATAACTTAAGTTCCATTTGGCCCACAATATTCAAACTTCATACGATGATTGTCCATATCGGGTAGAAGACTCCTATTGATTTTGGGGTCACAAGGTCAAAGGTCAAGGTCACTATTACCTTAAAACTGAAAACAGTTTCCGGAGCATAACTTAAGTTCCATTTGGCCCACAATATTCAAACTTCATACGATGATTGTCCATATCGGGTAGAAGACTCCTATTGATTTTGGGGTCACAAGGTCAAAGGTCAAGGTCACTATTACCTTAAAACTGAAAACAGTTTCCGGAGCATAACTTAAGTTGAAATATTCTCATGTCTTACAAATGCTTCATCTTAACTAAAAAAAACACTTTCGGGCATATAATGCTCCGCCTAGCAGTGCTCTTGTAAATTGTATTATTCATGTATTGTCATGTTCTTCTGTTAGCTATGTTGTTCATATTGGCCTAGTTTAAGACCGGCTAGCTCAGTTGGTAGCACGCAAGTATACTGATCGAGGGGTCGTTTGTTCGATTCCCAGGCGGGAATACTTTCGTGGAACTTGGTCATGAAATTATTTCTACAGCCATTCTTCCTTCCTACCAATGATCTTAATTATGTAGAGAAGTTGTCAGTCACTGACGAATGTATGCGCTTAGAAGTTGGTTAACAGCTAAATCAAGAGATTTAGCCTTTCCAGGAAGAGTGAGTAGGTTGACTGACCTCCGTTATATGACCAATACAATGTGTTGCCACGGCGGTAAACCCAACAAAAACAAACAAATATCGTTCGCCTAGTTTAAGAAAATAATAATGTGAATAGATTTTGATAAATCAACTTATCAACTTCTGTATTGTATTGTATTGAACTTGGTGAGACAAACCAACTTGCCTGTCTGGTTGACTTACTTCAACTGTTGCTTTTTCTTAGTGCGTGTTGCTTTTAATATTTTTGTATGCACAGGATTGCATGTTGTTTGTTTAACTTGTCTATACGTCTTTGAGTTGTCTGTGATATTTTGTAACATGTATTGTGGGACTCATATAAATAAATATATTCGATTTTTAAGAATATATCTTGTCAGTCCCAGTATTAGAATAAGTCGTTTCTTAGATGCACAATTTGTCTACTGTCATATTGCATATGTAATTGTAGATAGAAATCGCAAATAAACTATTAGGCTGAAAACAGCTACTCGCTCATAGGTTGAGTTATTTTTTGTTATATCATTTCCTGTCGGTGTCAGCAATTAGGAACTTTTAATAATAAATTATTATTCTAGAACAATCTGAACTATACATTTTATGAGAAACAAAGCCACAAAATGCATAGTAATCATAACTAACTCCACTAACGGAGAATGTTTTTGCGCAAAAATCACCATCTTTTAGTGTACGGGGCATTTTTCGGTAAGTGTGGAAGGGGCCTGTGGCCTTACTTTATATAGACCAATGGGGGGATCTATTGCAGATTCATTGATGGGGAAAGAAAAATCAAAGATAACCTCCAAATAAGGGGAAACGTGCTTGATTTCAAAGAAATCTTAGAAGAGGAAGGCGCCTGTTAACGGCCCCAGTTATATTAGGAAAAAAGCCTTGCTGTGTGTCAATATTTACTGACATTGTCATTTTCAGAAAACTGATTTACTGTTTCAAAAATGTTTTGTACAATTTTGAGAGTTTTGAGAAAGTTGATATTTGAATTAAAATATATGAAGTTTCAGCTATATCAGACTAACAGACAAATAAAATGATTTAGATGCTAATATCTATGTGTAAGAGCAAATAACATATTTTATTAGACTGTAACATGTTAATTTAGGCCTTTGAAGTGATTCCGATAATCATACGTAAGGGTGTAACATTACGGTAAAAACCTGTAAATTGCAATATGTTGAAATACGTACCGGGTTTTGCGTATACATACAAAGCATTAATTAATGCATGTGCATCGTCGTAATTGGACCAGCATTACATGCATATGCGTATTTTTAAAAGATCTCTTATCCAAATGTTGAAAACTTGTGTAAAATAGACTATAAGTTAGAAAATACATATTTTGAAACAAACTTTCGAGGAGAATGTTTCTCGCATTTGATTAAATGTTTGAACCTCCAAGACAAAGAAAGATTGTTTCAAGTTTCAACACATTTTAACATTTATTCAAACAATTAACTTTCAGAGTCTGATAAAATCAGTCAGTACGGCACATGACTACAAAAACCGGTTCAAGGAAAAACGAACCGGTTAAAAACCGTCAGAATTCATGTCGAATTCGTTACACCCGTAATCATACGAGTATGTATACAAAGCTGCCCCATGGTGCAATCATTTACGTATCTATGCTGAAACTAGCGTTTGCTATCATAATGTTTGTTGTTTGTTTGTTTGGTTTAACGCCGCAGCAACGCATTGTATAGGTCATATAACGGCGGTCAGTCAACCTATATTCACTGTTCCTGGAAAGGCTAAATATCTGGATTTAGCTGTAAACAAACTACTAAGCACATACTTTCGTCAGTGACTGACAACTGCCTTACATAATTAAGAATCATTGGTAGGAGGGGGAATGACTATAGAAATATTGTGCAATCATCTTCGTATCTTTGCTAACACTAGCGTTTTCTATCATAATGTTTAAAACTGCGGAACTGAATTTCACTTTAAAAACTAGATATATATTGAAAAAAGGAAATACATTATATATAATCTAGAAAAGAAGCCTTCAAACTTCCACAATGTCAAGATTAATAAATAAATGCAAGTATTATTTATGATACAATATTTCTTGAAAGACGAATGATATTTTAACATGTTTAGTCAGTTTGTATAATTTTAATATAATGTTTCTCTGTTTTTATGAACCAAACTATCATGTTTAATTTTCAATCTCACGCACGCTGCCTCTTATACAGGAAAGATTCGGGAAATGGATGTTAAAACAGAAATTTTATCCTTATTTAGATTTGCAGAAAAATCGACAACCTTCTGATACATTCATCCCACACTTAAATCACACAGTTCACAAAATTGTAGGACTCGTATATTTACGACCAATTATTTACGATGATTATAGTTACGAGCAATCTCAACATGTTACAGAACGCGATTTCTACGCATGTTTTATAGTACAAATATGCTTTCCAATGTATAAATCAATTTTGTAAACATAGCATGTTATTGTACTTTTAATTTTGGACTCATACGTTTATGAGGGAAACAAGGATCATTGGTCTGTTCATTTGTTCTTTTTACGGATAACCTTTAATAGTTCGATAATGTCAATAGTGGACACTATATTTCTTAACCAATTTTCCTAGTTCTTTTCTAGACTATTAAAAGGAAAGCAACCTCTAAAACAAAACTAGTATCCAAAGTGAGAAGGCTGATATGAAGGGCATTGTATACTTATAATATTTTGTCCCTAAGTATATATACATCTTATATTAAAGAGATTGTACCACCTTTCAATCTTTGTGCGCTTGGGAAACTGCTACTTGTTTTTAAACATCTTGTGCAGCTGCTTTCAAATCATGAAAGAAGTCGGTGTCCGCGGGCAAATCGAACCGCGGTTGTTGTCAGCTTACAATTCAATTATGTACAATTACAGCCTTGATGTAAATACAGTGTCTTTCAAAATGTTTTGGACGAATGAAAGTTTAACAAAACACTTACTGATCGCGTCTTCTGTAGATAATTTTACCATAATTGAAAAATACTAGTACATGCAATTGCTAAACTAATGTAAGTTGATTTTTAGAACTGTTCAGATGACTCTTGTATTTTAAGTTAAAAGAAAGTTAAAACAATGTTTAGAAGTCTAGTTTTAGTATCACTATTTTGTCGACTCTTGACATTAACTTCCTCGATCATCGAGTCTCACACCATCTGTTAACATACGGCGCAGATTGCAGTTACAGCATACAGTGCATGACCCTAACATGTACCCATTTATACCTGGGTGGTATGAAGGAATCGCAGGCAAATTTTTTGCTCAAGGAAATTAGCATTGCGCCAAGAGAGATACGAACCCAGTACCTCTCGAACCCTAAGCGCGTCCTAACACTGGATACTGCTCCTTCTGCTCCTGTTTGTTTACATAGATCAATGTAAATCGATTCGTCATTAAACAGTGTTTCGTCGAAGAACTTTTGGAGGGCACAATGTATTACAGCTAGTATGTAAATATAATTATACAACTGATAAATATGTAAGTAATGAAATCATGATTGGTGTTATTGTTGGAGGTCAAACACCTACAGTCATTATAGAAATAATTAATTCATTTCATCAAGGCTGACATTTTTCACTTATACTATCGTTGTTTCTATCTAGAACTTATTGAATGATCAATATATCAAATGATACGTGAATGGAAATGAGTAAAAAAACACTGTAAAAGACTCTTGTAATCTATTTGTAAGTTATATCTTCTTTTTATTTTTGTTGGGTTAAATGCCGTAGCAACACGTTGTGTATGTCAGTATACTTTGTAAAGATATCACGGTGGTCAGTCAGCCGAAACACCTTTTCTAAAAAGGCTAAATCTTCTTCCGAAGCCCCTTAAGTTATATTTGTAAAACTTTTTTCAATATTATTTCGTTTGTAACAAAATGTTGATTCGTTTTTTCAAAACATTGTTTCGTTTTACAAAGTAAGTTAACTTGAAAAAAATATATTTTGCTTCTCGATTTAGCCTGACAAGTTATAAATTTGATATTGAAGAATCCAGAAAATAAGATAAAACCAATGCTTAGTTCAAAGAAGTGTTGCTAGCTGTATAAAGACCCGGGATCATTTCAATGTAGGCTATGCGCAAATTTTCGAATCTAGTGTCCAGAAGTGGTCGCTGGTTGGAAACCTACCCGCAATGGTTATACCCTTCTATGCAAATTCGACAATGATGTCGATTTTCCTCCATATATAAGGTATATGAAGCAACAACTTCGACCTTGTTGAAGGGAAGGCGAGCACTGCTTATAGACATGGTTCATGAAAACTAGATTAAGTGAGCTGGTCCCTAGAAAGTGAGTTGACACGGCGTGAAACTCAACGAAAAGCTGTTTGAATATAGATTTATACTATTTCGACATTGCTGAGTTCACAATATATTTCAGTATAGCTATATAGCCGTATTTGATAGTATTAATACAATAATCTTAATTAAAATCACATTTCGTCAGACATATTTCATTATCACATTCACAATATATAACTCTACAGCTATACTTAACTATTCAAGCGTTGTTAATACTGTCTGGCTGTCCCCCCTTCCGCTATTGTCTGTTAATGTCCAGACAGATAACAGATGGGTCGACGTATCTTTCTCTGTGATAATTATTATGTATTTTTCCACTGTCCGTTTCAAGACGGAAGCCCCATAGATTATTGTTTTTTGTTATTTGTTTGTGACGTCCAATTTATAACAAAAGCTAAAGAAAATCAGTGGCATGTTTTCCACCACAGGCGACCGGCACGATCCCGAATCAAAAGCACTATATATATATGTATGTATACAGTGTTTTTGATTAGGGACCGTGCCAGCCGCCTGTGTTTTCCACTGCCCGTTTCAAGGCGGATACTCCATAGCTTTTGTTTTTTTTGTTATTTGTTGTTGACTTCCTAATCATGACATAAGTTTAAAAATCCATAAGATCTTCCTCATTCTTGTTGAATGTATGGAATGTCTGTGTTTCTTACTGTTGCTGTTCATGCTATGTTATTAAACATTTCATACATCTTATTTGCTTGGTAATATGACGTTTCTTACAGTTCTTACTTTTCTTACAGTTGAGGATAGGTGTTTGCAGCATCCATGGCATGAACATTACTAATATTCACTGTACACTGCTTTTCAAAAGTCTATGGACAAACTCTTGTTTTAAGGATAAATTGAGTCATTTTACTATTGTAAGACGTTTGTTTCATATATCTATACATACACGGATTTTAACTTGTTATATGTGTACAAATAATTGCCTTTTCAAATCCTGTATAATACCTGTTTATATACATATATACATTTTTTCTCTTTTTAATTTGTGTTTTGCCATTTACATTAATTATGCATGCTTTTATTATATATTTAATATTGTATATAATTATATACGTTATTTGTAAAATAAAGCCAATTTTTTCTTGGCTATGAACAAATTATTTATGCCAATAAAATAGTTTGACTTGACTTTGACTTTTACCCATTTAAAAAAACCAAAATAGTCAGCCTTGCATATTCCAAAATCATGATGAGTTAGTTTAGCAACATATTATTAAACTCCTTTGTGACTTGGTTACTCCAATAGATATTTCCAATATTTGGATGACCTTGTATCCCTTTGTAATATATGTGTTATTGCGTGCCTCTGTCTTATTTAGGTTTTGTTATCGAAACTTATACCCATTGATCAATGGTTCTTTGTTCTATGAATTGTGTTTCTTATGGTTAAGTGTTTTACTATTCTTCTATGACATTTGATATGTGTAGGAAGAAACGAAGACATTTATACGCAATGTTGTACATCCTATATATTTGCATAGCTTTTATATTGTTTTACCGAGTAATTCTTTGACTATTGGTTTGTAACTCAAGTTAATTAAACTGTCATTTATTCTTTGTCGTTTTTATTTAAACATCATGTAAACACAAATTATAGTCGATTTTCAACAACTAACTGTCTATGACAAACCACTCTCAAATTCCCTTTCATGATTTTTTAAGTTAAATTGAACTTACGAAAAGTTCTTCTTTAACAGCCAAATCAGTACAGTAGATTTAAATAAACTGTAGCGTTGTAAAGATACCTCACTGAGTTGTTTAACTCACGCAAAATATGGCCTCCTATCTCCTTTTACAGAAAAAAATCCTATGTAAATACCACTTTTGTTTCAACAAATTCATTGTCAACCCTTCGAAGTCTCAAATGCTTGATTTGAGAATAAAAGGTTTGTATATGTAAGTCCATTCCACTATTTAGACAATCTATTTTGATGAGACTTATAGCGAAACTTTTCTGTACTTGTAAATCTTGCACTAAAGTCAAACATTTTCTATCATTGTTATGCCAGGGTTGTATCTTTATGAATATTCATGGTCCATAATAATGCATAAAATACCCATAGTAATCATAATAAAAATTCTTTATGTAACATTCTGAAGTCGCCATTTGCATTGCTTAGCATAATAATAAGCAATACTGCATACATTTATCAATGAAATAGGAATGGAATGACATTTTAGCTATTCTCAAATCATGCTGCAAACATTATTAAGGATTATGCACTTGTAGCGTAGGTTAATTAAGTTCTCAATTTCAATAGACATGGACTCCACATTATACACTATACCATCTCTTTTGTTCAATATGATAGCCTGTCGACAGTTCATTAGTTATGTTGTGTTTTAATTTAAACATCTATTTAATTGTTACTTTTCACAATGATATATTTTAATCACAGTTTCCAGAACACTTAACAACATGATTTAAAACTATGAAATGCAACCCTAAATGTTTCTTTTCAATGAAGGAACAGTAATCTGACTGTTATACTTGCCTCTCTATGTCACACCACCAACTTATAAGGACCACAATGGAAATAAGGGCTAGTCCTTTTTGTGCTATCCCTTGTGTTGGTGTGCTTGTCATAACAAACTACCCCTTGCTGTCTGTGATATATGGATTCTATGTAATTTTGTTCTTTGTACACTATTCCATGATATTATCATCATCCCCATCATCATCATCACCATCGTCATCACATCATCATCATCATCACCATCGTCATCACTATCATCATCAACATCATCAGCAGCAGCATCATCACTATCGTCATTACCATCATCACCATCGTCATCACATCATCATCATCATCATTCCCATCACCATCGTCATCACAGCATCATCATCATCACCATCGTCATCACTATCATCATCAACATCATCAGCAGCAGCATCATCACTATCGCCATTACCATCATCACCATCGTCATCACATCATCATCATCATCATTCTCATCACCATCGTCATCACCATCATCAACATCATCATCAGCATCATCATCACTATCGTCATTACCGTCACCATCATCATTATTATTATTATTGCCACGTGAAAGAAGGTAAATGAAAACCATTATCCATCGCTTCCCTGCGCTCTTTGATCCTTTTGTATGTATAGATTTTTCTTGTCCGAAATCTATCACAGAATAAAATGGTGGGTGTCTGCTTTTGATTAGCTCACTAAGTTATGTTATATTTGTATATGATGTATGTTTGTTCTCACATTGACTGTTATCTTTTAGTCATCTACTGTCATCGTTGTTACATTCCATTAGTAATAATAATGAACACATTAGTGGAATATTTTATCACTTAAATACAATATAGTATGTCTGCCCACTCATATGTTAACTACTCATCGTGTCCATTTACTGCACACAATACCTGATGTCATTCACCTGTGAAAAGTCGATTTTTAAAGTATGATAACCAATGCTTACAAAGTAAGGATGTTATTTAATCATTATAATGCGTAAATATTGACCCCGACCTGACCCTTCACATTTGCATCTAGTAATTATCTACACATATCCCGACGAAAGTCAGTACCACGCCTACTCTACACTTCGGCAGCGATCGTAAAATTATAGAAGTGTGTTTTTGTGTTAAGTTTTAACTCATAATCCTCACGGTCAATGTGTAATCGAGCATTAATACTACATTCGTATTCAATGTAATGAATATTCTTGCATAAAGGTCAGGTCGGGGTCAATATTTATGCACTATACAATATGTTCGTCATTTTAATGAATTACACTGGGGTCCAAACGTTTCTTTACATATATTAAATTTTGATGTTTTAATGTATTCTTTGAAATAATTGACATGCAGTTATAAGTTTCACAACTAATATACAGTTTAACATGAGCCATCAAATACGTTCTTTATGTATTATAAGTATAAAATGAAAATTCTGAACAAAATGTGTATGCCATAATATTTCAATAAAACAGAGAAAATTTATTAGAAAATAAGAAGAAAAAATGCATGAGTCAAGAAACGTTTGGACCTAAGTGTATATTCATAACATAAATTGAAAGTGCACGATTATTTGATAAAAAATGTCAACTGGAGTCGGTAATTACTTCCCTTTCGTATGAAAATATAGCAATTCTAAATATGTCCATAGCAAGTCTGGGTTGACAATGTTAAACAATCTGATATGGTGAAAACTTGGCAATACAATGTACTAACAAAGGTTATTACGATACCATTGTTATTAAAGAAATGGTTTGCTACGGTCTGGATACAGATTATGTGTAATTTTTTCCCTTTGAATGATGAGTGTTTGCTCTTTCTTTTAATGTATAATTTATATATGTGTGGTAAATATTGTTGTCTAAAGGTTACCAGTCAGGTTGTTTCTGGATCATCCTTCGTACTTCTAGTAATTTTAGCTGCCAATAAAATATATTGGGATTGCATACCTTATTACATACGTACAACATGTGTTTCAATAGACTTTGTCGTGTGCTAGCCGTTTATTGTATCATCGACATTTACTTTATTTTATCATGGATTAGATTTTATCCTTGATCAACTTACTGGCTAATTATTTTTTACACATAAGTGAAGCTTTTTACAACTTGGCTAAACCAATTAAGAAATAGCTCCATTTTTACACGATTCAGCAACAATCACAGTAACAATGGTAGTATTCGGTTACCAAACAACTTTCATGTATGTTAAAGGGAGATACATGCAAACGTTGCACTTCCCCTTTCCAGATTTTTGCATTCAATTAAAACTATGTGGTTGCAACAGAGAATTGTTACATTGGTCAAATATTCCTATACATGTAATTTCATCTAAATATTTGGCGTATTTTCTAACTAGACCCACGTAGGTCTGATTAGCTCAGATAAATTGTGTCAAAATATATTTTTTACTGATGAGAAGATACACGCACTCATTATTTGGCAACCCAAGTATAATTCTATCTCTTAGATATCCATTTCAACCCTTTCCAAATGTTTACGTCCTAATGGAAATGTCCAAGGTCAAGAAGTATAGCCAAAACACATCTAGAAATAGCATGGTGATTCCCTCCGTATCCTACTTTTGTTTAAAAAGAACTAGACTTGAACTAAATTCAACACATGTATGTTAAGGTCAACACATGTATGTCACATATCATTTATAGACATCATACTATTACAAAATATCTCTGACGTATGACCTAGTTTTTTGTCTGTTTACTCCAGAAATCTTGATAAAGCGTCGTCTCTTCTGGTCTAGATTATAATCGAAACTATCTACAATGTACGTAACTATAGTAAAACTAGTCAAATTGTTTACGGTTGATTATCTAGTATGAATAGATATGAGATTTTTATCACATAGGTTCGACAAAAGGTTATGTTAGTCGTCGTGAATATTTACATTGTAACCAGTGACATCAAAAAGCAATGATCATCCTGACTGTTTGCATTCCAAAGATAGATAATAATAAAGTGCAAAATTGCTTTGCTTACCTTAGCTTAAATAGTATTGGTTAATTTCCTATAACTACGTTGCTATGTTTCTATTTTAAATATTTATTCGTAAACTTCAACTATAACACTTGAATATTATTTTCATTTTCTACTGGGACTATGTATCATATTACAAAATTCACGTCTTTAGCTTGTCAAGAAAGACAGACTAGAAACCCTGTAAACTTTCTTCTGCCTGCCTACCTGCCATCCTCCCTTTCTATCTGCCTACCACCTGCCTGCCACCCTTTCTGTCTGCATGCCTGCCTTCCTGCCTCCCTTTCTGCCTGCCTGTCTCCCTTTCTGTCTGCCTGCCTGCCTCCCTTTCTGCCTGCCTGCCATCCTCCCTTTCTATCTGCCTACCACCTGCCTGCCACCCTTTCTGTCTGCATGCCTGCCTTCCTGCCTCCCTTTCTGCCTGCCTGGCTCCCTTTCTGTCTGCCTGCCTGCCTCCCTTTCTGCCTGCCTGCCCGACTGCAAGCCAGCCTGCCTCCCTTCCTGCCTGCCTGCTTGCCATTTGCCTGCCTACATGGTGTAATTGATTGTTTTTGTCGCGTAGAGGATCAAATAAATTAATTCAAAACATGTTTAGAGCAGAAGTTAAACACAAAATAATCGTATTTGTTTGGTCTGCCCTTAGTAATGGTTTAACAAGAGTTTGGTAAAATTGCCGAATTGTCAATTTAAACTGGATACTAAAAAGTTTCTGAAACATTTCAGCAATCACAGAACCACATTCAATACGTAAATTCAATTATTGTTAATATAAGCATCGCGTAAATGGGAAGCTGATCGAACCATTAGATTAGACATTCTAAATCAAGACTGTAAATTAAATTTAAACTTTGAAACTGTAGAAGATGAAATTGTGTTTAAATTGTATTAGAGATTTGAAACAAGGTGTATGCCTTCAATAGAATAATAGCTAATGCCAGTTAATTCAACGGGTCGTTAGAAGCAATTTCAGATGAGACGGGTAATTTTTTTTAAATTTAATTTGGGTTTCAATTTCATTTAGCATTTGTTTATCTACCTATACCACGAACCAATATTTGTTGTCGGGGATCTAGCACCTGTATCAGTTTACAGTTTATTTATTTACTCTTAGCACAATTATGTGATATAAGGTACAGCAATTTTAAGTTGTTATGATACCAGGCTACTGGTTGAACATGTTATACAAGATATAGTGTATGCAATGTATACATATATATATATATATATATGTGCACATATACACAAGTGAATGTGCATATCTTTATATATATATTAATGTATATGTATATATATATATGTATATATATATATAATTTTACAGTAAAACGATAACATTTAAAAACTGAATATTGTTTACAAAATTGAAATGAAAATGATAGAACATAGTTAAATGCCAGGTAGTAGTTTGAATGTTTTATCGGATACTCGATAATCCCGTGCAAAGGGAAATAACAATACTAAAGTATTTGCTGTACAGAAATTGTATTGACAAAGAACCTCCACAGATGTATAAAGCGATTGATGTTATATTTCCTTGTCATAAACATTTTAGTATTTGACTAATAAAGCCGCTGTTAAAATACTGTATACGTCTTAATATTGGCGCCCGTTTTATTTTGGCGGTTTTGGCGGTCGATGTCGGAACCGCCAAATATTAGCCCCGCCAATATTAAACACCGCCAAATATTGACCGCGCCAATATAAAACAACGCCAAAATAAAACACCGCCAAAATATTGTGTAAGTAAGGCTATTCTCACTGTCTTACTATGATTAAGTTACTTCCCTTTTTACTTAACACATAACGCGAGTCAACTATCGTAATAAAGAGTTACAAAATATATACTTGAAAATTTGTAAAACACTTTGGTTTTTGTTTTCACGTTTTAATGCTTATTATTGCTTGCTTGAATATGTAATAAACTGTCATAATCAATTATGCCATTGTGTTATATTATTCGTTATATATCGTTTTAAGATGATCAGCCACAGTTCATTCAGGATAAAGTGAGATATAGTTTGCATGTAGTATTATACAGTTTTGTCTCAGGTCATCAAATGTTCTATGAACGAACTTTTAATACAGAAAAATGAACAAAGAAGTCAAACAATAAAAGGACAGCGTCGGCTATCAAATAATATTTTATCTTAAAGTCATAAAAGTGACGAGAAATAAGAACCATCATGATATCAAATAAAGCAAAAAAGTTGCATAATAGTGATCTTTGGTCATTAAAATTACTAACTATGAATTAAAAATGCAGCGATAACCATCCATCACACAGATGACGACGGATGAAATAACCCAATTTTCCTTTTAGAGGCCATTTCACGGAAATGGCCGATAAGACCCGTACGTCATCGGAAAATTACGACAGTTGCTAATTTGCATATTAAACGGTGTTCCGGTAAAAAATCGTAATCATGATAAATGTCAAAGCTTGAAATATGCGGCACATACTTTGGTTTACCTCATTAAAGACACAACTTATCGCAAATTTTGACATCTGTGTTGCACGCTTTTCTCGGGCTAGATATAACGGTAGTATTTCAATATGTTACGATTAATGAACATACTTTCTGAGGCCCTGCAATGACTACATGAACCTAGTTCAAATGCAGTGTTGATAATGATCGTTTCATCACACACTTGAAAAATATTCATAATTGACAATGATATTTGCTGTTTTGGGTTTGAGTTAAAATCTTTGATGCAACTGAAGTGATTTTAATCTGTCAATACAAACGGCGAGCAATCGGGTACAGCCGCCCGATCAGCTAAGTTGGTAGCTCGCAAGTCTACTGATTGAGGGGTCGTAGGTTTCATTTTAGAGCGGGGCATACTCTCGTGGAGCTTGGTTATGAAATTATTTCTACGGCCATTCTCCCTACTACCAATTATTTTTAATAATGTAGCGCAGTTGTCAGTCCCTGACGAAAGTATGCGCTTAGTAGTTGGTTAAAAGCTAAATCTAGAGATTTAGCCTTTCCTGGAGTAGTGAGCCGGTTAGCTGACCGCCGTGATATAACTTATATAATGTGTGCAACGGTTTTAGACCCCAAAAAACAAGCAATCGAGTGCTGATACCACAGTGGATAAACTATTATGTTTTCCCGACTTGTTTTATCGCCATTTTCGACCCATATATGGACGGTTTAGAGTTTGGTAGCCAAGTTTTGCACTGTGCAAGTACGCACTCAGGTATCAGCTCACGCTGATGAAATCTGGGGTTGCCTCGTGCCAGTCTCGCAAATGCCCTCCTGTCTATGTATCTTGGATCCCTCCAAACTCCCCGATTGCATAACATAGCCAAGAAACACACTTAGAGGCATTATCTTTATCTTGAATTCAAGTTATGTCTATCTTTATTCCCTTTAGGCCACCAGTCCTAAGTGCTCATTTGTTATACATGGTGAACAGAATCATTCAGGACAATCAATAAACCCCTGAAAATGCTGTGTTCTAGGTGGTGGAGGAAGTTTTACAACTTCAATAACAACATCCCAATTTCTGTCACGAATGTAAGACCTTAGTACTTCATGTTGATCATTTGAGACAAACATAACTATCCTTCTTCTAGCCATTTTACTTGACTGTATTTTGTTTTAAGGTTGGATAAAATGAGTTTATACAAGAGCAATGATTATTTCATAAAAATGTATAGTTTGCATAAACATGTATGATTAATATTTACCAAACAACCAAATTCAAAATTTACCTATGAACGGGCCTCAATTTATTTCACCTGCCAGCAAACACGAGAAAGTCATGAAACATGTAATACTTGAAATTTTCACGACTATTATGACATAACCACTATACTACAATTTTCCCTTGATGTCCAGGATTTATAAGTTGTGTCTTTAAATATGCGAGTCACGTGACTTACGGAAACGACTGGTAATTTTCGGCGCAGATTTTAAATCTTTTAGGACATGGCATGTCTTAAAATATTTATGAAATTTCATAATTGAATTAAATCAAGAGGCGGATACTTTTTAATTTTTTTTAACATGTCAAAAACTATTTAGATATAAATACAATATGTCAATAATGTTTTTTTTGCAAAATTAATTTTCTTTAATTTCGTCACTTATATATCTTTAATACTACATGTAATATGAACCTAGATTGCAACCAGTTTGAATACGTAATTATGACAGTTTTACAATGTAATTGCCCGAGGGTATGGTGTTGTTGTGAAGTATACAATACGTACAACAGAAACTACCCGTTATTTGTCACACTTCAGCCCCCCGTTATAAATGTCTCCTCATTAATCCGGGTACATGGTATGTCCGTTTGTATGTATTCAACGATTGTCTAATAGAACACAACAGTTAAAGCGCTAGTCAACTACAGATGTTTTAAATACTATTTAAAACCAATGAAATGAGATCAATTATTCAATAAACATATGATATAATGGACGGTTTCCGCCATTGTCCAATTACCACAAGGTACAAGGTTAACGCCCGTTTTATCCGAATTGATTCTTATTCAAACAATTAATAGAAAATAACGTTCGTAAGAAAACAACAATAACAACGTTTAGTTATTAATATTCATTTATGAGATCTTTAATTATATTTTATACATTCTTGATTTAAAAGCATCAATCAGTATTAATAATTCCATATCACGAGAAAATGATGCTCGGAGTAACCTCCCTTTCAAACAAAAAAATTTCGCGTTTTAATTTTGGCGGCTAAGACGACGAGCATGGGTTAATTTTGGCGGTTCACACAACTAGCATGGGTTAATATTTGCGGTCAGCCTTTAACCGCCAAATATTGACCCTGCCAATATAAAAACATCGAAAAAACGCCAATATTTGCACCCGCCAATATAAAGACGTATATTAGTAGTTTATACCATTGTAATACATTGTTATGTTATAGTACATGCTTCAGAAATCTGGGGTTTACAACGATACTCAAAGCTGGAGCAAGTGCAAGTTTAATTCGGTAAAACCTGTAAAATTCTGACTAAGCCAACTTTTGAACTCTATTTTTACCAATTTTAACATAAATTTTAATTTGCTCTACCATTCCTATTTGTAGAACGAAATCCCTTCCGGAGTTGAGAAATTATTAATACATATGATACAATTGTCGTCTAGAATTAAAGTTTATCGGACGGTCCCAAAGTTTTAATATAGAGGATTATTTTGTGAAAACGAGATTTAATAGTAATTTTAAGCCATATTCGCTTGCTAACATTTATATTTCAAACAAAATTAACCCTGCTCAATGCATCAATATCTTTTTTTAATATTTCTTGTTTACAATCAGCGAATAGAGTGCCCCTATACATACATTACATCCCAAATCGTGTTTAATATTGGCTATAAAGGTCATATAAATGTCAACGTGCACATATATGTTCAAAACAATGTTATAGACTTTATATTGACCATTGTTGACATTGTTAAGTTTGTTTTGAAATAGTGTAAGAGTTCAATGTTACTATTAGCAAAATCCCCAACCTGAATATTAATGTACATTTGTTTATCATCGGCTCTGTTGCTTTACACATCATTGAAGTCGGTCATGTATATTCGGTCATTTTTGTATATCATTTATATGCATACGTTTTTTTTTCCAGAATATACATATATATGAACTATTATATTATCCCATACTTATGTAATAATCAAATTTGTCCTGGTTCTTATTTAGACCACAACAAAAGTACACATCTTAATATTGTGATGTAAAAATGAAGAACTTCTGCTTGATGTAGTTACCATTAAGTTCCCTTGTTTTGGTTATAATGAATATAGAGAATCTGGGTTATAGAGAACCTTGTTTTTTTTTGGAAAACATGTTGTTGTAGAAAAAATACGATAATGGAATTAGATCGTTAAAAGTTTAGTTTTTTATTCGGAGAAAATGATAAACAGTGAGATTTAAGGCTCCACAAATTTTTCAAATTAAGCTGAGACATATTCCCGAGAAAAAAGCAACTGAAATCGATCTAAACATTTTTTGGTCATTTTTTTACCTTTTTGTAAAAATTGTAAAAATATGTTTCACTTATTATAATGATATCATTCACTCAAGAAATGATTCCTTAAATTGAATGTACGATTCTGAAACAGGATATAAAGAGACAGATATGGCTAATTTATCTTAAACTGGCTTTTCCATGTATAACTCTTTACCTCTGTAAGTAATTGCTTACTAAAAGCAATAGTCGATAAGCAGGTGTTGACACCACTGCACCATTTAAAAAGTCATTGTCAATTTATAGGCTTGACACCACTACATCACGTAAAGAGTATCTGTCGATAGCTTGGCTTGATACCACGACTCTCCAAAAATGAGATATCACAATGATTTGAAGTCAGCGACTTCAACAATGCGGTGGGTTTAGTGATCAAAACTCAATGAATCAACATTTAGACAACAAAGGTTTTCTGATGCTCTCACAAGAACAAATATTTATTTGTGGTTGGCCAACTTTTGATATATGATAATCAGCTATTTGTATTCATTCAAAAATAAGCATTTTCATAATTTGTCTTTGCGCTGTGGCCATTTGAATATCTGACCAACAAATAATATTATTATGTACACCGTATATATGTTTTGGATTTTTGGATTGAATCTGTCCGTTAAAGACGTTATCTTCAAAATACTATGAAATAAGCTACTTTAACTAATCGACAATCGATACGGTTTGGAATTAGATTATTATGGATCAGTATTTAAGACAACAAAAGTTTATTGGTGCTGTTTGGAACAACATATAGCTGTACAAAAATACTCCTAGAAACATTCCAAACATGTCAATACCCAGACAATAATAACTGACCATGTTGACCAGACTTTTACATAAGCAATAAATAATAGTTTACGATGTATTAATTTCACTGTATTGTCTAATCAATAAACAACAACTTCGTAATCTAAGACCAACATATTCTTATCTTAGGTTTATCTATTAATGTGGACATTGGCTTAGATATCTGGACATCATCACCTAATAGAAATAGAGCATTGTTTAGATGTGTGTGGCATTTTTGTTTCTGATTAGAATTTAGGTTCGTTGATCAATGATTTACTGGAAGATAAAGGTCTCCTTACTGGTGTCATTTCAGTATGTTGAACATCAGACGATGGACAATATATAATGTTCAAAGTTCTAGTTGAGTTTTATTAACCTACTGTATATGCATTTTAGATTTAGTTAAAAATAATTGACAGCAAAGAATGTTGTGGGAAAAACACTTAATTGAGAAAAGTGGTAAAAAGTGGATATATAACATATTCATATATATAGCATGAACTAAATTTTAAAAAACAACTGAGTGGACTTAAACGCAGAGATATAATTTTCACAAACCTGATTTGTGCCGTGGTCAAAACAATGTTAGACAAATAAAGTTTTATCTATTTTGAATGTTTGTGATACATGTATAGTCTGCCACTTTTAAATACATTTTGTTGGCAATTTTATTGATAATATTAATCTAAATAGCAATAGTCAGGATTATGTCTCCATTGTTTTTTTATTGTTTTTCGGAAATTAATTTGTAGAATTACACGAAAAAACAGATGCTAGAATTGTATGTTTTGTTTTTCTCTGTATTGACTTTCTCTTTGCAAAAGTCCAAGAGTGTCAATTACGCAGATAAATTGAGATTATGTTTTAATAATGAAATGTTGTTATAAATTTATTGTAAATCTTTGTTGGATGTTGAAATGAATAAATGAAATCATACGAAATCCCAATGACTGATTAAACTTTAGACCAAGACATCATTTTGTACAAAATCCTACTGACGATCACCTTGAATAAAAGAGACTTTAATGTAAATGTATGAAAAGAACAATCTAAAGGTGCCCTCTTATGTCAATCATAATTGGAAATATAAGTGTAAAGTATGATAAATATATACAAAATTTGCATTTAAGTCATTTCGACGATTTTATTATACCGCATGACTAAGATTCTTACTTAATCACATGTCTGCAATTCATTTGACAAAAATGAGAGTTTTAGCATACATTAGAAATGAAAGTATACTTTTTGTTATATGGTTACTACTAGACTACGATAATCTTAATTTTCATTAATCTTCCGTGCTGAAATTAATTTACAAAATATACAATTGGGATTAAGTATTTCTTGTAATTGTCAGCGGACATTAGACTTAGTTTGGATATTGAGGCAGTCCCATACTTGATTTACATCTTAATTTGGGTACAATATTTATATGTGAGACGTTATTAATAAAAATGATGATATAAAGTTTATTGATGATTCCACATTAATGGTCTGATTATTTCTAATAAATCGAATTATCGGAGATACATTTACTCCTTACTAAATGTTTGACTGTGATTCCGCATCCACTTGTTGAGACGACGTAGAAATATTAACCTTAACTTAAGTAAGTGATCAGTCATTACGGCACTATCTCCTTTAATTGATACATCTGCACAAAAACGTATTATTACCTTATCAATAAAAACAACCAGTTTGTTAACCATTCAGACATATAATTACTCTGTATATTTGGCTTAGCAACTAAGATACTTTATTCTTGGGAATGAACTTCACAATATGTTAGCTAGACAGATTTGTTTGTATCAAATACAAAACGCTTGGTAGACATAGCAACTAAACACCGTTTTGTGAGGTACATAACGCGTAAAAGTTATTATACAGTGCAAAAGTGCCTTAATGAAAATATGGGCACACATGCTTAGGTATTGGCCCTAGGGCTTCAGTTGATCTAATAGAAATTAGTGCGTGTTCTTGCTACATATATAAATGTTTATGATGGAAACTAAGAATTGCGATAGAAGAGATTAAGGGCTTAGATTGTTGTTTTTTATAATTATCTATTATTTACTACCTCCTATGCATCAATAATAGATGGTGTGAAATTGACTTAGCAATGAGACATAATCCAGAAATACACTTTGAAAATGATTATGCATCATATATTATATTGTTGCCGTCGAATTTATCAGCGTGTATATGAGTTAAAAGTACTGTGTGTGGTAATTTAAGAATACCTATCACCTGTAGAAATTCATCTATTTTGTTACAAACTTATTTATGGCATTTAGTATGTCTTGAAATTGTCAGCGGACATATGTCTTAGTTTAGAAATAGAGGCAGTCCTACACTTGATCCACATCTTTAGTTTGGTATACTGTATTTTGGTTCAATTAACCTGTCACAACTTAAATAATTACACGGTTACTGAATCTGTTAGTTTTAACCAATTTCGAACTTGTAACTTCCCCGATAATCAAAATTTGCCGCATATATAGTTAGTTCATCAAAAATTGATATGGATCAGTGGCTCAATGGTTAAAAAGAAGCTAAATAATAACACATTCAGTGAATGTGCAATTATTCAAGATTTGACAAGTTAATAAAACAGAACTATACTATATTTAATGTTTGAGGCGATATAAATGAAAGCAATAATATTAAATTTATTGATGATATCAACATTTATGGTCTGATTATTTCTTATAAATCGAGTTTTCGGAGGCGCAGTTACTCCTTACTAAATATTTAGTATGACTGTGGTTCCGCATCCACTTGTTGAGATGGCGTAGAAATATTAACCTTAACTTAAGAGAGTGATCAGTCGCCACGACAATATCTCCTTTAATTGATACATCTTCAAAAAAAGGTATTATTATCTTATCAATACAAACAGCCAGTTTATTAAGCGTTCAGACATATAATTACTCTGTATATTTGTCTAAGCAACTAAGATACTTTATTCTTGGGAATAAACCTAACAATATGTTAGCTAGACGAGTTTGTATGTATCAAATGCGAAACAAGCGCTTGGTAAACATTACAACAAAACAATGTTTTTGAGGTACGTAGCACGTTGAAGGTATTAAACAGTGCAAAGTGCATTAATGAAACACATGCTTAGATATTGGCTTTACTTGCTCTAAATAAAAATCAATGCGTGTTCTCTCTACATACATATATGTTTATAATGGAAACTAAGAACAACGATAGATGAGATTATAGGCTTAGGTGGTTGTTTCTTTTATAATTACTTATCATTCACTGCGTCCTTTGCATCAATAGTAGTTGGTGTGAAGTCGAGAAAACAATGAGACATAATCCAGAATTACACTATTCCAAATAGATTATGTATCATAAGAATTTATCAAGATAGTAGCATGATTACGTATATGAGTTGAAAATACCGTGTTTGGTAATTTAAGAAAACATACCACCTGTAGAAATTCGTCTATTCAATATCTTACAGTGTGCAAGTCTATTATATATCTTGTTTATTTTTTAAATGCTGTCGTTATAGACGTCCCGAGATATAACCTTTAAGTAGCAGTGACTGTCATCGTCAATGTCGGTATCTTTACATATCTTACAGTTTGTACTGTTTAAGTGATAGTTGAATGTTTTTTATCATTATCATCATAATTTGATACGATACTTTTTACGTCATTTTATTGATTTTTGTCTTATTATATGTCATACTATAATAATGAGGAAAACAAACAATGGCTAAGTGTTTGTATTAACGTTGTATCAAAGCTGAGTGGACAAAGTCATACTAATTATACTAAAGTACGTTCAAGTGGACTGGACTTAAGTGGGATAGTACCTAATTATAGTAAAACTAATTATACATGTTTTGTTATTATCCTGTCATTTGCTTTGCTTAACATCCGATTTAACGTTTGGGGTTAATCGATATTTTCTTGGTAAAGCTTTTGCAGTCGCATGCGTGTATAACGGACATAAAATACGAGCATGTTTCGAAAAATAAAATGAAAAACCAAAAACATTACTAACTTTAAATAAGAAATTGAATTATTAAATGGCATGTTCAATAACGCCAACAAATTGACAAGAAAATGCTTAACAATTCGACGTAGCAAACTATTGTAATCCAAACCAAACCCAACATTTAATCAGAAACAAAAATGTCACCACATTAAAACGATGTTTTATTTCTATTAGGTGATTATGTCCAGATATTTAAGCCAATGTCCACATTAATAGATGAACCCAAGATAAGAACATGTTGGTCTTGGATTACGAATATGTTGTATATTGATTAGACAATACAGAGAAATTAATACATCGTAAACTATTATCTATTGCTTATGTAAAAGTCTGGTCAGCATGGTCAGTTATTATTGTCTGGATATTGACATGTTTGAAATGGTTGTTAGGAGTATTTTGTATAAGTATTTGTTGTTATGAGACCATAGGAAAACCTTTGTTGTTCTCAATACTGATCCATTATCTTCTAATTCCAAACCATATCGATTGTCGATTAGTTAAAGTCGCTTATTTCATGGTACTTTGAAGATTATACGTATATGACGCACATATTAACTCCATAAATAAAAAAATATCATTTGTTGGTCATGTATCCAAATGGCCACAACTCAAAGAAAAATGCTTGTTTGTGAATAAAAACAACTAGTTGATCATCATATATTAATGGTTGGCCAACCAAAACTGAATCTAGATTGAGTGTCCTTATCTATTTTCCTTAAACCTTTTTATCTTTTTTTAGCACCATTAACTGTAATGAAATCGGAGGAAATGGGTTAACTTTTATTACCATTATTTTCTTGATAAAGCCTTTGTAAGATTTTCTGTCAACTTACGATTTATTATTTTGTCAAGTAATGCATCAGTATATAAAGCTTCATACACTATACTTTCTTGTTGAAGTAAGCTTCTTCGTTTCTTTGATGAGTGGTTCATCGTATGAACAGTAAAACAGTTCAAATATAAAAGTCAATGCTCGACACCAACTACAAATGTATATGCTTTGCGGTTATGATATATTGTATATACCTCGTCTGCAATGTTTTCCGATGATTATTTTGATTTAGACATTACACCCCTTTAGTCTAATACCGTCTCTAAACAGTTACAATATGGATTGGTGAAGCTAAATCAATTTATCAAGCCTTACTTGACAAATATTTATTTGATGAGTAACATAAGCTTGTCAAATTTAACAACTCGTAGACATTTATGATGGAATACATAAAATTCACTTCCTCTGAAAATCAATTAGTTGCATCTAGACGTTTTCTGTTCTCTTTTTATTAATAATATTATATATAATTTTTTCGCTAAGCACATTTGTACCATTTTATTTTCAAATCTACATTAAGACTCCTCGTGAGTAAGAATTTGTAAGCAATTGCGATGTTTATAGAAAATGGAACAGAAAAAAAACCAGAAAATCCGGTAGTAAATCATAATGAGTTAACGGATAATCATTAAAGTCCATGTATAATTAAGTATATTCATTTACCACGCTGGTCAACTGATGTGATTAAAGAGTAATTAACACGGTTTTGTTCAATACTAATTATCTGAGATTCTTAGATATAATTAACCTAGATTAGTGTAAGTTTGTTTGGATATACAAATGGTCTAAATATATATAGCAGAATGGTGTTAATATATGGACGTTTTCTTCGTAAATAAGGCATTTGGACTTAGAAATCGTCATAAATAACATGATTTTTACTCACCAAGATGCTTTTATACCCTAACATTTAAATCTTACTTAATCAGTACAAAATTTACGCATATAATGACTTTGTGAATGAACAGCTTTTATAAAGGAGTACTTAACACTCATTTAAATTAAAATTTAATAGTGCAAGAAACGTTAATGTACAATTTTGAATTTGGCTTGACTGTTCAGAACGCCATATGCGATTTTAATGTATTCATTGTACATTTATGTTTCTACATTGCATTTAATTTACTAAATGAAGACAACCAACATGTTTGAAGTTACTACCATTAAACGTGTATTAATGAATACCACCAACATTTTTGAGGTTACGTCCATTAAACATGTATTAATGAATTCAACCAACATTTTGAAGTTACTACCATTCAACATGCTCCATTGTTATGAAATATGAATAGATGATTAATGTTATTTTTATTTCTAGAAAACTATTTCAGATTTAACTTTAATATTACTTTTATCTTTAACTGTTATAATTGACTTTTGGTAGTTTACCTTGTACATGTTTTACGATTGTTTGATTGGTGACTCGTTATGTTTTTGTTAATGCAAAAGAAACAGAATCGGAAGGACGTAACATATAAGTAATACAAAAAAGATAAGCATAGGTTTGTCATTAATCATTCAAAGTAAGCGTGTTTGATATCAAAACTGCCAAGATAAATTGCAGGCTGCAATAATCTCGTTTGTGACAGGAAATAGGAATGTCAATTTAGTAATATAGATAGCTGATAAACAGCCGCTAAATATCTTTAATAAATGTTAAAGACGTTAGTCTGACTATTTTAGTGGCATAATGCTAACTGTACGACCTTTTCATGTGAGCTCAGTCACTATTCAGGCGGGATTTTCCATTCAAAGAACTAGCTTAAAAATGAAATGAACAGCAAAAGTATTATACATTTTGTAAATACTCTGAATTACCCCATGGTCTCGTCTTCATAATTAGAATATTTGAATAGTTTATGCAATATTCCAGACATTTTCACATCAGAATAAATTGAAACCTAGAACTATTTGAATTACCAATTTATTGCTTAGTTGAGTATATATAACCTATAATGAATTACACATATTCAACAAGTTGTCAACCGAGCACATTGTATATGACATCTTGCTTGGTATTATCCTGTTGTTTGTTTGATTGTCTCAGTATTTTTATAGAGGCAGTTTCCTCCCACCTTTGCTTAATAGCTTTTGTTGTATGCTGATGTATTGTTTATTCTATTTATACATACAGAACTAATAAAACGTATAATGACATTTCATGCGTAACTTGGTGTTCTTCTTGTTTGCGGTTTTACTTTGATGCAAATGTAACCAGTCTGCCTATCTGAGAGCATTGTACATGTATAATATATTGCAGTACTTGTGTGGTGGGAAATTGTATCTTTGCTTTGTAAATTACAAAAGATAAGTAGGTACCAAAATAACCGTCCATTTGGCTAACGTAAAACATGCGTTCTTGTGAAGATGTATCACTTCAGAGAGAGTCTGAGTGACTGGGTCATTTAATAAGGAAAATAAGAATATTTATCAATGATACTTAATTCTGTCTATGTCTGTCTACTACGTCTACTTTGATAACATGTTACATACTGTGATCGACGGTATAATGATCCTCTTTTAGTTTAGCATATTTACAACGCCTACTGAATTTATATATAATGTTGTCACTACGACGATCTGACTTTCATGATTCAGTTTTTTAACATTTATTGTGTTTTGTATGTTTATGTTGTTACTTTACATCTTAAAGTTTTCGAAGAATTACAAATGAATCAAAGATCTCAGCATCGCATGCCGAGGCTATTTTTTTTCAATTTATTTGCGTAATGGACACTCTTGAACTTTTGCAAAGAGATATTTAATACGGGGACAATCAAACGTCTGTGTTACTACTGCAACGATACACGTTAATTTCCGGAAGTAATAAAACAAAACAATGCAGATTAAAAAAATTCTTAAAATTGCAATTCAGATAAGTCGTTTTGAGTAATACAAAAATACAAAATCGGTTGAAATGAGTGTTCACTCTATGCATGAATATTGAAAGTAAATGGTCATTCACTATCACAAGACAGCTTACGACGATGCAATTATAGAGTACGACAGCAAAACAAATGATATATAATAAATCGTAGTCAGTGATGTTGAATCGTCAGTAATAATGAATCTTCAACATGTCGTAAATGATTCTCAAAATACAATTCGTATTCTAAACGATTTTATACGATTGAAACCTGGTGTCATCAAGATCCATTGTGTTCACCTTGGTGATATTTAATTTGAATATATGATGAATTAATGTCTAGATATCAAATTGTATTTACTGTTACCCTATATAAGAATACAATAAAAAAGATCAATACTGGTAAGTATAAGTCGCATTTATACGTAGATGAAACCTGGGAAGTATTAACATCCATCCATCCAAAGCATTGCATTTTTAATGTTTATCCCATCGCATTCTATAATAGAAGTAAATCATTATGAGTAGCATTTTCATAAGAAGGAAGTTCCTTTATTACTTCAAGTTAGACAATTACGAGTATAAACAGTAATTATATGTCTTAACGCTTAACAAACTGACTGTTTGTATTAATAAGATAATGATACGGTTTTTGTGAAGATGTATCAATTAATTGAGATAATGTAACGACCGATCACTCACTTAAGTTAAGGTGAATATTTCTACGTCGCCTCAACCAGCGGATCTTGAACTACACCCAGACATAAAGTGATACTCATTTGTAACTTGTCTTAAGACCCTCCTGTAAATCAGTGTTGAACTGGAACCTTGTCATTGAACTTTTCTTTAATTATTTCGATGACCGAACTGTTATCAATAATTATACTATCCATACACATTCATAGACATTCGTAATTGTGTATAAATTGCTAAAGACTAATTGACCTGCACCTACTTGCACTGACACATAACTTGACTAATCTGTGTCAATAAAAATACTTCATAATGTATAAAATGCAACAATATATTTATTATATTTGAATTATTAATCAAACGCTGACAATAAACGGTAACTTGACATTTCCAAAGTTAAAAAATATTAGAAATAAGTCTTTAAAAGTCTAAATATTTAACGATATGTGAGGGGTTTTTGGAGGGGAGAGTTCTATTCTTGGGTTCATCATTAGATATAAATCTAAGCACTTATTGAAACAACTTTTCCCTCTCATTTCAGGACACAGACTATATATGTAACAGTTTAGACGATAATGGTTGTGAAAGGTGGAAGGAATGTTGTAATGAGGCTGAAAACTGTTGCCGAAGACAACTCAGTACTCCTGTATCTACATATACCGGTAAGATTTGGCGCTTTTGAATTAACTCATGTTGGTTTTCTCTCGTCAAAAAGTGCCAACTATTCCAACTTCCTTTGTTTTTTCGTTTCTCTCTTAAACAAGAAATAGGTTTAGGATGCTTATTATTATTTTAGTGATTAAGGGAACCAATACTTAGTTACGTTACACCTTAACGGAAAAATTAAATAAAAAAGACAAAATGTCATATTTCTGATATCTTTATTACCCCCATTTATGTAATATATGTCAATTCTTTAAAGAAAAAAAGATTTATAATTTTATTTAAAACCGTTTCGATGACTACTGAGTTCTCTATATTGAGATATGAGTGATGCAAGCTCACAAAAAGTTGCCACACTCGTAAGTGGAATTTAATGTCTGTTACTTTAAAAAAATATGTTCAAGGCATTATTAAAACCAAATGCTTTATTTATAAATCAAAGTACTTTATGCTTGTTATAGCAATGTATTTGTGTTAAATAAGGGCAAATGGTAATTTTGAAAAAAATGTTATAATTTCAAGGCAAGCATTTAAACCAACTACTTTATTTGTAAATGGACAGTTTTGATAGGTATGTGTTTGTGATTAACTATGACAAGAAGATTAAAGATTTTTGTTCAGAATTATCATAATTGTACAAACATGGATCGATGGTTCTATTTTTAGTCGAGACTTGTATATTTTGGTTTAGTTTGGCCATTAAACACTTTCTAAGACCATACTACGACAAATACTGGTGAACATATCGCGAGCTTTGTGCAAAACGGTCGTAACTCAAGTTAAAAAACAATGAGTTACGACAGTTTTGCTCTAAGCCCACGATATGTGCATAGTAATTAGTTAAAAGCTTATTACCAGAAATAAAGGTCTGTTCAGGGACAGTGAGTTGACTAACCGCCGAAATATGATTTAACTATTACAAGAAAATATTGTGACGACAAGCGCATTTTACCTTCCAACCAAATGCAGGTCACTGAATAGTTGTGATTCTCTTCTAAGTAAATATGAAACATACGTGTATATACTACTTAGTCCATTAAAATAATCATAATTCTACTGGTTAAAAATATACTTGATCATGTTCTAGTAACAATATTGACCCACTGGTAGTTAAACTAAATCTTGACAGAAAAAGTCTAATTAAAAAGACAAATTCTTAGAAATCGGATATTTTATTACCCCCATTAGTGTAATATTTCTCTATTCTTTAAAAAAAAATGATATATTTTACTCAATCTAATAATTCTTCGACAGTAATTGAAATCATTGAGTAGAAAAAGAACGATATCGAAGATTACCAACCAAATTTTATCCTCCCGGGTGAATAAGAATATAGGTTAATGGTTATTAAAAAAAGTTATGTCCAAGGCTAGCTAACATCAAATCACATATGTTTAAGAAACCACATGCTTGGCATAAGAGTGGCAACTGCGACCATTAATGGGCGATTGCTTTGGATATGTGGATTTTGCTATATGTCTAATCTGTGGTTACCTTGTAGTTATATTTGTCTTATTATGATTTACTTGTGTGTTGTTCATGTTCGATATCAAACCTTCCTACCAAGTGCGACGTTTAGCGTCAATGTTGCGACATTACATGTATGTGTTTGTCGATTTCTGTGCCAGGTTAAGCGTTAGCGTTGTGACATTTATCGTCTAGACAAATAAGTCGTTTAGCGTTGCGTGACTTATAGCGGTGACTTATAGCGGTGTTGCGGCGATTTTTTGGCTCTACCCATCTTACTTTAGAGCAGAAAAAACATGTCTCCGTCTGTTAGAAAGAAAAAAAACTAAGGAAGGATTAAATACAAATTTACAGTACTTTAAATTCTTAGTTCTTCTTACTGTACTTTTTGCTTTCCTTTCTCCCCGGAGAGAACGTCTAATGCAAATTGAAAGCATTCCATCAATCTTTTGACATTGTAAAGCTTTCTTATACGAAGTCTTTCCCAAAGTGCAATTTCAACGCGTACAAGTACTAATTTATAAAATAAGTCGCGGACTTATACATTTTGTCATGCGCGCTACTCAGCTTAAGCGCTACAGTTTGTATTTTGTTTGACCTCTACGCGTAATAAAATAGTCTCAACAATAAAGAGCGGGATTAATAAATCATCTCTCAGCACACAAAACACAAATGAGTTCTTTGAATGTAATCTGAAAGGATCAGGTCAATTACCTTGTAAAGCTGAGTAATCCGGTGATGACATTCTGAAGGTCATTTCCCTTAGGTGTTATTGAGAATCGTCTTGTATTGTTTATTCTTGTACTACAGGGAACGTTTGTCCACGTACATGGGATGGATGGAAATGCTTCAACGACACGCTACCAGGAGAAATGGTTAAAAGCCCCTGTCCAAGCTATATACAATACGGTGATTTGGAAGGTAAGACTATTTATTGTCATCTTGTCTACGACTTGGAACTAGGTCACGTTTCCGGTCATCCATAACAATACACTTGACTGTATTCCTGTTTATTCGGATTTATGAGAACATTCATTGAATGACTGGCTGAAAGTCCCTGAAGTTTTATTTGTTGTTGCGCTATGGGGAAATAGTTTTTTCTTCACTAATGAGCGCTTGTGTTGACATTTTACAACAACATTACTTCGTGCAAAAAGAGTTTCTATTCTGTATAATGATACATTTCAAACAGATCGTAAGTCTCTGTTGAATATTGCATTTCATTGGTTAAGGCAAAAACGAAATTAGTTTATTGTTATCATTAATGTATGAAAGAGTTAAATGAGATAGGGAAATGCGAAATTGCAAAGTAAGATTTGTTGTAAAAACGAACAATTGTACCGCTTTTTCTATTGCGCATGCTACCTGTTTTTTGCTTATATCATTTGGAGACTTTTTGTTAGATTTTATGCTGATGTCACGCGCTCATTTCATTTCCTTAATTAATTAACTATGGAATTGTCATCATTACATCTTACTTTACTTTAAAGAGGTGTGATAAATCTCTTTACGTAAGAAATTTATCACTTTGGTCTTGGTTTTGTCGAGGAAAACGATAGGAACACTTTGTTGTTGTTTGCATATCAGAATAATCAACTAACTTACTACAATTCTACTTTTGGTTACTCTTAAAGGTACTCATTTACTGATTTCAGCTTAAATATCTGTTTTTTTCTGAAACTATCAAAAGTGAATGGAAACATTTTTAAGCAGGGAATTAGTGCTTCGATAATGACAATTTTGTGCAAATTGACAAACAGCTACAAATGATGGTGTTACAAGTATTAAAAATCTACCCCGTATGTCACGGTACAGACACTTTTAGTGCAGTTTTGGTCAGTTTGTCTTAAAATATTTAGAAATATTGCTTTCACTCAATTACAGACACTGAATGGTATTTTAAAAATATAGAAAAATCTAAACCAAATATTTGATTAGTACCTTTAAGTTCTATTCAGTGTTAAGATGATTCAAACGACCCTTCATTCAACTTTTGTGTGGGGGATTTGAAGCTGACGATCAAAATTTACAGGGTCAATTAGGGACTTAGTCAGTTATCTTTCCCTGATAAATTCTGAAGCAATCCAATTGGTAAGTAGGTCCTTACAGTTGGAATCTTCGGATTTTATCGTTGAATTCCTATGTAAGGACAACAAAATATTTCATCTAATATCGTTCTTGTTAATGAAGATATTGACAGAAGTAATGAAATTTAGATAGTTTTTTACCCTAAAAATGCTTAGCTTGAATTTCAAACAAATTAAATGATTTACAACAAAATAGTTATTTAAGAATAATTTTGGCAATTTGACATTGAAAAGTAAGGGTAAAATCCCAGTAATCCAACTAATTGGACCTACCTATTTGAAGAGCATACAAGGGGAAATAACTGACTAATGCCCTTATTGTGATTTTTAGGGAAAAGGTCATTGACGTCATTCAAACAATTTGTCTGAAAAGAGGAATCAGCTTAACAAAATTTTGTTTACATTACTAGTTGTTGTTGTATATCACGTCTCTATAGACAAAAGGTATAATAGAAGGTCACATTTTCTTTATGTACTCTCTCAATATCCGGTGTCATTACTTTATAGTATAGTTATACTTCTGTGAATGACAGTTTAAGTGGCTGAGAGAAAATCGCCAGGAAATTGGACTCTGACCTGGTTGTCTTTATAAAACATAGGGTCTGATGTAACATTCATAAAATAAATTCAGTATGAAAATTAAGAAATATTTGGTACGTGATAAACATGGGTATATTATCAGCTATTATCACTTGACTAAATGTTATAAATCCATATAAAACCGATGTCTCAAATTCTCAATAGTCTTAAGTGCAGGGGTGGATCCAGGATTTGTTTTTGGGGAGGTCCAAACTTTTGCGAACCGCAATCATATTTTTACACTGTTTGCAGAATAACGCAACATATTCATAAAAACTACATAACCAAACCTTTAAAACATTCTTTCGTGGTGCTTAAAAATGGTATACAGCTAAAAATAATCACACATGAACAAGTATATCTTAGAAATTTCGGGGGGGGGGGTCCGCCTCCGTGATCCCCCGCTAGATCCGCCTATGAAGTGTGATGCATGGATCACGTTTTGGCAATAAAAATTCTGTTCTTTACTAATCTTTCTAGTATGATTTGTTCTTTCCATTTCTGTTCTTTTCTTTTCTGGCCTTTTTCCTCTCTGTTCTGTCCTGTAACCTCTTGCGAGAAAGTTCTTCCCACTGAGTAATCTATTTATTCAGTCCTGATATGCTTTAGCTACATAGTGAACTGATTTCCATGGTACATAAGGCAGAAAATGTCAAACTGCACTATTTAGCAAGGTCGGCGTCCGCTTGTTACATTATGTTACTTCATGGCAATGCCTGCAAGCACCATCTTACTTAGAAACGGATACCAAATAGATTTAGTCGAAATTGCTACACCCTGTTTTGAAAATGAGCTAAACATACTTATAAAATATTTATAAATGTAGACTATAAAAACTTACTATAAGCCTTAGGCTTGATATATCAAATTCACCAGATTTGTAGTTGCTTGCATGTACAATGTACCAGTAGTTGTATATTAGTGCTGTCAATTTGTATAGATTTGTATTTGTCATAAAGTAAGCACGTACAATTATAAAATGTTATTAACATGTGCAATTTTTGTTCCAGTCATATTTTATATCATTGTATTATCACATATAGTTACACATGTAGGTTAATTACGAAGTTAATTCGGGTATTAACCTGAACTAAAAGATATATTAGACCAAGGCCTGTGATTATACAAAAATAAAAACGAACTCTATGGTCCAATATCAGTTTTTTTACAACATACCATATCATAATTGTATTGCATAAAATGAACAAAACAATTATAGCAATACTATTGAACATAAGATACAGTCACATATATACAAAGACATTATATATTTTTAGGGCTGTGACGATATACCGGTATACCGGAATATTGCAATACGCAGCTACGGCTTTACGTACCGCGGTACGAATTTGACGTACCGGTATTTGGTGATATTTTTTTATTTCATTGGAAAATGTTTCCCTTCGCTGAATGAAAGTTGCGATACATCAGTTTTAACATCGGTTATTCAATCTAAGCTTAAGTTACGAAGAATTATAACTGAATGGGGCACGTTCGATTAGTTGTACGGACCTTGTGCAAAACATGTTCTTGAATCGAATACTTAGGGACAGAAAGTTGTGAAGCAAGCATGGCGTCCAGTGCTTGATTGCTTGGAATGTTATGCAGCTAAGGGAGTGATTTTTTAAACCTAAGCATCTTTTTATATGCAAAACATATATCACAGTCCTAAATGACCATATTAACTTGGAAATATGGCTAGATTATTTCAGTAGATGCATGTAAGACTTTCAATGTTTCTGTTAAATACAATGGAGGCATGAAGAATCTAAAAGCACACAATATATCGTGGTACAGTACGTATCGCGATACGTTGCTAGCGTATGCAATATATCGCTATGCTTTTGGCGTATTGTGGCAGCCCTGTATATATTGTAGTTAACAGAGAAGCATTGTATGCTTAGTTTCTTAGTTTAAAGAAGTAATTTAATGTAAGATAAATTTTGAAGTTTTGAGTTTTTTTACAGCTAAATATGCCGTCGAAACAATCTTTGAAGTTGATAAAGAAGCGTTACTGTACATAATTCCTAAACACAATTTCATCCCAGCGTGCTTTAGTGACAATTTGTCGACATTTTCAATAGGACAAAAATTGGTAGGTTTTGCAAACAAAAGTGTAAAACCAGCGTTGGATATGTGATGCGTAGCAAATACTATATACTTTACTGCTTTGCCTCGAGGAGGTATCAAGTAAATCTGAATATAGTAACAATACTTAGAGCTCCTTAAAACTATAAGTCGAAGCTGATTGATCGCCGTTTTTTTCTTGAAACCGTAGCATTTGTGATTTCATAGTGTCCCATAGTCGGTTGCATATAGCAATATATGAACAACCTAGGTTTTAACAGTACAACACAGTCAGTTACAAGTTTATAGTTTATTCTAACACCACATATATATTATATAATAAATGCCATGATTCGTAATGCAGCCAATACGTACTAAGTTCCTAAACCTATCTGGTCTAGCGTGGACCCGAAGTTCTGACCAAATACCTCTGAAGGTTCTGGCTAAACCGAGCACTGATCACAAGGATGCAATACCTTTTATACAGTTGAGTTGACAGCTCAACACCGTTCCAGATATCAATCATAATTTGCGGAAGTTCACATATTTTCAAATCATGTATAATCTGTCGAGTAATTGCATACATAATATGCACTTAACTTGACAGATGACATGGCAAAAGTCCTGGGATATTGTCACCGTTACTATAGCATTTAAGGATATTATAACGACCTATGATAATATTCTACTATACAATTTCTCTTAATATTTTAAAACGTTGACTTAACACCCTATTAATCAGATTTTACGGTAAATCGTATCAAAATAAATCAGAAAATGTTTCAGGAAATCTCTAGATTGATCTCGGATGAGATGACGTGATTTGGCGAGATTTTACAAGATCTGACCAGACGACTTAGATATTTTTATTAAAATAGCACGTTGATGTTAATTAGAAAAAGAAATGTCTTGATCTATACACTGTAAACATGGTATATTGAAATGAATTTGTACTATTACACTGTAATTGCTTGACTTCACGTAAAAAAGGTTTAAATTGGGATTACTTTTTTCTCTCTGGGGGGGGTTGCAATTAAAAGAACAGCCGAAAGTAGTTCCGTGATAATATCGCTACGTAAATCATGGTAATTAGTTTCTTTCTCTCTATGGTTGAAATAACCGACGTTTTAAGTACTATAAAGTCAATGGTTCACACAATACATACAACACAATGCGCTCTGGCTCATTATTATGTCGCCTAAGACATGAAATTATACAATTGATCATAGATATAAAGAAGTGTCCTTTTTTTAAATATGGCACGCCGAAAATACGTGTACTAGAAATGGTAAGCTCCATTTTCCCAATAGAGTGAATTTTGTCACGAGAAATTTCGAAGAAAATGGTCAACGTTAGGTCGGAAAGAACGGTTTTTTTCAACTTTCTCACCTAGACAATGTGTTATTGTTTGTTGTCTTCACTGTTGGGATCAAGTGCAAGGTTGGTTCATCCTAGAACCTGGTTTGATCACACAGTGGCTATTTTTATCATTGTCCGTTCCAAGACTGATACCTCTTAGGTTCTTGGTTTGTTTTTCATTTGTTTGTGATTCCCCTTTTATAACAAAAGTTTAAAAATCTCCCTCATTTTTTTACTGTGTGGAAGGTTTTATATACAATTAATCATAGATATATAGAAGTGTCTTTTTTTTAAATATGTCAAGCCGAAAATAACATGTACTAGAAATGGGAAGCTCCATTTTCCCAATAGAGTGAACTTTGTCACGAGAAATTTCGAAGAAAATGGTCAACGTTTGGTGGGAAAGAACGTTTTTTTCAACTTTCTCACCTAGACAATTTGTTATTGTTTGTTTTCTAACCTGTTGGGGTCAAGTGTAAGGTTTTTGCACCATAGAACCTGGTTTAAACTCGCAGTGGCTATTGTTTTACCACTGTCCGTTCCAAGACTGAAACTTCTTAGGTTTTTGTTTTGTTATTTGTTTGTGGCGTCCCTTTTACCAAAGGTTTAAAAATCTTCCTCATTCTTTTACTGTGAGAAAGGTCTATCTAATTATTGTTGCTTTGTTTGTTTGTTTGGGTTTTACGGCGCACCAACACAAAAAGGTCATATCGCGCCGAAAATTATTGTTGCTTTTACACTGCTATGTTTGCTTACACCTTTTTACACTAAGATAGGTTTATTTCTAATTATTTTTTCATATCAAATAAGAGTAAAATCAATCTACTTAAAGCGCTCCGCTACTTTTCCCAGAACGGTGGTTGGGCATTTCAAATTAAGTTATACTGAGACTAAGGGAAGTTGAGCAAAATTTATAGTGAGATATTCTAAACATTTGACATTTTGTTTTGATATAGTTCAATGTTTGCGTCTACAAGTTTGTCTTTCTGTTGGAACTATTTTGTGGGCGTAGGAATCTTCTATGAAAATAAAGTGTCACTGCACAATGACAAATGTATACCATATGACAAAATTGAAAGAAAAGAAAGAAGTGCGTGCCGAGAAGCCTATAAGAAAATCTTTGTTCAGTATAATTGTCAAAAACAATTGCTTGAAACAATTCGACTGATTTTTGTGTGTATGATATATGCAATAGGAAAAATATTATGCAGAGACAATAAGAATACTAACAAAAGCGGAGACATATAGATCAGTAACATTGTCATCTGTCACCTTTCATACAACGACTTAGAAGTTTTCTAAGCGTCTTTGATATTCCAATGATGTAAAAATCATCGTGATTTACATTTACATTATAAAGCAAGAAAAATAATTTAAAAAATAATCACATGCCGTATTTACATCATGTTTGTCCTTTATTACAAAGTAACATGTGTCAGAACCTATTAAAACAACATTAGCATTTTCAGTGTGCTGTTTACACCTTGCAAGGCAAGTATCTTTTGTATGATTTATTTTTTCTTCAAAAGAGTGGTATGATAATGTCAGAACTGGTTTTCAATTAATATGAACATATATGGCTTCGTCCTTTAACTTGCAATTACTTTTGTCTGCGTTGAAATTGAAATTATTTGATAGAGTTTTAGTTTCCAATAACTTAACACAAAAGAACTTTTCAATTCTTATTTAAAGGACAAACAGTCACTAAGTATGCTTTAATTTGTGTGCAGAATTAAACAACATTATGTAGAGAAAAAACGCGACCATTTTGAATCAAAGCGCTGGAATGCTAGAGAGATGATTTCTTCAACTTTGGATAGAATGGACCTTTCCAGGACCTTACCTATTAGCATATTTAACAAAGGTTTACAGTTATATTTTGTCTCACAAACAAGGTGTTAACAAAAAAACACATGGTTATATTTGTGGGTAAATGTATTGTTATTCAAATAAAAAGGTCGCACTCGGAATGGTCAATTAGGTTGGACTTATTTCCTGCTACAGTAAATTCCGACCAACAAAGTCTTGAAACAGATGTAATACCTTAAATACCAAAAAATATATCATGCTAGTTCAGTGGCAACCTCCGAAAATAAAGGCTTTGTTCTTATTCACTATGTGATAGCCAACATGGTCCTGGTTTATCACAGACACTTAATACATATACAAGATATTTATATGTGAAGTTACTTCGGATGTCTAATTATAAATCATAAAATATTTCAAATAAATGCTTCGCGTTAGTCTTAAAAAGTTTGGATATTTCTGGACCAACCCTGGCATTCAGGAGTCAATTAGTGTTGGATTTTATTTAATTCTTTTATCTAACTCGACATCTTTAATTATTTCAAAGTCTACTTATAATGATCAATCGGAGTTTTAAACGATAGAACATTGATCCCAAGTTATGAGAAGATTATGTATGAACTAATAGAGCCAGTCCTGACAAATAAGGCTTAATTACAGAGTAAAAACAATTTAAGTTCCCGATTAAGCGTTATTTATTACCATGTTACAGCCTCATAGGACTATAACGCCTCTTAAGGGTAAAATGTTGCTGATAAGAGTATAACATGGTGTTTATTGGTGTTTTATGTGACTTTAAAGTAATGAACACTTTAAGTCTTGTACTAGATAGTCAGATCTGTGTTTTAAATGTGTTCCGGTCAGGACGGTCTTTATTCCAGTTTAGAAAGAGTCGACCATTTAAACATGATTGACTCGTGAGTTCGGTTAAAGGTCAGTGTGAATGATTTAGAATATAAGACAGGCGAAACCTCCACCTTTACGAGCAGAAATGTCACTTATAAACAATCTTACATAGAAAGTAGTAGAAGCAGAGGGCCAGTGATAGGTCCCGGATTTAAACTCCACCAGGGACCCTGCTAGTTTCCTTTAGCAAGGAAAAATTACCTTCATTTGTTCCACTCTATCTAAGTATAACTGAGGACTGTGAAGGTCACCTGCTTGGTGGTGATTTCAATTATCAGTAATTTTAAAAATGTGAAGTCTTCTGAACATGTACGTGCAAGCAGATTTTAAACCGCAAGTTAGAATAAATGACAGGCCAGGAAACTCCATATGTTGCCCTATGTCGCAAAGTATTCGTTGCTCAGGTATGACTGTAGTTTTAATTCAAATGTATACTGGTAATTTCGATAGCAAATTTGGTAACATAAAAATCTTGGCTGATTTTGTCCAATAAACTATACAATCAGACATACTTCTGATTGTATTTGTTTTAAGGCTAGCTTGATATATCCATCATGTTGGTTCACAAGTTTGAAATGAGAGACACTTCATGTTGATGGATTGTATATATGTTAAAGTTGAATGCTTCTAGTCATACATAACATTATAGCTGGCAGATAGACAGAATCCGTGACGAGAAAATTTTGCCTTTTCATAACATTTTGCGCACGATTTTAATAAAGCACACGATCATGCTAAGAGAGAGGTATTTGAGATATTATGATGGCGATTTTATTTAGATTGCTCAGATTCTACTGGCAGCAAATTTTCATCTAGATTTTTTGTGAAACATAAATAGTTTGTGAATATATTAGTTTTCTGTATGAATGAGATGGGTGAATTGAAGACATTAATGTCATAAATAGAATGTAACATTCTTAATCAAGTGTGGGGTTATCAGGCTCAACTGGTTTCATGGTTCCTGTTTGATTTCTATTTTAATGTTACAAATCCATTATTCGTTCCACTAAAGTATCACTTGGTAAACTATAGAAATTTTGAACAGTGATTGTTATTGTGGCTTTATACGCCCGAAGAAGGAGATTCAATTTTCTTACAGGAGCATTTTAACGTTTGGAACAAAATCGGCGATCATCTAAGATCATCGTAAAACGCCGAGGTAGTTCCGAATGGCATCTTAATTCGATGGCATTGTCAATATTGTGACCTAAAAACCCCAGATAGTTTGACTATACTGAGAACCATGAAAATGTCTCGTTATTGTTACGGGCTCAAGTATAAATGCAGACGACTTTCAAAACGAGACCTATAGTCGACACAGATATATAAAATAAGTATGTAATCCTACTTGGTGAAATCTCATTATTTGAATATGCAATTTATAATTTAACATCTAAGTCACTATTCTTACTATACAATCTCTTTTGTTTAATTGCTATCAATATTTGATGTAAAAATAGTGGGTGACGACTTTTGGTCATTGACGAATATAAATCCTTATATTATGTATACTAGAATGCAGCGGTCATTAGAATGTGAGACAAATAAAGCTTTATTCACACTAAAAACCAAATTGAATGTCAAGATGATCTTGCTATACGCACACAACACCATATTATTTGAATATGGAATATATCATTTAACATGGAATTCACTATTCTTACTAAAAATTTCTTTTGCTCAATATATTAGCATGTCTGTAGCTCATAAGTTATATTCCTTTGTTAGATTTTTAAGTGAAACTAAAAGGTTTTGAGTCACATTTGCTAGAACATCTAGATCTAACCACAATATTCAAAACAGTGAAATTTACCCTTACATTTAGTTCATGCGGCGATTTAACAAAAATCGCTTAGGCATGTTTTTTACCATCAACTCGTATCCACAGGTGCCAGTGACTAATTTTCCTTATTATAGTATATATAAAGCCAGAAAATGTCTCTAACGCCTGTTCAACGGTCGTAGTTTACAAATTGAACACATAAATAGTCTATGTTTATAAATATCTCTCCTCATAGCTCTATGTCAATATCTTTTGCCATTAAAATTTCATTGCACGAAACAACAAAATTGTTCGTGTTTCTTTGCTAGCTAGAAAAATTGACAGAATTACGTGATGGTTACTGGCATTTCAATTTTGAATACATGATAGTCTTGCGTATTTAGCAATTTTCAATTTATTTAATGCACCGAAGCTTTCAGATTTCCTAATTTTGAAAGCTCTTTTATGAAATCTTATTATCATTGACGCGTTCTTTACAAAACTTAGTTAAAACACGCGACATATGTCTGTACAATGTAATATTCTCAGGAAATCACATCTTGGCTTTACAAACTATAACATGCAATCATTGAATGGACCTAAATAATAGGTTTAAATAACAGTGATGGATCTTAGATGACAAAGACGTAAGATGGTAGTCGTTAGAGTCTTAGTATGTGCCTTTGAGACGTTTAGCGTCATTCTAATTTTGTGTGACGTTTAGCGTCAGCGTCAGCGTAGCGACGTTTAAAATCAGGGCAATTGCGGCGTTGGTTGCCACGTTTAGCGTTGGTGTTGCGACGTTTTTGCAGCAATTGCGACTTTTTGCATCAATTGTGATGTTTAACATACAACGATTCGTAGAGAGTGAACACTTTTCTCTATCCAACCCTCTTTAAATGACAGTTTATATAAACAAAAAATACAGCTTTTTATCAACTCCTGTCTAGACAATTATTTTTCTAGCATTTGGTGACAATCTCACGTGGTGCGTGGTTTTCCACTCTGATAAAATAGTCTCAAATCGTCTATTGAGTAAGACACCATACTGTATGTAGTTAATATTAGTACTTGGACAAAGCTAAGGAGATATTTTCTCTAATAACAAACCTATGTTATTATATAGAGAAAACTGTATTATCAGACAATATGCAATCAGTAGTGTGAACATTTTGCAAACCACTTATTGTATGGTCTGCAAGCAAATAGGTAAGGCTAGAACATTTTATTAATTGAATGGTACTTTAAACATATGTTTTTGGTTGGGTCGCTGTACCAACATATTGTATATGTCGTATCACGGCGGCCAGTTTACCTACTCACCGTTCCTAATAATGCTTACTCTCTGGATTTAGAAGTTAAACAGTTGCTAGGCGCATACTTCAACTAAACTTCAAAGCTATAATTAGTGTCCACTATACTCTTTAAGTGCTTGACGTTTTGTGTGGACATTGGTGACCTAATAGAAAACTTGTGTTATCAAACTTTATCCAAGATGCAATAGGTTTGATGAGGAATGTTGATTAGATGGACGAGTCCATTTTCAACTGTGCTTGAGATTGCTTATTTTCAATGGTTGTTGTGACATTCAAATGCAAAATACGTACGTAGAATAAGTCATTATGGTTATATAAACAATTGATATGATTTCTACGTCTGCATTTTTATAATAATCAAACAAATTCGTTGTATGCTTAATCCATTATGTTGATTTGACAAATTGGGTTAAAGGCTTGGTCTCAGAGAGTAATTCTCTTTTAAGCAAATTCTAAATAATCGTTCCTTTGTTCCATTTATGTTAAAGCGACCTCAACGAACATGGTAAGACTAAATAGTGCCGTCGTAAAGAACTGCAAGAATTGTTAACACATCTAGTCATGCATTATTTCAAACAAACGAGCATTTCAAGCAAACTTGACGAGTCTCTACAAGAACCAAACTTCTACATACTCTTCGCCGTACTTGAATGGATATATTTCTAATGGACAGGAAACAATCTTCCCGTCCTAATCTATCAAGTAACATCAAGACTGACGTCAGATACTTCTCAATATTTGTCATCGCCATTAGATAGTGTTACATAATTTGTTTATTAAACAGTTAGGGGACATTCTGAAGTATCCAATACAAATAATACAAGTCTGCACCGGAACTCTGAAATAATAGTAGAGTATCGCTAATGCAAAATTAGAATTCAATTCTGGCCTGTATTTTCTGTTAAAAGGTCACTAGCGGACCATTGTATTAACTGATAGAGGCTGGAAGATTTATTGATTTGTTTATATTAGTTTGTATAGATCTAACTCCGCTTGCAGACACAGGTTGGTGTACATTACGATCATACAAAAGGCCGCTGTATAGCCACTGAACGTCAAACCGCCGCTAACTGTCGCAATTAACGCTAACGTCGCAACACCGCCGCTTTGTATAGGTGGATACAATGTTTCATTAAAATCAAAGGTCAGTCAAACTTCACGAAAGTCGGTGTACATGTAGAGTCATAATTGTATTTTATAAATATGATATTTTTTCATTTTTATCACAACGTCACCATGGCAACGACGTTTAATCGTCACACGTATAAAACACGTGTTGAAAACGTCGCGCTAGTTAAAACGACGTTTTAATATGGTAACAAGCTCGAAACCTCTTTTAAAAATACATCATTGTATGCACAGAGAATTTTGCTTACAATTGATATCAGGTTTGCTAGAGAGATACTTAACGACGACGTAACGTTTAGAAAACAATAAAAAAAATCGTCGTAAAATTTAACGTCGTTTTATGTCTACATGCCGTCATATTTTTTAGCTTATCGTGAAAATTAAGCCGGTGACATATATTTTTTATTTGAAAAAATTATTTTGTATGTATGTATCAATATGTATGTGTAAAAAAATCAGGGGTCGATCGTGAACAAATTGTCGAAATTTTAAGTTGAAAATCAAGTTATTGATTTTTTTCTTACGTCGACGTATAAGACATTACGATTCTTTATTCGCTCCCGGGCTTATATCTTGGCAACAAATGATTTATATATGTCCGAGTTGTTATGAATTCAATAAAAGTTTTTTCTTTGTTATACATTACATAAATCTAAAAATTGTCGTTCTTTAAAAAAATAGCACTTTTGATATTTAGTTGCTTATATATTTAAAGATCTATACAAAACGATATTTTGAACGTATAAAAGTTGAATAATAATCACAATGTTCTAACGAGCGCTAATGGCGCTAATTACTATTATTATTGTAAAAGTGACGTCATTGAGGTCTACTACAAAACATTGGCCACATCTAGAGAAACATTCGGAACAACATCGGCGATCATATACGAGGATATACCTCGGAAATCAGACGTAGTAGAAATACAACCAGGTTATAAGGTCTGGCGATTAACTCCCTGGCAAGTAGTACTATTATTGTTGAAACATCGACGTGCAAAATCAATATTATCTAAAAAAATGTATGCTAGTTTACTAATTAGCTATAAAACAACATTCAGAAGTCTTTTATGTGCAGTTCAGACTACATTACTACAGAAACCAAATTCGTAGATCTACTTTTCACCTTATGATATTCGAGATTTATCCGCGTAGAAGATCGCCGAGGTAGTTCCGATGGTAAAGTTATAACCCCCTCGACCGACCTCTCTCAAAATGCCAATACTTTTCCTAAAAACTATTTTAATAGTTTCATATGGTTTGCATATTTTTAAATATGAGAGGCAATTCATTAAACTGACGTGACCCGGGTGCGTTGAAATTCATTTTATGTATTTTTGAATATATGTTTGGTAATCATAATACTGCATTTTGATCATGGCACTCTTCCTGTCTACGATTATAGGAGATTGGATTTAAAACATTATGATTATCTCGAACAATAAGTACAGAAATATATGAATTGGACATAGAAAATTTACCAATAAATCCATTTTAAAGTGTACATGTATTCATTAATATATTTTTTCAAATTTCTCTCAAGATGAATTAAATATTACATCATTTTCAATATAGTTATTTAATTAAATATAGGGGGTAAGACAGGTTAGAGCGCCATGATCGTGCGACCACATACACGACTCATGCAGGTTGTTTCGTCATCTCAAGATGACGAACGCAGAATCAAAGCGTTAGACCAAGTCCTAGCCAAACATCAACAGCTCGGGTAACCATGCCATATTTCCCTTCTCTAAGAAAAAGGAATGACTTGGTGTTTGGGAACGACCAGAGCCAGTAAAATGCTTCGCCAGAAAAAGGCATTTTTTTATGTTTTTCATAAAAGTTTATTCAAATAAAATTACAACCATGATGATCAGGCTGGCCAGCAGCCTGTAACCTGCTTCTGTTCAATAAAAACAAATTACCAGGGCCTAAATAGAAGCAAGTTGGTGGTAGAATTTTGAAAAGAAACCAAGTAGTATGAATTAAAAACCAAAGGATAGAAAAGTAATTTGTATAATCAATCTGGAGGAATACCAACGTGCTTCTTTACAAAGAGAAATCAGAGACGAATTTACATGAAAGGAACCAACTGGATGATATAAGATGGATGCATGAAATGGAAAGATGATCCCAAACTGGGTTACATATACATATGAAGAGTGAATGAAATGTAGAATGGATGTTGGTTCAGAACCCGTATATACATGAGCATTGAGTTTCATAGAGAAAAATACAATATATAAATGTAATGCATATATAACATAACAATGAATCAATACATAAATGTTATAGTGCAACAGAAGCAAGTTTTACAATAATACATGTTATACATATATAGAAATGGATGGAATGAGGTGAAATGAGGCAATGATCACAAGACTGTGTTACATCAATAATATGAAAATGAGTGACATGAGGGATGAGTGGAGCACAAAGATAAACTGTATTGGGCGGACTTACAGAGTAAGTCAAGTTACCAATTCAGTCATAAAACATTTATCTAAACAAGAGAATCAAACATCAAATATGCATGAAAAAGAGTAAATAAAGCATCGTAAGATAGTGTATTAAGCGGACTTACAAAGTAAGTCAAGGTACTAATACACTAAAGACACTCAAGGAATTCAAGATGAAATGATGAAATGATCACAAGACTGTGTTACATCAACTATGACGAATGAGTGAATAGAGTATCATGATGAAATGAGGAGATGGTCACAAGACTGTGTTACATCAAACTATGACGGATGGGTGACGTGAAAGATGAATCGAGTATCATGGTATACTGTGATGAGCGGACTTATTTGATAAGTCAAGGTATCAACACAGCGTCCAGATACTCGACAATAATGGATATCTGAAAAGATAAATAAAGAAGAAACAAATATAATCATGAATAAAAAGAAAAGACAAGGAATGTAATATAAAAGGTGAACACATGGGAATATAATGAAAATAGAAATACACGTGATTACAATACACAAAATGAAAAGAAAGTCCATCGATGAGAGAGAGAGCAATAAAGTTCATGAAGATAAGTTGATCTAGGTGAGGGAGAGATAGCGTATCACATGAAGAATAGTTCATCACGGAGAGAGAGAGAGGAACACAATAAATGTCACGTTAAAGTTCAGATTCAATGATATTTCACTTTCACACTTAAACTTTCTCACATTGTTCATCTTTCTTGGACTGCTTTCAGGAGAGTCTCCCCGTAGTAGCGAAGCCTCAACCTGAAAGCAGAAAAGAAAGAGAACGGCAGTAATTCATAGAATAAAACATGTATAAATGACAAATTATATGATCAAAGAACATGTATAAAACAGAATAACATATAATCAAAAGGTAATGTATAAACAGTTAGATATTCAAAGTTTCAATATAATACTGTAAGTTTGTGAAATCATTAAATATTGGTCCTCTCTCACTATAAGTGCATATGCCATGCTGGCTCCAGCTGTCTAAAAAAGTCACAATGTTAAGTCCGTCATAGTCGAGTAAAAGTCTAAATTTCAATAAGGATAAAAACTTGTTAACAACAGCGTACCTTGATAAATTTTTATTATAGTACTTTTGTTCGGTACGGACGGTCCATATTACATATCTTGATAAAGAAAGGATAATTAAAGCGGGATATCTCATACACTGGGGTAAAGATTTAGGTAGATCAAAAAATATAAAGTTTTTCTCGCCAAAATTTAAACGATTTTCTGAAACTTGTTTCAACAAAAAGGAAACAACTTTATTAAGAGGTTTGAAATATTTGCACTCTAAAAATAGGTGAGACTTCGTTTCAATATTGTTACAGAAGTAGCAAGATTTAAGTTTAGTGATACCTTTTAAGAACAGAAAATAATTAACAAAAACAACATCATGAACTAGTTTAAAACAAATATTTTTATGTAATGGATCAATGATTTTCGAAAACACATTTTTAAAAACGTTATTAAAATCGATATGAGGAAACATACTTTTACACTTCGGGGTATTGTTTTTTGAATCGATTAAAGTGAAATAGAGGTTTTTAACTGTGCATAAACTTTTAAAAGAAAAATCATTATTGATTTGTGTTATATTTTCTAAAGCTTTCAGGCAATTTTTATAAAATAAGGGCATATAATCAGTACATCGAGGAAAATGATTTGATGAAAAAATAGGATTATATTTTCGAAGGTTTAAGGATATCCAATACCTAGCAAAATAGCACCAGTTTGCATCATAATTAGAAACAAGTTTGTAAAGGTGATGAATGAGAACAGCATCGATTTTCTTTTGTATATCTGGAATATTAAGACCTCCATCTCGAAAGGGTAAATACAATGTGTTTCTAGATAACGGTTCATATGATGAATGCCAAATAAATTTGAATATGGCTCGTTGAAACAATGTAATATAGTGTTTCGGCATAATTCCAGCAGTGATATAGTAAATAATTTGAGAAAAAGCTAAAGAATTAATGACAGAACTTTTACCCTTGAAGGACATTTGTCTTGACATATTAAGATTTAAAATATTTGAAAACTTTTTATATAATTTTGACCATATATCGTCATGACTAAGGTGATATCCAAAATAGTAACCTAGTAACTTGCAGTTTTTAACCCAAGAAATGCCAAAAGGATGATCTGAACGATTTTTCCACTTGCCAAGATATAAACCATTAGATTTTTTATAATTAATTTTAGATCCAGAGACTTTTTCGAAAAGGTTAACATCATAAAATAATTTAGAAATGGACTGATCATCGGTTAATATTGCTGTGTTGTCATCTGCATAAAGAGACAATTTAACTTCAGTTTTTCCACCAGGGGTTATCAAACCTTTAATATTTTTGTTATCTTGTATTTTCTTTGCAAATGGTTCAATACATAGAACATACAGTAATGGAGATAGAGGACAGCCTTGTCTTACAGACCGGGAAAGAGAAAAAACATCTGAAATATGATTATTAACAATGACACTAGATTTCACATCTTCATACAAAACGTGGATCCATTTAATAAACGTATTATTAAACCCAAATGCTTTTAAAGTGTCAAACATGTACGACCAAGAAACACGGTCAAAGGCTTTTTCTTGATCCAAGTTAATGAAACAGGCTGAAAGTTGTTTTTGTTCAACATAATCAAAAATGTTACGAAGTAAATGGACATTGTCAAATATGGAACGACCACGTATAGAACAAGTCTGTGAAATGCCAACTATATCAGGAAGAATCTTTGATAAACGATTTGTTAATAACTTAGCTAACAGTTTACGGTCACTGTTTAATAACGAAATCGGTCTGTAATTTTTCATATTAGTTGAATTGTTAGGGTCTTTACAGATTAAAGTTATGTAAGAAAGTTTTTGTGAATCGGACATGTGACCTTCAGAAAATGCTAGATCAAATACAGATTTTAAAATGGGTCCAAATAAGTGGAAAAACTTTAAATAAAAGGCAGTTGAAATGCCATCGCTTCCAGGAGCCTTGTTTGACTCAAAAGATTTGAGGCAAGATAAAATTTCTGGAAGTTCAAAAGATTTAGATAAAAAAGAGTTATCATTTTCCGAAATCTGTGGTAAATTATTTAAGAAAATGTTGTTTAAAGATGAATCTACTGGCTCAGCAGTGTAAAGATTTTCATAAAATTCTCGAAATTGGTCTAAAATACCTTCAGAAGATTTGTATGATTTATCATTGTTGACAATACAAGAAATAGTTTTGTTTTTAGAGCGTTTATTTTCTAAATGTAAAGAGAAATGTGAAGGATTTTCATTACTATCAATAATTTGACATTTTGACCGGATTAGATTACCTTTTAAAAATTCATTTTCTATTTGTGTAATTTGTGATTTGATAATTTCTTTTTCATGTATGTTTTCAGATTTACGATATTTACTTTTTAAAAGTTTTAAATCCCCAAATTTTTTACTATTTTTTGATTGAGAATAATCTACACAAAATTCTTGAATTAAAAGTTTCATTTGATCCCACCATTTTAAAGTAATATTATCAGTTCTTGAAATGATTTGCCAATAAAATTCAAAAGTAGAAATAAAATCAGAATCGTCTAATAAACTGTCATTAAATTTCCAGTAGGATTTACCAAATGTTAAAAGTTTATTTAAACTGAGTTCAATAGAAAAGGCATCATGATCAGAAAATACACAAGGAATAGTATAAGAAGATATCAAATTTTCAGAATAACTTTTATCAATATAAATACGGTCAAGTCTACAACCAATAGATTTCGCAAAACACATCCAAGTAATAACCTTTTCCTTAGGATGTAATATTCTAAAACAATCACAGAGATTGAACGAACTAATGATTTTAGACATTTCTTTTGATCCTATGGATCCGCGGTCGAGGTTACCACCAATTTTGTCTAAAGAAGTATTCATAACAAAATTAAAGTCTCCAGCGATTATCAAATGAGCTGAAGTTACAAGATATTTTTGAATGTCATTGAAAAAGGCAACTCTTTTATAATGATCAGTTGGTGCATAAATGTTTACTAATTTAAATTTATAAGTGTCGATGCTAAAATTGGCTGCAATACAACGACCAGAAAAGTCACAATCAAAATTACAAATGTTAAGAGATCTGTTAATAAAAAGGGTGGCTACTCCGCCTGAACGACCAATACTATAACTCCAGAGTATTCTTTTGTCAAGATTCAAAAATAATTCAACTTTTTTGCTGTAGTGAAAGTTATCAATGTGTGTTTCTTGTAGACATAGAATATCAATACGATTTAAAGAAATAAACTGTTTCAAATAGTTTAAACGTTCAACGGATCTCAAACCGTTTACATTTAAAGTCATGATTTTTAAAGAATCCATTTTGTTTGAATAATAAAGGCGAGTAAAAAGACAGTAGTTTGAAAGGTCCGTAGATTACTATGAAAGGGCTTGGGAGAGTAAGAAACTGTAAAAGGAAACCTGAAATACATGAAATATTGACACAATAAAAATAAAAGTACGTACCATACCATCTTGTAAGCTGAAAACATGTAGAAGCATGCTAATAATAATTTAAAAATGTAGGAAGAACTGTGTAATTTAAGATTTAAATTCTCAAATACACAACAACGAAATATAATCTTACAAGGGTTTAAATCTATGCTCTTCTCATTACAAAAAGAACGTGGAAAGATGCTAGATACGGTAGTTTTACATGAACTAAAAATCAACACATTAATTAAAGCGTAGTATACAGCGTAGTATATAAGATAAAAGCAAGAGAGTGTTATGTCAATACAGCGGTTTAAATTATTAAACTTACTGTTTACAGTCGTACTACATAGCTGACGATAAATCGATTTAGTATGTAAAATAAAACGGCAGACGATAGCGTTTAGTGAACAATGAGTATAAAAGTTTAAACCATGATATATACATGTATAATAAAAGGAGACAATCAAGTTTAAACGTGTATAAAGGCATTGAATTAAATAAAGAAAATATAGCGATAACCGTGTAAAGAAGAATTTGGCTATAATCTTTGTCCATAGACGGTCCAAGTCGTCAACACCCGTAATATAAAATAAACTGTCCATTGTGCTAAAATCGTAGTCCATAATCAGTCTAAAGTCAAAAAAGAAATTTAACAAGACGGCTGGCATGCCAATAGCGACTCCATCACCGTGTCCAGGGGTTGGGGCATGGGCGACTGGACGTCCATGTCGTCCTCTGCCAGAACACTAAAAGCGTTCGACAGAGGGATGTCCTGGGAAGTAATTTCAGAGTTGGCCACGGTAATGGAGCGTCTAGAGGGCCGCTTGACCCTCTGAGGGGGAAAGTTCTCCCTAAAGGAATCCTCTACCCTCTCAGAGGTCTCCCGGTCCTCACTCTCATCGTCTGACACCTCTCTCTTTTCTCCCCTACTTTCGCTCACACTCACAGCCTGATTCACACTCTCTCTCACCTCTTCCACCGTCTCTCTCTGAATACTCTCCTCTCTCCTTTCCTTGGTCGGTACTTGTTCCAACGTTGGTTGACTAACCACTGTAGAATATGAGCGTTTCACGTAACGCGCTGGACAGTTCGTACGGACATGTCCCACTTTGGAACATTCTAAACATAGAGGGGGACGGCCAGGAATTGTAAGTAGACAAGACAGGCCATCTGCAAAATTAATGAGATGGGGTATACCCATTCTCTGTACCTCATCAACTTCCAATACAACCTGTCGAATACCATTTTTAACAGGGTATCCGCCCAAAGCACTGGTAAGGCGTTCCACCGAAACAACCCTACCGTAATCAACCATAAATGACTTAACGGCTGCCTCTGACAGATAGTGAGGCAACCAATGAAGTCGTACATGCACAAGCTGCTTGCCTAACTGTACAAAGTGTACAGGCTTCCCCTGAAACTGGGGGCAATCACTGGATTCCAGTTTCTTGATGGTCTCAGCAGAAATGAATGAGAGCGTAAATGCATTCTCACCTGGTTTACCACGTGTTATAGCATCGATGTCCTCAGGTTTGATACCACACTGTTTCAAGTACTCTATCAGCTGGGGAAAGTTCATCTGTCTGTTGAATATCTTCACAGTGCGACCAATCACATCACGGTCAATACAATCCTGACTAATAGAAGCTCGGTTGTCAACAATCATAATTCACTCTTGACGACTGAAAATCAGCTTATCGTAGAACTTTGCCAAAAAAGGCAAACGCTGGACAAATTGAACAGACACAACTTGTCTGTATGAAACAAGAAAGTCTAAGGATCTATATACAAAATATTAATTACAAGGTTTTTAGTTTAATCATACCGCTGTACATAATTTATCAGTATGTCAAAAAAAATCGTACATGGGATTATTTTACTTGAAATTTCATAACTAGCATTAATACGTTTTTGACAAACCATAATTTAATTGCTTTTTTAATTTGATAGTGCAGTTTATTTGTATTTGATAACAACTCACAATATTTAGGATTCATCTTCCAAAATTATCTTCCCCATATTTAATGTCCTTTTAACAGTATATAACTATTGTTACATGCTCTCTCCTTTAGGACCCAAATAGCGCAGTCGGCTAAGGGGAAGGAAGGGAAATGAACATATGAAAAGTTCAAGAGGTCGCTGGTTCGAAACCTAGCAAATGTCTAAATTTTTATTTTTATATTTTATTTTTTATTATATATCTATATTTTATATTATTTATATTTACGTATTAAGAGGTAACGACATATTGAGATGTATAATCTTATGAATATTTTAAAATGAATAGTGTTATGTTTACGTTTATTATGGTTACTTTAAGCTGTACATGTATTAGACCGTACTTTACTTTATAACGGAATCTTTATGGAGATATAACTTTAAACCATCAGTACTTACATTTTACCAATGGCTGAACGATGCCTAATTTTATGCTGCAGTCAGGGGAATAAAGATCGTAGAAAATTTTAGTTCATATAACATGAAAGGTACATAATTACATTAAAGTATATCATATAAATCGAGGGTTGCTCTCAAGACTGTAGTAACTTGGTCTTTAATCCAAAGCTCTTACTTTAGTCTTGCGGGCAACTCTGGAAATAAACCTACAATCATACTGATAAAGAGGACATTTTTATATAAACGTAAGATATTTTTATAACATTGTAGATCTACATTATAAATATAATGATAAAAAAACAATAATGATAAAAGGTCATTCTTTTTCATGTAAAATATTCCACATTTTCGCATGATATAATTAAACCAATTTTCTCACAATTCGTAGATTCGTAGACAAATGCCTAGTTTTTTGTTTTAATTTCTTATATATTTATTTTTTGTATCATATATATTTACGTATTAAAAGGTAACATTGACTTATTGAGATATATAATCTTATGAATATATTAAAATGAATGGTGTTGTGTTTACGTTTATTATGGTAACTTTTTTAAAAGAAGTTTCGAGCTTGTTAACACATTAAAACGTCATATTAACTAGCGCGACGATTTCAACACGTGTTTATACGTGTGACGAAAAAACGTCGTTGTCATGGTGACGTCGCAATAAAAATGAAAATAATTGTCATATTTTTAAAACATAATTGTGGCTCTACTTGTACACCGACTTTCGTGAAGTTTGACTGACTTTTGATTTTTATGAAACATTGTATCCACCTACCTTTATATCGCAACGAACGCTTAACGTCGCATTTTTTTCTGACGATTGTCGTCGCAAAGCTGGTAGGGTATCAAATTTTAAAAGCACACACGTTATACTGAGAACAAATGTGACTTTAAGGCAACCATGCACCCTCAGTCCAAAGTGCGACGTTTAGCGTCAAGTTTGCGACTTTATGCGTGCTTATATGCATTATATTTGTATTATCGTTACCTCAAGAAAATGGAAGTTTACAATCGTTGTTATTAAGCAACCATGTTACTTATTTGTGTTTCATCATCGAATAATTACCATTCCAGAGTAGAAAAAAGATTCACTGTCACGTTTTTAATAGCACGTTTTTTTAAATCACGGGAATGAATTTCTGTTTCGCACGTGTTAAACTTGAATTTAGATCGTCACGTGTCACAATTATATGTCCATAAACATGTAAAATTTGGATTCATAATTGGAAGTCAAACGTCATGTGAAGATTGGTGTTCAATTAATATTGTTTATCGCAAAAAAAAATATTTTAGTTATTATCTACGACAATTTTCACCACGTATATAATATAAGTGTATAATTTGCATGAGAGGGAATAAAAATTTTGCGGTTTTGATCCTTTGAATGGTAGACCAGCAGCGTGTTCAGTAACGACTGTTACCGAACGTTACGAATACGGGACAACTCAACCCGAAGACAACTCAACCCGTGGATAACTCAATTCAAAGTTGGGACCACTCAACTCAAAGTAGGGGATTGAGTTGTCTCGGGTTGAGTTGTCTTTGGGTTGAGTAGTTCCGATTCTAAAGTTACGGAACGTTTTGGAACGTTCGTGGTAATTAAACAGGCTATAGGGTCTAAAGTCACGTGATCGACAACAACTACTAATAGGATAATCAGGCACATGCTTCTCGCCAATTTCTCTTTCTAAACAAATAACTGAATGAGAGCATGCTGTGCATAAAATCACTACTACCAATCTATCCACGAAAATTCCAATCTGGACCCTTAAAAGTTTACCCTTAGCTTCAAATCCTTCACACTAAAATCTAATCGAACAGCAAACTAAGTCACATGCAAAAATAATTTGTGCTGATGATTCAGAATGTACAATTATAACTCACAGGCTACTGGGGCAATTTAAGAACAAAGAAATGTAACGGTTATTTTATACGATATCTGAAACAATTGTAACGTGTATACCGAGCGTGTATCTAATCAGGTAGGTTAATGAATGATTTAAGTTGTAACTCACCCTCTTGTAGGGTCAGTCATAAAGACAATATTATATAACAATTTTCCTCGTCTTGCTTAGACTAATGATTGGACAAATAAATGATACAAAATGATAGGATAGAACAAGAAATAATCACAGTTAATTACATATATACATATACGCTATCCACAGACACAACTTAATAGATCAAGCTCCAACTTCTTATGAAGTTACAACTTATAGGAGTTCCAACTCCAACATCAACAATAAGTTCCAAACTTACGGACAAACCATATATACACATGATCCGAGCGGTAACAAAGAAACTCACACAAACTATCATACAAGGCTGGGGTATCAACGCACGAGGTGTTGGAACTACCAGGAGTTCTAACCAGAAACAAATTCTACCAATCCGTCAACTGAACAACCAATAACCCACGGCAACACATACTTAATCGCTACAAACAAGTTCGAGCCTCAGCACAAGAGGCGTTGAAACCACCAGGAGTTATAACCAACAACTCCCACAACACACCAGGTTCTATGACTAACCTGCGGTTTCAACCCGAACTCACCAAACCACGACGTTCTAACAACGACTCTCTCTTACACTGCGACCCGGTATTAGGTACTAACTATTCTAACACTCTCTTGGGCAAGCGCAATGCTTGAACAAGAACGCGAGTAGATAGATTTGTAGCGCCAGGTATACTGACAAAGTCCCAGTCAATTGAGAGCGATGTGAACCCTCCGGAGTCTCCTACCAGACTCCCATTTTCTCTGTCGAGTATCGCCTTTTATACCCACCTGATGCCCACGCATACCGGAACTGAAATCTGATTGGTTCATACATACATTTGATGCTCTTTGGAACTTATGCACGGGAAGCACACCTGCAAGCGCCTACTTTGTCTTTGAATGAGCGTCTACCGTTACCCGTTTACAAATGTTACCTTGCTTACAAGGGAGGTAACCTTACATGGAGACGCTAAAATACAGTCATGACCGTTAACGTTACACAATTCTACTGTTTTGCTGCTGCAAGAATTGAACAGAACAGAACAAATATATTATTACAGGGCTTGAGCAATACTCATCACCTAAATAAATACAATATATATACATATACAATTGCATTCGACATGAAAACATATCATTTAACATAAACATACAAAAAAGATGGTAAAAAATACATAGGTATATAATTAAGTTATAAATTTTAATTCAGTAAAGCATTTAAAGGTTAATATATCAAAGGTTAATTGGACAAATAATGAGTGTTAGTGCCTTCTTAAGATCACGTGTCTATAAATCCTGAAAATAGTCGCATCTGTTATGACTGACTAGTTTCCAACACCGACACTAAATGCATTTTCCATGAAGTATGTTGGCACATGTTGCCAGACCGCAATGAGATTTTATGTTACTTCAATCACTTTTAGACTTTGATCATTGTTATAATGATAGTTTCAGTTTATTGTGAAAAAAAATCGACATTTACAGATCTTTGATCCTGAGTAATTATAATTATAGTTTTACTACATTTAATACAGGAATATAAACCCTTGTTCTCATCAAAATAACCATGTATGATAATTGCAACAATTATTTATTTAGTTTTTATTCTGTATTTAATTATAAAGATTATACTTGTTTTATGTATAGAAACAAAACGTTTGAATGTTTCTCGATAATTTTCAGATACAATTATTAGAAATGATTTCTGTAATGTCGGTGTGTGTTTTTTCTAGAATAGTGCATGTCATAGTAAATCAGCAAAATTATTTCTATAACATGTAATTTAGAGACAATACTTAAAGCCCCTATATCAAGACTAACGCTGTCTATGGTCTGCAATAAAACAGGCATTAATATGTAACAAATGTGAAATTATTTCAAATACATCTAATTACTAAAAAAAGAACTTTTTATTAAATGAATTTTTTGTCCTCGTATGTTTCTATTATTTTATTTATTGCATTTCAAAACTAAAAAGATTAAAACCGAAAGTAGAATCTGGTTGTCCATACATGAAGAATAGTTTTGCTAACAATACATTTACGATAAAGTCTTTTGATAGTGCACAAACATTCTTCAAATCATATATACTTAAGCTCTTAAACGATTTGAATATTAAAGACTTAACTTTTATTTGGCAAAACTGAAAATATTGTCCTCCTATAAAAAGTAATGAGCATTCAACTTTAACTTAGAAAACATTTAGTTTAACATGTTTATTTGTCTCTAATGTATGTTATATGTTTTTGATTTCACAGTTTTAAGGCAGCTTAAGTGGCTGCTGTGAATAAATATATCTTCGTACAAGGGCTTTAAGTAGACACACGTGTAAAATCGTGATCGTCAGTGTAAAGTACATGTATCTAACTTAATATATGCTTCAAGGTTGTCAGGAATGCGTCAATCCTATTTTCTAAAACAAATATAAATGTATCTTGGTAATCGGGTAATTCTTCCTTTGAAGCTCATGCACGTGATCAAGACATTATAGAGAACAGCAGGGACGATGCCACTCATCCTAGTAATTAATTTAAGTGTCACTTGGTGGTCGGGTAAACCTTTCTTTGAACCCGTGACACGTGATCGAAATTAAATGAGCAGCAGGAACGATGCTACTGACTGTTTTCGTATTTTTACTAATTATGGTCATGTAAATAAAATTGTCGTAATGTATTATGATATAAAAATAATAATAATACATAATTTGATAAATTAGCCTCTATTTTTAATTTTAATCATGGCATGTATTTAGTGATTACATTGGTGACACGTGGGATTGACTAACCATGTGACCAAATACTATAACTCAAAATAAAATAATCGTGCAAAATGGAATCTTAACATTACTATAATATGTTTCATTTCTTGACCCAAAGCTGTGAAACATAGAGAGCTCGACCACTGGCACCAGAGTAATTAAATTCGTGATTGTTGTTTCCGTTGCTATGGTAACAGTTTACTACCACTGGCAGAAAAAAACACATTTTTGAACAATATTATATATAACCTGTGTGATGCCGAAAATGAACATGTTTGAAATTGGGTCGATTTTGGTGATAAAATTAACCTACTTTTTAAGCTGGTATCTCCCTTTGATACACAAATAGTGGGACTTTTATCTTTTCATACATATCATTTATTTATTTGACCTCCATTTTCTCGAGAAGTAAAACACAAAAAATGATTAGTTATATAAATTTATGAAACATATGAAGCATTAATAAATCAGCCACCCGGCTTGCTCTGTTGGTAGCACGCAAGTCTGGTGATCGAGGGGTCGTGGGTTCGATTCCCGGGCGGGGCATACTTTCGTAGAGCTTGGTCGTGAATTATTATTTCTACGGCCATTCTCCCTCCTACCAATGATTTTTAATTATGTAGGGCAGTTGTTAGTCACTGACAAAAGTATGCGCTTAGTAGTTGGTTAACAGCTTAATCCAGAGATTTAGCCTTTCCAGGAGCAGTAAGTAGGTTGGCTGACTGTCGTTATATGACCTGTACAGTGTGTTGCTACATCGTTAAAGGGGTATGCAGGCAAAAGTTCAACTTCATATTTCCTAATTTTGAATTATATTTTTCATAACTGTGAATGCAACAGACATACTGTTATATTACTTGGCAAAATATTTCTTTTTTTTCTCGTAATATTTGTGGTGTTTCCTAACTAGACCCACGTGGGCCAGGGTAGCTAAAAATAGATTAGTGTTAAAATATGCATTTACGGATAAGAGGATATTAGAGTTTGTCATTGTGCAACATTATTTATAATTCAATTAAAAAGATATCCGTACCGCCTAAGAATGTTAAAAAGACAGGAAACGACCAATGGAAATGTTTAATTTCAGCAAGTATGACATATAAAAAATCTATAAATAGCTTGGTGATTCCCTCAGTATCCTATTTTTGTTTTCAACAATGTATATGCCACATGTTTTAATTTGTTCAGTTAAATGTTATAAGTGACAAATGTTATTAGTAAGTGATTTCTTATGTTCTTAATACTGTTTAAAGACTAAACTTGGTTCTATACTTTTAGCACAGTCATTTGCCTGTATAACCCTTCAAACCCAACAAACAACAACAACATTAACAAATCATAAAGTTCAATGTGATATACAAAATCTGACATGGTGAAAACATTAGAAGTTTAATGTGAAGTAAGCTACTCAGCTTCTTCCTGAGAATTTTCTTTTTGTCATGAATATACTTTCTATTAATATTTAATTTATTTATTTATTGGAGTTAACGCCGTATCAACACAATTTAGGTCATTTCACGGCGTCCAGCGCACCTAACCTAGCTTTCCTGGACCATTGTCTATAACCAGTACTTACCTACCCTTCCACAAGGCCGGAAACTTCTCCATATTATCTAATCAATGGAGGAAAATCGACATTGTTGTCAAATTTTCATGGAAGGGTATAACCTCCCCGGGTGGGATTCGAAACCACACCCCCTCGGGCACGAGTATCTAAATCCCGGCGCGCTACCAACTGCGCTTTCGATCCGGGTTACTTTCTATTAAACTGCTGGCATTATTTACATTTTGTGATTTGAATTTTAATACATGTATTGACGATGTTTTGTCCAAAGAAAGTCCTCTACTCACTATCGTGTCGTGTTTTGAACCTATATCGAGAACTTGAACATCCACTTGCAATTTTCTAAACATTTTGTTCTATACAAACATTTTCTCATCCTTTGTTGACATTGAGTGTTAAGCTCAATTAGAAATGCTGTATGCAACATAACAATAAAACATGTAATTACGTTCAGAAAAGGAACTAAACCCCTCTTAGATTTTAAAACAAAAATCAAATATCTTAATTTCGCTTAATTTCAGTATCTGTTTTTTGTTCTCGGATTTAGCATCAACGCGATGTGATTTACTGTCAACCATTCGTGTTACTGAATACATTGTAAGAGATTTTAACACGCATTTACCAGTTACATTACTATCATATGTCATGCTAAAATTTTGACACACACTAAACTAATCAGATTTTTTATCTGACATTTTCCCTGTTTCCCTTTAAGTTTTACAAAACATTGTTCTGCGTAAATCTTAGTGGGATTTTTGTTTTCCATGACACTAATGAGATTTGCCTGTAACAGTTAAAGTTAGTTATTTCAAAGATTTAACCCACTCTTTGGAACCTCATACATCGTGACACATCAAGTGCGTTTAAGGAACAAGAAGTTGAACAATGATAAAAAGTTTACATATGGCTTGGTTTATTTGGTTTATTCAAGAAGATTCCTATTATGACAGGGGAAATTCGCGAGCAGGTAGCCTGCACGATTATTCTCACACTCGATTAAATGTTTCGACATCGTCATTTTTGTATATTTTTATAAGAGGCTACATTATTTTTCGGATTTTTAAGCTGTTGCTTGTTTAAAACCCACACGGATGGTTATACCCTTTTATGAAAATTTGATAATAATGTCAATTTTCCTTCATTAATCAGGTGTATTAAGAAATTACCGGCCATGTGGAAGGGTAAGTTAGTACTTGTTATAGACAAATGTCCAAAATACTCATCTCACAATCGTGACCAGTTTTTGAACATGTACATGTATAAAGAAATTTTAACTTGCAATTTTGTAAAGATTTTTTTCTATTCAAAAATGTTCTCTTCTTTGTTGACATTGACTGTAAAGCTTAATTAGAAATGTTGTATGCAACATAATAATAAAACATGTAATTACGTTCAGAAAAGGAACTAAAATCCTCTTAGATTTTAAAATAAAAATCAAATATCTTAATTTCGCTTAATTTCAGTGTCTGTTTTTTGTTCTCGGATTTAGCATCAACGCGATGTGATTTACTGTCAATCATTCGTGTTACTGAATACATTGTAAGAGATTTTAACACGCATTTACCAGTTACATTACTATCGTATGTCATGCTAAAATTTTGACACACACTAAACTAATCAGATTTTTTATCTGACATTTTCCCTGTTTCCCTTGAAGTTTTACAAAACATTGTTCTGCGTAAATCTCGGTGCGATTTTTGTTTTCCTTGACAGTTAGTAACCTAGTAACCATTGTAAATTGCCTTACAACAGTTTTTCGTGCATTTTTTTTCATCCTCTTCATTTGTATTATTAAATTTCGTATGTCTTATATAATTTTTGTGCAGCTGTCTAAGCAAACTTTTGACATATAATCTTGACCTAGCAAATACAATTTGCTCTACCATACCTCTTTGTCTTCCGATGTAGAAATGGGGAAAGATAGGATACTTTTGGTTATTTGTGATAAACAGGTGCGTAGTACTGACAGTAGATGCTGGTTATTCACTCTTTGTATTATAAGTGATTTACTATGCTAACTGAATATACATTCGTCTTGGTATGCAGAATGCTCCTGTCGTATGACTGAACAGCTAGTATGACCATTTATAATTTAAGAAATAGCCCTGTATAGCGCCAAATATCTTTTTCAAGGTATTCCTTGTTCCAATTAATATGTTTGTTAAAAATGAAAAGGTTAGCAACATACTTATATCCACTAAATCACTGGTTGTTATGTGTTATCTCCCCTGGTCATAAATATTTGAATACATTCGTAACTTCTCGGCGATTTTCTACGCAAATAAACGCGTATCTTAGTAAAAGAGCACCGTAGTGTTCTAAATAATATAGATACATAAACATTGTGTGGACATGTATGGAACCATTCGGAACACCTCTACCATTTATTGAGTGACTGATCTTAAAAGGATTCGTAGGGCTCCACCAATAACCCAGGGATTTTATTACATACGCGAGGCGAAGCAAATGCGAAGCACGTAACGGTTATGCAAAATAGTTGTTGTCGTAAACAGATTTATAAGTCTTTGTAAATACATTTCTTTTACTATAAATGTAATTATACGATATCTTTATATCGTATATAGTTCAGCGGACATCATTTAGTCGTACATTTCAAATTTATGGACTAAACTGATGTATTTATCACCGACCAAACAACCGTGGATTTGTTTACTTCAACACCGGTTAAAGTAAGTAGTTAATTCCAAAACGACGTCAAAATACGTCCGATGTTATCCCTAGTGAATGGCCGAGGAGTTCCGAATTGTAAGGAACACTATATCCACATGATTACTGACTGTTATCTGGAGTTATCTCCCCTGATCTCTTGATTATATTATATAAATATTTTTCAGGTCATGTAAGAAAGTATTGTACAGAAAATGGTACGTGGAATGTAAATCCACATTCTAAAAAAGAATGGACGGATTATGGTAACTGTGTAAATAAAGAGGTTAGTTTACATCCCTGTATCAAAGTTACAATTTTCATTATAAACCCTACACTGCACATAGATTGTTCAACAATACTAAGCATTGTATTGGTTTAAATGTTTAGGGGCTACGGGTTTGAACCTCTCCCGAGGCGGTTCTTTCTCATACCCGCTTGTTATCAAAATTCTCGTTCTAACTAGTATCGAGAATCCTAATAACCTCTGAGTACGAGATCGTGGTTGGTTATGCCCTTCCAAAATTTGACAATAATGTACATTTTCCTTCATAATTAAGGTATATGGAAAAGTTGTTGGCCTTGTTGTAGGGTAGATTAGTAGAGGTCATAATTATTGATCAAAAGTCTACGAAATTAGTCGGTTTCCGGTTCCGCGAGGCAACCATTTTTTAGTTCGGGCAACCAACAGCTTTTTTGGGGGGCAACCAAATTCTGTAAATGAGATTTAGTGCTCGCTTTTACAATGATCTGTTTGAACAACCATTTTCATATCCTAATATTGTATACTGCATCAATAATATTTTAGTATCGCAATCAAACAATAAAATAAATACACTGTTTTTAATGTCCTCTCCGGTTAGCTCTGTGGGGGAAGCGCCTTTGCATATCGACCCTTTTTGCTATGAAATACACTTTACGACCATATTCTCTTCTCATTGCTGTATCAAAAAAGCAGTAATGAGCCACTGGCGAATGTGTGTGCGCTGTACTGGTTAAAATGTCATGTCTAAAAAGTTTAGTCAGGCTTTCACGGAGCAATAAGTAAATTGACGAACAGTTGTGCAATCCCAATAAACAAAGGTCTTTTTCCTGTGTTTCTTTGGACACAACAAACGGCCGGAGAGATTGATGCGAAAATAAACCTGATTACTTCTATGTCCTTTGCTTCTGCAACTTTCATGTCAACACCAAGCTAAAAGATATTATCCAAATAAGCCATTTCAAAAACAATGCAATTATACATTTTTATGACCTTGAAAAGATAATTGTGAGCTAAAAGCTCAATAATCATACAATTTTCTTCAAAAGTTAACTATTTGATTGATATTTATAGTATGTTTTCAAAATTTCTGGTGTTGAGTTGGAAGAAATCTATTCAATCAGTATTACAATAAGTCTTATTTTCCATCTTAAACGTCGTGAACAGAACAGAGCATATCTATTATTTTGTCATAGTTTACAGGCTAAAGACATCTGTATACATCATATTCTTGGATACACTGTAATTAAATTTTCAAAGTTGCAGGAACATTTATCATTTCTTCTCTTGAGGCGGACCCAATGCTTGAACGTCGTAATGCATCAAATATAATTTCAATTTAATATTTGTCTCTGAAGTTTTTGCGAGTTTAAACAAAATCTTTTCGTAATCATTGTTTTTGCTTTCAGGCTAAATTAGAAGAAGCGCGTTTTACTTTAAAACAGATAATTATGTTTCAAGGCATTTGTCAAATATTTCGTGTACGTTTTAATAAGTCCAAAAAGGAAAACATGCAAAGAAAATGTAATTATCTATCCTGATGTCTGTACCTGACATGCTAGCTATGTCATGTTAACATTTAATCACGTTTTCTGAGAACAGTGTAAGTAAATTTTGCTTACAAAGTTATAACAGGTTTTTGTTTATAAAGTTATCGAGTTTTTTTATTTCTTCTTTAAAATGATTGCCTTTCTAAACAATTTGATTAAAGTCGAGATTTATGTATAACTGAAATTCTATATGGACCCTTTGGTATATCCATAAAAGACCTATGGTATTTGTAGGTCTAACATTGGTCTTAATTCACCATCTCACTTCTATCTCTGCTAAGTGCCTAATGTTTGCGAGCGTCTAGGAATAAATTGTAAAGATAATAACTTTCCACGTCGCGCAACATTGCAACAGCACGTACATCTCATTCATGTAAGCGATTAACAGAATGGCCAAATCCATTAAACATTATTTTTGGGGGGTGAAGCTATACCGAACGGAATACATGTTCAGTTCAGTTTTCTTGTGTCTGATAGGAATTTAGAAATTATTGTGCCTGTCATCACTGATGATATGTTTGAATTGCTATTTATAAACTGGCGGATCTTTTTGCAGATTTTAGACAGAGTCTGATATAATGAAAGATATATGATAGCCCAAACAAATAAGAAACAATCTAACTTTTATTTTTTGTTGTTCTACATTTTGCAGGGAAGGTTTGACATAAAATATCAATGCAGTAAAAGTCTAACCTAGCTGTTTACGGGGAATTGTATTTCATAGATTTATTGCAGATTTAAAGCAAATATCGTCATCAATCATTCACTCTAATTTCAACTGTCCGAGTTTTCCGGCAGACGATTTTGCTGAGGAAGAAAAAAACTAACATGAAAGTCATGAATGTTTCTTTGGTTCACTGACATATTTACGAGTCAAATTTCTCTAACTTTGTAAAAGAAGCACGCGAAAAATGGTTTTTATTGATCAAAATTGCAAAAAAGCATAAGATTTTTCTAGATCAAATTAAAGACCCTTTGTTTGGCAGTTCTTTCTCGTGTTTTGTTGGAAATAAATGACATGATTAGTTGCTTTAAGGACGTGTTATATTCACTTGTGTTTATAACGCTAATTTTAATCAAATTAAGTGTCCCATTTGTGCGAAAGATGTGACTTGTTGAGCGCAAACTGAGTGATTGGTCACGGCAGCTGACTTCAAATTACTGTTAACGCTCACTGGCGGAGGAACGTAGGCTTAAGCCAGGCTACAGATGCTGAATGAAATGTATTTACATAACATTCAAGCTACAAAATACGTTTGTGTTAGTAGTTTTATGGCTCTTTAAAGCTTTGCATAATTTCTTTGTTATTATTTGTTTGGGGGTATAAAAGTTAAGATTTGTCAACTCAAAAATAAACGGTAAACTCTCCATATTCATAGACGGAACAATTAAAACGTTTATTAAGGGACTCCCAGGGTCATGTTTAGATTTACAGTGTAATAACAAGGTATAAAGTACTGCATTTTCTAAAGACATGCTTGAAACATTGGAAAGAGGGATGCTTAGAATTGTGCCCATGAGCTACAGTGTAATATATATGTATTATTTTATATTTGAAGACACATTTTACTTATTTTAACTGTGTCTTTTGATTGACACATTTTGTGTTAGGCAATATGTATTTCGTACTTTGTCGTCTACATTAGTAATTTCGCAGATTCCTAGTCCTACTAAGCCGAAAACAAACCGATTTACTAATTATAGCAAGATTTATCTTTCAAATTTATTACATGAAACCTTTATAACAATTCTGCTTGCAGTTATACTTTGGTTCTATTATATAAACAGAACAATTGGATCATGTTTAAAAGTATAAAAGCAGCGATTTCAGTGCATTTTAGGTTTCATTTTTATAAAATTGTAGAACAACGTTCGTCATAAGTGTAACCCACCCGCCAATAAATCTTACATTATGTGCTTTCAGCGCTTTGATTATATTTAAAATGTTTTCCTTTCGGATATAGTTTGTCTCCCTGCTAACAAAATTTAATTTTAAAGCAAAACTGTGTCGTCATGCAAATGATGTTTGTTACAATAATTGCCTCGCAGACGATAAAGTTATTCTTTAATTGAATAAACCGATGAAGAATTAAGTTTAAGTTTGGCTTTGCTTGTTTTAATGGCGCATAACGGCGCCTTCCAGCACACAGATCACGTCTGCTCCTTAGATTACTTATTGTCCCGGAAGAGGCGTAGATTTTTAGACCTAAAATTTAAACCAGTACAGCTCACTTATTCGCCAGTGGCTCACAACTATCTTATTTGATACAGCAATTGGTAAGAGACAGGTCGTTGAAAATATCTCATAACAAAATGTGCCGATATTCAAATAACAAAAGCACTGCCGACTGAGCTTGACGGAAAGGAAATTAAAAGCTGCGTATTTATTTTATCAGTTGGTTGCAATAGTGTAAGATTTTATTCGTCAATAATCATGATCTGACATAGTGGAAGACTAGAAAAAAGAAGAAAAATCACAACAGGAAATCAACTAAAATGTTACAGTTTTCATTGTGAACATAAACAACAGCAAATTAGTGTATACATAATATGGCCAATGTACGATAAACGTATCATAACATACAGTGAAGGTTTGAAGAAACGACCTATGCTAGCTCAAATTACGGATCGGTCGAATATTTTACCAGTCTGTGGTCATTTTCGCAATAAATCTTACGATAAAAATCATTGTAAGTTAAAAGCAGGAAACATTCATAATACATTCATTCGTTGTCTAATCAATTTATAATATTCGTTAATTAGGTAGAATAATAGATACATTCTGAATTTCATATCATTATATGATATCATATCTTTTAGGCTTTGAACTATATTTTTTTAATTTGACTGACGATAATAATTTTCGTAAGATCTTTGTTAAAATGGCAACTGTTTCCCTTATTTATCTATGAAAACAGTATCAAATAAAATAGTATGGATCAAAATACAGAAAAAATCGGATTCGGACGGGTCAAGCACCCGATTCGCTCACCTTTCTCAAAAACCTTCGAGTTTCAGCTTTTGAACTTTTTTGTCATTATAATTGTGTACATTCATTTACTAATCTTATTTTCACAAATTTCAGGTATTTAATGGTGTTGTATATGCTACCATGTCTGCCAGTACCTTCAGTTTACTTCTGTTAATACCAGCTGTCATCATTTTCTGTTTTCATAGGTAGGAATGAATTCTATATTTTACTGCTTCACTCATCTAAGTATGGTTGTCATATTTTTATGAATATAAATGAAGTATTGAGTTCTATTTTACTCAAACTGTTTCTGTCACTTACGCACACCATAGCTTTTTGGTCAAAATATTGAAATTAAGAGTTCTTTTTAATAAAAAAATATCTACATGTACAGTAAAACTTGGTTATAACATACTCGGTTATAACATACACTGGGTTACAACATACCATTTTTCCTGGCCCATTCTTCATATTTTGTATGTAACATACTTAGTATGCTATATGGATATAACATACTTTGGTTATAACATACCTTTTTTCTTTGGCCCAGCGAGTATGTTATAACCAAGTTTTACTGTATATTCCTTTGGAATTAAATTAAACATTATGTTAGTTAATAGTATTTTTTAATATTTTGATTCATGAGAAAACATTAAACAATTTAACTATTCGTTTAAAAAAACTGTCACCGTTGAACTGTGCATATAAGAACTTGAAGTATTACAAGTTTTTCTCGGGCAGTAAAATCTAGGTGGGACATAACGACTTATCAAACAATGGCAATGACCTGAATGTACATGTATATTTATATTTATGTAAAAGTATGTCACATTATCTATTCATTACGTTTATCTTATTACATTTGTAAATATTTCATGATTTGCTGACTAAGATTAAGTAATATAAAAAAACGTAAACAGGACAGACTAAATGTTTTCGTAAAAGGTGCAGTAAGTGGCCCATAGTCTACCTATCTTATAGTGAAATTTTGACCACCGTAGGACATTTTTGTTAATGCAAATCTAATGGTTGATTCATGTAGCTGGATGCCTCCCTGATATCGTACGGGGGGATGTATAAAATCTAAGTCGCGTTTAAGTCCGTAATCTAGGTCAAAGGTCAACCAGGTCCATTTATTTTTTATTAGACCCTATGCTCTTTATACTGCAATTTCCAGTAATTTAATCGGTAAAGTGGAGATTTTCTTAGATGAAAACTAATGTATCATGATTAAACTTTATTTCTATGAAAAAAAATGAGTGTTTGATTACATGATTACTTCCCTTTTAAACCTTTTGTCGCGAAAATAGGTGACAATAAAAAAATTGTCTACAATAGTTAAACTAGTAGAACAACAGTTAGTGTTAATTGTTTTAATCTACTTGAATTGTGTTTATTGGTGTTTCGTGACCTTTTTAGTAGACATTTAATACTCGATAAGGTTAAAATAATGTCACAGTGGTGTAAAATTAAGAGCAAGTGGTATAACTGATTTTAGAGATTTTTTGACAAATGTGGAAAACTTTTGAAAAAGCAGTTCATTATTTAATTCACGTTGCTAGATGACTTACTGGGCCACAGAAAGAATGTTTAAAAACCTATTTTTTTATCAAAATGTGTTATTTAGGTCAAAGGTCAACACTGCATCTTCCTATAATTAAAGCTATGTGATCATTGTACAGTATATTTCTTGCAAAAATCATGTAAATTTGTAATAGAAAACTTTTAAAATACTTTTCCTAATGTTCAAAAGATTCTTAAATGCATCTGGTTACTTGATTAAGTCCCTGTATGTAAAGTTTGTCGCGTAAATAGGAAAAAATACAGCTCCCATTAGCTCAGTAGGTAGCACGCTAATCTGCTGATCACGAGGTGGTTTTTTTTGCTATTTCTATTCCCGTGCAAAGCATACTTTCATGGAGTTTGTTCATGAAATGATTTCTATGGAAATTCTCCCTCCAACCACTAATTCTTAATTATGTCAGTCAATGACGAAAGTACATGCTTAGTTACTGGTAGAGAGCTTAATCCAGATATTTAGCTTTTCTAGGACGGCCGTGATATAACCTTTACGATGTGCTGCTATGGCGTTGGACCCAATTAAACGGGCGGGGAAATACACAATAAACCAACCCTAACATGACAAACATTGAGTTAAGAACATTTTTCAATTTCTATGTAAATTGTATCATAATTTAAATGGTACAAATCCTAAGTATATAGTTTCTCAAAAGACGAAACAGGATTAGCACAATGTTGTACTTTACAAACACACCCAAATATGCATATTTGGTCAGCTTTATAACATTTGCATCTAGCAGAAATGCATTTGGATCTAACACCACAGTTTACTATTTGCGAGCATGTCGAAGTATTCGGCAATTTTTGAATCCTTACAGGAAATATAGTATCATTTTCATGTGACCAATATCCCATAGTGTCTTGATCCTAGGTTCAAATTGATAACATCGCAGATACCTTGATGTTCCAGATACCATGACTATGACGGTGGCGTCATAACATATAATTACATTGTATTTATAATTTAACCCGATGAAGACTTAAATGTCGAAACGTCGATTAAAATACATATAATGCAGAAATTTGAATTCTTCATTATTTAATATCTTAATCTAAAGATTGTAATTTATGAATAAGTAATACATCAGTATTTGTACTACTTACTAGTAATCGTTTATTTCCATTATCTACAGCATCCGTGACGTGAATTATAATGCGAGTGTCAAAGTGTTTTGCTCGAGCATTAATAAAACTGGAAATCTTTGAAATTTTTTCTGTTTTAAAAAAGCACAAGTTCGGGGGATTGGACCTTGCATGTAGAAACCTACGTCTCTGTGGTGCCATGGGTGTCAAATTTTGAATGTACTTACCACTAAACAAGGTATAATTACATCGGTTATTTTAGATGGTTATGCTTGATTTAATCTCTTCGCAAGCCTGAACATTGTCAGACATTTAGTGGCAATGCTGATATATTTGTCAATACTTTTTTCTCAGTTAAGTGAACAAACTACGATTGTTGGTGTCACTTTTGATAAATATCTTGGTTGCAATTCCAGTAATGTCTTTACAAGAACAATGCAAATTGGCAAACGACGACCAGTTGGAAAAAATACTTGTCAACATGTGCAACTACCTCAAGTTTGGGATCAATATTGTAACATAAGCTGACAACAAAGCAGGCCTTGCAGAAAGCCTTTCTACTAATCTCATGAGGCGAGGAAATTCTTTACCATTTAATTATTCAATTGTTACAGGTGGTGGGATTCCTGGTGTTATCATTGCTCTAGCAAATAACTTTAATGAATAAAGTTTGTTCACAAAGCACGAAGCTGACACTCACATTATAATTCACATAAAGGATACGATGGAAAACGAATATATACGATTACTTGTCAGTAGTACAGATACTGATGAATTATTTCTGCTTTCGTGGCGTTGTTATCATGTTCATTCTATTATTGAAAAATTAGGGGATGATATCAGAAAAATCATAATTGACTGGGTGCAATAACATGTCTTCATTTCATGGATTCAGCAAGAAAGGCAAGTTTGAAGAAATTTGTTGAAAATCCTAGCTTGTTTTCATCAATGAGTGTGCACTCTACGATTGCAATTCTGAAAACCTACTTATTCCAGACGTAGATTATGTTATAACGGACTTTTTATGAAAACACAAAGTTCTTTGATTTGCTTCCGTCTACCAAGGACGCTTATCAGCTTCATAATTTAAGCGCCAGCTATCTAACAAAGATCTTGATACAGGCTGCAAATATTCACTTTGAACCTAAAGATCACGTGGAGTCAATACGAGATTTTCGTCACATGAAAATGATACTATATCTTCTGTTTGGATTCGAAAGTCGCCACTAGTTCGACATGCGTGCAAATAGTAACATGTGGTGTTAGATCCAAATGCATTTCTGCTAGATGCAAATGTTATAAAGCTGACCGAGTATGCTTATTTAGGTGTTGATTGTAAAGTACAACATTGTGCTAATCCTGCTTCGTCTTTTGAGAAACTATATATTTAGGATTTGTACCATTTAAATTATGATACAATTTACATAGAAATTGAAAAATGTTCTTAACTCAATGTTTGTCATGTTAGGGTTGGTTTATTGTGTATTTCCCCGCCCGTTTAATTGGGTCCAACGCCATAGCAGCACATCATAAAAGACATATCGAGGCCTTCCTAGAAAAGCTAAATATCTGGATTAAGCTCTCTACCAGTAACTAAGCATGTACTTTCGTCAGTGACTGACATAATTAAGAATTAGTGGTAGGAGGGAGAATTTCCATAGAAATCATTTCATGAACAAACTCCATGAAAGTATGCTTTGCCCGGGAATAGAAATAGCAAAAAAAAACAACTCGCGATCAACAGACTAACGTGTTACCTACTGAGCTAAATGGGAGCTGTATTTTTACCTATTTACGCGACAAACTTGACATAAAGGGACGTCATCATGTAACCAGACGCATTTAAGAATCTTTTGAACAATAGGAAAAGTCTTTTAAAAGTTTTCTATTACAAATTAACATGACTTTTTGCAAGAAATATACTGTACAATGATCACATAGCTTTAATTATAAGAAGATGCACTGTGTTGACCTTTGACCTAAATAACACATTTTGATAAAAAATAGGTTTTTAAACATTCTTTCTGTGGCTCAGTAAGTCATCTAGCAACGTGAATTAAATAATGAACTGCTTTTTCAAAAGTTTTCCACATTTGTCAAAAAAATCTTTAAAAATCAGTTATACCACTTGCTCTTAATTTTACACCACTGTGACATTATTTTAACCTTATCGAGTATTAAATGTCTACTAAAAAGGTCACGAAACACCAATAAACACAATTCAAGTAGATTAAAACAATTAACACTAACTGTTGTTCTACTAGTTAAACTAGTGTAGACAATTTTTTTATTGTCACCTATTTTCGCGACAAAAGGCTTAAAAGGGAAGTAATCATGTAATCAAACACTCAAATATTTTCATAGAAATAAAGTTTAATCATGATACATTAGTTTTCATCAAAGAAAATCTCCACTTTACCGATTAAATTACTGGAAATTGCAGTATAAAGAGCATAGGGTCTAATAAAAAGTAAATGGACCTGGTTGACCTTTGACCTTGATTACGGACTTAAACGCGACTTAGATTTTATACATCCCCCCGTACGATATCAGGGAGGCATCCAGCTACATGAATCAACCATTAGATTTGCATTAACAAAAATGTCCTACGCTTTCATTTTCTAGAGGGTTTTATTGAAATCGTAGGTAGACTACCAAGAGTTGTAGATAATAAAATATGTACGAAAAAAGAATGTCTTCAAGAGTAATGCCTCTGTCTCAAAGATTTCATATAATTCCGTACATTTCCAGAGTTTTAGAATAATTTATGTTAAAGATGAATAAGCATTTTTTGTGGGATGAAGTGCTGTTATATCAATGAAATATTACCATTCGGAACTCCTCGGCCATTAACTAGAACTATTCATTCAGACGATGGTCGAGGTGTTCCAAATGGTAAAATTGTCTAAAGTTTGTGAATCTATATTAAGAGTTCTCAATTTTTACAGTATGAAGGTTGACAAATGTTCTGTCAGTAACCTAACTGCTGTCAGACGACAATCTGAAGATAATGATAATAACAATAAACAAAGACATAAAACATTCTGGCTTGGAATACATTGACAAAGATTGCACAAATCTGTCTGAGCACGCAACACAGCTATTCTGTTCAACAACACTCCCACCAATTTACTCACATACTGAGAGCAGTTATCTAGTATATATACTAGAACAATCTAGAACAATCTAGAATAAAACTAAGGATGTTAGAAAACGGCCTCACCATGGTAAGACCAAAAATTCCTCTGTTTAGGCAACTCGACGCTACCTAGATGACTCTAGCAAGTTACCTAGCAAAACTCACCGACCCTAAAGATTGTTTGTTTTATTTTGCCCGTTATATGCTACATGATATTAAAAAACAGTGTAGCTAAATATTAATTAGGTAGGTTGCGACCTTGCGAACCCCATCGGGACACTAGATTCGAAATGCTGCGCCACGGACCTTGATTTAAATCGAGTCCTATCATAGAACGGTTGTTTATAATACACTCAGTTACAATCCTTACATTACATAAATAATTGAACATTATTTCTAATGTCTGATAGAATTCTTGCTCTCCGAGAACATCAATGAAAGGCTTAATTTGTGGCAATAAATTTCTGTAAAAGCTTTGAGTTAAAATTACCGGAGACAGTCTAAGGCAGCCATTCATCATGTTTTGATTTTTCTTCTGTCTACATTTCACCATGACATATATACGAGTGAATGAACCTAGGATAATGAACGCTGATGTGAAGGAATTATTTCGAACGTTTTGTCCTTGAGAGGTGGCCCTATAGCAGCGCAAAATGTATTCCAACGTACTTTGCTATGCAGCATATGAGGTGTATGTCTCGGTTTGAAGCAGACCGCACTAGTTGCGGATAATTACGTCTATTGTCGGCATTCTTTTCAGTTCTTTGCAGCGGTTGGCTCATCTGACCAGCTATTAGTATACATGTCTCCATACAGCTACATGAACTATCGTTTATACTATCAACAGGAGCCAACAACTTCTTTCTGTACGTTGGAAATTCGAAGTTAGTGACGCTCTTTTTGAAAAACTTGACAAGTCGCAACTAAAAATTAGTGACGCTTTTTTATGGAAAAACATGACACGTGGCAACCAAATATTAGTGACGCTTTTTATAAAAGAACATGACACCTCGCAACCAAAAATTAGTGACGCTTTTTTATGGAAAAACATGACACGTGGCAACCAAAAATTAGTGACGCTTTTTATGAAAGAACATGACACCTCGCAACCAAAAATTAGTGACGCTTTTTTATGGAAAAACATGACACGTGGCAACCAAAAATTAGTGACGCTTTTTATGAAAGAACATGACACCTCGCAACCAAAAATTAGTGACGCTGTTTTATAGAAGAACATGACACGTCCCTACTAAAATTAGTGACGCTGTTTATAGAAAAACATGACACGTCGAAACCAAAAATTAGTGACGCTTTTTTATGGAAAAACATGACACGTAGCAACCAAATATTAGTGATGCTTTTTTATGGAAAAACATGTCACGCCGCAACCAAAAATTAATGACGCTTTTTTTATAGAAAAACATGACACGTCGCAACCAAAAACTAGTGACGCTTTTGTATGGAAGAAAATAACACGTCGCAACTAAAAAAAGTGACTTTTATTTATAGAAGAACATGACACGTCGCAACCAAAAATTAGTGACGCTTTTTATGGAAGAACATGACAATTTGCAACCAAATATTAGTGACGCTTTTTATGGAAAAACATGGCACGTCGTAACCAAAAATTAGTAACGCTTTTTATGGAAGAACATGGCACGTCGTAACCAAAAATTAGTGACGCTTTTTATGGAAGAACATGACAATTTGCAACCAAAAATTAGTGGCGCTTTTTATGGAAAAACATGGCAAGTCGCAACACAAAAAGGAACTCAGATCCCATCCTCCATAGCTCAGTAGACAGTTTACAGGAAAGTTCCACTGAAAAGACCACAATAATTATTACAAAATCATGCGCTTTATGACAAATTAAAGTCTTAAATGCCTGTGGAGCAGACAAGAGTCCATATTTTACGACCATACCGCTATAAAGACATCAATTATAATTGAAAGTCATGCGATCTATGACGATTATAAAGTCTTAAAATGCTTAATTTGAGAATTTTGATAGCCCTTATATTGACTTTACTGTCCTCAATAATTGACCGCGGTCACGGCAGACGTTATCTTGTATTCGAATAGAATAGTATAGAACAGAACAGAACAGAACAGCACAGCACAGCACAGCACAGCTCAGCACAGAGCTGAACAGAACAGAACAGAACAGAATAGAACAGAATAGAATAATTTTTATCTTGATTCGGAACAAATACAATAAATAATATAAGCTCCAGTAAGCTTTTAAACCGACTATGAAAATAGCATAATGTATAATAATTATAAAATACCTGTAAAACTGAAAAAAGGTTTAAAAAGACTGAAGAGATTATTCCGAACACGTTTTTCTAAATCTCTGTTTTTTCTTCTCCATTTCAGACAATTGCGGACACAGCAACGTATACAGTTACATGTTTGTCTATTTATTTCATTTATTATAACCTCTTCCATCAACATATTCTGGGCATTCTTTGTACATAACAATAGACTACAAAATCCTTTACATGAAACTTTTATGGTCCGCAGACAGGTTGGTATAAGTTTATACTAATTTATTTTAGCTCGATTGTGAAACAAGTTCTTACAACTTATTATTCAATTTCGAGTACGCTTCCTTGTTCCCAAGTACTGAGCTAGTAGGATATAGTTTCTTGCTCAAGAAAACAACGGGGTTGGTTTTGGATGGGATTCGAACCAACGTGTAGCTGGCTATCCAATGATTACCAGTCCAACATCGTAACCGCTCGACCACGCCCGCTCCTTACAGGTTTGTAACACTGTACTTCAAATTTTACCGTAATCAGCATATTATTTGAATATGGATTATATCATTTAACATGGAATTCACTGTACGCACTATTCACTGTATCTTTTGTTCAACATTGTAGCATATCGACAGTTCATTCTTTTGATTGCAGATTTCTGATTTTGTTCATATGGGACAAGAAGGAAATTTACATTCATAGTTTATCATACCAGCTGTTGGTCAATACACACAATAGTGAATTTTGTTCTTGTGCTGCATTAACTAAATTTTAGGTTAAATTTTATAAATTTTGATTCTTGTGGTTAGATGTTCTAGCAACTGTAATTCAACACCTACATAATAAAAAGCGATGTTAAAATAACTTTTTGTGTTTTTTCATAAGTGCTAAGTGCCCTCTATCATATTTCCATATTGAAATAATATGGTGTTTGTACTTTTGATGCAATGAAATCGTTTATGCGCACGAGTGAACCAACGTTGGGAGATTACTAGCAAACTTCCTTAAGAAGTTAAAATCATCTTTACTTTTTAAGGAAGTTTGCCAGAAATCTCCCAACGTTTGTTGGGATATGAGATCAAACATCCACTGTTGTGGCCGAGTTTTGTGTTTGATGAGTACTAATATTTCAGTCTTTGTGTATGAGTTAATAGATGCCGGATCAGAAACGCAGAGATGAACTTACTTCAAATCCTAGAATCGTGAAGTCGATTCTTCGGTGACCTCAACATACTTTCATGATTTGTTTATGTAATGTTTTCTGCAGACATTTTTTCGCCTATCTTTGTATCAAGTAACGCATATCGTTAAATAACAGTTACTTTTCTTCTTCCTGAAATATCCATATTAGCCTGTGAATTGTTTTCTCAGAATCTTTTGCACAAAAATGAAAATAACCTAGTTTACCGCGCAGCTCAGTTTTTGTGTTGTTAGTTTAGAGTTTACGATTTTAATTAACTGAATCACTAGGGACTTTTCGGAAAAAAGAAATGTAGTCGGTACTTTATTTGTAAATTCCATGCCATTTACTTATTTGTTTAGAAAGAGCAATCGACGAACAATGATTGTTCACCTTATTGGTTGCTGTTGTAGATCACGTGACTGCATACTCTGGTTAAGCAAATTCTAATCACCGTAAACAGATATTCTGTAGAGCGCTGACGTACAGGATCTCTACGGTTCACTAGAAGAGTCACGTCGAGATGACCTTTGCGTCGAACAATCAATGCGTAGTTTTCATCTAGACCAAACACTATAAATAGCATTTTGATTACCTTATTTCTCTTTTTAGACCAATGTCTGCGATCTCATTTGATGGTGGTGTTATTTACAGGCTGTGATTGGACGGCTCATTTCCAATTGCTTGACATTGACGATGTAAACAAGTAACTAAACATAATGATTGGGTCATGAATATTATATTAAGAAAAGGCCACCTGAACGTGACCCTCATAACGAAACCGCTAGATCTAAACTAGCAAAAAGGCGGGCGGAAAATTTAAGGTCGGGTTTTAATCAGATTGAGCAAGATCGAATAAGATTACGTACTTATCTTTTCAGACTCTATGTAAGATTATCTACATCTTTAGAAGATATGCTGCATGTACTAATTTCTTCTGGTTATTTTGTGAAGGCTTATTCTTACATAGATTGTTGGTACATGCTTTTCAGACTGCTAACCATATTAGGCCATACTTGGCTATTGGATGGGGTAAATATAATTTTTAAATGTTTTTTTATTATTATTCATGTCTATGACACAATTGCTTTAAATTGAGCCACTTCTTTTATTGTGTTTGCCACTCATCAAAAGCGGAGTTTTTACTGTAGTCCTGCAGTAAAATGCCATATTTTAGGCGAACCGTGCACTTGAGTCCCCACAAAGTTTTTTTGCAGTTTCTATATCTTTGAAAGGTGCTGATTAAGAATCCGAGTGATGACACCCTGTCATCCTTGAGCAATTTGCATAATATGCAAATTAAGTCCGCCATTATAAAAATTCCGTTTTTCGCTAATAACTCAATAACTAATTTACATACAAATTCAAAATATGTATCCATACCCATGTTTTCAGGGTCTATCTATCACATGGTACTAATTTCAGCTTGATCAGATCATTTAAATATGCAAATTTATGCAAATTAGGTATTTTACGAAACACAATATTCCGTTTTGTTATACAAATCAGTTAATGTAGTTTTTACATTGATATTTTGAGTAAAATGTGTTTATGTTAAGCTACTTTTGTATATATAAAATACAAATATAGCAAATAATTACATTAAAGCAGTTTATGATACTTTAAAGATATGCAAAATATTCAAATTACGTCAAAACTTGTAGGATTTGGCCTCAAATATTCATGATGTCATGTTTATTTATGCCGTTGTCTATCATTCTGTGGAGGTCTGGATAATTTTGATTCAGTTTTTTGGACAGAGCTGATTAAGAAATTTAGTTAGGACATCCTGTCACCCATGAGCAATTAGTATACTATGCGAATTTAGTCCGCCATTACCGAAATTCCGTTAATAACACAATAACCAATCATGATGAAAATTAATTATATGTGTCTGCATCCATGTTTGTAGGGTCTAGCTATCATATGATACGACCTTAAGCATCATCAGAGATGATTTGCAAATGCAGATGTATGCAAATTAGGTCTTTAAGTATAGGAAAGTGGGTTTTTTCACTATATAAAATAAAGATCATGTACCATATTTCGAGTTGTTATGAACAGATTAACGATTATTTACAAAAAATTAAAGACCAAGCATTTAGTTGGTATATTTAGTGTGACGACACACTTGAAAAAATCGTAATATCTCAATAACCATACATGACAAACATGAACAGTATGTATTTACCTATATATATGCTTCCATAGCATTAGTTTGATTTGTTTTATGTCGGAGAACATATACTAATGTTATAATGACCATATGATATGTATACTTATGCAAATTAGGCGCATAAAGTAAAGTGATATCCATTTTCTCTAAGTTAAAGTCAGTGTATAGAACAAACTTAAGGTATTCTACATAAACTAAGAGCATGCATTGCATATTATATATAAATTTTAGATAATTAAGATACGTGGTCCTTACGGTCATTAGATTGTAAAGAATATTGTTTTTGCCCGTAATTTCTCCAATGACTTATTTCCCCCACTAAAAATATGTTCTGTTATCATTTTTTTATATAATAAGGAAGATAAGTAAGGATGCATTCAAATGATTGTAAGAACATACTATGCAAATGCAAAACAACTTTTAGTCAAAATTAAGTCGAAAGTTTAGCCAAACAAAGACAAATTAAGTGTGTGTTACCATGATCATGTACAGCACACTCCGAGTTTAGCTATCCAAATTCAATTCTTGCAGATACCTTTCATGGTAGTCCAAAATACCTGGTTAGTCTGATTATCATGGCGTAACAGTATTGAGATTCATGCTCACCTTGTAATAACCAATTATGCTATTAACATTCATACAAATTCTAGTTATCAAACATGCATGCAAGGTCTCATTGTCATATTTATGATTCTGAAAAGTTGAAAAGCAACTAATATTTTATTTTATTGAACTTGCTAGCAATAGATTTATGTATACTTAATGCTGACTTTGTTATTATATATTTATAGACATGCCTAGAACGTTCTATCTTATCTTGAGTAAATTAGTTAGTGGAAACTATGAGCAAATAAATAAAGTTGACACATGTAGTTTCATGAATTTCTTTCCACAGTAAACAATGTTGAGAGGTCAAATCTGCACGAAAATAAGTAAGACTTTCCTGCTTCTACTATTGCCATGAGGTACATGTATATCAATCAAATAGGTGCTTAAATTATGTCAATGATAGGCTGTTTTTATGATAAGGAAACGCTTTTGAATTCAGTAGCTTTAATTTTACAATCAATTTTACGATGTATTATTCAAATTAATTTATTGTTCTTCATTTTTTCGATTCTGGTCTAAAGGCACACTACTTCAAAATGTTATATTAAGCTGAAAGCACAAGTGCGTAGGCCACACGGTAATAGCTAGGTAACACATTATAAACATTCATTTTATATCAATACATTGATTAGGTGTGGTATATGAATGGTCTCATATTGTGGACATTCTGGACATTGAAATCCAACCGAACATAAAATTGGGACGCAATTGACAGATTACTTGATTCAATTATATTTTCTGGAAAATTTCCTCTTTGAAGTACTTAAATTTGAACAAAAATAATTTACTTGAAAAAACATTTCATTTGAAAAACCTAATTTGCATACATTTGCATATGCAAATCATCTGATCATGCTGAATGTGGTATCATGTGATAGCTAGACCCTATAAACATGGGTGCAGACACATATTTTAAAATCTTATCATGATTAGTTATCTTGTTATTAGCGAAAAACGGAATTTCGATTATGGCGGACCAAATTTGCATATTATGCTAATTGTTCAAGGATGACTGGATGTCATCACTTAATTTCTTAGGCAGCTCTGTTTAAAGGTATAGAAGCTGAATCAAAATTATCAAGGCATCAACAGAATTCTAGACAATGGCATAAATATTCATAACACCATGTTATGTTTGAGTCAAAATCCTACAATTTTTAACGTAATTTGAATACTTTTCATATCTTTATAGTATCATAAACTGATTTAATGTAATTATTTGATATATTTGTATTTAATATATATACAGAATTAGCATAACATAAACACATTTTACTCAAAATATCAATGTAAAAACTACAGACGTTGATTTGTATAGCTAAACGGAATATTGTGTCTCGTAAAATACCTAATTTGCATAAATTTGCATATTTAAATGATCTGATCAAGCTGATATTAGTACCATGTGATAGATAGACCCTGAAAACATGGGTATAGATACATATTTAAATTTTGTATCTAAGTTGGTTAATGAGTTATTAGCGAAAAACGGAATTTCTATAATGGCGGACTTAATTTGCATATTATGCAAATTGCTCAAGGATGACAGGGTGTCATCACTCGGATTCTTATTCAGCACCTTTCAAAGATATAGAAACAGCAAAAAAACTTTGTGGGGACTCAAGTGCACGGTTCACCTCATATACTGCAGGACTACTGTAAAGATCCTTTAAGCAGACCTGCTAGTTGCTTGAGCAAAAACAAAAACTTGCGCATGTTTTACTTATTCTCGTTCCCAGACGCTATTACTATAGAATCTTTGAGAACAAGAATGGAGTTTACCTCACCTAAGTGTAAATTGGTACTTGGGTATAAGGTTTTATAATGTGTTGCGCCATTTGTCGGTTGTAAAATAGATGAAGTCATAGACTCTTTAGAGAGTCTTATATATGAATCTTCCAGTGTCTCTATAACCTAGAGTTATAGCTGTAAAGTAGGTGACCAACCAAATAAATGAAAACTTGTAAGTTATAAAATGATATTACTGTTTAACTATATACTTTTATATAAAAAATAGAAAACTCTATCGTCATCCATATTTCGGCCGAAGCCTTTATCAAGAAATTATTTACATGCACTCAAATACATTTTATACATAGACGCCATATTGTTTCAAATATGGCGTCCATGTTTAAAATGTAATACACAAAAAACTGGTGTATTCCCTTTGGAATTATATTGGACATATTAATATATATTTTAGGTGGACCAATAATACCAGTGCTTGTGTATACTATATTAAGAATAAAGGATTCAAATGTCACGTAAGTTGCAGAGTAAAATGTTTGTTTTAATCTTACATGTAATCTACTAAATGCAATTATAAACTTGTATAAACTTTGCAATCTTCATTATCACTAACCCATCGAAAAACCATATTTAATCGTCTGAATTCACAATGTCTGAAATCTCCGTTAGTCCAAGAAAATTATTAACGGTTTGCTTTGTTTTTTTCGGCATTCTTTGTTGATATAATCGGTCCAAGATATAGAGGATAATGAATCACCTCCGACATTATTATTGACAGAAACATAAGAAACAATCCCTTATTTGGCCATTTAGAACGTGATATGATTATTCAACCTGGTGTTTTAATGTTCCTTTCCATTATTGTTTTTGTATTATATTGGTACAAAAACATCGGCTATTTTATCGTAGTTATGTTTCTTTTGAATATTTGTAAATACTAAACATTAATCCCGCTGAATTAAATACTTGATATTAGTTTGATAACACGCGTACATAAATAATACATTTCTTCTGTACTCACTCTTTGTAAAAAAGAAATATCTGTATTGATTGATGTACGTTGGGTTATCGAACAAATATGAAGTATTTAAATCAGCGGTGTTAATGTATATACCAATTATAATTGAATAAGATTTACCAATATATAATTTTTTTTAAATTATAGATGTTGGATAGCTAATGCAAGCTGGTTTGAATGGGTGTTATATGGTCCTAATCTACTTTGTATACTGGTAAGTGAAATGACATTCATTGTTAAAGTCAATTTATATGTACGCTACCGCTCTGATGTAGAAGAAATGTAGTGGGTAGTAGTCTGAAAAATATCAGACTGTTTGACTTTTATAATAATAAGCATGGCCTATTGATGGAAAAGACAGCAAGCTTGTGATGCAGTTAGTTGGTCGTAGAGGCTATATATCTAAACAATTGAAACTCTATTTCGCCAATGTCTGCTTTATTTCGCCCAAAATTTGCCATTGCCTGTTTTAGTCATACCGTTCCACAATGCAACGAGTGGTAAGCACAGGAACCAGAGGCGTTCCGAACGTGCAAATATAGTTCAAAAATAGTGGCCATGTTATCTCCCTTTTACTTGATTTATAAAAGGACAAAAGGGAGGTAACTAGTAAACTAAATCATGGAAACTCAATTCAGTTTTGTCTGTATAGAGAAAACAATTCGCCAAAATTCACGCGATAACTTAGAGGAATGTATTTTCCATGTTTTTTTCTTTGTTCTATATCTCCACTGGTGGCACAGATGTCGTACTAGATACAATTAACTACATGCTTGTGATTTTAACCCTAAGAGAACGTTATCATTAATACTGACTATATTACTCTCCTACACATCGGCTGTTCACTGAGCTGCAAGGGGAGCGTATGACTATATAAGAAAGCCTTATTTGTTCCGGGTACTTTTATCGTATATAATGTGCCAGTCATATTATAGAATATAACCTCTTTTCCATTATTCTACAACCGAGTACTAGCAAATAAAGCAGAAATTAAATGGCATATTAAACATTGGAAAATATTGTTTGTTTCCGCATTCAGACGGTTTTGTTCGGTACAACAAAATAAATGTCAATGCCATATTAAATCACAATCACACAAAACATAGATTCTTTAATAAAAAAGACATATGAATACTCAGAAGAAATTCTTGTACCCAGAGATTGTCCGGACTCACGTTCTAACCTCTGGTGTCACGTGGCCATAACTGAGTGCGCGCATGCGTATTACTTTTTTATTATTAACCAATGAAAATACGCGTTACATTAATTAGGTCGAGAGTCATCACCTCAGGGTATGAAATTGTTAGATTGCATAGGAAGTATCTATTTCCTTGCCACCCATCATACTTTTTTCCAATTATGTTTCTTTCTAAAATAACAAAATGAAGATTTTGTTGTATAATTTCTATGTAAAATGCCGCCACAGTTAAAATTTCTTTGTTTTCTTCAACAAAATATATGTTAGAGAGCTATCATAAATCGTCAAGTTAATTTTCATAAATTCGAAGGTTTTCTTTGCATCTAATTTTGTTGTATGAATACTAGGTGAAGATTTATATTTATTGTGCAACATAAAATTTCATTTTCCTTTGACATTTTGTCTTTGTTTGTCGGGTGATTATGCATGGAAATAATACAATGTGGTTAAGAATAACACCAGCTTAATTGATATGGATATTTTTTAATCCTTGAAGACGTAAATCATAATCCTGTCAATATTTTTTATCCTGAATCCAAAAGAAAGTTATGAAGTAAAAGTCGTCATAAACATTTTATTTGGGTATAAAACACATCTGAAAAGAGTTCGTGCTGATAATTTTATCATTTCGACAGAGACGCTTACTGATATACTTTATGAAGAAAATAAAAAGTGATTTATGCCGTCGAAAATGTATAATATCATCACTGAATTGTTTTCAAGTAGACTAAAATATTGCGTTCTATCTAGCTTTAAAGATTTTCTGAGAAAATTAACATGACCACAGCGATCACTTTATGGATTATTCAAATATGACGTACCTCTTTGACAGTACATGTATTTGTATTCCGTTGGTCCATACACCCAAGTACAAAGGCATTTCATAATAAAAACATTTTACCATAAAATGTTTTCAGATTAGAGAGTTTATAAGGAATAATAAACCTACAAAAATGTTAAATTTTGATCATAGTTCTTATTAGTTATATTATATACATGTATATTCTTTGTTTTAATCATTAATTCCAAGACATTCAACACAGACTTGTTAAGGCTATTATAGTCACGTGATTTTCAGAATGTAAACTATGGGAGTGCTCGATTAGAAATTCCGACTAGAACTGGGAGAGCTCCAACCGAAGAGGTCGAACCTGTGTTCTGGCAACGATATACCTATCCCATCGAAAAAGGTGATGTGAACGGAATCGGCCGCGGTTTATTCATACCCAAGATGGCGGCAGCATCACTGCAAACATGAGAGTTTGGTGTTTTGAAACGGAATGTTGTTAAAATTATACTTTTGCCCGATAACAATTTAACTATTTGCTATTAATAAAGTAAGAAGCAAGTATACTTTCTAAGGATATTGCCTTTTGATTCAGTTCCGACATTTAATTTCAGTCGTTTGGCAGATTCTGAGGAAGCGTCGGAATTTGATTCTGGCACAGTTCCGACAGTCTAATCGAGCACCCCCATTGTGTTTTGTCAAGTTCTTGTGGCAGCCCGTAAATAGAAAATATACATATAATGCAGAAAATAACTATCACATTTCTTTGTCCGAAAACGCAAACAATAGCTAAACATTAGCCTGTGAATTGTAACTGTTTATTCTGAATTCTTTGCACTAATTATTTACGAAAAATTAACCAGTTTATCGCTCCATTCATTTTTTGCTAGGGAATAGGAGTTCACAATAAAAACTCACAAGATCAATTGGAATAACTTTGGAAAAAATGTAGTAGTTATTTTATGTGCTTTGTAAAGCCATTTAATTATTGCTCTGGAGAGAGAAATTCGGCGATGAACAATTTTGTTTACCTCATTAGTTGTTGTAGAATACGCGACTCAATACTACGATATTTGGGGCAATTGTCGGGAAATAGCTCAAGTTTTTTGATCAATAACAACAGAAATAACTATCACTTATTTAATCACCCACATTTATCCAATTTGGGGCAAAAATATTTCAAACCAAACTTTGTGTAAAGGTAACTATTGATGACACAGATTTATTTTTTTAATTTGTGCGGCGAAGGGACATCATCTTACAAAACATACAAATATAATCAGACAAGGTCACAACAAATTGATCATATGTTCTATGGTTTGCTCGCGCCTTAATTGTGACCGTTTTTTACACAAAAAAAATTATTTCCTCGCTCGCTCATAAAAATTTGGTCAAACTGCTATATAAAGCAAGTAAACAAAGACTTTTTTAAAAATTTTTTCTTCGCTCCCTCGCCCCATTTTTTTTTCAAGAAAAATCCGTAGAACATATGATCAACTTGTTGTGGCCCAAAATTTACCTTGTAAAAGAAATAGTGCATGGATTCGCTTACATAAAATAATAGAATTATAATTAGTAGTAAACTATGCTACAGTAAACATGTATGAGAGTGGCATTATAGTTAAAGGGCAGTGGTATTTCTAATACGCTCAGCCGATTTAATAGATTTTGATAAATTTATTGATACATTTTATCCGAAGAAGTAAAAAAATTGACATGACGCCATTCTGTATATTCGTTCAAAAACATTGAAGCATGATTTTTGGCAACATTTAGCAAATACATACGTCATCGAAAGTACTTTTAGCTATGTAGTTAATCTTGATATTCAAGGCTGTCAGAAATTATAGATCAAGTTATAAATCATAAAGTATGTAATTTGCCTAAATCTGTAGTTTTTTTGTTTGTTTTTTTTTTGTTTAAATGAAATGTTACCAAGCGACTCAATGGCGCTATAGTATTGAAATTCTTTTTACGAGTATGTGTGTTGTTTATGAGTTCATGTTATCTTTGATCGTAAAATCGTTTCTGACAAATTCTGTTAATCAAGCTTGAGATCATGTCCTAGTTTTTTTATTATTAAGCATACATGATTAGCAACTTGGAAAAAAATGTTCAACAACTCTACATCAGGCGGTCTATACAAAGATTATACTTTTCTTTTAACATTATTTCTTACAATTTACTTACTAACGCCAATTTTGTGTTGTTTGTCCATATACGGTATATTAATTTATAAATTGAGATGCGTTTCGCTCTTACAAGAAAGCTAAAAATACACGGATAATTGATCTGGATGAATCAAAACGCTGTAAGCACTGGATTTGTTTGGGTTTTATATATTTTGTGAAATTCTGTTTTATTCTATCTTGTGCTCCACAATTGTTTATTTTACAAATCGTTTGTAATAAATTAACAGCACACAACAACAGCTAATGAAAAGATGAAAAGATCCGAAGGGCAACCAAATGTAGAAAAAAGATAGTGAAGTGATGACAGTTAGCGAAAGGCGATTATTGTGCGACATTTAGCGACTGGACAATTGCGACGTTTAGCGTTATTTGCTGCATTTAGCGTCTGTGTTTTTAAAAAATCAAAAGTCAGTCAAACTTCACGAAAGTCGGTGTACATGTAGAGTCACAATTGTATTTTATAAATATGACAATTATTTTCATTTTTATCGCGAGGTCAACATGGCAACGACGTGTAATCGTCACACGTGTAGAAAACGTCGCGCTAGTTAAAACGACGTTTTAATATTATATTGTAACAAGCTCGAAACCTTATTTAAAAAATACATCATTGTATGCACAGAGAATTTTGCTTACAATTGATATCAGGTTTGCTAGAGAGCTACTTAACGACACCGTAACGTTTAGAAAACAATAAAAATCGTCGTAAAATTTAACGTCGTTTTATGTCTACATGCCGTCATATGTTTAGCTTATCGTGAAAATTAAGCCGGTGACATATATTTTTTATTTGAAAAATATATTTTGTATGTATGTATCAATGTGTATATGTAAAAAATCGGAAATCAGCCGTAGTAGAAATACAACCAGGTTATAAGGTACGGCGATTAACTGCCTGGCAAGTAGTACTATTATTGTTTAAACATCGATGTGTAAAATCAATATTATCTAAAAGTTGTATGCTAGTTTACTTATTAGCTGTAAAACAACATTCAGAAGTCATTTCTGTGCAGTTCAGACTACATTACTACAGAAACCAAATTCGTAGATCTACTTTTTCACCTTATGATATCCGAGATTTATCTGCGTAGAAGATCGCCGTGGTAGTTCCGATGGTAAAGTTATAATTCCCTTGATCGCAACCTCTCTCAAAATGCCAATATTTTTCCTACAAAACTATTTTAATGGTTTCATATGGTTTGCATATTTTTAAATATGAGAGACAATTTATTAAACTGACGTGACCCGGTGCGTAGAAATTCATTTTATGTATTTTTGAATCATATTATGTTAGTTAATCATAATACTGCATTTTGATCATGGCACTCTTCCTGTCTTCGATTATAGGATTTAAAACATTATGATTATCTCGAACGGGTAATAAGTACAGAAATATATGAATTGGACATAAAAAATTTACCAATTAATCCATTTTAAAGTGTACATGTATTCATTGATATTTTTTTCAAATTTCTCTCAAGATGAATCAAATATTAAATCATTTTCAATAATATAGGGGTAAGACAGGTTGGAGCGCCATGATCGTGCGACCACATACACGACTCATGCAGGTTGTTTCGTCATCTCATGATGACGAACTCAGAAACAAAGCGTTAGACCAAGTCTAGCAAAACATCAACAGCTCTGGTAACAATGCCGTATTTCCCTTCTCTAAGAAAACGGAATGACTTGGTGTTTTGGAACGACCAGAGCCAGCAGAATGCTTCGCCAGTAAAGGCAAACGCTTGACAAATTGAACGCTTGTCTGTTTGTAACAAGAAAGTCTATGGATCTATATACAAAATATTAATTACAAGGTTTTTAGTTTAATCATACCGCTATACATAATTTATTAGTATGTCAAAAAAATCGTACATGGAATTATTTTATTTGAAATTTCATATCTAGCATTAGTACGCTTTTTTTTAAATCATAATTTAATTGCTTTTTTAATTTGATAGTGCAGTTTATTTGTATTTGATAACAACTCACAATATTAAGGATTCATCTTCCAAAATTATCTTCCCCATATTTAATGTCCTTTTTACAGTATATGACTATTGTTACATGCTCCGACCTTTAGGACCCAAATAGCGCAGTCGGCTAAGGGGAAGGAAAGTAAATGAACATTTGAAACATTCAAGTGGTCGCTGGTTCAAAACCTGGCAAATGCCTAAATTTTTATTTTTATATTTTATTTTTTATTATATATCTATATTTTATATTATATATATTTAGGCCACAACAAGTTGATGATATGTTCTACGGATTTTTCTAGAAAAAAAATGGGGCGAGCGAGCGAAGAAATTTTTTTAAAAAAATCTCAATTCAGTTATTTTATATAGCGGTTTGACCAAATTTTTATGAGCGAGCGTGGAAATAAAAATATTTTTTTTTGTAAAAACCGTCAAAATTAAGGTGCGAGCGAATCCATAGAACATATGATCAATTTTTTGTGGCCTTACGTATTAAAAGGTAACATTGACATATTGAAATATATATAATCTTATGAATATTTTAACATGAATAGTGTTGTGTTTACGATTATTATGGTTACTTTAAGCTGTTCATGTATTAGACATATACTATTACACAATCATGTATCATTATTTGAATTATTGAAATATAAAATAAGTATTTCAAAATGCATTTGTTTTATTCATTTTTTAAATAGATAATTCATAATATTAGTCCAGTACCATGATATGTTTTATGAAACATTGTATCCACCCACCTTAAGTTTATTAAAGATTGCGACGTTAAGCAGGGTTGCGACGTCTAGTGGCGCTACTCTGCTGTTAAGCCTATACTTTTCTTTGTTTGTCCCCAAAGAAAAATAATAATGAATCCTTGTTACGTTTTACTTGTTCTATTTTACAGATGAATATGATATTTTTGTTGTGTATATTACGAATTTTATTGACACAACTTCATCAGCATCCCAATGAGCCAAGCAACTATAGGTAAGTATGGAATGCCATAATTGTCCTTTGATGTTGTTGTCAATAATAAATTAATAGTTGTTGGTAAGTCAAAGACGGGTTTTCAGCCTAATCACGGCGTCCAGTCGACTTATGTTCTGTACAAACCTACCACATCTGGAACTACGCTTTGAAACAGTACTTAGCGCATTTCTTCGCTATAGGCTGACCACTGTCCTTCATCGATACAAATGAAGGAGGGAGAATGGTCATAAAGAATACGGAAAATATTTAATGACCTCTAAATAGAACAGAACAGACACTTTATTCAACACAAACAATAAGGTGATCCTTACAATGCATTATAATAACCATAATATCAGTAGATTACACATTGAACATTATGGTCATTTACTTTTGAAAAATAATGAAAGGAAGTTTACAACACTTTACTAGATTAAGTAGTTTTCTCATCATCAGATGAAATGAGAGTTTTATAACAATCCGTAAGTAGGTCTCGACCAGGAATCTAACCTACTATTCCTGAATTCGTCCTAAAATGCGCCACCGACTGGGTTGAACGCCGTGTCAACACAATTTTAAATAATGTTTTGGCGTTAAGCGCACCCAACCTAACTTTCCTGGACCCTTGTCTATAACCAGTATTCACCTACCCTTCCACAAGGCCGGAAACTTTTCCATACACCTTATTAATGGAGGAATATTTACATTACTGTCATATTTTCGTGGAAGGGTGTAACCTACCCGGAGGGATTCGAACCCGTACCCTCTTCGGGATACTAGATCTAGGCGCGCTACCAAATGCGCTACCGACCCGGGTTCTTAGCGAGTTGTATAACCAAAGAAAAATAAACAGGTCATACAAAACTGTAATTGATTGTTTTAAAATGTTTGTACGGTGTACTTAACATTTAAAGCCGCTCGGCTAGCTCAGTTGGTAGCACGCAAGTCTACTGATCGAGGGGGCGTGGGCTCGATTCTCGGGCGGGGCATACTTTCGTGCAGTTTGGTCATGAAATTATTTCTAAGGTCATCCTACCTCCTACAAAGGTTTTTTGATTATGTAGGGCAGTTTTCAGTCACTGACGAAAGTACGTGCTTAGTAGTTGGTTAACAGCTAAATCCAGAGATTTAGCCTTTCCAGGAACAGTGAGTAGGTTGGCTGACCAACGTTATATGACCTTTACAATGTGTTGCTACGGCGTTAAACCCAACAAAAACAATTAAACAAACAAACTTAACATTTATTAATACATATATTTTACTATTTCAGGAGAGCTTTAAAAGCAATGTTTGTGCTGGTACCTCTGTTTGGTCTACAAATGTTTCTAGTCGTTTACAGACCGAAAAATACTAATTGGGAAAATGAATACGAAATTGTTTCAAAAATTATAGTTGATTCTCAGGTATGGTGGTTTGAATCAGGTTTATTTTAATAACCTCTTTTTATTATACCGATGACATGTTTTAATCATCGCTTATTCTATCAAATTGCTTAGCGGTTAACGTTTTACAAAGTCGCCCAGTAATACTTTCAATAGGTGAACTCAAGCTAACTTTTGACTGAGATCATTGTTTGACTATATGCGCTGACTTTTATCGCTACAATAAATGCTGAATGTGTTCTATGTTTTTATGTATGAAATTATATAACCTGTCGAACGTGTGAAAATAAAACCAGTGGAAAAGAACCGGATAACGGGTTTGTAGCTTATCTTTAACAAAAATGGCGGCCTGCTTTCAAAATCGCCTCTATACGCAAGACGTTCATCAAACAATCCTCTAGCCGTTATTCACAGATCTAATCTGGCCACGGGGATGGCTTTTTTGACTGGCCGCTGGTCGCAGTCGACAGGTGGCCGTTATTGCCGGCCTTTTTAAGAGCGTTTTCGCTCGGGGGAAATCGGATTGGCCGCTGTCCGCAGGTGCCCGCTATTCGGAGGTGGCCGTTTGCACAAGTTGGACTGTTTATAAGTATACTTAAATTCCATTTTCGTGGCATTTAAACCTCCTACGTTTCCAAAGAAAAATATTGAGAAACAGTAACTATTTCATCACCTCCTGTAAAATCTTCAAAGTCAGTTACAATATTTTTTTGCACCAAAGTGAAGAAATATCTTTCTTTTTTTCTCAGGGTGGAATTATCGCACTTGTGTTTTGTTATTGTAATGGTGAGGTTCTATCCTTGCTGAAAACAAGACTGCGGAAAATACGGTTACTTAAACCTGTGGGAAAACAAGGTGTGACGAATTACACGGTTGTTTCTCAAAGGATTATGGACACAGAAAAACAAAATGGCTATATAGATAATGGCTGCTCACAGGGTGTTGAAAGAATCATGTTAACAGAGCCAGATCAATGGAAAACAAATGATAAACAAGATATGTAAAAATTATTGTTGCTAGTTTTTCACGTTGCAGCGAATACGTCGACAAGTCCCTATAAGTGTTGACCATTTGTAAATTAAGTGTCGCTATAAATATATACGTGTCCCAGTCGATATTTATGTGTGTCTGTGAATGTATACGTGCCAGTGGATAATCACGTGTTCCTGTTGGATATTGACGCTTCCATTTGACATTGACGTGTCCTTGCATTCGGAACTCCTCGGCGATTTTCAACAAAAATACAGCTTCGTAGATAACCGTGGTGTTTCGAATGTCGTCTTTGTGGAAATTGACGGTTCCAATTCATTTGGATATATCAAACTGCACAAATGGTTGGTAATCCACTAATTGCAAATAATGACAATCGCTTTTTTTAACTTTAGATATTGTGTGTTGAAACAAAAACCTATTCAGTGGTTTGCCGTTTTTAACTGCGAGTCAAACAATTGAAATTTCACATATGAATGAAGTTATGAAGAGCACTGAGCAGTGAAAACATGAGAAACGTGTATTTTTATCTCGCATAGTTTATTTCGAAATTTAGCATTTATAAAAAATAAAGTTAGTGCTTGTGAGCTATATAAAGTTTGATAGTGATGACGTCATCGTACATCCGATTCATTTATTTTACTAGATACTGTCATAAGTTTAATATTGCATGTGTATCATATCATGAGGAACATAAGAAAGTTGTGGATGAAGCTGTTTGTCTGTTTCAAGTTTGACTTTTAAAAGTTATTTTGGCAAGGAACGATCAGATGAACTCATCAAATTTAAAACGTGCTGTCAAATTCCCAGTTTGAAATTGGCAGTAAATTCTTCACTTTAAGTTGGAAACTGTTCAGTATAATAAGTCACGAGATTCCAGTTTGATTATGTTCATAAAGTGAATTTAGGCAGCTTTGTACAATCAATTTATTACTTTCAATTATTCAAACAATACTATCGGTCAGTTTCTTTATGGATATAGCTACCTAGCGTTTTGTCCCCTGATGTCCTTCATACACGAATAGGGATACCTTTATGGTACCAAATCGAGGGTATCAGAGGGGGCGAAGCATTAGCTAGCGATATGATTAGGAAACTGGGCAGCATAATCATTGTCAAACATCTTACGACAATTCAACATAACCGTATAGAAGGATTTACGACTACAATCAGTCGTAAGACGCTTGATAATACTGGGCCCTAGTCATATGTTCCGGATTGATGCGTGAGACTTATTAATTGACAAACCAGCATGTTACCTGGGGGCCACTCGATCATCTGTCTCATGCTACATTAGGTAGCAATGTTACATCATATACATATATAATTTATTTTCATTGTTCCAATTTCTTCCAGCACCAATAATTTCGTGTGTTTTTTAATCAATTAGTTATTGTTGCACATTATGTTAATTTTTGCATAAAGCAAATTCGTATTTTTACAAAATCATTTTAAGATCATGTTCATCAAATTGACCACTCAGTGTTGATAAAGTCGTCGCTTCAATTCCAAAGGGACGTAAGTCAATTTTTGCAATATTTAGTTTTCAGTATCGTTGTCTTCTTCTTTTAGCCCTACACGACTGTAGGAGCTATAGATATCCTTGTGGAACTATTCTGTATAGATAAAAATTTAATTCTACGAAACCGTACCTCATACCTGATTATAACTTTTTAAATCTTTAAATGTTTTTCTCGGAACTATGAAATGCTCATACGTTGGTTTTGGAGTTAGGACTACGATTATTGTTGTCGTTGACTTCTAAGCCTGTAATGAAAGTAGCAATGCTACATGATTTTTTTAATAAATAATTTTTATAAAATTAATAGATTCATGGAAAGATATAACACATAGTGTAAACCCAGCATTTTTATACAAAAATATCAAATAGAAAAAAATGGTGTCATATTTTGCACATCAAGTAGTAAGACCTCTAAAAACAGAATTGAAGAAAAAGGTCCAAATGTCAGCCCAATGTTATATTTAGTTTCTTTAATCATTTTTATAAAAAGAAAAATGTTTGTTTGAAAAACAACACTTAAATGAACAAAATAAAATACAACTTACATATTGAAAGTAAGATTTTTAACCAAGTTAAGTGCATGAAACATATTATAATGAAAGACTTTCGTGACTTTCGTTTTTAGATAAGTAAGTTAGCAACTATGTTGTGAAAGCAAGTAGAAAACACTCATAGTTAAAACAATCGTAGTCGACTAGTCCTAACATTTGCATTTACAATATGCCAGTGCATCTTTTAAAGTACGGTTTCTATACCACGTGACTTTTGTCAGTTTTGGGTCAAAATGTAAAAAAAACAAATCTAGGTTATTTCCTTAGCTTAGAGAATATTTCACCATTTTCCAATAAATCTTATGCGCGAGTTATATGTTATGAGAACTACGGGCCTGTAGTTTCAAAGCTCTTACGAGCGATTTCTATCGTAAACCGCACCTTATTGTATTAATAAATTATCGTAAGATTGTTAATAATATGCTGCCAAGGCTCTTCATGTTATACATAAAAATGGTGAAATGGTTAAAAAGTTATGGAAGAAAGTTATTGATCACAAACAGCCACGTGGAATAGGCACCGTGTAAACATAAATTTAGAAAAATATAGTCCTATATCGTGGGTTTTGCGAAAAACGGACGTAACTCACTTTTTTCTTATATTGAGTTACGACCATTTTCCGCTAAACCCGAGATACACATTATTACATTGTTAAATGTTCATTCATTAAAATATATGTCTTATTTGTCTTCTTTTTATTCAATTCAAATTTTATGTACCGACTTTTTGTGATGGTAATAAATTATAATAAATGTTGTTCTTTATGTTGGTTTTTTTTCCTATTTTCCAAGGCAATATACTACATTATATATTTAATCAAAGCACAGAAGGCGCTGAATTTGTTTGGGTCACGGAATATAAGAAAGGTGAAGGTTGTGTGGAAACAATGAGATATAAATGTAGTACAGATACTACAGATGCTATGAATTCAAAGAACAATGCCACAGGGTTATAAATTTATATTTTAGTGAACTGAAAATAATGTGGTCCCCATTCAGTGGGGTGCCTCAATTGAGTTGCCCTCAATTCATGATTTTGCAATTTTAGGCGAGAACAAAGGAGCCGTGACCTTATTCCGACTTCTGTGTGATTTCGCGCACATTTATTACTGTCACATACTAGTGTTTGTTGCAAATGAATTCTACGGTCATATTTCATTTAAAAAAAGTTACAATATTACCGCAGCATCTTATAACATCTTATAACTTCTTCAAATGAAAATCTCATCCACATTAAATATCCAATATGGCGTCGCTTAAAACGTAAATAAACAGAGGAACTGTGACCTACTTAAAATATATGCGCTTTAATCAAAGTTGTCACTGTCACAAACCTGTTCGTTTTGTGGAAAAATTATTCAGGCAGCTTCTTAAACTGAAAATCACATCCACACGATCCAAATTATTTGGCGTCGCTTTATAATGATAGGCCTATTTAAGTAAACAAAGGACCTGTGTCTGTGCCCAACAAAAAATTGAATCTGTATGCGCTTTAATCGATATTATCACTGTCACTAATTGGTTTGTTATGTGAAATCAACTTTACATATATTTCTTGTTTATAAATAATACCAACAAACGATAATGTATAATAAATATTGCATGAAATTTTATTTACAAATCTTCTTTCTTTCTTCTCCGTGGGTTGTTCTGTTGACTCTTCAGCGTGGTTTGATCACGTGACAAATTGAATTTGTTATATAAACTAACCCATAGGCGAACACCTTTTAATTGAAGAGTTCAAAATTGACGTGCGTTTAATCAAAATTATTTCAATATATTACCAGTAATTTGCGGAAATGTTACAGAATTGCACAATATTAGAAATCTTCGACCAATCGGGAACTATATTGTCTTCCATGATCAGGTTTGAAAATTAATGCGCCTGTTATTTGACAATTAATCTGGTTCCCTGTCCTATTATAGTTCGCAGGGGACCAGTCCATTTGACAATCTTCACGCAGTGATCTCCCCTGAATTTTTCGGCGTTAATGTCCATGTAAAGGGAAGTAACCGCTTCAAAAAAGCGGACTACTTTCGGTATTTGCAATTAACAGCATTCGGGTCTGAAATTTCGCTACCATTATTTGTTTGGTCTGACGACCCAAACAAATAAAAACTGATCATACTTTCAAATCTAGTTGCGTTTGTTACATTAAATTTGCTTTAACTAAATCAGAGATTGAGGAAGCAAATTTCTTTGACAATAATCCGAATATACGACTACAATACTATATTTTTGAGAAATGAAGATTTATCATATCAGAGAACAATAACTCTAATGGTAAATGAAGTTTGGGATCGTAGTTAACGACTCCCTGTGATTTCCGTAATTCATGTACTTTAAAAACCGCAATTTTCACGTATTGCTTATCTCCCTTTGACGAAAGAAATTTATTTCATTAATAACTGGGTTTAACAACGTGTCAACCATTAATCGACGGTCAGCTCACCTAAACTAGATTTCCTGGTCCTTTGTTTATAACCAGTACTCATCCGCCCTTCAACAAGGCCGACAACTTCCTATGGTCTTTATGAATGAAAGAAAATTGGCATTCTTGTCAAACGGTAATAAAGGGTTTAACCGCTCCACGTGAGATTCAAACCGTACCCTCTCCGGAAAAGTATAGTGGAAATACCATTGCACTACTAACTTAGCTACAGACACATGTTTGATGAAAGAAAATAGCAAAGCGTGACGTGTAAGTTTGAATCTATCAAGTTGTATTTTCAGTACTTTGATTTTGATTGCAATTTGTCTCAAGATACATTAGTAGCTTAAGGATCGACCGACTTTGTAAGACAATAAGTGGTTAAGTGTGTCACATTAAATGTCTCTATAAAAATGTACAGATAAATGTATATCAGGTCATGGACCTTCATTAAACAAGATAAGACGAAATGTGGAAAGTTTAAAAATTCAGCGTTTTAGCTAAATTGGACTCCAAGAGCAAGTATTTAGCATCATTGGAGCCTAAGAGCAGAGATTAGCTCATTTGGAGCCATGCGAAGCGCTTTAAGCTTAACTGAAACCCAATGGCAGATTTCAGCATATTTGATTCAAAGATCAGCGTTTTATCTTAATTGGGTTCCATTAGCAAGTACTTAGTTAAATTACAGCCCAGTCAAAGTTTTTAAGCTTAAAAGAAGCCCAAGAGCAGCTTTTGCTTAATTAGAGTCAAAAGGTAGGTTTAGCTTAATTTTAGCCCAAGTGCTGCTTTAAGGTTTATAAGATAATAATAATAATAATAATAATAATAATAATAATAATAATAATAATAATAATAATAATGTTATTTCGGTATCAAATGACATGACACATAGCATACAAAAAGTGAGTAACACAGAATGTATAATGCCATATGCCATGCACATCAATACCGGGGATGACACAAAAAAGAGATACATTGTAAATCTCTTATTTCCATTGTGGTCCCCATTGTGGTCCCGTTGTCTGTCCACAAAGGGACAAACACTTTAGACAGAACAGAATATTTCATTTATTTCGTGACATTTTACATAGAAAATACTTATGAACAAATCAATTGTGAAAACAATATGACAGAACAATTATTGATAGTCAACAATCAATTGTCAAATTTGCCATGATGTAGCTGAACTTCATTAACGAATAAATTTCGAATAAATGTATTTCGATTTACAGCAAGTATCATGACAAGTTTGGCAGTATTTTATAAATCTTAAGAAAACAGTAACGATGTTGAAGGATTGCATAGTGTTGGGATGGTGGTGCACAAAATGCAAATTTTCACAAGGGGAGCTAATTTTGTGCGACGTGTAGTGTGATCAACTAGTTTTAAACGAATGTGTTATTTCATTCGTCTATTTTTATTTTATTGGCTGTTAAACGTAGAGTACACCGAGTGTGGATCACGGGTTTTCCGTGCCTACTAGTTAAGTGACCTATTTTATAGTTGTAGCTGTGGATTTTATGTGAGGTAAGCTTAATTACTTATGAAATATATTTTAAATTAAAATTTAATTAGCAATTTATGCATAGTAATTTTTCCTTTAATCATAAGAACTGTACATGGAAATATTATAATGGTTGAAATACAATACGCATAGACTTAGATTTGTCTTATTACGTCACATTTCCATCAAAAGAAGTACTTTATACATCAAAGTGTTTTCTTTAGAAACATACAAAGTGATGCTGGTAATTAGTTACTATGAAAACATTTAACAAAATACTTATTTGCAAAATTGATCTAAACCTGTTCTTTAACTAGAGAAATTACAAAATTACTAATTATAGTGTTTCGTCTCCATAAAAGCTATGCATTGATTGATCAACACAAAGGCCATCGGAACGCACTGGAATAAAAAAAATATTTCCTGTAATGAGTATATATAGAATTTTATAAAAAAACAAAAAACATCATCCAAATGGACGTTTAATACTTATATTTCAACCCTACCGGTTTCTTATTTATATATATACTCATTTCGAGATATAAAATTCCTGTGCTAAACGTGACCCCCTGTGCGATGTCAGAAGATCCTTAGACAGCGGTCTATATCTGTTTACAGAGATTGGCAGTGATTTGAACTTTAATAGAGGTCCTAATATTTGTACTTATAATCTTATCATAGTGTACTATTGTTATGTTTATTTTTTGTCAGTTGTTCAAAGGTCACACAGTTCAACACAGAATATTTCGAAACTTATTTATGTAAAGTAGGAGTGAAGATCACACGTGACCTAGGCACTTCCGGTACTACTTTAGTCGAATCAATCTTGGTTATTTATTTAAATCAAATCTGTTTTAATGTGTAACATCATTTTAACACTTAAACATTATAAGGTTTTACACTGTTAGATAAATTATAAATGTTCATATAGAAAAAGACTCATTTATTTCAACTGTGTGCATGATTTCGAATCTGGTGTCCCAAAAAAGCTACCAGGGCTGATTTCTGTGGCTTATTGAATAATACATTATATTAACAGTCTAATCGTATTTAAATTAATAATTATTTATTCTTTCTGCAATTAAGTTTATTTCTAGTTGAAAGAGAGCAATTGAGAACAAAATCTTTTAGAAGCTTTATTGAGCAAGGCTCTAAACGAAGCACTTTCTACCGTAGGCGGACAGTACGGTATCTGAGTAAAAAAATCTTTGTAATCATACACTACTCTCATTCGGAACACCTCGACCTTTCATGAATGAATGGCCGAGGAGTTCCGAATGACACTGCTCCCAGCAGCGGTTAATTCCCTTTATTTGATTAACAGAAGCAACGTGCGACGCAATCTGATTAGAACCCGATCTAAAATGTTCCGCTCGCCTACTCGCTAATTTAGATCTGGCCTTTCCAAACGAAGGTCACGTTCAGGTGACCTTTTCTCATCATAATATTCATGACGAAATTGTTATGATACGTAACTTGTTTACATCGTCAACGTCACGCAATTTGAAATGAGCCGTCATATCACAGACTGTGAATTATACCGCTGTTAAATTAGCATGCAAACCTTGGTCTAAAAATAGAAATTACGAAATCAAAATGTTATTAATAGTGTTTCGTCTAGATGAAAGCTACGCATTGATTGGTCGACACAAAGTTCATCTCGACGTGACCTTCCACGGAGACAATAGAGATCCTGTACGACAACGCTCTACAAGATATCTGTTTACGGAGACTGCGTGCGACGTAACCGTTGTGAGGAGTATGATATAACACAATAACAATAACTGGTTTTCCCTGAGTATGCTGCCGCCTATACATGTATATTCAATTATATAGTGGACAAAATATGCCATGTACATTGTATGCTAGTACACTAATTAAAACATTAATTATGATCTTCTAATCTAAAAGTGGACGGTAGAATCACGTTTGTTTTATCTAAAAGGACAAAGGACGTAGCCTTTACTGAGTAAGGAACCAATGCACAAATATATCTGAATTTCCCTTTTTACTCGATGAAAGTAGAGTCCATTTTTCTCAACTGCCAGTGCTTGAATGCTTTATATACAGGCTCGTGTCCTTGGCGTAACTGAAATATATTGACTGAAAACGTATCATACAACACAAAAAGTTCTACCTGACTATAAAACACACTATCGGAAAATCACGAATGCAAGCCAACGATTATTTTAACACATGAAATGACCGTGAAAGTATTCATGTTTTGACAGCTGGAAAAAAAGAATAATATTGTTGTAATTCGTAAAGGCATTTGGGATTTAACCCAGTAGTCAGTGGCCTTACTGCGAATCAAAAGTTCATGGAATCGAAATCTAGACAGGCCTTACTGCACTGCAGTGATTTGTTTGTTTGTTTGTTGAGTTAAACGCCGTACCAACACCTTGTACCGTACCAACACATTGTATAGGTCATATAACTGCCGTCAGTCAAACTACTCACTCCTCATGGAAAGGCTCAATCTCTGGATTTAGCTGTTAATCAACTACTAAGCGCATACTTTCGTCAGTGACTGACAACTGTCCTACATAATTAAAAATCATTGGTAGGAGGGAGAATGGCCGTAGAAATAATTTCATGACCAAGCTCCACGAAAGTAAGCCCCGCCCGGGAATCGAACCCTCGATCGGTAGACTTGCGATCTACGAACTGAGCTAGTCGGGCGGTGAAAAAAAAAACAAATGAAAAATGTAGTTACCGACGTAAATCTCATTAGGAACATGAATCTTGTATCTAATTTATATATGCTCGTACATAAAAACACCATATTATTTGAATATGGAATATATTATATAATAAGGATCATTATACTTACTTTACAGTCTCTTTCGTTCAGTATTATTGCATACATATATATAAATTGGTATTGGAGGTGCCTGTGGTGCTTTTCACAAAAATTCTTACGAAAAAAAATCTTCGTAAGTTAGTTTCATATAATTAGCACTTCAGTGATAATGTATAATAAGCATAACTATGATATAATATTCAAAAGGTATTCACAATTCTACACAATTTGTATAATATTAAGAATTGATTTGCCAAAAAATGAGCGTATTATTAATGTCAATCTGATTAAAACCCGATCTACAATTTTTCCGCTCGCCTACTCTCTATTTTAGATCTGGCCTTTTTCTAACGAAGATCACGTTCAGGTGACCTTTTCTCATCATAATATTCATGACGAGATTGTTATGATACGTAACTTGTTTACATCGTCTACGTCACGCAATTTGAAATGAGCCGTCCAATCACCGAGTGTGAATAATACCGCTTTAAATTATCTTGCCAAGCTTGATCTAAAAATAGAAATTACGAAATCAAAACGTTATTAATAGTGTTTCGTAAAGATGGAAGCTACGCATTGATTGGTCGACACAAAGTTCATCTCCACGTGACCTTCCAAAGAGACAGTAGAGATCCTGTACGACAATGCTCTACAGGATATCTGTTTACGGAGATTGTAATGTTTATTGCTTTTGACTTACTTAGTTTGAATATACTGCGAAATAGCTAATTCATATGTATAATAAGGTTTATATACACGGGGAAACAAAAATCATAAGCAGAGTTTATTATACCAGTTCTTGGTTTATGAAAACTGGCGAGTGTTCAATTAAAAACATCTTGTTAGATAATATAATTAACAAGCAATAGATACACTATTAACGATGTTGATTTTATTCGTACTGCTGTCGTAGGACATTGGCTTATCACAAAAATTAACATTTGACCAGCTACGACAGCGCTTTAGTGGGTTAAATAACTAATTTCTAAATTAATTAGGCTATCAAAATTTGATTGCCACAATAGAAGGACATTTGGCAGTGACAAGAACAAAACATGTTTAAGCTTGGTGTGACATTTCTGGCTATCTTAGTCCTCAGTGGTAAGTTTAATAACATTAGAATTATTTATTTTTTTATTATTATAATAATTATATATCATATTTCGAAGGTTGCCCGCAAGACTGTGGTGAGTGCATGGCATTAAAGAGCAAGTTACTACTGTCTTGCGGGCAACCCTCGATTTTTGCAGCGCTATTTTCATATAGAAAATGTATTCAAAAGTTCAGTAATCTTTAACGATTATAAAGGATATTGTATATCATTTGTAATGATGTAGTTTTAAGCAATACTGATTTACTTTCCACGGCAGAGATGTGTGTCTTACTCCAGAGGCATGAAATATGGTGGCCCTTTACGCCATTGTGAGACAATTTTTAGTCATATCATAGCGGTCTGTCAGACAACTCGCTGTTCCTGGAGACACGGGACGTATATTTCTGAGAGAAGTGTTTCGTTGCTCAAAGATTTTCAAATAAGTTTGGTTGAATATAAGTACACTCACCAAAATATTTTATTCGGTCACCCCATTTATTTCTTATCTCAAATAACTGAATCAAACTAAGGACTATTTTGGTGTATTGATAATATGATAATATAATTTAGTCTGGAATATACCTGATACATTTTGCTTTAATAATTATTGCCGTAATAGTTCTTGGTTTATTTCAGTTATTTGAAAATAAGGAATTAAATGTGTGACCGACTAGAATTTTTGGTGAGTGTATACGAATTGAGGAACTGGGAAATATAGGAAATAATCATTCAGCTCGGCCAGTCCTTGAAAAGCCTATACTCTCCAGTAGATATGTTTCATAAATTATAAATGTTATATAAGTATGATTAAAACAAGTAAACAAATTAGAAAACTTAGAGAACATGTTCGAAAAGCTAACACTATCTAATTGGTTTATATTCACAGAGGCTGCCATAGATATAAATGGAAGAATTCAAAAATTCTTTGAGGAGGTTCAGAAGAATGATACATTGATGCATTACTATCTTGAACATTTAAAAGAACACAAAAATGCAAGAGTAAGTACACCGAATACTTTATGCAGTACCCTCCATAAGTTCTTGAACAATTGAAATTTAAGAGAAATATAGGCCATGCCTACCGCAAAGTAATTAACTATAATAAAGGCGCATTTGTGTAATTCAGTTAGAATCATAATTATGTTGATGAAACTAGTTAAGGCTGATTTTAGACTTCGCTCAGGTTAGTCTTTGGGGTTTTTTTTCTTGGTAAATGTATATCGGCTCATCCTTAAAACAGAATTTTGTCCAACTTTTCGATGGCTATGTAACTTGTTTAAACCAATAATTCCTTTTCTCCTTTATGGGAGATGTTAATTACTATTGACCTCTTATACTCAAATATCCGGTTTGCATGTTACAAAAAGTCGCTTGCAACGTTTAAAACATATACAAAAATTGTCATTTCTTAAGTTAGCAGAATACGATATATGACTCAGACAAAAAATAATCATTATGAAGTGTTTGTAAAATGTTCTTAATTATTGAAATCAGAGTGGCACCTGGTAATTTATTTACTGATCAATAAGCAATCTATCTATGAATACATTTTTCATTTTACATGTAATTACATGTTACATATAATTTTAATATATTTTCAAAATATTATCATATGTATGAATACATCTTATACATTCAAAAAAGCGCGTTATTAATTGCTAGTTAGTAAGTAAAGTAATTGCATTACTATTACCCCTGGTCATTGGGCTACTGGTATCTATCAATCTCCCTAGGGAGTCTCTTTACTCCGCTTATAAGTGCAGCCGACAAATTATCGCGACGGACTTATACCACCCTCGCAGGTACGCATTTACACCTAGGTGGAGTGAAGCAATCGCAGGTAAAGTTCTTGCTCAAGAAAATTAGGAGTGCGCCTAGTGGGATTCGAACCCAGGATCTCTCGATTCCTTAGCGCGCGTCTTATCCCTGGACTACACTGCTCCTTCTTCTAGTTCATTTATACAGAATGTTAAATCTTGAAGTAGGGATTTTAATTTGAATAGAGGAAAAAACAGTGCATTGCATACTTAAAATATCTACAGCTTGTTTTTAATAGAATTACATTTTGTATGATACATGTACATGAATATTATTACCAGCCTAAAGATTGTAGATTGAAGTATCAACTCGATTTCATTATTGTATGGTATTGTGGTTTCAACCATTATCTTTCCTGCACATATGTCTATCAGTACGGAGCCCCTAAAGTGACATTTTGAAATACTTCTTTTATTTTCACAACTATTTCGTTTAAACGTAATATTATTTCGTTTTTACGAAATATTATTTCGTTTAAACGAAATATTTTGTCGATTGAACGAAATAATATTACGTTTAAACGAAATAGTTATTTCGTTTTTTCGAAATAATTATTTCGATTTTTGGAAATATTATTTCGTTTATACGAAATATTATTTCGTTTATACGTAATATTATTTCGTTAAATCGACATAATTATTTCGAAAAAAACGAAATAATATTATTTCGATTAAACGAAATAATATTTCGTATATTCTAAATAGTTATTTATTTTTTCGAAATAATTATTTTGATAAAACGAAATAATTATTTCGAAAAAACGAAATAGTTATTTCGTAAAAACAAAATAATATTTCGAAAAAACGAAATATTATTATTTCGAAAAAACGTAATAATTATTTTGATTTAATGAAATAATATTACGTTTAAACGAATTAGTTGTGATAATAAAAAAATATCTCAAAATGTCACTTTAGGGGCTCCGTATATCAGAGATGCCTTTAATATTGCCTAGAATCACACATGAACCTAAACCATCAAATGAATACATTGTAGATATTGTTCATTGTTTACAGGAACGTTACATGCAACACAAAGCAAGAACAGACAGGGCTACTCATCAATTTACATGTTTAAATGGTTACAGTCTATCACAGTCTTCTCCTGTTAGTGGTGAGTGATTCTTTAGTACACAAACAAGGGGTGTGGAATTCAAAGTTTTTTCCGCTTGTCCTCGGACAAGGGAAACCTAAAAAATCAGCTTGTCTGCAATCAAAATGCATTTGATAAATACTCAAAAAGAAATATAGCGAACTATTATATAATATGTTTATCATAAGTAATGATAAAAAAGATAATGAAATAGTTCCATGGTGAATATGATTGAAAAATCGAGACATACACATTAAAAAGTATGCTAAGTTAGTTTATTTACAGCTAAAAATGTAACTTGTTCACAGACAAGTTGACTTGAAATATTAACTTGTCCGCTAACAAATGTACGACAATAAGAAGGAATGTGAAATGTACAAGTATTAACATTTCCAAAAAAGCTTGAAATCGCCGTTCAGTCATGTTTAATGTCTTCTCCATTGATGTATATATTTTGTGGTTAATATTCATTCGCCAACGTGGAGGAAGTTATGAATAGAAAATAAACACTGCTTTCCGATGAACAAGTCTATGTACAATTAAAAAGTTATCTTAGTACATTTTTATTTCTTTCCGACCGAAAATAGGCGCGTGAAATGTTAATGTCCGCTAAAATATGTAGTGGTGTGTAGCCTTCCTACAACTCTGTTGCATATCCGCTATTTAATGTGCGCAAGCTTGATTTCAGTCAACGACTTGTTCTTTACGGAGACAAATCTATTCACGCACCCCTTTATTGACTTTCTGACGGCCATTTGCTTATCATGTGACCACAAATGAATTGTTTTGATTGGCTAAAGTCAACAGATGTCGACGACAAAATGCTCAAATCTTGATAATTGTGTAAATCGATGTTCAGGAATGTCGATTATCAGGAACCACAAAAGTAAAAAAGCACATACATTCCACATAGCACAAAAGCAAATAGAGAAATGTTGTTTTTTATAAACTTTTTATTAAAGGACGCCATAAATAAATAACGAAAACAAGAAACTACGGGGTTTCCGCCTTGGTATAGACTATGGCAATAACTAAACAAGTTGAATTTCTATAATCAGATATTTGCTAAATATAAGATAACTGGATAAAGCATGACTCGACAATTTATGAATTTTATATGCTTTTAATAGATATGATGTATTGACGATATATCGGGCGATTTCACATTTTGAAGACAATAATAATTATGAAAGAAGAATTTAGCGAAAGTAAAATCGGTGAAAAGCAAATTTTTTCTACCTCATTAGCATTCGGAACTCATTGGCAATTTACCACGAATTATCTCGGACATATTAAGACGCCATTTGGAACTACTTATACGTTACATGCCCAAACTAAATACTCAAATCGGTGTTGAAATCAACAAATCCACGATCGTTTAGGCGATGTTAATTGCCTCGATTTTTAGTTCATATACCTGAAATAAACGATTCAATGACATCGCTGGACAATATTTAGTCACATGTGTGACCTAAAAATATGTTTTAACAAATCCTTGTATTTATGACATGGACTATTTTATATTACCGTTACAAGCTTCGCCTTTGCTTTGCCTCCCCCACGAATCCTTCAGAGATTATTCATCCAATGAATGGTCGAGGTATTCCGAATGCCTCATTAGTTGTTGCTACAGATCACGTGACTATACATCCAGTATATTACTGCTCAAATCACGTTTCTTTCTGTAATTAATTCAACAAATTTTAAACTTCATTTCAGTTCACAATCTCAGACCAGAACACGTTTCTGTCATTGCTGCCATGGGAGATTCTCTGACGGTAAGAAATTGTTCAAGCCGTATCGCGGGTTTAGCGGAAAACGGTCGTAACTCATTCTTTTCTTATATTGAGTTACGACTGTTTTGCGGTAAACACGGGAAAGTAGCAGACGACACTTTGGACGAATTTAAGTGTCCAATGATACTTTTTTTGGAAAATCGACTCTCTTGTCATTTCTCTACATTATATTGTCCTCGGTTCCGTTCTTCACCGACCTTCAGTTGAGGGAGACTTTAAATAAATAGTTTTTTTTTCAGTGCTTTTAGCGCTTTGATTCAGTAAAGCTGTGAATACAACAATAATTGGCTTAATCTATAGGCAGATAATCGGTATTGTCTTTATCATATGAAATTTCGGATGACCTCGGTGGAAAACTTTTTATTCGAGACAAATTCAACATACATCTTACTAAGCTATTGGTAGTAGTCACCGCTAAATTAAAACAGCTCTTAGCTTTACTGAATAGCTTTGTAATGCATGTGTTTGCTCATTAAGATTGAGGCAAATGTCTGGTAACGACACTCCAAATATTTTGTAAACGTGTAATGTATTTGGTGCGAAGCTGCTGATGTCTGCCGATTTGGATAGAGTATAACTTTGAATCAAATTCTTCATATTTATTAAATTCTTTCCAGTAGAATACCGGCATTTATCGGTGAAATATATATCAGTATTCCACTGTTTTGAAACTATGAAAATAAATTTATTTTCTCAGTTGAATGTGCCTTTCTGAAGGCATATCAGACTTTGAAGCGTATAATAAACGGAATATTTGATTATTTTGTGGTAAGATCTAATTATTTCCCTCGTGAGCTAAGGATAATTTTATTTTCACTCGCGATTTCACCACTCGTGAAAATATTGCATCTTAAGCTCACTTGTGAAATAAAAATCGATGTTACACCGAAAAAAACGAATATCCTCTTATTCTTTATTCATTAAGGCTGGTAATGGAATTCTTGGATCGAGCATTCTGGATTGTCTAACTGAATATAGAGGTCGATCATGGAGGTAAGATTTCTGATGTGTCTATGGTGGTTAGTGGTGACTTTATTTGCATGCATTGGTTTTGTTACGGTGTGCGTTGGTCTTGTTGACGTGTTTCTTTCTTTCTAATGTTTTGTGTTCTATCAGAAATATTTAGTACAAATGTAACACGATGTCATTTTTTCCTTTAAGATGACCCCATTGACTTGTTAAGATGGCGTCATTTTAATGATGATGATGATGATGATGATGATGATGATGATGATGATGATTTTTTATGTTCAAAAGAACAGCAACACTTGTCACTCATAAAAAATAAGGAAACTCGTGTATGATTTAAATTGACCTTAGATAATTATGAAGGTCAATTTAGATGATATTTTCTTATTTTTATGTATACATGTACGTATATTATCTGTATTGCCTCCATTTTCTTGAGATTTGCATAGTAATTACAAACATTCGAAGTGGACAAGTAGAATAAGATGATAAGAATAAAAAGTGTATGAATGTTAATGTATACATGTAATATTGTTTCTTTTTCAGTATTGGTGGAGATATGAATTTCGACCAAGGAGTAGAAACATTACCTAGTGAGTACTAACGTTTTAATGTCAGAGAAGTTAAAAACTTAAACTTAAATTTAAACTTAAACTTAAACTTTTTCATTTGATTAAACGCCTATTTCTACATAACATATTCAATGGCGTTGAACAAAAATATAGATTATAAAAAATTAATAAGTAAAAACCCTCCACCATAAATACATAATGTATATACAATAACACAAAACAAAATAAGATTTATCACACATGATGTAATATAGTGTGCAAGTGTACATGTTTTATTATACCTACATCATTTAAAGTTCATGATCCTACTTAATTTTACATTTTTATCACTAATTTTACATTTTTTTTTATTTCATATTAAAAGTTGGTGTCCTGAACAGTATTACATGATGCTACTGTTAACCGGACATGTCCTGAGCAGTGTAACATAACGCAACTGTTAACCAGACATTTCCCTAAAGGTGTCGAAACATCACCTTTAAAGGGCCCTTAATACATCCCCAAAGGTGTCGAAACATCACCTTTAAAGGGACAATTTATTTAGGTTGTCACCAGTTACCAGTTACCAGTTTGGTTGGGTTGTTTTCGGTGCAGCTGTCTAAACTAACTTTTGTCCAACATTTTTAAAAATACAAGTCGCTCTACCATACCTGTTTGTCCAATGAGATTCCCTTCGGATATAGAGAAATGAATAAAAGATATTGTACCATTGGTTATTTGTGATAAACAGGTGCGTCGCATGGACAGTAGTTGCTGACAATTTACTCTGTGTATTATGGGTGACTCACTGTGCAAATTTATTATACATTCGTCGTGGTACGCTCCAGGCTGTATGACTGAACAGCTTAGGCCTATATGACTATTTATTGTGATCATGAAATGCAACTTCCTTTATTTTTCAGACATATTAAAAAAGTATAACCCTATGTTACATGGCTACTCACTTGGAAAATGTGATACATCTAACCTGGCTTGTTCTCAACTTAATGTTGCTGTTGCCGGGGCAATTGCTCAGTAAGTCACGTGGTTAAACAATTTGGTGTGTTAGAAACAAATAGGCAAAAGCTAGAAAGAAAAGGAAATGAATTTTAAGCTATCTCGTCACACAAATTACTTTTTATGATTTAATTATGGTTTCTGTGTGATATAGAATTATACCTTAATTTGCCAGATACAAGTTACAATTAATTTTAAGTACTAAATAATCTTAACGAATTGCCCAGGCACCGTTTGACTTTTCTTTGAAAGATATTTGCGCGTTGCTCATCTAGTTTGGGTATACAACTAAGGTCCACTTTTAGGAGCATCAAAACGATCGTCTTAAAGGCGGTATTGTTTTAGTAAAGCGAAATTTTTCTGCTCAAATTTACGATTTGGAACTAAAGAAGATCATCCAAAAAACTCATGATTTTACGATAATCAAGGTGATCCTAATAGCGGGACTTCACTGTATCAAATTTTATATTTATTTATTGTTTATTTGATGGGTTAAACGCCGTAGCAACACATGGTATAGGTCATAAAACAGCGTCTAGCGCACCTAACCTAGCTTTCCTGGACCCTTATCTATAACCTGTAATTACCTTCCACGAAGCCGGAAACTTCTCCATTTTCCTTATTAGCGGAGGAAAATTTATATAATTGTCAAATTTTCATGAATAGGTATAGCCTCCCTGGGTTAGATTCGAACCCGTACCCCCTCGGGACTCTAGATTCGAAATTCTGGTGCGCTACCAACTGCGCTACCGACCCGGGTTTGTTTCATATTTAGAGAAAGGTTTCTTACCATGGAGTTTTACAATATTAAATCAATACGACCCTTCAATGAATTTATTTATTTTGTTACAGTGACATGCCAGGCCAAGCTATAGAACTTGTCCGACGTCTAAATGATCCAAATTTTGGTGTTGATACAAATAATGAATGGAAAGTGATCACATTGTTTATAGGTGGAAACGATTTATGTGACATTTGTAAAGACCAAGTAAGTTCATTTATCTTTTTAATGGTGATGAAAAATCAGTAGTGTACCAAAATATAATAAATGTACGGAGCCCTCAAAGTGACATTTTGAAATACTTTTTGTATTATCACAACTATTTTGTTTAAACGTAATATTAGTTCGTTTTTACGAAATATTATTTCGTTTATTCGACATATTATTTCGGTTAAACGAAATAATATTACGTTTAAACGAAATAATTATTTCGTTTTTTCGAAATAATATTGATTCATTTTTTCGAAATAATTATTTCGGGTTTTTTTTTCGAAATAATTATTTCGTTTTTTTCGAAATATTATTTCGTTTATACGAAATATTATTTCGTTTTTAAGAAAAAAATTCTCGTTTAAACGAAATAACTATTACGTTTTTTCGAAATTATTTTTTCATAAAAACGAAATACTTATTTCGAATAAACGTTATATTATTTCGTTTAAACGAAATAATTATTTCGAAAAAAACGAAATAGTTATTTCGAAAAAACGTAATAGTTATTTCAACGAATTGATCATCGGAATAGAACAAATTGTCAAATAATGTATTTAGCTTAATGATATAAAGGTACTTTTCCCTTTAAATGGTCAAACAGAATAATAACTAAAACTGTCCAAGTAATGTGAACTTGTGACTCTTACAATGTGTATGTTCTCTGGGTGACCACAATTCGCGTTATAATCCAAGGTGTTTACCATTAATATTAAGTCTTAGGTCCCGCCGTACACTCCATTTTGTATTTAACATTTAAAGCCCCTATATGAAGACTAAGACTGCAAGAAACTTACCATTTATCTCGCACAAAAATCATTTCAATCTCTTCTTGAAACCAAGTGAAATTTTCGGTTTAATATGGTTGCTATTCACAGTATTTCCAAGCACAGGCGACTGGCACGATCCCGAATCAAAAGCATCATATATTAAATGTATACATGATGTATATATTGATTTTGATTGGGGACCGTGCCAGCCGCCTGTGTTTCCAAGTAAATGAAGATTTTGGTTTTCAATACTGAAATTTATTGTGTCTCTAATGCATGTTATATATGTATTTCAACAACTTCACTGTTGGAAGTCAGATTTCTTGAATAATGTAAATGAATGTATCTTCATATAGTGGCTTTGAATAAAACTTCATAGAACACTGTCTTATTTGAATATGGAATGAATCATTTAATATGGAATTCACTATACTCACTGTACAGTTAATTTTGTTCAACAAAATAGACTGTATGTAGCCTATTCGTATTGTAGTTTTCACATTTTGTTCATGCCGCACATGAACAAAATTTCTATTCTAGTTCATTATACTAGTTATTGGTTGATAGAGACTGTATATAGTGGATTTTGTCCATGCGGCTCATGAACTAAATTTGGACTGGATTTTAGTGTTGAATCCTTAGTGAAGATGTCCCAACACATGTGATACATTTAGTCTCATACATGTATTTGTAAAGGGGCTACATGAAGTCTCATGTTTATAAAGGTTAAAGGGGCTACATGTAGTCTCATGTTTATAAAGGTTAAAGGGGCTACATGTAGTCTCATGTTTATAAAGGTTAAAGGGGCTGCACGAATGCTCATGTTTATAAAGGTTAAAGGGGCTACATGTAGTCTCATGTTTATAAAGGTTAAAGGGGCTGCACGAATGCTCATGTTTATAAAGGTTAAAGGGGCTACATGTAGTCTCATGTTTATAAATAGTGAATTCCATATTAAAGTATACATTCCATATTCAAATAAGACAGTGTTTTAGTTACAAACATAAATTTTGTTCTAGGTTTTGTTTCCTAGACTAAAACTGATTTATATACATGTATATATATATATTCCAGACCCTCCATTCACCTGACGAGTACGTAAACAAAATCAGAGAAGCATTGGATTACTTGCATGCTAATGTACCTAAAGCTTTTGTTAATTTGGTAGAAATCTTTGATATAACTCCATTAGCCAAGGTCTCTCAGGGATTCTTCTGTAACCTTATTACACAGTAAGTATATAGCTACAGGGTATATAGTCACGTGATCTCCCAAAGGTAAACGAGCAATGATTTTCGACGAAGTTTTGAAGCAGCCAAAAGATAGAAAATAATCTAATAGCTCATTTAACAAATGTTGTTTTTTGGTTATTTTTTGTTGGGTTTAACGCCGTAGTAACACACTGTATAGGTTATATCACGGCGGTCAGTCCACCTACTTACTGTTCCTGGAAAGGTTAAATTTCTAGATATAGCTGTTAACCAACTACAAGGCGCATGCTCTCGTAAGTGACTGATTACTGTCCTACATTATTTAGAATCAGTGATAGGAGGGAGAATGGTCGTAGAAATTATTTCATGACCAAGCTCCGCACGAAAGTATGCCCCGCCCGGGAGTAGAACTCTCGACCCCTCAATCAGTAGACTTGTGCGCTACCGACTGATTTAGCCGGGTCAATCTGATTAAAACCCGATCTAAAATTTCTGTTTACGGAGATTGTAGCCGGGTGGGCTAAACTACTGTCATTTTTCTTCTTACGAAAATGTTCACAACAGTCCGTCATTGAGGTTTTTTTTACACAAAATATTTGCATAAAAAATAAGTCGAGCAATTTACTAGGTCATGTGCAAAAATAATTTATGTCCTCTACAGAGTTAAAAACATGCACTCTTCAGTAATTGGAGGAAATACAAGTTATAGTAAAAGTCATAGACATAGTAAAGATGTATATGTCTATGGTAAAAGTAAAATGTATACTATTTCTGAAATCAATGACTTTTAAAAATTTTAATCTCTTAAAACGTTCTCGTAGAAACACATTTATGATTCTGATTCTGTCACATGTAGAACAGACACTGTATATTTTCTTCTATTACTTTAAGAATAATTCGCTAGAAATAAGCTACTATTAATTGTGAAATTTTGGTCATGTTTTTGTGATTGTTGGCAAGATTTTCAATTGTGAAATTTCGTTCCAATTTTGAGAGTAAAAAAAAAACATAAAAAAACCCGAACTATTCCTTGCGACTTTGTTATCCATTCAGGTCAGTCTGTGGATGTGCCAGAGATGCAGATAACAATGCCCTGCTTCAGTGGACTTCATTGCAATATCAAATAGGGGTACAGAATCTGGTCAACAGTGGACGTTATGATAAAAGAGACGACTTCACCGTTGTTCTACAGCCATTCTTTAGACATACTGAACCAGTCGTGGATTATGTGAGTATTCATTTGATTCGTACCCGAGTCATTTCGCAACAAATTTACTAGAGAGAATTTAAGATAAAAATATAAGTATAGATGAAAGCGCGGTTTAAATGTTGTTTCCATACACATGTTCAGCCTACTTTACAATGTTCTACGACAATCCATAATCAAAGGGCAGGTGATCCTTGATATTACTGATTTACACCTGGGTGGAGTGAAACAACATAAGGTAAATTTCTTGCTCAATGAAATTAGCGGTGCCCCTAGTGGGGTTCGAACTTGGGACCTCGCTGTCCTTCCACTGCACTTCCTATCCCTAGAAAACTGCTTCTACGTTGAATATGTGTAAATTCGAATCATGCCGAGCAACCCGGAATAAGGTATTCGAACTCATCTGAAATCCGCTTAAATCGAAATAATGGGTGCTCCGAATTTTTTTGGTCGTTGTGGAATCGGGTGATCGAATATAATTTAAATAATTTATATTTCCGTTGGAGGGTAAAAAACCATGGTATCATACATAACTCGGTGTTCTTATTGTTTGTATATTAACGCCAATGAAAATGTAACCAGGCAGCCTTTCTGGGAACATTTTATCAAAATATTGTAGTACTTGTATGGTGGAGCAAAAATAGGTTTTAATTTAATTCCATTTCTACATTTATTTATCTTGACAGACTGGAAATTATGACCTTGCCTACTTTGCTCCAGATTGTTTCCACTTCAGTGATCTTGGTGCTAACGCGGCAGGTAAATCATTGTGGAATAACATGGTATGTAGTTGGAGTTATCTTTCTTTAGTCTTTTTATCGCCGTTGCTGCACAGCGACATATACAATGATTATCAAGATTTAAACATTTTGTAATGGCCACCAGTTGCCTTAAGCCAATCAAAACTATTCATTTAAGATCACATGGTCCAAAATGGACGTCAAAAAGTCAAACAAGGGGTGTGTGAATGGACGCCATGTTTTGTCGGGTCGCCTGTATGTACACGTGGAAAATGCCATTATCAATTTATACGCAGTACCAGTGAATTTAAGCTCTTAAGTACTTGCAATATAAGCACAGAAAAATACAAAACTAAGCATAACATGTCGTTTCTTTCTAATGCACTATTTATGATAAACGTTGTACATCAAAGTTTTAATCTGTAACATGATTTACATGCATCAGCTTCAGCTATCGAGTGGGCAAGTCAATTATTTAAAGTATAAAAAATCTCATGACCTAAACAAGACATGCATCTTTCTATTTGTTTTGTTTTGTTTTTTAAATTATCGTTCAACAAATATATCTTATAATAAGAGATTGGGAATTTCGTGAATTCTTATTATTATTTTATACAATCGCTTAAATATACTGATAACAATCGTTTTTGGTAGGCCTGAAATGGTTTATTGTCTGATAGAAAGGTTTTGAAAATTTTGTCCGTACGCTAAACAAAGAACCAGTTTGTTATAGCCTTATAATGATGTTGTTGTTGTTGTAGATTGAACCAGAAAATATGAAACAGACTTATTGGCATCTAAATGACCCATATCATTGTCCACAGACACTGACGGTAAGATAAATATTACTTCACTTTGGTTTCTTATTTAGGTGGACGACATTCTCGTACCCAGTGGTTACCAAGATGTTTAAAGATTAAGAAGCGGGCGTGGCCGAGCGATTACGACGTTGGACTGGTAATCATTGGATAGCCAGTTCCATGTTGGTTCGAATCCCATTCAAAATCTACCCCGTTTGTTTTCTTAGGCAAGAAACTTTATCCTACTAGCTTATTCTTGAGGGACCGGGATGCGAACTTGAAAGTGATTAATATAAGTTGTAAAAACTTGTTTCACAATCAGGCTAAATATAAATTAGCTTAACAATCAAGAGTTTCGATCTAGCGTTGTTTTCATGGAAATCTGACAAGAATTAAAAGACTTACAGCTCTTTAAACAGTTAACAAAATAAGAAATGTCTAACCCCTGGTTTATCAAAACCACTTACCAACTTTGATGGTGATTCAAAACGTCTAACAAAAGAGTCGACGGTAGTTCATACTAAATTTCTTCTAGTTTTTAATTGCCAAATATATTCTTTTTTTTGTTTCAGGCAAATACCGGCGCTGTTTTCCAAACTAAAAAGAATTAATTCTGACAATGAATGAGATTCGTTGATTTATTTATAACATGAATTGTTTTTCCAATTATGTTGTTTTTGAAATATATTATACATATACATAATTTGATTGCTTCAATAATGTGTCCTCACCTTATTGATTTATCACTGTACACCAAATGTAACTGAGCTGTATTGAAACCAGTACTTAGTTTTGTTTTTGTTTTGTTTTTGTTGGGTTTAACGCCGTAGCAACACATTGTACATAGGTTATACGACGGCGGTCAGTCAACCTACTCACTGCTCCTGGAAAGGCTAAATCTCTGGATTTAGCTGTTAACCAACTACAAAGCACTTACTTTCGTCAGTGACTGACAACTGTCCTACATAATTAAGAATCATTGGTAGGAGGGAGAATGGTCGTAGAAATAATTTCATAACCAAGCTCCACGGAAGTATGCCCCGCCCGGGAATCGGACCCACGATACCTCGATTAAGTAGACTTACGTGCTACGTACCAACTGCGCTCGCCGGGCGGCTTGCCAGTACTTTGTACATCACCGCGCAATTGACCACTAAATGTCCTTTTTTGAACGACTTTAAGGGTTCTTAGTAATATTCGGAAAATTCACTCGCTTGTCATTATTCTACATATGATTAAATAAATGGTACTGACTACCCTGAACATTCCAAAACGTCCCGTTACGGAAGGGTCGGAACAACTCAACCCAAAAACAACTCAATCCGAGACAACTCAATCTCCTACATGTCTTAACTGATTGAGTTGTGCCCGGGGTGAGTTGTCTTCGGGTTGAGTCATCCCGTACCCCTAACGTTAGTTAACATTCGTGACTGAACACGCAGCAGGTCACTGGAATATAACCGAATTTCGTGTTTTGACAATTAAAAGAGTGTTTATTTACAATCAAAAGCGACTGACACGGTCCCTATCAACCAAAGAAACTAAATACTCACATAGCTATCATTACACCAGCGGCATCTGAGTCCTTAAAACTCGTTAAATACACACAGATATGCATTCGGAACGACCTCGGCGTTTATTTACGAAGATATACCTTTTATTTGCGTATAATTACAACCTAAACGAAATATGTAATACAATTTGATTGGTCAAAAGTGAACACGTGACTTGAAAAAATGTGTTTTCATTTCCGTATAAACGCAGTTGCCAACAAGAATTCATTAATATTCATGACTTTAAATAACGTCATGCCGGTATCTTTACTATAAATAGCTAGTTGACCTCGACCTTGATAAACGCACGGGAAAGGCGTAAAACTTTCAACATGTTTACACGTTTTTTTAAAGCTACACAATCTTGGTTATCCCTTTTAGTGCTCTTTTTATACAAATTAAAATCCAATTACTTACATTTCTTTGCATAATTGGTTCTGTTATGACATTAAACCCTTGAAAAATTGCATCGAATCGGAGAACAAAATGGCCGACGGCTGGCATGAAAGACCTGTGTACGACCAAGATTATTCCGCCCTACAATGCATTCGGCTCTTACGCACTAAGATATAGTTCTTGATATCAACGCAAATTTCGCCCAGAAAGGTTGTAATTATAAGGAATGAATTCATAGAAACTGACTTTCATCGAAAAATAATAAAAAAATATAAAAAAATAAGTCATTTTGGTGATAGCTAATTTCAGCATAAAGGCCTTCGGCACTTCGGAACTGTCTTTTTTGACATTAGTAAAGCCTTTGATAAAGTGTGGCATAAAGGTCTTTTACTTAAATTAAAATGTGCTGGCATTGATGGTCGTCTGCTAGCCTGGTTTACAGACTATCTTCATAACAGGCGTTCTCCCAGGTGGTCAGTCCAAACTATCTTGTCTAAATGCTGAAGTCCCACAAGGCTTTATATTAGGTCCATTGTTATTCTTAATTTATGTAAATGATATCGTAAACGACATAGCTTCAAATATTCACCTTTTTGCTGATGACACTAGTTTACATATTATAGTTGATGCTCCCATGACTACTGCACTAACTTTACAATCAGACATTGATAAAATATCTAACTGGGCAGATAAATGGCTTGTCACATTCAACCCATCGAAATCAGAAACAATAACATTTCAAAAAAGTTAAAGAAACCAATACATCCTGATCTAAAAATGTGCAACAAAACCATATCTACTGTAAAAACTCATAAACATCTTGGTATCACTTTATCTGATGACTGTACATGACACTCTCACTTAGCAGCAATTAAAGAAAAGGCTTGGAAACGTACACATATAATGCGTAAACTTAAATTCAAACTAGACAGAAGATCACTGGAAATTATATACACAACATATATCAGACCACTAATAGAGTATGCCGATGTCATTTATATCAATTGCACACAATATGAAAAGAATGAACTAGACAAAATCCAATATGAAGCACAACGCATTGTTAGTGGAGCGACTAAGTTGGTATCCTTGGATTCACTACAGAATGAGGTCCCACTAGAAACACTTGAAAATAGAAGAACAAACCATTGTCTCATTCTACTGTACAAAATGTTAAACAATCTCACTCCCAGTTATCTTTCAAATATCAAGCCAGATTTAGTTGGTAATCAATCGAGATATACTTTAAGAAATCGGGACAATATTCAAACCATTCATTCAAGGACTAATCAGTATTACAACTCATTCCTTCCGTTTGCTATTCGCGTTTGGAATTCCTTACCTATCGAAATAAAAACTCTCCATCAGTTATGTCATTTAAAACATGTATCAAAGCACTCACGACCACACGTAAAACTCCCATATACATTGTATTATTATGTCGGTGAACGCAAGTGGCAGATTTACCATACAAGATTAAGAACCGAGTGCAGCTCACTAAATGAGCATCTGTTTAGAAAAAAATATGTCTGATACCTCCTTATGTTCCTGTGGCCAAGTTGAAAATAATAACCACTTCCTACTCCATTGCCCAAAATACAACGTATTGAGAACAACATTACTTCAGCCACTATCAACGCTCTGCACTGTCACTCTTTACTTGCTATTGTACGGAGATCCAAATCTTAGTGACGAACTGAACAAGACTGTTTTTTTTACCGTCCAGAGATATATTCGTGACAGTGGCAGATTTATATGATCCACCCCCGGATCATGTCATTGTAAGTAACTACATCGGTTATTGCCAAGCACTTCACTCTACTCTTCTTTACACCTCCTATCACTATCCCCAACACAGTCTTAACTCTACACTTCTCCTATTTTTGATCTCTCGTACGGAATTAGTTAGCCTTTTCTCTCTTCAGGTTTCTTTTTTTTTCTTCTACTCAAATGTTTTACTATTATTTTTTGTAATGACTTTGTTTATCCTACGTATGAATGATTGCCATGTAAAAATGTGATAATTTATCAAGTTTAATAACTGGTAATGAACGCTATTAAGCTCTAAGCTTTTTGTTCATTAACCTATTTCTTCAATGTCATCTATATTTATGCCAATCATTATATCTATATATGTATATATACATTGTTTGAAATAAAAATGTTTAAACTAATCAAATTGCTTAAAAAGTGTTTGATAAATCTCATACCACACGGTTTTAGTGTTTGGTATTACAAGTATTAGCATTTCCAAAAATGCTTGAAATCGCTGTTTAGCCGTGTATTCACAGCGTATCCAAACCGTCCCAAGTCTTTTATAGAAGACAAGAATTAGCGTGCCCTGGTAAAGATGTAAAACCATTGAGTCTATTTTTAGAATTCCAGGAATTAGCGCGCTCTGGTAACGATATGTAAAACCATTGATTTAAATTCGCCCCACAGTAGGGAAGATGGGTTTGCATTTTTTCAACAAATGCGAGTTTTAAAAAGAAAAACACATTTTTATTATTAGCTATGCATATTTTCTGAGGTTATATTTCAACTTTCTTGAAACTGGTTATAGTTCATACATTGATAATGGTATTTTCTGGTAATACAAGCAGATAACCCGACAAAACACTGCCTCGGCAGCGATAATCAGACCGTTTTTTCCGTGCTTAAAACTCGAGAAAACAGTGCGTGAAAGTATGGGGTGGATCCAATTTGTATTAAAGCGGCGATGAAAATTGGAAAGTTTTTTATTCATGATCTCATTTGTCGACCAGCATATGTCATGGAATAGTACAACCCATTGTAAAAAGTCTAGATCCGACCCATTATCAGTTTAATACAATCAACTGCTGAGTATATACATGTAGATTTTCAATGTGAAATGCTTCAATAAGCTTATCTTTATTGATTTGAAAGCCAACCAAAGTTTTGGGAAATTAACTGTCCTTATTAGTTATTATTGGGAGACAAGGAAGCGCATTATTTGCTTAGTCTAAAACTATTGTAAACGAATGATTTATTGAGTTCATCCGAACTAGTTAATACAATATGTTATGTTTATTTAAAGAAAAGCAAGAAACTATAATTAAGACAGAAACTTTTCGATCAATTGTTTTTGGATAGTTCATACAACAAAACAAATATTGTTAAGGCGTCATCATGCACAAATGTTTGTATAACATGTATTTTACTATGTAATTGAGATTTTTCTACCATTATGTTCACGAAATTGGTCTTGATGGTTTTGAAGCTGGTGCACAAAAATATAGGTTGGGTTTGATTCAAAGGTACACTTGTTCCCACATTATGGAACGACCAGTTTTATATAACACAATGTTTCATAGGCAAAATATGTTAGCATACGTATATACATAGGGGTGGTGGTTTAACAGCCACACTACGTTTGTTCAGATAAATCACACAACCTTTATTTTCAATACTGCCCTACAAGTGAATTTTGTTACTTGGTGCGTCGAATTAAAAACAAAATAGTTCGTCACAAATAGATTTGATTGAAATATGCAGTAATATTCTTTTATTATCCATGTGAAAACAAGGGAGTAATATCTACCGTCTTATTCACTGAGCCACACGTACTAAATGATTAATTTAAGTCCTCACAAGAATTAATACTTTGTCACTGTACCACTATAGTGTGGACTCATGTGCCGTGTTTTGAAAATTGATGAAGTGGACTGGATTGTTTTATTTAAAACGTTAACACTAACACGTAATGTTATTTTGTACATTTTGTACACGTACCGTACTGGTTTGAAATTAGCATACGTATGACTGCGTAATTTTGCAGATTATGTGATATATATAAATGTGAAACTGCATTGGCACCATTTCCTATCTATTAAACCCCTCGTGGTATGATTTTAGCAATTTAGTAAGGCATTTGTGGAAAGGAACTCAAATGTAGAATTTTAGAAAAAACAACTGAATAAATTAAAGACCTATAGAAATTTTGTAACAGATTAGTTACTTCCGTCAATTACATTACAATAGGATCTAATTTTATTTAACTGATAGTAAAATAAATTTAGTATGCCTTCTTACTTTAAATATTTTGAGGGGAAATAAATGAGACAGGAAATAAAGGGCCATGATCGTGCGACCACATGCACGACTCATGCAGATCGGTTCGTCTCCATTCGGAGACAAACACCAAAATCAACAGCGTAAGCCAACTCCTAGCAAAACATTAACAGCTCTGGTAACCAAGCCGTATTTCCATTTTCTATGAAAAAGGAATGGCATGGTGTTTAGGAACGACCAGAGCCAGTCAAATGCTTCGCTTAAAGAAGACAAACGCTTGGCTATATGTATGACATTTAAGTCAACATAACGACACACACATTAAAACTGTGTTGTTTTCTATTACAAGTAAAAAACTAACGAATGAGTTGTCAAGGTAAGCAGTTTATTATGTCATTTAAATTCAATTGGTCTCTAATTATGTCCTTCTTAAGGTTGCAGATTCTTTGTTTATTATTTAACTAGATATTTAAAAATTATTACAAAAATATATTGAGGACTTATCAAATTTATCAAAAACAAAATTTGTACAGTCATGCGTTATATTTTGTATATTTCTATACCCTATGTTTAAAATCATAAACATGCCCCCGGGGCGTATAGTTAATATTATCTAATACGATTTACATACGCAAGGGAGTTAAATAGGATCTTAGCACTTGCCAGTGTTGCCTCCCTTTGTGCCAAATCGACAAATGTAGTTTTTAACAACAAATAGTAAGAAATGGGAATCTCTTGAATCACGTAGACAGAAATCTTAGCTCATCATATATTTCGAGATTATTAATACATCTAGTTGACATTGACCACACCATCTATCTACAAGAATCCAAACCGATGCCAAGACAGCATACCCTTCTCGGATAGACTCTTACCGCAACCGCTTCTTCCCTAGATGTGTGCCAACTTGGAATAATCTTACAGCCTCGTTGGCTGAGACCCACTCTGTGGCATCATTTAAGAGTCGGCTCAGAGATCTAACCTTTTAAGGGGGTACTTTTCCAGTTGTTCAATAGCTCCAAATGATAGGGTAAAAATGACTGGGTGAATCTTTTTCTTCTTCTTACTTTATTTCTCTTATATGCTTTTTAAATCTTGACCGTTCTATTTTCTTTTTTTCTATATTTTTCTTTTTGTACTTTTTATCTTACTTTATTTTTTATGAGAAATATGGTCTAAATTGAATGTTCACACATTTACTAGTTATAACAATGTTTAAAAGTGATGAAATATATAAAACAATAACATGTACTTACAGCCTTATAGCGCTCTTGGTTAGCCAAAACAGTATATTTAGTTCTGTGATAAAGAATTATTCCTATGACGAATCACCACTGTGATTATTTATCAAAAATGATTGTTAGTTTGAATCTTTTATAATTGTTTAAATGCACATTATGTACATGGGTACATTAATAATATATTCATGAATAACACTTTCTAATTGTGTTTATGAGTTTTAATTATCTTTCGCACGAAATTCACGACACAAAATTTAATATCGTTTGTTTAAGTTTAAGGCAAACTATATTATTCTGAGTTTTATGTGGCTATAAGATGGCAGTAGTATAAACACGTGACAAAATAAACAAAAATGGACATTATAAACTAATAATTTTTTTAAACCCATTGTCTAAGTCAGAATACTCGTATAGTCTGATTTTATCCGGTGAGCCGTGACTGCACTTTTGTATTTATAGATTTTTGGAACATTCCTACAAAAAGGTAACACAGCTTGTTTAACCAACCAACTGATTACTGCCTTTATCATAATTATTTAAGTTTGATTTAAGTGACTCAATAGTCGTGGCAGTAAGACACTTAGATTGATAGACATTGCTTTTGCTACCCCGGGTTCGAATCCTGCTTAGTATCCTTTATTCTTTTTTATTTTTTTTTATTTTTTATTTTTTACAATCATGGAAACGTACAACTCGAAATCTCTGTGCAGCACGAAGCCAACTGATATAAAATAGAATATGCATTTTTGCCTGAGTTTGTGCTTAGTTATTACTTTGATGTCATACACTTAACTGTCACGACCGTGTCTTATAGAAATGATTCTATGCACATGCATTTTATAAGAAAGAGAAGTGAAATGGAATGCATGTAACTTTGGCACATTCGTTCGATTGTATCCTAGTTTGATTTCTATTCAGCCACTGCATTTGAAGCCGAATGTATAATATAAATGTATTATTTGGTACAATGTAAATTGCTGGATATAAAAAAAGAACAAGTAAATAAAACAAATGGAAATTAATCAAAATCAAATTATAGCACAGCAATCATTATATGATACGGACAACTATACATGAATTTAATAATAAATTAAAAAATGTGGAGGCGGTGAGGTTCGAACCACTGCAGTAAAATTTATGCATTGGCCATATGTTTCTGACTCGTTACCGACTGCGCTATTTTGAAGAATGATTTTGAACTATTATATCATGCATATATACTTGAAATATTATAGTTTGTATTGATTTTAGTGTAGTATTTACTGGTTATACCTATCGTCATGGTTGTGATTAGACTCATCCAACCTGTCACGGCTCACCGAATAAAATCAGACTATAGCAGTTTGATATGGGATTTATCAACTCGCTTCGCTCGTTCATAAATCCCATATCAAACTGCTACTCATGCTCTATCCTATACTTATTAAACTATCACTCATTATAATCCTATTATATATTTTGTACATTTATATAGGTGTTTATGTTTTAGTAATCATACTTAATTGCTTTAATTAGCGGTTATAAAGCAATATTTTCTTTTTAAAATAATGTCTCACTTATAGAGAATTTCAAGCTTAAGCAGTACTTTCATATTATTAATTTTTGCGCTCTTTGATGCTTTGCATCAATATTTTCTTGTAACTAAACTTTCGTTGAGCGCACGCCCGAGGGCATGCGCTCTTTCTGGAATCAGTTGTGATTTGTTCCCTGCATGCGGAACTTCTCTGTTTTTACTGCTCTGCACCCTATTCTTAGACAATCATGATGGCCGCCATTAGGTAAGACTAAAATGCGTACGTACTTTTGTGATAATACAGCTAGACAAGTTTTAGGTTCGTGAGTTTGTTATGAATTTTTATATCTGGCGTGTTTCCGTACATATTTATCTATTTGGTTTAGCATTTATATATATTATGTTTAAAATAGGTTTCTCCAAAAAAAAATTGAATATTACAAATATATAAGGTTGTGTAAATGTATGCATTGATAACTATATGTATAGGAACATACATTATAAGTTATGGACTATAGGGCCACTGCATCACCAGAGTAATGTACAAGTACCTAATATTTATAGACAAGTATAGTACGTGATGTAAATGATGATTTTTAGTAATGATTTTTGGGGAAAGAGCTACTGTTTAGCGCATATTCTGTTGTCCATATTTACAATAATATTTACTAACACATATATAAAAAACAATAGTAATACATGTATCTATAATTTACATATCAGTACAAACGACAATAGGGTTGACCCACAAGTTCTGTAACTTAGCATCGACTGTACCCTTTGGGCATATACACTCAGAACTTTTTTAGTACTTGGGGAAGTGGCCTATGGCCTTTTTTATACAGAACATTTGGGGAAATTTTATCGCAATTTCATAGATAGGCGGAATAAAAAATCTAAGGTAAACTTCAAATTTTGGGAAAACTGCATGATTTTAAACAAATTTCACCGGGGGCGCCTGTTAACGGCCCCTGTTATAAGGAAAAAAGGTCTGACACTGAGCAATAGCAATAAATTGACAAGTTGTCCCCCGGACAAGTTTTAGTTGTTAAAGCCACGGCTCGTCAAAAAAAACCAGTTAACTTTCCTCGTTATTATCAATATAAATTGTTTCAGTTAATTGTAATTAGTGTACTGTAACATATAATATATTCAACTGTTATTATTGTCATCCCTAAGGGCATTGTCACTGGTCAGCAGCAATTTTACATTAACTTCCGTATTTAGATATCAATATATGTGATACATTAACAATTTATTATTAAAAACTTCTCCACAAATTATAGATGCTGGATTATTAACTAAAAGGTGAGTTTGTGAGTTTTTGATTTCGCATTTTTAAAACATACATGTATAGTTAGTTTCCTTTTGTTTTTTGTTTATAATAATTAGTGGAATACAATGTAGTTTATTAATTAATGAAATATTATTCAAATGTAACATATTATACGAACATAATAATCACCAGACGCAAGGAAAAATATACATATACAAGAAACCCGCCCAAAAACCCCATTGTGTTTGTATAGATACCATCCATAATGGCGGTAGTCATCAAGTCATCAATTTATTTGTATTTGTTATTCGTTACGTTTTAGTCATTCGTTCTATAGAGCGGCGCCAGTACTAGGCTTCAGTATTCAAGAAATAAAGCTTCTCGCTCGAAAATTTTGTTAGAACTTGAGTATGTGTGAGGTTTAAAAATCACCTGTAGGTATCTGTAATTGTGTTAAGAAAATGTATTCTTAATATTTGAAGGAAATCTGAACTTAAGACAGTGAGCTAGGCACTAACACTGTCTGAAACCATCTATTGTTTCTGTTTCTATAATAAATTCGCCATCTTTTCACTTGTATGTCAATTTGCATTAAAATTGTCATTACCGGAACAATGCTTTACCGCTCCTAAATGCGTCTTCGCCATTTTGAGAGTTTTATAAAAGATAATATTTTAGTTAAAATATTTAAATAAGCAGCTTGAAATTAACCAAATGTGTGATAGCTTGGTTTGAACTCGTGCGCGTGTTTGTTCCTTTTAGCACATTTCAAATAGCATTCGGAACGACCTCGGCGATTTTCTACGCGAGTAGATGATCGCCGAGGTCGTTCCGAATGTTCAAATATGTGAAATATGTTTTACAAAGAAATGCCTGCATAGTAAATATAACGTTAATCAAAGTCTCATTTGTGTTAAAGAAGCTTTAAACATGAAAAATGAGCTAAATATTGTGTAATTTCGTCGTTTTAATTTCCTAATATTTATATTTTGATTATATGTGATACTACCGTATTATTTATATAGACTTGAAAACATGTTCATGTTCTTGTAAAAATTTGCATGTACACGTTACTATATTGATTATGTGTGTAATTATGCTTAAATTATTGTGTTTACGAATATACTTAGTACTTTTCTAAATAAAGTTCTGTTCTGTTCTGTTCTGTTCTGTTCTGTTCTGTTCTGTTCTGTTCTGTTCTGTTCTGTTCTGTTCTCTTCTGTTCTCTTCTGATCTGTTCTGTTAGTTGTTAACAACAAGCCTTACAACTTGACGACTGATTTAATTATATTTTTGTGTAAAGTCGCAACATTTGTTTGGTACTTCGAGACTAGTTACAAAATGTTGAAGAGCTAGTAGGTAGAGTCTAGTAGGATTCTCGATACTCGTTAGATCGAGTATCTTGATAACCTTGGGGTACGAGAATGACCGATTAAGATGTGGTGTTCATTCTGCACTCTGTGAAGAAAATTAGTTGAATATGAGACTTACTGCTGAATTAAAAAAATACACGCGAAAGGAATTTTAGTAAAAAAACCATGACTGTATTTTGGAAAATGTATTCAATATGTAGAACACAACAGTTTTTATTGCTTTACAGGAATATTGACTTACGGGAACCCCGTTAATATATTTACATTTAAACGTCGTGCATTCTCGTACCCCGAGGTTATCAAGATTCTCAATCTAACTAGTATCGAAAATATTGATAGCCTCTGGGAACGAGAATGAACGTCGTGTGGTCAAGCTTGATAAGATGTTGTCGTTAAAAAGAAGTGAATAAATTCAATCATTTATAAATATATCATTCCCATTCTCATTTATTTTCAGATGAAAAAACTCTTAACAACGGTCATCGTCTGTTTTTATTTAATATCAGTAGCTTTTACGCATGCGCAAGAAAGTTGTCACGTGAATGATGCCGGTTGTCAACTTCCGGAAGAACCAATGATACTTAAAACAACGGAGTACTTCAATTCATGGGTTACACCTTTGTATGATCAATTTGAAATGATCAAAAACTTTGTTTTTGGAGAGCCCAGTGCGTATGAAGTTCGCGTTGGAGAAGATAAAGTCAATGAAGAAATGTCGTTTGAATTTGACGAAGATCAAGTGCTGAAATACGCTCAAGGTCTCGCTTCATCAGTGCTGGATGGGGAGCAGTTGGAAATTTTCTCCCAAGCAGCAGCCGAAGTTTTGTTTCAAGATTATAGAAAAGAGGCTGATGACGTCATACCTGAAGGTAAAAATGATTTTATCTATCCTCCAGTTGATAAAATTAATCCACATAAAGTCGGCCATGTGCAATATAAAGATGTTGGCGTCGGACCTCCAGCTAAACTAATAACTAGGTCGCTGAACCCTCCATTGTTTGAAATTCCAAATTTTCTGACAGATGAACAATGTGATCATATTATAGAAATGTCAGAAAAGAAGGGCCTCACAGAAAGTACGATGTTTCAATCTAAAGATAGAACATTCTCCAAAAGTAACAAAGGATTAGAACGAGTGAGTTATTCGACACACTTAAGTGGTAAAGACATGGATAGGGATATGTTAAATACGATACATGAACGAGCAGCTAATTTGATTGACGTGCCAAAGGAAGTTGTACAATGGAGTGAACATTTAGCTATTGGTATGTACAACCCCGGTGGACACTATTATGCTCATTATGATTCTAACGAAGAAAACAATGGTGTTCCGTGTTGTTTTCAGAAACTTTGTTACGATGATAAGTTAAATGAAGTAGATTATATAGACTGCTGTAGAATGTGTAGACATGTCACACTTCTTTATTATCTAAGCGACGTTGAAGAGGGTGGGGAGACGGCTTTCCCATTGGCAGACTCAACTCTATCAGAAATGTTGAAAAAACGGGAATCGACAAGTTGGCAAAACCTTACAGCAGCCTGTCACGAAGCATCGGTAGTGATTAAACCCGAAAAGGGTAAAGCCATACTCTGGTATAATCATTTCATTGACAGAAATGGCTACATAACAAGTGTTGATAAACGCTCAATTCATGGCGGATGTGACGTCATTAAAGGTCAAAAGTGGATTGCTACGAACTGGATTTCGACGCCATTGTATAAGCATAGACATTGGCCAAGTAAATACAGAAAACGATTTAATGAGTATATGGGAATAGAGGAACCTGTTGAAAATGACCTTGAATAAATAATTCTTAGATTTCATATTGGCTTTATCCCTGAGAGAAACGATTTGATTATTCCACAGACTCCGGGCCAAAAAGTCAATATTGGCAAATCAACATTTTGTATCTGATAATAACTTGAAACCTAATCGAGATTTTCTTCAAGTGGAAGGTCCAGTTTCAGAATAGGGGCACACTTAAAAGTTGATAATGTAAAATTGTTTTAACTGTCAGCGGCACATACATCAACTTCGCTGATCAAAAGATTCACTACAGTATTTCTGTACTCACGACAGGTAAAGATACATTTAAATCGGCGAAGTGAACGTATGCGGCACTGACAGTTGAATAAAACTTAACTATATATTCGATATATACATTTATATATCAATAGGTTTTTCAATAGAGAAATGCGTTGCTTTACCAAGATCTTGTTTTATATCCAATTGAAACGCCATTCAGATTTAGTATGATCTTTTAAGTTCTCACCTCGTAAATGGATATTTGTCAATGTCCGTTTTTTCATGTTGTAATTACACTTTATTTATATCATTTATTTTATTTATTTGAAAGTTGACTGAATGTGTCAATAAATATAATATCATAACCATTTGTTCTCTTTGTTTATGTGCTAACTAATACTAGATAATACATGTATTTTGAACGTAAGTACATGTATATCATTTAGGAACCATACTTGCACCAGTGCATTTTATATATCTAAGACTCATAGCATTAGAACAAAGGGGGAATTTCATTACTTGGAGATTTAGTTTGTTTTTTCTCAACTGTCGAACATGAACAATTTCACGGTGATTTCGTGCTCTTTGTCTAACACTCGTAATCACCGTAAAATTATTCAAACTTTGACAGTTGAGAAAAAATGGACTATAACATATACATGAGATATTACTTAAGAGATCATTGGCATGATATCTGTATTTATCATATATCCAGAAGCCTTTGGACCCATTAGGACAACAAATATATTTACTTATCTAAATATAAGTATACGGACATATATAATACATGGAAGTACATAGATACATGACAGAAATTCACACGATGTGTTGATTTTGATACATTATTATTATCATCATAAATTATTCACGACAAATAAATAGAATATATTTGTTTATTTCGGTTTAAGATTGATTTTTATTTCACGAGTGAGCTAAGAGTGCAATATTTTCACGAGTGGCGTACCTGAAATAAATAAATTTTCTGTTTATTATATGCTTCAAATTGGCTTTTTGTAAAGTTTAGTCAGATTTAATAAATGCTGATGAAATTGAAGTTATTTGTTGGGACCACAAATATATGGTTGTTATTAAACTGTCGGTATAGACTAGTTATTTGGACTCATACATGAAGACTTTCTTTAAGCCTATTGTAAACTGAAAATCATTTTAAATTCGAGATTTTTTAGTATAAATGTAAGGAATGTTGAATTTTTTATAAAAAAAAACCTTGATAAAACTAATGCAGTTAATTTACTATGGTATTCAGTTGCCACATGTCCAACAAAAACGCGACGTTAAACGTGACGTCGCTTTTTTCTTGGACCGAGTATCGAATTTCAAATCGCCATAGCAACGTCATTAATTGAGATATTTTAATGAATTGTACATTTTTGGAAACTACGAAGCCAACTCTTTCACTTTCTGTAAAAATCTCAATTTCGAAAAAAATGATCATAAGGGCTCTATTCTCACGTTGCGCATCCTATAATAAACAGGTTTCTCATTTATTCAAAAATATGTATGAGTACTTGGTCTAGTATATGATTTTGATTCAAACATGTATAGTCCGATTTTATTCGGTGAGCCATGACAAGTTGGAAGAGTCCAATCATAACATTGACAATATGTACAACCAGTAAGTACTACATTGAAAATAAGTTCGAACTATTGTATCTAAGTATATATGCATAGTATTCTACACCAATAAACGTCTTCCGAATAAGCGCAGTTCAGAAACGATATGGTCACATATGTCCAATGCAATAATGGCAGGTTAAACAACAAGTTGTGTTGCCTTTTTGTAAGAATGTTCCAAAATTCTAAAAATACAAAAGTGTAGTCACGGCTCACCGGATAAAATTGGACTTTAATGCTTTATACATGACGATACTTGTTAAGACATTTCAAAAAATAAATATTCATTTGTACAAACAGTGTGACAGACAATAACAAGTTCATATACAAAATAAATGAGCAGTTTATAGAAATATTTATAGAGGGGGTGTTTAAAGTAATCTTTAAAATAATTTTTATCTAGCTCTTAGTGGATTAAAGATTATTGGATTCTAAAATCCGGGTCATGTTCATTGTTATTTGCGTGAAATGTCACGATGCATTGGAAGTAATAAAAATTATTATTGTGAACTTGCCTAGATGGTCAATTCCTTGTAAGAAACACGGTCGCCGCGTCATTAGTCACTACAAGGGAGGTAATTTCAACTTGTCACAGTTTCTTCCCTTTGATAAGTCAGAACTCTTCAATGTTAGAAACCAAAAAAGGTTTTCGTTCCAATGGAATTGATTTCGAAATAGTAAACAAACATTAATTTACATTAAGTCAGTCACTATTTGGTAACAATTTAGGTTAGAGTCGATGTTGATGGATCTTAAACACGTAAGGTAATAAATTAAATTTATATTTGTATAAAATGTTGCGTTGTTCTGGTAATAGTACAAGTTAAATACAATGTATTTTTCAACTGTTCTGTTCATCTGTCAAGTTATTAAATCTGTCAGTGGGAGGTCTCCTTGGACATCATTTGAAATTTACTAAAAAAAGGTGTCAGTACTAAATTAAATTCATTAAATTATACATACAGTGAAGTCGACAGTTCCGGGTCATCGACAATTCCGGGTCACTTTTTTAAAATAGTACAGATGATTCCTTAATAATTCAATATTTTGATTATATGATAGTTAAGTCATGTACACTAACCACTTAGCTACTGTTACACAAACTTTCCATGTTAACATTTCTCTACCGGAAGTCATAGTCATGAAACACTAAATAGCGTCTTTTCCAACCAATGCGAAAGTACGTGAACGTTTCGTCCATGCGTTCGAAAAAACAGCGATTTATATCCACAATTAAGATAAAATAAGTCCTTATTGCACATCATTTTGCTGGAAATTTATCGGTGAACACGATTTAACTCATAGATTTGTTTAATCTAATTACTGTTAGACAATAATGCAGACAATTTGACCTGGTAAGCACGTGACAATTTCGGGTCAAAACTTAACCCGTATTATATACAATCATTTATTTTTATTAAAAAGTATTTTTTTAACATTTAAAATTGATTTTATACATAATTTTATCCCATATGTTAGATATTTGTCAATTAAATACAATTATTGTTTGACATTTTGAGTTTTACTTTTTACACGCAACTAATTGTATTTATGGTACTTGTTTTTATATGCAATAGGTAATTGCAAGTGACATGATTAGATCTTTAATTTACGAGCTTTATTTTTGTTTAACTTGGAAGAAACTATGAGATAAAGTCTTTATTGACAAAAAGTCGGCTGTTTTATTGATTTTAACCCTGTTGAGACCACTCCGGGTTAAAGAGACAAGCATCTGTCACGTGACCCGGAATTGGCAAGTGCGACCCGTAACTATCGAGTTTGCAACATGCAATTTCGAAAATTGTAGGAAATTACAAGCAAATAAACACTATTAATTTATTATAGCATGGTAAGGTGGAAGTATTTGTTTATCAATTTATGCAGGTTTGATTCCCACAACTTTCGTTTTGAAGAGACACGCATCGTTTGTTTCGTAACTGACCCGGAACTGTCGAGTTCACTGTATTCAGTCCAAATTATATTCCAACTCCATAACTTAATGCTCAAGTAAACTTAGTATAACTTGTGAACTTTGAAGATGACAACGTCATATCGCGGTATACTAAACATCCCGCAAGTTTATTAGTAATAACAGTAGGATAAGTCACGTCTGTAAATATTTGGGTTATTTTTTAGTAATAATGAAAATAAACAAGTTTTCCAATGTTTTAAAGTTAAAACATTTGCATGTTATTTGGCTTCCGTAACTCTAGCCTACCCTTGCAAGGGTTGTCTACAGTTGCGAAACTTCCGTAACTCTAGACCCTGGTTCTAGAGTTACGGTACTGTAACTGGAGCCACTTCCAAAGTTTAAACAATGAATCTTGGAATCATAAGAAATTTATACCAAGCTGTTAACAAGTTAATGTATCAAGATGCACACTGTAAACTCTTATACAGGCTTAAAGTAAGAGACTAGAGAAACCTTTATGAAGATTTAACTAGAGGGGCTACGATAGCATTATGCTAGTTTTATGGCCCAAAGATTCAAGGTAAAAATGTAATTAAAAAAATGTAATTACATTTTATAGTCTAAGTTTCATGCTTACGCACGTTCACCGATCACTGGGCTACTGGTATCTGTCTATCAATCTCCATGGGGAGTCTTTTTACTTCGCTTATAAGTGCAGCCAACAAATTGGCGCAGCGGAATTATAACACCCTCGCAGGTACCCATTTACACCTGGGTGGAGTGAAGCAATCGCAGGTAAATTTCTTGCTCAAGGAAATTAGCAGTGCCCCTGGTGGGATTCGAACCCAGGACCTCTCGATCCCTAAGCGCACGTCATACCACTGGACTACTGCTCCTACAAGGTATTCAAGTTTCATGTCATTGACTTGTTCATATTTCAATTCAGATTTTACATTGATACTGTCCACGAAGGCATAAAAAATAATAGTACTTAGGCAAAGCCTTAAAGAGAGCTCGAAGAAGCTCTACATATGCCTGCGTAATCAAAGTCCAATCAAGGGGGCATGTTCAGTAAGTATAGGGAGATCACAGTCCTAAATATAAGACCCTAAATAACTTTTTTACTTGACGCTTTTCATCTTAACAGATTGCTTCAAAAACACATAGCAAAATATTGTTTTCAAAAAAATAATGAATATGGGTGAAATCAGCACAATTGATGAATTAAAGTACTGTATAGTTCCAAAAAAACACCCCCAGGGGTGTTACATTTTCCAAATAGGGGCGTTTAATAGGGTTAAAAAATTGGCAATTTTTCTGTCTTCCATTTATGCTATATCCAGTCAGTTTTGGCTTAATAATGGCAGATTAATTTGAGTCTAAAACAAGTTCATGCATATGAACAAATAACAATGGTTATAAGTTAGGTAGGGTTTCATAATTGAGTTAACATGGTAGTGCGTACATGACTATCTGAATGTATCTCGTTGATGTCATTGTGTGTGATGTCATATACCACGTCGATCAACAGTAAGTTCTGGACATTTAACTTGTGTTAAGTCTGTTACTGTATATCAAAATGTGGGAGAACAAAACACAAAAGAAATTCACAGCTGGATTTAAGTTGACATTAGAATCAATTAACAAAGTGTTATAAATTTTGTATGGATTTACTTACAATACGTAATGTAATAAGTATGTGCACAACATTAGTAAAGATTAAACAAGTTTAGTGTTTACTGTTACTTAGTGTTACAATTTATGCCCTAAATAGTTGAGGAGATTGTTTCAAGGTATGTTGGTTTTCTTTGATCTTTGTGCTACTTCTAAATTGTAATGCCATTGTCGGCACCTCTTCAGTAACGTTGCTTTAACTTAAGCAACCGTGATCAAAGACGTTACCCGACATTGCAGCACGAATCATTAAGATAGACAGCTTCTCATATCCAAAGTTGACACAATCATAGTTGGTTACGGAGTGCAATTACTATACCGTATTAAATCTAATAATGCCCCTTTTAAAATTTAATTTTTTAAATGCCCCTGTTGGGAAGATTTTTTGTGTGCGTCTAATGTGTTGCAATTAAAACCCTGTTGTTTTTTTTTAACTATGGATCAGCAATTGATTTATCATTAAATTTAAGTTGTGCATAACAGGTTTTTTTTCATTTCTTGAAAAAGAGGGAGGGGGCAATTATTGGAGCAGGGGTGTTTATTGGGAACAATATGGTATTCTTTAATTCCTTCCATATGGCAGGAGATACTTTTGAGTTTTCTCGCTTATGAAAAAAATGATTATTTTTTATACTATCCCGGGTTGTTGCCATTTTGAACTGAATTCGTGTCGGGAAATGAAGTTTCGGTTTGCTTAAACGAATTTTTTTCTGTCCAGAGTAGTCTTTCTTACTACCATCAGTGTCAATATTATGTACAGACTGGACCAGATGCCTGGCTTTCATAATATATGTTATTAAATAAGTGATTTGATAGAGTCCCTGTTATTTTTTCAAGGGCAGTCGTATTGGCCAAAGGCAGAAGGCTAATAGGAATATTCGAGGAAAAAATAACAGGGCCTTTATCAAATCACTTATTTAATGACATTTTTATTAAATAACTGCTAACAGACTTACGGACATTGAACTGATTCCGAATCTTCACAAAAACTAGTTTGTTTACCTGTTGGCATTCGTCGGCTGCATTCCGATAAGTTTTTCTAATGAAGAGAAGGCTTAAATAAACCAAGGAAAAACAAGGAAAAAAGGTGTGACAATCAATAATAATCCATTCTTAGGGACCAAAATTTTTGTTTGGTTTATCCATGATATTCAGATAACCCATTTCTGATAAAGCAGATTTTTTCACTACACTCAATATAGTAAAACATTCGAGACCAAGTGATCATTTCAGGTAATAATAATAATGATAATAAAGACTTTATTTATAGAGGCAACACAGTTAGGCAGAGCCCAATCTTCCCTGTGAGCCTCTTAACAAAAACATATTTACATATTATGTACATCAAGCATGATAAACATTGAAATAAAACATTTATAAAATATATACAATGAGAAAAATAGGAAATAAGGAAAACAATAACAGTTCAATGATCCATAATAATCCATGATATTCTTTGAATCAACTTAGAATAGTTAAGATTTAACTGTATTTATAAGTTAACAATATAAGTTAGGTTTATAATTTACAACTTTACATAAATTAGTGTTCTTACTCATTTGAATTATAATTATTTAATTATCTATTAACCTAAAATAAATTCCCTGGCTTGTAGTCATGTGATCTACAAATTTATGAAATTATTTTTATCATTAAGTCTGAATCCTCTGCACGAAAAACCTTGTTGCACGATGGTTAACTTCACGCAGAAGAAAGCAATGCACATGGTAAAACGTTTCCAGTACGGTCAAAATTTTTCCTTTGTACCTGTCTATCGGTATGATATTTAGCATGAATTTTTATCGTCCTTTGGGAGTAAATGCCTGATTCGGCTCTTAAATCTCAAATTAACCTAAAGCAGACTATACATGTATTCTATCAAAGCTTATAATAATTACATGTAGTACTATTACAACTTTTTTCATTTATTATCCTTAACTAGCTGAGCATGTGTATGACTGAAATGATGATGTCAGCCTATCAAACAAAGTGCTCTTTATCGTAATTCGTTTGTTGGTGTCATGGAAACCATGTGTCACTTATTCATTAATCCTTGTAAGTCAAATGATTTAACAACATATGACAGAATTGTACCATTAGGGGTATCGCCTATTGTTTAAATCTTCCGATCATAGGTAATTATCGAATATTGATATAAACCTTATTAGACTTAGTGTCGCTGTACGGAGGTAAAAGATGAACAATGGGAATGCGTCTTAATGGCCGTTTTTCGCTCTGCTGAGGTGTCGTTCATTAAAGGTAAAACATAGAGCAAAATCGACAGGGGAATTCTAATATGCTACTCTGCAGAGGTTGTCACTCATTAGAAGTGCTGTTAGGAGAGGTTATACTGTATTTGATCTTTCAATTTTCTAGTAAATTTGACCTTTTATGGACTACCTGACTGTACTAAAAAAAACCATGTTGTAAAAACTGAAGCATAAAAATTCTGCCTCTCTGTGAGTGTAAGTAATGTCAAGTCTGACTTGAAAGCAAAGATTAAAGTCTTATTGACTGATGATAAAAAGTTTGGTTATATCAATTGACTGCGTTTAAAAAAAATCAATCAAAAGAAGGATCAAGAGCCGAATGAAACAAGTATGTAACTCTGAGTTTATGTATTAAGTTCATACTTTTGTTTGTTCTTAGCTATTGAACACTTTTGTCAATATTTCTTGTTTGTTCCCACACTTAACATATAAATTTAGTTTAGTTTTGTGTGTATTGTATATTCTGTTGAAACATTTGTAATGGCTTATCTTGTTGTTTAAATATATACCCTAGTATATGTATTTTGCATTGGATATTTCCCTTTAGTTTTATTCTGTGAAGCTTGCATGGTCAAGTGATTACGATGCTGGACTGGTAATCATTGGGTTAACAGCTCCATGTTTGTTCATATCACCAGGAAACTTTGGATTTAGGCAATGTGTTTTTGCTGCAAGCCCTCCTATTTGGCAAGCAAAATATAAATCTATATCTCTCAAATTTTGAGTATATTTTTGTTCTGTCAACAAAACATTTCATTTTGGGGCAAGTAAAATTTATAATTGGTTGTCCTTCTAGACAACCTACTTCAAAAGAGAAAGATCATGATTCTTAAAATATTTTATAATTTATAAAGAAGTATAGAGGACATTTTGTTTATTTCAATGTAAGATCAATTTTTATTTCACAAGTGAACTAAGAATGTAATATTTTCACAAGTGGCAAAGCCTTGAGTGAAAATATAATTTTATAATTTTCTTAGCTCATGAGTGAAATAATTAGATCTTACACAGAAATAAACAAATTTTCTGTTTATCATTATGGTTCAAACTGGCGTTATTTATTGTTTAAGTCTGATATGCCCTCCGAACAGCGCATATAAAACAGTGAAAGTAACAAATTTATTTTCATTATTTCAAAACAGTGAAATATCTAATTTTATTTCATGGATGAATTCCATTACTCCACTGGAAAGCATATAATAAACAATATATATTCTCTGGTTTGTTTCTCTATCTATACTTTTTCTCCTATACTAAAGTCCCAGCTCTTATTGGACAAAAACCATATAGATAAAGTTCTGCCAGTATTTAGCTAGACAAATTTATTAGAAACATTTATAAATGAAATCCACAGAGGTTTTTTGGAACATCCATATATGGTATTCATATTGATTCTCGTGTTTCCTTGTATGCATACAAATGTAGCTGAGGAATTACACCAATCATGAATATGCTAATTATTATAGACTTGAGTTGATGATTCATTTTATTACAAAATTGTCCTGCGGATACAAGTTAAGTGTGTTATATAACGGGAACACTTGAAGTGAGTTGTTCACTATTGAGTGCTGGAGTACTGATGAAGTGATAAGTCATGTTTTTTTGTTTGTTTGTTAGGCTCTTTTATCATTTGTTGTGTCAAGGCCTGACAGACTCCTTGAGACTTACAGATATTAAATGAATGGACATTTCTGTTGCATAATTATATTGGAAATATTTACTTGGAGACCGTGCAGAATATTTTAACATTGTGTTGTTTAATATGATATGGAATAATAATTTTTTTGACAATTTTTTGTGGTATGTTAATTGATTATTGTGTGTATAACATGTTTTTTTTCTTATGGGTGATTTTAAAGATTTATTTACACTAGAGCTTGCAGGATGCAGCTTTCTGTTTTTATGCTGTAGAATTATCACTGCTGGTTTTGAAGTTTGTCATTATTGTTGATACGGTTTTTAATAACGAGATGCATGGTTTTGTTGTGAGTGTATTATAATGAGGAATAAATTACTAGTATCGATAGAATATTACAAAATGTTCTAGTTTGCCACAGTTATCTTAAAACGAGACTTTTTCCATTAACGTATTTGTTCTGTTTATTGTCATTTCCTTAATTTTTGACAGGCTCTTTTCATATAGTTATAGACCCATTGATCAATTATGCAGTTTGATATTTAAATTAATACTTTTTACTTTCCCAAATAAATTTCTCTTTAACACCCATGGCTTTCTTAGTTAGATAAGATGTAGACTATTTGTTTGGGCTGCTGCGAGTATCCGAGTACTCTGATACTCGCGATCTCAACCAGAAAATCGAGTACGACTATTGGGCACTTCCTAAATCAATGGATCACAATCCATTTTTACAAAAAAAGAATGACACTTTTCAGCTAAATTTCCTCGATAATAAGCTATACCACAAACAAAAACTTTGTGCACCGCTATTATTTTGAAAATCTTGCCCATTTTCTGCACACGCGAAAATCCTCTTCTGAATATCTTACATGACTTTCCATGTATAGAAGCTTCTGTAGTTCTTTACTTATTTTGTTAATTTTACAACATATTTATATCTGCGTTATGTATATGAGTTCCTGTATGCTTTTTCATTAACTAGTGATTCGTGGTTTGATTTGTGAATTGTTACTCATGAATCGTGGTTCGGATCGGATCACCACTTGCTCAATGATCCACAGTCCTACTATTTGTGTTTCATGTAGAGAATGGTTTTATTATAATCATTATTTATCTAGTTCTCTCCAGCCTCGTCTGCAGACTTATATATTATTCTATAATGTAAACTCATTGTATGGGACACTTTCAGAATTTGTAAATGAATAAAAAAGGAGTATTGATTAATTTTATATTTAAAATTATGCTAAACGTAAAGTTTGCTTTCATATTTTAAAATGAATAGTCATGCTGTTTTTATTTCTGGCTCATATTTGTTTAAATTATCATTTTTTATTTGTCCAACTGTCTATAATACATGTAGGTTATAAAGGTAAAATAATTAGGACTTATTTTGACTGTAACTGGAATACAAATTCTCACTTGCCAAGTTGCCATATGCAAGTGGATTTTAACCTGGGTGAGTAAAAATAGCATATAATGGGCCCATTGCAGGTGGTAGTTCTTCTGCACCTAATCTTACTTCAACTGTGAAAGGTTTTGGCTATTTTTAAATCAGCTTCTGTAGTTGAAGATAGAAGGTGGGTTGTGTTATGTTTTTGTAGTTATGTTCAAGGTGGGCTCCTTACTTCAAAGATGGGCCCCTAAAGTCTATTGTTAGGGGTCCCTGTGACTGAGATTGGGAAATCTGTATCCCTGCTTTAACATAACATACTCTAAGGTAAGGGCTAACGTGACAAAATGTTTTAAACATAAGCAATCTATCGGAGCTTAGAGCAAAGGAAAGTGATTTTCATCTAATTCAACTTTTCAAACTACAATAAATTTATTTTGCAAACAAATAGGTACTCTATTTCTTGTCATTATTCAGATGAATTATAATTCTTGTTTATTTCTATTTCAGATAAGAAAATGAAGTAGTTATGAAATTGTAACACATTTTGAAGGCAGTGAATACCTGATTGGTTTCAACATATATTTGATTATGACCACAGGAGTAATTGACTCTCATATCACATGTAAATGTTCACCATTAAAAATATCAACAAAGTCGGTGTATCCTCAATCAAGATTTAAGCATGCCTCATGTATACATGAACATTATGTGTATGTTTTGGCGGGAAAGGATAGAAATATATCACTTAAAGATTTTTGGAGGTTAAATATTGGTGAGTTATGCATATTCATAATTTTTGTTTTAAATTCATTCAATTGATAACAGGTTTTTTTGCAATAAATTTAACATTGTTTTAGTACCTATCTTTAAAAGTCAAGTGTCAATGGGCTTGGCCAATTGGTTACCACGTTGGACTGGTAATCATTGGATCGGCAGCCCCGAGTTGGTTTGAATCCCATCCAAAACCTATGCTGTTGTTTCCTTAAGCAAGAAACTTGTCCTACTTGGTACTGGGAAACCACAAAGCAGACTCGAAAGTGATGAATCTAAGTTGTAAGAACTTGTTTCACAATAAAGCTAGAATAAATTAGTATAAAATTTTAAACTGCTCTAACAAGCATGGCTTTCAATTTTTGAAGAATTATTTGTTTTGGCCAGTAAATACTTGGTTTTGCACAAGTGTGGTACAATTTATAGTTGGTAGTTCTACTGGGCAACATATTTCAAAAGTTAATGTCAAACCTTGTACCAAGGCAGGTGGTTCTTCTATATGTAATCAATCATATTGTTATAAGCATCATAAACTGGTAACCAGTCTGTATGTTTTCGCATCCTTATTATTAAAACATGTTGTATCATCTATATGCTTGTAGCTTCTATGGTATGGGAGCGTCTTAGTTTCCGTGGTGACACACCTTCACATCTTGAAGGTCATACATTGGTTTCTTGTAAGGTTAGTATTTTACCTTCTTTGTGAAGAGTATCTAAAATTTAATGTTTTACCCCATACCCTGTATTGAACTTTTCTACTTGATTTTAACCAGTCCCAAGTCCTGAGATTGGAGTAGGCAACTAATAGTAGCAGTACTTGGTCAAGATTTACAGAATCAAGGGTGTGGAATTTCAAGTTTTTTTCAAGTCCACAGACATGTGGAATCTAAAAATCAACTTGCTCCATGTCAAAATGCACTTGTACAGAAGTTCAAAAATCTGAAGTTTCACAGTCTGTAATAATTTTTGATGTCATGCCTTGATGTATTATCATATGAGTAAATGATTTACAAAATTTGGTAAAATTTGAGTGCTTTGAACAGCTTGTAATTTGACCGTGTCAATGTATGGTTGTCCCAACTTAAGGGTCTCCAACCAGTTGTAAGTAAAATTATCCATAATATTTACCTCCTTGAAAACAGACTTTTGATGACATCCCTAGATTTCATCTTAATTGCCCTATCTCATTTAAGGTAGTGGGTTGAGGATGGGAAGGGGTTTTGAAATTACTTTTATCATGACTGTTATAAAAAATTGAATCATTGACTCATTGTGTAAATGGGGGGAAATTAGGTTTCGGTCATGACTATGTTCCTCTTGAGTTAAGGAAATAAGGAAATTATAATACTTGTACTGAACATAAGATATAGGAAATCAGTTTGTTATGTTAACCATTATAAGTGTTATTCACTTAAATGATGATTTTATCTAACAGACTGTGTGACTGTTGGGGAAGTAAATACTTTGTCCAGGGTTGCATATATGTTTTTTTATGAGTACTAACTCACTTTTATTGTTCGTTTTTTCTCAACTGTCAAAGCATGAATAATTTCACTGTGACTTCGTGCTCTTTGTCTAACACTCCTGATATTGAGATAGTGTGTAATCATTCTCCATGAAATTATTCATGCTGTGACAGTTGAGAAAAAACGAACAATAAAGTCCTTATATTAAGGTTAAAACTGTACATTCATTTATGATGAGCAGTAACACAATTGATATTTATCTGGTACAAATATTTCTTCTAACTCCTCTTATCAAAAGAACTTTTAATAGATGCAATTTTAAGTTAAATGTAATTACAATGTATGCTACATGTATTTTATTACATTTCAAAGTCTAAGTAGTTTGAAACTTCAAGTATAAGTTGGTTGTTAATACTTAAAACAATGGTTTTGATCACAGTATGTAGAGATATGATAAAATAAAAACTTAAGCTCTAAAGCTATAACATCCTGTATGCTTGGTATGATATTTTCAGAAATTATTATTACTGTTTGGTGGTGAGTTTGGTGACTCATTGACAGAATCTTCATTATGGATAATAAATCCAGGTAGGTTGTCTCCCTTTAACTTCATTAAAATACTATGTATATTATCTCCCTTTGTAGGAATATTGGCTTATTTATGCTGTTGTCCTGTCAAAACTTTGTAACATCAATTCCAAAAAGTTGAGATATTAGGATTTGACTTGACAGTGACAGTTTCTTTTATTTAAAATTATGCTTTTTTGCTGATTTATATTATTTCTTCTTATTCCAAATCTGACTTATTCTTTTTCTTTCAATTTTTTAAAAATATTTTGTTAGATGATTGTATCTTTTACTTAAGTATGTCCTATGAAATGACACCACTTTTCTCTTGAGATGACATCATTTTATATTCATAGTTTCATTGCAATGAAAAATTTAAATTATATATTTTATTATAAGTTCATGAATAACATCACATTTCATTTCAGATCTAGGTTATATAAGAAAGTCTGTATTAGATCCAGGTTCAGATCGACCATGTGTAAGACGTCATCATTCAGCTGTTGTTTATAATGGTGCCATGTATGTGTATGGTGGTTATATTGATATGAAAGGTTCTAGTTCTGAACTCTGGAAATATCATGTTGGTATGTATGGCTGTAATTTATTTTTTTATCAATTATGTGCTAAATCATGTCAACTCAGTGATGACCATTTTACAGTGACCAGCTTAACCTAACCTAAGTTTCCATGTCTGTAACCAGTTCATACTCAATTACCCTGCCAGAAGGTTGGCATCGTCTCCATATACCTTAGTAATCGGAGATTTATATTGTATAATATTAGATATCATAATGATCAATGTTAGCCTGTCCAACTTATTGTGAGCAATAGACTGAATTTAGAAGTCATGGGTACTACTGTTAATCAAGAAATTGTTTAGCAAATTTTCAGTAAGTGGTTTATGAGGTTTTAGTAATTTTATGAAAGTTATATTGTCACTAATTGGCTGATTGCTTTACAGTCGGGTTAATTCTATTTTTAGCTTGACTTTTCAAAGAATGTTAGAGCTAATGCTATCACTTTAGCTTCTGTCTTTTGTACAACGCCATTGAATATGTAATATAGAAATAGGCGTTTAATCAAATGAAGAAGTTTAAGAAGTTTAAGTTTCTGTATTGACTTGCTTATGAGGTTTAAGTTTTGTAAGTTATATACAATGTATTTTTAACTCTAAGATATTTTATTGAAAGTTGGCATACTTATTTAATGGGTCTATATCAGTGATACTGTGAAGGGACATTTAGTAGGAGCAGTGGTCCAGTGGTAAGATGAGGGCTTCGAGAGGTTCTGGGTTCGATCCCCACTAGGAGCACTGTTAATTTCCTTGAGCAAGAAATTAATCTACAATTGTTCCACTCCACCCAGGTGTAAATGGGTACTGTGAGGGATTGCCTGCCTGAGGGTGATTTCAATGATTAGGAGTTATTGTACAAGATTGTAAAGTCGGCTGAACATGTATATGGAAGCAGACTTTAAACTGCCCTTAAACGATGACGTAACTTTTTTTAATTTGACATAACTCTGGATGAAATTTTTATTTTGATACAGATGATGAAGAATGGGAGTTGATATCATCCCATCAACAATCACGTGACCTTCCTGGTGGTCGTCATGGACACAGTGCTATAGTTTATAATAAACATATGTATATATATGGTGGTAATACTGATCTATCATCCAAACAAGATCTCTGGTCATATAGCTTTGGTGAGGATTAGTTAATTTTATTTTATAATTTGTTGTTTTTAAAACTTTTACTGGTTGGGACATGGCCAAAATTGGCTATTTTTCACTCTATCTGGCTCTTTCCAGATACTCTTATTTCTTTAGGCCACTACAAGTTGATCATGTGTTCTACGGATTTTTCTGGGAAAAAAATGGGCCAAGCAAGAGAAGAAAAAAAGTTAAATCTTAAATCAGTTGCTTTATATAGCGGTTAGACCAAATTTTTATGAGCGAGCGAGGAAATAAAAATATTTTTTTTTGTAAAAACCGTCAAAATTAAGGTGCAAGCGAATCCATAGAACATATGATCAGCTTGTTGTGGCCTTACTTATTGACTGATAGATAATAATTAAGAAAACCCCATTTGATATTATTAACCTGCATAAACTAACAACATAATATATTTTTATTCATATAATATTGCTTAAGTAAAAATACTTCTGAATATACCACACTTTCTTGTTTTGAGCATATTAGTAATTATTGTGTAGCCAGCTCTGTGTTTTTTCAAATAATATGTACTTCCAAAACCTGCATCTTCCATTCCTTGAGCAAGAAACTTTATCCTAGTATGTCAGTAATGGGGTATCAGGAAATGAAATTTAAGAATGATTTATTTAAATTGTGTATGTAGGAACATGTTTCACAATAGAGCTAAAATAAATAAGCAGGGCTTGACGTTGAAGGTCTTCTGATTGTCTGTTATGACCTATATTTGGGTTCAGGCAACTTGTTACTGCTAATAAACATTTGGTTCTTGCTAGGAAAATATTTAGCTGTTTGTCCAGTCGAGCATACTTGATTTGAAGATAAATGTTGAGCCTGATTTGTATAAACTTAACTGTGATAACTTCATGCATGTATATGTTGTACAAATATTTCAGGTGTCAATAGATGGGATAGATTAAAGTATAAGTATGGTCCTCCATCTTTGATAGGACATACAGCAACATTGGTATGTAATAAAATGTATTAATTAATTATCATTAATTAATGTAAAAAAGTATGTGTTCTCTATTTGAATAACATGCAAGTCTTTATATTATTGTAATCCATTGTTATCTATTGGTACCATAGTACATCAGCATTTGACAGTAATGTCAATTTTCCTCCTTTAATAATGTAAATGAAGAAATTGCTGGCCTTGTGGAAGGATAGGTGAGTAGTGGTTATAGACAAGCCTGAAGGGTCCAAGAAAGCTAGGTTAGGTACCCATAACATAATTGTTAGTTTTCTTGTTTCTGAAATGCTAGAAATTTGCTTGTTAAATGTGATTGTTTGCTCTAACTCATCTTTACATGATGTTTTGCAATTAGGTTAATCATCAATTTTGTAAATTACTATAATTGTAGTCTTAATTCTCCGTAAGTTATTGTAAATGACTGAAGGATGAATTATTGTTCTGTACTGAGTTTGAATATTAAAATAGAAGATACTTACTAGTAAAAGTCTGAATCCCTGTCTCCTTGAGGCATCTAAAAGAGTCATTCTGTAAGCTGACTGTTGAACTTGCAAAAAAACCGCATTAAATAGATAGTGTGGTTTTTTTTGCCATAAAATTTTCTGAATTTTGAATTATTTTCCTTTAGTTTTTTCATTATCTTTTAGAATAATTAATGACTGTGCAAGGTTTTTGTTATTAGATTCCAATAGTCTGTATGTTTGGTTAACCTGTCAATATCACTGTCTACAGAAATTTGAACATGATTTATTGATAAAATGTTTCTTAGTTTAAGGTAGTCAATCATCTGTGAATCAGCTGATTTCAGCAGACTTTGGCCTCCTTGGATCTACAAGCTTATACATTGTATTTAGAGGATAGTTTGCTTATTTCAGTGAAATGTCAATATATATTTCAATTAGTGAACATTCTCACGAGTGACATAGTCACATGTGAAAATGTCATTTTCTGAGTTCACAAGTTGAAATAAAAGATCTTATTCCAAAATTGACAAATATGTTGTTGTTTTTTTCATGCTTTTATCAGTGTTTGGTGAGACATATTTTTACAAAAATATAGCAAAGGTTATTACAATGAGTAATACAAGTGAAGACCCAATTAGACCTGAATTAAAGACATGGTTGATCTTTTTAATCTGATTTTAAAATTCTTTGTATACATTGCAAGTTAATTTCAGGTTCTTGTTGTTTTATTTCAGATTGGTTCACGTATGTTTGTATTTGGTGGTGAAACTAATAGACAATCTGTCAATCAACTATGGTACTTCTGTTTAAGTAAGTATATGACTGGGTGAAATAGTAAGACTCAGTTGGTAGCATCTACTGATCGCTGGGCCATGGGTTTGATTCCCACTTAGATCTTTTTTCAGTAGGTAGATCTGGGAATGGCCTTATGTAAAGTGTTTATTTAGATTTTGGTTTCAGCTGCTTGAAAACTTGTTTTTTGGTTGTTACCAATATTTCATTATTAAAAATAGTTATTTGTACAAATAGTAAATGAGTACAGATGACAAGTGACAAGTATTTGGACCATCAAAGTCAATGTTCTTTACTGCCCAACAGGGGTCTTTTTCTTCTTGAATAAAGCATTAGGGACTAAAAAAATAAAAAATGCATGATTTTGCAATAACCAGGGTGGTCTAAATTGTTGAACTTTACTGTACTGGAGTTTACAATGTACTACATACATAACTATGATACTTATGCTGACTAGTTTATCATTGTTGTCTAGTCAAACCGTCCTTACTTCAATTAAAAAAAGGTAAAGTTACGAGATTTTGACTAGACAACAATGTTATGCTGAACTATATTGTTTATTGGGGGGGGGGAGGGTTGTCAAGATCTATTTGAGTGATGGTTTGTGCACAAAAGATGCCATTTTTAATCCCATAGGTAAATGTTTTCGCACTGGTTAGGATGTTAGTCTGGGGACCTGCCATGGTTTCTCCCTTAATTAAAGCTGCTGTAATCATGAAAGTAGGAAATTTTAGATTATAAAATTTTGAACTTTCTCCTGTGCTATCCTACTTTAATTGTTTTTTTAATGCTGTTTGAAAACTCCAATAAACTTATTGTTTGTGTTTTATATTTTAGAAACTCTGAAATGGACTCAACTTATGTTGAAAGATCAAATTCCTGCTAGGACTTATCATTCTGGACATTTTGTGTCACCTGCAGCTCAGCAAGATTGTTCCGTGAAAGCTAGTTCCGTACCTTATCTACAGAAAAAAATAGCACGCCTTAATCTTGAGAGACCTCGCTCCAGTCCTGGTGTACGACCTGGATCATGTGAATCTAAGTCACAGGGAAGCTTGCCAGTACGTGATGGAAGTTTGTATTCTAAAAACTCTGTCTTTCCGAAAAGTTTGCATAATACAAAAACTTGTCAAGACACTAAGCTAGAAAAGCCAAATATTTTAAGTTTACATCGTGACGGAAGTACAGACAGTTTAAAACTTGAACCATCACCGTCAGAAAACACAGCTGATAAGTCACCGCTGTGTTCTAGTGAGACTGATATTAACTACAATGCAATAGATACCTTGGACAGGAATACAGTTCTGTGTGGACTTGATAACCCCGGTATATCGGACAGTACGGAAGAACTTATACGTGAAAACCGTCTGCTTCGCTCTCGATCCCGGTCTGAATTAATCTGTGATAATAAAAAACTGCCATCAGCATTTGAACGATCTCTAAGTTACACTACAGAGGTTGAAAATAAGAAGCTACTTCATGATAGAAATTCTGTGTCATCTATTTCATTACGATACATACAGCATCGTTCAAATGTTGACGAAAGTGACGTGGAGACATTTTACTCCAAGAAAACTCGACTTGATCCAGAACTTGTGCTTGAAGATCTGGAATTCTCGGACTGTTTTCCAAATGATGTGAAAATTCCATACCCTAGACATGTGTCAATGCAAAATTGCAGTAAATCTGAGGAATCCCTACTTTACGATTCGGACAAGTTGGAGACCATTTATTTAGATGATATGTTTGAACAAAGTTCGCGGAAGCAGTTAGTAAACTCAGGGAGAAATGGATTTTCATCAGTTAAATTCGAAAAAAACAAAAATGCTGTTTATTTTCAAGAAAATTTAAGTGAGGCGTCTGAATTGAACAAAAATGTCAAGAATCAGAAAATGTCAGTATTAGAAGCCCGTCAAAAACAACAATCAAGTCATGAAAATATTTCGTCCCATTTGGAAAATACTGAGGAGATGGAAATGGAGACATGCTTAGAAAATGAAGGTTTTATTCAGTCATCTGATTGTCATCCTAGTGAAGTGAATAAAGACTTAAGATCATCGATTGGACCTAAAAGTGAATCGAATAGGGAGATTCGAGTTAATAAGGTAAATAATATATTGTTTGGTTGTCATTTTGCTGAGGACAAGCAATTGTGCCATTTGTGTATGCAAACTGAAACTAATTGCCTGCCCATTAAGTGATTATTCTAAAGCAGAATACCAGGATGCCATTCAATGCCCTTTTTCTCCCCTCCCTGATCTTTCTGCTTTTCTAAATGCAAAAATACAGAATTATTTTGAAACAAAAGCCTTCTGATGCAATCTGGTTAAACCTGATTCAAAATTCTCTGCTCACCTACTCACTATCTTGCTATTTCGTTTAGAGGGTCATGTTCAAGTGACCTTTTCTCAATATAATATGCATAATGCAATCATTGTGTAACTTGTTGACATCATCTAAGTCTTGAAATGTGACAAGAACCATTCAATCACAGCCTTTGAATAACACTGCTGTCAAATTAACTTGCAAAACTTGGTTTAAAAATAAAAAATATGAAATTAAGATGCTATTAACTGTGTTTTATCTAGATGAAAGCTATGCTTTGATTGGATGACTTAAAGGTCATCTTGAAGTTACCTTTGAAGTGACCATAAGAGATCCTATAAAATAGCTCTTTATAGGATATCTGTTTACGGAGATTGGTTCTGAGGCATTCTGTTTATTATCTACCTCCAGGTTCTTTTCTGAGCTCTTGAATAATCCTATTTTTAGGTTATTCATGTAAACATAGTGTGTATAAACATAGCCAGTTTCATCAAAAACAAATAATTGGAGAAAAAGACATATTTTAACAACTATATATTATAGTTTAAATAGTTAGTTTAACCTTGTTTTATTGACATATAATCATATAAAATTTACTATGCAGGGGGTGTGGAATTCCTAGTTTTTCCGCTTGTCCTTGCACTAGGGAAATCTTAAAATATACTTGTCTAGGGTCAAATTTCATGTGTCCAGAAGTTCAATTTTCCAACAGACATTTTGAGAACTCTGATATTAAATACATACTACAAATAATCTCTGGATTTAGCTGTTAACCAACTACTAAGTGCATACTGCCCTACATAATTAAAAATCATTGGTAGGAGGGAAAAAGTAGAAATAATTTTATGACCAATCTCCACGAAAGTATGCTCCGCCCGGGAATCGAACCCACAACCCCTCAATCAGTCGACTTGCGTGCTACCAACTGAGCTAGTTATTATAGATTATTTCCCTTTGTAATTTTTGTGTAAATGTTTTTAATTTGTTGGATATCAATATAATGTTTATATATTTCAGGTAACATCTCAGACAGAAGCTCCCTATATTATAGTATTAGGTGGAAAAGATAGTACAAGTGTTAATTTTATCAATAAATCTATATCTGTGTGGAGGATGACTATATCTTCTATTTGATTACATGTTATTTTTGTAAAATTGTATTTTCTACAGTACCCACCTTAAGATTGGAGACATTTTCTCTTTCACTTTGTTGGCCTACAAAATAGCTTTCATTGAAAATTTGATAGCCATTTCAGGGTTTAACATTATTATAACTATGTTATTGAAAAGAATCACATTGTCAGAACAAGGTTTGTTGACTTGGAGATATCATGTGCTGAATCATATTGGTGATGCTTTCATTGAAATTAGTTTTCATTCTATAGCAAACCATTCTAAATTTTCTACAAAAACTTTATTTTGAAGTGTAAAAACTTTGATAAATTTCCTTTGTCTCCAACCTTAAGGTGAGAACTGTATGTTTTAAATGTATATGTATTGTTTATACTATAGAACAAAACACCTGATGGATGAAAAATCTGTCTCTGAAATTCAATTTGGTGCATAATCTTTCCTTTCCCTCATTCCCTCACGGCAGCCATGTTGTTTTTACAAAATGAACTACAAAATTTTCTAATATGCATAATAAAAGAATATTTGATAATTGTTGAAAAATTTACTATGTGAATGAAATACCGGTAGTGTAATGTCTCACAATTTATAAAATTTGGAATTAGGGCTGTCATGATACCCCAGAAGCGTACCGCGATATATTGCAATACACTAGCTCCGTATCGCGATACGTACCGCGATATATTGCTTTGCAAACCAAAGAGGTCCTGGCTTAATCCCTCTGCCTTAACAACTTATTAAACTGCTCAGTTTGTTAGTATGGATTTTGAAAGGAAAGTGCCTGTAGCAGACTTGGGAAAAGCTGCACATTTTTAGAATTATGGAAACATATTAACCATGAAAAGTAAATTTAAGAATATAACTTCATTGTGTATTGTTTGCAAGTCGTGTAATGTAAATAAAATTTTAACCAATGTATATTTTTACTTGTAACATTACAGTCCAGAGATTACCATGACAAGCATATTTTAAGAATACGTAAGAGTCAAATTTTATTGTCATTTTTCGTGACAGTCATGGCAAACTTACAATAGCATAATTATGAAACTGTAAAAATGAGTTTCCTTTACATTTATTGTATGCATATCGTTTAGAAATAATTTAATTTTTTTTAATGATAAACATTTTGACATGATATAGTCTAGCCTCTTTCTGTTGGGTCAATAAGGGCTACAATAATGTTTTGCATATAAAAATGCCTAGGTGTGAAGAAACAAGAATATCTATAAAGAAGCTGATGAATTGCTACATTTTCCGATCAAATAAAAAAAATTGCATAATACCGGTACGCTAAATTCATACCATGATACTTATCGTTGCAGCTGCGTATTGCAATATACCAGTATACCTGTATATCGTGGCAGCCCTAGTTGGAATTACATGGCATTGTTTTAACTTCTGTCTCCCACATAAAAATGAACAGCCCTACTATTATTCAGACATTTGCCTGATTTCAGTCTTTTGAATCCATTTTTCCTTATAAGGACATTTTCTGGTCTAAGATAATGAGGCCTAGACTAACTTTTGTTAGCATAAATCCAGTTTACATTAGCAATCACAAAAAGTTTTATTATACCCCCAAAAAGATAATTTTGGGGGTATATAGGACTTTACAAGTCAGCTTGTTGGTTGGTTAGTCGGTCTGTAGCTTATTCCATGTCCACTCATTTCTCGGCACCTATTTTTCTGATACGATTCAAACTTCATGCATATACCAGATATCAGGCAGACATGTGCATATCCCATTTTGGTTACAGTCCATTGATTTTTGCAGAGTTATTACCCTTTGATGAAAAAACTTGTCCTCTCATTATCTCGGCACCCAATTTCTTGACAAACACCCGTTTTGGCGGGTATTTTATCACATTCAGTGATAGGCCTAGTTTTTACTTAGTTTTCTCAAAAAAGGAAGATTTTTCATGTTATATAGAAATGTATGTCATAATGTGTGGATTTTTATCATATTAAGTTATATATTTGCTAGTCATATTATTGTTGAATGTTAATCATTTAGTTATTTATTGATATTGATTCATGTATCACATTCCATCACACTATATTAATGTATAAAGCTATATTGGACTAATTGTACGACAAACATTTCAAAATGTGTTAAACGTTTCTGTCTTGCATTTAAAAAATCATTTTGAACCCAGGTATGTTGTGCAGTTGAGGCAGTAATACCCTCTCATGAAAATTGAACAATAGTGTTAATTATACCCCCGCTTAGAAGAAGAGGGGGGTATACTGTTTTACCCTTGTCCGTGCGTGCGTCCGTCCGTTACAAAATTTCCTCAGCAACTATAACATGCAGCAGCCTAATACTTTGCATATTGCTTCATCCCATAGTCCCATGTGGTGTAAAGCGATTTCATGTTCCTTGCTCATCTACTTCCTGTTTGTCGCATATTTTTAGATTTTGTTAAATGAAAGTAACATTATGATAGTCATATTTCTCACAGGGGGGGGGGGGGTAACACTAGTGAGCATTAGCTCACAGATTTACTTGTTTTTCTTTGTATTGTTAATTATGTTTATTTATGCTGTCTTTTGTTTTATGAACCAAAATCTTCATTTTTCCAAAATCAAGTTAGATTTGACCTATGAACTCAGGTTAGCGTTTAAGATCCATTGAGTTTCTTGTATTGTGTTTTTACTTTATGCTTACTTTTGTAAGGTGCTTAGAAATTGGACAAATTCATTTTTTTTCATTACCATTTATAAAGTAGCATTTTCATAAACTCTCAGACTAAATGTATTGTCTAAATCTTCGTTAGTTTTGCTCATTTGATGTCAGGGACCATGTTTTATAGACTTGTTTACGTAGATGATAGTTTTTATAATGGAACAATCTGTGATAACAATCCACCTGTGTCAGTGCTTATGTTTTTTTATTTTAGATTATGCTTTAGGATCATTTTTAACATACTATCTTTTTCATTTGATCTTAGTGGATTTGATACTATGCATGTGTATGTAATTTTTATGAAAAAGTGAAATAGTTTCATTTGTTACACTTTTATCAGTTTAAAAGGGGCCATGGCAAAGTGGTTAGGACATTTGACTGGTATTCATTGGACAGCCTGCTTCCTGTTTGATAAATCAAATTACGAAACCCAGTCTGTTGTTGCTTGAGCAAGAAAGATTATCCTTCTTGGGACAACTGGGGTGGATTTTAAACTATTTTCCTACAGCTTTTGCCTGCATTATGAACATCGCAGAGAAAAAAAATGTTTTTTTTTTGTTTGTATTCTAGTTTATAACATTCTATATGATCAAACCTATTTCTTCATTCATCTATTCAATAATTTTTCATTATATAATTTTTTTTAAGCCTATATAGCTTGTTATGCATACTTTGTAATTATTCTTATGATTAAGAAGCTCACTGGAACAAGATTGGTATTTACCTAATTGTGTTGCTCTACAAATGAAGTCTTTATTATCATTAATTAATTCTATTATTATTATAAATTTTATTATTATTATTGATTTGTTTTTCTATATTATCTAAATTTTAATCAAAGTTATGTTCTCAGATATATATTATATTATAGTCTTTTTGATTCTAGATTTGTTATCTCTATTCCATATTTATTTCTTTTATCGTAAAACTTTGATTGGCCATAATTTCAGGTTGGGTTTGGCTAATCAAAGTTTTATGGCAACTTGTTCTTTCTTTTGGTTCTATTTATCCTATTTAATTCTCAAAGAATTCTTGTCATAATTTCCTTGTTGTATTGTATTGTTTCATATCATTCCGAATACTCTTATGACATTCTGTATTGTTGAAAGTTATTACTCAACATGTACATATATACACTACTCTCCAAAAGTTGCTTCACACATTTAATATTAACATCATACTCAATGGAGTTTAAAAAGTTGTAAAAGCAAGTTATTATTAAATGAATTTTGGTTTTGAAATCAGTACACTTTTCTATTAGATGTGAAATTACAAAAATATCTCAAACTCGATATTTTTTCATTGTGGTACATTGACCATAGTTTTGGAGGCTGGTGGATAACTTTTGCTGCAACTCGAAAAAAATTAAATTAAAAATGAAATGTATACATAGAAATTTTGTTTCCATGACATGACATGAATAATGAAGTTAACAGACAATGATGTAATAATTCTGAAATCTTGAACTTGGCATTTGTAGTATTTCATTTAACTGTACTGTGGAGAACTTTTAGAGGGCAGTGTATTTACATATATTTACATTTATTTTTCATGTGTACACTTAAGTACTACATACCATATGTTCCCTATTAAATGTCCCCAGGCAAGTTACATTTTTCATAAGGGGCCACTTTTATTAAGAGTATCTAAAAAAATGAAATTAAAACATGAAATATGTATTTTTTTCCAAAAAGTAGTGGGGGAGTCATGGTTATTTGACTTGTATGGGGTAAGATGAAATCAAAATATTAAACCTGTATATTTAATAGAAACATAATTTTCACCCAATAAAAAACATGTACATCTTTTTTAATGTGATATTTTTATATACATTTGTATTTGTATAATTGTGAGGTTCTATAAAATAACCTTTCAGATTTATCTTTCATATCTTAAACAGCGTAAACTTTGGCCTATTGTTTATACTTTTCTACTTTAACTTACTACTGCTTTATTGGATGGCCTTGATGCTAATTATAATGGTGATGATTATGACGATGATGAATTTAATTATAATGATGATGATGATGGTGCTGATAATGAGGGTAATGAACTGTTGTTGATGTAGATAAAAGTCTGTTGTTTTATTTGTGTCTCCTTTGTAAAAGTAAATTTTATTATTATAAATGATTTTATAATGATATTGTTCTTTGTATTCAGGCAATAATTATATCATGGCATTCTTTTTTTCTTTTTGTGTACACTCATAATACATAATTATATATTGTATAAAACTCTTATGTTCATAATACTTTGTCTTTATGTTAAAAAGCCTTGAGGGGGCTGTAAATAATAATGAATATAGATGAGACCAAAGGCAGCCAGCTATTACCTAGATTTTTGCCTGAGTTAAATAAGGGCTAGTTATTCCATTATAACTTATTTTATTTCACAGATTTAAACATGTGTGTTTAGCTAATGCTTAACTTTTCTGAATAACACCAGAATCTTCTGGATACGCTGTAAAAAATAAATTCTTAGGCTGATTTTTAACTTCATAATCAGCATAGATTTTGCTACATGTAGATTGACACAAAAATCAATATACAGTTATTATACACTCACTGAAATGGTTCAACAAAATTTACTGTCGTTAGTATGTATTAATTTTTGATGCCTGTACTGACTAAACAAAATCTGTGTTGATTATGGCGTTTGAAATCTATCAGTTTTTAGAAATATACCTTATATGTATTAAATAGAGTTTAACAGTTTTTGACTTGGATCTGCCGGCTGCCTAAGGGTTAGACATCAGGAGAATGTTGTATATACAGTATGACTATAGTTGTATGTAAATGTGTAATACTATATATATATCTGTGATAACCTTTTACTTCATATAAAACATTATATTCTATTGTGTTAACATATTCTGTATCAACTTTGTATCTGTATCGACTTTGTAATCTTCATATTTAATCTGTATCATTTATTTTTCATTATATTTTTTTTCTCTATATTTTGTGTTGAAAATATTGTACCGCCATCCACAACCACCTTTATTGGTATACTCTGTAAAAGTTGTCCTAAGACGGATTAATACATAACACACTTTGGTAACTGCACTATCTGTTACTGACTTAATGCATGCATATGATATTAAAATTTTATTATTTTGTCTCGGGTCAATGTAATCAATCTTTAGATGCAGGAAACTTATGGTTTATTTATGGAGGGTTGCCTGCAAGACTGTAGTAACTCCCTTTTTTACGCAGTGCATTTACTACTGTCTTGTGGGTAACTCTCGATATGTATGTTCATTAGCTACTAGCTAAGTTTATCATTTAGCCATTGACATGAAGATAATCATTATAATGACTTTGATTTTTATCGTAAAATAGGTTTTCTAATATGATTAATTAATTAATTAATCTCTCAAATACAGCTCTAAAAAGTTAGTTACAATGTATTGTTGGGTTTATGTTGGAAGGAAAATGAAAGAGACTGATTTTGAATATTCATGAATAAAAGATCACGCCCTCGTTTGAGCTTTTGTATAATTTATTCATACATGTATTAACAGCATTATAATGACAGCGATATTTGTCTTTTGTACTGTTTGATGTTTTTATTTACTTGTACTAGAAAATAAAGGGCAATGGTCGAGTTCAAGATTTTAAAGCTAAAAGTCTTTGGTTAGATTCACAGTCTCTGCAGGTTATACCCTTACATGTAAACTTGGTATTTAATATTTGTTATCCTTTATTGAGGGAAAGCTTGTCAGACCTGGATCTAGTTTTGTAAAACTTCTCTGAATGCATGAAAATTAAGTACTTAGCTTTAAACAGCACCATATTTTTCTAAATTATACATAGTGCCTTTTTGTATTGATATGTTTATATTAATGCTTGTATCGTACCATTCTTAAGTGGAAACTTTTTTATGCTTGTCAAATATCGAATATTTTACGTGAATATTTTCTGCTCTCTATGTAAAATGAAATTTTTGTTCAGTTTTTTGCATAAATTGTTCAGAATGTTAGTAACCAGAATAGTTTTAATGGTTTTTTTTTGTTTTAGACCAATCTACGAGGAAGTTCAAGAGTTATGGCTGTCTGATAACAAAATTTATTTTCAAATTTTTTCTTCTAATTTTGACATGGTCACATGACATAATAATGAGGATGCTATTGTATGACAAATTTGTCCTTTTTATTGACCTAGTTCAATTCTATTATATTGATCAATATATTTTATAGATGTTGAATATTAAAATATCAATAGATTTAAAGGGTTGAAGTATATGTAATCAGGGCTCAAATTTAACAAAAAATTGTACTTGCATATTTTTGCGAGTTGATTTATTTTCAACTAGCAAAATGAAAAAAAACTCGCATTTTTTCTCCAAATTGTAATAGCATACATAGTAACTGTTCATGATGCCATATAAAAAGAACAAAGAACACTATTTAAACATAGAAAGAACTAGGGCGCATAGGCATAGAATATTAAATATTAAACATATCTTTACAGTTAATCCTTAATTACTAGTAAAACTATCGATCTATCTGGATGTTAAATGCTGATTTGAGACTCAATAGTTAGCCAGAAATATGTTTTTGCGAGTTAAAATTAGAGTTACTGGCAATTTTCAAAATCCACTCGCATTTTGCGAGTATGCGAACTCAAATTTGAGCCCTGTATGTCATACATTTAGCTTACCGGTGGTTTGTAACAAATTTACTATTGTAACTCATATTTATTGATAATACACATTCATGTATGAATTTTATATTTTCTGAACTTTCTACATATGTATCCTTGCTTTTTAATATAACTGTACCCAGTATTTCTTTTGATTTGATCTATGTATGTGTATATTTTGTTTATGCAAATTGGCCTGATAAATATTCAATACATTACATGCTTAAGTAGTAACTTTACTACTTTTCACTGGTTTTATGTATGGAAATGATATTAAAATTGTATTTTTTCTGTCTCTGTCAATTTTAACTAGCTCTACATTGAATTTGAAACATGTTGTTATAACACCAATAAATGAAGGGTATAATGTGAACCTGGTCTCTAGTTTTTATATAGCTTGTGTTATCTCATGTTTTATTATCCAGCATGTTGCCAAAAATTTGTTGTTGTATAGAATTTCAAGTTTATAACTGTGTCAAAAATGTTATTTTTGTTGTTACCTCATTATGACAGTGTAGTATTATATTAAAATTTATCCTTGTGTAACTGGCGTACCCTTAACTCAGTTTTCCCCTGGGTAAGAATTTGGCTGGCCAGGTTTATTGTTTTATTCAGTTCTTCCCCGCCCATGTTCAGTTGTTCAAACTGATGTGGTAAACTGGACTAAGATGGGGAGAAACTGACCAGGTTGGCCTGATTTCCCCCACACCTGGCAAACAACTACTATATTTCTTGTTATAGAAATTGATATAAATCATGATTGGGAACTTTGGGGGGAATGATCATTACACCAGGTTTTCTATCAACTATAATGTTTTCCTCATTGTTTTGTACAATACTTGATTTGTCGAAGATGTTTAATGTGGTGTGTTGTTTACTTGTTGTGTTATATAAATGGTAATTGTAGTCAACAAATGTTTGAAGACATATGTGTAATGACCTTAACAAGCAATAATAAGACCCTTGCTGAGGTTTTATTAAATATAACTAAAGTGTTACACTCCCAACTGAGGTATGTCATAATTTCTAAAATATAAACTGGTTAATCCATTGTTTGATATGGACAAGAATCAGTTAGTAGGTGGCCATTTTGATTCCATATTTATGATATTAAAACAAATTGCCTAATTTTTAAACATATATAATCATAATATCAATCTTGCTCAATTTTTTATGATCCAAACTTGCTGTTTTGTTAAGGTTTTATTTTATTGATAATACACTGTACTCCTTTACTCTAAATTAAACCAACAAATCCTGACCTAAAGACAATCAAAATCACTTTTTTAGCTTTTATACATTTTTATATCCAGTTTCATAAAACAATCTTCCCCAGAAAATACTACTACTGATTTTGAAATACTCAAATCCCATATTTTTATTGTTTTGCTTTGCTCAGTGTGTATAAGGCTACAACTCCATGCTGTGCCCTGATCACACATGTAAAGTAATTTTAATGCTATTGTCTTATAGGCGATGTATTTATTCTTTAATGTTAATTTTATACTCATATTTTACCTCTATTGACATATGATATTGCTCTATTATCATCTTATTTGACAATTCAACCTGTATCATGGGCAACTTTGACAAAATTATTTTTCTCTTATTACCTAACTGGACAGAAAATGCTTTCTCTTATTATCTCCCTTAACAAAAAACTTTCCCACATTATCTCCCTTGACAAAAATAATTTCTTCTTAATTACCCCCCTTGACAAAAATATTTTCTCATATTATCTCCCTTTTCAATAATACTGTCTGGTATTTTCTTATTTGACAAAATACTTACTTTCATTTTCTCTCATTGACAAAACAATTTTTTTATTTTATCTCCATAGACTAAAGTATTTAGTCTTTTATTATCTCCCTTTGACAAAATTTTAAGCAGTTCCTTTTACCATCTCCTTTGACAAAAATCTTATTTATCTCATTATTATTATTGTATTTTTATATTGATATACATAATTATACATGTACTACCAATTCTGTATCCCTAACATATTTATAAGTCAATTTATTATTCCTTTCATTACCAGTATGTATTTTAAGTGTTATATTTTAAAATTTGTTTGTGCACTATCTGTTATCAAAATGTCAAGTAATGTTATGTTTGGTTGGATAAATTATAGGACCAAGGTTGGATTGCAATAACACTAATACAAGTACATGTAGTTTTATGTATTATATTTGTTGAATATCAAATATCTATATGGTATTGAATTGTGATACATTACTTGGTCGAAAAGTTTGTCGCGACAAAATATAACATGACTTGTCATCATATTATTGTTATTTTTTGTGTTTTTATGACTTTATGTGGATAAAATAAAATATAAAGTATAGTTAATCATGTATTTGTTTTATTTTATGTCTGAATAAACAAATTTAGAATAGCCTATGCACAATTTAGACTGTCAGCACACTCCTTCGCTATAGAACAAGGTAGACATCAAGGAATACCAACAGAAAATAGAATATGTCAACAATGCAATATGAATATCCCAGAAACAGAATACCAATTTTTACTCGTATGTCCTAAACATGTAAATTTAAGAAAACTATATCTACCTCCTTATTATTGAACTTAGCCTAGGTAGCTGATCTAGTCTATTATTACTACATTGTATGTACAAAGCCATTCTACATTAGAATGACAAAACAGCCGGCTTTAAAAAGTTCACTGTGCAAGACTGTCACCTCAGGCTCGCTTTTCCAAACAGGTATTAACCTAAGAAGTATGAATATTTGAAAGAGTTCGTGTGTGAAGAAACTGACAGAAAAATAAAATTTGTATTTGCATTTATTTTTGACAATGTCTGGTTCTAAGTGACCTACTCATGGCTAAAGTGAAGTTTTCCTACTTTTTATATTATGCTGGGTCATTCAAGGGATACATACTCAACTTGGGGTCTCACTAATGAGTAATAGTTGTTTTCACTCATCATAGAGGTGAGATGTTGGTATCACATAATTACTCAGAAAATGAACATTTTAAAAAAATGAGCTAGACCATTTGATAAAAAATGGAAGGTTAACAAATCACAGATTTTCACGGAATAATGAAATTGAGAATAGTATTCATAATTGCTCACCACAGACGCCTGTAGTTGTATGAAAATGCTTCAAAATCTCTGAATTCGTAATTGGCTGCTAAGGGAGATAAGTATGACGAAACTCCGATTGAAACGGTAAAACTTGATTTTAGCCCCAATCTTTGGACCAATCAGCGATGAGTATTTAGACTCACAGTTCGAAACTAAACATTTCGATAGAAAGAGTATGACAGTTTAATCGCTTGGTTACTTAAAAGTGACGGTAAGTAAATGATATTGAGATTAAAATTTAAAATGAACGCCATCTGGTTATCTGGTTATCTTCGGATCAATACCTCCTACCTAGGAGAACCGTCTTCAGACGTCTTCTTTCAAAGTTGTGTCTTGTTAAAAAAATATCCTCTATTAATACACTAGATGTACGAATGAATCCCCTTCACCACCGTAACAATTGTTGAAAATAATCCATCACCATCTATTTACACTAATTCAATGTACACTTAAGAGCTTATAAAGAGTAAAGTTAAAATCGTCCTAAGTAGTATTTAAGAGCTTAAATAAATCTTATATTATGTTTTGCCAGGTCTAAAAAAGAAATTGCCAACTACTGAGAGTGGTGACTCCTAATCCCTCTGCTTTTGCCGCTGATACTTGACATAGATCGATAACGATTTGCATGAATATTAAATATATACCGTCTGCATTGGGTCTCGAGCAAATAAACTTTGTCTAACTTATATGTTTTATTTTTTGACTTTTGATAGTCAATCAAAAAGGTACAGTCTAAAATAATACGTAACTGTTCATGACTTTTGAGTGAGTCAAAGTTTACATTAAAGTTTTGTATAAGGCAATTTTGGATTTCTGGAAAACAGGCTTCACGTTGAGACTGAAGAACTGGACACTTCAGTATAAAATGTTCAACTGTTTCACTGGACTCAAAACATAATCGGCAAGTAGGATCCACTTCATTTTGATTAAAAGCGACCCTCTTACTTTGAAGTATATAGGTAGATGTCAGCATCTTCAGCTTAATTGGAATTCTCGTTAGATCTCTAGGAGATTTAATTGGTATTTGTAATATTGGATGGAGTGTGCCGGGCTGGTAGACTTTATTCAGGTATTTTAGGGATGAACTGGCAGCAGCAGCGTCAAGTATGACGTTTTTCCAGTAACCATTGACTTTATTTTTGACCATCTTCTTCCATATCTGCTTGTTAAAGGATCCCGATAGGATTTCATCTGTGTCTGGTAGTGAGTACTTCAGGACCAGTTTCTTGGCATTAATGAACCAACTATTGCTTTCTTGGGTTTTCACACTGAGTTGCCTAATCGCTAGCCTTCTTTCAACTGATGACTCAGGTTGTAAACAGACATTGTTAAACATAGTGAGTATTTTTTTGTGTACTGTTGCTTCAATCGGGAGAAATCCTGACAGCATGTAGACTGCATTGTCACTTGTAGTAGTTGGCAGTGAAAGAATTTGTTTAAGCATCTTCTTCTGAAATTTTTCCAAACTTAGAAGTTGTGTCTTATTAATAAATATTACATCTAACCCATATGTGAGTATCGGCATTACATAAATGTTAAGTAGGTGAATTGAAGTGGCTGGATCTAGGCCATTATTGCCATGCAAACCAGATGACATAAGACTGTACAGTGCTTTCCGAGCTTTTTGTATATTAGAATCAGTGTGGATTTCTGAGGTTTTGCTCAGTGAGGTACTTCTTTTTATCCCAAGATGCGTTGCACATTCAACGTTGTTGATCGGACATTCATATAGTTGGAATTCTTCTCTAACAGGTGTACGACGTTTATTAGTTACGCGTAGTGCTTCTGTTTTCTTAGGTTGAAGAGTATATCGTTCTAAGTTGGAAAAATTTTCTGCTATATTAATCATAATTTGTGTTTCAAAATCATCAGTTGAGTTAATAGTTACGTCATCTGCACATGCGCTTGCACAACAGTTAATATTCCCAATGAACGATCCCAGGTTTGAAGATTCTAATCTTAGAAGTAATGGATTAATGTAACACTTATAAAAATCTGTACTTGCAATACCCCCTTGTTTGACTCCTTGAAAAACTGGAAAGGGTTTAGATCTATAATCCTGCCATTTTACAACACTATTAGAGTTTAAATGAAGACTTTTGACCAGCATCCAATGTTTGTCGTTAACACCTGAGTAATACAGTCTACGTAGTAGATGCTCATGATTCACAACATCAAAAGCTGCTTTGGCATCAAGCATAATGAAATTGCAATCCCTGCCTTTGTCCTTACATTCGCGGGCCACTTCTTCTACTATAAGTGAGGCATGTAACGGTGACGTACGTTGTGTGAATCCTCTTTGAAAATTGCTTTGAGAATGTTCTAGTTTTTCATAAGTCCTTTGTTTAAGTATATATTCAATGATCTTTTCAAAAACAGGGAGAACAGTTATTCCACGATAGTTGGACGCATCGTTGGCGCTGCCTTTGTTTTTATATATTGGGGAGAGAAGTCCGATTTTCAAAATTTCTGGAATATGTCCGGATTTAAATATAGCGTTAATTGTGTCAAGCAGGATACCTAAGTAGAGCGGCCCAGCGTTTAAAACGTGTTCTATGGTAAGTCCATTGATGTCCGCAGATTTACCTCTATTGATATGTTTAATGGCTGTATCGAGTTCTTCTGACGTTACCTCTTTGACGGGGATTTCATTAGCAAGTTTTTCCATGCAGTGCGTTTCATTTATTACTTGTGAATGATAAGACTGTACATATCTATCATTAATACTCTCACGACCCAGAATTTCAAAGTGTTTTTTAAATCCGTCAACAATGTTAAGATCACAGTATTTTGTCCCTTCGACGTAGAGATCTTCAATAAATTTAGCAGTGTTTTTCCTTTGCTTATTAACTAGCGAATGGAATAGCTTCATATCGGTTGATTTGGCTTCAAGAATTTTCATTCTGTTATTTATTTCTCTCCTAGCATGTTCCCTCCTGATGGCACTCCTAAAATCTTTTTTGCACTGCTTTCTATGAAGAGAGGTAAGGTGGTTTGGTTCTGATGGTTTACCTGCCTGTGTCCATTGCTTGACAGCCTTTCGCATAAGTTTAAGTTTCTCTGAGATTTCAGCGTTCCATACCTTGAGTTTAGGATTTGATTTCCTAGTTTTCTTAACAGAAGTGAATGTATCAGCCGATTCATTCAGAACGTTTATAAGTTTTCTACACATAGTTTCAGTATTATCTACACTACAGTTGATGTTACATGCCTGAAGATGCTGTGACACACTATCCTCATACTTCTGCAAGTCAACCTTGTCCCACCTAAGTTTTGATTTTATTTGGAAACTTTGACAGGTTTCTTTTTTGTTTTTTAAAGTTCTGATAACCGGAGTGTCTAGAGTCATAGATATTGGGTGATGATCAGAAGTGTTCACTGAAAAGGATTGCATAACCTTCTTTTCTGAAAAGTTCAAGTTATCAGTTTTCACTAAGAAGTAGTCTATTTCTGTACATTCACAACCAGCAGGATTTATATATGTTTTACCACTGTTGCAGTATTTAAAGTCAAACTCTTCTATAAGCCGCAAAAGTGCATTAAGCCTTTTTGAATGGTTTAAATTGTTCACATCTTTTTTGTTAGGAATATATTCATTCAAATCTCCTGCGATTATAATGTTATGAGAGAGATGGAAGGTAGCACATATTTCTGTGAGAATATCTATGCATTCAATAAATTCTTCAGTGGAATCACTTTTCCCTTTAGATGGCATATAGACGGACGTACAGAGAAGAGGTTTTCTATCTTTCAGCAGGTATTCAGCACACTGTATCCGTTCATTACCTATCTGTATTGGTCTTATCTGTGAGTCGATTTCATGCTTCCAGATTATTGCAGTACCTCCGTATCCTCTTGGAAGTTGAAAGGGTTGTAACGGATGGAAATGATCAGGGCCCTTAGCAGCAAAGTTAATGTTATCTGATACTTCATATATTTTTTGTAGTTTACATTCAAATAACCAATGTTCTTGCAAGAATACAATGTCATAAGATTTAATAAGTTCATTCACAGCTAATGAGTTTGCAGTCAGATTTTTGCAGTTAAGTGAGACAAGTTTGAGATGCTGCCTTTCCTTATGTTTAGGTGCAGCTAACATACTGATAAAAAATGGTTATTATTGAAAGATTGTCTTGGTGCTCTAGAGGTGACAGGCACTTGTCCATTTGTTGCCATATTGTAATTTGGAACAGGTCTAGTCTTATTGTTGTTAAGGTTTGATGAATGTGTGGCAGGCTTGGTTTGAAAGACTTCATGTGTTTGTTCACAAGATACTTTGTTCGAAGATCTCTGTTTATAAGGTGGAAGATACAGGCTCTGACCTTGGAGTGTTTCATGTAATTTATTCCGTGGTACCTGGACATAATCACTATTATTATCAAGAGTTTGAGTTGAAGAGCTTTGAAGATTTGATTTTGTGGTTATCACTTCTGCATTACTATCAATATTTGTATCTTTAGATACGGTTTGTAGTTTTCCATCTAGAAGTTGTAGTTGCTTGTCAACCTGATTTAATATAAAGTTGGTAACTTTTTCATGTATGGCTTCTATTAAACTGTTTTGACCTACTGATTCGTTGTGGTTTGTTTGCCTTATAGGTGTTGCACTTGTTGGGTTGCTTGTTCTACCTTCAAGTTGTTCAAGTCTTTTAGTTATAGTATCCAGTGTTCTTTCAAGTTCTATGTTCCTTGATTCAAGTTTTTCACAATGGGTTGCCAATCTTGAGTGCTCTTTTGATTTATCTTTCAATAGTTTGTCCTTTAGTTTTAGTTCTTCTTCAAATTTTTTAAGTTTTGATTCCTTTGTTTTCATATGCTGAATATTTTGTTCTGAGAGTCCAAAACATGAGACACAAATAGCTGTGTCACCATGGATATAAGTACACCAATTATGGCAGCTATTTAAGCACTGTTCACATGTCACAAGCCCACTGTTGTTCACTTCAGATTCACACACATAGCAAACAGTCTCAGTTTCGAGACTACCATCGGAACGGTTAAGATCAGACTGTTCGTTTTCAATAAGGATATCATCAGCCAAAGAAGAGCTCAGTTGACCTAGCCCATTAGTATGTGTAAGTTTTGGAAGTGTTAATGTACTATGGTGAGGTTCTTTTGCAGTTCTGTTATGTACACATTGAGAACAGGTAAAGAGTTCAGAGCTATTTCTCTCGTGCTCCTTTACTTCTTCCTGAGTAAGCCCCTGACACCTGTAATGTATCCAGTGAGACCCCTCAGAACAGAAAAGACTGTTGGTTCTACAGTTACGTTTACATTTTATACATTTTATTGAGTCCGAATTCAATGTGGAGGTGTTCACTTCAGTAGTTTTAGAATTTGCCATTGTTGGGCATGAAATATTGGAGTCGGTGATAGCTCGTCTGAGGCTTCTGCTCTTTTTCTCCATTTTTTTGCACTTAGATTTCGATGACTCTATAGCGTCAACTAAAATTTTGTTGAGTTGAGGTATATTGAGAGGCACACCATTCATCGTTGCGGATTTAGCTGTATTGCAAATTTTCTCAAAATGTTCTACAAGAAATAAATCTGATTGTTTGCCATTAATCATCATCTTGCAGGTAGTGGTATAGACATTTAATGTGTAATTGTTAGCATGACGAATAGTATATTGTACAATAGCTTTCCCAGTTTTATCAGTAGTTGTTGTTATGGCTGCCTCTGGGTTGTTCTCAAAGAAGAGGATAATTGACTCTTTAAGTAACTCAAAGCTTACAGCATCTGCTCTTATAATGATTTGGGAGGCATCATCTTTGTACTCAATATCTAACTGATGTTCTCTCTTTGCTGCACTTAGTTTTTTTGCAAGGGCTCTATTAACACTAAGGGTATAGTTCATTTGTAGCAGATTGCTCCTGGATACTCTATTAGATTTATGTAGTTTAGTCTGATCCACAGGGGATTCCATTTTAATGAGTTTATATCAAATTAGTTTAAATATAGTGTGACAGCAGGGCAGTCCCTACACATCAGCTAAAATATTAAGCCTATGGATATGATTTTTAATCTCTTCCGCAGTAAATCAGATGAAATTTTCTTTCACATATGTAATGGACTTGTTCTCGAGAAGCTCAGAGTTCTAGTATGAATGCACCATTCAATGTCTCAATGAATTTTGAACTTGGAATATTCAGGATGTAATGGGTTGTGAAGAATGAATTCACCAAGAATGCCAGCTAGGCCTTAAGTTTAAAAGCAGTAGGATATGGCTTCACCACCTCGTATGGTTGAATAAACAGCGGGCCAACTGAACGCCTTTGTATAGTTAATAGCACACATAGGTTATTAAATAATTTTTATTTTCTCGACAATATCATGAATATGAATCCAATAAAGTTTTAGAGTCTAAAATAGTCAATAAGAACACTTATTAAAAAGTTATAAAATACGTTGAAAAACTTTAAAAGTCAATAAAATCTATGAATGTTAATTAAAAGCCATTTTGAGACATAAAAGTATTGTTAAAAGCCGATAAAGTCTTTAAGATTATAAAAAATTTCTAAAAATTCAAGATGGCTGCCGCCACTCTGGCAGCACGAGTTGCCGAATTTCAGTTGAAGTTCATGTGTTTCAGTTCTGTGGAGTATACGACACTATTCATATTAACACAACAAAATAAAATTCAATAAAACTTCGAGATAAAACTTAGCTGTGACACTTCAAACAGTTCTAAAACTTTTTATTTCTTCCCAGCACCAAAACACGTCTTCCCTCCACCAAGTCAACGTTTCTTTTCTTATTTCTATGCATTCTGCTTCCAGACGTTGAGCAAGACTGACAAAACTTGAATATTGACCTTTCGTCCTCGTGACGGTTCGTACCCGTAGAATGGCATCACGGTGACTGGTTTGACCACCTCTTTCTCTGTACCCGGTTAGTATATTGATGAAAATGCTCCTGTTGATTTTATTTATTTGCTCTTGAATGATGTGAAATTATAATCAGGCTGTGTATAAAAATTTTTAAGGAAAGTTTAGAACTCTTCAAACTTAAATTGTAAAATTTCAAGGTTGGTCATAGGATTTTGGGTCTGAAACGTGTGGCAGGCTGCATTGAAATGATGTCAATTACACTTAGAGGCTTGGAACGATGTTAAATACATGCTGTCGTACAATACATGAGCTTGGCTGCAAGAAAATATTGTTGGCAATGACATGAGGCTTAACTTCGGTTGAAATAAAGATTTTTAAAACTTTTTTTTCAGGTTGAAAAGACATTCAATATTTGAAGAGAAATAACATGGAAGTGCCTGATGTGAAGGAAAATTGTCCTAATGTGTTTGATGAACTGCATGTTAGTACTTCTCTCATCTAGATTGCAGTGAAATATATAGATAATTAATTAGCTTTGTGACTAGTCTATTGTAGACTTAAAGGTGTTGAAAATATTCTTAGTAGACAAGTGAAACAGGATTATGGAGACTTCGGTAAATGACTAAATCGGTAAATTGATTTTATATAGTAAAACGTTTGGAGAGATCGGTAAATTGATATTGTGTAGTGTAATTATTCTGAATGTGTGATAATCAATGTTCATAATGATTTGTTTGTATATTATTGTTTGAAATTGTTTGTTAAATGTTGTTATATTTTAATACATCTGTTTACATCATAATTTCTCATTATTGAATGATCTTTTCTTTTTTCTTGATATATACAAGTGATTTATATAAGTCATGGAGTTCAGATCAAATTGCATATTTAAAAAAGATATAAATATAATAAATAACAACCATAAATTCATCTATTTTATTGTTTTATTTAAATCTATGCACTAATATGTCATATTTACAAAAACATTAGATATCAGTTGATTGCACATCGTGAAACAATTAATTATAAAGAGATTGCAATATATGAATAAATAATTTATTTCAATATTTTCGACGGGAATCTTACCAGACCTGAAATAAACGGAACAACATTAGATCAAAGTATAGAATAATACATATAATATACATTTACTCAAGACATTATAAAAAGACCATTGTATGTATCAATTAATAAATCGTTGTAATATATTGGCGGGAATCAAACCATGCCTGAAAAAAACGATGAAAAGGGTATATAAGGTATAAATAAAATCATATTATTTTTTTTAAATATTAATGAAGTAAAAAGATATTTGAATTAATTTATTCATTAATCTATGGGAATCGAGCCTTAATTAAAGCAACATAAAATGTATAAGATGATACAGCATTTTTAGAAATATATTTAGAAAACATGTAATCAAATGTAATAATTAATACATCGCATGTATATGTTATTAAATGCAATATATCCACGGAAACGAGTCTGAAACATAAAACAGTAAAAAAACTGGAGTCGAAAAAACTTTGTTCACTCAGAAGATCAATTGCCATTGATGATTGCCAATAAGCTAATTAAATATCGGTGCGTTTAAAATAATCATAATTGTTCATATTCATTCATATTAAAGTTTGAATAACTTAATTGTCATCAATTGGCCAATTAAAGTTTGGTCACAAACCAATCAGGTGTGCGCATAATTAGCACTATATTTTTTTGTACCTCTTTTATTTTATATCAGTCATTAAGTTGATAAAAATTCAACAATAAAATTGATTTATAAATTTTATTTACTATTTCATCTTAGTTAATACACATTCACAATGATACACTTTCTTAACTTAATTTACACTATACAATATCAATTTACCGATTTCTCCAAACGATTTACTATATAAAATCAATTTACCGATATAGTCATTTACCAAAGTCTCCAGATACCGTGAAACAAACTTGAAATTCAACACAAGTTACTGCTTAGTGTTAAACCCTTATTTATACTAAGTCAAAATCTTGGTTCCAGTAGTCTGGAGCTAACACAGACCTGTAAAATGTTTTACATGACTGAAACATGTGATGTTATTGTTAAGCTCATGAATGCAAGTTTTCAGGTCTGGTCCTCAAGTTCAGACTTTTAGGGATCTGAGAAGATGCTTTTTCTGAAAGCATGAAAGTCAGGAATTTCAGGACTTGAATTTTTATCTTTTAGTTACCCATAAGAGCTTCATACGTTTCTTTCCTTTTTACATTTACAATGTATGATATCAAGTTTAACTATAATTTCACATTAATCTTGTTGGATGCATGTTATTAACCAGTCTCCTACATGTACCCCTGTGGTATTATATTTATAAAATAGACACATGTGTCATAATATTTATGTAAAACATCATCATGTTGATTAAAGTAAATCATTACTCACTACATCATCTATTATTGCAGCAAAATCTGAAATCTGTAAAGATGAGTACCTCTACCCCAAGACAACCTCTGGCTGACTTAAAACAGATTGGTCGCCTATCCGAGAACTTGCCTTCTAAATCTACAACACCTATTAGAACTCCAAAACCTAAGAAACTACTGAGGTAATGGTTTGTGTGCAAATCAACTTGATTTTAATTTTTATAGCTTGTTTCCTTTTTTACTATCAATTTTTAGGGCTATCTGACTAAAAATGTTTGTTTAAATTCATCTTATGGAAGACAAAATCAACTAAGTTACTTCAAGTGATTTAGTAATTAGTTTTTCTGTTGAGGTTAACTCTTCTGCTTGATTTTGAAACTAGCCTGAAGCTCAAAGCAATTGAAAATTAATTCTGACTATTAAAACTACTTATTTCATAAAGTAAGGCCTGTTGATTTTGACATTGACTTACTTTTTGGGTTGGTGTTGAGAAAAGTTTTTTTATTGGGTTTAACACTGTGTCAACACAAGTTAGGTCATTTTACGGCATCCAGGGCACCTAACCTAGCTTTCCTGGACACTTGTCTATAACCAGTACTCACCTACCCTTCCACAGGGCCGGAAACTTCTCAATGTATCTTATTAATGGAGGAAAATTGACATTATTGTCAGATTTTCATGGAAGGGTATATCCTCCCCAGGTGGGATTCAAACTGGTACCCCCTTCGGGACACGAGATTCCAAACCCTGGCGTGCTACTAACTGCGCCACCCACCGGGGTTGAGAAAACTTAAGGCGAAGAATGAACACAAGTATTATACTTTTTGAAGCTATTAAAAATATTTAGAATATCTCATTTAATTTTCTTCAGAAATATAAAGCCTGTTGCTCTTCAGAAAAGTTTAGAAAATGAAGAAAAGCTTGATACGGTAAGAAGTCCTGACAGAAATATTGATAATGTTTTTATAATTAACCCTTATATTTACAGTCTTTGCGAATAGGCTAAAAAGTGTACAGGACATTCGGTCTGGTAAACTACAAACTTTTACCAGACCGAATGAAAGTTTACCAGACCAAAAAAATATGAAGCAAAAAAGGCATAACACAAACTTGAATTTTTAATGCCTTTTATTTATCATGAATGAGGTTCAACAGATATTTTATATACGAGGGGTGATTGATAAATTCGCGGAATTCCCTTCTAAAATATTTACCCTTTTGTCAAATTACATAAAAAGTCAAATAAGTGTAAAACAATTAATTTGCATTTTCAAAATCATATTGGTGAACAGATTATCAATATGTAGAAAGAATAAATGGTATCCATAGCAACCCTTGTTGGGTCACTTGAAGCATGCTATTTTTTCACCTTTTTTGAAAACATTAAACATAGTATTACGCACTCATTTTTGGTACAAAATGTTGTGCCAACATTTATTACACTAGCGTGACGTCTGGAAATCATTTTCTGAAAGTTTCATGAAATTGTTTTGAATAGTTATTGCATAGCAGAGATTTTAAGGCCATGGCTTCGAAGCAACGAATGACGTCAACAAATGATTTTGAGTTGGGCGCAGTCATAAATTGTTGTGTTTGACTCAATTTTTCACCTGCAGATATGCTTAAACAAATTAAAACTGCTGATACATTACTAGTCAATTAACAATTGTCTACAGATGGCGCCTGAGGTTCAGGGAAGGTAGAACATGGGGTTTTGATGAAGAAAGGCCAGGTCAACTGACACTGGCAGTAACTGTTGGAGAGGCAGCGTGAGTGGAGAAGCTTCTAGATAAGGATTGATGGCTTACAATATGCTGTATTGCACAAAAGACTTATTTTTTCATTCAGTGAGGAATACTTCAAGGTTACATTTAATCTGTGGGTACATATCCATAGAAAGTGTATGGAAATAGGCGGTGACTATGTGCAGAAAGTAAATAGGAAACTTGACTTTGACGTTTAAGTTACCCAATGATGACGTCGGCGTGCTTCAAGTACGGCATACTTGTGTTGTAAAATGTTTCGTAAAAACTTTATTTTCCAATGTAACAAGAACATATTTGGGCTTTATATCAGTCTTTGGTAAACGTACAGAATGGTGTATTTTGGTTTTTCCTATGTTATCATGTGTAGCATTAATAAATAAATTCCGCAAACTTTCCAATCACCCCTCGTACATGTAGTCAGATTCACATTGATAATCATCATCATAGATATCATAAACAGTTTCTTGTTGACTTTGGTACAATATATCGAAAGATTGTTCGTCATCTACAATGGTGTTATCGTCAACATCAGATTCCAATATGCCAGTAGTAGTTTGACTGGTGTACTGAAGACTTCAGTAGTGTTCTTGATCTCAATGATGTAGTCTGCAACATATACACAACATTACGTATAATATAAACTATTACAACGTAACAATGCTCTGTATTCTACTTATTAATCATTACAGATATACATATGCAACATAATCAAGTTATCAGGTACTTTATCCTCTTTAAAACTTCTAAAATAAAGTTCCACTGATTAAACAACCTTGGTTTTCATTTTGTATGATTTTTAAGTGATCAAATGCTTAATTTAAGATGAAAGCAGTCCCAAAATTAAGCAGGTTATGCTACAAAGACAATCCATATGATCAGGGATTCTATATAACATCCCTGATATGATGGTCCTAACAGTTGAACCGTAAATGTAGCAAATCGTGAGTCAACTATGACTAAATTACACTAGACAACAAATATTAAAGTCAGCATTTGTCATATCAATAATCTAGTTAATCAATTATAAAAGTTCTGCTGTTAAATATTCAAAGCTAACGATCACGGCAATGCCAATGAGAAAAAATCGGACTACAGTAAAAAAATTCTAACCCTCCTAAAATATATTCCCTCCAACCTGGTGGCCTCGATTTGTTACTTTCATTATTTACTTTATTAAATTGTTTGAGTCACGGTTGGACCCCTTCAAAATACATAAACTTAATCATTATCTCAAAAAATGTTATAGAAATCACCTGGTCAACGTTCTTTTTCAACGGAACTGCGTTTAGCAGATAAACTCTTTCGATGTTGCAACCTTTTTGCACGGTGCATAAAAATGACGCGTCCATGAAAATTACGTGGTAAGGTATAAAAGTATGTTATCCGGTACAATTTACCGTTACCGGACATTCGGTCCGTCGATCCTGATTTTCACGTCGGACCGGCCGATTTTTTACCGGACATGTCCGACGGTATTCGCAAAGACTGTATTTATTTATTATGGTGGCTAGCTCACCCTACCAGCAAATTTTCTTTTTCCATTACTTAATACTTGCAAACTATATTGTATAGTAGACTGTAGTAGTAGTCCAGTAGTAGGATGCCCGTTTTGGAATTGAGAGGTCCGGGGTTCAATCCTCACTAGGGACACCGCTAATTTCATTGGGCAAGAAATTTACCTACAGTTGTTCTTCTCTACCCAGTGTTATGGGTACTGTGAGGGATCACCTGCCTGTTGAGTATTTTAATGATCAGGGGTTAATAACTTATAGTACAAAATTGTAAAGTCAGCTGAACATTTTTGTGGAATTAAGACTTTAAACTGCACTTTAAAAATGAATAGCTGACCCTACTCCTTATACGGATAATGGTGAAAATAGACGTTATTTCAGGGAAGGAAATAATCTTCCACATCTGGGAATTGGAACCTGACAAGCTGCTCCTAAGTTAAGCCTAATCACTGCAACACAGCTGCAACGGAATTCAATTGTCTCTCTGAGGTTTTTGCATAGTGACTGATTTTTTAACAAGTAATGTTTTTTATTACAGAAATGTAGTGATGTGTCCAAATTACCTGATAAATTGGATGAAATATTTGAAGAAGATGTTGAATTGTTTGTTACACAAGTTTTAAATCAATGTATGATGGATATGAATGCTGAGGTATATCTTATTATAGATTATTAGATATATGAACAATAGCAGTGAATAGTTCTTTATGGCACTCTATAAACATTTCATCTAAACAATTTCCTATCAAACATAATCTTTTTCAGCTTCATTTTATGGAGAATTCTAGGTCATCCTTCTTAGTATAAGAGTCACATTTATTTTATATTTTTAAACACTTTCCTCTCATAAAAACTTGTAGAAAGGCATTTTGGTAACTGATCCTGCCAAAACAGAAAGCAAGCATTGAATAGTTGCTACTACATTTAGACTTCTGGCTGTAAATGATGCACCATTAACTGTAAAATTCTTAACTTGGTTAAATTGGTCATTATTTTTTTAAATTGTAAAAAAAGACTTTTTTCAGCCCCATTATGAGGCTAAAAACATCACTGTTATGAAATATATTATCTGAAGTTGTATACTCTTTAAATTGCCTGCATTTGTTACTACTTGATAATGCAGAATTATATTATAAATCTTTTAGAATGGCCAAGTTACCAACCATACAGACTGTAAGACTGATGTTGAAAGTAAAAGTGAGTGTAATGATGATGAAGATAAATGTATTGATGATGATGATGATGGAAATGATGGTGGTGATGGTAAAGATATTGATGAAAATGGTGATGATGATGACATGTGTGAAACTGGTCGACATTTTCCTAAGTACAATATCTCTCAGTTTGGAGATGTATCACTCAATGAAGATGATCTATTAAATGAAACCAACCACATTGACTTTGAAATGTCACCAGATTTAGCTAAACATGAGGAAGAACTATTAGCAAGTTTTGTTGAAACACCGTGTGTGAAGGTTAAGTCTAGTACTAACTCTAGTAATTGTATGAAGTCTGTGGATGTTGAACTAATACAAAAGAAGAAGCCTCTTACTCCAGTACCAACTTTTTTACAGAAAGTGGCATTGATGCAAAGAGTGCAAGATGCTACATCTAATTTAGCTAACTGGGTATTTCCCTCTAGCCTTAGTAAAAAACATGTACTTGAGATTAAGAATCAACAATCATACAAAGTATTACACGATGTTGGTTGTTCACCTATGCCAGTGGAATTTTATCAGCAAACAGCTGATGGCATTGTTCAAAAATCTGATGAAAACAATGACGATGATGTTGATGTATCCGACAATCCCGACCCTGACATTAATGGTGCAGTTGAAATAGGTGTTGCTATGTGTACTAGTGGATCAGCATCTGAAAATAATGCTAATGAATGTAATGAGCGCATAACTGGTGAAGATATAAATGGTTGTGAGATTGAGAGGCATGGAGATGAAAAATTGATATTGTCTAATGGGTCTGGTATAGACCATACATCCAATGAAAGTAAAGAAACAGTAAATCCCATGTCATTGTCTTCTTGCTCTTCCATGATGCCTAGTAAATGTGACGTTTCTGTTCAAAATGAAATCAAAACACACTCTGTTCAGTGTTCACCAATACGTTTTGAATCTCATGAAAAGTCTACTCAAAATGAAGTTGAGATGCAATCTACACTGTCCTCTCCTGTGAGATTTCTTGGACATGATATATCTGTTCAGAATGTTGCCGAGATGCATTCAATAATGTGTTCCCCTATACCTCCTCAAGTTCATGATGTTTCTGTACAGAATGCGGCTGACACACAATCAGTTATGTGTTCACCAATGAGAGTCTCGGGTCACGATGTTTCAATACAAAATGTTGCAACCAGTCAGTCAATTATGTGCTCTCCTATGGTTCCCTGTCCTTCAGTTGATAAAAGTGTACTGGTGTCTGGCCCAGAATGTGTAGATAACAGCGTTATGACTGATGAGAAGATATGTCATAGTATTTCTACTGAAGCTAAGCCGGAAACCATTAATGTTTCCACTGAGATGAATGATCTTCCAATGCTGACGACGGGTACCAGTATGACACCACTTAAGATGGACAAAAAACAAGCTAAGAAGTAAGTCTTGGTATTTATTAGTATTACTATATTTTATGCTCTGTAGCAAAATCCTAGACATTTCAGCTAAAAATTGTTTTCACTTTTTCATACAACCCCTGCCTTTCTGTCTATGGATTTTCCTGCTTTACTCTCTTAAATTGGAAGAAGATATTGTTAGATATTAGAAAAAAGTTTTAATAAATGAACATAGATATTTTTGAAATCAATGTTATAAACACATCTCGATACAAAAAACACATACAGAAACACATCAACGTTTCTGACCCTGCCACAAATAGACAGTTGATGGTTTCCTTAACAATAATACTTCTTTTGGCTTGAAATACTCTTGCTATTAATTGTTAAAGTTTGGTGTTGATGTAGTGAATTTTTGTCATTTTTTTCCATGGTTTAAAGGCCTCATTTCAGCACTACTTTAAGGTTAAAAAATCATTGTTCATTAATTTTGATCTGTGAGATATTTTATAATGGTTCCATTGAGACTCAAGGGTTTTTTTTTAAACAACAGGTTAACTGCTGAAGATGTTAGAAAACAACATCCTAGAGTCCTTGCTAATGAGTTTGAAACATTACGTCTTAGTAACACAAGGCTCGAGTCACAAATACATCAACTGGAGAAAGATCGAAAAAAACTTGTTGGGTTTGAGGTTAGTCATATACGTTTTTTTGTTAAGTTTGATAGATTTTTTTGTTTGGGTGGGTTTAATGTCGTAGCAACACATTGTATGGGTCATATCCCACTCCCAGCTGTCAGTCTACCTACTCATCGTTCCTTGAAAGGATTCATCTCTAGGTTTAGCTGTTATCCAGTTACTAAACACATGCTTCCATCAGTGACTAACATATGCCCTACATGATTTAGAATCAGTGGGTAGTATAGAGAATTGTTTTTTAAGGGACAGTGCATAATTTTGATATATATATAATGCCAACCATTAAAGGGATTGTATATTTTTAATGGGTATGTAGTAAGATAATGTTTTGTGACTAATGTTACATAATTATACTGATAATTTTAGTAATAATTAATTTATGAAAGACTTCAGAACTGGTCCTGAAGTTCAGGAACAAACAGCAGGGTTTGTACAAACTGGAATAATCATGGAAAATTAATTTTACTACTACATCATTTTCTGTTATTCTACTCATGTTGGCTGTTGTGATGCAATGTTTTCAAATTGTACATGTTTTAGGTTCTTATGTGTTTCTATTGTATCATGCAAAACTGAGAGCAATCATGGAAATTTGGTGTTGAAAATCTGTATGAACCCTGAACAGGTTTCTCTCCTATATTGAAGCTCCTGGATGAATATTTCAAGCATGTATAGGGGACATACTATCCTTTCTTGATAAGGATACAATTTGGGTTGATGTAATGAAAAATGTGTGTTTTTTTAACTGAAAATCTGAAATTGAACTTACATTTTGTAGGATCTACAGAAGAAATTTTCAGAAAAGACAGACATATTACAAGAATTGGAACAGAAATATAATGTTGAAATGTTAAATTGGCAACAAAGATGTGATACATTGGAAAATGAATTGAAATCTTTGAAGACAGAACATGAACAAGAGGTATAAGTCTAAAACAAAATATATCCGACTTCTTATGTTTGTTTTTGTTACTGAGAGTTAAATGTCGTTCAACATTTTCTAATGTTAGTCAAGTTGACCTGATAAATGAAAAAGGCTAAAGTGTGGTTCAAAGTCTGCTTCCATGTACAAGATTGGTGTACTGAAGATTTTTTTATGATAACCTCTGATCATTGAAATGGCAGAGCACAGGTAGGTGATCCATTATATACACCTGGTTAGAGCTGTCATTGATTCCAACAATATCGCTGTATCATCAATATTTATTTTCTGATCAATAATCAGTATGCATTTTGAAATATTGACAATAAAGCCTATGTAGGTAAATAAATAAAAGTCATGAATAAGGGTCAAATTTGTAAGACGAACCTATTGTAAGGGGAAACATGCGCACTGTTATAATATGAATAATATGATATAATATATATCGTCCATATGTTTCGAGCCCAATCAATGACAGCTCTACACCTGGGTGTGTGGAGCAACTGTAGGTAAGTTTCTTGCTCAAGGAAATAACCTACCACTGGACCACTGCTCTTACAATATGTATGTATTTAGTATGTTGATAAATTCTAGCATTTACTGAGCAGTCTCTTGTTATATTCCACTGAATGCAATCCATGTTGTTTTACAGATAAAAAAAGTCAGAGCTGAGTATGAAAGTAATGATTACCGTGAACATTTCTACGCATCACAGAAACTTGTACAGGAACTTCAAGCTGAATTAGATCAATATTTAACCCTTGTTGAAGAGATAGACACTGCTAAAAATTTACAGGTAAAACTTAATATATTTATAGAACTAGTAAAAATGTAGATTTGTACGTAATCAGACTTCTTACCTTATATAACATGAGTCATTTACAGGCCTTTTCCTCTTCTGAAATTTCATAGCCGCCTGGCTAGCTCAGTTGGTAGCTCGCAAGACTACTGATCGAGGGGTCGTGGTTTCGATTTCCGGGTTGGGCATACTTTTGTGGAGCTTGGTCATGAAATATTTCTATGGCCATTCTCCCTCCTACCAATGATTTTTAATTATGTAGTGCAGTTGTCAGTCTCTGATGAAAGTATGCGCTTAGTAGTTGGTTAACAGCTAAATCCAGAGATTTAGCCTTTCCAGGAGGAGTAAGTAGGTTGACTGACCGGTGTTATATGACCCATACAATGTGTTGCTACAGCGTTAAACCCAAGAAAACAAACTTCTGTAATTTCTTTGAATTTGTCCTGTTGTCTCCAAAATCAAAGTTTACCTGAGATTATTTTTCCCCCATCAATGAAATTGTCAAAGAATTTTCCCATGTGTTCTATAGTTGAGTGAAAATTACTTATTCTGTATAGTTGGGCTAGTTGGTAAATTTGCTCTTTACTGTATAGTATGTAATCAGTCTACGAACTTAGGATATGATAGTGGTTGCCTGAACAGGTTACTTTAGTAGCAAGCACTAAATCTTGTTTCTAGATTTTGAGTTGCCCAATAGAAATATTTGATTGTCCGAACTAAAAAGAAGTTGTCCCTGGCAACCAGACACTCACTAAATTTGTCGACTGGTAATACATTTAAGGGAGTAACTGATGAAGTATTTAAACTGTATAAAAAATGCATCATTATTTAGATATGTGATTATATTTTTTTCAGACCAAGATGTTTGATTCTTTTGCTGATAGTTTTAACAAAATCAAGGATAAGATGCAATCATTACAAAGCAGAGAAAACGAAGTGGAAATCAAGGTTTGAATATTTTCAAAAATTTCAACCCATTATGGGACTATTTAAAAAATGTATAGTTAGAAAATGATATAGATGAGCCTAACAAACTATCTAAAGTGTGACCCAAAGTTATACAATGATAAAATACTATGTGATGAACATAATTAGAAAGTAACCACAACTCTACCTGGCTTTATTATGGATTATTTTCCTTTGTAATTTTTGCATTAAAGTTTTAAACTCCTACTTTAATGTGGTTTCCACATTACATTTCTTGTTTAGTTATAATAATTATGCCTTACGAATTTGTATGTATTTTTTTAGGATGCCTCATTAAAAGAAAAACTATTAAAATATTGTGAAGATATGAGAATATTAGAGACAGATAAACTTGAAGTAGAAAATGAAAGAGATCACATGACTCAGATGATTTCTAAATGTAAAGAGAGCATGTTAGAGGTAACATTCTTTATCATAAACTTTGATTTATTTTCCCCTAAACTGGAGATGACAGGGCTCGACATTAAAGGTTGTTAAATTGCCCCTGACGACCTATATTTGGGTACAGGCAACTTATTAACTTCTAGTTTACATCTGGTTCAGGCAAGTAAAATATAAAGCTGTTTTTCCAATAAGACAACCTACCTTAAAACTTAATGTCAAGTCCTAAATGATAATCTGAGGTTGGTGTCCTGTCCTTCCATTAAGAAAAAAAGATGCACTTTCACAATAATATTACCAAAATTAAGCAATTTCTATTTTCTGGGGGTTTTTTAGCAAAATTTTGGACAATTGTCCCATGAATCTTTTTTCAGTATTTTTGAAGATCATTGTGCTAACAAAATGTTGTATATCTTATAAGTTATTGTTGTTGATAACAAGACTGTACACCATAAATACGAAATAGCTAGCTAGCCATTTTTAATTTGTATTTCATTATAAGAAATAACTCTAAAAATATATACTATGTGTTTATTTCAGCTTGACTCACAAGTAAAGAGAACTGAAGCAGAACTCAAATCTACAGAAGATACAGTGTTAGTGATGAGAGAGGAAAATGATTCTATTACAAAAGGTAATCTACTCTTACCTGCTTTTTCTGGTGACTAAGGACTAACTTTATGCATTTTGATATGAAAAAAATATAATAATCCTTTATTGGCCAATCCCATGTCTTGATCATCTCTTTGAAATTGCTACTACAGTACTTAAAATAATTGTTTTTACTAAATAGGGGAAATTCACTTAAGGAAAGTTGACCCCGACCCCCCCCCCCCCCACAAAAAAGAATTGCAAATTGTTGCACCCCTACCCCATCAAAAGATCTCTTGGGGTCCCAGATATGCCCCCTCACTCTGTTGCCGGGGTTTAAAGGAGGCACAGCACCCCTCTTCGTCAGAAAAAAATGGTGATCACTGAATGCAGAATGATGACAAGATAACAAAGGTTTGTTACATTTCCAGTGCAAAAAATGAACTAAATTTGTTTTCATTGAATTGTGCCTTTTATTACAGAAAGAGACATATTAAAACATCAAAATGAAGAGTTGACTAGACAAAATGGTGATCTTCAAGTGGGGGTAGATAAATTGAAAGAAGAGCTTCAGACTAATATTTCACTAGTAAAAGAATTGGAGAGTTCACTAGAAGATGTAAATAAAAGGTATATTTTGTTTAGTATATCTTTCTACAACATTCATGTATCAATAACAACCATACTTACAGTATCAGAACAGAACAGAACAAACCTTAATAGATTTCTCAAATCATGGTACATGAGCATTATTCGTAAAGTTTATAAACAAAAATACGAAAAAAGAAATCAAAGTATGTGTGTATAAAAAAGGTAATAATTGGGGGAGAAAGAAAAAGAAGGAAGAGGGGAGTGAGATGAAAGTTAATCACTTGACCATCAAAGAACAACAAAGACTATCTTTCACTTCAATGAAAGCCTGTAAAATTCCTTTCATAAAAAGGGCTGTATAAATCCTGGGCAACATTAGATGTGTATTTGATGCAGAATTCTGCATCATGTAAAACCAGGGAGGGGATGAAAATGTGTTGTTGTCTATTAATAATGGGTAAGGTTTATGTGATATGTGAGTAGGTTAGACAGGTCAAACCATCTATCACTGTTTAGTATAAAGTTTTGCTGTGTTATGCTATATTATGATATGTTGTTTTATGTTATGTTATGTTATGTTTAGTATAACATGTAAGTTATTATACCCCCGCTTCGAAGAAGAGGGGGGTATACTGTTTTACCCTTGTCCGTCCGTCCGTGCGTCCGTTACAAAATTTCCGTCGCAGTTTTCTCAGCAACTATATCATGCAGCAGCCTAATACTTTGCATATTGCTTCATCCCATAGTCCCATGTGGTGTAAAGCGATTTCATGCTCCTTGCTCATCTACTTCCTGTTTGTCGCATATGTTTAGATTTTGGCGGGGGTATCACTAGTGAGCATTAGCTCACAGATTTACTTGTTTATTTCAGATTATCAGAGGCTACTATAAAACAGGAGAAAGATGAAGCAAGCTACCAAGATTCTTTAGAAAAGTAATGATTATATGAATTTATTTATTTGGCAACATTTTTTTTTTAACTGTTTTACCACATCTATACTTTACATAATAGCCCTTTTTATCTCATAATGAAAAATAAAACTTATGTCATTTCAAAAAATACTTTTTATATTTCAATAGTCATATTTAAGGGTCATATGATCCACCTTATTCGGAACTCCAATTTATTGAATTTTTCAGTCCATGCATTGGCAGTAAAAGATTTTGAAACATTTTAGTACGAAACACAGATAAATCCAAATGTTCCTTGTACACATGATTTCATTGTAATTGTGAAAGTTTTTTTGTACTGCAGAGAAAAAACCAAATATTTGAATTTTCAATATAATATATTGAGTGTTAATTTTTCAGGAAGAATTTATTGATTCGTAACCTTGAGAGAACATTATCTAATAGAGAGTTTGAGATAGACTCACAAGATAAAGAATTATTTGAATGTAGGGAAGAAGTCTACAGACAAATGGAAGCTATCAAAAATCATGAACTCAAAGAAAAAGAATTAACTAAAAAGTTGATGTCAACTGAATCTCAACTGAATAATCTTAAGGTGAGATTTTTGCCAGTTTTTTTCAATGAAAAAATGATGTCATGTTTACTTTGTGTTGAACATATATGTCTGAATTTAATGAAATTGTTGAAAAATATGAAAAGCTTAACATTCAATGAAATGAAATACAATTTGTTTAATTCTGTTCTTGACTACTTGATCAGATTTAAATGTAGTTCTACATTTACTTCTACACATGAAACCTTGAGATAAATTTATCAATAAATCTAAAGCCTGGAACAGACAGTGTATTATAGAGTTTATAGAGTTTATATTATGATAGAATGGATATATTTATAATTTTCAGGATTGTTGTGCTAAACTACGTGCAGAGGAGCAGGATGCTAGGTACTTTGTTTTATTTATATATTTTGTACATCTCAGTCAATATTTTCCCCACACATGCAATTCCCATCCCCCTACCCCCTATTGATAAAATATGTTTTTATTGTGTCATTTAATTGTTCATTTTTTCGACCAATTTTTGAAGGAAATACTGCTACAACAGTGTTGCATCCAGGGCGCGCGATCGCGCGAATCCCGCTGTTTTTAATCTCAATCCCGCAAATTAAAATTTTCGTGGGTGGCAACTCCCGCACAATCAGAAATGATCTCCCGCTATACATAGGTTCATACGCAACTAAATTGCATTTCAGAAGAAAACAATCCTCTGGGAAATACTTGCAAATGATCAGTTCCGAAAATCCTTTCGATCTCTACCGTCTACCTGGGAAATTCCCGAATGACGTAATTGTAGCTAGTCTGGTTCACTGCCTTCTTTACTCACGAAAATACCCTAGATCTAGAGAAAGTAACTCAGTCTGTAAAATGACGTCATTCATCGGGTAGAGGGATATGAGCTATTGAGCAATATCCCGGCCATGTGAACATGTGGCTTATATCGTTTAAAAATTTCAAACGGGGTATAGTTTTGAAGTAAGATAAATTGTGTTTTGGATTATGTCACATAAACGGATAACAGACTTTTATCAAGTCGGGTACAGAGATCGACCCGCAGCCATGTACTTCTTCGAATATGGAATAGCGGATGCATGAATCTTCGTCTCTGTGTGGGAGCAGCCCCGTCACGAAAAAAACGCAAAACGTTCGAACCGAATTTTCAGGAATCGTGAAAAAAGACTTACTCTTGGCTAAATTACGAGCATGGTTTGGGTATGTTTTGTGAGCTTTGTTTAAAATCGCGTAAGAAAAAAACCGTTTACAGCCGGGTGTACTTATTATAGAACATCAACACTCACGAGACACAAGAATCACACAATCATTGTTGTGCACTCCAACTTTTCACTCCCCCCTTTTTGAAAATCGGTGGGGGAACTCCCCCTCTCTGGGTTCATCCTGGATGCAACACTGTACAAGCATTAGTATCAAGTATCAGTATACAATCCATCTTCTTGGTTTGTTGGTTAAGATATTTAAGTTAAAGAAAATCAAAGATCAAGACTGCAGTCTTATGTGCTCCATTTAATCATCAATATGTGGGTTGCTGGCAAGATTGTAGTACCTCACTCTTTAACGCAATGCACTTACTACAGTCTTGCAGGCAACCCTTGAATATTATGCTATATATTTCCAGATCTTCTTTGTCTAGTACGTTAGAGGAGTTATCTTATACTCAGAAGTTTGCTACAGATGTCATTAAAAAACAAGGTACAGAGATTATTGATACTTCAGTAGCCATAGATGAACTTACTGATAATATAATGAAAGTATTGACTAATCTGAGGAGGAAAGCTGGTATTGAGGTAGGTGTACTAGATTTTTAATAACCAGTCTCTATGAATAACCAATACTTATCAGTCTACAAAATTAGGATACAAAAGTGGTTGCCCGCACAGGTCATTTTAGCAGCTAGCACTATATCTTGTTAGTAAAAATTTGGTTTCCCATATACAAATTTTTGGTTGCCCGAACTTGAAATAGGGTGACCTTGGCAACCAGACACCCACCAATTTCAAAGATTGCTTTTGATTTTCACAGATTTTTACCTTATATAGTTATGACACATTATTACATGGGTGAAAGTATACTGTAATACAGGATTGGCCCTGAATCTGAGGATTTTTGGTACCTAAAAAGTGTTTTTTTCTATGTAAAAGTTAATAAATTCTGGACTTTTAGAATTTTGGAATTTTTTATATTATTGTATCCTTAATTATTTTGATAAAACAATAAATGATAGTTTTAATAGCTGAAAGATCTTGTTATATGGACCTTTTTTTCTCAAATTTAGCTAGTGTGACTCATAAAAAATGGAATGATTATGCGACTTTTCTGTATATGGTAGGTATTGTTAAATTAATTCAACTGTCAGTGGTGCATACATTAGCGTTGCTGCTTTAAATATCACTTCTGTACTTCTGTATTTATGTTCAATCAGAATACATTTTGTATATTTAAATCAGCAGAGTTAATGTTTACACCTCTGACAGTAGAATAAGATTTAACGATTATTTCAATACATGTATTTGATTTTCTCCAGTGAAAAGATATTAAATCAAATTTGAAAAAAAATGAGTTAAGGCAGTATTCAATTAAGCTCTAGTTAACAATGTTTAATACTTGTTTCAATCAATACTTTTATGTTGTAGGAGTCAGAAGAAAATGATGAAAGTACATCAACTGAGAACTCAACTGATGTAGCTAATGATACTGAGTCAGGACAGTCTTCATCTTCATTAGTATCACAGATACTTAATGCTGTGTCTTCTAGCGAAGATGATAAGAATAGTCCTTCAGAGAATGTTAGTGCTAAGAAGGAATCAGAAGTTCAACCATCGAATACTGTAGAAAACATGGAAGTGAAACAAGTGTCTGAACTTAAAGATAATAGTGCTATAACTGAAAGTCCCAATACCATTAGCAGAAAGAGATTAGGCTCCACTCAAAATAGTGCATTTGCTCCGATACACTCTGTGAAGCCAACTGTTACCCAACCTGATTCTTCAAGTGGAAACAGTGATAGCAAGAAGACCAAGGAACAAAATAGTTCAAAAAAGACAATTGAAAAGAAAGAGAATGTGAAACATGGTAGAAACTTTTCAGAAAAAGTTAGAACACAGTTACAAGGTGTTCTTAAACTTGGAGATGAAGTTGGTTTGACCTTACAATTGGAACGTGTCACAGAATTGTTCACTGAGACAACACGTGTGGCTTATCTTATTGAGAGAGCCTTGAGATCATCTTTAAATGATGCTACCTTTGACAAGTATGTATTTTTATTGGTCAGTTTTTAGTCAATCTTTTTTCTGATTGTTCCGATACTAATACTAGGCTAGCATATTATACATGTAGCTTGGAAAAATAATTCTATCTAATGGGTGGATGGGGTCATTTTACAAAAGATCTTATTTGAGAAATGATTCTTATCCCATTCTATAAATAAGTGTCAGAAAGTGTCTATTAAATTATCAATTAGACCATTTTATATTTTAATATTGTTCTTATTAATTTTATATTGGTTATATATGGGTCCTTTTACCCTGAGGGTCCATATGACCCAGTGTATATGAACTCTTACTTTAGGATGGTTGTATGGATTTTTTGCGATCTGATCAGCCAATCAGAAGCCAAAGTATTGACATGATGAAAATGTTAGAAGTATAATTAGTTACTAATTTTCTCAGAAAATTTCTGTGGTTATAAACATTGATTTGTATTAGAAGAAATCTTCCTTAATAGTGACGGCCCTTATATTATCTCCTAGTCTAATATACTGACATATGATTTCAGTGAAGATCTAACTAGCCGGGTAAGTCAATGTGAGTATACTGAGAATCGTCTTAAAGCAGAACTAGATGCAACACGTAGTGAACTAGAGAAGAATAAAGCAATCATAGAAGAGTTGAATCAAAGAATTGTGGACATGAGTGATAGATATGAAGTATTGTTAGACCAAGATGCTGAAAATAAGGTATACATTACTTGCTCACTGTTATATCATACTTGCTTGTGTTCCTAAACTCTAGTGCTGGGCATTCAGCATACCAGATTTTAAATACAAATGGCTACTTTTAGCTGGATTTTTCTATAAAAACATTTGGCTAATAGTAAGGCAAAACACGCGTGGTCGGGCGTCCAGTGTCGTTAACAATTGTGTTAAAGTTTTTTCTTTGACATATATTTCTGCCATTTATTGTCAGATCTTTATTAAACTTTATACAATGATAACATACCACGTGATGAACAGAATTAGAAAGTAACCACAACTCTACCTGCCTTTATTATGGATTATTTCCCTTTGTAATTTTTGCAATAAAGTTTTTAAATCCGGCTTTAATGTAGTTTCCACATTACATTTCTTGTTCAGTATTTGAGGAGAAGGCCAGGGGCCTTAGGTAATACAGAACATTTGTGGAAAGTTTACAGAAATTTAATGTTATATTTGTGTAACATTACCTCTAATAAAAGACAGAGCTAATTATAAAAGAAACGTTATATTAAATAATTTTGGAATAAATTGTTTTTAAATTTCAACTCTCAAACTCAGAAAATGACATTTTTCCGTTGTGTTAATATGTTTTCTAAGCTTACTCGGTGAAATTAGAATCAATATTACTCCAAAGTTAATGACTATTTTCTATTTGTTTCTCTTTCAGAGGTTATCTAATGAACTAAGTCAAATGAAGGAGAGATACCTGAGTATAGAGAATGAGAGAGATCTATTAAATACTCAGATAACTGAATTACTTGTTAAGATGGAGACAATATCAGCTGATAAAAACAACACTAGTTTTGATGTCAATAGTGAGAGAGAAATACTTGGCCTCAAGAAGAAGGTAAATTGTACTAGATACATGACCGGGATCCATTGTTACAAAATGTGACAATTTTGAACCTCTGGCTCTAATTTTGAAAATTATGGGATGGATTCTGGCATCAGTAAAATTGGCCTTTGCATTGAACTATATTGAGTTTAAGTGTTTTGGTGACATTGATAACAAGACTGTCTGTGTATCTTTAGCATATCTGGAGCCTGTTCTGCCAGGCTAATTCTTTTTAGCACTATGTAGTGATCTCCTATGAAATAGTCAGCTAGAAAATTTTATACGAAGTAGCAAATTGAATTACTACCTAGCAATATGGACGTAAGTCCACCAAAATTACTGTTGGTCCAGTGAAATGTAAGTGGTCCAACTGTCAACCATTTTTTTACAGCCATCTTTATCCTAATTCAATAAAAATCATTATTTGTTGTTAATTCAATATTAGTATACACTATGCTAAATCATAAAAATGGACAGCAATTTTAGCATTTTTTTGTCCTTCATTCGGACTAGAATTAAGAATTTTAGTTTGCTGGACTGAATTTCCAGTGCAGATGAAATGTTTGTCGTGAAGTCCACTTATCAAAAAGTTGATTAATATCATCTATATATATGTTGTAATATTTCAGGTTGATAAGTATAGATGTATGGTAAGAGAGAAGGAGGATCAGATTGAACAGATGGCCTGTAAAGCTACTAACAGAATCCAGAAGCTTGAAAACAACTGGAAGAAAGCTGACGCAGAAGTTTGTAGATTTGATGAGCTTGTAGATGCTGTAAGATCAGCCTTAGTGAACCATGAACTAGTGATGAAAGATGATGAACTCCTGTCAGTGGTTAAACTCATTGATGGACAAATACCATTATCTTCATGGAAGAAAAGAGAAAGCCAAGAAGACCTGAAACCCATTAAAACAATGAAATGGTGAACTTTGGCCTTTTGAAGTTGTGACAGATTTTTCATAAATTTACTATGGGTGAAAGTTTTCAGTATTAATACTGATTTCAGTGCTTGGAGAATAAATTTCGCTAGCATGCTATGTAATTTATATGAAATCTGTCTATTTCATTATTTTAAAGTAGGTATTCCATATTCTCAAAATTTTCAACATTCTCCCATGCTTTACAGATAAAATGAACTTGAAATTATTTAATATGATTTGAAAGAATACTGGAACAATAAATTAATATAATTATGACATTGATGGGCTGAATGGTTATAAATGGCTCTGAAGAATGAATAATGCCTTCAAGCCATTTAGTGTTTTGTCTTTTTACAAAACTTTGTTTAAAAAATTGTATTAATCATAAATGGTTTAAACCAATACATGTGTGTTTAAAAGGTTGCCAGATTATCGTAAAAAAAAATAGTAAAAAAAATAGAAATTATTTAATATTTTGTGTAATCACATTTATTTATAACTGATAGAAAAATGTAAAGAACTTCTATCTGATATCCAACATACAAATGGATGAAAGTTTTTGAGTATGAAAATTCCTGAAATCATAAAAATTCAAGAAATTTGTGATTTTGAAAATTATGTACTTTCAACCAATGCATGATGATTTATAAAAAATGAATATTAATTTTGTGAATATTCTCTTGTAAGGTTATGACAGTGTAAATCTAGTGCTGTTGTTATAAGGGTTATGTTTATATTTTTACTCTTTTTGTTTTGGTAAATGTGTTAATGTATTTATTTTAACCAATCATGGCAGCTTTATTTTCTAATTGTCTATTTATGTTCATATATGTACTAATTTTTACCTCGACAATATACCCTACCTGAATGCTATATTTTCCAGATTATCTGCCCTTGAGCTTAGATGTAATTTACTTTTGAGCTCGACTATTCCGAGAATAGTGGGGCTATCCTACTAAGGACTGGGGCATTGGCGTAACACTTCTTGGTTAAGGTTTTTGATGCAACATTTTATCTTTGAAACTACTGAAGGGATTCACTTGAAACTTCATACATGTCTATGAGGTTACCATTGGAGGTCAAATGCCAAATTGCATATCTCTAGCATGAATTTTGACTGGTTGCTGCTGTTGTTTACACGAATATCCCGAATAGTCGAGTGTGCTGTACGTGGACTGTTCTTGTTTACTGTAACTTCTTTATTTCTTAAGGTTTCTACTTAAAACTTCAAATACATGTTATATGGTTTGAAGAATTCAACAATTAGTTAGAGCAAGAGTTAAAAATCATAGTAAAAAATCAATGCCTTTACTGTTATTATCAGGGTAGGATTTAAACTTAAAGCTGCTTTCTTTTCTCCAGTTATATGTTAATTTTCACTTAAATTGTTATCATCAAAACACTGCTTTGCTGCTTCCTAAATGTTTTTTACAGTCTTGGAGGAATATAATGCAGTATTAGATCTAGTTATAGATGTGGGCAAGTTAAACCTGACTTTAACTTGCCCCCAGTACCTTTCAGTTGCCTAAACATTTATCATAAACATTTTGACAGCAAAACTTGGATATTTTTTATCAGAAACATTTTATTTCGGCATTGCAATATTTAAACTTTAAAAGATTGACCAGATTGAGGAGAATCAGTTAAAGGGTGATCATCAAAACTGTGGAATAATGAATTTTCATGCAAAGTTATGTTTTAAGTCCTAAAATTCTGACTTGCCCTGTGAAACACCTACTATTGTTACCAACTTGCCTGGTCAATTTTCAACTTAGCAGGGCAAGTGGGCAAGTTCTTATTTCTATCAGTCACTGTAATGATAAATGTAGTCAAATGGATTTGTATTATAATATTTTTAGTTTTTGTCATATTGTAAAAAGTCAGTAGTATTCAAATAAATGTGTAATACAATGATGATTATTTTGTTAGCTTTTATTTGAGTCAAGCTTGATTAATTTTTCCATGGTTAATAATTCACAACTTGAGTATTTGCTCAAATTCTGAATCGCCAGTTTCCAGTTTCTACTTCATCTAGTGAATATGAAGTTTAATAATATGGTCAGGGATTTTAACCTGAACCTCCTGAAGCAGAAACTTCCCCACTTGGCTACCAGGGCAGTGATATCCACTATTGATGACGGCAAGAGCTGCAAACACGGTTCTAATCCTCTAAGACACAACAGATATGTGTACATGCAATAAGAGTTTTTGGTGGAAAGGAACCATGCTGATCACCAATGAATGAAAGCAAATGTTTAAGAAGTAACATTTTCTTAACCATCCGTGTAGAAGTCCAATCACACATACATGTACAAATGTACTTGTATGCTAAATGTTTTGAGTGGTCAGGGTACCGATCATAGATGCTTGAATAAATCAGTTTAGATCATTATCAACTACAATATGACAACTATATGAGTCCAAATAAAAAATGCTGTGTCTTATAAATAGGATTAAGCCAAATAAAGCAAAAATTCGAGTGATGGTCTCTAGTGTGTCCTTTCCTTTACACGGGCGCCAATGAAACTGGACCAGATGGGTTGCATGTGCGCCTTAGAAACCTTAACTTGTTTTAAATCAAATAATTGTATAAGATTTCTTTTCATTATAAAACAAATTTTGAAAATACGGCCATGTGCCTGAAATGACAAAATTATTTAAATTCGTAAGTTTTGAATTTTTTTATCTCAAATATACGACTTTAGTAACTAATAATTTTTTACACAGACGCCATATTCTTATATTTTCCAAACACGGCCGCCGTAGGCTTAAATCATTCGAGACCGTGTATCGCGGCCGTGTCTATTATTATTTCGGTACCCGGCGACCGCGTTAATAGTCCAGCGGAAACGTCATCGTCATGATAATAGAAAACTAAACAGAAAGTTAGTAAAAATCTTCAATCCTTCCACAATGGAGGACGAAGAACGAGACCAAAAATTGAAAGCAGGCAAAGAAAAGGTAATGCGTGCTTTTAGTTCGTGGTATAGTCGATTGATTTTTACTGGAAATAGTATGAACGCGTGGGTGCTTGTTTTGATCGAGACGAAAAGGCCGAACTCATCTGATCATGGCCGATTCAGATTAACATGATTAAGACGGTTCAATTCTATATTAATTTAATTATTAGTTCATTTGATATACAAATAAAGTTTTAAACTAAATTCGCATTCTAAATGAATTGGTTTATTACCAGTAAGACATGCTCTTTTTGAAAATTGCGAAATGTTTCGTCCCTAGACATTTCGTACTCACAATTTTCGGGACTGTTTGAATTAGACTTCTAGACATTCCTATTGCAATTGGAATTTGTAAATTTATTTCTATATTTTGTTATTACCAAAGACATGCAAGAAATGGCCAACTGGTATAGGCAACTTAGACTCATGGATAAGGGAATTAGAATTTTCAGGAAGAATTATCCTGTGTTCTCGTATTCTCGTGGGGTTAAGACTATACTTGGGTATCAGGCACAAATAAGAGGAATGTATAATTTCATATTGTTGCAAAAAATACACAAAACTTTTGTCTACAATGTACAAGCAACAAAAAAAGCGAAACTTAAGGATAAATAGGTCAAGTTGACGTTTTAAAATGATAACCTGTTACTCTGGATCACTAAAGAGCTTTCTCATATTTTCGTGGTTTTTGATTGGCTGTCAAGGCTGGTAACTATGTGACATATTTATTCTACAGTTCAGTTCAGATATCCTAATTCACTCTAAATTAAACATTTTGGCTAGTTTTTGAATCTGTGAAATGAGTTTTTATATTCTGACGGACATTTAACTGTGCTATGGTACCGAGTATGAAGAAAATTTGATATCAGGCTTAACATGTGCATGAAAAAATGACAATTTAAGTGCATATCATAAAAAAACTATGGTAAACTGTGGTCTATTTTCATACAAATTCTTACTGACAGCAGATCTTCAGAAACTCACAGTGTAGCTTGAAAACCCACACTGAGGTGCCAAAACTAAGTGGTACTCAGTGGTCACAGCTCAATTTTGATTCAAAATAAGGCACAACAATAATCCAATAATCGTGTAATTGGATTTTTCTTTTAATTGGCGTGGAACACACTTTCTGAACTGCAATGTAGAATTTATTGGGGTTTAACCTTTGTGTAACAAAGCATCTATGTAATAATGATGCATGACCTACTTTTGACGGCTTTTGCAAAAAACGAGTCATTAAAACAGTTATTCTGGGGAGATATATGAAGTTTTTCATATGAAATTGCTAATTTAATACACTTTTTCACTCATATTTAGGGTTTCTAGCGGTCTTTTGTCGTTTTTTGTACTTGAGGCGAGTTTGATATTGATCAGAGTAAAATGTTGACGTATTTTCGGATATTACCAATCGTCACGAGTGTTGGTTCGGACCATTTTTAGTACGTCACGAGTATATGAGAAACCACGAGAATACGAGAAACGGGTATATTTCCATTTTCTGATCAGACTAATGTCATGAGCAATATGGTTTACAGTCAACTTGTCAAATGGCCAAATCATCAAACTCTTTGCTCATCCATTAGGTCTATTAGTCCACAGGCAGTCGACGTTCCCACAAATTTTTTTTAAACACGTGTTTAAAAAAAATTAGTGGGGACACCGAGAGCCTGTGAATTTATCAAAGTGATAATATACAGTGTATAAATGTGTGAAAACTTAGTGCAATTATAATATTATTTCCACCTACATATTTAATACACGAGTCTATATTATCAGTTTGACTAATTGTTATGCGATAAACTTATTTTGAAAATGTGGTCGTTTGATGAGTTAACTCACATCCAGCAATGTCATCACCAATATGGATTTTGCAACTTGGTACAAAAATTAGTGTCTAACCCTGACTTAATTTTATTTTGACAAATATTTATTTCAGCTTGCACAGTTTCAGAAGAAGAAAAAGAAGAAATCTCCAAGTGGTAATGTTGCTGCAGTTGTCACAACAAGTGTTGGTGAAGCTACTGGAGTTGTAACATCAACAATACAGAGTGATGATAATCATACATTGATGACTGTAAGTTTAAGTTATGCTTTGAATTAAAATAAACCTGCTAAGTCTTTAGTGAAGTAAGAAGGCACTTTATTTATAATAGCAGTATTTCATGTGTTTATAACTATTTCTTAATAATCTTTGAAAGTACAAGCTCAGTTTAAAGTCTGCTTGCACATGATATTAAATTAATACCTATTAACACCTGGTTGGTGTGTCGCAATCACATCTTAATTTCTTGCTCTTGGAAGTAAGTAGTTGGCCTGGGAGGAATCCAAAATGTAATCTCATAGCCCCTGTGTACACACATCCTACCACTGGAATTCTGCTTTTATAAAATTCCTTGGTGTGTGGGGAGGGGGTGGGGGGCATGTAGAGCTTACCAAAGACTATATTTGTTAAGTGGAGTGTTTAAGTGGATGATCCCTAATTCCCTTTATGTTTTGTGTAATATTTGTCATTATTTACTTCAGAGTCTGTGTGGCATGACTAGAATTTGTGAAGAATTACTTTCACTTTTACCTGCAAATAGATGTTTTGTAATATTTAAATGATTCACATAAATGAGATGATAATTATGTTCATGGCAATCTTTGAAACAGATTTTCTTCAGACTGCCGTTATATAAGAATAGCATGTAGGCGAGCGGAGAAATTTAGATTGTGATTTAGTCAGATTGTGTTCATGTCTATGTAAAATTGTTTATTTTCTAGGACAATGGAAGTGGTGACAGAAGCTGTACACCTAGTGATCAGAATGTTGACACAAGACAGGTATGTCTCATTGACTTTGTAGTAGCTAAAATTGGTACAATATGCCAATGATTTCTTGTATATCCTGTTAAGTATGTACTGGTCCTCAAATGCTGGATTGTTGATTTGGTCATTCATACCAATGTTGTCATATTTCCATTGATGTGTCATTTATATAATTTCATAGTTTTCTTTTTGTATGAATATTTGTTACGTGATTTTATAAAAGAAATAGTTTCATCTTCAGTTGCTTTTGGCACACTTTGACTTTTCTGTGTTGGTGAGCTGTTAAACCCTAAGGCATAAACTAACAAATAATAAGCCATAGTATTGTATCATATACATGTTTTTCTTTACCTAGGTTTGCTCCTTAAAAATCATGAATCCATTCCTGTGTTATTCTTTGTCATGTGTATTAGTGATTATTCCAAAACAGAATAGCAGGGCGCTGCACCCTGCCCCTCTTCTTGCCTCTCTGCCCTTTTTAGTCTTTTTCTATGCAGTAATATTACATTTAAGACATTTATCCTCTGATATGCCCTGCCCCCTTTTTATGCCTCCCTTTCATTTTCTGGGTTCTGGAATAGTCACTATGTGTATATTACAAATGTTTATGCAAGATGTGTTTAATTTTCTAGGTAGTCGATGGGAATCATAATGTAGCTGATAATAGAATAGATGCAGCAGACCAAACATCAAATACTTCAACTAAAGCATTAGATATGGAACAAGAAAGTGCTCAATGTAAAGATGAAGGATCTGAACATCAACCTGTTAATCTTTCTGATGTTCAAGATTTATTACATACTGTACAATGGTTACAACTCCAGCTAAATCAGGTAATATATGTGCATGGTGCATGTTTTTAACGAAACTTTAATGTGTTTTAAATACTTGACTGTTCAACATTCAAAAGAAGGCTTTTGGTTATAAAATTCTCTCTCTCATCAGGAATAACATGCCATTTCAAGACTGATTTTGTTGAATATAATAAAGCAGCCTTGCTAGCTCATTGGGTTGGGCAAGTCTACAGATCCAGGGGTTGTAGTTTCGATCCCTGGGCAGGACATACTTTCATGGATGATGGTCATGAAAATTTAAATTAATTTCTACGACCATTCCCCCTCCTACCACTGATATTAAATCATGTAGGGCAGTTGTTAGTCACAAACTAGTAACTGTTTAACAGATTAATCCAGAGATTCAGCCTTTCCAAGAATGGTTAGTGCATTGACTGACCACCATTATATAACCTATGCAATGTGTGGCTTAGGTGTCAAAGCCTACAAAAAATATTAGAAATTAATGTTATAAGCTTTTAGTGCATGTATACAAAAATCAAACATATTTTTTGTTTGTTAGTACTAAAGCTGTTATTATTCTATTCCAGGCTAACTCAGTGGTTTTGGTTCAAAACAAGAAACACTCTGAAACAGTTGGTGCCTTAGAAAATGCCAAAAAGGAAATAACAGCATTACAAGACTGTATCAATGAAAAGGATGAACTGCTAAATAATATTGTTGAAAAAATGGCTCACATTTCCAAAGAATATACTACTTTAAAGCAAAATTATGTTCAGCTGACTAAAGATCATAATCAAGATATTGAAAATGTTTTAGAAAGAGAAGCCAAGCTACGAGAAGAATTGAACGAAGCAGTAAAACATGAACTTGATGATAAAGATAGTTTCATACAAAAACAAGATGAGCTACATAAAACAGAAATATCTGAAATCCAAGAAAAATATACTATACAAGTTGTTGAATTAGAAAAAGAGTTAGCTCAGCTCAAGGATGAAAACAGTAATCTTATTTCTGTGTCAGAATGCCATAAATCTGAGTGTGAAAATCTAGAAACAAAGTGTGCCACATTGACAAAAGCTTTAGAATTCCTTAAAGCTGAGCATGAAAGTTCAGTAAATGATCTTGAAGAACTATCTGTTAAATTTAATGATCTTGAATCTGCTTTTAACAATTTACAAGGGGAGAATGAAAAACTGAAGTCGAATAATAATGTTTTAGAAAGTAACAATTCAGACTTGAACAAGCAGATAGCTTTGTTGCAAGCTGATCTCCATTCCTTTGAAGTCAAACATGCAGAATTCATGGATATTGAAAGTAAACTGAAATCAGAAATAGAGTTACATCTGAACGAAAATGCTGCTCTCATAGATGAACTGTCTAAAGTCAGAGATGATAATTGTTTACATCAGAAGCAGATAGAATTATGTGAAGTGAAGCTACATGAGAATGAAGAAATATTAGATGAAAATCATTCATTACATCAGCAGAACGATGAACTTAATAACAAGATTAACAATCAAAAGGACACTATAGCTTCACTAAAAAATGAACTCAATATTTTATCATCAGAAAATAAGCTTCTTAATGATCAGGTTGAATCTCTATCTACTCTACAAGTCGATAATGTCTCATTGAAAGATGAAAGAGAAGCACTATTAAGTGAATTGTCTGAATTTAAGTCAAAAATTCAAATCTTGGAACATGAAAATGCAGACCTCAAAGAATGCCAACATTCATTAAATAAAGAGGTAAACGATTTGAAAGAAAGTTTGTTGATGTCAGAATCTAAAAATACTGTGAGTGAGCATTTTCAACCATTTGTTCAAAGAGAAAGGCAGTTGATGTTAAATACCCCTAGTGATAATGGCCATACTGGTGAAGCTGACATTGTGCATGAAATGATGTCGGCGAAAACAGTCTCACGTACACTGACTAGCAATGTTCATGCTACCATTCCTGATCATAGAATTCCACAGCTGCAAACTAGCAGTATAGATGATCATCACAAAATGTCCTTCCAAAGTTGTGTTGATGATACTGCGTATGAATCATTTCATTCTGGTGCTACATGTCATGTATTAACTGAATCTAGTCATGATAATGCTAACATAGATAAAAAGGATGTTATAAATGGTATTCAAAAGGAGTGTGAACAAGTGAAGCAAGTGTTACACAGTAAGACAGTGGAGTGTCAAGAACTGCAAAAACTGTTAGAAGAAGCAATGCATAAATTAAAAAGTGCTACCTCTGTTCCAACTTCCTATGATGAACACATGGACAGTGTTACTAATCTCAGTGACAATGGACTTTCTAAGGTAAGTCAGAATGCTTCAGTTACCAGTTTGGAACAGGAGGTTAATATGCATGCTTCTTCCTCTTTATGTTTTGTTGAGAATGATGGTGTTGTACCCTTAGTTTCCCAGGGCATAGTTTCTGTTGGTGAAAGTCGTTTACATGTTCTACCTAGTGGTGTTTTTCAGTCAAATACAGACGATCATCTAGTTACTGCTCCTGCTATGAGTGAAATAGCAGAATCTGCTGACGAAGTGTCCTTACTGCAAGAAGAAATATGCAAGCTTAAAAGTATGTTAAGAGAAAGCTTTGATAATATTAATGAACTGAAAAAGAGTGTTGAATCTCATTCACAAAGAGAAAATGAATTGCAAAATGACTGTGATAAACTTTGTGAAGACAATGCTAGGTTATTATCTGAGATAAAAGAACAAATTGATGACATTAATGAAAAAGAAGAGGTTACTAAACACCTGAGGGATATGAATGAGAAATTAAGTTGGGAATGTGATGAATTGAGAACTGTTCATGAGGAATTAGAGAAAAAGTTACTTGATAGTAAAACAGATAAATGTGAGGCAGAATTTGAAAAACTTAGATTTGAAGAGGAACTGAAAAGAGTGAAAGATCGTTTAGAGTATTTGGAGTCCTCTGATGTTGATATAATGGAAATTAAAGATATGTTAGAGAAGGTTCAAAATGACAGGGAGAATATTATTAATGACAACGAGAAATTACAGGGTTCTTTATCTGCTCAAATTCAGGAAAATGAAAAGTTAGTAGAAACACTTGAATGTTTACACATAGAAAATTCATCTTCATTTAACAAATTAAAGGAATTGACTAATGAAATGTCTATAAAATGTAGTGAAGTTGAAACTTTAAGACATGATAATACGGAAATGAAAGCAAAACTAGAACAACAGGAAGATTTATTCCAATCATTTGAGAGCAAATGTTGTGGAGAAATTGATGGTTTGCTGGAAGAAAACTCTACTCTTAAAACTTCCCTTGATATGAAAAATGCAGAAATTGAAAACTTGAAACTAGACATTGAGAGACTAAATAGTTTCTTCCCTAATATAGATGAGCAAGGTGATAGTCATTCCATGAAAATACTATGTGATGAAATGAAAGCTAAAGTGCATGAGCTTACCTTGGAGAATGAGCAACTTATGAATGAGGTTTTATTAACTCAGGAAAAAATGTCAAAGTTAGGTGACGAGAATGAAATACTGTCAGACAAATGTGAGGAATTACAAAAAGTAATATATTCATTGGAAGATGAGAAATACAATCTAGTGAATACTGCTGATAAAATGAAAGAGGAAATGTCTTCCCAGCATGAGGAATCAAGTGTTCTTATTAGAAAATATGAAATTCAATTAGAAGGTCTTGATCAGGAAAATTCTACTCTTAAAACACAATTGTCAAGTTTAAAACTTGATATTGAAGAAAAATGTGAGACTGCTCAGCATAAAAGTATTCAACCTCAATTGCTGTCAAATGAATATAATGCCTTGAAAGAAAAAGAGTTGTTAGAACAAAAGTGTATTAATTTGGAATCTGAGCTTTGTGAAATAAAGGAGAGAGAAAAATATTTGTCAGACAGATTAAAAATGTATGAAAATCAGACAGGATCTGATTTGAATGTTTCTGAAACTGAAATTAAGAGACTTTCTGAACAGTTGGAACTTGAAAAGAAATATAAGTCTAAATTTGAGAGGGATTTAGAAGTTGCATGTGATCAGGTTGATTTGTTGCAAAAAGAGAAATCTAACTTAGAAGAGATGATTAGTCAACAAGTGAAAGACATAGATGTTTTAGTTAAAGAGAACAACAAAATGAAAGAGAATGAAACAAACATAGTATCCAAACTGCAAGTGATTGAAAGTGAAAACAAAAAGTTGATAAGTGAATGTAAAGAAATGAAAAGAAATGTCAGTGAACGTGACAAATCTAATGATAGTTTAAATCGTCAGATCACTATGCTTCAACATCATGTTCAAGCTATGTCTGATAACTGTTTGCACGTGAGAAATCAAGTTGATATTCTAGCTGCTGAACTTGAAAATTCAAATAATGATAAGGACAGCATTCAATGTCAGTATCATGAGTTGAGTGTCTTGTTTGATAAATTAAAGGTAGAAAGAAACCAAATGCGAGTTCAAATTAATGATGGTGAAATTGAAAGACTTGAGCTTCAAAGAGAATGTGAAAAGTTAATGAGCGAGTATGAAAGCTTGACTGCCAAATTAGATGAAGAAGAGGTTAATGATTGTACTGAAAATGACATGCTGAAAGAAGATTTAGAAAAAACTTATTGTGCATTAGAGGAAGTTAAAATGGAAAATACGAAATTAAAAGAAGATCTTTTATCTTTTGGTTTAAGATCAGAGGAATTAAATGAATTGAAATCTACCAACAGTGATCTGAACTTTGAAATTGTTGAGTTAAAAAATCAAAATGATTTACTTAACAAAACTATTGACTCTTTAAAGAACAAAATAAATGAAGCTGGTATACTTGCCCATGTAAATACATCTTCTACTCATGAAAGTGATAATTTAGTTGAACAAATGAACTCTTTGTGTGAAAACATTGTTGATCTCCAGACAGAGAAAAAGTCAATGCAGAAATTAATAGATGATCTCACTGATATGCTTCATGACATGCAAGGAAAGTATGAAGAAGTTAAATCTGAAATGGAAAGTACGAAGAAAGAGTATAGCAAAGAAATTTCACAGTTGGAAAATAAACTTCGTGATATGAACATTGATGTGAGTCAATTGAGACTTATGTTAGATTGCATGGAGAATGAAATGTGTAGCGCATCTGATGAAAAACTAGTCCTGAGAGAAAATCTAAATGAACAGCAGATGCAATTTGCGGAAGTTGTTCAGCAGAAACAAAAACTTGAAGAAATTATTAATAAAAAATTACAAAAAGATCTCAAAAACATGAAAGTGGCTTCTCAAAGGCAAAATGCTGCTGAACAGATCTCCCAAGTATCTGACCAAAGTGGTGCAGTTTGTGAAACAAGTACTCCTTTACAAAGTAGAGACGAAACTTGTGCAAGTCTTCTTCCACAGAATCTTTCAATGGAATCTGTAACCAGCTGCAACATTCCATCTGAAGTGCCTTCCTTTGAAAATGCCTTTCATTTATTTGGATTAGATAACAATGATGGTGACAGTCATCATTCTAGATTAGTTCAAACTAATATCTCATTTCTTAGGGATGATCATCGTGTACTAGTAGATGATAATGGCGAAAATGAAAGTGAAATTGTTAAAGACTTAAATTTGACGGACTCACAAACTCAAACTGTTATCATAGAACCAAGACATTATGTTAGTGAAACTCTTAAAGGTATTAACATTCCAAGTTCTGAATCATTGAATCTATACATAGAAACTTCATTACAATCTGAACATTTATGCAATGTTGTTAATAAGACAGCAGAAATGGATGCTGAATCTTTACAACCTAGTGTATATAATGCTTGTACAGAACAAACTAATGTATTCACTAGTGACACTTTTAATGAGCCATGTGAACTTTCTCAAACTGAAACATCTCCTGATGTATCAATACAAGTTGACTCATGTATAGTTTCAGCAGATAATATCTCTACAAACATTTCTTCAAGAACTATAGTATCAGAAATTGATCACGAACAATGTTTAATTGAGACAGTGTCACCAAAAAAATGTGATTCATTTGAAATGATAGATGACAGTTCACAAACTGACCTAGATGTTGCTAATGTAGTTACAGAAGCAGTAAATTTAGAAAGAGAACAAATACTGTCAGAGTATGAAGCAAAACTTGAACAAATTGAAACTGAGGTTGAAAAGAATTTGTTAAAAAAATTGGAATTTCGTGAAGAGAAAGTGAAAGTCTTAGAAGATACTTATGATAAGAAAGTAAAACAAATAGAGTATGATTTAGAAGAAAAATTAGTTCAAAAGTTTCGACGAAGAGAAGCAGAGATAATTATTGAAGCAGAACATGATAAGAAAACTCATGCTACAGAAGTTGAAAGTGCTTCTAGAAGGAAAATTGAGCAAATTACTATGGAGAAAAACCAACAATTTGTTGAGGCAATGCGTCAAGTAAAGGCTGATTTTTATGAGAAAGAAAAGAGAAAGTCAAGAAAAGGAAGAAGAGAACAAAAAGATAAAGGAAGACGTGAAGGTGCTAATGTTGGACCAAGTGGTGACATGTCTGTTAGAAATGGTGCTGATGATGGTCAATTGCAGAAACTGAAGACAGAAAATAAGGTAAGATTATTTTTTTTTGATTATATTCTATAAGTCTTGTGCTAATTAATGTTATTAATTATGCATTCAATCATTTCTATCCATAATTGTCTTATCGATCCATAAGAAATATTTTTGACCTGGCTTTGATTTAATTCTAAATTATCTGTATTACTGTTAGAGAATTTGGTTGTTTCTTAAGATTTTGTTTATCGTCATCTTCAATTGCTTTTAGCATGGTATAACCATTTTGTGATTATGTGTTGTTAAATCCTAACATACAAACGCTGATTAAGATTTTGGAATTATGAATGTGAAGTACTTAAAAGCAAGAAGTTAGCTGTAATTTGTTTTATTTTTAAGTTTTTCTATCATATTTTATTATTTCTGTTATATTTTAAGACGTGGAATCAATGTCTACATTTATATATTATTATAAGTAGTTGTTTAACATTATTTATTCATAAGATGTCATTACTCGATTAACTGATATTATTGTCATACTTTTTTGTAAGTCTCTTGATTTTATCTTGATACATTTGTTTTAATATCAAAATATATTGTGCTTAATTACTGGAGTTGGACATTTCAAAGCCATCTTGTTAGACAGTCTAAATTTTCCAGAAGAATTTAACTTTTTCAACCTTATGTTAGCATGTGGTTAGAAGATGTTTGTGACATCTTATTAGATATATGTATTTATATTATATTACAGGAACTAATGTCTGATAGAGATGTACTACTACGACAGATTGATCTATCTCAACAAGAACAAGAAGTGTTGGTGGAACATTTACAAGTTATTATTGGTGAACAAAATACCTTAGATCACAGTCAACTTGTGAATGAAGACCAACTTATGCCTGCTTTGTTAGACTGGGAACTTAATCCTGAAATGTCATTTGATAGTGTTAGATGTAGTCTTGAGGTCAGAGAATCTAGTGAAAGTTTGAAAACTCCTGGTTACTGTTCCAAATCTGAATGTATGCATATGAGAATGAGATATGATCAGTTAATAGACAGGATACATCAATTCTTAAAGATGAGATCAACTTCGGAAGGATTTGAAACATGTACTGATGTAGATAAAGATCATGTGACATCAACAAAACATGATGAACTTGAAGCTGCTTCTATCAGTGATGATAGATTTATAGTTAATGATGAACCTGATAGCCAGCTTTTACACAGGATAACTTCCATACATCTTGAACATTCTGTCAGAGAGCCTAGCATGCCTAGTAATGATAGCAATAATGATCAATTTGTTCAAGAAATTGACTCTGAATCTTCATTTAGAAGTGAAGCTGAGAACACTAGTAATGACATTATTGATATGCTGGTGAAAATAAGTGCTGATAGTAGTGTAAACACTAAAAATGAAGATGGTCGCTTTTCTGAAAGTGAGTCGGATATCGAAGGTGACCAGGAAATATGTGTCAAAGGGTATCATGATAGGGATGAAGAGAACTCGGTATCATCAAACTTATTTCATAAAAATAAAACAATATTTCGTTCTGTTGTTTTCGATGATCAGTTAACAAGTGACAAGACTGAAAACAAGAAAAGACATTTCTCAGATTCTGATGTTGCTCATAGTAATGAAGGATCATTTGTTGCTGAAAAGATTGACTGTTTTGTTAAAACTGATGACAATGAGTTTGTGTCTGAAGATGAAGAAGTTTTTGAAAATTCTAAACCGTTGATGTCTAAAGATAACCAAACCAGTCAACAAACTAATGAAGAAACATGGTCATCTTTTGATAAAAAGACACTTAAAGATGACAGTATTCCTGGATCTGAAAGAATTTATGTTTGTGAAAAACTTGTGTCTAGAACTGGTGAAGAAACTGGGGACTTCTTTGATGAAAAAGTTCGGTATTCAATGTCATATCCACCTACTGGTACTATACTACAGAATGATAAACAACCCAAGTGTTCTGATAATGATCATTTGAAAAGCAATGCCGAAAATTCTGAAAGAGCTTCTGTAAGTGAATATTTTGATTCTGGTGATATACTTGAAACTATTTGTACTAAAAGACAAGGCACAGCTGTCAATCAAACTGAAGAGGTGGATAACGCTTCTAATAATGAAGCAGCATCCAGTTCTGCTAATTCAACTGAGGACTCACTGTCAAATGACATTTATGGAACATGGCCATCAAGGAAATCTAAGGGTAAAAAGCCAAATGAGCTTAGCTTTGAAAATGCTGTATTTGATATTTTGAACTCTATATGTCCTGGTACTGATCCTGGAAGAAGACCAGTAGCTGGTGTACATGACAACTTTCATCCTCTTCCAAGTGAATCTCAGGTGGACGCTCCTGATCAGACTGATTCTTTCATTGATTGTAATGAACTTGAAAAACTGAAACTTGAAAATGAGACTTTGAATGCTACTATTCTGTCTCTTCAGAATGAAAATGTTGAACTAAAAAAACTGGAAGTTGAACATGAACAATATAAGAAAGAACTAACTTATACTGTAAGTCGTCTTGAACATGAAAACGAACATCTTGAGAAAGAAATACATCATGTTGAAGAAATTGGTACAAAATCAACCAGTGAAATTAATGAACTTCATGAGAAAATTACTTCCTTGGACTTGGCTTTGGATGCTGAAAGAAGAAAATGTGAGGATTTAAAGTCTTTGAAGGAAAAATGTGAAAATGAATTACTAGAAAACAATGAAAAGATGTATGATAGAATGATTGGCCATGATGACCTTAACTCTGAAATTAAGAAGTTGCATGATATCCTAGAAGAAACTGAGAATAAAAACAAACAGCTTTTGAAAGAGAAAAATGAACTTCTTGATACAAATAAAGAGTTAATGATTTGTAGAGACAAATATACGGAACTTGAAAACCAGCAATTAAAACTAAAAGGTGAAATCGAAATTGCTGCTAAAGGTAAAGAAGATCTAGAAATTCTTTTAGCTGAATTGAAGTCTGACTTTCTTGGTGAAAAGAAAGAGCTAGAAAGCACTCTGTCTTCCATTGTTGAAACATTTGAAAAGTTGAAAAATGAAAAGGTAGAAGTTGAAAATGTTCTCCAAGACACAAAAGAAGATCTTGCCAAGCAAAGAGGGATAAATAAAGATTTGAATAATGCAAGAGAGTTATTGGTGCAGGAAATGAAAGACTTAAAGGTTGAGAAAAATAATTTAAATATTTTAATGACTAATTTGACTGCTGCTAATGAAAATTTAAAAGCTGACGCTGATCATAGTGCCAAATGTATTGAAAATTTGAAACTTGAGAAAGAGACTTTGAATGAAACCATAGAAAATATTGAAAGTATAAATAAAGAGTTGAAAGAAAATGTTGAAGAGAAAACTAAGGCTCTACAACTAGTGAATGAATCCGAACAATCTTTGAACCAAATAGTTGGAGAGTTACAAATGAAGAAAGAAATTTTTGAAAATGAGATTGAGAAGCTTAATAAATCATTGAATGATATAAAAGGAGAGAATGATAAGCTGTGTTTGTTGAAGAATGAAAATGAACTTTTGAAATCTGAACTATCTGAACTAAAGGTGAAAAATGATGAGAATGAATGGGCTCTAAGAGAACTGTCCAAGGAAATGGAGAAACAATGTCTTGATAAATGTAATAATACCTCAGATTTGGTTACACTGAAATCAGTTTCTTGTGATTCAGAAGTGTGGGAAGCGCTCATTACCCCTGAACATGCTCATGAAAATGAATCAGAACAAAACACTTTAAGTGAAGTTTCAAAATTGACAGCAGAGAATAAAATGCTGAAAGAAAACTTAGAACAGTTAAAAGAAATTGACGCTCTAAAACATGAACTAGAAGCTTTAAGATTAGAAAATGACACTATGAAACAAAGTCTTGATAATGTTATTACAAGATCAGATAGTGATACTAACCTGTTGATTATTTCTGATGTAAAAGATGCTATTAAATATATGGAAGCTGAAAAGGAAAGTGTTGAAGAACACAGAAAAGCTTTTAAAGAAAATGCGGACTCTGAAAATAGGAGACTACAAGAAGAAATTGAAGAGTTATATGTTGAAAATACTAATTTGAGACAAAAATTGAAAACACAAGAAGAAAATGCTAGGCAAGATAATAATGAAATTCTTAAAATGTATAATGATTTAAGAGATGAAGTTGAAGTGTTGGTTATTTCAAAACATGATCTAGAGATTGAACTGCATGCTCTGAAGGATTTGTTGGAACAAGATACTTGTTATCCTGTCAGTGATAAACCATCTCATGACACCAGCAGAGAGCTAACTTTACAAGATTTGGAAGAAATGGAATCCTTAAAAACAAGTATTGAAAAACTTAAATCTGACTTGAAAGAAAAAGATGGCTATGTCAAAAAGCTTGAGGAGCACCTGTTGAATGTTGGAAATACTTCCTTACCTGATTTAAAATCTACTCCTAAACCTTTGCTGAGCAGAGGGACACCAAAAACTGCAAAATCTTTTGTAAAAAGGTCTCGATTTCCAAGATTGGAAAGACGGTCTTTCAGCCATGACTTGCCTGATATTACTAGTCGACAGTTATCTACCAGTATGGAAAGATCTCATAATGATGGTGGTGAATTGAGAGTTGCTGACTTGAATAGCAGCATATCCTCTGTATCATCACGTGAACATCAGCCTCTGTTTAGCTCCTTTGTTTCAGAATCTTTAGATTCTTCTACTGCCAATGAGAAAATAAAATCAGGACTCTCTCCTAAAGAAGATGGTCATTTAGCCCTGGAATTAAAACAATTTGAACTTGTTGCTGAAATAACCAAATTAAGAAGAGATTTCAGGGAAACCAAAGCTGTTTATGCCAAAGAGACTGCATTGCTGACAGAGGCCCTGGAGAAGGAGAGAATGACAAAACAATTCAGACATATGCCAGACTTGAATCATGAGAACAATGTTTCTTCAAATGTATCACATGACATGTTGAAACTAAGACAAGAAATTGGTAGACTAAGAGGAGAAAATAAGATGCTGACCATTGAATGTGATAGACTGATTGATAGGCTTGAAGAACAGGAACAAATAGTTGCTGATTTACAGGAGAAAGTAGGTAGAAATGAGGATCAGTATGGTGAAGTTGAAGAGGTATTCGGAAGGCAATTGGCGCTTTTACAAAAACAGAGGAAGGAGTTACTTGATCAACTACAGGATAAAAATAGAGAAAACAATTCACTAGTTGAAAGTCTAGGAGAAAAAGTAATAATTGAGCAAACTTTGACTAAAGAAAAAGAAGGACTCTTATTGAACATGAAGAATGTGGAAATGATTGAGAAAGAGCTTGATGATAAGAAAAAAGAACTTGAAAAAACATCATTAAAACTGAAAGAAGTTGAAGACATTGTATATCAGAAAGATTTAAATGAAATAGAATTAATGAAACAAAAGAGAATACTAGAAGAAGAACTAAAAGAGATTGAGTCAAAGTTTAAGGACAAAGAGGAAAACTTAGACTTTGAGAAAAACCGAGTATTAAGTGAGTTGAAAGAGAGACGATACACTGGTGGTAGATCAAGGTTTTCTGAGAGCGATGATGAAGTGTCCTCGGTTTGTTCTGAGAGTGCTACATACTCTAATAGAAACATAGGACGATTAGAAGTAATGCTTGAAGAAGTTGAGAAACAGCATTCTGTTGCTGTCAATGTATTAAGGGACCAATTAAGTAAAAAATATCGTAAGAGAGAAAAAGACTTGTGTGAAGAACATGGTTCAAGATTGGCCAAACTGAAACAAGACTCCTGGAATAAGGTGAACCAGCCACAAAATGTGTGAACATTATATAATGCACTGTTACACTCTGAGTGGCACATTATAATCAAACAAAGCTATTATATTCACTATGTGATTAAACAGCTCACTAACCATATTTGGGATATGGACAAGGTTTCACTTATCATCAAGTAAACAATGTACTTGTATACAATTATATAAATGCTATATAAAATTGATAAGCTTTCAAAAATAGTAACATACTTAGGGCTTTTTCAGTTAAAACATGTATCATGCAGATATTTCAAAACAAAGACATTTTGTTGTGGGGGGAAATATGCTTCTAGTAGGGATAGGGTTTGTTCATTTGCTTTGATACATGTGACCTGATATAGTCCTTGCGTCTGCACATTTTGCTGTTAATGATAATATTGCCATACTCATCTACAGTCTAACTAACTCATTATTTATTATGCTTAATGAAATAACTAAATTACTGGGTATTGAATTGAGGATTTAATATATAGCAAACATTTTTATTGTTACATTTTTAATACCGATACTCAATGATTAATCTGCTCATTAAGGAACCCTTCAAATTTTCAACTGTTTTATTTTTTTACAAATGTAGACTTGTCACTTATTTTTGATAATTCTTGATGAGATAATTACAACAACAACTTGTTGCACTAAGCATATCTATGTTTATAGCAACCCAAAGAATCATTGAAGTAGTTCATACTGATATTGGTAAATTTTATTCAACTGTCAGTGGCACATACGTCAAAGTCAATACAGATAGCATAAGATGTATTGTTAAATATAATTTAACTGTCAGTGAGTCTATCATTACCCCTGCTGGTTTAAATACTGACTTAAGTACTTCTGTACTTACTATCTATAAAAATAAGATATCTGTATTTATTTAAATCAGCAGGGTTAATGTATGCGCCACTGACAGTTGAATTTTAAAAATTCGCCAACATTAATTATGATTGATGATTTTTGTTTTGTATTGCTTGGTACTTACCTTTGGTAAATGGTTACTTTATTTATCCAGGAGATTGCTTGGTTAATATTAGCTTGCTACATGTATATATACAGCATATAACAGGGCCTTCATGTCAATGTTTAGTATGATTTGAATGATAAGGTGGTCAACGCCATTAGGCTTATAATTCAGAAAATGATTGATCCATTTCAGCTGATATCAAAGTATCATTCTGGTAAATGTACCCTCTCATATCAATACATGACTTAGTACTTGGTATTACTGACTTTTTACAAAATTTGAATATTACCTTATTTGTAAGTTGCTAGAATTGATTAAAACCCCAGGTCGATAGTGCAGTTGGTAGCGCGCCGGGATTTGGATACTCGTGCCCGAGGGAATGCGGGTATGAATCCCACCCGGGGAGGTTATACCCTTCCATGAAAATTGGACAAAAATGTGGATTTTCCTCCATTGATTAGATAATATGGAGAAGTTTCTGGCCTTGTGGAAGGGTAGGTGAGTACTGGTTATAGAAAATGGTCCAGGAAGGCTAGGTTAGGTGCGCTGGACGCCGTAAAATGACCTAAAATTGTGTTGACACGGCGTTAACTCCAATATATAAAAAATTGATTAATTTTGAAATTGCAATTCTAGCCATGAACAAATTTGGTAAGAATCGAATCCATGTAAAATGATGAACTGGTACTGTTACAATTTATAAAATGTATTGTTTTGGAATACATTTATCAAGGTAATCATAATATTTAAAAACCTAACATGTTGAAACTGTTTAAAATATTTTTATATCCCCGCTTCAAAGAAGAGGGGGGTATACTGTTTTACCCTTGTCCGTGCGTGCGTGCGTCCGCCCGTCCGTTACAAAATTTCCGTCGCAGTTTTCTCAGCAACTATAACATGCAGCAGCCTAATACTTTGCATATTGCTTCATCCCATAGTCCCATGTGGTGTAAAGTGATTTCATGCTCCTTGCTCATCTACTTCCTGTTTGTCGCATATTTTTACATTTTGTTAAATGAACGTTACATTATGATAGTCATATTTCTCACAGCGGGGGTATCACTAGTGAGCATTAGCTCACAGATTTACTTGTTCATAATGTTTTAAATGCATGGCATTTGTTATTATTTTTGTGCCTTATTAAAACAATTGTCAGAATATTCATAATGAAAGGTAGTTTCTTTCATTAGGAAATTTGATCATCTTAAAGGGTCTGATAGCTTCCTTTGATATAGTTTTTTGTTTTATTTGGTAGCCTAAGTAAAACTATAGGTTGTTCCAATAAATGAAGTTATTGTTCTGGCCAACTGCTACCTTTGCAAAATAGGCCCTAGAATTGATGTAGAGTCAAATCAAAATGCCAGTATTCAACTTTCTTTGTAAAAAAAACAAAACTACTTAATCAAAAATGCCAGTATTTAACTTTCTTTGTAAAAACAACAACAGTTAAATCAAAATGCTAGTACTTAACTTTATTTGTATAAATAACAACTGAAATAAATCAGAAAATTTATGGGATTGAACTTAGTAAGGCATAGCTTAAAACACAGAACTTTATTGATAATTTGCCTTATTTAATTGACTGTGATATGAGACAATACTGGGGTATATCTGTATTTATTTATCAAACTAGAAACTATGTGTAAAATGTAACTGTAATCCAATATGTATGTTAAAAACAAGACTAAAATTTCATACAAATCAAAATAAGAAATTCATGTAATTATTATATTCACCCTTTTGCAAGCTATTTGTAGATAATTTTAGTTTAAAACCAGAACTATACAAAAATAAGTTGTAGCATTCTACTTTAAAATATTATTATCCAAATATCATTACTTTAATTAAATCATACATACAATCTGCTTGTACCTTGATTAAATGCATTACAAATAAGCCTCATTTCAGTGATATTTTTTTTATTAAATCAAATTATTTATGGCAGGAAATGCAAATCAAACGTAATGTTTCTTTCATCTAATTTTAACTAATTCTTTGAGTAAAGGAATCTCTAGTTATGTATAGGAATGAATGTTATGATATTTTAAGTCAAATTATTGGATAAATTAAGTTCAATAAGGTTAGAATGGAAATAACTTACATTTGTTTGTATCTGTTTGGTTGTGGAAAAAAATGAAGGATTTAATTGGTGAAAGTTTTTAGTACTAATACTAATTTTAATATTTTGAGAATAAATTACTGTATGTAATTTCATGAAAATCTGTCTATTTTAGTATTTTTAAAGTAGGTTTTCAGTATTTTCAAAACTATGAACATCTACCCATAGCCGATAATATCATTTGGATGATCTTTACCCTTATTATTTTAATGCATTTAATAGCATGCCTATAATTTATTCCATGACTTGACAAATGTAAGTTATTTCTAAAATATTGTTTGTATTTATTCATCAAATTGGCATTGATGACGAAATCATCTTTTTCATGTAATTCTGTGATGCTTATATATTATTCATACAATATTGTAGTTACCGTATATAAAATTATCATATGCATGCATATTTATACCCCCGCTTCGAAGAAGAGGGGGGTATACTGTTTTACCCTTGTCCGTGCGTCCGTCCGTCCGTTACAAAATTTCCGTCGCAGTTTTCTCAGCAACTATATCATGCAGCAGCCTAATACTTTGCATATTGCTTCATCCCATAGTCCCATATGGTGTAAAGCGATTTCATGCTCCTTGCTCATCTACTTCCTGTTTGTCGCATATTTTTAGATTTTTGCGGGGGTATCACTAGTGAGCATAAGCTCACAGATTTACTTGTTTTTTTTATTTTGCTCATTGTACTGTATAAATTATATTCATTTGATATAAAATTCTGTGATATTTTATTATTTAATGTACTTCTGTTGAATTCCATGTACTAGATACTTTCAATTAGAAATACTACAGCAAGTTGCATTTATTATGAATCATGTATATTCTATTATACTTTTAATTACAGAGACACATAGGTCTTTTGTTTTACAGGAATGGGTGTTATCTAGAACTCAAAATATTGGTTTTCAAAGTTTTTTACAAATTATTTCTAAAAATTACACTGCGCAAATAATTCATTATTTTTTTGTACTTCATGAAAAACCAATAGTTTTGAATTCTGGAAGAAGTCTATTTTTAGCTCACCAGGTCACATGGTAAGCTATTGTGACCTGTCTAATGATCGTAGAACAAAACTGCTCTATCCCAATGCTGTGTAGAGTTGTCATAAGGAAGTCTGAAAAAAAGCTTCCTGTATGTATTATAGTGAGCTGTCTAGGGAGTCCCAGGACCCTGTTTGTCATAAATCTAGAGTAAAATATCAAAATGTTCATGTAATTTTGATGTTGTATCATTATATTTGATTGATTGTCTCATTTTTTATTTCCGTCCACTTTCCTTCAATCATTTTTATATAACTATATTATATTATAGAGAATGTTTGTTATTGAAATCAGATCATTATTTCATTCATTTATTTAATTTCATGTGACTTTAATGGTTATTCAATTTGTAAGGCTGTGGAATAGTCAACATTTATGTATTGGGCATTTTAGCTTTAGAACAAGTTGATAAGTCAACTTTAGTAGTTCTCAACTTGATGAATCTATGTTATAATATTTTGTTATTCTTAGTAGATCATCTATATGGTTGTAGTACCCAACATATAAGATTTTTGTCAAAATGTGTCTTCATAGTTTTATAACCGCTTAGTGTTTAATTAAGTATTTCCTTAATTTATTAAATATTTTTTTATTTTATTTATATTGTTAAGATTGGTTACGGTAGTTTTGATGTTTGTTGTTGATGTGTTCAATTACTGATCGGTCCAAACTTTTTAATGATATAATTATCTGAAATGTGCTTTTGTATAAATCATTACATAATCTATATCTACATTCATGGTTATCTGTCATGCTGTCAAAATCGACACTTTATATATATGATACATAAACCTTTGATGGTAAAAATTCAATATTCAGGTACATGTATTAGTTTGTTTCTATTTTTTTTAATTATGCAGAGCTTTTTCAGGGGGTTTTGGGAAAAAGGCCCCTGCCCAAATTTGGAATTTTTAATGCGGTAAATAGTAAGTTCGATTTAGGAAAAAAATATTGACAAATCAGCCAAATTTGGAAATTTTCTGCATTAAATATTTATTTGCTTTGCTTGTCTCTGAAAGTGTTGCAGTGCTCTTATGTTCGGACAGGTCAGTGAGGCATTCAATGCAAATTCTCATATATTTGTTATCTTAATATGAAATCGCGTGGTTTTTTTTGTGAAGGCAAAAGACATCCTGTTCAAAGGGAATTATTTAACAAGATTTTGATTTTTTCTTGAAATTGGGAAAAATGGTCATTATTTGGCATTGGGAACAGGGCCGATATTCAGCCCCGTGAGATAGGCTGAAAAAGCCCTGTTTGGATATAGTGCCATAATGCCATGGCTGCTAAAATTTTGGAATACTGATACTTGATTGTACATTGTATTTATCAAAGTTTTTATCATGTTAAATTTTAAAATTAAGATTAGGTAGACTATTATGGAAAAACTACTACAATATCTCGGCTTCGTTATGAATTTTAGCAAGTTATCTTGTAGAAAAGTTGTTTATGAATCTAATTTGTTCAAAATGGTAACCTGGTAACCATTTGCTATGAATGAAATTATCAAGCATCTAAATTATCTTTTAACATCCATTTCACTTAAGTATAACATACAGTCAAACCTGCATTAGTGACCCTCTGTATAATGTGACTATCTGTCAATTAGGACCTAATTAGGCGTCTCCTGTGACATTTTCCTATATATTAAACCTGTATATTACGATTCTCTGTCTAATGCGACAATGACCTATGAAATCGAGGCTGAAAACGCATCCGACTCTGTGTATTACGACCGTGTCAAGTCATTAAAAGAAACAACATTGTGTTTGGTTCTCAGAGTGGGGAGAGAGGTGATGTCAATCTAGACTGTGTGAATGATTGGAAAATCAAAAACTTCCAGATATTTGTAAGGAATACTCACATTCAAAGATTTTAAACATTAACCTTTGTGTTGGATACATTGTACTTCTGAATAGCTTGTTAAATAAAGTGTACACAAAACTTGAGTTGTATTTGTACCCTGCGTATTGTGACCCTCTGTGTAATGTGACTTTTTTGGCTAACTCCGAGTGAAGGTCACAATACACAGGTTTGACTGTATGTGTTTTGGCAGTATGGGAAAACTGCCCTAGATGTATTTTGCGGTATCTATTTTACTGTCTAAATAAGTTAAGTTTTTTTATTCTGATTGTTAATGATCTACTCAGATCTGACAGATTTGTTATAATTTATTGTTTCATGAATTTCTTGAAGGTTTATTTGTTATAGTGTCTATGATTTGTGTGATTTTAAGGCATGTATATTCATATACCAGTCATTTTATGTGATTTTTTTTCTCAAAACTTGTAAAAAGATATTGAATCATGTGATTGATACTAACTATATACTTTTATATGTAGATAGCAACTATAAAACATTAAAATCTTTACTTATATTTCTGTTTTTGATTTGTAAGTTATTTGTTTCAGTTGTATAAAAATTTTAATATTATAAATTTTGCCTGAATATTAATTCAGATATAATAAAATGAAATAAAACTTTTTTTATGTTTTTTTTTTTGGTCTTTTTGACATTTTGTGGCACTTATGATTTAAAGAATTGGAATCGTTTGGATAAAACTTCATTTCAAGCATTCTTTCATCTGATTTCTTGCTAATGAATCTTTACTCAAGCTCAATTGTTGAATTAGCCAAACTAAATCAGGTTGTCCAAGACAACTGCTTATTTCACAGACTGTTATAAAATGTTTTGCAAGGGAGGTAACCTGTCATAAAATTAATGTACCAGAGTTATTTCCCTTGGAATAAAGTACAATGTTGAATACAAATATTTAAAGAGTTCTTAGTGGTGATATAGGGATCACCTTGGGTTATTAATCATTATTTGCTTACAATAACACTATAACAGTGCCTTACAAAAGTTCTTGGACAATGGAATTTTAACAAACAAAGTGATCATGCATATTATTAAATTATTGAACTTTTACTGGTAACAACATTAACCCTGTTGTAGTACATAAATACAGCTATCTACTTTTATTGATAGAGAGTACAGAAGTATTGTAATAAGTTTAGATAAGTTTTAATAAGTTTAAATCTGGTTAAGCATGAAAGAAAATATTTGCCTTGGTGGTCAACTGGTTCAGTGCCTGACTTCAAATATCTGTTACCTCTCACTAAATTAGAGTAATGGGTCCTAGCAGAGCTTGTTCTAGGTTCTATAGATTTTAATGTAAAAAAGATTTCTTACAAAGGATGGTAGTATAGTCATATACCACTTAAGTTTAGGTTAAGCGATAGATTTAAGCTGAGTTTCTACTATGCCTCGTTATGCAAGGAAGAAGCAACTGCTTACAGTAGATTTGAGTCCAGCCTGGTGTACCTCAGGAATGATAGTTGTGTGAACTGTCCTCCACATATGACTTGAAATGTTGGAAAGAGAGGGATTTAAAACAAACACACACCAAACTGATGTATATGTTGGTGAAAATTTTCAGTATTAGTACTGATTTCAGTATTTTGAAAGTAAACTACTCTATGTTATTTATATGAAATTCAATATTTCAATATTTTCAATATTTTTGAAAATAGATTTTCAGTATTAATGTTGATTTCAGTATTTTCATAATGAATTGCTCTATGTAATTCATATGAAATCTCACTACCGCGTATTTCAATATTTTGAAGGTTGGTTTTGAGTATTTTCAAAACTTTCAACTTTCATTCATGTATAAAGTAACAGTAGTTATGTTATCAATCAAGTTGTATAGTTACACTGTGAGGTATACTTGATAATGTATACAAATATTTGAAGATATTTGTTTTAAATCACTTCAATGAGATACTGTATATGTGAGGCTAGAAATCACTTTGAACCTGTATTCATATTAATACAGTGCGCCATTCCTTTATGGCCTTTTCCAGTCATTGAAAATTGATTTGGGCCAGTAAAAGAAACCTACTTGCCCAAAGTTTAGGGCTAGTGAAAATTGATATGGACTACTAGCTCAAAGCCCAGGGCTAGTGAAAATTGATTTGGACTACTAGGCCAAAGCCCAGGGCTAGTGGAAATTAATTTGGACTACTAGCCCAAAGTTTAGGGCTAGTGAAAATTGATTTGGACTACTACCCAAAAGTTTAGGGCTAGTGGAAATTAATTTGGACTACTAGCCCAAAGTTTAGGGCTAGTGGAAATTAATTTGGACTACTACCCAAAAGTTTAGGGCTAGTGGAAATTAATTTGGGCTACTACCCAAAAGTTTAGGGCTAGTGAAAATTGATTTGGACTACTAGCCCAAAGATTAGGTCTAATGAAAATTGATTGTGGTTAGCAATAAAAGTCTAGCCCAAAGCCCAGGGCTAGTAAAACTTGATTTGTGCTAGTGAAAATTACTTATCTATTGTAATTATCTTGTTGATAATTTTGCCCTTCATAATAGACTATATCCGAAATTCAAATATTTGGGTTTTCCCCTCCAGTACAAACAAACTTTCACCGTTACAATGAAAACATGTGTACAAAGAACAATAGGTTTTCATCCATAGTTCATGCTATTTAGCAATAATGTGTAGAAAACTTTGTACCGCCTGTGCACGGATGGAAAAACCCATAAATTTAAACATAAAGTGGGCTAGTGCGTCTAAAAAATTATAGGCAATGACTGCTTTTCTAATTAACAGCTTACTTGTAAAGACGGTCAATTCTTCCGCCATACATATGTACAGTCCACCGTCCCTCCACAACAATTTCTAGCAACAGCTATTTTTCAACAATTGAGTTAATTCACTCATATATGGATGAATTTTCTTACCAATGACGGTCAAAGAATTAAATGTTCCTTTTGTTTGCAGATCGCGGGCCTATCGCTAAACAGTCACAACTCACTTTTTTATGGTGAGTTACCACTATTTTGCACTTAGTCTGGGAAATGTGAAGAGAGTTCAATATACTGTTTGCATGTATGATAAACTTTGGATTAACTTCTATGTTCAAAATTCAGTCAATGATCTTTCTAGTTTACTTTAAACATATTTTTGCGTTCAATTTGGTGACAGTCCAAATACATTTATTCATAGTTCATTGGAATTTTATTTACATATTACATAATGTCTAAATCCTTGGTTTGAAAACAAATCTTGTACTCAAATTGAACGCTTTTTTGAATGGAATGTCTATGAATGGATTTCTTTCAAGGAATGCTTTTAAATGCAGCATTTTTATAAAGAAAAAAAGTAAAACTTGCATTTTAATTTATCAAATTATGAAAGACTTGAATGAAAATTATGTATATACTGTTTGAGTGTATTATGAGATATTGCATGGTAAACATTATTTAAGTATTTTTGTATATAAGACTGAACAAGTGAAATATTGTATCAATAAAAACATTATCGATCTTGTCGGATGATGTACATCATGTATAATCTAGGATTTATATACTTAAAGTTTTGTTTATCATGTTGTAATAAATTTGTAGGTTAAATAACTCTGGATAGATACTTGTAGCATCATGTATAATGACAAAAATATGATTAATATTTCTTTATACTGCTAACACTTTAAAGGGACACTAGAATCACCCTTGGCATTGGGTCAGGCATTCTTTTACCCACTAGCTCAAGGCTAGGTCCTGGGCCGGGCTAGTGAAATTTAATTCGGCTATTACTTAAAATTACTAATTCCATTAAGTCAAACTGGTTGATAATTTTGCTCTTCACTACATAACATAATAAATCAATCAAGCTAGTGTAAAGGTTCAGGTGATGACAGCTTGGAGTTGCGTGGTTTGTTGGCTGATCATGCATCATCAATTTATGTTATCTTTGATGATGTGTTTTGTCCCAAATGATTGATGTTTTATTCCTATTGGTCATTTATTTTGTTCCAATCAGTCAAACATTTTGTTCCAATTGGTCAAAAAGTCTATTTCAACCAGTAATTTAATCAGTTGCATTTTGTCATGCAGTCTGTCCCTATTAGTATTGTTTTTGTCCCAATTTGTCTTGCAGTATGTCCTTATAGGTCATATAGCTTGTCCAAAAATGAAATATATGCCTTGTTTTACACATGAACATACTGAAGATGTTTATTGTATTTGTTCCAAGCACAGACCTTGTCTTTGGGCTGCATAGTCAGTCTAGTTAGGCTAATTATTATTATTAAAAATATTAAGGTTGACAAAAACCTCCCCAAAACAACCTACATTTTAAAATCTATAATCAAAATTTTCAATAAAAATAGTGTTTAAAGTATTATAAATTCATTTTTTTCAAACATATAATTTACCAATATACAATGTAGTGGTCTCAACTCATGTTGATTAACTCAGACAAACTTGGTTGAATGAATTTCTTTTATATATAATACTTATTTGCCATTATATCTTCATGTATAAATAAATATAGATAATTTACTTTTCAAAATCACTACGAGTAAATATAAAAGTATTCCCCGCAAGGCTTGACTGAATTTCTAGTCCTAAAAATTCTATTGACAAAAAAATGGTGGGAGTTCGAAGGCTTTGCTCTGACTTGCTCTATACGGACTTGTATTACAGATTGAAGTACTGACTTGCTTTTGATTGAATATTTATACACGATTTTTGTATAAAATTTGAATTGAAATAAATTTCTTCATTGAAATGTAAATTTGGATATAAATTTTTTATAATGAAATAAAACCAAACTTTTAAAACATTTTATTTGTTTATTAAACCTTTATTGTAAAAAAGCTATTAAAATTTGTATACTTTGTTTAATCAATACTCAATCTACTTGTTAATGTATATACAAGCATACTATGACTTGTTAAAATTATTGATTTTAAATTTGTAGAAATACTTTAAGAATTTACAAGTCTTTAATTTATTTTATAGCGTAATATTTTTACATAGGGTACTCTAAACTATTTAGAGTATCAATACATAACAAAAATGGTCTTTTGAATTTTCGTGTCATATTTTTTAATGACTTGCCATTTTTATTTTCGAACTTGATCTTGTGTTGTCATAAAATCTTATAGACTGTGATAATAAGTAATGTGCAAGAAAGTTAAAATTTAAATAAAAAAATATTTATTTTTTCGTAAAAATATTGTGCTTTATTTATACAACCAAGATATTGCGAGTGACCTAGTAGAAGATTTTCAGGAAAAGAACAAGATTCAGCTAAGTGCTAGTTTTTACGACATGGTATTATGATTTAACATTGTGAAAATTTACTACTTTGCCGTCTGAGTGACTTATAGTGGTCATGTATTGATTAACATATAAAATAAAACTATTGGGTAATATTGAAATAGAGTAAAGTGAAATAAGGATTAAAGAGTGCCTATGATAATCTACTATTATAAGTACTTAGACGTTAGCAATCATTACTGAATAGTCTGTTTTTTTATAGTGAACTTTAGTTGTGAAAAATATTAAAATATTTTTAGATTCAAAATAGGGTATATGCTTAAATTTAAATAAAAGTTGGAATTTATCAGTTATTATTAAATTTTAATTTTATATTGACTATTTTAGAATAGTTGAATAATGTTTACAAAATGCAATCATTAGTACAAGTTATTTACGTAGATCATGCAAATTGTCAATCTATACAAGTTGAATATAAGAAATGATTTAAAGTAACATTGTTGTACAGTTACCATGGATTTAGATTCTACTGGAACCTCTGTGGCAACATCATCTGCACCTTCCATGGATGACAATGTTACAGTCATGGCTAAACAAATCTGGGAGAAGGTATGAAATATTTTATCAAAAACTTAGAATTGACCACTTCTGTAGAAATGTAGATATAATGTAGACATTTTATAAAATATAGATTGAGTGACTTTATATTGCTATTCTCTCTGTCTCTTGTGTGTCTTGGACTCATTTCCTGTCTACAAGTTTTTTTCTTACTCCCTCTCACTGTGGATATGCCTGTATGTTGAGTGACTATATCTTTCTGTTTCTGTTTTGGTTTGGTTAATGCGGAAGCAACACATTTTATAGGACATATCATGGCAGACAGTTAACTTACTTGCCATTCCTGGAAAAGCTAAATCTCTAGATTAAGCTGTTTACCAGTTACTACTAGGTGAATACATTTGTCAGTGACTGACATCTGACCTAAATTATTTAGAATCAGTAGTAGGAGGGAGAATGGCTGTAGAATTAATCACATGAGCTAGTAAGGTAGTCATTCTGTTTACTTGTTTGTTTGTTGTGCTCACACTATTGTTTGTAGATACTTATAAACCATCACTCTGTCTTTCTTCTATATAGTTCACATTAGTTTGTTAGATTATAAATATCTAGAATTAAGCTTGTTAGCTTCTTCGGCCATTTCTTGTTTTCCCAGCTTGAAATGAATTCACATCACAGTTATAACAGTTTATTTATTAACATTCTGTATGTTTTATTTGAGCATTCCTACCCATGGTGCAATTGACATCATGCTCAACTTTGAATCTGATGAATCAGCTTCTTCTAACTTTCATATAATTGGGCAGTTTTTAGCCACTTGTGGAGGTATGTGTGCAGTACAGTTTTAGATCTTGAGATCTAAGTTTCAAGGGACAGTGAGTAGAATGCTAGCTGATATGACTGACAACTAATTGGAAAGTAGCATAAAGCGCTTAAAGTTTACCAAATATTGACAACTAAACTACTGAAAATTGCCAAAGTTAGGCTGCTTTACTTTTGAAAATTACCAAATTTGACCACTAATCTACTGAAAACTACCAAATTTTTGTCAACCACTGATCTGCTATGTAAAAGTGTTACAATATAACTACTTAGTAATTGGCATTGTCATTATTATAGTAAATGATTTGTTTGAAGTTAATTCATATCTAAAATCATTGATTAACCTATAATAGATTGGAATGCCTGAAATTTACACCATTATACTGTAGAAGTTGAATATATTGCGGGAACTTAATTTCTGCAGTCATAAGTTGAGCATCAGAAATAATATAAGCCAAATTACTAAAAATAAATACCATTTGAGTTAAGAACTTGGGCCACAACAAATTGATAATTTGTTCTACGGATTTTTCTGGAAAAAAATGGGGCGAGTGAGCAAAGAAAAAAAATTGAAAAAGTCTTTATTCACTTGCTTTATATAGCGGTTTGACCAAATTTTTATGGGCGAGCGAGGAAATAAAAATATTTTTTTTGTAAAAACCGTCAAAATTAAGGTGCGAGCGAATACATAGAACATATGATCAATTTGTTGTGGCCTTGCTTAGACTTAAAGTTTTGTAATTGGAAATAAAAAATGCCACTTATTTTTCATTAAAAATCGAAGAATTTTTACCCCACAAAAGTTTCGACTTACAGTATGTGATATCAGATCTTTGAAATATCCTATTTCTAACAAGTTATTGTTAGTATTGCATTGTTCTAATCTGGAGGAACAATAAGTATTTATATATTTATGTTAGTGTTAAAATATTGTTCTTTTTTTAAAACATGTCATGGTTCATGCTACACATTTAATACTTAACAGATCTTTTAACACAGAAATAAGTAAAAGTACTCTGAATAGCTTCTTTATGAAATAACTTACAGTTGTATGTTTTGTATGGCTGGAGTTTGGATGGGGTAAATTTAGACCAGAACTTGCGTTCCTGTTAAATGCAATTTGATGATTCAGCAGGAAATTAATCTATGTCTTTCTTAGGTTTTGTGCTATTGATTTGCCTTTTCCTGACAACTAGGTTTAAATGAGTTCTTTAAGGGTTATTTGCTTGAAGATGATGCAAATTAACATTGGTTATCCTATAAGATTGTGGACAGTTAAGCATACACATGGTTGAAAGATTCGGGACTGGTCCATCAGTTTATGACTATAGGCTGCTGAGAAAGGGTTCTTTTCCAATGTAAAATCTGCTGGAAAATTCAAGATTTTGAAAATTTTAAAGCAGAAAAATTAATTTTTCAGACTTTATTTATTAATATCCACTTGCAAGTAGGAGTGGTAGTGGTCCTAGTGGAAGGAGTTATGTACCACTTGTTAATTGTATAAACCAAGCCAAGTCCCGGGAGCAAATACATTAAAAATTCCAATATTATGTATGCAAACTATACACATAGTAATGTTAAAAAGTTGTACAAATAGATTCAGGAAATTAAAAACAAAGATAAAATGAAGAAATTCTCATTGACTTTTTCTCTAGTACTTGTAATAGTCTCTATATTTGCTGTGGTTTATTGACATAGTGTATAGTAAATACTGACTATATAATATACAAGAGTTAATATATCACTCCACCTACCCTACCCTATTTTACTGCCTTATACAGTAGGAGTTAACTTAAATAAATAAGAGTGAAAGGCAAACATTTTTATCTCTATTTTGCACCATTCTTTTATCATAAAATTTTAGGAGCAGTAGTCCAATGGTAGGACATGTGCTTTGGGATGGAGAGGTCCTGGGTTCAAATCCCACTAGGAGCACTGCTAATTTCCTTGAGCAAGAAATTTACCTGCGATTGCTTCACTCCACCTAGGTGTAAATGGGTATCTGCGAGGGTGGTATAATTCCGTTGCGCCAATTAGTCGGCTGCACTAATAAGCGGAGTAAAAAGACTCCCCAGGGAGATTGATAGATAAACACCAGTAGCCCAATGACCAGGGGTAATAGCTGTAAAGTCAGTGAACGTGTGTAAGCATGAAACTTAGACTATAAAATGCATTTACTATTTACTTTTTAATTTTATTCGACTCTTTGTGGAGCATACTTTTCCCTGCTGATTTAAATACTCAACATTTGTTTGATAATTCAGGTACGTAAATAAGTATATCCATTTTATCAACTGTTAGTACAGAAGTATTGTATAGTATAGTATTGTGAGTATTTAAATCAGCAGGGTTAATGTATGCCCTAATGACAGTTGAATGAAACATAACATGCCACTTTGCCCACTAGTCAGAAACCCAAGATAGAAAACAGGTTTGGGCTTGTATGAATTATGGTGGGCTTGTGTTTGAAAAAATTTGTTTAAATTATTTTGTCTCGTACTTTTTGCAAGCACTAGAGCACTGATTTATTATGCTATATAGTAAAGGGCAAAATTATCAAGTAACCTTGCTATATAAATAAGTAATTTTCACTAAGCCAAATCAGCTTTCACTAGTTGTGGGCTTTAGACTAGTTGGGTAAGGCAATAACTATATTGAAAAGAAGAAAAAATTATCCCATTAACACAATGGCAATTTTACGTGACTATGACTTTACAAATGCTATGGTTTCAAGAAGAAAACAGTATTAATCTGCATCAACTCGGAGTTTTAAAGAGCTGCATGTATTTTCATTATTGTGATGTCATAGTCACATGGTATTGCCACTGTGATGTATATAAACATACTTGAATGTTGAAAAATTAACAAGATTGTAGCTACTACTATGTTTAGAATGGTGTAGCTTTAACCGTTAAGATTTATTTCTTATCTGTGAGGTATTTAAGTACATTGGTATATTGTAATCTATATGACTTAAATATTGTAACATTAATCTTATATTGTACAATAGTTCATGTTGGCTTTGTGTGTTGATCCATTGTAAAATCTATATATAATATAATAATAAGATCTTTAGAACATACTGACCCTTGGTCATTAAGTGAGTCACTTAAATACCATAGATTTACTTTCATTTGTTTATAACGTTTGTTTCTATTAAGATCTTGGTTTAGTAAACTACCAAAGTACCACCTTCCAAGCTCAGTCTGTAGTGCACATGTTTACTTATCGAGGGGTCGTACATTGGATTCCCAGTCAGTTTACTGATCATGAGGTCATATTTTTTATTTCCAGTCGGGGCATCTACTTTCATGAAACTTGATCATGAAATATTTTCCACAGCTATTCTCCTTCCTTGCACTGATTTTAAATCATGCAGGGTAATTGTCAGTCTTTGGTGGAAGTATGCACTGCTAAATCCAGAGATTAAGCATTTCTAAGAATGATGAGTTGGTTGACTAGGGAGATGCCTTCAATAGGTTGAAATTTGAAAAAAGCCTGTCATTTATGGTTGGAAAACAATGAAAATTATTCCCCAATTTGGATTGTTTTTTAAGTTTTCAAAATTTTAGATTCCCACTCTAATAATATTTTTTATACCCCTCCCCCCAAAAAAAACCCCAAAGTATTCTGTGGGGGTATATTGAAGTCAGCTTGTCAGTCAGTCTGTTGGTAGGTCTGTACCTCAATTTCTCAGGACCTATTTTCCTGATTTGATTCAAACTTCTCATATATACCAGATATCAGGCAGACGAGTGCATATCCTATTTTGTTAACAGTCCATTGATTTTTCTACAGAGTTATGGCCCTTTCATGCGTTTCAGCATTTCAGCACCCAGTATCTTAGCAAAAACCCAATTGGGGGTATTCTATCACATTCAGTAATAGGTCTAGTTTGATCAGTTCCCTGGCATGTAGGTACATTTCTATAGATTATTTTGCCTATAATTATATCAAAGATATTTTCTGTACCCTACAATAGGTTCATTGAAGGAAACTACCCATTTATTAAATAAACATTTCACCATTAATGTTTTTTACCCATGTCAGCAAATTTAAAAAAAAGAAATTTGCAACTAAGTAAAGGAAATTAAAACATGTATATTGAACTAATGGTGTATAGGTATAATTGTTGAAATGTTTAAATATTTACTGACAATTCTATTAGTTTTTATAAAAATTATTTTTACATTATTGTACATTAATAAATAATATTTGTTCCCACTCTGTGTGAGATTTTTTATTATTATATGATTTACTGGTATGTATTCCTGGGATAGATCCAAGATTTTTTTGGGGGGGGGGAGGGGACGGGTGAATTTGGCTAAGTCTATTTCAGAGAGCATTTAATCCTAAAACTAATCGATGACAGCTTTCATGATACTTGGCCTTAAATTTCTGGATTTTTTGGACCTGGTATCTTTTCCTTATAATATATGTAAAAACTGCTGAAATTGTGAATAAAAGAAAATAAAGGTTTTTTGAAAACTTTGAACTTTTACCCATGTAAAAAGTCATTTTGTAAAATAGTTAAAACTTGGAGCTTGATATTGCTTTGTTTTCTGTCAAAAATTTCTGCCAATAACATCCTTTTATTTTTTGTTCATACATTTTAATTTCAATTTTGTTCTGCTCAGTTACAGTTAGTACAATAAAGTTTTTCTAGTGGAAAATCCATCACCTTGAGTTACAATTAATATCCATTGCAGAGAAGCCAAGGGGGTTGTTACGTGCTATGCTAACACAAGATCTGTCAATGTATCATATTGAAAAGATAATATAAACTTGAAATATGTATAACATATAACTGATATATTATTTTCACAAGAGTCAATATTGGTTTAAAATATTAACATGTATATCATTTTAAACTTTAACAATATATCTACTATAAATTCTACCTTATTGCAGGGCCGGCAAAAACTATCGTCCGTGTTGTCCCAAAGCAAGTATGAACAAGTGGATTTTTCAATAATTTTATTCTATAATGTTCATATGAACAAGTAACTTTACAAGTTGGCAAGAATGGACAAGTTAACAATTTTAAGATTTTTGCCGGCCTTTGTCCATGTCTAAAGACTAACACAGGGGATACAGTGTCCACAAAAAGTTCAGTGACCAAAGGAAGGAAATTATAGATAAATAGATAATGCATACAAGAAGTATACGACCTGGGTCAATAGTGCAGTAAGTAGCACGCCGGATTTGGAATCTCGTGTCCTGAAGGCGGTACAGGAATCTCACCCGGGGAGGTTATACCCTGCCATGAAAATTTGACCATTTTGTCAATTTTTCTCCATTAGTTAGATAATATGGAGAAGTTTCCTGCCTTGTGGAAGGGTAGGTGAGTACTGGTTATAGACAAGGGTCCAGAAAAGCTAGGTTAGGTGCGCTGGACGCTGTAAAATGACCTAAATTGTGTTGACACGGAAACAAAGAAGTATACAGAGTCCTCAAAAAATTTAGACTGTCTCAATATACATTTAGTGGAATTACTAAAATTAAAAAAAAACTTACTTTATTTAGTAGAATAAAACTTAATTAAAAAAACTTTATTACATATATGCCAAAATTTATTACCAAAGAGAATTTATTGAGAATAAATTACTCTATAAAATTTATATGATATTTGTCTATTTCAAAAATAATAACTACAAAAAATTCTCAAAAATTTCCGTATGTGGAAGTAAAAAGTTTTGAAAATACTGAATGCCAGTATTTTCAAAACTTTTTACTTCCACATACGGAAATTTTTTGAAAAATTTTTGTAGTTATTATTTTCTGATACAAAATGCTGTAGTTTGACTCCATTATAATTTATTATTGATTCCTAATTATCATAGATAGGATTACAATCTCTGTAGATGTGTTATATTGTATAATTATAGGAATATTGAACATGTTATAACCTGATGGTGGAATATAAAACACTTTTATCATTTATGTAAATTATTGACTTTATAATTAACTGTAGTATTATATATAATAATAAGAATTCCCTTAAATATGATATAAGGTTAGAAAATAGTGTAATATATCTCATAAATATTCATGTTTTATCATGTTTTCTCATGAATATTAATAAGTAATATTGATTATATTATATTGTTAATTGATTTTTCATATTGTATGAGGACAAAAAATAGATGATTATGAATTATTTCAATAGGGAACAGTATGACTGTACATAAAGTTTATCATGAGCCATAAGAATTAACAATATCAAACTTATATTACATTAGGTATGTACCCAAAATCAAGTTATCAAATGAGTAGTTTTGTAATGGAACTCTCAAAACGTTACTAGGTATGTAATGTATAAACTTTTTGAAGGGAAACTACTCTTACAAACTGCTAGTCATGCTAAAACCTTATTTTTTTCCTTTTCTACATTTTCCTTAAAAATATAAGCTTTCCCTTGTGGACTCACAAAATTTATAATCTGTAAAGTCTTTCTACTTATGTTATTATTATTTATTTTACAATATACAACTGTAGCTGATATATAAATTATGGCCAAGAATTTAAAAACTAATACATCTCTTTCAATTTCTACTTTCCTGAGATTATATCGTATCTAGACTGTTATCGTATCGGTTCTCATTTAAGATACACAGGCTATTTTTCATTGGATGTGAATTGAGTTTCGAAGCGATTATGCTTATCATAGCTTCGCAAAAATACAGCTTTTAAATTCAGTATGACACTATTTGTTTACAGTAATTTCATACTTAGATTTGCACCATTTGGTGACGTGGTTTTTCAAAGTCCACCATGTATGAGAGAGTAATTATAGTATTAGTAAAAGATAGAATCTATGATAGTAATGTTTTATGTGTCCACTGGGACAGTAGTATAATACATTATTTATAGAAATATCACATCAATGATATAATTATCATTATATGATGTTAAAATCTAATTAACACCTTTAGTATACAGGTGTCACTAGTGTTCCATTATTTCTTCTGGTCTAACATTCTAGTATATAGGTTTATCTATTTTACCCAGTTTGTGGGATGTCCACAGCTGAATGGGATATATCACCCAAACTTTGATTTGATGATTGATTTTTATTTATGTTATATTGGTTTGTAGCTATGTCCTTACAAAGGAAGACAACTGAGGTTTACTATTTATACATGCAAAACTACACAAAACTATGTATTATTCAATATTGAAATGATTTTCATTAATTTTGTAACTTGGTAAATTTCATGGTCAGAGTCAAACCTACTACCTTCTGAGTCATAAGCAGAATACTACCTTAAAGCCATAAAAACTAACTTAAAAGCATGGGGAATTACAAGTGCTTCTGCTACTCATTATTGCCAACTTTAAATAGTTCATGTTTTGCACAGTCATGAAATTAATAATAATATCATTTCAACAGTTACAGACAGATTGAGTGAGAGACACAGAGAGACTAATGAGAGCAAAGAGTAGATTTTGTAAATATAGACAAAAGCTTCATACTTGTTCTGTTTGTCCCTTGTTCTGGAAGCAATATTTTTACAAAGAAAAGTTTTTATTACATTAAAGATGTTCAGATGAAACAGTAGCATGTACCCAGTAATTGTCTCAACAATATGTGGACATATGTTGGTTAATTAACTTTAATTATCTTAGCTAATTAATTATTTAACTAGAGAGTGAAACACAAACAATAGTAACATATGGAGTGTAAGATTTACTTTATATCATATTATAATACCAAATATAAATATAGCTTGGTTTGTTGTTCAGAGGTTTTTGTCCTTTTTAAATGACCATTTAACATTTTTTAAGGACATGTATTTGACTTAATTAAAATTTGTATGTTTGTTATTTAAGACTTGTTCTAAGTTCAGGATAATTGGAAACTAAGGAAAAAATGATATGTACTCAAACATATCAATCAATCAAATCCTGGTTTGTTTGTCATCTGCTGCGGGTATCCTAGGAACTGGGGTAGGCAGCAGGCGTCTAGCCAGATCTTCTGACATCTGATCTCCATGAAACCCTGTTTAAAGGATTCCTGTTATGCTGGTTGTATGTATTCAAAATAAGCCTTCAGGCAGTCTGACCAAGACTTTCTTGAATGCCCATGTTTTCTGGTGGATGAGATGCTTATATTTATGATTGTGTTGTTTTGAAATATTGTACTTTTAACAATGATAAAATATGCTTATTAAAAAATAATTAAATCTTGATTACATCAATTGATTTAAATTGGTCAAGTTGCATGTAAAATGCTTAAACCCCAGCCTGTACCATAATTTTTATCAACATTCAAAGTCTTAAGTTGTGAATGGTGGACTTTACGGTTTTTAAGCATTGATGATTGAGTCAAAGCTGGGGTATTGGAATGGTATAAATATTTAATGACTTACCTTGAAGAAAGATGACTTGTGTATCAGATAATTGTTAAAACTATAACAAGATGGTCCTGTAAATTATTTATACATGCTTTGATTAATTATATAATATATGAATCAATAATAGATTTCTTTATGTTTGTTAGCCTGTAGAGGGAGGAGGGAAAAGGAGGGGATTTCTCACTTTTCGCTGGGGTCTCGTGTTTTATTGTACGTTGCTTGTGATCTGTACGAAGTTGGCTGTGATGGGTTAGGGATCTGAGTGTAAAGGGTCTAGAATTGGGGTGTCAAGGACGAATTTAGTGAATGATAATTGAAAGAGACTTTTTTATGAAATTGATTAACTTTAGTGTGATTTTTTTGTGGAAAATGAAGTAGTGACTTATTTGTGATTTATTTGACCCCCTAATAGACTATGATTGAAAAATTTGTGGACTTAAACTCTTTTGTTTAATATTGTGATTAAATCGTACTGGATCAACTTGTAATAGTAAATATTAGAAACTTGTGTTATTTTACAAGTTTACTTGGACTAGACGGTTACTGTCAATTGAATGTAACATTTCAGAAGAAGTTTTAATATTACAATTATTAAGCATAATTATTAAGTTTTTAAAATTGTAGTATTGTATTTTTTCTCTCTCTACATGTGACTAGTTCACATAGAAGTGTTATATAATTGTTTTATTTATCGACTAAATTGAGATAATCTAGATTAATGCTCGTACTATTTCCACTTGGATTAATAAGCCAAGGTCTCCTTGTCTACAATAAACTCTAATGTTTGTAAACTTAATTTATAATCCAAATAGATTATACGACTGCTATGCATTGTTCAATATTTGAACATGTGACTTTTTACCTTTTAGCTTCTAACCTCCATTATAATACTTCCAACGATGATAAAGGGTCTTCTGTATGTAAACATGAAAAGTCAATGAATTAAATATAGAATAGTCTTCATGAGATGAATTATTTTGTCTATGATTTTCTTACTGATATCAAAAAATGATGTTAAGGTGTCGATTGTACATAAACATTAACATTTTATGAAATAATACAGTCTTAATGAGATGCTTAATTATTTATGATTAAAAAAATTAAATCATTGAAAAAAGTCAACTCAAAGAAAAACTCAAATTTTCAAGTGGTGATTACTAGAGCATATTGATACAATTACTGATAAGTTACTCATCCAATCAAAATGTTTCGAATTAATCGTATGAGCTTACATGGACTAGAGAAAGATCGTGATGAAGGTCTTGTATTAAGATGGCAACCGGAAGGATTCCTTATAGAGATGGCTAAGCAAAAGGTAAAACAATCATGTAGTAAAATCTTTATATCCAAAATTTAACCGACTGACTATTGTACAAACTTTGTGTTTAGTCTTTTCTTGTTAGTCTTTACTGACTTCCAACTTGCCCCTTTTTATCCCTTTGTCTCCTCACTCTGTTTCCTGTATTTTTCTTCTTAATGCACTTCCTTGCCTGGTTCTAAATCATACTTTGATGAGTAAAATTATGTCAGGAAAGTCAGAAATTTCAGGATTCTAAATATTTTTGAATTTTCATCCATGCAATCAATATCTGGATATTGATACACTGCCCTCCAAAAGTTTCTTCACAGTACAATTAATAAGATTGCTACAATTTCTATGTTCGAAATTGCATAATTATATTGTCATTATTTTACTTATTATTGCTATGAAAATGAATTTTCTATCAGTACATTTTATTTTTTGAGTTGCTGCAAAAGTTATCTATCAATCTCCGAAACTATGGTCAATGTATGCCTATGAGCCAATATCAAGTCAGAGATATTTTTTTGTAATTTCATATTCATAGAAAAAATGTAGATTTCAAAAAGTAAAATTTAAAGTCATTTAACAATAAATTGCTTTTTGAAATAAATTCTAATTCATACAATGTAAATTGTCAATGTGTGAAGGAACTTTCAGAGGGCAGTGTATATCTAGTTTGACCAAAGTCTAACCTCAATGATATACCCTATACAGTAGGGGTGTAACAATACAGTAAAAACCGTATTGCAATATATTACAATACACGAAACCCGTATTGCAATATATTGCAATACATATTGTTCTTTGCGCATACATGCATAGCATGAATTAATGCCCCTGCATCGTCTTAATTTGATCAACATTGTACATAGAAATTTGTATTTTCAAATGATATACACATATTATGCAAATGTTTGAATAAGTTTGAAAAAAGGTTTTGAATGGACTTACAAAGATTATCATTTTCTAATTTTACCAAAAATATTTCAAGTTTCCGAACACATTTAAACATTTATTCAAACACTTAAATTTCAGACTCTGATAAAAACATTCAATATGGAACATAACTAGAAAAACCGGTTCAAAGAAAAACTAACCGGTTAAAAAACGTCAGAAGTCGTATTGCAATATTAACCGGTATATCGGTTAACCGTTACACCCCTACTATACAGAGGAGTGAGAGAACCTCTGATAGATTCTTAATTTGTTAAAATTTTAAATCCCCATGATAAAATATTTTAGCTAGGTTTGGTTATATTGTATATTTTTGTATTAGTTCAATATTGGTTTGTAATACAATGTAGGCATATTGGGAGGAGGTCATAAATCTATCACTTAAAAGTTTATTTACAAAGTTTTCAAGATATTGATCCATCTAGATACATTTTATAATATATCTACCATAGCTTTAATAACCCAAACCATTTTCAGGGTTGAACTCAATCTGTTTTTCTTCTTTGAGGGGGTTGTGGGGTTTAAATATAATTTTTTTATATTTTATTTTGTGACAATAATAATAATGATGTATGTTGTTAAAATATAGTTTTGCGACTGAGCTTCATGCCTGATAGCATTAACCCATTCTTAGTCTTTGTTATTGTGCAGAAATTGCTAAAATGTCTTCAGTAGTAAACCCCCTTTCCCATAGGTGCCAGACACAAATCTTTCTTTTTATTGCATATATCTCTATATACATTAGTATCCATAAAAAGGAAAAAATGTGTCTGACCCCTTTGCCCTAATCCCTACAAAAAAATGATCAAATTCTGATCTTCCCCTGGAAAGTTACCCCCACCCCCTCCCCCTGAATAAAATTTGGGACCCCTCCCCTGGTAAATATTTCTTGATCTGCCTCTGTAAATATTTATTGCTGATTGATTATTCATCACCTGTTTGATTATATCTAAATATATTATCATACATTATCAATATGTATTTAAACTTATAGAAAAATTGTATAAAAAAACTGATCAATGCTACTAAATGTACCATATAAAATCAAATTTCATGTATAGCATTCCTCAAGTATAGATTTACAGTGCCTTCCAAAAGATCTTGGACTAATAAAATTTGGAAAAAGCTGATAGCGCATATCACTTGTAGTTTTACTATAATTAAAGTTTGTATATTTGGTTTTTTCTCAACTGTCAAAAACATGAATAACTTCACTGTGAATTTGTACATTGAAATTACACTGCCCTCCAGAAGTTCCTTCACAGATTCACAATTTACATTGTACTGAATAGAATTTAAAAAAGTTGTACAAGCAATTTATTGTTAAATGATTTTAAATTTTGCTTCTTGAATTCGGTACATTTTTCCTATGAATATGAAATTACAAAAATATTTCAAACTTGATATTGGCTCATTGGGATACATTGAACATAGTTTTGGAGGCTGAGAGATTACTTTTACTGCAACTCAAAATTTAAAATGCATCAATAGAAAAACATTTTTATTGCATGAATTAGTGAATAAAATAATAATTGATATAATAATTGTGCAAATTTGAACATAGAAATTGTAGCAATTTGATTAGTTGTACTGTTAAGAAACTTTTGGAGGGCAGTGTATAGTCCTCTTATTTTCATGATTTTCAGAAAATGTGTATGATGATCAAGTAGAGTTGCTTATGTTTTATGATAGGCTTACAGTCATGATATAAATAACCAATATAAATAACCATGAAATAAATAACCAATATAAATAACCATGATATAAATAACCAATATAAATAACCATGATATAAATAACCAATATAAATAACCATGATATAAATAACCAATATAAATAACCATGATATAAATAACCAATATAAATAACCATGATATAAATAACCAATATAAATAACCATGATATAAATAACCAATATAAATAACCATGATATAAATAACCATGATATAAATAACCATGATATAAATAACCAATATAAATAACCATGATATAAATAACCAATATAAATAACCATGATATAAATAACCAATATAAATAACCATGATATAAATAACCATGATATAAATAACCATGATATAAATAACCATGATATAAATAACCATGATATAAATAACCAATATAAATAACCATGGTATAAATAACCATGATATAAATAACCATGATATAAATAACCATGATATAAATAACCATGATATAAATAACCAATATAAATAACCATGATATAAATAACCAATATAAATAACCATGATATAAATAACCAATATAAATAACCATGATATAAATAACCATGATATAAATAACCATGATATAAATAACCAATATAAATAACCATGATATAAATAACCAATATAAATAACCATGATATAAATAACCAATATAAATAACCATGATATAAATAACCATGATATAAATAACCATGATATAAATAACCATGATATAAATAACCATGATATAAATAACCAATATAAATAACCATGATATAAATAACCAATATAAATAACCATGATATAAATAACCAATATAAATAACCATGATATAAATAACCATGATATAAATAACCATGATATAAATAACCAATATAAATAACCATGATATAAATAACCAATATAAATAACCATGATATAAATAACCAATATAAATAACCATGATATAAATAACCATGATATAAATAACCATGATATAAATAACCATGATATAAATAACCATGATATAAATAACCAATATAAATAACCATGATATAAATAACCATGATATAAATAACCATGATATAAATAACCATGATATAAATAACCATGATATAAATAACCAATATAAATAACCATGATATAAATAACCAATATAAATAACCATGATATAAATAACCAATATAAATAACCATGATATAAATAACCATGATATAAATAACCATGATATAAATAACCATGATATAAATAACCAATATAAATAACCATGATATAAATAACCAATATAAATAACCATGATATAAATAACCAATATAAATAACCATGATATAAATAACCAATAACCAATAAATAACCACAAGGCCTTGAGTATAAATATAATGCATTCAGTCACCATAAAATTATTCAAGCTTTGACAGTTGAGAGAAAACAGTCTATAACACAGTTTAAATCATATATTGATATACATGTACTACTAATTAATGATAATTTTATAATTTGCTGTAACGACTTTTTATGTAGGTAAATGTGTATCAGTATATCTTTGTAACACGCTTTTGTCCAAGGACTTTAGTAGGGCACTGTAATTGATGACACATTAACCGAATTTGAATCAATATACCATGTACATTCTAGTATTCATCTTTTTTTATACTGAAATAAAAAAATCAGTCTTGAACTTGTTAATTCAATGAAGATCTAATTTTACAGGGCTTTTTTTCAATATGTGGGAAAGGGGTCTGGGGCCTTTTTTTATATAGAACATTTGCGGAAATTTTATCGCAATTTCATAGCTAGGGGAACAAAAACTCCAAGGTAAACTCCTAATTTTGGGAAAACTGCATGATTTTAAAGAAATTTCATGAGGGGAAGGGGCCTGTAAATGGCCCCTGTTATATAAGGAAAAAATGGTCTGTTTTAAAATGTACCATCCAGCAGTCCCCTGTAGAGCTTTAATTCTGCTAGAACAGACTGTACTAATGTACATGTTACAAATTACAGTCATCAAATGATCTGTGGTTTGTTGTGGAATAAAATACAGGCATACATTTGTGTAAGCATCATTGGTTGTTGCTTGATTGATTTAATACAGGCATTCCAATGAGTGCCTGTAATTTATTCCTCAACATATATAGACTAGTTTAAGTTATTTTGATTCTAACATTGATAAGTATATAATTTAATAGTGGTCTATATTTCTGTTGAAGAATAAGGTATAACATCTTTTGATATTAGTTTTTGTATATTATGTATTGCAAAGGCACATAAATATGTTAGAATTGTCTTTTTTGGGAAAAAATCCATGAGTCATGATAGTTGTATTTAATTAAAGGGTTTTTGGACAGTAGAATTAGACATCTTACAGAAATACGATGATAATGAACAAGTTCTAGTATTTACAAAGAAACAACTATTTGTAAGATTGCTAACATTCTGGGGAAATGGATCAATTATAATAAATGGGTGAAAGTTTTCATAACTAATCTTTAACTTCTGGATTGATGAAACCTGAGAAAGGGTTCTTTTCATATGTTATAGTTGCTTAGATATTAAGATTCAGGAATTTTAGATTTCGGAAAATTTTGAATTGTCACCCATGTGAATGACCTAGTTGATTATTATTGATTAAACAAATTTCATTGTTGGCACAGGGAAGTTCCACTGTTTGGATACTTAAAGTTAAAGTGCAGTTTAAAGTCTGCTTCCATATACATGTTCAGCCGACTTCACAACCATGTACAAAAACTCCTGATCATTGAAATCACCCTCAGGCAGGCGATCCCTCACAGTACCCATTTTCAACTGGGTGGAGTGGAACAATTATAGGTTAATTTTTTGCTCAATGTAAATTAGCAGTGCCCCTAGTGAGGATTGAACCTGGGACCTCTCGATCCCTTAGTGCCCGTCCTACCACTGGACCACTGCTCCTAGTCTAAATAATGGGAAAGTCCTAATATAGGGCATTTGGGACAAAAAAATACAAAATCACATTATTTTGTGATAACAAAGATGGTCTTAATAGTGGAACTTTACTGTGATTACCTTAATCTTCCTATGTAATGTAACATAATCTAACCTATCCTGATTAACTGATGTAAACATGAATGGTTGTCATGAACAAATAAAGAAAGCAAGTTGTAAACTAACTGACTTATTTTCCTTTATTGTAAAGATATAGCTTTTGTGCTTTTTGTGTAACCTCTATTTTTAATATTCTATTTATTCTATATTCTGTTAACAGTAATTTTTTCCTTATATAAGTGAAATATATTATAATATTATATAATATTTGTATTGTAAATTGCATGTTCTAATTAACCAGATTTTGTTGTTGTTCAGTTGTAATTGGTATATGGTGTTATTTCATTATGCATTATGTATTTCTTAACAGAATTCCTACATATTTCTACATTAGCATAGCTGGTCACCTTTTAAATTGAATGATAATAGATACTTTATTTAATGTGGTTGGTGCTAGTCAATTTTTAATATGGTCACCCAAAATAATTTTATTGTTCTATATAAAACTTATAAATATATCTTATTTTTGTTGCTTGGAAAGTTAGTCTTCATGTATCCACACCTTTACCATTGTTGCAGAATTCCACTAATGCTAATCTCAGGTTGATATAACTTTGAAAACCGTGATAAATGTTTACAGAATATGATTTTTTCAATAATTACACCATGTTAACCATTTTGCATGATTTAGATTTGTAAAAGAACGTGCAAGTCCAATAAAATGAAACTTACTGATAATAGTTATTACCTCCCTTTAATATGAAAATGAATTTGCTGTAAAAAGTATGACACAGTGAATTACCTCCCTTTGATTAAAAAAATGAGTTATAAGTTGAGAAAATATGCAATCAAAAGTTAAATTTTCTATTAATTTCTTTTGTAATAGACATAGTATTTGAAATGTGTGAACCATACAAGGGCCTACCATCTCAAAGTTCAATCTGATAAAAACACCGTCTAAAAATTCTCCGCTCATTTTATGACAGTGGTCTATAGGATATCTGTTTACTGATTTTGCTCATAGTTCGACGTGTAATAACATGTATATATTGTATATATTTTCAGCTGGAGAATTTACGAGGACAATATGAGAATCAGTTAGATAATCTACGTACAGAAATTGATCGTTCTCGTCAAAGACGTGATAGTAAAGAAGGTGGTGATGGTGATGATGATGAAAGATCACTACAAGCTGATGATAAACAAAAACAGTATCAACAGGTGGGTACATGTATTTCTTTGTAAAATTGTTTTAGATCAACAAAAATCTAGTTTATAGGCCCTTGATTTCATGACAAGCGTTGAGCCATTTTATGTCTCTTCAAACAAGCTTTTTGATTGAATCATTTATAACAGATACCAAGGGAAATTAAACCCTTTTATAAAAATTTGATAAGAATGACCATTTTCCTCCATTGATAACATATATAGAGAAGTTCCTTGCCTTTTGAAGGGTAGGTGTATACTGGTTATACACAACTTACAGGCTCGGTTTTGTGACTTGGCCTCTTGATATTGACCATAATTGTGTTGACACTGCACTCTAACCAAATATTAAAAAATATAATAATTATCAGAAATGATTTATACCATAATAATGCCATGTATTTTAATGTAAAAGCTACATGGTAATGAATAATTTCATAAATAAATAATGTTGAAAACTTTAAATGGAAATTATGTTATAATTACTGTTTAATATATTTAGGTAAAAGATAAAATAGTAGAAAGTTTACCAAATGATAAGAAAGAAGAATTAGATTCACTTGTATCAGTATTACAAGAACAACATCAGGAACAATTAGAAGATATGCATAGACAACATGTGGTAAGTTATATAACTTTATTACCTATAATTGGGCTCTAAACTGACTAGGCATGGCCCCTACTTAGGTCTCTTACCTTCACATTTCGGGTTTCCTGATAATGTATACTTGTGTCACAAGTTCACAAAGTTGCCCGGCTATCTCAGTTGGTAGCAAGCAAGTCTACTGATTGAAGGGTCGTGGGTTTGATTCCCGGGTGGGGCATACTTTCAAGGAGCTTGGTCATGAAATTATTTCTACGGCCATTCTCCCTCCTACCAATGATTCTTAGTTATGTAGGGAAGTTGTCAGTCGCTGACGAAAAAGTATGCGCTTAGTAGTTGATTAACAGCTAAATCCAGAGATTTAGCCTTTCCAGGAGGGGTGAGTAGATTGACTGACCTCTGTTATATGACCTACATAATGTGTTGCTACGGCATTAAACACCCCCCCCCCCCAAAAAAAAAAAAAACCAAAATAAAATACAAAACATTCATACTACTAGAATTAGAATTCTGATTAAGCCAATAAAATGATAAATGTATCTTTAAGTACTCAATTTATAGTGTTTTTATATACTTTATTTTATTTCAATATCTTTCCTCTATTGTGAAACAAGTTCTTACAAATTAGAATAATCACTTTTGAGTCCCCCTTCCTGGTTCCCCAGCACTGAGCTTGGAGGATAAAGTTTCTTGCTCAAGGAAACAATAGAATAGGTTTTGGATGGGATTTGAACCAAAATGGAGCTGGCTATTCAATGATTACCACTCCAACATTGTAACCACTCAGCCTCTCCCTACCCCCTCATTATTACATCTCGGCAATGTCCATTTAAAACATTGATTCTTATAATATTGTTTTCGGTCTCACAGGATGATGTTGAAGATCAAGTAAAAACAATGAGATCCACTTTAGAAGAGATATATAATAGTCAATTAGAGATTGTTAAATCTGAGATGGATCAATCTAAACAATTAGCATTGAAAGATCTTGAAGATTCATTAAACAAAGATCATAAAGAAGAAATAAATAGAGTAGAAAAAGAATGGACTACTAAACTAGAAGATTTAAAGAATGATTATGAAAGAGACAGGAGGGTATCCACCATTGGCAAAGCTGTTGGTAAGTGTCTACATATTGGGTCTTATTGTATATACATTGTATTTGTACATCCTCTGGTGAATGCAACACTGCTCTTACTCACTAAATTATATAGTGAACATCATTTTGTTCTGTTTATTTATTTAACTTAAAGCCAAGTGCCAATTAGTCCCTATTCTCAGAATCTCCCTAAAATATTCAAAGCAGGTCAGGTAGATAAATAGTGTATGAAATTAATGTAGAATTTATTGATGGAATTAATGTAGAAATCTAAAATAAGTGATTTTTAAAGTAAAATCAAGTTAGAACAATGTTGCATCCATCTAAAAACTTGTATATTTGAATGTAGCGTGTTTGATTGAGTGTTCACTGTCTTGGTTATTTGGAATAAGTTTAATTGTTTCACAAGTCTGATGTCAAATTATGAAAAGCCCATTTTATGATGGAGATTTATCGAACATTTGTTCCATATAACCATTTGAAGTTGTTAAAATTATACTCTGTTATACAAGTTCTCACTTGCAACTTTTTTATACTTAATTTATTATTATTATTTTTAACTTGATTCACCTGCCCGAAAACAAGGAACCTATATTAATTCATATTGTTATATAAGGTCATTGCCGAAAACAAGGCTTGCAATGTTTGATAATTTTGGTCATTGCTTATATTCATAATGAATATGGAGATGATTTTTGTAGTGAAAACTGGCTAGATTTACATATCAGTTTTTTCTTGTTTTTATATGAAGGGAGACAATCTGTTTGTTTTTGTCATCAATTTACTGTGTGCAGTCGTTACTTCAACTTAAATACTGTGTTAGCAAAATAAACTTAATTGGTAATGTTCTTTTCCATCATAAAATGTGGTCAACCTAACTTTCATTTTATGTGAAAATTTGTTTGCCTTACGCCTCACTTTTATTGGTGTGACACCTTCACTCTTCTTTGTGAAAACCACAATTGGTGTACTATCATAACAAAAACGGAACGTGGGATATTTACTTTCGGTTTTATTTCCTTTGTTCACGTCAAAAATGGTGAAAACTTGATGCAATTGCTTTGTTTTGCAAGTTACAAGGTAAAAATAACACTGTCAATGTTAATTTATTGTCATTATTCTCTTATGCAGCTAATTTTATCTTGCACTGGGTGGGGTTAAATTTCCCTCCATTTTACGGTGTAAATAAACCCAATTTTTTTTTACTATAAGTTATGAGCATAAAACAGGTCACTGTGAGTATAGAGCAGTCATTTGTTAATGAAAATCTGTTATAATTTATTGTTTGAAACAACAAATTCGTTTTGCCATGTTGCTGTTACCTGCAGTGCATTTAACAGATTAAATTAAACAGCTGTTCAACATCAAAATTCAAATAGACTGCTTTAAAGTCCACTATTTACAATGAGTGTAAATTCTCAAATCGAAATACCAAGAAGTCATGTCTTTACCAATAATTTATAGAGCATGACAAAAGCTCAAGTTTTTACTGTCACTTGTGTCCTACGTGCAACAATTACACTCGTAAAATTGAGAGACCTGTATGTCTGTATCAATTAAAGACCTAGCTATCTATATTGATAAAAAAAGTTGGCATACTTGATAAGATGCCTGGCTAGTTCAGTTGGTAGCACGCAAGTCTACTGATCGAGGGGTGGTATGTTTGATTCCTGGGCAGGGCATACTTTCATGGAGCTTGGTCATGAAATTATTTCTACGGCTATTCTCCCTTCTACCTTTGATTCTAAATCATGTAGGGCAGTTGTCAGTCACTGACAGTTCTCAGTATGTGCCTAGTAGTTGGTTAACAGCTAAATCCAGAGATTTAGCCTTTCCTGGAACAGTGAATAGGTGGACTGTCCACGGTGATGTAACTTATTCATTGTGTTGCTACGGTGTTAAACCCAACAAAACAAACAAACAAACATACTTGACAATTATAAGTTGGCTCTAGAGATAAATAGATAGTCTTGTTGTATCAATTTATCTAGTCAAATTATAGATTATATTCTTTGAATATGCATGGCTTCATATTTAGGTATATTAATATAAAATCTCTTATCTTACCCTGCTGTGAATGGTGTTGGTTTATTTATTCTTTTAATAACTTGGAAATATCTAGAAATGCTCTCTTAGGGTCTGGTATTATTCAATACTACCTGATGTTGGAATAATATTGAAATCTGTATTCAGAGACAACTCAATCAATTGTTAACTTAATCCAATTCTACCCTTATCCTTTGAAGATATTTATTTAATTTAGTGGATTGAGTTGTCTATTGGTTGTCTTTAACTGTCAATAAGTTGATTGTCAACATAGTTTCATTTCTCTAGCTATGGATTGTTAAGTCATTCATACCTTTATATTAATTTGTCTCAGTTTAATATATTCAGTTCCACCTATCTTATTAAGTCATGGGATATTTAATTGATATTCTAAGATTTTTCTGCAAGAATCTGTAAAAATTGTATTTACCTGTTAGAGAGTGTTTTATGAACTTTTGTATTGTTTTGTCCACCAAGAATGAATTTCTTGTACATTATCTTTATACATGTAACCTTTTGTTGTATTAATTCTGTATTGGTGTATGGAGACATTTCACAAGAGCACTTGTCTTGCACTTGTTTATTTTATGTCACTATTTCAAGTATTATTATAAATTATATTTACAATAAGTTTGCTGTGATAATAACATTTTGTAAATTTCTCTGCTATGAAGTGGTCCAGACATTGGAAACCTTTCTTCCCCGTGGTAAGTCTTGGTCATAAATATGCTAACTAATGACATTTGCAAATTTCTATTCTTGCACATACATGTATATATATCATTGTACAGATCCATAATTTTCCACTCAGCTTTCAGAAAATGACTTCCATTTCTTTTTATAACTATTGTTTTAAAAATGTATACACATCAGTATAATTATGCTGATAAATATATCTGGACTGAAAAGGTGTATTACTTTTATATCAATTTCATATCTGTTTGACAGACACTTTATTAATGTATAATGGGTATAGTCAGTCTGTGAAATAAAGAGACATCTGGTTGCCCTAGACAACCTGCAGTCTACAAAATTAGTGGAAGTCCTGTTGTACGTAACAACCACATTTTAGTTTGAGCTACCAAAATTTTTGGGGATCCAAAATCTACAAACAAGGTACTTAGCTAAAATGTCTTTCAAATTCTAATTTTGTTGACTGAACATGGATTTGGTTTGGTCAATTAAAATCTCTTGCTTTGGCAATTGTTATTTTGCATTTGAATTGAAAAGAGCAGCTTGAAAGATAGTTTTGGGCAACCACTCTCAAATTTTATATTCACAGACTTTATTTGTAATGTATCAGTGAGCGTTTGGACAGTTATGGATTTCGGAATAGTTAAATTGCAGGGATTTGTTAAATATTTATTATACAACGTAGTTAACACATAAAGAGAGCAAAAGAGGTTTTTTTATTGCTAAATAAGTCATTTATGTGATATATGATTTGTAAAGAATTAAAATCTTTAATATGAATGAAAATAAACAAGTATGTATTATATTATCCAATCAAATCCCTGCTTGGTTTATTAATTTATCAAAGAATTCAAACTTTAAGCCATTTATGTATGTAGAATTATTATGTTAGCCACAAGATATCTCTCTGACTCTGTGTATATAGGAACCTAATTCATAATTGATTAGAAGTCTCCATGAAGATTAAGCTTTTTCTTACTGTGTTGCATATATGAATAAAGTCTTTATTTTTATTATAAAGTTAGAAATTTTCTGTAATCAGTTTAGTTGATAATTTTGGTATATTACATTGATGTATAGTAAATCAGACTAGTGCTTGTGTAAATTTAAGATGATGGCTGAACATTAATTATAAACTAAAATGTTTATATTTTTAATTGCTGTATAGAAACTTTGGTTCACTTCTGAAAATGTTAATGCTTAAAATTCCATTTTGTTGACTGCTTTAAATATTCTATACTCAAGCAGCTTTTGGTCTTCATGTTTATTTCCTATTTCAATATATATTATAAAGTATAGATAGTGCTTTAAAATTTATATTATCAATATATACTGCTTATCAAACTTCTTTCATGATTCATGTTCCAGTACAGTTTCTGGACGCTCTTGTTTTGATAATAAACACCTTACTACAAATTCACTAGCCTGAAGTCTGGGATTAGTGAAAGTTAAGGCTAGTGAAATTTTCTACATACATTGTATTTTAATTTTTTACATATTTTTTATAGTATGGCTACTTGATCATTTTTTTCTTACTAAATAACATTATATGTAGAGCTTGAGAAAATTTAAGGCAGGTTTAAAAATAGGATATAATTTATACATGATGACATGGTTATAATATTTAAAACATAATTTTTTTTGGTCTTATGAGCCTCAATGAGTATGTAGTCTAGAACTTGGAATAGAACAGAGTGGCAGAAAGGACAGGGTGCTTATGTTGTATGTTGGTTTGTGTTTTTGAGAGATGTAGGTTATAGGGCCCAGCAGAGAAGAGAAGAACACTGCTTTGAAGCTCATTACAAGTTAAGGGCTGGGGTTAAACCTGTGAAATAATCAGAATTTAGACTTAGTTCTGAAATGCTTTTGTCTTGTTGATTAATTAACTTTAAATTAATGGTTGCAGGGGCATGTAAATTCAAGATTTTTCCACTTTTCTTGACAAGTCCAACAAGTACGGCATAGGAAATCCACACCCTTGGGTTGTATAACGGGGTCTGCACATAATGCATCCTTTTCGAGCGGACGGACCCTTACATAAACTTGAATCAGTCGAGTTGTATAAAGCTGTAGTGTATGAACCATACATGTACCGGTATATAATTATAATTTAAGATTACTAGGCTATAATCATTAATGACATACAATATGTGGGCGGTAATGCTCTGATAATCAAATAATATATTAACTATTTTTAAAAAGGAGAAAATATACAATTATTCTATAACTACAAAGTTCACAATGTCTAAGTAAATTCCATCAAAACATTGATACTTATAGATTGTTGAATCTTCAATGATTTAGACTAGTTACATTTTCAATTTCTGAAAAGTTAGTCAGTTACCTGTACATGTATTTGAATGCCATTTATGTAATATACAATAATGTATCTTTACTTAAACTTGTACATGTTATAATACTTATAGATCTATCTATCCTTGAACTGTTATGTCGATGTTATTTAAATTTTCTGATCTCATCTTAAAATGATATTTCAATTTCCATTTATATATATACATTTGTATTGGGTAAGATTTATTTTAAATCAAGATGAAAACAACATTGGTTATATGCCAAATTGTTGTAAACTTTGATTATAACCGATTCCTATACGTTATTTTTGAATTAAGGATATTTTCTATACACATATAGATACCATACTAAAGGATTATTCTATAGCAATATTTACCTTATTTAGACATTTATTACCAGTAACATTTTCTTTGCCAGAAGTTGTGATATAGTTTGATTTTTTCGTAAAATTCTTAAGTGACACTAATTTAACATTGTTGATGTCTTTTGTGTCCAGGAATTATTGATGTTTTTCGATTAATGTGATTTAATTATTAATTTATTAAATTATTTGTCAAGATGTCTTAATATACAAAGTTTAGTAAAATTTTCGTTCGACGATTTCACGGACATTTGATCAATTTTGCTCCAGGCCTGCTGTTGAATTAGAAAATGGATTTTTATGGTGTGTTATATAAAGGCTAAAACTAAGTTTTTTTCAATTTGAAACTATATTTCAATGAATTAGTTCAAATACAAAATTGATCTTAGTGTTATGTACCAGTATCAATTAGTTGATTAGAACCAAAATGATGTATTTCTGAGTGTAAAAATTTGGATTAAATTGTTAGATGGCCATGAATTTTGAGATTAGTCTTATTGTGAGATTTTACTAGAACTAAATATTTAGGAGTATGAAGATTTCTATGAATTTTGAGATCAGTCTTAGAGTGGAATTCTACTGTAATTCAATAATTTGTGAGTTTAAAGATTGCTATAAATTTTGAGATCAGTCATAAAAGTGTGATTCTACTGAAATTAAATATTGGGAGTATAAAGATTGCTATGAATTTTGAGATCAGTCTTAAATATTTCGGAGTATGAAGATTGCTATTACTTTTGAGATCAATCTTATTGTGAGATTACTATAAAATATAAAACAATGGGTAATTCAGCCTCCAGTGTTAATAGAAGACATTCAGCTTTTATAGAAAGTAATATACCACCTCCAGATATGTCTATAGAAGTAATATCTGATGGTGGATCATCAGGTACAACAACTCCACCTGTGGTCATAGAAATTATACCTTCTACTTCGAGTATAACAACTTCTGGTAAGATCTCTGAGTCTTGTTTTTTTCCATATGAAGGAGAAATGTAGGGAGGCCCTTTTTATGGGGAAAATATCTACAAAGAAAGATTAAACAATTTTTTTCAATATTTAAGATAACTAACACTAGGGCCATCATCGGAAATCGCGATATCAATGTATGACTGATTTTTGACGGACGATCCGATATCAATTCATGATTGGAATATTGATACAATCTAGCATTTTATAAAGCTATAAACTAAATGAAGGTGACATTTAATTTAACATCCCTGCATTGTATTTACCTTTTTTTTCATCTGAATAGATGAAATGGGCTGTCACGGACACACTTTTAAACATCATGCGGGCATTATATAGTATATATAGACTTGTGTTCTAGCAGTTTCTGTTACACTCATTATCTGACTCCTTATAGTGATATTTCACCGATACTTGCCTCCGATATATAGATACAACATTTTCTATTAATGACAGCCCTAACATACACTGATAGAGATACATTGTCAAGGGAATATTTCTGTATTTTTGTTTGAAAAATTTAACTAATTAAGCATTATCTGCATCTGAATTTTCTAGAAATAGCAATAATGCATTCAAAAATACAACATTCTAAAGACAGAGAGTTTTCGCCACAGTAAAGTGGAAAAATATTTACTAATATGGTATTAGTGACCTCTTGATCAATTGAAGGTTATTGCTGACTATTTATGAATTCCTTAAAATGGATATTTCTTGCATTTCAAGACTTTGAACTTTCACCTACCGGTATATTTTTATACATATATAAGCACATTGACTTTTCATGACCATGACTTATTATTGATGAGTTTGGGCACTAGTCTACATCATTCTTTATATACATGAAGATAGACTAGTATTGCTAAGACCTATCAAATTAGTTAACATAATTATCTGTTTCTATCCTTGCAGTACCCAGTATATTAAATAACTAGGCTAATAATTATGCTATAACAAGATATATATTATACTTATAGAGGTCAAAATGGAACTATAACCAGCTTAATTTATTTTATTATATGCTTTCCAGTAGAATACCGGGTTTTGTCGGTGAAATTAAAATCAATATTCCACTGTTTTGAAACAATGAATATAAATTAGTTATTTTCAAAGTTTGGATGTGCCGCTCTGAAGGCAATCAGACTAAAACATTAAATAACGTTAGTTTGGAGCACATAATAAACAGAAAATTTGTTTATTTCAGTGTAAGATCTGTTTATTTCACGAGTGAGCTGAGGATATTATATACACTCGTGGCTATGCCACTTGTGAAAATATTGCATCCTCAGCTCACTCAAGAAATAAAATTTATCTTGCAGAGAAGTAAACAAATATATTCTATAATATCATAAATTTCATTCATTTATCCACGGATGTATATAATATGTAACCTATATATGCACATTTCTTAATTAGTTAGTTTTATACATAGGTCTATTTGATATATTGATGTAATGTATAATGTATATTTTACAGTTGTTGATCTAATTAATAGTGATACAGTCAGCTTGAAGTTTACTTGTTTTCTTTTAAAAAGTGTTGATATGCATGTATAAACAACTATTAGAATTAGCATGGAATGTAATATTATTTTAAATTCAGGGTTTAATATAATATTTAGTGTTCTAATATAGCATTTATAAGCTCCACTTGTACTGGCTAGTGTGCTGCCAATAAGGGACTTTAGTCAGTTATTTCCCCTTGTATACACTTCAAATAGGTAAGTCCAATTAGTTGGATTACTCGGATTTTACCCTTACTTTTTAATGTCAATTTGCCAAAATTAATCTTTAATAACTTTTTTGTAAATCATTTAATTTGTTTGAAATTCAACTCAAGTATTTTTAGGGTAAAGAACTATCTGAGTTTAATCACTTCTTTTAATATCTTAATTAACAAGAAAGATATTAGATGAAATATTTTGTTATCCTTACATAAGACTACAATGATAAAATCCGAGGATTCCAACTGTAAGGACCTACTTACCAATTGGATTGCTTCAGATTTTATCAGGGAAAGAGAACTGACTAAAGTCCCTAATTGGAATAACTTAACTGGTATTGTTAACTTATACTCAACTGTCAGTGGTGCCTACATTAACCTTGCTGATTTATGTTCTTATTACAGTACTTCCATACTCTCTATTGATAAAAAGCAGTATTTATGCACATTTACTTAACTAAATCAATTGTGAGTACAGAAATACTACAGTAAGTATTTAAATCAGGTGGATAAATGTATATGCCAACGACACTTGAATATAATTTAATGACACATACAAACTAACCTAGTCAAGTTGGATGTTATATATGATATGTTATGTGATCGATTATTATGTCAAATCTTGAAAGGCTAAAATTGTCTTATTACCAGTATGTAGATAAGAACTATAAGGCATGTCTTATTTTTATATATTTTCAGACAAAGAAGATAGTGCTACATTTATACAACAATTACATAGAAGATTATCTGAAGAACATAGACAGATTATACAGGTTTGTAGTGCTTATATAACATCCCTACACTTTGGTCCTCCCCACCCACATTTGGTCCTCTCGTCCCTACACTTCTGTCCTCCCCACCCACATTTGGTTCTCTCGTCCCTACAATGTGGTCCTCCCCACCCACATTAGGTCCTGTCGTCCCTACAATTTGGTCCTCCCCACCAATATTTGGTCCTGTCGTTCCTACACTTTGGTCCTACCTACCCACATTTGATCCTCTCGTCCCTACACTTTGGTCCTCCCCGCCCACATTTGGTCCTCTCATCCCATAGTTGGTTCTCCTAACCCCCAAATTTGGTTTTCCAATCTCCACATTAGGTTCTCTCATTCCCACATTTGGTTTTCTCATCCCATTTTGGTCCTCCCATCCTACATTAGTGCTTACTAAGTTGTCTTTTCACTGGGGATCTACAAATGTTGTTTTGTTCTAATATCTACATGGATGAACATCTTAGGACAAGCCCTGAATTTTAAGATTTTTTGTGATCAGGGAAAAGACAGTATTCTTTTCCCATGAACAACTGAAATCATAAAATTCAAGAATTTCAACATTCTGAACATATTTAAGAGTTAAACCCATGTTTCTACATGCAAATAGGTTATAAAACCCCAGTCTTCTCATTTAACTACAACATGAAGTGAGTTTTCAATATTAATACTGATCTCAGTATTTTGAGACTAAATTACTCTTTTCTATCTGAAATCTGTATATGACAGTACTTAGGAAGTAGGTTTTTTAGTATTTTCATAACCATGCTACAGTGTTTAACATCATAGTTATATGGGATGACTTGCATTTTAAACGCTATGGTTACATAATCTGCTGAAATTTTACTTCACTAGTAAAAGTGTATCATGACTCATGGCTTTATTTAACATCTGTAGAGTAAGATGGCAGTATAAAACATGACTGTATAAAACATCTGTTTAAATGCTTCTCTGGTTTCATGCATGTTTTTACTGTTATACATGTATTCCTTGTAGATGCTCTCATATTTCTTTGTTTTGAATTCTGGCATTATTAATCATAGGCAGGTTCAGCCTTGGATGGTGGGGGGGGGGGGGGTAGGCTATATTATCTCGCTAGAATTTTTATATGTTTTCTTTGAACCCCTTGAATTTTTCTGTTTCCTCCCCTGTCTAAGTGTAACTTGCCTTCTTTTGAATAGTATACATATAATATACTCATTCAAAACTTCAGAATTTTTTTTTTAAAGTTAATTCAAAATTAGATTTTTATGTAAATTATTACAAGTTGAATCCCATCAGATGTATTATTAGAAATGATGAATCTAGCCATAGTGTTATTGAAATATAATATGTATACAATATTGTATAACTATACGAATAGTACTGATATGCCTCAACCATGCTGGGGTTGCTATGTGGCTAGAAATTTTATGTGCAGCAATGTACATGACTGTGTTTATATCATGAAACGTGAGGTTAGTGTTGTTTAATAGTTCTAATATTCTATGTGATGAAAAATGTATAGATTTTCATGTTGATCTTTTCTGTATAAAATATTGTACCTGATCTACTCAAGTTGAAGTTATAATATACTTGCTAGACAGTAGACATGTGATAGTTAAAAAAATACTGGGATTTATAAACTGTTATGTTTAACTAAACTACATTGTAATGTAGGGAATGCTTGATGGATTACCAATTAGTTTTATCTATGCCTTTCTATGTAAGTTATTATAATTAATATTTATTATTAATGATTATTATACTATAACTCAGCATAGGGCATGGAGGGAGGAGAGAAAATTGACTGCTAGACAATGTGGAGGTCTCAACTACTCTCTGTTTGTGTATCACATATTTGTGTCTTATTGTCATTTTTCGCCATTTAAATTATGAAATTATATCGATTAATTTGTTATGAGCTGGTTGTATGATGCAAAATAAACATGTTGTCGTTGTTGTTGTGGTTGCTATTCCGTTCTAGAACAATAACCTGTTATTTACAATAATTATACTTCTATCATGTGGATATTGATTTTATATTGTTTATTATATTGGTTGAGAATCTATTTGTCTAGCATATTTAAAGAATAGTTTATACTATCAGTATAATTTATTTTAGCTTGATTGTGAAACAAGTTCTGGAAACTAAGATTAATCACTTTCAAGTGCCCTTCCTGATCCCCCCACACTGAGCTAGTAGGATAGAGTTTCTTGGCGAAGGAAACAAGGGTGTAAGTTTAAAAGTGATTTGAACCAACACAGAGTTTGCTATCCAATGATTACCAGTCCAATGTTGTAACCCCTTGGACATGCCTGCTCCTAAGTGCCTGTTGACTCCTGATGCCTTTTTTGGTAGCAACACAATGTATAGCTTATATATGGCGGTCAGTCAACCTACTCACCGTTCCTAGAAAGGCTAAACCTTTGGATTTAGCTGTTAGCCAGTTACTTGTCAGTGACTGACATCTGCCATACATGATTAAGCATCATTGGTATGAGGGAGAATGGTCATACATGTAACTATTTCATAACCAAACTCTTCTAAAGTGTGCCCCAATATGCCCCAATGTTAAGATTCAATTATAGTTATAAATAGCTCGGTCAGTTAACTAAAATAACTTGTAATCAATTTAAGTAGAATTATTTATGTAATGGTTCTTGTATCAATATATATTTTACTGTGTTCATCTAAAACTGTTGTCAGACTATAGCTGTCTTTCTGTTTAATGTATCACACATCCTATGGTGACATATACCACCACTTGTACATACAATGTCTGTCTATATACTTGCCTGTAGTTCCTGTCTGTTGTGTAATATGGCTGATAATGTAATGAAAATTAAGTTCAATTTTATGTTATGTAATATACTCATAGTATAATTATATGGACATAGTTTGAAAATTGTCTTTCAGTGAAAATTTATTTTGAATTCAGGTGAACTTTTTGTTTGTATTTGCTGGATTTATTGTTTGTATGTTTGGGATTTATTGTTGCTTCCAACTGGATTGTTTGACTGTTGTTGGCCTCTGAGCTGGATTTTTTCATCCCTGAGATTTCTTTTAAAATTGACGAATTGTTTCTACTTATAATGATTATTCCTTTTTAGTCCTCCCCTTAACCTGCAAGCCCGAAGCCTGAAAATGATGAAATTAGTTTGGGCTAGTGAAAATTTCTTCTTAATATATATGTATATTGTTAAATTTTATATAACTGTCGGTGGCTTAGTACTTCTGGACCCACAATTGATTTAAATCAGCGGGGTTAAATTTGTTCATCACTGACAGTTGATTAAAATTTTACAATAATCTGGCTAGTTGATAAGTTTGCCCCTTACTATATAACAAAATAAATTGGGCTTGTGCTCACTTCAAGAATATTTAGGATGGTACTTTACTGTTTTATAATGTAATGTTACATTTTCTATTATCAGCAAATAGAATCCGACCTGGAGAAGTCAACAGTAAGACATCATCATACCAGAGATTCACAGACAGATGATACATTGAGTGTAACATCTGAACCTGTCACAGAATCTGAGATAAAGCATGTACAACAAAGACAGCAGACCTTACATAGTGCTCAAGGTAATACACACCTTTGTCACATTATTGCTTTTGTTTTGGTTGTGTTTAATACCATAGAAACAAATTGTAAATGTCATAATTTTATTACAGCTGCTGTCTTCAGCTTACTCCCCTCTCTGTTCCTAAAATGGATTGATCATTGAATTAAGCTGTTAAACAGTTTACGAGAAGCACACTTCTGTCAGTGACTGATAACTGCCCTACATGATTAAGAATCTGTGGTAGGAGGGAGAATGATCATAGAATAATCATAAATTATTTCATGACTAAACACTTCGAAAAATATACCCTGCCTAAGAATTGAAGCCACTACCCCTCAATTAATAGACTTGCATGTTATTGACTGAGCTAGATGGCGGGCTCTGTTTCTATAAGTATAAATATTGAATACATGTGTAGTATTTAAGGACAATAACATGTTTTCAGGTGTCTGAAAAGTTATGTATAATGCTTTAATACATGTCATTTGTGCCTGCCTTGTACTGGACACTGTTAGATTTTGTTTAAGTGCAGCTACTATACTAGTCATGAGAACGAGTCAATTGATCCTTTATTTTTAGAGATATCTTTGATTATTTCAAAGTAGCTATCTAAGTTGATTTTGTGATGCCTTTGTCTATTAAAAACTACTCATCTGATTGGACTAACGCAAAATGATGGAATGGAAAGTAGGGGAAAACCTTCCTTCTATTGGTTGAAAAAAAGGCTGCATGAACTGAAATAAGTGTTTCTCCATGTTCGTCAAGTTGGGAAAATCTAAAAAATAGATGGTGTTTTCTTTGGGGTGATGTGAAGTAATGCACATTATATACTGTATGATTGTAGGTATACAGAAATCTCTGGATGAACAGTTGGAAGAGATAAATGCTTTACGTAGTAAGATGTTAGGTGAATATGATCAAATGTTGTCTGTACGAGCTGAAGTGATGGCTTCACAATCCGAGGAAGTAGAGAAATTACAACAAGAGATGGCTCAAATACAACAACAATATGAAACTCAGATGAATGAATTCCAAGAAAAAGTTCAATCACAAACAGGTAAGGTAAAGTTTTGATAGTTTTCAGTCTGTGAAATTAGCTGATGTCCAGTTGTCCAAGGCAAACACTTAAAATTTGGTCAATCAAAACAGTTTGTTGGACATTCAAAAGTCTACAAACAAGATATAGTGATAGTAGTGATTATTATCTGTTATTGGAAAACCACTTTCTTATCCTTATTTCCAAGGTTTTGATTGAATTGTCTTTCAAGAAAAAAAACTTAAAAGCATCCATGTGGACTCGTAGCTAATCTGATAGTGGCTTAGAAACAATTGCCTCTGTCCTGGCCAATCTTAATAAGGTGCCTTTTTCTTAGTTACCAAAACCTTATGGTGACTTATGGTTGGCTTGTTTTTCTATATAAAAGGGGCCATTTATGGGCCCTTGCCCCTTCTATTTTTATACCCCCGATTCGAACAAGAGGGGGGTATACTGTTTTACCCTTGTCCGTGCGTGCGTCCGTTACAAAATTTCCGTCGCAGTTTTCTCAGCAACTATAACATGCAGCAGCCTAATACTCTGCATATTGCTTCATCCCATAGTCCCATATGGTGTAAAGCGATTTCATGCTCCTTGCTCATCTACTTCCTGTTTGTCGCATATTTTTAGATTTCGTTAAATGAAAGTTACATTATGATAGTCATATTTCTCACAGCGGGGGTATCACTAGTGAGCATTAGCTCACAGATTTACTTGTTTAAATCATGCAAATCTCTCCTAAAGTTGGTGTCAACCTTGGATTTTATTCTCTTTAATTACTGAAATTGGGATAAAATTTCCACTTATGTTTTATATAAAATTAGGCCTCTGGGATACAATTTTCTCAAAATTTAATGTTCTACATAAATAAGCCCCTGTTCACTTCCTTAAATACTGAAAAAATCCCTGGTTAAATTTACATACCTGAGGATAGGAAACTCTAGCCCCCTACAAGTACTTCTCCTATTTATTCCTGAGAACAATCTATAATTACAAATGAAAGCTACTGTCACTTATATTATAATATATAATGGTCAGTTGTAATATGAGATACATTGTTATTTCTTATTGTTTCTGTGTACCTGTTGTCTACTGATGGTGTAGATTTTACTGCACATTGTTTTATCTCATGTAAAGGTCAAAGAATACATAAAAATGGAGAGAGCATGGCGGTGTGGTTTCTATGTTGGACTGATAATTTTTATTTTTCTGATTTAAAAAAATAATAGAAGGTAGTTATTTCCTATTAGCTTCATGGTTAAACTGAAGGTAGACTGGCAAATGATTTAGATCATGAACTACAGGAACTTCGATATACTGTATAGCGGGTTATTTCTGCGGGGCAAAAATTTCGCGTAAACAAGAGAGTTTTGTATTGGCGATGCTTAATATTGGCGGAAATTACTCTGAGCGCCAATTTTAAACCTCCCGGTTAAAGATGGTCAAAGGTACATAACTCTGCCATTTCACCTCTGCAGTCACTACCGACCGCGACTTTTCAAATTTTTGAATTAACTAAGTGTCACCAAAGTTGCATAATATGAGCGGACGTGTGAAAAACCAACGCTTACACAGCAGATTATCTATTTCTATGACGATGTATTGACGGGACAAGTTTAATCATGTGATAAGAATCGCCATTAAATGTGAAAGTTTTTGTTAAAAATATTACCTGGGTTCCGCTAAGTTTGATTGATCGTTCGACAAATTGCATCAGTAAGCCCAACTCGCGAGAGTCTTATAATAATAACAATTGTTGTAATGAACAATCAAAATTTTCGCATGTTTGTTAATAGTCGTGGAAAACGCCTTTGTCTTTGTTAAAAATTACCCGTATTGAAGATTGCGGCTACACGTTCCTTGAAAATCGCCAATTTACCTGAATCCATTGGTCAAAGTCAAACAAATTGTGTAAATTAACAGCTTGTCACAAACAATGTATCATCAACGCACATAGTGGAGTCTTTAAACGGACAAAATCAATTATAAAGCGTTGTCACGTGACGAAATTTGACAATAGTTTTCTTTTGAATATCAATAAATAAAAAAGCTACATAAACACTAACTCCGCTCTTTTTACTCAATTTGTTAAATTATGTGATGAGAGGTTTGTCTTCGGTTCGCTAGAAAGTACTGAAATTAATTGCAATACTAAAGATGACTTTGTTTTTTACGACAATCAAACAAGTGTTTGAGCTAAACTCGTGAAGTTTCGGAAATGACCGACATACGGGTTTATAATGTAAACAAAATGGCGGCACCGTCGTCGAGTTTCGTAACCGAGATTTGATGGAACCTGTCGTCTTATTGTTAGAATGACTGTGTTGTCTGTCTGTATTTTCGTTTCTACAAACATAACTTGAATCAATTCCTTTGCGTTATTCAAAATACTAAATTTTGTTCATTTACATAATTAATCTCCACAAAATTCACTACATAAATCTTGATTTTAAGGGAGTTAATACATGCACATATTAATGAATAAAATATTCATTAAGAGTAATGTCCCTTAGTAAACAATATGGCGGCGACTTAATACTGCGGCGGTTTGTATTCGCGGTGTTTATATTTGGCGCATTTTCATTTTCCGCCAATAAAGCCAAAATAAAACCTCCGCAGATAATACCCGCTATACAGTATTATGCTGTTGTTTAACTCCACTGTAAACTTGTCTGTTATTAATTTAACATTCTATTTAAAATTTCACTTGTCTATTCATACCTGTGGTTTGACATGACAAGAATATGAACACTTGATATCCCCATGTATGTCGCAGTTACATGATGGAATTATATCTTGTATACATTGGTTGTATCAGGGCAGTGGTTTTTTCTCAGTCCATTTTGGAGCCAAAATTTTGCACAATTCCCTTCCCCCCAAAAGTATGAGTTTCGACTCCTTGCCTAAAGAAAATTTGTTTTTCACTTAATAGTGTATTATTGAGAAGCTTCATAGAAATATTTTGCATCAACAATTTAAATTTTTTAATAAGAAGATAGAACAATCGTTTTGATAGTTTTACTCTGTTAGTTGAATGGAATAAATAGTAAAATCTATAAAGTAATGAAAACAAAGGAAAAAGTTTTTCTCCGAATTTTATTTTGTTGCTATTTTTCCCTCAAAAAAGACCCTGCCACATTTCTTCCCTAAGTGAAAATAAAGGCTGCAGGGTAGATTTAGATGATTGATAGATAATTTACATGCTAGATTTCACAATGATTTATTTCTTATCTTATAATCTAATATAACCTGACTCTAATTATCACCTTCATAGTGATTAATCTAAAGTTAAATAGCTGTGCATTGTACCACTTTTCTTTCCCGTCTGCCCCTTTTCTGTCTTTGTTTGAAACATTTCTCCCCCGAAGTAACAATTCTATCTAAGATTTTTCCAAGGGAAAATCATCAGTCAAAAGGAAAAACCGAACAAACAGTTTTAACTAGGACCCTATATAATTTGTAAAAGGTCCATGGCTTTGAAGGTGGGAATAATGATAAAAAAAAGTGTGAAAAGTACATATTTTTGGTTTGGAAAATTGGGATAAAATTTGGCCCCAAAATGTTGCGAAAAATACTCCTGAAGGGAATGTTTATTGTTACATAATCTTACAATACAATCTCTTACTATCACTTTATGTGCTTCAAGCACCTTGATTTGCTCCTTGATAGGTAAACCCCTTTGTTACAGTGTTATATGTAAACCTCTATATTGCTGATAAGCCCTGTCTGGCTTGTAAACAAGTCTACTATGTAGCCAGTCTATATTCTCTCACAGGTAAAACATTATAGGTATACAGAACAACATACATGTCTGTTTTTCTATGTGTTGTTTGAGATTTTAAAACATCACTTCAACTAGGGAATTATTGTTACAATTCTTAAACTGAACAGACTTTGGACAAACTTGCTAGGATATTTAATTTTGTGATTATTACTTTGTTAAAAACATGGAGTTTTACTGACGGTGACTTATAGCGTGACTGTTACAAGGACTTATGTTTTTCTGTTGTGGAATTCTGTTGGTATATAAATAGTGTTGACTAAACAAAGAAGTTTTTATATACTGAAATGAGGAATTTATTTCTTGGAAGGATCATGGATGTGTAATTAATTAATCTTACCAATTTTTGTACCAGAAATTTGTATCTTATGTTGGGTGATGGAATGGAAATGTTTAGTTGAAATTAATTGATATGATATTCTGTAGACTGGTGATTTTTATAGTAAATTGTTGTTTGTGTATGAGGATGGGATAATGATTGTTCGACACATGGTGCCTGCTATCAAATCAAATAGGTTCTAGAAAACGAAAACTCAGATTTGTAACAACATAGGGTGTTTGTAGACAATAAACTTAGACTATACAATGAACATGTCCTTGTTAATATGACTTGTTGTATAATTTAAACACTTAGCACTTAGCAGTTTTGATGAGCTCATCAAGGAAACATTGACAGACAGTGTTTTAAATGAAGGCATAACATAGCTGTGTTTTATTGATCACCAAATGTTTATGATTCATTTAAGTTCAGTTTTAAAACTATACATAAAGTGATTGTTCGACTAAAAGTGCCTTTTTCTCATGGAAATAACATATCACCACTTATGTTGTTTACCCATAACATTTAAAGACACTCACATTGAAATGTCAGATTAAATGATATGTTTTAAAACTGTATCAGTGCTTTTATGGTCTTAAAATTTGATTACATATTTATATTATCATTTTCATTCAACATCAATAACGGAGTAGACATCAGCCATTTCTTTACTGACCATCTATGGAATTCTATGATCTCATGTTAGGCTATGATCTCAATTAATCAAGAAAATGTCTAATATCTAAAGGGATGTATAACTATGAAATCAGTTTTGGTGTTTTTTTATGGTCTTAAAACTTGATAAAATTTGTGCTCATCTTCAATGAACATAAAAACAACAATGATGATGATATAATAAAGACTATATAACAAGGCTACATATTCGGATAAATTCAATCTTCAATGTGGACCTCTGGGTGAAAAGACATTGACCATTTTCATACATTCATGGTCTCGACATTGTACTGTGAACAGCAGATGTAATATAAACTATATAAAAAGACAAGTTAAAAACTTGACTATTATAATAATGTTAAAGAATGTATAAAGTAAATTTTGTGGTAGATAGATTCTTACAAGAACATTATAATACTGGTCATACCAATCATGGTCATAGTGATGGTGAGTATTAGATTTATTATGTTTCATTGCAATCTTTATAATGAGATTCCTAGAGATTAAAACCTTTTCATGAAAATTTCCGTATTAAATATTGATTTTTATACCCCCGCTTCGAAGAAGAGGGGGGGTATACTGTTTTACCCTTGTCCGTGCGTGTGTTCGTCCGTCCGTCCGTAACAAAATTTTCGTCGCAGTTTTCTCAGCAACTATAACATGCAGCAGCCTAATACTTTGTATATTGCTTCATCCCATAGTCCCATGTGGTGTAAAGCAATTTCATGCTCCTTGCTCATCTACTTCCTGTTTGTCGCATATTTTTAGATTTTGGCGGGGGTATCACTAGTGAGCATTAGCTCACAGATTTACTTGTTCTATTTCCTATGTAAGATTTTGCATTTGAAGTGAAGGTTCAATTCACCTAGGTCTGTTGTGCATTTGGTAGGGCGCATGGATTTCGAAACCTAGCTTTCCGAATGGGGTACAGGTTTGAATCCCATCTGAGGCTGACCTTGATTGAGTTGACACAGTGTTTTATATGGCCACAGTAAGTTGGTTGTAACCTTTTATAGAACTTACCTTGTAAATTTTTATTTTATCTTATTTTCCTATGTGGAGGGAGAAGTTGTCCCCTTATGGAACGGGTGAGGGAATTCTGGTTTAGAAAAAAATGTCCAGAAAAAAGTGGGTTATGTGAGTTGGCCATCGTATACTACTTTAAATCAAAGTACTGATAAACAGCATTAAATGTAATATAAGAAATGCTGTGTTACAACCCATTTTGTAATAAAAACCTGAATTGTAATAATTATTACAAAATGGGTTATTGCTACATGTTTGACTGTATTCATAATTATGATCATATTTATATAGTGATTAAATAATTAAAGTTTATATGATCTACCATTGTTATAATGAAGATTACCTTGTATTATGTAGAAATACCTTACTAATTATTGGAATAAACTCTCATTTAAACACTATACTAATTATTGATGTACTTGTGTGGACCTTGAAATGCAATTGAGGTGGCGGGGCTCTTAGTGATTACCAGGAAGGGGTATAAGTCATATAATATGATTTTAATTGATAAATTTGACATTGAAAATTTTGAGATTTTTGGTGTAGCATCAGTGTCCTGCCTCCCCCCCTACCCTCCCCCTATGTCTCCCCCCTCCCTGCCTGTTGATCTACTCATGTTGTAAATATTATAGTGTTTACTGTAAGCTTATAAGGATTTAATATTTAATAGGTTTTATGTGCAACTTTTCCTAGTTTTTGATCATTTGCCAATAATAACATAGTTTACACTACTGCACTATAAACAGTTTTATTTTGTCACTGTGTGGTATACAGTCTACCCTGTGCTGACTGTCATTTGGATTAACCAATACTTTGACTTAAGCAGCCATGCAAAATAAACTTTGTCTTGAGTTCAAACTTATGGGATTTTCCTGTGTTAAAAACAAAATTTTACTGTTATGATAAACTCATGAGTACAAAGAACAGTACGATGTTCTTTAGTGTTCTGAGATTTTCAGCCATATTAATGCCTAAAATTTATTGTTTGTAGTATACTTAGTGCGGGTTGAAAATCCGTTATTTTGAGTTTCTGTTATTATCTATTATTACCAAGATTTATTTGTATTCTAATTTACTCCCTATATATGCTAGCTTTTAACATTCATTATTTTTTATTCCAATGTCTAGCTTCTTAATACAGGGTTTCACTGTATACCTATGTATTTAAATGTGAAATTCACAGTTTAAATATTCATGCTTTCATTTCCAATCATTATATGACTCTGTTGCACACACCGTTATACAGCAAAATTTTGCAATATGCTGTGAAGATCATTTTTCCAATACCTGTTTAATTGAAAATTCTAATATGATCACCATTATTCTAATTTATTGTTAATATAATCAATAAGTGACATAATTTAATGATTATAGTCTTCCCATACAACAGGTGAAAATGTCTTTAAGTCTTTAAATGGATCAATATTATAGTAAAATTGTAATACTTACTGACTTATTGCTATATATATATACATGTAATATCCCTGTGCTATGCTATATATATACATGTACATGTCGTTATCAGAAAAAAATCCATTAGTGTTCAAACCATACTTGAGACTATCAGTTCACTGTATACTTGTGTCTGTGTGTGAGTGTGTGATTGAGTCAAGTACTGGGTACCGTGTGGAAATGTCTAGGAAATATTCAATATTGTGTTGAATTGGAAATCTTTTTATAGACTTTTATGTCATCAAATAGTGTCTAGTAGTTTTGATATAGTAGGAATAGTAAAATGAAACTAGTGCTAGTGTTGTGTGGATTGGTGTGCTTGTATAGTATATGAGTGAATATATGGAAGTGATAATATTTAATACCATAAGTAGATACAGACTTTGTTTTGTTGATACAAATTCTGTATAAAGGATTAAACAGTTTTATGCTGATCAGTGTGCATGTATTGTGTGAGAATGAAAATATGGAAGTGTGAATATTACTTTTAATACCATTACTTAACACAGATTTTGCGTGATGATGAAATTTTAGTACAATGGATTAAATAGTTTTTTTACGAAGGAGTTTTAGGTTGAAAATTTTATCTTCTAAGTTTAGCTATTGAAATTATATTTTTGAGTGAACTGAAAGCATTTACTAGAGAGAGTGTTATCTGTTTTGTATGGAATTGTTAATATGGAATTAATATATCTATAAATAGAGATTTATATTACAGATAATGTTTATATACAAATCTTATTATTAGAAAGCCAGTTATACTATATAGGGTCATTTAGGATAACTTGAAATAAATCTGAACTATATTCTATGTAAACAATGTCTCGTGCTATCCTAAATGAGCTATACTTGAATTAAAATTATTTGAAGATTTATCAATTGAGATGATTTGTCATATACAGTACAACCTCTCTTGAGCAACGCCCACTGAGAGGGACTAAAAGTGTTGCTATTCAGAGGTTGTTGCTCTGCAGAGGTTTAATTCCATTAAAATTGTGCCTAAGGGAAATATCAAAAGCTGTTGTTGTGCAGAGGATTTGTTCTGTAGAGGGCCGTTCTGCAGAGGTTATACTGTATAGTTTATAAGATTTAATGTTTTTTATATCTATAGGCAACGAGTCATCAATATTGTGGAATAAAATAAAATTTTAAAACCTAATTAATATTGTAGGGATACAATTTTATTTAACTTAAAATTATTTAATTTTAGGAGTTAATTTATTTTAATTCACAATTTCATGTATCATAGTCACGAAATAATTTTTATGGTCATTCTACCACTGATGCTAACCATGTAGGGTGACTCTATATTATGTGAGGCAGTTGTCAGTCACTGACAGAAGTAACTTCACCTAGTAACTGATTTAAACAGCTAAATCTAGATATTTATCCTTTCCAGGATCAGTGAGTAGGTTGACTGACCCCCTTGATATGACTTTTTAAATGTGTTGCTACGCTGTGTCAAACCCAACCCAAATATGTCTAATACACATGACAGTTTGTCATAATGATTATTGATAAATTAATCTATTGATTTAAGTTTTCTATGATTGTTTATATGGAAACAAGAGAATAAAAGGCGAGACCATGGATGAAAGAAATAACATGTCAATATTTGATACTCAATCAACAATACTGATCAGTGTATTGATTTGTTATATTGTTTTTAGTTAACATGACATTACCAAGTTTATATGAATAGTATTCTGTTAATTCAAACAATTATTATTGATATGAGGAAATCTTTAGAACTGTCTTTGCTTTAAAACTCTTACAAGCACTATGAGGGTTGCCGGCAAGACTGTAGTATCTTGCTTTTTAACGTAATGCACTTACTACAGTCTTGCAAGCAACCCTCAACTAGCTCAGTTGATTTTGTCCTATAGTAATAGGCTAAACTTGCAGCCAGCAAAATAACATGAAATAGGTTCTAATAGGGAGTCTGAATAAATTTTTGTTAGTCCTAGGCTTGAGAAAGGATTCTTTTCCTATGTAGAACCTGTTGAAATAATGAAAATCAGGAATTTCATTATTTTAACAATTTTAAAAATTTCAGTCATAAGTTGAGAATTATCAGGATTTTGAAAATTTTGAATTTCTAGCCAAAAAATTAGGAATATTTAGAATTTTGAAATTATGAACTTTTATCTTTGTTCGATTGAGACATGATCTAGTAGCACTTCTTTGGTGACAATTATAATTTCAGGATTTCAAAATTGTTTAACTTTCAGCCATAAATTAATGAATTTTGAAATTATGAACTTTAACAATTTTTCGATTGAGACAAGATCTAATGACACTTCTTTGGTGACAATAATAATGTTGTAATCCTATATGATCCAATCAGCTATAAAATATGGATGCTTGTGTGAGAGGATTGAAAATTATGGATTCTTGAAATCAGTTATGATTTAACTCAACGTTATATGGAAGTGTGAGTGTTAAGGTTGAGAAATACAGATGGCTGGATTATTTTGTAATATATAGTTCTTGTAGTATTGTTATAAATCAATCAAGATGGATTATCTATTAGAAGAATTTCGAAACTTTCAGAACCGAATAAATACAAGGTCAACTATAGGTATATATATTATACTATAATTATTGTTTTACATAGTACATAAGATTGATGTATTTATTGGATTACATTTTAGTTATAATATTGTATCTTGTAGAATTTAAAGGCACTATCTGTCGGGTATAGGGAATGGTAAATGGGGTTAGATTCATCTTTACTCAGGGTACTTTAATAATGTTGATCTATTGTCTTCTCTTTTGGCAACCCTACCATGCTCATTATAGGGGTTTGAATACACTTATATTACTATGATTTCTTTAAATGTGAGCACTGGATGATATGTCAGTGGTTTGGATTAAGAAGTTGGCACCACTTGCATAAGGATCTATAGGTCTTGGGCTCCAACCCAATATTTAATGGCAAACATACTTGAACTAGACATTAATATTTAAATGCATTGTTCGGACAAACCTTTGTACAAATGTGTTCTTTAAGAGCCACCTACTGAAAGGTGAGTTCAATGAACAGTTATAATATTGAACCATACACTAACATGACGTGATTTCAATCAACAAGTGTATTTGCACGAGATTGAAAATGTCTGCTTTGTATTAATGTATGAAAGCTGACCTAAAACTTTGTTGTAAAGTGTTGAAATAAATTATCTAAAATGTTTTTTGTATCGATCTTGTATTCTCATGTCTTTATCTGTTTGAATATAAAGTTATTTATCATGACAAGTCTCTTTTTCAAACTATATATAGAATTCTGATAAAAAATTCTGAATGACCATTGACAATATTTGATAAGAATGTTTTTTGTTACGCTCATTACAATAAGTTAGCTACTGCCGGTAATAGTTTTCATTATACTTGATAGAAAAAGTTAAGTGCTATGATTCCTTTATTGATGGCAGTGATGCATACATTAAGCCTCCTGTCTGACAGTTGAATAAAATGTATTCTAACATAGGCACGTGCGTTTTCACTCTTTATTTAATGTGACGTCATCTATGCTTTATTATTCAACAAAATATAGCTCGTGACGGCTGTTGAAATTTTACTCCCCACGTTAAATGCGCAAAGCCGAAAATGGCGCCCGAGTTTATAAGGGTTGACTTTTACAATTTGGTTTCTATTCTATAATTAAGATTTTAATAGTTTTTGTTCGGAATTAGAAACACCTATCCGTGAGAATTGTGTAAATAAATGCTATTTTCGGCCTTTGCACTGGGGTGGATTTCAACAGCATGACGTTTATGACAGTTAAAAATAGTTCTATAAATATATCTTTTCTACGGATGTATTTTACGATGTTAGAATCGAAATAACTTACAGTTGTCTATATTTTGTTGTCTAATAAAATATAGGCACTCGTTTGATGCGCTTATTAAATCACTCGTGCTAAAGCACTCGTGATTTAAGCATACGCGCATCACAACTCGTGCCTATATTTTATTAGACAACAAAATATAGACAACTGTAAGTTATTTCTTAAACAATATATGTCATATGATATGTACTGTACATAAGAACAATATTTTGTTGAACTTGTAATTGGGATAACTATGAAACACAGTATGCTAAAAACTATTACCCATTAACTTAATGTGTAATGGTATTTGTACTTGGTTATTATGGTATCTGTACTTGGTTGTCATGGTATCTGTACTTGGTTGTCATGGTATTTGTACTTGGTTATCATGGTATCTGTACTTTGTTATCATGGTATCTGTATTTGGTTATCATGGTTTCTGTACTTGATTGTCATAGTATATATACTTGGTTGTCATACATGGTATTCATGCTTGGTTGTCTTGGTATTTGTATTTGGATGTCATGGCATCTGTATTTGATTGTCATGATATTATGTACTTGGTTTTCATGGTACATGTACTTGGTTGTCATGGAATTTGTACTTGGTTGTCATGGAATTTGTACTTCGCTGTCATGGTATCTGTACTTGGTTGTCATTGTATCTGTACTTGACTTTCATTGTATCTGTACTTGACTGGTATAATTTATTATGTACTTGGTTTTCATGGTACATGTACTTGGTTGGTTGTCATGGTATTCATATTTGGTTGTCATGGTATCTGTACTTGGTTTTCATGGCATCTGTTCTTGATTGTCATGATATTTATACTTGATTGTCAATGTATATTATGTACTTGGTTTTCATGGTACATGTACTTGGTTGTCATGGAATTTGTACTTGGTTGTCATGGTATTTGTACTTGTTTGTGTTGTCATGGTATTTGTACTTGGTTGTCATTGTTGTCATTGCACATGTTCTCTGTCTTTATTCTATCACTAATGGAAATCAGTTTCATAAACTCTAACTTTGAAAAGGAATCATTAAACAAAAGGAAAAACATGAATCAAAATTAAATGATTAAGTTGAACATTACTAATATGTTTGTTTTATGTATATTTCAGAGGCATCATTGAAAGCAAGCCATGAGAAAGAGTTAGAGGACATGAAACAATATTATGAAACTAAAGTAACAGAAATGGAACAATCCTATACTACAGATATAGCTCAATTAAAACAAGAACATAATGAATTAATAGCTAGATTACAACAAGAAACTGATGGCACATCATCATCAGCACAACAATTGCCTTCAGGTAGGAATTTTGGCCATTCTCCCTCCTACCACTAATTCTTAATTATGTAGGGTAGTTGCCAGTCACTGACAGAAGCATGTGTCTAGTAACTGGTATACAGCTAAATCCATAGATGTGGCATTTGCAGGAACAGTGAGTAGGTTGACTAACCGCCAAGATATGACCTATAAAGTTACTGTATTGCTTTGGCGTTAAACCCAACCAAGAAAAATATTTTTTTTTCATTTAAAATTTGATGTGGTATTGATTTAATATTTTAATATTCATTGAATGTCATAGCACTTTTCATTAGAAACCAAACTATGTTGAATATCTTCTATTTAAGGAGAAATTGTCAGGTCTTGTGAAAGTTAAGTGAGTTCTTAAGTATGAAATATTGTCTTGTAAAGCTTGTTTGGTGAGCAGGTCATTGTAAATGACTAAAATAATTACTTAATATATATATGATTTTTAACAGCTTAATCCAGAGTTTTAATCTTTCATATAGGAATGTTGAATCTGTTGACTATCCGCCATGATATGACTTAAACAATGTGTTGTTCTACTGCCTTAAACCCAACAAAAATATTTGTATGTTGGACATTTCTTAATGAATGCCACTTGTATTTACAGGTAAACAAAGAGAGTATGTACATAGAACAACTACACTAACAGCAATATCCGATGATGATGAGGACATGCCACCATCTACCCCAGCTACTAGTACTAGTATGTTAGAAGATAGAATCAAAGTTCTTGAAGAAAAACTTAAAGATAAGGAGAAACTTGTAGCTGAATTAAAGAAAAGGTTTGAAGCTGAGGCAACTAGTGCTGAAGATCTTCATGGTAAGTTATTGGATAGTAACAAGACTTTAGATGATTTTGAAGAGAACTTGAAATCTAAAGGTGAAGAAATTGCAGAACTAAAGAAAGCATTGGCTGCAAAAGATGATAGAATTAGTGAACTTGAAAATGAAAAAGCTGCACTTGAAGAAAGAGGTGAAAAAGATAAATCTGAAAGTGATACGGGTAGTGACAATTTAGTGGAAGAATTGAAAGACAGGATATCTAAACTTGAAGAAGAATTAAGTGCTAGTAAAGAAACAAATATTAAGATAAATGAAGAGTTAAATCTCCTGAATCAACAACATGGTGAAGCTATTGTTAAATTAAAAGAAGAAATGTCTAATATAACTGAAGTTAAACTACAAGAAGCTGAGGCTGGATTCCAGATTCAGTTAGATGAGGAATTGAAACAGCAAGCTGATGAAATAGAAAATAAATACAAGGAAGAATTAGATGTTTATAAGAAAATGGAAAGTGAGCTTAAACTAAGACTTGATAATATTCAATTAGAACATGACCAACAACTCAGTGAACTTAGAGAAAAGTATGAGGTTGATACACAATCTGTAGAAAAAGTGGTTGAAACTAAACTCAAAGCTGAAGAAGCATTAGATGTTGAAGCCACTTCTTCTTTAGATAGGGAGTCTATTGAAGCTGCCATTAGAGAAAATGTTAGAGCAGAAATATTAAAAGAGTATGAGGAATCTATTGATAAACTTAAAACTGAATACGAACAACAAATTAGTGATATGAATACTAGGATACAAAATTTTGAAGCTCAGGATATTGAAAAAGCTGAACTGGCTGACAAAGAAAAACTTTCTGATGAATTAGCTGATTCAGAATTAAGAGAAAAACTTAAAAGTGAACTTGCTTATGAATTTAAAGAAAGGTTACAAAATGTTACTGATGAATATGAGACAAAATTGAAAAAGTTACAAGACATTGTTGATAGTAGAAAAGAAGTGAAATCTCCCTCTCCGCCATATGTATTAGCTAGATCTAGATCATTAGATTTAGTTCCACAAAAAGAAAAACCTAAATCCTCTACTGAGTATGACGGTTATGTTGCTACTATAAGAAAAGAGTATGAAGATAGAATAAACTCATTACAAATGCAAATTGCTCAATACAGATCTACTGTAGGTTCAGTGCCTTCCACACTATTATCACCAATGAAATCCCCACAATCTGTTAGTGCTGATGAGGATAGTGGTAGTGTAACTATGGAAACTCCCAAAAAGGCTCCAGCAACAGATTCAGAAAAAGAACTGTATGAATCTTCTATTAGAGACATTAAGGAAAGTTATGACAAACAGTTAATGGAAGTTAGTCAGAAATTATCTGATATACAAGCGGAAGGTGGAACACAAAGCAAAGACTATGAAGCTATTATTGAAAAATTGAAACAAGATTATGAAAATGAAATATCTGAATTAAAGGAAGCACATGCTAACGAAATTGATGAATGGAAGAAAAAACTTGAGAAATCTCAAGCTGACAAACTTGCTGCTGAACAGAAAGTGAAAGCAGATATGTTTGTTTGGCATGAAGAGATTGTGTCTCAGTTAAAACGTAAACATCAAGATGATGTAACACAACTACGTAAGGAGTATGAAGAAAAGATGGAATTATATAGAGAAGAGCTACAAGAAGAGTTTGATGCTGAGAAAGATAAGATGATACAAGCACACAAGAGAGAGATTGCTGACCTGGATGAAAGATATGACAATCTTGTTGAAGGTAAAAAGACATTTCTTTCATGCTTTATAGTGATATGTGGTGCTATACAAAGAAATAAATCTTATTTTTTCATTTTAGAAAATTTATAACCTTAAAATGACATCACTTATATAGGACGTGTTATGTTATTCTAAAAGTATCTTTAAAATAGCACAGAAAAAAATCCAGAATATTTGTAAATTTTAGAATAAGATCTTATTTCAACAGTAAGCTCAGAAAATGACATTTTTAATTGAGCTTAATTTTATCTTTAGCAGATTGGATTTTTTTTAGGTTTTTACTCAATATATTTTATCCATCACTTCTGTGTGATTTAAATTAAATTGTTGTCATAGTCTCTGTATTAGATTAAAATTCAAGTGTTATTTTACCAGGTATTCGCTCTGGAGATGTACCTGAACTATCAGAAATGTTCCAAGAGAAATATGATATGGAACTTGAAATGGCTAAGACTTTAATACAACAAGAATGTGATGAAACTATTGAATCAGAACAGGTAAATATCTGACATCTTGTTTTTGAATAAAATCTTTAACACCTTTTCTTTTTCCTGAGAACCTTCAACTTTGAGAAAAAGCCTATATTTACAACACTAACTGTGAATTTAGGTGGCCATTCAAGTTTTAGAAGTCAAAATGCCGCTATGTGTTCTCTATTTTTTTTTATAAAAAAAAATCATGAAAGGACATCTATTTTGTAAATTGAACTTGAAGCTTTAGTTTGAAGAACACCAGCTAGGACTTATTCGCCGTATTTATAGTAAAGTCATTTTATTTTTGTTTGTTTTTAGTCAAGGATATCTGAACAATATGAGGAACAGATTGAAGCCATTATTGCTGAGAAAGAAAAAGAACTTGAAGAATTATGTATAGAACACGATAAAGCTTTAACTAACCTCAAGGAATCTTTACTTCAACAGTATCAGAGTCAAACTGTGGAACTTGAAAGTGCTCATCAACAAGCAATACAAACACTGAAAGCTGAATATGAAGTGTTGCTTGGAGATAAACAGACAAAAGAATCAGAATCTGCTGAAAAGAAATCTGTAAGGTCGGAACAATCTGTTGAGGAGGAAATGGAAAAAGAAGATGAATCTGAGAAAGTGACCTCTCCTGATACTACTAGTAAATCTGATAAATCTGATGATGATGATGATGATAATGGTGATGGTAAAGGTGGATCACCAGCACAATCTACCTCACCTACTGTCGAACAGTTTGATGGTTCACATAAACATGAACAGGTAGGTTTGTTATAATTAAATTGTTTTTACCGTGCTTAATTGAAACAATGCGTTCATCAAAATTGTAACAATGTGGTTTAAAGTCTGCTTTTATATACATGTTCAGAGAACTTCACAATTTGGTATAATAACCACTGACTATTTAAATCTTCCTCGAGCTGGTAAAACTTTACTGACATTATTTACCTTCCTTTTTTTAAATAAAGGTCCTTCTGCATAAATTTGTAATAAAAATTAAAAATGAATAGTGGTATTTTGAATTCTGAAACATTTAACTAAAACAAATTCATGAATGATTTGCAGTTAATGCAAACCCTATAAGGTTGTCAGAAATTATTTGGATGGAGTAGAACAACTGTCAGTATATGTTGCTTAAAGAAATAAGCAGTGCACCTAGTGGAGTTTTGAACTTGGGTATCACATGAAAGCTTAAACTTAAATTGATTCTTGTTTACAGGATGAAACATGTGATGATAAGGATAGTGACAACACAAGACAGAGTGATGACAAAACTGTAGAAGATAAACCAGTTAGTGATAAGGCAACAGTGGTAGCTGACACTGTAGTGACACCTGACATAGTAGTGAGTGCTGCACGTGACTCTATTGTAAGTGCTACACCTGATTCTACAGTTAGTACTCTACCTGGAGAAAGTGATGATTCTACTGTGATACCTGTATGTGAAACAGTGAGTATGGAGAGTGTAGGTAGTCTGAACATGGTTAAACCTGAAGATGTTGATGTAACACATGACAATGAAGATATTGATAGTGAACTCATTGATCAACTTAGAAAGGAACTTGCTGGACAGGTTAGTATGAAGTTTTAAGTACAGTAAAGTTTTGCTATAAAGATCACTTTAGTTATTACAAAATCAGACAATTTATAAAGATATTTAAGTTCCAAATGCTTAATTAGAGAAGAAAAAGGTCTATGTACGATAATTAATACCATAGATTTTGCTAGTCCTAATTGTGACACTTAAATGTTATATGAATACATTGTATACCCTGTTGGTTAATGTATTTTAGGTTAAATGTTAACATTTGTATTCTCAATATGTATACTCATAGATGAACATTTTCCTTAACTTGTCCAAAATTGGATATATTTTTGGTTTCTTTTCCTGTATATTATTTAAATCCTGCAATTACAAATTTAAACAAATTTGTAACTTCACCCATGCTACTTAATGAAAATTACTTTTTCCTAATTTTGTAACTGAGCAGGTTGCTGAATATGTTGCTACTATAGCTCAACTTAAGGCTTCACATGAACAGGAAGTAAATCAACTGAAAGAAACAATCATTAAAACAGAGAATGAATATAAAGAGAAGATAAATGATCTTGTTCTACAACATGAACACGATGTGAAACAGTATCAAGAATCAATTGAACAATTAAGACAAGGTTGGTATTGAAGAAGTCAGTTATTAATTTTAGGAGCCGGCATGGTTGAGGGGTTGTAAAGTGGGACTGGTAATCATTGGATAGTCAGCTCTGCGTAGGTTTGAATTCCATAAAAAAAACTAACTTGTTTCCTTGAGCAAGAAACTTTATCCTACTAGCTAAGTACTGGGGGATCAGGAAGCAGACTCGAAAGTGATTACTTTAAGTTGTAAGAACTTGTTTCACAGTCAAGCTGAAATAAATTATAACTAATTTTTTTCTGAACAACCTTTGCTTTTCTATATGTGACTTTTTGAGCTGTTTTCTCCAAAAATTGTGAAAACATTAGTGGGGCTTTTAGTGACAAAGTTTTTAAAAATGCATACCTGTTTTTCTTCAATAAAGTCTTGTGAACACTAAAAAGTACTTGCAGAAACACATTCATGTTTGTTACACTGCAACAAACAGAAAACAGCCATTGAATGGTTGCTATTAAATTTGGACTTTTTGTTTGAAAAAAAGCTATTGATTATGAAATTTTGGTCATAGTGCTGTTTTTGACAATTTTTGTCCTTTGTGAAAAGGCATAATCTTGGCCCCATTTTGTCTGGGGGAAAATCACTGCAGAAAAAAACGACACCAAAATTGCTTTAATATATTCTGAATTCTTATTAGTCAATATTTTATGCCTGCACGAAACTCATGTGATATTCACCATGTAATATATATGGGACAAAACATGTTGAAATATTTAATAATTGATGAGAGGGAAGTTATCTGCTTGTTGTTAAAGAGAAGCTACAGTAGTTAGATAACTTTGCCAATATGCATAACCTATCATGAAGTGTTTATGAGTATAAAATCCTATTGAACAAGTATAACACATTATTTTTCTTACAGGTGTAAGTGATTTTGATGATTCTGAGGCATTAGAAGCTGCACATCAACAAGAATTGTTAGATATGGAAGAAAGATTAGTACAGAAACATATGAATGAATTAAATAATCTTGAAACACAACATCAATCTAAGATAGATGAAATTACTAAACTACATAATGTAAGATTTATATTTTTTTGTTATGATCTTTTCCAATGTTAAGATTTTATCCCTCAATCATTGTGTAGGGCATGACATTATGGGTTGTCCTATTGCCCCTGACAATCCATAATTGGGTTCAGGCAACTTGTTACTGCAAGTAAACGTTTGGTTCAGAAAGTAAAATATATAGTAGTTTGTCGAACCTACTTTAAAAAGAAATTAATGTTGAGCCCTGATATGCTAATGGGTTTTACCCCTGATGACCTGTAGTCAGTTCTACTAGTATATACTTATTGGGAAAGGTTTTTAAATGTTTAATAAATAGGACTACCTGAGGAAAGATTTTGTAAATTCATTCATTAGGAGCATTCTGAACCAAAATTCACCAGTTTTACCTTGGTGGTTGAAACTTAATTCTACCGGTAGTCTGTGACTTTTTAGTTTTGATTTAAAACAATCCCTGCCTTTCTATTTGTGAATTTTCACACACTTTTCTCTGAAGTTGTAAAAAAAATGTGGGACACTTACGGTATTTACTGAAATTTAAAGAAATTCATTTGCAGTTGTTGGGGTACTTTAAAAAAAAAGTTTAAAATGATAAATCAATTGGAATTTTTAAATATATATATTTTTGATACATTGTTCTTACATTATATTTGTATAGATGGATATAGAACAGTTACAACAAGAACTGATCGAAGCTCAAAGATCATTAGAACAATACCCTGATGTTACATCACCGACACAAACTGTACCCACAGTAAGTTGAATATTTTATCAGTTTTTCAAAGGTTGTTGACTTGAAGCTTTTAATCCTGTGGTCAGTTTCCTGAGGATGTGGTTACTTAGTGCTTTGTCCCCTGGTACCCTGCTGAAACCAAAAGGAATAAGTAAGTAATATCAAATTGAAGGTACCAGGAGGCAAAAATCTAGCTGGCAACATGCTTAGAAAACTGGCTTCTGAATCACTCATAATGGGCAAGTTCCTAAGCATATTGCTAGTTAGCGCTTTGCCCCCTGGTACTCTTAATTTGATATTCTTTTTTGCGTAAGAAGGATACCAGGGCACAAAGCAGTAGCTTGGGGTATGCTTAGCAGGCTTGCTACTGATCAATCTTATAAGGGGAGTTAACTTTACTTTGACCAAATTAGTATCAGATGAAGAGTTTAGTCCCTTAGTTTTATGTTAGCTTGATTGTTCTTTACAGCTGTTACAAAATGTAAAATCAATGTATTTCTGTTTCTTATGTGTGTTTGGAATAACATTTTTATTGTTGTATTTTAAAAGAGTTATCTGTGAGCTTTTTAACCTATATAAACTTGAATTATAAACTTTAAACTTATAAGTATAGTTTGACACCAATTTATTGACTGATTAATTTTAATATTTGGAGAAAAGGGTTGTATTTAAATTACTTAGAACTGTTGGATGCAAAAAAAAGTGATTGGTCATTGTATCTTTGCTATTACAGGGCAATTTTTCTTATTATAAAATAGGCCCCTTTCTGAAATTTCCTAGATATAATGCAGTCTTCCCCGAATTTTGAGATTGTCTTAGATTTTTATTTACTCTATCACTGAAAATGGATTAAAATTTCACCAAATATTCTATATAAAATAAGGTCCCTAAGCACCTTCTCCAAATTTTGAAAGAATGCCCTGTTTTAATCCGACTTGCAATGTCTTGTATGAAAACTAAGTGGAAATCATTGTTTATATTATAACTGTAAATATGGCTGCCAAACTGCAAAAGTTGTCCATTTAATTAAAAGCTGCATATTCAATCATGTCAAAAACCAATATTTAGGGAGATAAATAATTACAATGTTATATTTTAGTTAGCTTAAACATGGACAATTCAAAATCATGTGATTTTTAAGTCTCATTTACTAACTTAAAGAAGGGAAATGTCCCTTTATTAAGACAATGGGTTTTGATGGTCCGTATGATGGAATTTTACTGAAGTACATAAACATGCATGACCTATTATCTGAATTCCATACTGTTCTCCAATACTTCATTATACTACAACTATACTACACTGGTATAAAGTCTTCACTAGAAACTAGGTTTAAGACATTGTTAAATATTATATGAAGTGTATTGATTCAATCATTACAGTCAATATTTTACCATATGTTACCAATTTACTATTAACTCTATTACTCTACTCCTATGTATTTACATTATTTATGGCTAGACTTTGCCTTAAATTTTCTTGAGCACTAGCCTTATTTATTATATTATATAGTTAAGGATAAAGATTATCAACTAGCCTGACTACAAAACTAGGAATATTCACTAGCTCCAATCAATTTTCACTAGTATAGGGCCTCAGAACAGTGGGTTAAAGCAATACCTGTATAATCTTCTCTCTGTCTTGAAAGACCTAATTTAGAACTCAAATTATTTTTTTTCTGTCAGTGCACAGGCAGTTCAAACAAAGTTTGTTATACATTATTGCTGAAAAGCACAAAATACAGATTAAGATCTTAGGGCTGCGTATCGTGGCCAAGGTCGCGATACGATACGTTTCGCGATATATGCCTCGCGATTACGATATTAATCGCGATACGATGTAGATTGTAAATTTGGTATAAATGCATAGACAAATTATATTTTTATCGAACAATCATAAAATTAAAAAAAGCGATAGCGTGGGTCGCGAAAATGTATGACATAACGAAATAATGATTGGAGGAATTTTATTTTTACGAAATGGAATACCACATTATGAATAATAAAATACAAATAACTTTATTTGTTGTAAAATAATGACAAAGTTGTATGTTTCTAGTGGAATTTAACGAATTAAATTATTTAAAAATCAACTAATTATGTCCATTTAAACTGCCACACAACACGCTAATAATTAATAACAATTATCAGCTTATCGGCAAACATAAAAGAAAGTGTTATCTTCCTCAATCAATGTTCACCAAAGTTTGTCACGTGTTTGTTAATTGCAACCGTTTGATTATGTAATCAATTTTATCGAGCCGTCATATATGTAGCACTATTGATTTTTTAGAGGACGCCTTACACATAAGTAATATTGTCTATGATTGTTACAAGCGTGGATAAAAATTAAATGCGTATTGCGGACTCTCGGCTGGATTTTTAGCGTCCAAATAATAAGTTGCTTGTAACTGCAATTTTATGTTCAATTATCTATTTTTAGTAATATTGCTATTGAAATTGCTACCAGACATTCGGTCTTGCGAGGTATCTTTTTAACGAACCGTCGGCGTTTAAGACGGACTCGGTCTTCGGCCCGGTAGCTAGATTCGAGGACTGAGGTACCCGTTTTATTTAGCAAAATGGATGTACCGTCGGCGTTTAATAAGGACTCGGTCTTCGGCCCGGTAGCTATATTCGAAGACTGAGGTACCCGTTTAATTTAGCAAAATGGATGTAACGAAACCAAATGGCATAGAATATACGAAAAGTTGTCAAATTCGCTATATAGCCATATTTTCGGCGAGTGCGCCCGACGGGCCCAATAGATGATTGATATTGCACCATTTGCGTTCATGAGGGGCCAATGGCGCGCTCTAGACTGGACACTAAGTAAATATTGCAATTACAAGTTAAATGCTATAGATACAAATGTATATAGTATAGTTTGTTTTAACTGATTTCTTGTAAACTAAAAGACCCTCTGAATCGCGATTTTTTAGGACGCGATTCGATACACCCGTATCGGACAGTCGCGAATACGATCTCACGATGCATCGGTGAATCGTTACAGCCCTATAAGATCTATTGTTCTTTGTACACATATTTTCATTTTGACTGTGAAAGTTTGTACTGCCGAGGGGGGGGGGGCTCAAACATTTGAATTTTAAATATACTCTATTCTTAACCTGCTTAGTTTTAATAATGGACTTGTCTTGGAGCAATCCATACTCAATTAAATGAGAGGTTTAAGTTTAAAACACATAGGTTTGCAGATATCAGTTATGGAAAAAAAAACATACAATGAGGAAGTGTCTTTTTATAGTTTGACCCCAAAATGCCACACAGTGTAGGCACCGTCATTCTAGTGGTAGAACATGGTAGCTGCTTGCAACCAATTGACTTATTATTTATCACTTTTAAACATAAAATAGAACTATTTATTGGATTATTATCATGTTGTTATCAGTTGACTGTAATTTTGATGTTTTCTAGTGTATAAATATTGGATTATTGATTGATATACATTGATATATATTGTGTAATTCTATACTAGATTCATGTTAAGACATTATACACACACAGTATCTGTATGAGGATCATGAAATCATGGTTCAATTATAATATAAGGAGATAATCCCTGTGTCACAATGTATAATAGTTCATGACTGCGTGACGTAAACTAGTCAGTGTTTGTTTGATTATTGATTTTAAACTATTTTTATCTGAATGGTAAATAAACTTAACTCTGTGGTATTAATAAACAAGGTTGAAATTGCCCTTGATGCATAATAGTTAACAACAGGGATGGGGTCAATTACTTGCAAAGTAATTAATTACAATTACCATTATTCTCAACCTCAGCAATTATAATTAATTGTTAATTACCCTGAGTAAGGACTATAATTAATTACAATTACCATTATTTACATAAACAATTAATTATTAATTAATTATTTCAACGACGTATTTAGGCAAAAATGAAATTCCAGTTACTTGAACAGAACAGAACAGAATTTATTTTAAATAGCATAAACACATGGTGTTCGTCGCCATTACAATACAGTTGGCGGTACACCCAATACATTTACATAATACAGTGACATCAATATAATAATGTTATATATATATATATAATAGTAAGGTATCTGAAAAGTGTTACATAATATGAGCTGTATGTACATGTAGATACTGTTATATTCATATTGTGCATTAATACAATTTTTTTCATACATGATGAACATCTGTAACTGTAATAACATAAAATTATCATACAAAAATTATACATGATCTTCTCTTAATTTCAAGGCACTATAAATATATTTTGCTAATTTTATAGTCAATAATTTGTTTTTGCAAGACATAATTGATTTAAATTTATGAATATTAGGCCACTGGCAATAATATTTTGGGAAAATATCATTACGAATCGAACGATAAAAAGGACAGACTGACATGTATTGATTCAGTGATTTTTTACCAACTCATCAGTGTGGGCCCTGGGACTTGCTGGGCTATAAATCTATGAGTCCCAAAACTTAGCCAACTAATCCAAGTTGCAAGGCTTAAAGCCCCTATATCAAAAGTGACATAGCAATGAAAATAGTCATTTATCTATTTCAAACACCTCTAATGAACAAGATTTTTCACATAAATGCAAATATTGCTTAGATATGTTTATGTTTTGTATTGAATTACAAAGTGAAAGTAGATCGAAAACGAAAGTAGAATTTTATTGTCAATTTTTGAAATAATAGTTTTTGATCCCAGTATGTTAAAGATGAAGTCTTATTAGAGAAAAACTTACTCCGAATCACAAAATTAGCTTATGAACTATTATTTATCAGGTATATTTAACGTCAGCGCATAAATTATTATAGAGTGGTCTTATAAGAATTGGACACTTTGCCAAACTCAAGCTTAGAGAGCAGAATGGTTTGAATTTTTAACTGTGTCTCTAATGCATGTTTTATTATGATAACTATATGGTTGTAAAACAGATTTCAAGCTTACTGTTAATAAATATATCTTCATATAGTGGCTTTAATATTGCGTTGTAGATAAGAAAGGTATATTAACAATGGAATGAAGAAAAAATGAATTTGATTTCTACATTAATTACAATGCTTCTGATACTAAAATTATTCAAAACAGTCAAATAAATTTAGAAAGTTTATTTTCATTAATTTAGTTTGTGATTAATCAAAACTTCTTTTTCCTTAATATGTTTATGCTTATCTATAGTAAAGCACATTATTATTTCTATCTGTACATAGAAGATTTGCAGACCTAGAATATGATTGACATAACTTGAACACAATTTGGTATTAACATCCATTACCAAATTCCTGTCAGACAAGACTCTATACTCAAAAAAAGTATACATCCAAAAGATGTACATTATATTTTGAAACTTTGCATCCACAGCAAATTCAATGAGTCCTGGACTCAGGATGCAGAGGTAAAAAAATCACTGTTAGTTATTGTCCTTAACTTTAAAACACTAAATAAAAGATAAGATAACTCATATGGTATTATGCATGTACTTGATATTTATTTTCTTATAATAATTCTAAGTTGTGTTTAATATATACATTGGTATTCAAGATTATCACCTCAATGCTCAACTGTCAGTGACCAGCCAGACAATCTAATCTTTTACTAACACCATGGAGGGTTATCAATCAATTAGCTATACATTTCATATCACAAACACTATTGTTATGATAGTAAAGAACCCTTTCATCAGGTGTGAAAGGTGTGAAAAACAGAAAAGAGGGGCCAGTTTGGAACCTAAGTCACATTCAATGAAACATATGCAAATGTATCCTGAAGTAATTGAAAAATAATTGAAAATCAATTAATTATTGCCTAAATTTCTTAAGTAATTAATTATAATTACCATTGTTTCCCAATTTTTGATAAAATAATTAATTACAATTACCATTGTTTTCACTCAGTAATTAATTGGCAATTAATTGTTCAGAGCAATTAATTGGCCCCATCCCTGGTTAACAATCATTTGCTTTACTTGGCTATCTTCAAAACCATGTACTAGGTTTATGATTTTAATCAAATAGATAATTATATATTTAGATTCTTACGTTTGGCCGAGTTTGTTCGATAACCGATATGAAAGTTAACCAAGAGCAAGTTCAATATAGTTTACTAAATTTCGCTGGTTATAAAAACCAATATTTTGGGATGAAGTATTATAACAAACAGTTTTTTAAGTTTAAACATATTTCATTGACATAATTATTATCGTATAAAATTTACAAGGTACATTATGCAATATATATTATAAATGTTGTATGTCACTGATCTGTTGAAATCATTGAAATGATACTCATGCTTCACCTTATTAACCTATTGAGTGGACAAGTCCATTGTTTAAAGTACATAATCGTCTTTGCCTTAAACCACTAGCCTGAAGGCCTGGTAAATGAAAACTCATTCAGGCTAGTGAAAATTACTTACTTTATATAGTCTGGCTAGTTGATAAGTTTGCACTTTACTATATAGAATGATAAATTGGGCTAGTGCTTGATAAAATTAAAGGCGATGACTGCATAAACATGCATGACCTGTTATACCATGTGACCTATACATACTTTGAAATTAGATTTGTCCTACTATTTATTAATGTAAACCTAGTGACTTTATTAAAGCAGAATAGCAAGGCACTCCATCTGGATCTTTTTCTTTCATTCTTATATTGCAACTAATATTACCACTCAAATCTGACAGTGTTTACGGTACGACAATTATAGAACAAAATATGTAGTTATTATAATTAGCTTGACTATATCTTGTTATATCCAATAAATATAAACATTCCTTATAAAATATCTACAAATATTTGTTACAGTTTTGTCTTTTTATACTCAATGCATGGTCATACACTAACCCTTAATATGGGGTCTTATAAAAGAATAATATTCATAATTACGAGCTCTGGTTTAATTATTACTGAACATTGGAATTTATATAGCACATTTTAGTTTTGATTTAATTGCATAGTTTCCAATGTAATAAACATGGATCATTTCAATTTGGATTTAACTGTTGAAGAACTAGATCAAGTTTAATTAAAAGTTCATTAATGTGAAGTGTTGCCAATGAAATAAAAAGACAATTTAGAACTACACGTGTTAGATGTAATTGATTATTGAACAGTTGTTCTAAATTTATAATTAGTTTGGTAATTGATACATTTTCTTATAATGATTGAGTGGACGTTTTCTAGTGAATTGTATTGGATATATTTATGAGTTAAATGAACTAACTTTATTTGGATATTAAACCATGGAATATAAATCTGAATATCCAGGTTAGAACTTTGATCATTTAACTACAGTAAGGTTCCACTATTAGAATCATCAAAATCAATGCTCTTAATTTTAGAATGGTCTTAATATTGTCAAAAAATCACTTGATTTGTTATAACTAAGATTAAAGTTATTGTTATAGTGTGGTTTAAAGTAGGCTTCCATAATAATTATACATGATCAGCCAACTTAACAATTTTCCCCATGTTTAGTAGCAGACTGTAGCAAATCATCATAAAATTTGTCACAGACGATTACATCAGGCCGTGTGTGAGCAATTCAAGGGATAAGTACTGCTTTTACTGCTTTCATTAATATAGTTCGCATTATGTGTTAACAAGCAATGGGTAAGATGTTTGTGCAATTGAAGTATATCAAATTGGGCTCATGTTAGGGAAAGTTCCTTAGCAACACTTCGTTTGTTATATAACCCCGTATATATTCTTTCAAGATCCCATGTCTGACAGTGCTATTAGGGCTTTGATTTATGATAAGCCCTGATCGTTAAAATCACCTACAGACAGCTGACCATGCCCTAAGAAAATTAGCAGTGCCTTGGGGTTCAAGTTTAGGACCCTCTTGATCCCTAAGCATGAGTCCTACCACTGAACTACTGCTCCTACATGATGGTCTCTATAGAAGAATTTCAGTGTAATAAAGTGTATAAATATTTCTAGTTCCAGGTAGATAGTAGTCTTGGATCCACTAAAGAATCAACAGATGATTTTATGGTACCAACTGGACACAGTCCTAGAGATACTGATAAATCTGAGACTAGATCTGATACTAAATCTCCTGCCATGGAAACACAGGTAATACTTGTTGTTTACCTCTGGTTTACCCAGGGTCAGTGGGGCTGTTGTTTATGTGTGGGATTTTCTAATCTAGTGTCCCATGGGGTGGCTGGTTTGAGCCTCAGTGGAGCTTGTTATACTGTTTCTTGAAAATTTGACAATGACAGTCTTAGTAATACTATAGCCCACCAGGCTAGCTCATTCCGTAGCACACACGTCTACTGATCAAGGGACCATGGGCTTGATTCCTGGGCAGGGAATACTTTCATGGAATTAGGTCAGGAAATAATTCCTATAATCATTCTCCAACCAGAAGTTCAGCATTTTCCAGTAACATTGAACAGGTTGACTGTCCACTGTAATATGTCTTTAATGTTGGTTCGAATCCCATCCAAAACATACCCTGTTGTTTTCTTGAGCAAGAAACTTTATCCTACTAGCTTAGTACTGGGGGACCAGGAAGAGGACTCGATAGGGATTATTCTAAGTTGTAAGAACTTGTTTCACAAACGAGCTAAAATAAATTAGTATAAACTAAACTTATACAATTGTATATGTGCCTACCGTATTAAACCCATTTAAAAAACAACTCCTGATTAAACGTGTTATATTATTGTTTCATTTAGTTTAGCATGTTTAAAGTAATAATGTATTGTTTCTCTTACAATCAATGAATAGTGTTCATTATAATGTCATACATTATTCTGTTTAGTTTTCTAGAACTAATGTAAGCTCATTTAAATCATTCTGTTTTAATACTAGTACTGGTAGTTACGTTATGTGTTATGGTTATAGAATACTATACTTGGATGTTTTAGTTTTGTTGGATCGCTTGGTTTCCTGATAATTATTGTCCGTTTTTTTCTCAACTGTCAAAGCTTGAATAATTTCACGGTGACTGAATGCATTGTTTTTGTACTGATGGACTGATTGTTATTAAAAATATCTTGACTAAAACATATCATACTGCATAAGCAGCTTTACTTGATCATAATATACACTTTCGGAAACTCATAGATGTATTACGACAATAATTTTAACAAATGCATTCACCGTGAAATTATTCATGTTTTGACAGTTGAAAAAAAAACCAACAATACTTGCTAACAAGGCGATAGATAATAATTATTGATACACTGATATAATAATTTTCATTATTGTTCAAGTTTCTTGCTCAAGGAAACTAGGAGGTAGGTTTTGTATGTGACTTGAACCAATGCTGAGCTGGCTATCCTAGAAAACCAGTCCAATACAGTTACCACTCTGCTAGCCATGCTCCATGGTTAGGTGTGTTAGCCACTATAAATGGAAATAAAAATAAAGAAGTACAAACATAAAATGAATCAATGTCAGTGTGTGATGATTTGAATTTCAGAGGGCATGGCGGAGTGGTAACAATGTTGAAATGGTTATCATTAGATAGCCAGCTTACATCAGTTTGAATTCCATTCAAAACATTCCCAGTTACTTCCTTAAGCAAGAAACTTTATCCTTAATACTAGCTCTGAGTACTGGGGGACCAGAAGTTGACTCAAATGTGATTTATCTAAATTGTTAGAACCTGTTTCACAATCAAGCTAAATCAGAGGAGTGTGTAGGTTGACTGACTGCTGTTATATGACCTTACATCTGTTGCTACGGTGGTAAACCCAACAAAGAACAAAAAACATCAAGCTAAAATAAATCAGTATAAACTACATGTATCTGAATTTCAGAAATTTGATGCACAAAGTGTAGAAGACAGATCAGAGGAAGATATTACAGTAGAAGCATCACTAGAAGTTGGTTCATTACAAGGTACACTTGAAGATATTGGTGTTAAATCTCTTGATACATCTATGGATCAATCTAGAGGTACACTTAGAGGTATTGATACTACACAAGATACTGATCTGATTGAATTTGAAGATGAAGACGATGAGAAATCTATTGATGAAGGTATAGTAGAACATTTTTATACCCCCAAATTTCTGGTTTGCAGGGTATATAGGAGTCAGCTTGTCAGTCTGTAGGTTGGTCAATCTGTAGCTTTTACTTGTCCTCTCAATTTCTCGGCACCTATTTTATCGACTTGATTCAAACTTCGATCATAGACTGGGAATCAAGCAGGCATGTGCATAATCCATTTTGGTGACTGTCAATTGTTTTTTGGCAGAGTTGTGACCCTTAGATGAAAAGTTGTTAGAGGTTATAATAACATTTATAGGTGATTTTATAACATTTATAATTAAATAATTCATAGCATCCTCAGCATAACATTTTCAGCATTTTAAAGATTTACTTACTTTATATTGTTAAAATCATTAACTGTATAGGCAATTACAAAATTATAACTTAAATATTTTAACAAAAATATACATATATTATATACAATAAACGAAAATTATAATAACATGAAGTTGTAACAATAAATGAAAATTATAATAACATGAAGCTGTAACAATAAACGAAAATTATAATAACATGAAGCTGTAACAATAAACGAAAATTATAATAACATGAAGTTGTAACAATAAATGAAAATTATAATGAAAAGAAGTCTGTAAGATGTCATTATAACCTTGTGTCTGGTTAAGTCTACCTGTTAAATCATTCTTTACTTTGGTTATACTGTATAATCTCTGCAAATTGGCCCTCTACAGAACAACTCCTCTGCACAACAACAGCTTTTGATATTTCCCTTAGGTGTAATTTTAATTGAGTTTAACCTCTGCAGAGCAACAACCTCTGAACAGCAACACAATGTAGTCCCTCTCAGTGGGTGTCACTCTAGAAAGGTTGTACAGTGTAACCTCTGCAGAGCGACTTTTGGCGGAGTTTGAAAAAGTTGCCGCTCTGCAGAGGTGTCGCTCTGCAGAGGTAGACATTTTCTACCGATCACGAAAACGGCCGTTTTTGGTCCGGAAAACTGGCCTTTATCCGCTCCGTCATGTAAATACAGTTTTTAGCGAGCGCTGATCGACGAAAGTAAAAAAAGTTTTAATAAGATTATGAAGTTTTTAAATAAATAATTATAACGGTTGACAATTCGTAGACTGAAGGTTAGTTTTATGCTAAAGAAAGCAATACACTCTAGAGAAATTAATTCTGTTACTGTCAAATGTTTTTATTCTTGTCTAATGGCGAGTACTATTTAGCATGAATTATCGTCGTCTTTACGGGAGTAAATATCTGATTTTATCTTAAAGCTCAAATAATCTTAAAACAGAATTTATTTCATCGAAGCTTTTAATAAAAAGAACTATAACAAATAAGTTTCATTTATTATCGTCAACTAGCTAGACGTATGTGCATCTGATACTTGATGACGTCAGCCTACCAAACAAAGCGCTCCTCATCTAAGGTCCGTTCGTTGGTGTCATAGAAACCATATGTCACTAGTTTATTAACCCCTGTAAGTCAAATGATATAGCAACATGACACTTGAGGGTAGTGTTATACGATTAAGGGGTTCGCTAATTGTTTAAATCATCCGGTTATAGATAATTATCGATTTTTGATGTAAACCTTGCTAGACTTAGTGTCGCTGTATAGAGGTAAATATTAACTTTGGGAATTTATTTGAACGGCCGTTTACCGCTCTGCGGAGGTGTCGTTCATTAGAGGTAAATCATAGAGTAAAATCGACGGGGGTAATTCTAATATGCCGCTCGTCGGAGGTTGCCGCTCGTTAGAGGTGCCGTTAGCAGAGGTTATACTGTACTGCAGTAAAATCAGTTTTATACTGAACTATGTATAGTCTTAATTTTTTTATGTTAATATAATTATAAAGTAGATATTAAGATAATATCAACAATCAATATATAAAATATCTAATCATTATCATAAATAACAATAGATAATATTGATAGATAAAATAATATTTGTATATGATATCTAGATATACTTGATTGATTCTGTATAATAATTATATTATATGGTTTAATGTTTAATATTACATTATACAAGAATGTCTGTTAGCATGGCTGCACTTAAATCTTATGTCAAGTCATACACATTTATTGATAGGTCGAAGCAAAACTAGTTTATATTCTTACTTTATTTATATGTAGTAAGACTTGTGTTGCACTGACTCATCAATATGTAATTAAATTTGGATAAGCTATTTCTTTTTTATTGGGTTAAATACTAAAATATTGCGAGACATTGTGACATGTAAGTCATTTATAGGTGTTCAGTCGACCTACTCAACGTTCCTGGAAAAGAATAATATGTGGATATAGGTGTTAACCATCTACTAAGCACATACTTCAGTCTGTGACTGACAATTGCCTGTCATGATTTAGAATCAGTGGTAGGTAGGATAATGGGCTTAGGAATTATTTCATGGCCAAACTCAACAAAAGTAGGCTCCCACCCCTGAATCATGCCTGCAACACCTCAATCAGTAGACTTGTGTGCTTAGCTGAGCTAGTTTGGTGGGCTACAACTATAATGCTATTATATAAACTTACAGGAAACGGTATGAGAGATAGAACTATGGCTGTCAGTAGAGAAGGTGGTAGAAGAACAAAGACATTAGAGTATGATGATGATGATGATGATGATGATGCTGTTGTTAAATCATTAGATGATACAACTGATTCATCTATATATAGACAATCTGATAGAGATGAACTTATACATAAAATAAAAGAGGTAGGTATAGATGTCCTGATATATTTTGACCATTTTTAGCCGGATTTTTCAATGAAAAATTACGGCTTATAGTTTGGATAACATGGGCAGGCGGGTGGTAGGGCGGTCGAGCGTCCGGTGTCGTTAACAATTGCTTTAAAGTTTTCAATTTAGCATATATTTCTGCCATTTATTGTCAGATGTTCATACAATGATAACATACCATGTGATGAACAGAATTAGAAAGTAACCACAACTCTACCTGGTTTTATTATGGATCATTTCCCTTTGTAATTTTTGTGTGAAAGATTTTAAATCCGGCTTTACTGTAGTTTCCACATTACATTTCTTGCTAGATTTTTAGGTTATGTGTGCTGATATGTTTTTACCAATATATTTTGACCATTATTGGGTTATGTGTGCAGATATATTTGACCATTATTAGGTTATATATGCCCATATATTTTGACAATTACAAAGTTAAGTGCGGAGACTCTCTTTCCTAACCAACTTTCCTTAACAGATTTTTATCTGTACTGTATAGGGCTTTTACTTCCTTGACATTATGTTACCGGTAGTAAAAATCATAGGATACTTAAGCTGTACAATATAGAGGGATTTTGACTAATTTTGGTCTTAAGATGGTTGATATAATTGGCACTAGTGTCTGTTTTTCTTTGTTATAGTGGTTTTAAGTTGGGGAGTTCAAAATTTAAGCATTTGAAAAATTTGGTGGGGGGCGTGACATTGTTAACATAGCTGGATCTGAGAGAGGTTGACTTATATGGTTGTTGTTATATATCACTTGCCTGAACCTTATTTAGGGGTCACTGAATGTATGTATGTAAGTTACTTACTTCTACCTGATAACATTGGGTAGGCCCACAGAATGATATTAAGGGTTGATTAACCTCACTTGTCGTTGTTGTAGATCACATGACTACATGACCTTATAGAGAGGTCAGATGTGTGAGAAAATTACTAGAGTTAATTAGATTTAACCTTGTAGCTCCGTATATTGATGTGTGATAGATGAATGTGGAAGATTTCTCTAATATCTTAACATGTTATCTTTGACTTTATTGATTATTGTATCAATTATTGATGCTAATTGGTTAACTTTATGTGAGTTTATTGTCTTATTATGATACAAGTTTACTTTTATTATACTCCAAGCAAATAAAGGATTTTTTTTTATTTCTCCCACAAATTAAGTTTATATACTCTCTACAAACTTTGATTTAATTTCTTGCTACCATGTATGTATGTTTTTCTTGGTTTAATGGAACCACCTGTGCTGTGGAGTGGTTGGATGGTCGTGTGGTCAATAATGTTCAGATTTTTTTTTTTGGGGGGGGGTTAATGCCCTAGCATCACATTGTATAGGTTATATCAGGGTGGTCACTCAGCCTACTCACCATTCCTGAAAAGGCTAAATCTCTGGATTTAGCTGTTAACCAGTTATTAGACACATACTTCTTCAGGATTGTCCACTGCCCAACATGATTTTGAGTCAGTGGTAGGAGGGAGAATGGCGGTAGATATTATTTCATGACAAAAAAGTATGCCCTCCCAGGAATCAAACCTAAGACCCTGAAGAGTGTATCAGAAAAAGTCTTATGACTGATATTCGTTGTAAATCGCACTAAATTGTTTAGCTTAAGCTAAATTATGGTAAGATTTTGGATAATACGCTGCCCAGAGAGCTATCAGTAGACTTGTGCACTAACGACTGAGCTTGCAATACTTCTTTTAAAATTTTACTGGGTTGTGTTGGAAAAAGGAAGACCAACTCCAATTGAAATTCCACTACGCCTTTTGACATAGGTCTTCTTCAGTTGGATAACAATTAATACAATTTTACTGGTTAATTCAATATAAATTAACTACCTATTTCTACCACTTGCATTATATGTATGAGTTAAGAAAGTTTCCACTCTGTACGATAGCCAGCGTTCTCTATGATGATACATTATTAAATACTGGAGAGAATCAATTGTTTCATTGTATCGAATAAGTATATGTCTATGAGAGAGGTTGTGAGGAAGTTAATTAGTTATTGCTTGTACTCTTTTCATTGTTTGTCTTAATTGTGGTCTTGAGAACTGGAAACTTGACTTGTTTTTAACTGGAGTGAAAATATATATTTCCTAAACAATAGTAAATTTATTGTCATGTGTAAATAGTTTTGATTATTAAGATTATATGAGCATTAGACTAAAATGGAAGCATAGTGGCTGAAATTAAATTTTAGGAATTAATGCGATTTGGAAATGCAATTTTTCAAATGAAATTGTAGAATTGAAATATTGGAAATAAAATTTTTCAAATGAAATGTTTGGAAATGAAATTTTAGAAATGCATTTTTCAAGTGCAAATGTGTTAAAGTACTGGCAATTCAAAGCCAAGTTGCTTTTATGATAGAATGTTGATAGAATCATGTGTATTTGTTTGTTGTTTATAATGGATAAAATGTGATATTAATTCTATGGAACCAATAAAGTGGTTATGTTAATATTAAGATAATGAATGGATTAATGAATGATTGGGGTTTAGAGAGAAGGATTATGTTGATTAATGGGAAGTTGGTCAAGGTAGTTTGTTTATTACTATCATTGTTATTGTGAAATCTGTAGAACCTATTTTTACATAAGAAATATAGAGTGTGGTATAATATGAGTGATCTAAATTGCTTGTTTAATGGTTTTATTGGTGATTTCTCTCTAAATAGACATAGACATATTGAAATATATTTTTGGACGGTGCCCTATCTGGGTACCATTGAGAGATAACAATTGTTAGTTTCAGCAATTTGCATTGGCTCTTATGAAAAAAACTGAGACAGTCCTATTCCAAAATGCTGAATATTTCATGTGGATTACTTTGGCTGTATGATTATCAATTGCAGTCTGATAGAACTAGGACCTTCAGTGAGATTTTTTTTCTAAAAATTGACTTTAGCATGCTGTAAATTTATTATTAGCAGCTGGCAATAAGGGTCCTCTTAAAAAATGGTCTTAATAGCAGGGACACTTTTTCTTTTCAAATTAAGCATTCAGACTTGAAATTTGTCAAAAAAATCACATGTATTTGCAATATTCGAAGTGGTCTTTATAATAGAACTCTCCTGTAGACTGTACATTGAAATAAGAACTCTTCTCAAAGTGAAAACTATTGTTAAAACGTGTATGTTATATATGATATATTACAGTTGGAAGGTGAGGTTGATAATCTACGTCAGAAATTAGCTGGACAGATAAATATACAAGATGATCAGATGGAACGTATGGCTAGAGAAAAACAGGAAGAAAATAATCTTATAGATATGTTACGTACTGATGTTGATAGACTTAACAATGATAGGTTAGTTCTCTAGTTGTCTAATTTTGTTGACTGAAAAAATGGTACCCGGTACCTACCTTACACTGAGCTGTCTTATACCCAGTATCTGGCTTTCTGGTACCCTGCATCTTGCTTTCTAGTACCCTGTCCCCATACTTAGCTTACACTGAGCTTTTGAGTCACATGGAGGTAGCATGGCAATGTAATATCTGTGTAATGCTGGACTTATAATCATTTAATAGGCAACTTGCCATTGGTTTATACCTTGAGAAAGATACTATTCTATTAGCTCATTACTAGGGCTCAGAAACCGAATTTGAGGGTGATATATTTTAGTTGTAAGAACTTGTTTCTAAATTGAACCACATTTAGTTCGTATAAACCAAACTAAACAACTGTTAATAAGTTGTCCCTAAAATTGTTTTAAGATTTTTCAAGGTGGGTCATATAAAACAGCTCAGATTTGGTCATATAAATAAGCTCATATACATGAGTAGTAGTCCAGTGGTAGGACGGGTGCTTAGGGATTGAGAGGTCCCGGATTAAAACCCTATCAGGGGCACTGCTAATTTCCTTAGATGCTCTTAGCATAGTCAAAGACTCCCCAAGAAGATTGCTAGATAGAAAGAAGTGCTGACCAGGGATAATAGCTGTACAGTCAGTGAACCTGTATAAGCAACAAACTGACTATAAAATGCAATTTAATTTCTTTCTATCTTTCTATACTAAACTCAATGTATAATTTCAGAGATGCCTTACAGTCAACGAATGAACATTTACTAGGATTACTTTCTGATGCTGTGAAGACTTACATGAGTGTAGAAGACACAATCACTAAGAAGATGAAATCTATGATGGAGAAATCTAACCAGGATAAATCTTCTGGTGCCGTGAGACCAGGATCAGCTGAGAGAAAGAGAACTCCTCCTCCTGGTAAAAAATCACCTACAGTCTCACCTGGTAGATTGAGTCCTGCTAGGGCTGATGGTACGTTTTGTTGTATACATTGTTATTGTTAGAATTTACCCAACTGTCAGTGAGGTATGGGGTATACATTAACCCTGCTGATTTAAATACTCAATAGACTAGACTAGACTAATTTTATTAAAGAAAATCAAGGCCATCGGCCCAAAATACAGCAATACAATATACAAAATTGTGTGGTTATGTAAGCGTATAGTAATAGAGTTGGATAAAATATGAAATTACTGATCTACATGTAATTCATAATAATTATTAATGAAAATTAGGGCAACTGGCCAAAAATACAATATTACAGTATACAAATTTGTGTTGTTATGTTGATTTAAAGTTTGAAAATGAGACAATATATGAAGTATTAAACTACTTAATAATACATATATAAGAGAACTACGGTCAAATGCCCAAAATACAACATTACACAATACAAAATTTTGTGGTTATGTTGATTTCTAGTTATAATTTGAGACAATATATATAATTGTAAACAAATTATTAATACTTATATATTAAAGAAATTAAGGCCACCAGCCCAAAATACAATACTCTATGCAAAATTATGTGGTTATATTAATCTATGTAGTAATGTGAGACTATATAGAATAACTAAACTATCTATTAATACTGTTCATATATGCTTGTTATTCCCCTTACATAGATATAGATAACTTTTTTATCTAAAGCGAGTACAGATGTACTGTAGTGTGTATTTAAATCAGTGGGGTTAAAGTATGTGGCACTGTCAGTTGATTAAAATTTAACTATAGTGTAGTTGAATTATGGTATGTTTGTCATATACACTTTAAGTACATAAAATATGTAGGAGAAAAGAAAAGAGAAAATGATCTACTTCAAATTTCTCCTAAGTTTAAAAAATTGTGTTTGAAAAGTCTGAATTCAACTGTAGTAAATGGTGGCCTCCTAAAGTGTTTAGACATATGAAGTTTTGAGATACCACAAGTGTTTTTACTATGATTTAAGTTAATTCATATAACAAAGTTAGAATAGGGATTGAGAGTTCCTGGTTCGAACCTCAACAGGGCCACTGCTAATTTCCTTGAGCAATAAATTTACCTACGATTGCTTTACTCCACCCAGGTGTAAATGGGTACCTGCGATAGAATTCTATTGGAGCAATTTGTCAGCTGCACTAAGTGAAGTAAAAGACTCCACAGGGAGATAGATAGATACCAGTATTCTGCGGTACAGGGGTTATAGCTCAAATCTGGTGAACGTGCATAAGCATGTAACTAAGACTATTAAATGCAATCATTATTTATTTATTTTATATATTATATATTTGTAGATGGAGAAGGTGCTCAGGATACTAGTATTGTATCTAATATAACTGATGAAGGTTTAGATTTATCACAAAGATTTTCTGATAGTATATTCCAAGGTCCTGAACTAGCTACTGAAGAAGAGGAACTTCTTATTGGTATGTATTCTAGTCTTGTTACTATGTTATAATGATAAATATGGTTTCTATATGGTGTAGTTACTCATAATATTTCAGATTTCATGTCCAACATTTTTTTATTTTATGTCTGCTCGTCTTAGAAATAGATGCTTGTTTTAATAGATAATATCTGAAACTGAAAAATACCAGGTTTTTCTACTAGCGCTTATGAGGTACAGCCACTGATTTTTTAACTCATTGCTCAAAATAGTGAATTACGAAATTAATCCTAGTGCTTTCTGTAGGGCTGTCACAATACGCCAGAAGCGTATGGCGATATACTGCAATACGCTGGCATCGTATCGCGATACGTACCACGATATATTGTGGGCTTTTAGATTCGTTGTGCCTCTGCTGAATTCAACGGAAACAAATCTTACATGCAGCTGCTGACAGAATCTAGCATCTTTAAGTATTTACGGCCATTCAGGACTGTGGCGTGCCCAAATCGGTTAAATTATTGTAACTTAAGGTAAGATGGAATGAACAATGGAAAAACTGACGTTTTGCTACTTTTATTACAAGAAGGGAAGTTTTTTTCCAATGAAATAAAAAAAATCGCCAAATACCGGTACATTAAAATTGTACCGCAGTACGTATTGTTGCAGTTACGTATTTCAATATACCAGTATATCGTGACAGCCCTAGCTTTCTGTATACATTCTTTCCACTGTAATCTCAGGTAAAATAGATTTCTGGTTCAATAATGATATATAACTACAGTCTAGCCATTGAATGGGAGGAAGTAATGTCTTCATACACAGAGGTGTTTTAATTTAGGATGAAATACTAATAGTAAGAATAAGGAAAATAAAATCCAGGTCATTTCACTCAGGAAGTTACTTATTTAAGTGGGTCACAATTGATAAATTTCATTCAACTGTGAATGATGTATATATTAACCCTGATGATTTAAATACTTACTACAAAATTGCTGCATTCACTATCAATATTCAAGTATTCAAATCGGCGGGATTAATGTTTATTTGATATTTATCAGTATTTCAGGATTGACTGTATAATTAATATACCTGTTTTATTGTCCCATAACACGACTAGAATTTTTACTTAATGTATACTTTATGTACATATATGTATATATACCTATTCTTTTGCTCTATTTTTATACTTTTATATTATATTTAAATTAGAAATTTTAGATAAAAACAGCTTTGATGAAACAACAATTCTCTCCCTTTATATAAGATGTAAGACTATTTTGGTTGTCTCCCTTTAATTTCAACAAAAAATCTTGAATTCCTCAAAGACACAATTTTAATATTGTAATATTACACTTGAGAATGACTTAATGGTTTAGCATTGAAAGAAACTTGTGTGTATTTTTGCAAAAAATCATATGAAACTTTCATTTTGTTCATTTTTGCACAAAAAAATGAATTTTTTATTTGTTTTTTTCTTGGTAATTTTCTTTCGAATATAATTCATTGACACAGGCCATTGGCTGAAATGTAAATAAATTAACAACATCATTATATTTTTAAACATGCCCATGTATCTATTGAACAAAATCATTGTTCGTAAAATTGATGGAATTTTTTGCAATGAGAGTTTTTTTTCTGCTCTCAGGTGTAATATAATTAATAATATCTATTTTAAATCACATGACCTTATCATGTGATCTTGTACTGGATCATGTGACCTATGATTTGATCATGTGACCTAACTCACATTAATATAAAAGTATGAAATCAACTTCCTGAATGATGAGTGTTATTATAAGTGTGTTATACACATTGTCGTTGTCATTGTTGTGATTCATTCAATCTCTACACATTTAATGTCATAATATGTCCGAAGTTATACGAGTGTTAGTTGATAATTGATTTAATAATTATGCTGTGATAGTTAAAATGACTAAAACTTTGTGGTAATTACTTACAATTTCTTCACATCTGACATAAAATTGTTTTATTTGAGTGTGTCCATTTAGTGCTCACCAGGTATTGAGTGTTTTTGTTTTTTATAATCGTAGATTATTTTTTCTCACTTCATGACAGTTTTTCTAACTTGTTACTTTCTCATTTTACTTGTCTATCTTAACGTTGGCTTTCTAAAAACCCTTAAGTACAGAATTTTTATTGAGTGAAACATTCACTAGAGTCTGTCTGTCCTTATTTCTGCATGACAGATTATATCAGGACAGATAATGGAGATCAAGATTTTATGGCCCTAGGAAAGATTATCTTCCAGTCTGTGTAAAAACAACTGAAATCATGATATTAGTAACTTCTTAATTTGAACTTTTACCCAAATGTGTTTCTGATCAAGTAACACAGTTTCCTGAATTTTACTTTTAAGTTTGAAATGCTCTGTTTAAGAAGAAAAATATTCCTGTATTAAGACAATTATGCTATTAAAACCATTGATGTTGAATGTCTATGTAGTGAAACTTTATAGTACTGTCACTGTCAACTTAATCATTAGTTCTTCGAGTAAGTCTAAAATGTTAATTACATTCACAGATTCTGGAAGTCGTTTAAGAACATCAGTAAATCATTTATTAGAAATGATTGAAGAATCAACCAATCAGCTGATAGAAAACAGACACACCCACTCAGAGATGTTAGATGCTATTGAAGGTAAAGGTCATGACTTTGAACATTTGACCTCTAGATGTAGTGACCTTGAAGAAAGGTTAAAAGAAGAAGTTGAGAGAAAAGATTTCCTTGTCTTAGAATTAAATAAAGCAGAAGGTATGTATGCTCCAAATAGAATAATTACATTTTATAGATCACCTTTTAAATGTGAAAGCAATGCGCTGATGGGTTGAGAAAAGAACATCTTGAAGACGGTTGAAGCCCCCTGTCTAGTTCAGTGGTTAGGGCATTACTCTAATGATTGAAGGGTGTTGTGGGTTAGATTGCCATTCTCCCTCTTACCACTGATTCTAAACCATGTAGGGTAATTGTCAGTTACTGACGAAGTTTGTTTTTAAAAACTTGTTAACAGCCAAATTCTTTGATAAAGGCCTTCAATGAATGGTTAGTAAGTTTACTGACCACAGCGATATGCCCTATACAATGTGTTGCTACAGCATTAAACCCATCAACAACTGCTAAGCAACAAACAGGAAAAATAGCATTTTATATTTGACTTTTCATGATGTTGCATGTTACACTACCTTACAGACATTACTCTTGGTCATCTAACTATAGGTATTTGTGTATGGAAGCAGACTTTAAAACTGCATTTAAACTTTAATTTCATTCACAGGTCTTATAGAAGGCTACAGTACCGAACGTGAATCAATGGACGAAAAAATACAAGAGTTAAATGAACAGAAAGAGACATTAGTATTAGAACTAGAGACATTAAGAAACAAACTACATGATCTACAATCTATGCAGGTAGAAAATGTCAAACTGAAGAAAGAAATGGAGGAACAGAGGGAAATTATGACACATAATGTCGGAGAGGAAGCCCAAGGTTTTAATCGTTACCAATATATATTGATACCTATAAGTGTAGCCATTGGATGTTATTTTCTTAATGATTGGTTCTGTAGATAACACTTAGTTGTTTTTTTTTTATATGTTGTTTGTTGTGTTCACTTTGTCTCTATATATATACAGTTCCATCCATAATTACCTTTATACTTTTATAAATATGTGATTTGTCTTTACATTTTTATACCCCCGCTTCGAAGAAGAGGGGGGTATACTGTTTTACCCTTGTCCGTGCGTGCGTCAGTCCGTCCGTCCGTTACAAAATTTTCCGTCGCAGTTTTCTCAGCAACTATAACATGCAGCAGCCTAATACTTTGCATATTGCTTCATCCCATAGTCCCATGTGGTGTAAAGCGATTTCATGCTCCTTGCTTATCTACTTCCTGTTTGTCGCATATTTTTAGATTTTTGTGGGGGTATCACTAGTGAGCATTAGCTCACAGATTTACTTGTTACCCCTACTTCAGAAATGAATAACATATCTTTAGATACATGTACAATTGTACATGAAAAACAATTACAATTACATTAAGTATAATAACTTCACTAATGTTATTATTAAATGTTATTATAACTTTCCTTAGTGTAAATACATCTAGAAATGAATTTATTTGTATAAATGAACACCAAGCTTTTTACAAGTGTAAAGGTAATTTTGGTTGGATCTGTATATCTATCTAGAATGATAGTTTATGATCTCTTTTGTGATCTCTTCTTATTGCACTGTTTGAAATTGATGCCTTGGTTTATTGTAGTGTACGAAAAAAGTATGTTCCATTTATCTAGTGCTATGTTGTGATTTCCTACAAAATGGCTTGATACAATATAGCAAATTTAATAGGCAGCAAGTTTTTTCTTGCTTGCAAAAAATTATTCAAAACTTCTCTACTTTACGAAAATGGGTTTCTTTTTTAAAAAAGGATTTATTTCTTATTTAACTGATTTTATGGAAGAGTAAAGGTAGACCAGGGCATCAATTAGTTAGCCCTAATTTCTATAGATATTTAGCCATTGTATCTTATAAAATACATTTTGACTATATGTAAAATCAAGTTTTGAACTTTTGATTTTGATTTTTTAATCTTCGGTAATTCAATTCTTACTTTAAAATGCTGGTAAAAGTCTAACACAATGTATTTAAAATGGCAGTTACAACAGGTATACATTATTTAGTCAAAGTACATGTTCATGCACTCACAAGGCGTTCAATCTTCAGCTGGTTGTTGCCTGCCTGTAGATTTTACCTCTAAAGAGATGTAATAACTTTTTGCAATTGTATAATAAGCATGAATTGACTGAAATGGACCAGTCATTAGAATAGGTCCTTTTTAGCTTATTGAAATTCCAATTTCTATGTTTAACTGGTTCATTAGAAATTGAACGGTGATGTTAGAAGTCCGTTTAAGTTATATTTATCATAAACAATTAAGATATAATAAGATAAGCTAAAATAAGATACAATGGGTTCTGTATGATTATTATTATTGTTATAGCATGTAAATATTTTAACTTTTTGTGTTTTATATAATCCAGATTTTATTATTTTACTTCAAATGATCATTTATGTGTTAGATTTATCCCATTGACCATTGTTTAATTGATTGGCTATTTATTGATTGGTTTGGTCATTGATTGGTTTGGCCAATGATTGTTTTGTTTATTGACTGTTGGTTGATGGATGGGTAATGATTGATTGACTGATTGTTTTGGCCATTGATAATTTAATTTATTGACCATTGGGTGAGTTAATTGTACATTAAAGATAGCTAACAAGGCAATGATTTAAATTTTCTTGGTACACTTTTGTAATAATGTAAAATGCAGATTAAGTTAGAGTAAGGGTCACAAGGGGTCAGGGTAAAAACTATGTCACCACTGGTCTCTATTTGTTGGGATATGTATATAAGATAACCTTCAGTCATGGGATTAGTTCAAGCTAATTTAACACTGATGATCATATGGAGTTATCTTCTCTTTGCTTGTTTTTTTTCTATCACTGACAATGTAGTTATTTATATTTTGATTTTGTGTGTTGATTTTATAACTTTAACTTTTTCTCTGTGCTTTATTTATATGCATATACATGTTGACTGTGATTGTGAAACATATCGCGGGTTTAGCGCAAAACGATTGTAACTCATTTTTTTAACTTGAGTTACGACTGTTTTGCGCTAAGCCAGTAATATCCTTATATTTTACTAATGTATGACATTATACCATGGAATGATTAATATGCTATTATAAACTTTGGTTACTTTCTTGTCCAAGTGCCTTCTCAAGTTGAATATACCTGTACTGATTTCAATGCAATCTTGATATATCTTATATAAGTTGCCATATTGTATTATATTTCATATTCATATCTTTGTAGGATAACCCATGACTATGAATTATGTTCCTACTTGCAAAATTATTACATTATTAGAATGGACAGAATTTTAAATTATTATTATAAATGGGTGTATAATATCAAGGGTCTTACTTCTGATTTTCGTCATAAACTGCACTGTATTGTTTAGCTGATTTATCATAAGAATTTTAAAAATATGCTCTCCTGGGTACCTGCGTTGGTATTGCTTTAAATGTTAGAATATGTTTACTTTGTAATAAACATGACAAAGTTTCTGTTATAAAATATAGAAATCCAAAGATGTCAATAACCTACAAATTTATGAAATCCATACAGGTTTTAAATGATTTATGATTTAAGTCCAAGACAATTCTGTGCAGATATTATTAAATTTTTGGGACATGTCTGCTTTACGGATGGGTTGGATTGTTTGAAATGTTTAAGGCTATATAATTGCCTATAGTGATAGGTCTATAAATTTGATATTATACAGAATTAATAGTGTTCATTTTAGATAATAATATAATATTTATAACTTAAAGACAAACAATGTGAAAAGTCGTCAGTATTTGTTGCCTTCAGTTACTAGCCCTAATCCCAGGACAAGTAAAAATTTGAGTCTGGCTAGTGAAAATTAATTACTTATTTCATATAGTTAGACTACCGGTAGTTGATTGTCTTGTCCATTATCATAATAAATTGTGGCTAGTGCTCTTGAAAAATTAAGGCAATGACTGTTCTGTATTGTTTGTCTTTTCTCAACTGTCAAAACATGAATAATCTCACGGTGAATGTGTTTATTAAAATCATTGTTGTAATACATCCATGAGTTTCCAAAAGTGTGTATTATTATCGAGTAAAGCTGTTTATGCCGTATAATATGTTTAAGTCAAGATATTTTTAATAATAATAAGCCCGCTATTACAAAAACAATGCATTCAGTCACCGTGTAATTATTCAAGCTTTGACAGTTGAGAAAAAACAGACAATACTAAGGGCAGTATCCACTGACTGTAAGATATTTTACTTTGTTAGTCTAAGAGTTATATTATATGTAAGTGGGAGACATGAATATATGGTGCCATTGTTATTATTTATACATATATAGTAAATTATTAATGTAATATAGTTAATTGGGAAAAATAAAATTGTCATCCAAAAATTCATTAAATTGTTTCAAGTTTTTCCAAAATATATGAGTTAACAACATGGTTGCAAGCATGCTGCCATTTTGACTGTGGATCAAGTTCTTCACTGTCCACATTGGAGACGAGTGAAGAAAGAAAATAAAAAAAGTATTTTTTGAAAATGATTACTAAATTCTTTGTTAGATTATTTTTTTCAGCATAGTTTTAAGGAATGCGATTGTTGTGATATTGTGATTTACATTGTTCCTGTAAGGGCTACTTGGCTGGGGGCATTTGGACAGGAAAAAAAGGTTAAGTTATTTTTGCATCACCCCTATATATTATAATATGGTATTGGGTCGCTTCATATCCAAGATATGGTATTATTGCAGATAATGCTTTTATGTGGGAGTTAAATGTTTTTGGTGCTAATTTGTTGGGAATTCATGTAAATAATGTATAATACATGTATATGCATGCTTATTTGTTGCTTATATTAACATGTTTTCAGAGGGTATTCAGGACTGCTATACAGTAAAGTTCTACCATAAGGTCCATACAAATTTAACATTTTTAATTGCAGAATAATCTTTAGATAAAGTCCTTATTCCTCAAATTAAGCATTTGGGACTTTAAAGTTGTCAAAAATTGGTGGGTTTTTTAGCAGAATGGTCATTATATGAAGACTTTTTTTCTTAAATTCAGCATTTGGGACTCAAAAATCTTTTTAAAAAATTGATTTTTTTTAATAATCGAGGTGATCTTAATAATGGAACTTTACTGTATTGTCTTTAATGGTTCTAAAATGCATGATTTAGTTACTTAGTTTATTTGTTAATTAATGTAGAATTTTAAATCTAACGCATATATTATTTTATAGTTTTATTTAATTAATTTATATGTTATATACTATTTGTTTTATAATAAAGTTATACACTTACAGCCGGACTGCACAATGAATGCTATAATTTATTAGTTTCATTATCATGTGGTTAATGTTTTGAATTTTAGCCAAAGTTGAATTTTACATGCTTTGTATAAATATTTAGACGTTGATAGTTGAAGTCATTGAAATTAATTTAAATTGGTTTTCATTTTTAATTGCTGCTGAATTACAATTTGAATTTTAAATTGTTAAGTGACACAAAGGTTTTATTTTCATGTGTTTTTATATTTTCATACATATATTTACTTATTCTAAAGTTGTGTTGACTATATGTTGAGGCAATAGGCTCATTAAATATTGTTATGATAAAATTTGGTAAAATTTGATGATTCATTTTAATATTTTACATGTTGTTACAAAGGGAGCTAACTCAATTTTATATATATTTACACTTCTTCATTTTGAGTTATTTCCCTTTGTATGGTTAAAGCTTATATTAGTAATAATGATTTTGAATTTTGTAGAATTAAATTGCTAAGTGTATAAAAATTGCACCAAAAATTCACATAATACTTAAACAATTTAGACATTTTTGATTGCTTTTGAATATACTCGCATATTAAGCTCTTCTCTGCACATTTGACATTTGTGTCAGAGAGTATTCTGATACTTGCCTCATCATCAATGTTGACTATTTTATTGAGTTTATGAGTTCATTATATCATAATTGATTGTTTTCAGAGTTTATAAATAGTTGGTTTATTTAATCATATGTTTATTATATTGATATTGGTTTCTTTAGTTTAAAACATTAATTATTTTCTCTATCAATGTTATACAGAAATAATTTACACCAACCCGTCCATCAAAAATGGTCTTATTAGTTAGGCAGTCTTATTGATTATAAATTGATAATTGAGTTACAAAAATATAAATAAATGATGTGGTTTTGACCATATATAATATACATTATATATTTCTGTATGACATTGGCATATTTCAGGGCTTTTTTCAGTATTAGGGGAAGTGGCCTGGGGCATTTTTTATACAGAACATTTTGGGAAATTTTAACGCAATTTCATAGAAAGGGAACAAAAAATCCAAGTTTGGGGAAAACTGCATGATTTTAAAGAAATTTCAAGAGGGGAAGGCGCCTATAAACGGCCCCTAATATATAAGGGAAAAAAGCCCTGTATTTATTTGTTTTAGTTATATAACTAACACCAGGTTCTCTTATAATGTTACGTCTTGGTACACCTAACTTTATTATAGTTATCTCCCTTTCTCTTACAGTTTTTTTTTGGTTCTGTTTTTAAATATTTTTCGTTCTATGATTAAACATCAATCATAAACAACTGAAATATCTAACAAAAACATAAAATGGTTTTGGTAATTCAAGCATTTAAATTATTTATGTTTTAATGTTGACCTTTAAAGGATAAAAAATCTATAATTTATTTTCTAAAATAAGTAAATCAGAAAAGTTTAATCAGAAAAGTGAACCCTCATAAAACTTGTGCTATTTTAAGCTGGTAAATAATGTCAACATTGACTTTATTTTGACTAATACAAAAATAATATTATTTTAGAAATAAATATAACTGAGGAAAGTCAGAAAATTGTGTAAATTGTTATTTTATAAAGGAAAATAATATAGACTCTGTATATTTTGATTGAAGGTTTTAACTTTAAAAATAGTCTTGTACATTGATACAAACATAATTTATGGATTTATTAATGTATAATTTTGATGAATTTTAAATATTTTGTGATATTATGTGTTTTTAATTGGATTTATTAATTTGGAAAGGTTCAGTATTCTGACTTTATCAATTGCTGAAGCATTTTATGGTAGCCTTTTTAAGATAAACTATATTTTTATTGTTACATGGATGAAGGTTTTCAGGACTGGTCCTAAGCTCAGGGTTTTTAAACCTGATTTTAAAAAGCAGTATTGTCTTGTATAAAAGCTGCTGAAATCATAAAATTTCAGGAATTCCAGGATTTTGTAAATTTTGATCTTTCATCTTTTGTTGTAATTCTTTGTAATCAGATTATTATATAGATGGGTTTAAAGACACGTTCATGAGTCTGTGACCCTTGTTTATATCACCAGGGGCTCAGGGGTCAGATATCATGGATCTGTGACCCTAATACTCAGAACTCTTGATTTAACTATTCAGTGTGTTATATAACAAAAACCTCTATTGTACAGATATGTTTACTTTGATAATTCTATTTGACTGGATTGTATATCATCACAAATTCCAACATGATTTGTATACACTTTTTTCTGAAAAAAAATACCTCAGAAACCTAAAAAACTGAGGTGTTGCAGTGATCTAAGTAACAAGACCTATGAACTTGGCTAAAAGTTTTTAGGATGGATACTAAAGTTAAGGATTTTTGGAACATGGAAATGGCTACTTTCTTGCATAACTTAAGCTGTTGACATCATAATTGAGAAATTTCACGATTTGGGGACTTTTGATCTTTCACCTATGATATGATGTCTTGCTTAATGAGTGATGTTTTAATGCCTACACCAATAAAATGGCGGCCTCTATCACATGTTAAAATGGCTGCCTTAAGTGTATGACTGTTCGCAGTTATTAGCCTATGTGATCATCCAATCCAGTAAAATAAGATTATTGGTTCACCATACTATATCACTTGATAATTATACATTTATATTATTGTACTAACATTGGTTTTTTCTAAACTTACTTGTTCTTCCTTCAAAGTCTCTGATCTTAATTAATTTTCTTATTACTTGCATATATTGTCAATTTTATTTAACTGTCAGTGGCCCATACATTAACCCCACTAAATTAAATTTGATAATTGTTCCATCATCTTTGTACATACATACGAGTATCTAATTTTGATTGATTGTGAATACTGTAATGAGTATGTAAATCAGTGGGGTTAATGTTTGTGCCTCAGAGAGTTGAATTAGATTTAACTATTCAAACACCCATACTACATATCTTATGGGATAAGGGTTTTAAAACTTCAGTTTTGGAAATATGGTAGCATGAATATTTATATACACTGGTTGATCCAGACAATGGTGCCTTTCCCTGGATTATCAAACAATACTTGAATGGTTATTTTAAATTAAAAGCTAAAATGTGGTTGAATGTCTGATTCCATATACATGTTCTGCCAACTTGACAATTTTGTATGATAGCCCCTGATCCTTGAAATTACCTTTAGGCATAAAAAACTAGATTCTTAATAACATTGTTTGAGTATGTGTCCTCCTTCATTGAAGAAATACTTGCTTATGTCCTGCTTGCTGAACTATTTCTGGATCTATCCCTGTTTCTACTGACCAGTAGTTGTTTACTAAAACATTCTGACTGCATGTTCTGACTCTATTTTAACAACAAGGTGCTATAGGCTGCATGTATCAATTTTGGCTGACATTACTGGAACTAACTTTTTTCTGACAAAATTTGATTAAATTTCAAACCTAGCTAGTATAATATTGATTAGTAATTAAAAGAATGAATTTAAAGTTAAAATGAAGTTGAGCATAATAGTAATGTTTTTTGTGCATTTTGTAATAAAGTTTTAAAATTTGAATGATTAAAAATGCATGATTTTCATTATGCAGCTACCAGTAGCCAAGATGAAGTGTTGGAGAATTCTATTGAGAAGAAAGGTTGGTCTAACATAGAATACAATATAAGAATGTATTTAGATGATTATAAAGAGTTTTGTTTATATTATGTACATTGCATTTTTGAGATGAGTTTAGTAGCCAGGTGTGTTTAGCGTATTCATATATAAAAGTACAGTATACTGTAGGAATGTTTTTAAAGTATTGCATGACCTTGACCTATGACCTTGATGTCAGCTGGTCACACCCCATTTTAGACAATATATAATATACCGGTAGAAGCTTAATGCCATGTTAAGAATTCTTAATTCATGACCTTGACATTCATGTCCCCCACTGCCACACCCCCTGCCACACCCCCTTAGTCAAAAGTCTTGATAATGCTAGTAGAAGCATAATGCTATCTTCATGAATTCGTCTAAAAGTTCTGGAACTACTGCCAGGTGATGAAAATGGATAGTACCATAGACTATTTCATGTAAAGAATGCATTAACTCCTCCCCCTCCTGTATATTGCATGTTCCCAAATATATTCAATCCTATGATTAGCATGATCCCTTACCTTATTTTCAATGAATTGCAGTCTTCCTATGTCTTCTTTCTTAAGTTGTAGAAATGAATAAAATCACTATAGAAATGCTGTAAATTGAATCAATCCCAAGGGTTTACACCATAATACCTAGGTCCAGAGGCTTTTTTCTGAAAGACTATCACCCAGAGAATAACTTTGACAAATTGCATATCTGTTTGGCAATTTGAAATTGCCCTATTGCATTAACGTGAAAAATGGTTAATTTTCTCTCATGCCCTGACCAGTAAAAGGTTAAGGCTGCGTGTAGCTACTCTAAGGCTCATCTAGGCATGTAGAGAAATACCTTAGTGTACCGTCATCTGTAGCCACTAACTATGCTGAAAGACTCATGACACCTCAGTGTCTGTACTTAAGTCCTGTACTTCAGTACATAAGATATTTAAAATAGTTGTTTTTTATTATTTTAATTATGATTATTGATGCTAGTTGATTAGATCCTAGATGATTAGGGTGAGTTTATAAGATATGGAGTGTATTATTTGCATGGTAGTAATAGTCTAAATCATCTGTTTTATAGCATTTTCAGTACTTTGATTTTACAATTCATATTATATTTTCATCAATGACCGGAGTTGATGTCAGTACTTTGATTTTTGCAATTTATCTTTTACTTTGATCAATGATTGGGAGTTGTGGCTGTGATCAGCTCTTTCAAATTGGAATCTGGCAATTTTGATGGCATCAGTGCCAGCATGTTCGACTTTGAATCTGGGTGTCTAGGGTGGATTTCTAGCTGTCAGTCAGAAGGAACTATTTGAAATATAAAATTTTGACTACCCCTTTGAAAATATTTACTGTTTGATCTTTTTTTTTTAGAAATCATTTGATCATTCTTTTTTAGAAAAAAGAAATCAATTACTGTTAGTTTTATGATAAAAGATTTGTAATTTGTGATAGATGTCACTGTTTGCTATACAACAGATGTTTTAGATTAGTGAATTGTGCTGTGAATTTTGTTTATTTTTTTGCCTTTTTAGTTGTAAAATTGAAGTATAGATTATTTGAATATATTTTGTATTCTGTAATCAATGTTTAATTATTTGTTGATCAACATTTACAGCTCCACGATTAGGATCATTTAATCCTATTGTCCAACATGGCATAATTTTTGGAACGGCTAAGTGGTCTTTATTGTGGAACTTTACTGTATTTTGATAGAATATTTTAATTGAGAAGTACTAAGGGACAATGATACAAATTTCAAAAAATCTTTACTTCCATTTTATATGTAATATTTTGTTATAATTATATAATTACTTAGTCTACAGAAATAGTATATGAAAGTGGTAATCCATTCAGTTCACTTTAGCTGCCAGCACTTAATATATTATTTATATTTTTTTGGTTGTCTAAAAAATTGCCTGTCATAAGAAAGAAGTGAACTAATGGAAACCTGCTATTTTGTAGACTGATAATTATATGATTATAGAAGGAAACTTATATTTTGGACCTTCACAATACCAAGATAATTATTATTACAATTGATTGCAGTGTTATATATAAATGTTTACGAGATTACCTCCCCTTTACCTACACTTTATGGTCACTTTTCATATGCGATTGTCTCCCTTATACCTCACAATTCCCATACAGTCACTTTTCACATTCCTTCACTTACCTAAGATGGAGTCCCCATTGATTTTGTTTAAATTTTATTCTGTTTATAAAAGGTTTTTTATTATATGTTTACAAACAGAGCTAAGTTTTAATTTTTTTTACTTAAGGAATCCCAATTTTTTAAAATTGTGCTAGTCTTCATATAAAGTAAGATATTAGAAAATAAATTAAAAAAAATATTTAACTGGAACAACAACATGACAAACAAAATTGTCAAAAACAAACTGCATTGACACAATTTCAAAAAGAAATAATCTTACTGACATATTTTTACATTAAGATATTATATGGACCATTTAACATAGACGATATAAAACAATAAAATATCTTATCTTTTTAGATGTCATTTATTGTTTACTTTGATTCTACTATATAGATAAACATGTTCCCGTTAAAATGTTTAACAAAGATACTGTTCGTTTGTGTAAACAATGCAACCATAAACAATGTCCGTTCCATTCTCACCCATGTAAACAATGCCACTGTAAACATGGTCAGTACATTAAAAACTTATATTTAGGTGGTGAAGCGTTATAGCAATGTAGTATTTTTTTATAGTCTTGATTATGAAAACTATTAGGAAATTATTATAAATATTATTGGTCACTAGTGTAATGTTGCTACCACACTGTACAAGCCTTTCATGTGTAAATTCAATATCATCATCCAGTTTAGTTTTGGTACAGATCGTTAATTATTCCTTTGGCCTTTCTGTCTAGCCTGGAGCAATTTAAAAGTATTCTTTTCCATGTCTGGTGGTCCTTAGGGTTGCACATTGCATATTTAAAAATGGTCCATTCCATTAAACACCAATATTTAGGGGTGAAACATTTTAACCATTCAATAGATTAAACATAATTTATTGACAAATCAAAAAGTACAATTTACAATGTACATATTGAACTAGTTATAATTAATGTTGGATGTCAAAATGTTTAAATCAATAATGTATTATACGTTTATCACCTTTTTTCACTTACTGAGTGGGCAAGTCCATTATTTCAAGTACATAAATATGCATGACCCGATATACGACCTGTACCTTGTTAAAATGTTTAACACTGATAATTTATTCTATAACTTATAAAAATTCTATTGTTTTAAGTATGTACACAAATAATTTAGATGGCTTTGTTGACAGAGGAGTACTGTCTGTCAGAACGCAAGTTTTCACTCGTTTTTACGAGGAGATATTAAATTACTGTACTTACATTGTCCTAAACTTTTATGGTTTATTCACTTCAAAGAGTAAAAATTTTGAGTCAAAATGTGCTTATCCCATTAGTAAACTGTCTGATTGATTTATGTAGGTTTTATTTATATATTGTGCTAAGTCAAAACTATATCGTCTGCTTAGTAAGTTATGTATACTTTTTGACTATGGAACATTGAAAGTGAAAAAAATGCATTATTCGTAAAATAGTGTATGGAGTTATTTTTTTTTTTTTATCAAATTGTGAAATTTTTGACTTTTCGAGAGAATGGAGTTAATGTAAGCATTTTGTTAAATTTTTAAAATTATCATCAGTTATTTATAATACATTAAATCTTTGACAATCTTTATTATAAATGTAAACTATGTTTTATGATTTTAAAAAATGTCATCATTTAATATCATTTAATCATTGAATTTTAATTGTTTAAAATTGACTCAAATGTGATAACTGGTCTGCCATTTTGATTCATACATGTATAAGATAGGTTACATCCAGTCTCCTCCAAACATGGCAGACCAACAGACAAATCCTGTGAAAAAATTAGAAAGTCCATCTAGATCTGTAGGTTACCAGGACATACTGTCCAGCAAAGAATTTAATCTCATTCACACAATTTTCAATTCATCAAAATCTGTAAAATGTCTTTGGTCCTGTAAGACTTGGTTAGGTTCTGTAAAAATTTGATCTTCACAGGACCTTCTGTCCAGTAATAAACTGTTGAGTTTTCGCAATGACTTTTTACCTCTTAGATACTAGATAGACACACCTTTATTAACAAGTTTGTCTTGGGAAAGGGTAACAGAGTACTGGTTATAGACAAATGTCCAGGAAAGCTAGGCTACATGAGCTGGTTTCCATAAAAATGACCATAATTTGTGTTGAATAAGAAAAAAGAAAAATATATTTTCATGGGGAGTGAATATGATGAATACAATAACACTGTTATTATTTACATAAGGTAACCCTATTAAACAGAACAGAACAATTCTTGTATTGTTTTTTCATCCTTAAACATGTGATTAATAATTTGTCAAATAAAATTTATAGATGTGTTTTGTAGAAGAACTAATTCTGTTAAAGTTTTCTATATGATATTCTATTACATATTCTAGATTGTTATTACTCAGGACTGTGCTAGTTGAATTATGGCATGAGTCTAGATTTTAGTAATTAACAGATGTTTTATGTGGTTATAAAATGTTTTTGTAGTTTTGTTATAGAGTGAATGGGGCTTTGAGTATTGCTTTGATTCGTAGTCTAACTAATTTTGTCCAAACATTTTGTAATAGATTTTGTAATGTTTCACATTTTTGACTGTATATGTGCACTATGTGATTTTTGCTTTAATTGTAACTTTAAACTCTTAACACTGTGTGCTTCAAAATGAAATGAAATACTATTATTGTTAAATAGAATATTATAAACATTGTTCACATTTTGACTGTGTTTGCACTTAGTGTTGTTTTGCTTAAATTTTAACGTGAAATGCTAACACTGTGATCTAAAATCAAGATGAATTTTTAAATTTCATTTTAAATTTAATATGAAGGTTTTTTCCAGCTATACAGAGAAGCACCTGTTCTGATTAATTATATAAATTTTGTTATTTTCAGACATAAAGATATCTGGAGAAATCTGGTGATCTTGTCTCATGCTTGCTCAAACTTGATCAAATGTTGCGGATGTAAAATTTGACCCCAACATTGGTTAACACTGAATTATGGGAGGCATATAGTTTTATTCTTGTATTATGTATAATTTGTCCCATTATGTAAAAAAGGTATCAAAAAGTTATTTAATCTTATATAAGATGGTACCTTTTTGCTTTAATTGGACAAATAACATTTGATCATTTTTTCATGTAAACAGAATGCATGTTCAATTTTTTATTTTTTTGAAAATTTCTTATTTTATCAGCACTTATGTTGGAAGTGACAAGATTGAACTCGGAGAATCGTGAGAAGGAAGAACAGTTTAAACAAGTACAAGAGAGATATGAATCTAGAGTGAGACAACTAGAGACCACTGGTGAAGACATGGAATCACATTATGGTAAAATACTTGATGAGAGGAAACAAGAAGTGGCTGACTTTAAACTTCATGTTGAAGCTCTGGAAAAACAACTTAAAGCTAAAAAACAATTCTTAGAGGTTGGTTTATATTTTTAGCCGGATTTTTTACGAAAAAATGTGGCTTATAGTTCGACGAAACACGGTCGGGTGTTGTTAACAATTGTGTTAAAGTTTGTTTTTACCTTATATTTCTGCCATTTATTGTCATATCTTTATTAAACTTCATGCAATGATAACATACCATGCCATGAACAGAATTAGACAGTAACCACAACTCTACCTGCCTTTATTATGGATTATTTCCCTTTGTAATTTTTGCGTTATAGTTTTTAAATCCGGCTCTAATGTGGTTTCCACATTTAATTTTTTGTTTTGTTAGGATTTGGCTTCATGTCAACACTCCTTTGTCATTTTACAGGACCAGCTTACCTAACCTAGTCTTCCTTGACCTATTACTCTAAGATTCCAATATTTACTTGTGTTAACTTTTTATAACCTTGTTTATGGGAGCAGTAGTCCAGTGGTAGGACACATGCTTAGAGAGATCTAGGGTTCAAACCTCATGAGGGGCACTGCTAATTTCCTTGAGCTAGAAATTTATCTATGATTGCTTTACTCCACCCAGGTGTAAATGGGCACCTGCGAGAGTGGTATAATTCCATTGCACCAGATTGATAGATACCAGTAGCAGGATGACGAGGGGTAATTGCTGCAAAGTCTGTGAATGTGCTTTAGCATGAAACTTTAAAAGGCCATGACTTTTACTTTTTTGCTTCAAAGTTTTTAATACAATTAATCATAATTTTATACAGGAACAATCCTCAGAAAGAGAACAAGAACATGAAGAATATCAGAAAGAAATAGAAAAATGGAAGAAAATCGTACAAGATTTAGAGAAACAGAATGGTACTGGGTCCAGACTACAACGTGAGGTATGTTTGAATATGAGATATAGTGATTTCTCTTCCTTTACTATTATAAACTGATACAAGTTTTAAACAGTGTACAGGTATTCTATATGTGATTTTGGTACAGGCAAATTGCTGGCCTAAGGTGGAGGGAATAGTGTTTTGAATGGTTTCCTGAGGCCATAGGCTGTCGGAAAACTGAAATATCAAGTTAAATTTGTATAAGGAATTAGATAATAAAAATGATTGACTCATACAATTTATTGTCTGGAATAAAAAATCATTAAAAAACAAACTTGTTTACGTAATAAGTTGTTGTTGAATCCTGAAATTGTGGGTTCGAGCCCGGTTGCGATAGGTCATACCCTATACATGAGTTGTTGGCCTCATGATAGGGTAAGTTAGTACTGGTGATAGAAAAGTGTCCAGGAAACCTATAGTAAAAAGAGCTGACTGTAGTATATATAACCTACATATGTGTTGAATACGATGTTAAGATTGCATACTGTAGGTATTGTATCCTACATCATATATTATTTGTAGACTCGTGATATATGACCTATGATACTTGAAGTGTATTTAAATCACATAAATCATCATCTTAGATTGAATGTACATGTATGATAATTTATGATATTTATACAATATTTATCTTGAAATGTTTTACTTATGTATTATATATACTAGACTTTATTGTTTTATTTTATCATGTTTTATATACTAGTTTCATGTATAATTTTGTAAAACAAATAAACTTGCTATAAACTACAGTAAAATTACACTTTTAGGACCATCAAAATTGATACTATCTTTGTAGTGAAATGGTTTTTATATTGAGTACTTGTTCTAAAACTTTTCTAAAATTGAGAAATTTATTTTGAAACTAAAAAAATCATCAAAAATTGAATAATTTTGCAATTTTGAAGAAACTAATGTGGTCTTTAAAGTAAAACTTTACTGTATTTAAAGATCCAGAGGACAGCTGTATGTTTGTAATGTAGGAGTGGTCCAGTGGTAGGACTCAGGCTTAGGGAATCTAGAAGTCCCAGGTTTGATCCCTACTAGGGGCACTGCTAATGTCCTTGAGCAAGAAATTAACCTACAATTGTTCCACTCCATCCAGGTGTAAATGGGTACTCTGAGGGATCACCTGCCTGTAGGTGATTTCTGTGATCAGGAGTTATTGTACAAGATTGTAAAGTCAACTGAACATGTATATAGAAACAGACTTTAAACCGCACTTGAATGCCAGGCTAGCTCAGTTGGTAGCACGCAAGTCTACTAATTTAGGGGTCATGGGTTTGATACCCGGGCAGGGCATACTTTCAAGGAGCTTGGTTGTGAAATTATTTCTACAGCCATTCTCCCTTCTACCAATGATTTTTAATTATGAAGGGCAGTTGTCAGTCACTGACAAAAGTATGCACACATAGTAGTTGGTTAACAGCTAAATCTAGAGATTTAACCTTTCCTGGAGGAGTGAGTAGGTTGACTTATATGACCTATACAATGTGTTGCTATGTCGTTAATCCAACAAAAACAAAACAAAAACGAACTCTAAAAAAAAAAGAAAGGGAAACATTTTGTATGTTTATTATTACAGATTGATGATTTAAATGAGCAGTTACAGAATCGTATAGATCTACATAATCAAGCTTTAGTAGACACTGAGAGATATCAACATGAATGTAGAGATAAAGATATTAGTATTAAAGAATTGAAAACAATTATTACACAACTTGAACAAGATGTACAAGAGAAAAATGAACAAATAGATGTTTGTATACAGGTAACATTTTATTGGTTTATTCTTGTATGAAATGTTTCCTAATCCTGAAGTTCAGAAATTCAGACTATTTTCTTTTTACCTTCAGTTGAAGAGCTCTTGATCTAGATTTTTCTGCCTTCACTTGAAGAGCTTTCAATTCAGATTATTTTCTGCATTCAATTAAAGAGCTCCCAATTAAGTTTATTTGCTGCCTTCAATTGAAGAGCTCTATTCAGAATATTTTGTTTCTAAGTTCAATGGAAAAGCTATCAATTTTGATAGTGTAGATTTTTCCTCCAACTGAAGATCTTTTAATTCAGATGATTTTTTACCTTAAATTGAAGAGTACTCTATTAAGATGATTATCTTTTTTTAGAAAATCAAGAAATTAGAAGAAGAGTTGTCAAGACGACCTTACACAGATGATGATATGTCAGACACTGGTAAATCTGGTACACATACACCTAAATCATCTAGTTCTGTAGAGTTTGATGGTACAACTGATCAGAAGAAAGATAGATCTATACCACAGATGACTGTTGAAGAAGAAATGAGACAAGCTGCTAACAAAACTAAAGAGGTGACTAGTGACTTGATTTTACTGTGTTTGAAATTTACTAGGTCAGATATAGGGAGACTTATAACATAAATCTTAAAACTAAAGGATTTTACTGCGTTTAAAATTTACTTTGTCACGTCTAGGCTGATTTATAAACAAAAAACCATATTAATCATCTTGAGACCATTTCATTATTTTGTTATGCAAATGGTTGAATATAATTTATTAATAAAATACTTGTGAATTAAATTATACATAGTTGAGAAAGACCATACAATTGGTAAGAAATAGATTTGATTAAGAACTCAAGCTGATGGGTTTTTCCTGTAGAGAACAAAGTTGAAATAGAAATGCGTCTTCGCAGAACTATAGTATTTATTCTGTGTTTTTGCATACTTTTCAGCAATAATATGTAAAATAACCTTGTTCTGCATAGATGCATCTTAGATTGGCTAAATAAAAACTTGTAAATTCAGGTTTGGAATATGCACTTATAGATATTTAATGTTTCTGATGATTGTTATTTTCAGGAACTAGTACGAGAGAAGTTTACGTTACAGACTCAGGTAAATGAGAATCTAGTACAGATATCTAGTCTTCGTACACAGTTAGATGACATGAGACATCGTCGTGGTCTAGATATTGATATACCTGAGGTCAGTAAGAGGTTAGAGGCCGAACGTGAAAAATCTGAGGAGAAAGACAAAGAAGTAAGTATGATGTTTGTTTGTATTTGTTATTAAATTGTGACCTAGTGGGATCAGTAGTTCATGTAATACTATGATGTGTGACCCTACGTCTATGGAGCTGTTGTAGGGCACAATCTGATTAAAACCCGATCTCAAATTTTCTGCTCGCCTACTCGCTATTTTAGATCTGGCCTTTTTCAAAAGCAGGTCACGTTCAGGTGACCTTATCTCATTATAATATTTATGACGAAATTGTTATGATACGTGACTTGTTTACATCGTCTACGTCACGCAATTTGAAATGAGCAACCAAATCGCAGACTGTAAATAATACTGCTGATAAATTAGCATACAAACCTTGGTCTAAAAGTAGAAAATATGAAATCAAAATGTAATTTAGTGTTTTCGTCTAGATGAAAGCTACGCATTGATTGGTCGACACAAAGTTCATCTCGACATGACCTTCCACGGAGACAGTAGAGATCCTGTACGACAATGCTCTACAGGATATCTGTTTATGGAGATTGTTGTAGGGCAGTGTTTTCAATCTAGTGTCTGAAGGGGTTGCCGGTTCAGTAGTATGAGCAGTATTTCCAATCTAATGTCCAGAAGGATATATGGTTATATAATTGCAATACCATTCCATAAAAATTAAGTGATAGTATTGATTTTCATCCATAAATACAGTCTATGGAGAAATTATATCAAGTTGTATCAACTTACGGTTTAAATAGAAACTTGTCAAAATTTATCCAAGTTCTGATTAAATGTATTAATTTGAATGTGAAAACTTTTTGTGGACACGGTATTCTTTGACTATATCTTTATTTTGATTAACATGTGTTTTTATATGACACACATGTAATTTCCATTATTCTTATGTAATTAACTAATTGTCATTAGTTAAATTGATACTTGGTGGAATTTTTCTGGAATTGATTTTCAATGATGTTACTGTGTTGGGTCTTTGTTTAGAAGAACTACTCTCAGTTCTAGAGTTCTATTTTTTTGCACTCCATTAGAAACATAAATTTGGAATTACAAGATTAATTCTCTAGGAATATTGTTATTGAAATAATTTGTATTTAATACATATCAACTACGTTTGTACTTGTTATAGAGGGGATACAGTGATTTAGTTTTAAGTTCAGAAAGGTTACTTTAATATTTATATTAATGATATGGTTTGGTATTGTACAATTGAATTATTTTACCAAGATTGACTTGAATTTGAATATAAGGCCTGAAACTATTTTAGGTAGCCTAGCAAAACCTTAAAAACCTTTTTTTGTTTGGACTGACAAAAATGTACTTATTTACTTTCTCCAGGGCTCGACATAAAAGGTTGCCTGATTGCCTTTGGCGACTTATATTTAGAATTATTGCAGCATTAGGTTTCACATAACTGTACATGTACAATTAATATACAGTACCCACCAAAAGTTTGGAGACAAAAGAAATTCACTACAATTCTTGCATTTTGATGGTAACTTTTGTAGAATCATTGTTTTTGATATATAAAAGTATGGGTGGTGAGAAAATGAAAACAAATTTCATGAATGCAACACATTCATAAGATTCAGCATCTGATATCCTGAAGCCTCCAAAACCATGTTTATTGTAGTTAATTTCCATAAAGTAGCTTTTATGCTATTTTTGTAGTATCAGTTTTCATTTATAATAATAACAAAAAATAAAGCAGAAATAAAAAGCATTTCAATATAAACAGATGTCAAATTTTAGATAAAAGCTATTAAGTAGGCCTAAAAAGTGAAAATGTCTCCAAACTTTTGGTGGGTACTGTAATGTGACATACATTTTGTAACATGGATATAAAATATAGTTCTACTTAATAAGACAATGATTGAAAAGATTACATGCAAAAATGCAATTGAAAATAGTATCATGACATGTTTCCCAATACTAAGGATAACACAAAAAAAGAACTTCTCTTTATTTCTATTTTGGTTCTGGGTATGGGCAACCTCATACTGCTAGTAAACGTTTGGCTTGGACGTGTAAAACATATAGCTGGTTGTCCAATTGGGCAACTAATGTCAAACCTTATTTACTTATCTTTTTTCGAAAGACTTTATAAATTTGGTTCTTGTATATTTTAAGATAAGTGATCTCAAACTGAATATAGAAGAGTTAAGTGAACGTATAGAGAACAGAGAACAACAGATAGAACAGTTACGTGATGAAAGAGATCATGGACGTATACGTCGTGGTTCACCTGTAGAAGGTATAGAGTTTGAAAATGATAGAGAGACAGAGAAACAAATAGAAGCTTTGAAGAGGGAGAATAAACAACTAAGGGTATGTAAAATATTACATTGTGCTAAAATTATTCTTTCTTACTTTTCTTGGGGGGGGGGGTTCAAACTTTTTCTTGGGGGTCCAAACTTTCGAACCACATTAAGCACTGTTTGCTGGATAATGTTACATATTGAAAATAAAAACTACAATTACAAACGAACCCCCCTGACCCCTTCCCCCTGAAATTTTAGACTTGTAATGATTGGATATCCAGCTTTGTGTTGGTTTGAATCCCAACTAAAACCTTTCCCGTTGTTTCCTTGAGCAAGAAACTTTATCCTACTAGCTTAGTACTGGGGAACCAGGAAGCTGACACGAGAATGATGAATCTAAGTTGTAAGAACTTGTTTCACAATTCAGCTAAAATAAATTAGTATAAAATATACTAACAGATATAATGTAATTATAATTGTCTGATCAGACAATCTGGGTCAAAAGTCAATGTCGAACATTTTATATTGTTATTTAATGATAAGTCCCCCAGCTAGCTCAGTTGGTAGCCTTAAAGTCTACTGATCGAGGGGTCGTGGGTTAGACTCCCGGATAGGACCTACTTTTGTGGAGCTTGTCATAAAATTATTTCTACGGCCATTCTCCCTCCTACCACTGATTCTTATTTATGTAGGACAGTTCTCAGTCACTGATGAAAGTATTTGCTTAGTAGTTGGTTAACAGTTAGATCCAGAGATTTAACCTTTCCAGGAACGATGAGTAGGTTGACTGACCACCGTTATATGACCTATGCAATGCGTCAAACCCAACAAAAACAAACAAATATTTACTGATTACATTTTCAGGAGCGTGTCAAACTATCGGAAGCTTCCAGTGTCACTGATATCTCAGGTTTATCACAGAATCTTCTGGAAGAAAAGAATCAAGAGATAGATCATTTAGCTGAACAAATATTACGTTTACAGTCAGATTATAATGATTTAAAGACAGAGAAAGGTGTAAAAAATTTGGTATGTATATATTGTTCACTGATTATTGCGCCCCTAAAGTGACATTTTGAAATACGTCGCAATATTTCACAATTATTTTCTTTAAATGTAATATTATTTACGAAATAATATTTAGTTAAAATGAAATAATATTGTGTTTAAACAAAATAATTGCAAAAAAAGTATTTCTAAATATCACTTATGAGGCTCCGTAACTAATGACCCTAGTCATTGCCTTAACTCACAAGTCCAAAGCATTAGACTAGCATAGATGAAAGTTAAATAAAAAAATAGAAAATACTGAATACCTACTTTCAGCGTATCAAAATTACATTGAGTAATTTGTAATCAAAATACTGAACTTATTATTATACCCTCGCTTCGAAGAAGAGGGGGTATACTGTTTTACCCTTGTCCGTGTGTGTGTGCGTCTGTTACAAAATTTCCGTCACAGTTTTCTCAGCAACTATAACATGCAGCAGCCTAATACTTTGCATATTGCTTCATCCCATAGTCCCATGTAGTGTAAAGCGATTTCATGCTCCTTGCTCATCTACTTCCTGTTTGTCGCATATTTTTAGATTTTTGCGGGGGTATCACTAGTGAGCATTAGCTCACAGATTTACTTGTTAATTCTGAAAACTTTTATCCCTGGACTTGTGATAACTGCTTTAACCTTGTGAAAATTACATTTATAACTCATATAGTCAGGCTTGTTGATAATTTTGACCTTTACTGTATAACACAGGGCTTTTTCAGCCAATCTTACCGGGCCGAATATCGGCCCCTTTCCCAATGCCAAATAAGGACCATTTTTCCCAATTTCAAGAAAAAATTCCCAATCTTGTTAAATAATTCCTTATGAACAGAATGTCTTTTGCCTTTACAAAAGAAACCATGACTGCTGATATATCATATAAAATTAATAAATACATGAGAATTTGCATTTAATGCCTCACTGTACTGTCAGAACAAAGTCTTTAAGAACACAGTAACACTCTCAGAGACACCAAAGCAAAGCATGTAAAGATTTAATGCAGAAAAATTAATGATGAAATTTCCAAATTGGGTTGATTTGTCGATATTGTTCCCCAATTTGGACTATTTACAATGCTAAAAATTCCCAATTTGGGCAGAGGCCTGTTTCCCAAAACCCCCTGAAAAAGCCCTGTTAACATAATAAATCAGGCTAGTGCTCGATAAAATTCAAGGCTCTGACTAGTGATAATCTAGAACACTATGTTTGTAGACTGAATAGAGCTTCACTTTCTTGTACAATAGTGTTTGTTTGGTTCTTAGATAATGTAGAAAATTAATAGATTTAATAAACTAGTTTCATGTTTGTAGATAAATAACTGGTAGATTATTATATAATATATAATGTCATTATCAGAATATTAATTAATATCACCATTAACATTTGGGTATTGAGATGAATATGTATCTATAGGGCTTGGGTTTGTGGACCCTGTCGCGAGACGAACCGGTTTGCGATACGGCAAAGCAATACACAGATCGATTCGCGAACCTTTGCTACTTAATGCATGTTTAACTTGCTAATGTACACTTTACCTTAATTTCCCTAATGCATCCCAGATCTTAACATGAATATTAAAATCTCTCAAAACTATCCCACAGAACATTTTTCATTTTGATAGAAATTAAAAATGAATTGTTTTGTGTTCTACATTTTGATTGTAATCCAGGGGTGTAAAATACAACTCGCCCGCTCGCCATGACAATTGTTCCCACCTGTTTGGCCAGAGACATAGATGACACCTAATTCCCTGTTTTTGGAGGGTATTTAAGATTTTCAATTTTAGGATTTTCAAATCAATAGGATTATTATCTGTTTTAATAAGAAAAAATAACATCAAAATAGGATGTCCTATCATTCACAGCTTTAAGTAAGGTATACGAGTATATCATTTTAATATCAAAAAGTAATCTCGACTTACTACGTCACAAATTGTCATGCACTCCGGGGAGTCTATATTGTTCACAATCAAATCAATATTAACCCTTTGATGACGGAAATTGATGCAAACAATTTAAAATATGTGTCGGTATTTTTTCACACTTAATTGATGTTTGATAGCGTACAATGTCATAATGCAAAGTAAAAATGCATAACTATTGAGTCTAGTTAAATCTAATTGTAAGTAAGAATGTATTCTTAAAACAAGCGTGACCTAGTTCTTTAATTGATGTCTACAAGTTTAACAAACAATGAGCGCTTCAAAACAGAACAGAACAGAACAGTAATTTTATTTAGAAGAGTACAAAGTACATATTCATTAATACATAAATACATAAAATATAATAACACACATAATCAATATAGTAATGCATACAGTACATTTGAATTTTGACAAGAAGATGAACATATTTTACTAGGAAATATAAATATAAACAGGTAGTATCTCACATAATCAAAATATAAATAAATATTTGGAAATTAAACCTATGATATCACACAATATTTAGTTGAGTTTTCATTTTAAAAGCTTCTTTAACAAAAATTGAGATTTAATTAACGTTGAAACATTTTGACAATTAACGATATCGGCGATGGTAGGAATAAAATTTTAAAAGTTTAAACGAGCTTTAAAAAATATAATGATAAAGAGACGGGTGTCATTGACAATTATCGGTAAATTTAAACAAAGGAAATCTTATTCTTGCCATCACCGATATTGTTTACTTACAATTTATGATGTAATAATAATAACGATTTTATTTAACAAATGTGGATAACAAATTTGGCTAAATCAAATTTTCAATACGGTCCACAATTTAGTACTACTTAAAATTAATATGGTACATACCTTTCTAAAAGCGGTCATTGATAGGACATCGTATTTTGATATTTTTTATTCTTATTAAAACAGATGACAGTCCTATTGGATTTGAAATCCTACTCGCCCGATCGGACAAGTTTTAAGCAATCTTTACTCACCCAACTGATAGGAACACTCGCCATGGCGAGCATGCGAGTTGATTTTAACATACCTGCATTTATAATTAACTTTATTTTGAAGATAACCTCTATGGAAATATTGTCGCGGCATCCGGTGTTAGTATGCACTAACATGCGTTCGGATTTAGAAATAATTGGGACACGAAAATTTGATCAATTGATATAATTTTCTAGGCAAGTTTAAAGTTGTTTTCGTGACACTGAGTTAACTTATTCAATTAATTGTTCTTTGAAATGCATATGATATTCGCGAACCACCCGAACTTTGGTAAGGCGAATATTCGTGTCCGAATTTTAATCATGGTTCACGAACTCTCGAGAGCTCGGACATTCGTTAAAGCCCTATGTATCTATATATAGATATGGGGTATATGCTGGAATGGTAGTGATGGGTTTATTTTTTACTGCTATTGTAAAATTTTATTCAACTGTCAAGTTGCACATGCATTTATCCCGCTGATTTAAATACTCTACAGTACTTCTGTACTCTAGTTTGATAAAAATAGGTATCTGTATTTATGTGTGAGGAATATAAATCAAATATTGAGCATTTAAATCAGTGGGGTTAATGTATGTGCATCTGACAGTTGAATCAAATTGAACAATACCAGATTTAATTAATAATGTAAGGATATGGGAATGTATTGTACTATGTTAGGATAGGGTAACATTGTTTGATGTCTATCTAACTGTCTCTTTATTAATGCCCTGTTAAAATATACAGTGAAAGCTTGAAGCTCAAACTCAGCTAGCTCATAATACCTGAATAGGTTCATGTTTTTACCTGGACCAAGCGTAGTCTCAAATTTGAATTGGTCAAATAGATGGCTCACTGGAATTTATCTCAAATCTTTTAATTCAAGTTTTCTTTTTCCCTTTTTTGGATGGGTTCAACATCATAGCAGCACATTGTATAGCTCATATCATGGTGGTCAATCAACCTACTCACTGTTCCTAAAAAGGTTCTAAACCAGTCTCTATGCACATAATTCTGTCTGTAATTGACAATTATTCTTCATGATTTTGAATCAGTGGTAGGAGGGAGAATGTCCATAGAAATTATTTCATGACCAAGTTTAATTACAAAATATGCTTTGCCCAGGAATCAAACCTTCAAACCCTTAAACATTTGACTTGTGCTTTACCTACTGAGCTATTGGGGGTGGGGGTGGGGGGGGGAGTAGCTGAGTTCAAGCTTTCAAACTTTTACTGTATTGTTCATACTATTGTGATATAATACATTGACTTACTAACAATACAGTGTGAGGAATTAGAAGATTTACGTGACGAAGTACAACGTAAAGAGAAAGAGATCTATGATCTGCAACAAAATGTTCGTGTATCACAAGCTTTCACTGATCATTCATTAACACCAGATTCTAGTCTACTTAATGTAGGCGCTTCATTCTCAGAAAAGGTATCATTTTATATTTATATATATATCATTGTATCAGCTTTTACCTGCCAAATGCACTTTACTATACCTATTATACTGTGAGGTAGATAGCATTATTCCCCAGTTTCTCATTCTACAAAATCCAGACAGCTTGTCCAATGAAAATGGTGACTAAAACAAAAGATTCAAGAGACCAAATCGAGCTAGCTGATTGGCTGATGATAAGCATCTTATCCTGTCAATCATATTTCGACGTAATGTTAGGTTGTCTTACTGTGATTTTTTTTCATTTCAAGGAATGAAAATGGAAACAGATTTAATAGGTTATTGACCCCTCTCCTTTTTAAGTTTGAATCATGTAGTTTTCCCAGATCAATAATTAATTTTAAGTTTTTTTTTCCTCTTCCAAACTTAGTGGAATTACAATTTAAATTCCTAAATTTACTACATAAGTAAGGCCCCAACCCCTTCCCCAAATCAGAACTGAAAATAGGCCTGTTTACTTTGAGCTTGTCCATGCAAATTGCATATACATGACTTGATATTTTACTTGATTATTTTCCTTGTCAATCATAAACTTAATGATTGCTGTCATACTTTTTATTCAGGGGTGGATACAGAGTAGGGCTGCGGGGGGGGGGCTGGTAGAGCCACATTGGGATGGGTACAGGAGGGGTGTCCCCTCCCGCTGGTGGGGGTACCAGGAACCTCCCCAGGAAATTTTGAAAAAGGAAGGTCTAAAATCGTGCATTCTAGTGCATTTTTGGCCATTTCTGTTGCATCCATAATGCACAGATTAACCCTTAACTGGTCAATCCCGCATTTTTATGTGTCTGGACCCCCTTCAAAATGGCCTTGAAATTGGTATTTTAACTGGATTAAGTGTAATAATAATATTATTGATACATGTAGCAAAAATTGTCTATAATAAGTACAAAACAGGGAAATCATAACTGTAGGGTTTTATTTATTATGTTCAGCCTCTGAATAATGAATTCATGAAGGCGCATTGTTACTATAAAACTGAAGACTCATACCTGATATAAAGTAGTGTTTGGTGATGGACTTTAAGTTTATTAAATGGACAATTAACGTAGAAATAATTCTAGATCAAGATTTGTTTAATGTAACTCATTTATGCATGAAGGTATATATAACATATAGATATTAGTACAATATTAACAGTTTATGGTGTTTACCCTTAATAACAATCTAAATATGTTTATACTTATTTATAACATAACCTTTATCAATAATACCTTAGTTTAGCTTGCAAGTCACTGGTGTTTGCATGGTAATATTCAAATTTAGGTTAATATGTTATTTAATTTTACTGTGGTACCCAGTGTGTGTGTGTGGGGGGGGGGGGGAACTGGCCTGTTACACCGGGTCTGTGTCGCATTAGGCTATGTTAAGGACTTGGTATCAAGTGTCTTGAAGGGGTTGCTGGTTTGAGCCTTCCCAGGCTGGTCATATCTTTTCATGAGAAGTCAACAATAATGTTACTTTGCCTTCATAAATAAGGTATATTGAAAAGTTGTCAAACTTGTGAAAGGTTAGGTGAGTACTGGCTATAGACAAAAGTCCAGGCAAGCCAGGTTCGGTAAGCTGGGGTCATTAAATGACCATAATTGGTTGACAAGATTTTAATCATATTCACACAAAGAATGGAACCTTGGTTTAAAGGTGAATAATTTTTAATAGATATCGTAATAATTTTTTTTTTTTGGAATTTGCAGGCTAGCATACAACAAGAGATGCAAGAATCTGTTGCTAACGGTCTTGAGAAAATGGCTGCCTTAGAAACAGAAGTTGCATCAATGAAAGAAACTCTTCATATAAAGGAGGAAGAAATTGTTATGTTAGAAACAGAGTTGTCTTCCTTGAGAGAAGATCTTCAGGGAAAAGATGAAATGATTCTTGCTTTACAAGTTAAACCAATGTCTGTAAGTATAAGAAAGGATGCTGTTCCTGATATGTTTTCAAACTTTATGACCAGTGTTTTAATACCTCCCTTAGCAGTTTATTTATCTTGCTAAGGGGGGGTATTATTGTGTAAGTGATTGATATTTATTACTTGCTCTAGAATTTTTAACTAATAATAGTGCTCCAGAATTGGTTTAAGATTCTAATATGCTAAAGTTTCAACCTTGAGTAACGATGCTTCAAATTATGATTCATCCACACGTGCATGACAACCCAATCTGCCTTAATTATGAGTAACTAAAAATTGACGCAAGTAATAATTTTGGGGGGTATATAGGAGTCGGTTTGTCAGTTAGTTGGTCTTTTTCATGTTTGTTCAATTTCTCAGCACCTATTTTATGGATTTGATTCAAATTAACACATATACAAGATATAAGGCAGACATGTGCATATCCATGACTTTTTGCCAAATTATGGCTATTTGATGAAATATCTTGTCATTTTCTCCCAATTTCGTGACAAACACCTGTGGATGGTATTTTATCACATTCAGTGATAGGTCTAGTTATCATTGTTCTAAGTAAGATCTCTAAAGCATTCATGGCCTGTCTGAATGCAAACAACAAAATGATTCTGGGGCAATGTTGATGTAGATTAGTTGTGTGTTAACTTTTATAGTATAATGATGTTAGTATTTGAATTGTGTATGCAGTTTATTTGGTTGAAGTGCGATGTAGACAATAGATATAATGTGTGATTTTAATAATCAATCTAGTGCATTAAACAACAGTGTCATGCATTCCAAGTTTTATAATAAATCTGCTCTAAATCTAATCACTGTAACATCTCACTATCAGAGCATCATGTGATAGAACCCAGCTACAGCACTAATGGCTGTTAATGTGAGAAAGCAGAGAACTGCTAACTGAGGAACTATAGGCAACCAGCATGTTTCCAAATCAAAAACACTATGTATACATAATGAGGTATATCACTCACGATTTAAAAAAAGTTCAATTAGGGACTGAAAGAGCAAAGTACTAGCTATGTAATATAAGCTTGTTCAAATCTGCAAAATAGAAATAGTTTTTATGGAGAAACTTATCCCTTGTGATCTATGGAAAAATCTATCCCATTTTAGTTATATACCTTATTTGTATATATGGTGTTTTGACAAGGAACTGTAGTGGTTGACTATGGAGGAATCCAAGAAGCAGTTGCTAGGTTACCTGCTTGCCTTATATGATTTCTGACTGTTAAAAACACACAAAAAAGACTCTAATAAAAATAACTATAATGTATGATGCATAAATGATTGGCATTTTTAGGGTGACTTAATACAAGGGCTACCAGAGGATCCCTTACTGTTACAAACTATGATACAAGAAAAAGAAGAACTAGTTACACAGTTAACAGTACAAGTGGATAGTTTACAATCTGAAGTTGATAATTTATCAGATTTCCAGGTTAGAATCTGACACCCATATATTATATCATATATACCATTCCTCATGTTTCACTTATTGTTAAACAGGGAAAAATGTTGAGACCCAGTAGCTGACTTTGTCTTTAAAATTTTGACTTGGCTTCTCTTAATGCTTGTATAAGGGAATATCAATTTTTTGTCTGTATGGCTTCTAAAAAAGTCAGTATATTTTTCCCTGTCATTTGGATTAATCATAAAACATTTTATTGGTTTAATTGTTTTTATTCCCATAAGTGTATAAATGATAATAGTATTGCTCAATCTTTTAGAGTTTGCTTAAATATTCTTGCATAAAATGGTTTGGTCAATATGCTGGGACTGCTATCTCACATTATTTTATGAATATAAAGACCCTATAAAGACCACCTGAGTTATTGCAAATTCATGGGATTTTTGATGATTTATTTGTCCAACATGCTTAATTTGCAAAGAATAAGGTCTCTGTATTAAGACCAGTGGAAGTCTCTATAAGAACTTTGGAGACCCTAATTGTGTAACTTTGCTGAAGTTGCATTTGAAAACTCTTGAAAAGGGCTGTCTTGCACTTGATAATGACAGTTATATTACCAGTTGTTTTTATGTGCCAGGGCTCGATATTAAAGGTTGTTCTATTGCCCCTGACAACCTATATTTGGGTTTGAGCAACTTGTTACTGCTAGTTAACATTAAAATCTGGTTATTAAAATATGTAGCTAGGTTTTCTAAATAGGTATCATACTTTTAAATTATTGACAAGCACTTTGTGCCAATATAATTTTGAAGCTTTTTTAAGGATGAAATATGGATGGGATTATTTTTGCAAACTTGAATTGAGCTTTACTGTTATTCCTTTATAAATGTTATAACATTTTGTCCCATTTATTTTCACTAGGTTATATTTAAATTGTTAAATTATACTAGGATTGCATGTTTACTATAATTGCACTATTTTATATCATGTAGTTTGTATTCACTTTAATTTTTGGGTGAAAGTTAATTTTATAGTCATTTAAAAAGACCTTTGTTATTTTAATGTTTTACACATAAATATATGTTTATAGCTAACTAACATTGTTTAATAACTAATGCTTATTTTTGAATGGTTTAAATCTGTCACTGACAATGCCATATAATTACATGTATATACCTATCCAAAATATGTGAAAACTTTGATTTCCTGAATGCATAGCCATTGTTCAATACTGTCTGTAACCTGTAAGGACTATATACCAGTTTCTTGGCATCTTGTATAATATGATGAAGAGCCGCGGCCGTGGCATATTGGTTAGCATGTCTGGTTAGCATGTCTGACTTTGAATCCGGAGATCGCGGGTTCGAAACCCGGCCGCGGTAGGTTATACCCTATTCATGAGTTGTTGGCCTCGTGGTAGGGTAAGTTAGTACTTGTGATAGAAAGTGTCCAGGAAACCTATAGTAGGAAGAGCTGGCCGTCGTGTATATGACCTATATATGTGTTGAATGCGACATTAAAAAAAAAAAAAAAAATATGATGATGAAAGTATGGGTATGAAACTTAAGTAAACTAAGGTACACAATCAGTTTTATCCCGTGTAACATTCTTCATTTCCTTTCTGCTACATACTGTATTATTTTGGTAAGATGGAAATGAAATAATAAATAATACTGATATAATTCCAATATTTTTTAATTCTTGGAAAATGTATGTAGCTACATGTAATATACACACAATAAATGGCATCTGTCAAGTATAGATTTAGACCCTTTATAAAGTCAGACAAATTTAACCTCAGAAAAGGTATATTATACTATATATGTGATGTTGAAATCATTAAAAACTAAGAAATTTCAGGATTTTGAAATTTCTGATCTTTCACTCATGAATAAATCAGACTGAACGGAGTCTGAAAACATTTAGAACAGAAAGCGTAAAAAAACTTAAATTTTTGTTATAAAAAAGATGCCAAACAATGAAAACAAGAACCTAAGTGGTTTCTTCTAAGGAATGGACAGTGGCAAAACATTTGCCACTGGGGGTTAGATAATGTCTGATCAGACTTTCTATAAAGCACAATAAATCAAGCAAATGCTCATCAGACTGAAGACTGAGATAAAAGAATCAGGTTAAATTTGTTTGACTTTAGATCACAGTTTTAGTGCAAACCAGTTGTAACTCAAATATAATAATATAGTGAGTTACGACCATTTTGTGCTAAGCCCGTGAGATGCTTACCCTGTAATGTACTGTAGTGATAACAACAAGAGTACGGTATGTGGTATATTTCAGAATAAGTTACAGGAAGACTTTGATATTGTACAGACAATGTTAGAAGAGAAAGATAGAGAGATTGAATCATTAACACGAGAATTAACTGATAGATCAGCTCTATCAGATCAACATTCATTGGTGGTGGGTCTCCTAGTTATATATATACTAGTAGTTATAATCTACACTGTCAATTGTTGTCTCAGCTCAAAATCTTCACACTGGGGCTTTCTTAAAACCTGTGATACTAGTAAAGATCACCTGCTGTGTCGTTTAGTTCAATATATACTCTAGTAGTTATAACCTACACTGTCAAATTTTGTCTCAGCTCAAAATCTTCACACAGGGGCTTTCTTAATACCTGTGATACTAGTTTAGCAAACCTGCAGAGACGTGTAGTTATATATATACTAGTAGCTTTAACCAACACTATCAAACATTATCTCTGCTTAAAATCTTCAAACAGGGGCTTTCTTATCCCCTGTAATACTATTTTAGTTATATATATTAGTAGACATAAACACTCTCAAACATTGTCTTATCCTAGTTCTGGCTTTGCAATGTCCATCTTACTTACTGCTTATATAAAGGATCCAGAAGGAATCCCTGGTCAGTTATTCAGAGATTTCTCCTAAATAATTGAGATTCCTCCGAAAATATACACAAAGTTTAGAAACAGATTTGCAATCCATAAGTGTGAAAAACATTCATGGGAACTCAAATTCAGGTTAGAAAAGGACAATTTAAAGGGTTCCTGAGGGTATCCTTATTTAAGCATCTCTTGGATTCCTCATATTTGTATGTTTTTGTCTAATATTCCTTTCTTATACATCATCCCATACTTATTTTACTTCACAGTCTTATTCCCTTGTATTATTGTCCATATTGTAATTAATAATTCATCCATCGAATTGAACTACTTATTTCATCAATCCTTTTTAGAAATTCTGATATCTACTTTTCTTTTGTTGTTTCAACTTCTAAGTTAAGAAAATGAAAAACTGGCTATAATATTTTTTCTTAAAATAAATACACATAGTACATTATTTATGGTATATTATTTGGCAATGTTTTTTGTAGTAGTTTTGTACCTAGTAGTATTAACATAGGTTATATCTGCAACACTTGTATAGTCAACTACATGTATATACACTTCTTATATTTCTATGTTAGCTTAGGAATAGGGTTTCGTTACGTGTTTCAAACATTTTTACAATACATCATTCATAGTAAGATTTCCACCTTTAGATTTACAAGCTTGTTTAATGTATCATTGAAGACTATGCTGCTATTCTGTGAATAATTGGTTAAACACTCTAGAAAGAGTTTCAATATAAACTTCACTATATCTTTATTAAAATGGAGAATTATTCTCTAAACAATAATAATACAATATGAGGATGTTTTTCTTTTAATACAACAGTATGAAAACTATAAATGCAGTCTACGAAATAAGGATATGAAATTGTTGGTTGCCCGAACTAAAAAGTAATTGTCCTGGGCAACCAAACATCCACTAATTTCATAGACTGTAAATGTATTATTTTTTATTATAACAGATTAAACATGAAGTAGAGATAGCTAGATTAAAGAAAGATCTTAGAGAGAAAGATAATGTTGTTGAAGAAAAGTTGGAAGAATTAGCAGAAATGTCCGATAAAGTTGAACTCCTAGAAACTGTAAGTATATCAGTATAGGTAGGAAAGTTTTGTAGTAGCTCTTTTTGATCATTTGTGTTACTGATGATTTTAACTACACATTGGATTTTTTCAGGGCTGGCCACTAGGTAAAGGAATTTAGGGAACAGATAAATGGTTCTATAATTATTAACAGAGCTGATGAAATCATAAATTTGAGGATTTTGGAAAATTATTGTTACATTTAAGGTTTTTGTCAAGGATTAAGCTTCCAAAATCTGCAACGAGTATTCAGCTTCTTTTATTATATTTTTTGTGCTTTAATAATATAGCTTAGTTTTAGGCTGTAGATTTTCTTGTACATGAACATGATAATTTTTCACATAACTGTATTTTATTATAAAATCAAAGGCACCTTATTTTGTATCTAATAAAAGGCACCTTTTTGTAAATGCTTAGGCTTCTTATTAATCCTGATGTATTTCAGCATATAAACAATTACAAGAAACAAGTAAAAGATTATGATGATCAAATACTTGATAAAGACAAAGAAATTAAGAAATTAAAGAAACAGTATGATGAGGCTGTGCTAGAGGACAAAGATTCTATCATACGTGAGAAGACTGCAGAGATAGAGAGACTGAACAAAGAACTGGAAACAACAGCTCTAGGCCCACCACCATCCCCTCCATTAACACAAGACGAGAAGTCTGAACTCATTGAAGAACAGAAGGTAGAACTTGAATCACTAAGGAAACATGTACAAAGTTTACTTGGAAGACCACCATCACCACCCAAACCTGACGATGAAACAACTCTCATTATATCAAAATTAAAAGCTGAAAATGACAAATTAAAAGATGACTTGAAAATGATTGAATTAACATCTGAAGATGGTAGTCCATCTGATGTTGTTCTTAGACTACGTACAGAGATTGAGAAACTTAAACAACAAATAATGGATGCCAATCTATCAGAAGATGATAAATTCTTATTGATCAGAGATCTAAGATTAGAAAATGATACATTAAGACGACAAATTGATGCTGCACTGAAGATAAGACCTCCATCCCCACCACTTGATGAAGATGAAAAAACTGAACTCATAAGGTCACAGAAGAAGGAAATAGAATCACTGAAAAAAGAGGTTGAAGCAGTGCTAACCGAATCTGGTGATGATAAAGCACATGTCATAGTTAAACAGGAAAAAGAAATAAGAAAACTACAGAAACAAGTTGAAGAGGCCTTACAGATACTCCCACCTCCTCCTCCACTGCTTGAAGATGAGAAAGATAGGCTAATTGAACAAAAAGAAACAGAAATTGTTAGAATTAAGTCCGAACTTGACAAAGTAATTGATGCTATTGAAAATGGTGATGTAAGGGAATTGTTGAGACAGAAAATTGACGAATCTTTGAAACTTAAATCTGACTTAGATGACACTAAATATAAACTTGAAAACACTGAATCATATAGTACTATTGAAGCTAAAGATATTGAATTAAAGAAAGCTATTGAAACTGTACAAAAATTGGAAGAAGAGCTACAATCAGCAAAGGAAGTAAAAGCCTACGAAGATGAAATAGCCTTACAAGAGAAACAAGATGAAATTGATGAACTACAAGCAGAATTAGACAGTTTTAGAGAAAAGAGTGAGAGTGCTCTTATACAAAGTAGTGACCTTGAAATGTCATTGGGTAGTGATACAAACCCTAAAGAACTTGTTAGAAGTTTGTCTTTCTACAAGCAGCAATATGAAGAGAAATGCTCGGAAAGTAGGCAATTACAAGTTCAACTTGATTTGGCTAAGCAACAGGTAGAAAAGGTCAAAGGTGAACAGACTGAGGAAGATGCTGGTAGCTCTATGAATCTCAAGGAACAAGATGTTGACCTGAGACAAGAAAATGAACTGTTGAAGAAGGAATTGTTCGAAACAAAGTCAAAGTTAGAGCAATCAGTTGATGAAAGAATTGCTGTTATTGAAAATGAACTTCAAGTTACTAAAGATGAACTAGCTAAAGAAAGACTAGAAAATGTTCAGGCCATTAAAGATATGGAGAATCTCAGAGAACGTAAAGAGAGAGAGCGTAGGGGAAGTGTAAAGACTATTCAAGAATTAGAACTAACAATTGATGAAAAAGATGTTAAGGAAAAAGAACTTAATACTCAAGTAAAACAATTAACTGAAGAACTTGCATTCATCAAGAAACAATATGGAATAGAAGATAAAACATTCAGCAGAGGTGGCGCTCCTAAAGAATTAAAGTCCCAGGGATCATTTGAACTTAGTACTGATATTGAAACACTGCAGCAACAAGTGATTCAATACAAACATCATGCTGATAAAGCTAAAGAAATTTTATCTGAGAAACAGAAGTACCAATCTCAGGCTGTTAAACTTGAAATACAATATGAACAGTTACAGAAACAAATGAAGAAAGAAGTTGGACATTTGGAAGAACAATTAAAGTCTTACGCTAAGCAACCTGATAAAGATGTATGGACTCAGCTTCATGCTACTCAGGAAAGATTAGAGAAAACAACTGAACAGTTACAGCAAACTGGTAAACATCTCAGTGAGACTGAATCCAATCTACAAAAAGTGAGCAATGAGCTTGCTGCAAGAGAAGGAGATATGAGACAACTACAAGAAGACTTATGGAAGACATCAGGTCAGCTGTCTGTGACAAGTGGTAAACTACAAGAAGTGGAAGAGAAATTAAGAATAACTTTATCTCAAGTCAATGAAAGAGAAGATCAGATACATCAGCTTCAAGTAGAGCTTCAACATTCACAACAAGAAGTTGAGAAAGTGAGACTTATTGTTTATTTAATTGGTTTTAATTATTAGAATACTTTGCTATATACATTGAATTATATTATTGGTTATTTTTATTCAACTGTCAGTGGTTCATACATATAACTAACTGATTAAATTTTTGATTATTGATAGTTAGTACAGAAAAACTGCAATGAGTATTTAAATAAGCGATTTGGTTGTATGCCCCTCTGACAGGTGAATGAATTTTTTCAATATGGCATTGTATTTTGGCTGCTTGATGTTCACATAAGTAAAAGTCATATCATAATTGATTTCCAGTTTGCTTGCCATTACATATTTTGCTTTTTAAAGCACCATTATTTATCATGAATATGCACTTAAATTATTAAGAATGTTAAACAAATATTGCAATTATTAGATAGTCTTAACATTTTTTCTGGCAATGCACAACATGTATACAATTACTTTTACTTTTGTGGAGTTAGGTCCTGAAATGTTTTCTACAGCCATTCTCCCTCCTATCACTGATTCTACATTATGTAGGGTAGTTGTCAGTCACTGGCGGAAGTATGCACCTAGTAACTGGTTAACAGCTAAATTCAGACATTTAGCTTTTCCAGGAAAGGTGAGCAGGTTGACTGACCACTATAAGATGTGTTGTAAAAGCGTTAAAAATGAAAAAAAAAATGTTTAATGCTCAAGTTTAGTCCATTTTTAATGTAAGTGAATGTTCTTGATTAATTAAACCATTATTTCAGGTGGAAGAGAAAAACAAAACAGTTGTTACCAGTACAGCTGAGGTAGACAGATTACGTAAAGAACTTCATACAACTAAAGATGAGTTAGAACAAATGAAGAAGAGTTTAAATGAAGCCGTGGAGATGAGTGAACAACAGTTAAATATGGTTGAGAATAAAGATGAAGAATATATTAAACTAAAGTTAGATATTCAACAATCACTAGCTGATAAAGATAAAACCATCAAAGAACAAAGAAATAAGATAAAAGGTATGTCTGAAGAAATACTTGTTGAAACACAAATTCAAAAGATAAGTAGCATTTAATGCTTTTTACAATTCTTAAATTTTATCTCTCAAACAAGATGTAATTTTTTAAGAAATAGATACCATTACTTTCGTATCCTTGCTCAGCTTATGCACATGTCTGCTGATCGAGGTTGTAGGTAGGATTCCCAGAATGGGCTTACTTTTATGAAATTGGTTATGTAATTTCTATTGCCATTCTCTTTCCTAGTCCTACCACTGATTCTAAATAATGGAGGACAGTTGTCAGTCAATTAGGAAAGTATGCATCTAGTAACTGAATTCCGGCAAAATCCATAAATTTAGTCTTTTGAAAAGATGAGTAGGTTGACAGACCGCTGTGACTTATACAGTGTGTTGCTATGGTGTAAAACCCAACAAAAACATTTACTTTTGTTAGTAAAAGATAAAAATAAAGAAATGAAAACTCATACAATTTACCAAGTCCATAACTGAAATAATGATATTTTTTAGAACAAGAAAAAGAACTTGTTAAAGTAAGAAATGAGGTAAAACAAGAAACTACAGAAGTGAAACAAGAAGTAAAGAATAAAGAAGAGTTGATTAAACAGAAAGATGTAGAACTTACTAGACTAAGAGAAGAATTAAGTTCACAATCTGATGAGAGGGTATCAACTGAAGAAGTCACTACATTACGTGCTAGACTACAGGTACTTGTTCTATCACTGACTCACATTGTTGAGGCATTGTTTGTAGTGCTGCTATTGCTTCTGTAATGTTGATTTATTCTTCTCTCATTGTACTGGTGCTGATATTTACAGTAAAATGTGTAGTTTAAGACATTTATTAGAACCTTTGAACTTGGTACAAAGAGAAATATTATTGTTATAAAGCTGGTCTACTAGATTAACATTTTTTATGAGTAAGTTAGCAACATCATTTAGAATGATAAAATGGTTACTGAACATTGCATTTCTATTTTAATTGACATTAGTTTTGAAGTTATTTTATCTTTTTCATTAATTTTATATTTTTTCTACTACTTTTTGACTGCCTTTTAATTGAAAATACTTAGTATGCCATAACTATGTATTTTTAATGAATACCTTCTTGCATATATCTTTATTCTCTTGTATGTGCACAACTTATTAGCAAATTTTGAATTTAGCATTCATTATGAATTTCCAACAGCTTCTAGTAATGTGTTTGTCATGATTTTGATTTTTGATATATTCTCTTAAATGTTTTCACTGGCACACATTCATGGTAAAATGAGAGAAGAATATATCACATTTTTACCTTTTCAAACCAACTCAATCAGTGGTTAAATTAGTCTACAACATTCTTTCATTACTATGAACATGTTGTTAGACTAGTTTTATACTGACACATTGAACTTATATATAGTGATGTATTTATGTCAAATGTACAATGTAACAATATTGTTGTGTTCCATTTTCTTAAAATAAACCTAGTGTTTTGTCCTTTTATGTGGGATCTTGGTGGCAAGTTTTGAGTGAAATATTTTACATTTTCTTCTAGTCATAGTAGATAGTACATTAATTTACAAACTTCTAAAATTGAAGTGGTTTTTGGTAATTTAATGTTTGGCTTTTTCTAATTAATGTTTGTCAGGGATGTGATTATTCATTTTATCTGCTGATTTTGCCTGATTTTATTGACCATTAAATTTTTTTTTAAATTACTTCCCACTGAATATTTTGAGTTTTCTACCTTTATCACTATTGGAATGGTACTTTTCAGTAAATAGCAGGCATCATCTTAGCCCAAAGTCCTAGATGATTGAAATTGATTTCTTTTGAAAATTACTTATTTCATATAGTTAGGCTTGTTTATTTTGTCTTTTACTAAATAAAATAATTAATCAGGCTAGCATTCTAGGAAATTTATGGTCAAGCAATGGCTGTAATCACATCCCTGATTTTGATGTCATGGATTAAGGTTTTGATATAACTTTTTTGTAATTGTTTGTGTAATATTGACTGTGTCTGCTTTCACAGAACCAGGAAGAAGTTATAGTAGCATTGAGATCAGAGTTGAGTCAATCTCAATCAACCATTGGTGAACAACGTAAAGACATAGAAAGTATTAAAAGATCACATCACGAATTAATGAATAATAATGTTGAAACAGTTAGAGAATTACGTAGTCAGTTAGCCGAGTATAGATCAGCTGCTGAAGAAATAGAGAGACGCTCAGCTTCTCAAATAATTGATGATATCCATGGTGATAGAGAAGTCAGTCCATTTGATCAAAATGGAAGACATGTTGCTGGTGGTGAAGCAGTAACCGTTAGCAACAAGACGCTAAATGTTACTAAATACCCTGATGGTAGATCACCTAGGACTGATATGTACGGAGGTGGAGATGGAACTACAGATGATGCATCTAAACTAACTCTTGGTGACAACCAAGAAGATTCTGGTCATCAATCATTTGATCCATCTGGTAGAGACCCACAATTTAGTCCTGAAGGTCAAAGTTTGTCACCGCGCCAACTGAGACCATATGTAGCTGAAACTGTTGAAGAAGTAATGATCAGTAAGGATTCTGATCCATCATTTAGTGCCATACCTTCTGGTAAGATTGATGACATTGAAAAGAGAGACAGTGCACTTCATAGTCCACCTACTAGAGATGGTTCTGCTCACAGTAGTCCTAGATCTGCCGCAAGTAAGAAATCTGATGGTAGAAGATCACCTACTGACCAGTTACAAGGTGATGGTACCACAAGTAGTAGATATAGTCCAACTGTTGAACCTGGTAGAGTTACTGCTTATACTAGTTTAAGTCATCAACAAGACACAGAAGTTAGAACCTCAGGTGAAGATAATGTAAGACATGTCCGAGATAAACCGGAAGATGGTGATAGAGCAACTAGTACTGGTAGACTGTCATATGATAGAGATGATAACATCAGACCACATTATAGTCACAGTGTAGAAGCTGGTTTGAATGATAGACAGACTACAGCTGGTGCTGACCTTTCAAGGTCACCTGGTGAAGGTCAAGGTATGTCAACTGAAGCAGAAAGATTCATTCAACAATTAAGACGAGAATTATTGATTACGAAGACAGCATTAATGCAGATACAACGTGGTGAAAGATTGGAAGGTGATGTAGCCACTCATGATGACATTGATCCTACCGAAAATATTCCTGCCTCAAGGTCACCCAGAGGTCAAAGTTATATAAGTCACCCTGATGAAGATGGGGCTACTTATGAACGTATTGAGAATGAAGAAAACTTGAATAGATTGAAGAAACAACTGGAGAAAGCAGAGGAAGAATTAACATTGTATAGATCATCATCCACACTCTCTGCACGAGATTTTGTGCAGGCAAGTTTTTACTTTTAATAGTACTGTAGAGTAACCTGGGTGCCTTTATATTTTAACATGATGGGTAACAGGTTTTTGTGATTTATGTGTGAAGGTTTTTGGGTACACCTTAATCTCTAGCTTAGATTTAACTTTGAGTTTGCATTATGTAAATTAGGTATGTTTTAATGACTATAATAATAACATAGAGTAAAAAACAAGTTGAGATTATTAAATTTTTGGGGTATATAGTTGTCATTGGTTAAGAATATTTCAGAAAATAGTTGATGAGATTGTGGTTCTATATTTTGTATATTTTGTCAACATTAAATGTTGTAGATCTATACCCACCATTCTTATTTCTGCTTTAGTGTCTATGCTTGATGCTATGTTGTAAGGCTATTGGTGAATGTTTCATAATCTTTAAACAAATTATTTTACAATAATGAAATTTGCTTTTAATATTAATCTATCTGGGATTAAAATATTCCTTCAGCATTAAAGTTAATGTATACTTATACCACAGGATCATCAAAGTTAATGTTCATGGTTGTGAGATTGACTTAATATAGGGACCTTTTTATTCTTAAAATAAGCATTTAGAATGGTGGTCTTTATAGCAAAACTTTACTGTATATAAATGTCCAAAAGACAACTGTATGATTGTAAAATAGTAAAAAATAGCATTAAAAATATCATTATTTTGAAATAACCTATCATCATCATGATTCATCCAGTTTAGTTTAAACAGGCCATTAATTATTATACCCCCGCTTCGAAGAAGAGGGGGGTATACTGTTTTACCCTTGTCCGTGCGTTTGTCCGTCCATTACAAAATTTCCGTCACAGTTTTCTCAGCAACTATAACATGCAGCAGCCTAATACTTTGCATATTGCTTCATCCCATAGTCCCATGTGGTGTCAAGCGATTTCATGCTCCTTGCTCATCTACTTCCTGTTTGTCGCATATTTTTAGATTTTTGCGGGAGTATCACTAGTGAGCATTAGCTCACAGATTTACTTGTTCCTTTGGCAAGGGTAAGGCTTGTCTGTATCGTCTGGAGTAAAGTCTTCCTCCACATGATTGGCAATCTTGAGGGTTGGTGCCATCCATATTTTTACCAGTCAGTCATGCTTAACCAGGTTTTTCTCAGGTTATGTTTGGTCTACCTTTGCCCTGATGTGCAGTAACTTTAAAATCTCTGAACTAGGTGGTCTTAATAATAATGTAGTGGAACTTGATTGTTCTAAACTTGTTTTATAATGTAGGTATTATAATATGAATATAAGAACCATAAATGTTAGAATTTATGATATTTATTATAATGTAAAAATATTTTTTGTTTGAGTAGAAAGTGATGGACCTTAAAGATGAACTATCGAGTGAGCATCAACGTCACATACAAGAATTGTCTACACGGGCTGTACAAGACACAGAAACCCAGCTGGCTACTATGCGTATAAAATATACTGATGAAATTGACCATCTTAAGAAACTACATGGTAAAGAATTAGAGGAGAAGCTTAGAGAACAGAAGTTAAAAATGGAACGTAAACATAAAAGTGATGTTAATAAACTATCTATAAAACATCAGGAAGAAGTGGGTGCCTTAAAATTACAGATTGGAACTGATATAGGTTAGTTTTGTATCTAATAATCATGGTTTTAATATGAATTGATGTAATATTTTGCCTCCTTATAATTTTTTCTTTTCAACTGTCCAAACATGAATTATTTTACATTGACACCATGTTCTTTTTCTTACACTTGTGATAGAGTGTATTCAATCACCGTGAAATCATTCAAACTTAGAGAGTTAAGAAAAAATGGACTTGACAAGGTAATTAAGTATTAAACTAGTTACGTCATAACCACTCTTTTTAGTAAGCAATATTTTGGATAAGTGGTATTCTAGTTATTTAACAAGTTAACCTGTTAATATCACTTATCCAGAATATTCCTAACTTTTCACTTAACAGGTAAATTAAGTAATTAGTTAACCTCTTATTAATGTGTTAGTTATCTGGTTATCTGATCACCATGGGAAAAGTATGGTTATCTCGTGACATCAGGTTATTGTTGAAACTTAATTAAACCTTCTAACGTATTATATAGATGAAAAAACTACTGGGAAACTCAGTTATTATGTTGTTAGATGCAATTTTCAAGTTATTAATTTAGATACTCTGCATTTGTTCAATAATTCCAGTTGATGGATTGAATAAAAAATGAGATCTAAAATGGCATGTTTTATATCTTGACACTTCAGTCTCTAAGTAAATCTTACACCAGTGTTGTTCCCTCGCCAGCAGAGTTGCCCCTCCTGACATCAGAGTTGCCTCCCCTGACACCAGAGTTGTCCCACTGACACCAGAGTTGTCCCACTGACACCAGAGTTGTCCCACTGACACCAAAGTTGTCCCACTGACACCAGAGTTGCCCCTCCTGACACCAGAGTTGTCCCACTGACACCAAAGTTGTCCCACTGACACCAGAGTTGCCCCTCCTGACACCAGAGTTGTCCCACTGACACCAGAGTTGTCCCACTGACACCAGAGTTGTCCCCCCTGTGTATTGTATTGTACATGCATATATAATGTATGTTATATTATATTTGTAGATGGTGTATATGACAGTGGACAACAACAATCTAGATATGATGGTGTAGGGTCTGATAGAACATTACCTAATGGACATAGTTCTTCTACTCCAATGTCAGAGAAATTACAGGTAAATATGATAAGTCATTTGTGAAACTCCATTATACATGCTCAAGTAGGATGTTTATTCTGAAAATGTGCATTTAATGATTATGCCATTTGGTTTCTTTTGCACTTTAAAATTTCAAACATGCTTAGTTGCTCATCCACATCTGGTTTCATTCAAGAGCGATTTATTGGAGCAAGCGAGAGTTCAAGTCATTATCTGATGTCATTTAAAAGGATTTTCAATGGTTTTTATCTTAGCTTGTAAAGTCATACCTTTAGTGCTGTATACTTCTGGGTGAATTAAATTTTAAAAAGCACACATAATAATTATTGTGTAGGATGCAAAAACATCAGTTTTGTATGGATAATCAGTTTTAAAGGTCTCCAATATTTTTAACATATAGAGCCATTAGGTCTTACATTTTAAACCTTCAGCAAAACACTGTTTTCTAGCATATATGAGATGCTTTTCACAAAAAAATTATGATGAAAATCATCGTAAGTCAAAATCAAGAAACATTGATAGTATGGTCATTTTTTGGCCAAACGATTCCAAATATTATTGAATTATGTAGAATGTTGTTTATTTTTTGAATGTCAAAACATACTTATGTTCATTATCTTCCTAATTTTTAACTTAAAATTTTGAATTTTACTTACAATAAGTTTTTAGTAAAATTGTTTGTGAAAAGGTGCAAAGATTTTTAACCGGATTTGCGAAACACAGGCAGGGGGGTGGGCTGGTGGTCCTTTGGGTGGGCGGTCGGGTGGGCGTCTGGTGTCGTTAAAAATTGTGTTAAAGTTTTTTCTTTACCATATATTTCTGCCATTTATTGTCAGATCTTTATGAAACTTCATACAATGATAACATACCATGTGATGAATGGAATTAGAAAGTAACCACAACTCTACCTGCCTTTATTATTGATTATTTCCCTTTGTAATTTTTGCTTTAAAGTTTTTAAATCCTGCTTTAAGGTGGTATCCACATTACATTTCTTGTTAAACATTGTATTGTACCGGTATATTATATTATAGAACATAATGAGAAGATTACATAACGAAGGTGTACAAGTATTAACTATATCCGAGTTAGAATATTTAAATCGTAACCAAACACAACGTGTAGGTGAGGACAGTGATCTAGAATCTATGAAAGCTGGATGGGAGAATGAGAGACAGACAATGTTGTCGACTATACAATCATTAAAAGATCTTCTATCACAGACACATAAACTGAGAGGTCTAGATAAGGTAGATATACCTTTATTTTTTATTATATTTTTGTTAATTGGAATTCAATTGTTTGTGGCTTATACATTAACTCTGCTGATTTAAGAAAAAATTATTGATCAGGAGTACAAAAATACTGTGGTGAATATGTAACCCTAAACTGATCAGTCCCACATTTTGGAAAAATATAACTGTTTGAAATGCAAAGTTGGAGTTGAAAAAGAGCGAAAATTGCATTTTTTGCCCTTTTTGCTCCGCCCCAGCAGTCACTTAAATTCATATCTGTATGTTAATTAGTAATGAATTAGAACATCTTGAATTTGCCTTTGCGCGTAATGGTGAAAAAAGCCTACTTTCACACATGTCGCAACCAGTAAAGGGTTAAATCAGTGGAATTACTGTATGCCCCACTGGTGGTTGAACAAAAATTTTCCATATATTTTGTTGACTTATGCAGGCGTGCTTAGTTTGCATATATGGAACTCTGTTAAAAAGGGTTATAATTTTAGAAAGTGTAACATTTTGAAGTGCATTATGATTTTATTTTGTCCAAATTTTATTTTTGCATGAAGCTATGTTGAGCTATAAGCTTGATATATTATCTTTACACCAGCTATGTTGAAATAAATATAACCTTTCACTGTTCTACTAACAACATTAGGGTATACGGTCATGTGATATTCAAAATTTAAACAAAATCTTGTTTTCGTCAAATTCTTGTAGCAGCCTACAATTTGGATAGATTAGAATAGAGCATAAAATAATTACGACATTTCTGTGTCAGGACAGAACATTACTTTATTCTCATAAGTAATCTTACAATATAGGGTAATTCATATATAAAAAGAAAAAGTAAACAGTCAATTATAGATTACATATAAATATGAGGAATGATAATGTCCACGTTAATCTGTGAGTGCTAATTGTTTACTCTGAATCCTCTGCAAATAATATTTTAGGCACATGACCTCGTTTTCTGCCAAATTCATATTTGTGCAGAGAATTTGGAGCTTATGATTGGAGTTCTGAGGATCAATTGAGATTTTCTGGTAAAGATACGTAGTAGTAATAGTATGTATGCATAGCATTTATCACCAAGTACTGGTAAAATAAGATTGTCCAGTAAAAATCTAATTTGGGTTTTCTGACCACAATAAAAACCTATTTGCATTTTATTCTGATTTTTGAATTCATAAAAGCTGGATAATATAAAAGTCTATTATATAACTGGTATATGATAATTTAATATGAAAAACTTTATGAAATGTATGCATAATTCTATGGGTCAGCACAATACTAGTTCAACTACATGTATTGTGCGTAAAGTTTGACCTGACCTTAATCATCATCAATGCAAGAATATTCATTACATTGAATACGAATGTAGTATTAATGCTCCATTACACTGTGGCCGTGAGGATTATGTGTTGAAATTTTACACATAAACATACTTCTATAATTTTACAATCACTGCCGAAGTGTAGAATGAGTGTGGTACTGACTTTCTTCGAGATATGTGTAGTACTAATCAGATGCAAATGTGGAAGGACAGATCAGGGTCTAACTTTACGCACAATATATGAAGAAGAAATTAGACTCGGTTTTGTGCCAATCCATGGCATTATGTATACATATATTAATGGTCACACTATATATCATCACTGATGTATCTTATATATATCACCTTATCACAGGATGATGATGATGATGATGATGACAATGTAAGTATATATGTATACATGTGTATATGGTAACATTTTACTGGGTGTTTTATTTTTGATATTGTAACACTTAAACATAATATTGAGGGCTGAACCACTATTGTAACTCCATTTGAAAATAGAGGGAGTTAAAATATTGCTTAGTTCAGTCTGTGAGTTCAGCTGGTGAGTGATGAAAGGCCCATTTTGTCCCCTTGTGACTCGTTGTGGAAGAAAAACCTACCTTGAGATTGTGTTTTGTATATTTTATTCTACACTGGTCACAAAATGTTACATGGTATCGACACCATGATTAAGTTGCCATTATGAAAAATAGTTAAATTTCTGCCTATGAAATTACTGAAACTGCTTTGACAAATATGTTTACAAATATTGAGACTTATTTCCCTTTAATTTATAATATAACTATAACTAAATATTTTGATGTAACATTTAATCGTTGTTGTTTTTTTTTTGGTTTAAAACATTGTGTTTTTAATCTGAATTGTTTTTTGTTAATCAAATGTTATCACTGTTGGTTCTAATGGGTTTTATTTTGTTATTGCTAGTGTTTGGTAATTGATTTGAAGTGTTTTAAAACTGTGCACTGATTCACTGTCATGTCACATTGTACGGTGAAGTCAACCAAGATGGTGACAAAATAGAATCTGTTGTCTTTCTCACCTGCTCTATGTCCGCCATCTTGAATGACTACACCGTACAGTGTTACATGACTTTGTGATTATTAATACAAGTATAATGTACAGTCTGACTTGATTAACTTGTTCCTGACTTACATGTGTAAACTGAATGTTTGAATAAGAATCTATCACTTACTGAAATAAGCATATGAGAGTGGTTGTCTGAACAAGCCATTTCATACTGGGTTCACACTGGTCTTGAGAAGTACTTGAATTGGACAGAGCCTTGAAAAAAATGCTGAAATTGTACTGGAATTTAACATATATCTCTCTGTCATAATCAGTGGGGCATGCATTGACCCTGCTGATTTAAATAATCACTACAGTTTTTTCTGTACTTACAATGGACGAAAATAGATACTCGTATTTATGTACAGGAATTAACAAGGATCAAATATTTAAATCAGCAGGATTAATGTATACACATTGACATTCAGAATAAAATTTAACAGTAGACAAGTTGAATATTGTCCGGCTATACATTGTATTCTTCAACAATGATAATGTGTCACTTTTATATATATTAGAATCCCATACAATAACGTATCTATACAAGATTATATATTATCATTGTTGATACATTTACTGTTGTCATGGTAGAGCTGGGCATTGTTTTATAGTTCACTATAATTTAGTAGATAAGTAATTTTGCTTGTTACCATTTTACATTAGGTGTTTTTTAGATGTCACTGTGCAAACATAGTGTTTGTTTAAATGTTGTGCTTTTTCATAGATATTTTTAGAAATTAAATATTTAAAATATTGCAATAGCAACATTTACTATATCACAGCTGATTATAGTCTTCCATAAAAATACACTATAAAATCCTTACTATGTATGTATCAATCCTTGTGTATATTTCATAACTAAATCAATATGTATTATGATATTAATTATATAAACAGCTCTGTTATATTCCCATCTTAATATTCCTAATATTGCATAATTATATTTTTATATGTATATATAATGATAAGTTATGTTGTTTAACCTTTCCCTTGTACTACAAACACGGGCTTGCCACAAAACAATCTAACTTACTCTTTTTTAAAATTGAGTTACGACGGTTTGGGGCTAAGTCTGCCAAATGCTATTTATGAATCCTCTGTTAAAATATTATACTGAACATAGATACATGTATGTATTTATTTATCCGCCTCTCAGTCCATTTGTAGGTCTGTTTTGATATAAAATTGCTCTGACTGACCAACTGACTACTAGTTTGTCTGTTGATCCATGGTCTGTCTGTCTGTCCATCTGTCTGTCTGTCACACACACTTGATGTAGATAATTATCTCATGTACTAAATATTTAGGTGCATAATTTGTTGACTGTTTTATGTCCATACACTTAGTTAATATTATTTTATAATGTAATTCATTTTATTCTTAAATTACATTATATCTTTAAATCACTTTTGAACATGCCTTTACATGAATAAAAGTGCTATATAAATTTACAATAATAATAATAATAATAATAATAATAATTAGTTCTTGGTTAAATTGCAACATGTATTAAAACAACAGTGAGCTCCTGTAGAAATAAACAAGTTTAGAATAATTGAGATATTGCATTATTAGTTATAATGATAGCTGCACACATTTATTATACAAATAATTTACTTTGTATTTACATCACACTCTATTCCAATATCTAACTAAGTTTACTTCTTGAATTCTACCTAGTAAAAGTCAAACTTGTGATACTAAATGCTGTTCTTTACTATTGTCAACTGTATGATAGTTCAGTTAATTTAATATTTATTGAAACTCAATTCAGATCTTGTATATATGTCGGAACCCACTTTGAACTTATTTTCTGAAAGGCATGCTCTGCCTTCCGAAAGTTCCTTCACAGATTCACAATTTACATTGTACTTAACTAAATAGATTTTCAAAAAGTTGTACAAGCAATTTATTGTTAAATGATTTTACATTTTGCGTTTTGAAATCCGTACATTTTTCCTATGAATATGAAATAACAAAATTATCTCAAACTTGATATTAGTTCATCAAGATACATTGACCATAGTTTCATAGGCTGATAAGATAACTTTTGCTGCAACTCAAAAAATATAATGTATGAGTAGAAAATTCATTTTCATTGCATGAAATAATGAAGAAAATAAAAAAAATTGTTTTCATTACATGAATAATGAATAAAATAAAAAATTATTTTCATTGCATGAATAATGAACAAAATGAATAATGATAATATAATTCTTCAAATTTTGAACGTAGAAATTGTAGAAATTTAATAAATTGTATTGTGAAGAAACTTTTGGAGGGTAGTATACATTTACTTGTTAATTATGTAGTTATCTGATGGCAGAAATACACCACCATAGTATTGTACATTATAATATGTTGAAAACTTAGATGATATATTTTGTATATTACAGACTATGGAAGGATCTGATTGGAGAGCAGAATTATTACGTTGTATAGGTTATGTATTTAGTAAAGAACGAGAGACCTTACTGGCTGAACTTAGATCACATGTATTAGCACATCCTTCATCTAATCTAGATGAAATACAAAGATTAGAACAGAAAATTAGAACTATGGTATGTTTATATCCTTGGATCTTTATAAATTGATATAACAAACAGTTTCTATATTTTGTTGTTGAATAAATCATAAGCATATGTTTTGATGTGCCAACATTAATTATCAAGTACTTAAGCACAAGTACGTCAATTTGTAGGATGCATCCTTCTTAATTTGTTGACCCATGGCTCTTACCTAAACAGGTACTGTCAATTTCTCTAGCAAGAAATGTATTTGTAGCTGTTTCACTTCTACCAGGTGTGAATAGATACTTGCAAGTGTGGTATACTTCTGTTGCACGTTTTGTTCGCTTTATAATGAATGGAGTAAAATACTGCCTAGGGAGATTGATAGAATAAGATAGATACCTCTTACCCCATGGCCCATGACCAAAATAAAAGAAAAATGTCTTAAGCACAAATGCCTGAGAAAATATGACATACCCTTAAAGTTATAGATGCCAGAGCTGAATATGTCAGAGGTGATGCATTTTTGCTTATGGCATTTTTACAGCATACAGAGGATGGGTAATGGCTGTAAAGCTAAAATACAATGAGTTTGACATACTTTATTTATTTAGGAATCGCATCATCATGCTGCACTAGATCAAGTATTTAATGCTGATAGACAATCTATGTTAGCTGAGATACGTGATCTAAGAGCTCATGCTACTATCTCACGTATGCATCAACAAGAAGAAAAAGATAGATTAAATGAAAAAGTAACTCACTCTGAAGATCAGGCTTTGAAGAAAGAGAGACAACTTAAACGAGAAGGTGAGAGGATTTATTTTAAATCTTGGTCTATTAGATAGTGTGTATCAGCTGCTTGTGCTGGGCTTCATTTAGAGTTTATTGGCATGGAAAGTTTCCTTAAAGCATGTTTTTGTTAGCTTTTAGCGCTTTTGAACATAATTATATTTAATATAAAAAGAGCGCTGTACAAATGTGGTATATAATAATAATAATAGTATACATTGTTCCTATAAAGTTCAATACTTTATATAATTGTTAAATGTTATTAAAATGTCAGTGGCACATACATTAACTCTGCTGATTTAAATACTTTATTATTTCCCAACATTTCAAACCATATTATCTGGGTAATACAGGGTATAACTGAAGTCTCTGTACACTGTTAAACTAAAAAATTAAATATGAAAATTTTATTACACCTAACAGTTACATATAAACAAAAAATAAAAGATTGAAAACTTAAATCAGATAGGCGTCAATCTGATTAAAACCCTATTGAAAATTCCTTGCTTGCCTACTGTTCTTTTCAACAGTGGTCTATATTAGATTGAATTGGTGTATATAGTTCGTTTTTTCTCAATTGTCAAGACATGAATAATTTTACAGTGACTTCGTCTAACACTCATGATACTGAGATAGTGTGTATTCAATCAGCATGAAATTTTTCAAACTTTGACTGTTAAGAAGAAAAGGACTATACAAGCAGCGTGTTCAGTTACCCTAAACGTTCCGTAACTGAAGTGTCCAAACAACTCAATCTGTAGACAACTCAACCCAAGACAACTCAATCCCTTACTAACGGATTGAGTCGTCCCAACTTTGAGTTGAGTTATGCACGGGTTGATTTGTCTTCGGATTGAGTTATCCCGTACCCGTAACGTTAGCTAACAGTAGTTACTGAACATGTTATCAAAGTTATTGATAGGATATAATCTATAGAGCTATTAACTATAATGTATATTGTTTTAAAGACTCGTGTGATGATAATTCATTATCTGAATATGCAGGTAATGTATTAAAATGTTTAATTGTGTGTTACCTTACTTTTATGTACATACATTCATTAACATGGGTGAAAGTTTTCATGTCTGATACTTAAATTTCAGTAATTTTTGGACCGCCTGTAAACAGCCCCTGTTATATAAGGAAAAATCATTCAAATTTCAAGATTTTTTAGGACCAGAAATTATTCAAATTTCAAGATTTTTTAGGACCAGAAATTATTCAAATTTCAAGATTTTTAGAACCAGGGCCAGAAATTATTCAAATTTTAAGATCGTGATTCCAGAAGAATAGGGTTTTCTATGTAAAATCTTTTGAAATTATGAAAAATTAAAGAACTTCAGGAATTAGAAAATTGTGGACTTTCACCCATAGGTTCCTATGTACAAACAAACACTATGTCTCTCTCTAATCAACTATTATACTTTATAACTGGTGATGTGTCTGTATCATCTTAACTTATCATAAATTATTATACCCCCGCTTCGAAGAAGAGGGGGGTATACTGTTTTACCCTTGTCCGTGCGTGCCTCTGTCCGTCCAACCGTTACAAAATTTCCGTCGCAGTTTTCTCAGCAACTATAACATGCAGCAGCCTAATACTTTGCATATTGCTTCATCCCATAGTCCCATGTGGTGTAAAGCGATTTCATGCTCCTTGCTCATCTACTTCCTGTTTGTCGCATATTTTTAGATTTTGTTAAATGAAAGTTACATTATGATAGTCATATTTCTCACAGCGGGGGTATCACTAGTTAGCATTAGCTCACAGATTTACTTGTTTTTTATATTTAATAAAGGTCAAACTTGAAAAAAGCTTATGGCTGCTGTCTGTACTCAGTCTATGAAATTAGCGGGTGTCCAGTTGCCCAGGATAACCACTTTAGCATTTGGGCAACCAATAATTTCTGTTGAGCAACACAAAACCTGTAAACTAGATATTTAGGGTTGCTCGCATGATTGTAATATGTGCATTGGGATAAAGAGCAACTTTTTACAGTCTTGCAGGAAACCCTTGATATAGTACTTGCTACCTGGTCGAACATCCACTTTCATATCCTAATTTTGTAGACTGGGTACTGACAACTTAATCTATTGGTCAATCTAGTCTGGTAAAGACTGAAAGTCTGTCTGCATGAATGGTAATGTTTTGATCCTGATGTTAATATTGAAATTACAAAGTTGTCATTTTTGGTATCATGTATTTAACAAAGCTATGTCAAAGGATACCAAAGAAATCATTAATTTTCTCTAGGATCTAATAATTTACTTAAATAAGAGAGAGCCGGGATTTGGAATCTCGTGTCCCGAAGGGGGTACGGGTTGGAAACCCAACCGGCGAGGTTATACCCTTCCATGAAAATTTGACAAAAATGTCAATTTCCCTCCATTGATTAGATAATATGGAGAAGTTTCTGGCCTTGTGGAAGGGTAAATGAGTACTGGTTATAGACACTGGTCCCGGAAAGCTACGTTAGGTGCGCTGGACGCCGTAAAATGACCTAAATTTTATTGACACGGCATTAAATCCAATTAAAAAATAAAAATAAATGAGAGAGAATTTAATCAATCCTGTGTTCCATTGTTTTTGTGGAACTCTGATACAAGTCTAATAGACGCTCGGTCCAATGAAATAGTAAAGTTTGTTAAACCTTTCCGATTGTATTAGCAAGGACTTCTGTGGGTCCTAAGTACAAACATCTTAGGCATTGACTGTGGCTGTTATATATGCCAATCTGGTGTAGATTGTTAGGACCATTTTTGTTAGGGTCATTGATACAAATATGTAAACCAATTTTGCTTGGTTTTCATTGTGTTTTTAAGTAAAACCAGTTTATTCTTATAAATACTGAAAGGTCTTCGCCCCAACGGGCAAATACAAGTACATTGACATGTCAGTTAAACAAATATGCTATATTTGGCTGCATGGAATGAATTCAGTTATTTTAACAGTTCTTAAGCTGAAAGTAAAGTAATTGCATATTGCTGTTAATTTTCCAATCAAATATACATTAACATTTTTCATGATGTAATGTTAACCTCACATTTCATCTGAAATAAGGATTTTTATTCACTACCTAACATTATATTCTTAATGAAAAGTATTTTTTATTCCTTTGTGTTAAATGTATATACAGGACCAATATTATTTATACTCGATCTGCTGACTACTCTAAATATTGTTGTCTAAAAATATATTCATGTGACTCTGTAGCTATTTTTTTGTTAACTGTAACTAGTTCTATGATAATTTTCTTTACAAATATGTAAATTTCTGTACAGTTATGTAAATTTCTATACAGTTATGTAATTTTCTGTACAGTTATGTAATTTTCTGAACAATTATGTAAATTTCTGTACATTTATGTAAATTTCTGTACAAATATGTAATTTTCTGTACAAATATGTAATTTTTTGTATAAATGTGTAATTTCTGTACAGTAATGTAAATTTCTGTACAAATATGTAAATTTCTGTACAGTTATGTAAAAAAATTTACAATTATGTAAATTTCTTTTTTTTTAACTCTGTAGAATTTTATGTGTTCTAATAACTACTTCAACACTATTTAAAGTTGTGTTCTCTGTAGAAATCTCAATGTCTATGTATTTCTAATACATATTTACATGTATAAGGAAAATATTTTAACAAAATTTCCTCGAGGTTGATCTGAATACTTAATGAACAGTTCTTTATAAACCTCAGTACCCAGTCAGTATTGACACTGTCACACAAATCTAATCCCGGTTCAGTGGCACAGTATGCTACACACATTATTTCAAATTTAGAGTTTTGGAGAGGTCCCTGATAAAAACCTCAACCTTGCTGATTATACTATACCCTTATACAACAGTGTAGATTTACCTTTATTAAGAAGGTATATGAAGACTTTGTTGATCTTGTAGAAAGGTTGATAAGTACTGGTTATCTATACATGTATATTCAAAGGTCCAGGAAAGCTTAATTAGGTGATCACTTATAAATGACCATAAATTGTATTGGCACAGGGTTAAAACCCAATATAATTGTGTTTTTTTAAGTAAAATTGGAGATTGAAATAAACTTATGTATTGTATGATTGTATTAAAGATTTGCCAACAGAACCTGAGCCAGTTGATTTTATATCTGCTGGAGGTAAGATCTACCACACAACATTAACGTTTTTATTTTTATTAACATTTTTATATCCTACTTTATAATGTAATAGAAAGGGAGGTAACTCTTGATTGCACTTTTTATATTTCCTACACAGTTAACTCCCTTTAGTCAGCATTGTATTCACTTTGGCATTCATTTTTGTCATTGATCATGCTATTGCTTACATGTGAAGGCATTAATATGTACACTATAAAGGGAGACTAATCCAGCACAGAGTTGAGTAGTTTTTGGAGTAAGAAATGAGATGATTTTGTACTGAAACACTAGTTGTAAAGGGAGACAACTATGTTTGTGTTAAGATAAGGAAGACAACTCTACTGGATGAATGTGCTATATATTGTATGGTTTAAATTTTACCATTTATAAAATGATGGATGATTGAATTATTGGAATGGTTGCACTGGTGCACTGGTTAAAGCTTGGTTTAAATCTAAGGGGTTTTTTTGAAGACTATTTTCACTGGTGCTCTACACTGTTTAGAATTTCTGTGAGGGGTTTTTGTTGGTGTTAGTATATGTTCAATTCAAACCTGTCATTTGATTTGTGTATGTATATATTATTTACAGGACTTGACGATCCACTGTCAGTACTTAGAAAGGGTATGCTTTTTTCTAGGAAGATAATTTAGTGTAATATAGTCATTTCGTTAGATAGAGAGATCTTAGAATTTTTAATTATTATATAATAAATTGGTGAAATGTTTTTTTGGGGAAATATTTGGAATTTTATTTGGGGAAAAAATGCTAACATGGTTTAGAAAATGTATTTAATATACCCTGTCTTTTTTATTTTTGGAGTTTCAATTTGTACTACTTATGTAAAGATTGAGAGGTTATTTAAGTAAATTTGACTTACTTGTCCTACCCACAAGTGCTTTATTAATTGATTTTGGAAAATAAGAAAAGTCTTTTAAGCTAAAAGGTTGCCATATAATCCAAAAGGTTGCCATATAATTCAAAAGTTTGCCATATAAACCAAAAGGTTGCCATTTTAGCAAAAAGGTTGCCATTTTAGCAACAAGGTTGCCATATAATCAAAAAGGTTGTCATATTAGCAAAAATATTGCCATATAAGCCAAAGGATTGCCATATAAGCCAAAATAATGGTATTTAACCCAATATCTGATCATGGATTATACAAATTCTTTAATAAAGATGTACTTTCTGGTATTCATTTGTCAGCTGTGTCTTGTTACACCTTTACATAAAAAAATTACAGTAATGATGATTTAAAGTCCTCAATTAATATTATAAAGGTATATGGAGAAGTTTTCGGTCTTTTAGAAAGCTCGATGAATACTTGTTATAGACTTAGGCCCAGGAAAACATTGTTTGATGACCTGGCCTTCATATTATTGCCATTATTTTGTGAATGTTTGAACTGTAAATGATGTTAGTGTCTTTATATAATGTTGGATTGTTTGTATATGTTTTATTAGATAGATAAATGTTTGCAATTTAAGATGAAGTTAGAAAGGTGATGGTGTTTTTGTTTTATGTTTTTTTTGTATGACAGATTTATATCAGCTATACAGTATGTGAATGTCTAAGACAAGATTGTGATGGTTAGTTAGACAATAAGTTAATATGTGTCTGATATTGCTAGTTTATATGTTGACCTCTTTACACAAAAAGGTACCAAAGTGTGGGTTTAACTCAAAACGGATGAAACTCACTCTTTTCTTATATTGAGTTAAGGACTGTTTTCTGCTGAACCCACAAAATTGTTCCTTAATTTTAGATAAGATGGTACCTTTTAGTTTTAATGGAACAATATGATGGTTAGCTAGTGTTATTGTGGTGTAAATGTTGGTGTCTGGTGTTTCCTTTATGTTGAAAAATTTGTTGTTTTCTAAGAATTGTAAACTTTATCATTTACTGATTGGAGAGGTGTTGTATATTACAGTATTAGTGTATCAAACATTCCATTCCTTCACATTCCTTCACAATTAAACAAATATATATGTATTTTTTAAAATGTAGTTCTTTTGTCTTACTGACTAACCACATGGGGTGCTGCTAATTTCCTTGTGCGAATTATTTACCTGCGATAGCCTCCCTCTACCCTAGTGTAAATGGGTACCGTACCTGTTAGGGTCATGCACTGTATACTGTGGCTGCAATCTGTGCTGTATGTTAACAGTTAGTGCGTGACTCGATGATCGGGAAGTTAATGTCAAGAGTCTACTGAATAGTGATACTAAAATAGACTTCAAAAACCTTGTTTTTACTTTAATGATCCATTTGTTTAGTACTTTGAGAGGTAGGACATAAGAGATTTAGCAATATTAAGTTTCAATGGTAGGGAAAAGCTAAGAGTGAATGTGACTTGTAAACGTCATTACTGTATACATGAGTTGACTGAAACTTCCTCATATTGTCTTGAAACAATGCAAAATTCCCCTTCTTGAGGGTATGGGTACCTGTCCTCAAAAACTGGCTAGTGCCCTGAAGTTATTAAAAATATTTCCTAAATTATTATGGGCTATATCAAAATCTGTGAACATTACACGATTGGTTTGAACATTATTATATTATTGACAGTTAAGTTGAGATAAACTGTACATGATTGTTAACAATGTTTTCATGCTTACTGAATATTTATTACAATATTTTGTCAACAGTTGATTGTATGATTAGTTAAATACAATATATGACCTACAATCTGTATAAACTTTAAACAATGCTACCCTTTGTGTATCCCAGTAAATATCTGATAGGTCTTGGTATATACAATATGTGCCGGTGGTAAGGAATTTGGTGATAAGATAAGAAGTTGTGCTACAGACAAACCCTTAGGTTTTTCAACGAAAAATTTGGCGAATAGTTTGGCCAAACAGCGGCAGGTGGGTGTTTGGGCGGGCGTCCGGTGTCATTAACAATTGCGTTTAAGTTTCCAATTTAACATATTTTTTTCTGCCATTTATTGTCAGATCTTTATGAATCTTATAATGATAACAAACCATGTGATATCAGAATAAGAAAGTAACCACAACTCTACCTGCCTTTATTATGGATAATTTCCCTTTGTAATTTTAGCATTAAATGTTTTTAATCTGGCTTTAATGTGGTTTCCACATTACATTTCTTGTACTTTTTTTCACTACAATCTTTTGCTTTTCAAATTGTGAATTTTAGTACAATAATCTACCAAAGTAGTGAAAAATTAATTTTGATATTTTTTGTATTGTGCGACGGCTTAAATTTGGCCCCAGTTTTGTGTGATACTTGTGTAAGCAATCAGGAAAGTGAACCTTGCTATATGATGGCTGTTTATGATAGGTGACTGTTTTTCAAAAAACAACTCAAAATGACTTATTGAGATTGATGACTGTTAAAGCAAGATTAAGGCAATAAAAAGCTGGGTTAGTCGTTAGTTGGGAGCAGGCCTGTATTTCAAATCTAGTGTCTCGAATGGGGTAGGGGTTTGAATCCCACCCAGGTAGTTTATACCCTTCAGTGAAAATTTGAACAATTATGCCAATTTTCCTCTGAAAATAAGGTATATAGAAAAGTTTCCAGTCTTGTGGAAGGGTAGGTAAGTACTGGTTATAGACTAGGGTCCAGGAAAGCTAGGTTAGGTGGGTTCGACACTGTAAAATATAACCTTAAAAATTGTGTTGACACGGAGTTAAACCCAGTATAATTAAGTTTATTGTTTGATAGATATGGCTGCTAACTCAGGGTTTACAATATATAGATAATCAGTGTTAATAAACAGTTAAAACTTTGATTCTTTATCTGACTTACAGTTGGATTTCATGTTTAACTTAAGATTTTTGGTGGATTACATTTTTCCAATAATAATTGATTTTTGTATCAAAAATTGATATTTTTTATCTCAAAAATTGAAGTGGGATTATATGATGTTTTATATTAAAATATATAATTATGAATATACAGTATTGCATTATTGTGGAATAATATTATGAATTGTCCAGTTTGTTATGAAAATATATGATATGAATAAATACTAAATATTATGGATAAAAAGTTGTGATGCAATATTGCTACAAATTAGGGCATTTGATTTAAGATTTTAAAATGAGAAAGATTATGAATACTTGAAGTGTTGTTAATATTTTAGACATTTTACCTTCGATGATGTTTGTAGTCTATGTCTTAAGTTCAGGGCAGCATAGTATCAAAAATCTTCCAATAATTTAACCATACATTATTGAAGGATTTACGACTAAAATCAGTCGTAAGATGCTTGATAATATCAACTCTAGGACTTTTCTTATTTCTACTGTTGGACTTAAACTTTTTTATTGATTGAATAGCATGTACATTTTTCGATATTGTTTAAAAAACAACTAAAAATATTGAATTTTATTTCAATCATTTTAAAAATACAACAGAAATTAAAAGTTATTTAATTACAAGTGAAGATGTGTTCATTTCATGAAACATGTATTTTGTACAAGTTTCATAACCAGAGAAATTTAATAAAATATTGACTCGTGCACTAAGTAGGGTGATATAATATGTAAATTGGATGTTATTTATTTTATCTGCTGAACTCATCCTGTGTTACTGAAATTTTGAGATTTTTGAAAAATTGAGATTTTTGAAAATTTGAGAATTCCTATTTTTGATCATTTTGAGTAGATCATTATGAATAATAAAGTGATAAACGGTGGTGAAAGTTTGGTTGAAACGTTACATAGTATAAATGGATATGATACTGAGGATATAAATGGACTAGTCAGTGAAGAAAATAATGATATATATAAATGGTCGGACAAAGATCCATTTATTCAAGTAGTTAAAGATCTGACAGGTTTAACCATTTTTAATCCACATTTTTTTGCTTAATTTGCATTATTTATATTATGCTTGTCAATTGATAGAGAATTGTTGCCTGTTGATATTAATAAATTTTTAATGTGCAACTTAAAATTTGTAATGGTCAGCGCAAAAATAGTCTAAATGCTTGTAAGTATGGAAGGAGTTAGTTCAATTTTGCCCTGACCCATTTTTGTTTTGAATGATTTTTATAAGGATATATTCACTCCAAAATCAACAGCAATATAATTCAGACTGTATTACATGTATACGATTTTTAAAATTATAAGAAAATAATTGTGACAGTATATCATGGAGTCAGTGGAAAACATTCATACTCAATATAAGAAAAGAGTGAGTTATGACTGTTTTATGCTAAACCCGTGACATGTGATCTGTTTTACAAAAAAAACTGTCCTAGAACTATTGGAGGACACAGTATATATCATACGATTGATTTTATTTTGACTGTAAAATGCTTACTATAGACCTACGGTTAATGTCATTAATAATATGTTAACATATTGATATATTCAAGTTTTTGGCATCCTTATAGATATATAACCTGTGTGGAATGGTTTGAATAGTTTGACTTCATTAAATGATTGTATATTATAAATTATGTCTTATATATACAGTGATAACCTTATAGACTTGATATTGACATAGTTAAGTCTGAGATCGGGAGAGAATTTGAAAATGTGAATTTTTTTTAGGAATATTAACCTAATATTTATTTTTGGAAATATTTTTTTTTCAGCTCAAATGTTTAGAGTTTAATAACAAACTTTTATCTGAATTGTTAATTTAAGTTTTAATTTTCGGAATTATTTTTTTTCAGTTCAACTTTTAGAGTTTAAAATACAACAAGAAAAAGTGCTGCAAGAAGATCTACGTTTAAGTTTAGATTCGGAGAGAAATCGTAGCGGAGAGTTATCCAGTCTCTTAAATCAAGAGAAAACGTGTAACCTTGACCTTCAAACCTCGGTATCAGCATTACAATCTCAGGTGGCTAAATTGAGAGAAAATCTAGAGAGAGAACAAAGTAGATATGTCTCTGTCACGTAAGTTATCTCCCTTTGTTTATTGTTTTTTAAATTTTTACGTAGAGTTGTTTCCCTTGGCAGTCTCATGGATGAAAGTTTTCAGATTTTAGGATTTTCAGCACAAGAGAAAGGTCTTTTTTCTAGTTTGTTAAAGCTGCTGAAAAAGGATTTCAGGTTTTTTTAACACTAAAGAAAAGGTTCTTTTCCCAGCATGTAAAAGTTGCTTGAATCATGAATTTTTGGCTTTTCTGCACTTGAAATAGGTTATTTGTCTTATTACAATGTAAAAAAGCTATTGAAAGAATGAATTTTAAGATTTTGAAAATATTGAACTTTCACCCATGCAGTCTACATAATAAAATCCAAGCTAATTTTTAGATTTTAGTGTTTTCATGAACTTAATGCACAAGGAATTTACTAAGTGTTTTAGATTTTTGCACGTTTTGAATTGCTGACCAGTAGAAATAGAATTTGTGTGATTTTATAAACCCCTTGAAGTAAGACATCATATATTAGAAATGTTTCTTCATGATATTACCGATTGGATTTGGTTAATTTTCTGGTACCAGTGGTATACATATGAGCAGGCGTGGATGAGTGGTGGATTGGTAATCATTGGATAGTTTGAATCCCATCCAAAACCTACCCTGTTGTTTCCTTAAGCAAGAAACTTTATCCTACTAGCTCAGTACTGGGGAACCAGGAAGCAGACTCGAAAGTGATGGTATCATACAATGGTAAAGTTTGAATTTAGTTATTTTTTTGTAAAAAACTAGGTCATGTTATTCAAAAGAAGGTCAATGTAATTTAAAACTAGGTCACCACTCTGTGGTATTTGAGAGGATAGGTGTGTTTAATCATCTTCAGTGTTATGTCTAGTTTCAAATATTAAACTCTATTACTTTGTATTGAATATTTTATTACCGAAGTCTATTGATTTTCATTCAATAGTTTAATCAATGTATTTAAATGTTTAATGAATATTTTCTTTATGGAGTGATGGCTTCTTTGAAACAGTAGTACATGTAAATGTACGCTTCTTAATGTAGTGATCTTGTTTGGTTATATACAGTGATATTTGTTTTCCATTTCTGGATCCTATTTGAATTATAAGTAGAAACATGCAATTGCTGGTTATGAAAATAAAAAAATTAACTAATTAAATTTGTATTAAATTTTGTTTCATTACAAGTAGTTTTTTCCATTACTCTGTTAATGAGACAAAACATTAAACTAAATGAGAGCTTAAACCTATTTTAGTGAAGGTTGTGTTGACTTGCTTTATTGGATAGAATGATAAAGAATTTAGTTATGTTGTCATTAAAACTACTCTTTCACTGATTTGGTTATTTTTTAAGTTTTCAAATTACCTGTCAGTGTTTGAATTAGGAAAATAAATTCTTCTTACTCTATGGGAAGCTAACCTTTAAATTGTGAGAAAATTAAAAGAGAAAGTCGTTAAAACGCACTAAAAAGATCTATGAAAGACGTAAAAATGCACTAAAAGGATCTATTGAAAGTGTAAAAATGCACTAAAAGTATTTTTGAGTTGATGGACAGTGATTTTATATATTTGAGATTTCCCATTGTTGATGATATAAAAGTTTCTTATACAATAGACTATGTCGAAGCCTAACACAAAGATTGTAATGATGTCTTACTTCAGGGATTTATATAAAATTAAAAGATTATTCAGGTTTCATTCATTGTATGTAATATTGTTGTAACATTTACAGCTTAAACCTAGTTTTCCATTGTGTATTACAACCTTTTAATATAGCATATTCCATACTGCAGATATATGAAAAAATTGTGAAGTTCAGCATGAAGTACTATGCATAACCAAGGGCTGAATGAAACCATATTATTATACCCCTGCTTCGAAGAAGAGGGGGGGGGGGTATACTGTTTTACCCTTGTCCGTCCGTCCGTTACAAAATTTCCGTCGCAGTTTTCTCAGCAACTATAACATGCAGCAGCCTAATACTTTGCATATTGCTTCATCCCATAGTCCCATGTGGTGTAAAGCGATTTCATGCTCCTTGCTCATCTACTTCCTGTTTGTCGCATATTTTTAGATTTCGTTAAATGAAAGTTACATTATGATAGTCATATTTCTCACTGCGGTGGTATCACTAGTGAGCATTAGTTCACAGATTTACTTGTTACTCCATTTGAAACTAAAGGGAGTTACATAGGTGTTTCCTTCAGCCCTAGTTATGTATTCCATATTTTATAAAGTTCTGTTATAAAACACTTGTTAAAATTATGGCTATATTTGACAATTTTAAGTTCCAAAGGCTTACTTTTAGGAGGAATATGTCTTAATATCAAGACCTCTGCTAAGACCATCTATTTAGATGGTTTAAATAGGGAAACTTAACTGTTACCATATTTTGTATCTTTTTTGTTAAATGACCAAACATTTGTATGTGGCAGTTTCCATGTGTATCTGTATGAAATATGAAAGTATGGAATTAGTGATAAGAATAGGTTGATGTACACTAATGGGAACTAGTCTTGGTTAGCACTTGATATTTAAATATATCAACATTTTTTGAGCTTAGTAGTCATAGAATGAGTATACAACTTTCACTCTTCTTTTCTCTGAGTAGTTTTGAAATTGCTATAGCTTTTGTGGGAGGGGGGGTCAGTAAAGTATTGTTAATATAGTCTGAAATTTATAACTCTGTGACTACATTACATAATTTATAAACAAGTTCAGCAGTTTAAATTATAAGGGTTAACTGAGGTTATTTTTCTCTGGAAAGGGGATTTAATTCGTATTAAAAGAAAGGGGAGTTAATTTATATTGAAGTTAAGGGGAGATAAAAGGAAAGGGGTGGTAATTTGTATTAAAAGAAGGGGGAGGTAATTTGTAATGACAGAAAAGGGGTGGTCATTTGTATTAAAGGAAAGGGGAGGTAATTTGTATTTAAGAAAATGGAAGGTAATTTATATTAGACATAAGGGGAGGTAATCTATATCAGAGGAAAGGGGAGTTAATTTGCTTTGGAATTAGTTAATTGAAGTGTTAGTAGACTATATTAGTTATTGTGTTATTTAATGAAGTAGATATAGTATATTTTATAATTATAACTCACAGATTGATGTGGAATTCTCTTGTGTAAGTTGTTTTAAAATCAATGATCTTACATTGATGGTGTGATTATAATGAATGAGTATATGGTTTTAGTGTGTGCTTCACTTTGTTATATCTTTATATAAAACACTTGTATTCAAATCCTTTATCAATTATCTATTTGTATTTGGTATTTTGAACATGTTTTTTTTTTTTAATTTCACATGCCTAAATTTCATTGAAAAAATAACCTTATTTAGTAATACCCCAATGCATTCATGAGCAAAAATTAGGGCCGTTCTCAGTATTTGGGTAAGGGGTCAGGATCATTATTTTGTTTAAAAATTTGTGGAGTTTTTTACCCAAATTCATTGATAGGGAATAGAAAGATTCAAAGTAAACTTGGGAAAAACTGCATGATGTCTATAAAGTTTCATAAGGGAAAAGAGTGGAATAAAAAATGCTGAAATGTAATTGTCCATTACTAGCAAACTTTTACAGAAATTCGAGAATAATTAAGATTTGAATGAACTGTTTTAATGAAGATATTACATTAGTATATCGTATGTATCAAAAACATTGTATGTCACTAAAATCAATGGCATTGTTTTGTTGTATGTACATCTTATGTTTTATTATATTGTCACAGGTTTTATATGTATTTTATTTACAAATAACCAACAATAATGTGTCACCTGTTTATAATCAAAGAGATAGCCATAGTGTTGACTGTGCTCCATGCTATTGTAGATTGGTGTATTCAGATTTGTTATTCTAATTTTTGTTTCATTATATTCAGCTGTTAATGGGACATACATTAACCCCTCAGATTTAAATACAGGTTACAGCTTTTGTTTTATGTAAGGTGACGAATTATTGTGGTTGCACAAGGTTCATACAAGTTTTAAAACTCCTTAAAAATGACTCAGATGCATTGATAGATATTTAGGTTATTTCCTCACAAAATGCCTTTAAAATCCTTTAATGTTAATTAATCATGATGTCATCAATGATGTCATAATAGCTGGTTCAAATTTTGACCAATCACTGATAGAAGTATGCGCCTTGGTAACTGGTTAACAGCTAAATCCAGAGATTGAGCCTTTCCATGAACAGTAAATTGGTTAACTGACCGTCATAATATGACTTATACCTGGTGTTGCTACACTGCTAAACCCAACCAAAAAGAAAGTAAAAAATTCCAACCAAGTGTGAACCTAATTATAATGGATCTTTAAAACGGTCTTTGAAAAGTCCTTGAATTTCTGTATGAACCTTGTTTAATACTTGTTGTATTATTTGATTGTTTAAATATGGTGATGGTAGCGTGGAGAGTGTCTCTCTGTAAACATAACTTCATATATTAGTTTGAGTTATTGCCCTTGGATCATTGGAATTTTAACTTTATATAGATATATAATTTGTTTCTGAACACAGCTATGGTTTAAATGATGTATGGTCACTATACAGAGCATGTATATTATCCTATGACTCACAGGGCTTGACATTAAGGGTCACCCTATTGCCCCTGATGACCTATATTTGGGTTCAGACCTATCTTTGGGTTCAGACCTATATTTGGTTTCAGGCAACTGAATATTGCTAGTAATCATTTGATTTGGGCAATTAAAACATGAAGCTGGTTGTCCAACTGGGCAATTTAGTTTAAAATTTAATGTCAAGCCTTGGCTTTAATAACATATGCATTGTTCACTTAGTATTGTATCAAAATATTATATCACATTTACTCTATCTTAAATATATATATTATATCTTTATATAAAGTATTTTATCTGTCAGCATTCTTGGCACTATTACTACTTTATATTAACAGTTAACCCTCACTATACAAGCTAGTGCTTGGTGAGCATTTTATCAAAGTCTTACTACTGATTTTAGTCGTAAGTGCTTCAATGTTGTATTGAACTATTATTATTATATTTATTATATTATTATTTTTACATGATGCGCTAGATAATGCTAAATTGTTTACTTAAGAAAGCTTGATGAGGTTTTGAAAGGTGGCTGCTGTAAAGGTTTCTGATTGGTAAATTTTAAGGGTTTCTGAATAGGGGACTTTAAGGGATTTCCATAAGGTGGCTGTTCTACGTATTTCTGAAAGGTGAATGTTGTAGGGGTTTTCTGATAGTTGAGTTTTAAAGGGTTTCTGAGTAGCAGACGTTAAGGGATTTCCATAAGGTGGCTGTTATAGGTGTTTCTGAAAGGTGGATGCTGTTTGGAGGATAATTTCTATTTATCAAAAAAACTTGACCTATTAGCTCTTATATCATTTCATAAATTATTGATATAAGTTAGTAGTATTTATGTCGGAAACATTTAAATACCATTGTATGATAATCTTCTATTTTGCAAGCTAATCATTTTGTGTACAGTTAAACCTGTATTAAGAGGTCAGACAAAGGAAACATACAAAATGTTTACTTTTAACTGATGACCCTTGAAAACAGATACAGTACAACCTCTCTAGAACAACACCCACTGGGAGGGACTAAATAAAAAGTGTTGCTGTTCAGAGGTTGTTGCTCTGCAGAGGTTAAATTCAATTAAAATTACACCTAAGAGAAATGTCAAAATCTGTTGTAATGCAGAGAATTTGTTCTGTAAAAGGCCACTCTGCAGAAGTTATGCTGTATACATCTTCACAAAATTTTAAGTTTGGAAATATTTTTCATAGCTTGTAGCCAGGATGTTGTCTAAGACAAGTGACTACAACCTGAGGTTTGAGTGTAAGACATTATATTGTAAAAATGTATTATAAGCTTATTTTAGGATCAGGTATTTATAAAATCAGATCATTTATGTACTGGTATTTCTATATATCGGTATATTATATGCAAGATTAGATATTTATTACAAAAATATTAATTTTATTATGTACAACTTGATATGGGGAATGTATTGTCTATCATTGCAGTAAATGCTTGGACATTTAGATACTTTAAGTAGGGCTGCGGATCGTTGAGCATGTGGCGATCTGATCCGAACCACGATACATGTAGATTGATTCACGAATCGAACCACAAATCACCGGTTAATGAAAAACCATACAGGAATTCATATATACAACACATATATGTATGAATATATGTATAAATATAACAAAAATAAGTGAAGAATTAGAGAAACTTTTAATGCATTTTCAACATAGCCGTCTGCAGCGTCATGTGAGAGGTACAAGGAGGGTTTTCGCATGAGCTGAAAATGTGCGGCGCACAAATCACGTTGTAGCGCAGCTCATTTTCGATGGAAATTTAGCTGAATATTTTTTCATGTTTTGTAACAATAGATCGCAATCCGACGATTACGGAAGTGCTGAATATTTGTACTCGGTTTTCTAGTCGGGATCGCAAATATCTGAGTACTCAGATACTCACAGCAGCCCTACTTTTAACCTCCTTTTTCTAGTTTATACTAATTTGTTTTAGCTTGATTGTAAAACAAGTTATTACATTTTAGGTCACTCAAGTGAAACTCAAGTAATAAAAAGAGCATGCAATCATTGCTCTCTGACCACGTTTTTTGTAAATTCTTCAAAGAATGCGAAAAGTCAAAACCAAATGTTATCATTTTTCAGACTCATATGAGCTGATTTCAGAATTGGTGGCTCTAATTTTGTAACAACGTTTTTATATTTTGAGAGCTGAAGGAAAACTATTGTAACTCTAATTGAAAATAAAGGGAGTTACAATTCACAGGTTAAGCGGAAGATGGTCATAACTCAATACAAGAAAAGAGGGAGTTACAACCGTCTTGCGCTAAACCTGCGAATTGTGTTTTGTTCAGCCTGTCATATTAAACCTATCATTGGTATAACAAAGTATATACAGGTTAAATAGTATATTAATGTGTATATCATAATTATGATCAATATTTTAACACTATTGTTTTAATTTATTATTGAGCTAAAACCCTGAATGATGTATTGATAAAATAATGACATACCTTTCATGCCATCATGTTTTATAATCAAATATTTTATACCCTATACAAGGGTCAATGTGATTGTTCTAACACTTTGACCAAAATTTTAATTCTTTAATTCTTACATTGGAATTTTTGGCAAGCTGACATTAAATGGGTTAACCGTTTGTAAAAGAGCCCCTTGTTGTAAAGATTATGGCATTAGTAGTTAATGACTTAGTTCTCCGAGGATTTGTAGATATTAATTCTTATTAATAATTATTTTGGCAAAGTTTGTTTTAAACCTTACAACATATTTGACACTTGTTCTCATGGTTTTGTTTAAAGGACAAACTTTACAATGGATTCATGAATTCATTTTATGTATTTAAGTGCTAAATTCTTTTATATGTGCTAAAACAAGGATAATATGTGTTTGTTTGTGTATCAGTGATGTAGTTTATACTTTGCACTTTTGCCAAAATAAAAAATTGTCAAAATTTACTAAAAATAAGGCAGTTGTAGGTTGGTTTTCTTGTTTTAAAGATATTTTGACTACTAAATACTGAAGCAGAGTAATTGCATTTATATTTTATAAAAATTTGCTTAGAATTTAGGAAATAAACTACAGTATAACCTGAATATAATGATGTTTAAAATTAATCTATTGTTAAGGCTATGAAGTTAAAATTTATAGTTTAAAAATGATGGGTATATAAACTATATCTAATTATAGCTGATGTTATTTGTTTTAATGTCATGCTCAAAGGTAAAATTTGCAATTAGTTTGTTAGTCTAGCATGTGGTTAGAAAATAAATTTCTCTTAGTTTTGGTCTAATGTTAAATAGATCACTGTTCTTGGGTTCTGATGTGTAGTAATTTGACCAATAAGGCTCTCAGATGTTATTCCATGTAAGCACTAGAAAAAACACAATTGTATAATTATTGGTGATGATGATAATGATTCAATCTCCATAAACAGAGATCCTGTTCCACTCGCGTTGTCGTACTGGATCTCTACTTTGTCAATGCAAGGTCACGTCGAGATGAACTTTGTGTCGACCAATCAATGCGTAGCTTTCATCTAGACGAAAACACTATAAATCACATTTTGATTTTGTAATTTCTATTTTTAGACCAAGGTTTGCATGCAAATTTAACAGCGGTATTATTCACAGTCTGCGATTGGGTGGCTCATTTCAAATTGCGTGACGTAGACGATGTAAACAAGTTACGTATCATAACAATTTCGTCATGAATATTATGATGAGAAAAGGTCACCTGAACGCGACCTTCTTTTGGAAAAGGCCAGATCTAAATTAGCAAGTATGCGAGCAGTAAAATTTTAGATCGGGTTTTAATCAGATTGATAATGATTAAGACTATAATAGAAAGTGACAATTTGTCATTAAGAGCTTGTTTGGTGCGGAGACTATGTTAGTCATAAAAATTAAGAAGTAAAAGTTACTTTAATTCTGCTTTTCTATAATGCACATTTCCAATGTCCAATCATTCACAAATCACAAATTTGTGCAAAACTGTCGTAACTGAAGTTAAAAAAAGTGGGTTATGTCCGTTTTTGCGCTAAGCCTGTGAAATAAGTTTATCTATTAAGACAAAAACTATCTGTTACATTTGCTTTTATGTATTAAGTATGGAAGTTTTATAAGATGGAAAATGTTTAAGTCTTAGAGATCAATAATTTTATTGATACATTGATTTAAACTTTAAAATCTTGTATTTTTATTACCATGTAAAAAATAGTCTGTTTAAATGAGAAGATGAGGAGAGCTAACATTAATTATGTATTAAGACTATTCTCTTTGTATTGTCTTAATATCCTTTGACAGTTTAGAGTTTTCTATTAGATTGTTGGAATTAAGTTATCTTAGTTGATAATTCATACTTTAATTGATAGTTTAAATTTTCTTGGCTTTGGTTTCTCTTTGTTATAAAAGTGATTTTTCATGGAAATATTTTGGTGTCATAATTTCCTAGGTATTAATGTGACTATTATATTTATAAAGAAAGGTTCTCGGTAATTATAGGGGAATATATCTGCAATTTTACTCAAACTGTTGAATATGATATGCTAGGTATTAATGTGACTATTATATATAAAGAAAGGTTCTCGGTAATTATAGGGGAATATATCTGCAATTTTACTCAAACTTTTGAATATGATATGCTAGGTATTAATGTGACTATTATATATAAAGAAAGGTTCTCGGTAATTATAGGGGAATATATCTGCAATTTTACTCAAACTGTTGAATATGATATGCTAGGTATTAATGTGACTATTATATATAAAGAAAGGTTCTCGGTAATTATAGGGGAATATATCTGCAATTTTACTCAAACTTTTGAATATGATATGCTAGGTATTAATGTGACTATTATATATAAAGAAAGGTTCTCGGTAATTATAGGGGAATATATCTCCATTGTTATCCAAACTGTTGAATATGATATGCTAGGTATTAATGTGACTATTATATATAAAGAAAGGTTCTCGGTTATTATAGGGGAATATATCTGCAATTTTACTGCTATATGACTGTATAAACTTGATTGGTTTTAAATTCTAGAAAATTAGTCAACTTCTATGTGCAATTTAATTGACACAGTGGAATATGATATTAGAATAAACTAGTGTTGTATAGTTGTAAATATATATATATATAAAAGTATGGATATAGGAATGATGGATAGATGTATGATATGTGATTATATAAACTGTATATGTAAGGATGATACAACCACTACAGGTAGCACGGCTACCAGTGATCTAGACTATAAAAGTACATTGATAACTAATATAGAAATAAACGGTGAGAACTCTAGCGAAGGCGAGCCACAAGATGCCTCGGAGATATATTTTGCTTGTACTGCTAATATATATGAAGGAAAATGTCGACTATTACAGTTTCAGAAAGCTGTAGAAAGGTAGACTTATTTATTGATATTTGATTTTTTAGCCGGATTTTTCAACTAGGCGGCCAGGCGTCGGTCGTCAACAATTGCGTTAAAGTTTTCAAATTTTGCATGTATTTCTGCCATTTATTGTCAGATCTTTATGAAACTTCATACAATAATAACATACCATGCAATGAACAGAATTAGACAGCAACCAACCCTCTACCTGCCTTTTTTATGGATTATAACCCTTTGTAATTTTGGCGTTAAAGTTTTTAAATCGGACTTTAATTTGGTTTTCACATTACATTTTTTGTTTAAGTCTAGTTTGGGCATTGAATGTAAAAAAATGTTTGTATTTTATTTATCAGGACCCCTGGAAACATTTTTAAAATATTTTTTTGTGAGGTAGATTTGTTTTATTTAAATCTGTCTTAGTGTAATTCACATTTTTACTTTAAAAATTATTGAGAGAGGGGGGAAGGCAATCCTCCGGGGGGGATCCACCTGTCCCTCACTGTTCGTGTTGATCTGCCTTTGTATTTGGTAATGGTGGTTTGAGTGTCTCAGTTATTATTAAACCATCAATTAAAAGGTTGGTTCTGGAGTTAATTATTTACAATATGCCTTTGTTGATAGTATGCTTGATGAGTTTTAGTAATAAGAATATTCTTGGTATGTTTCTATAGTTTATTACCTTATAAATTATGGATAATTATGATGTTTTACATGATTAAATATTTGAGGTCAAAGTTCATTGATAAAGCAACATTACTATAGAATTTATCAATATATAACAGTGTCTAGAGGACATTCTGTTGAAAAGAGCCTCTTCCTCTGTGCTTTGATTCTTCTGGGGTGTTGATTGCATCACCATTTCTCTACCAAGCTTGGGAGCCACTACGACTGTTATTTACAACCTATTTTTATCGTAAATATGTTGTTATATTATCGTAAGATCTTTGATAACATGCTTCCTTGTTGTCTGTAAAAATAAATGTTTATATGGTCCAACTAATGGTGTTTATATACATGTTTTATTGTAATTTTTTTATTGGAATTGTATATATCCATTCATGCATATATTAGTATTTTATGAATATATTAATATGATATGAGTTTTTACTGATAGAACTTTTCCATATTATACATGTACTTTATCTCCTATCATATTAGTTATATATCATATTTTTACAAATTACTGGAAATGTACGGTGTTAGGGTGTAGGTATGTACTATTATATATAAAAGCATATATTATTATTTCATGATTGGGGTTTGTATATTAGAATTTATTTGTATGTATTTAGTAGAATTCTATGCAATCTTGAGGCACCAATCAGTTTTCCAAATTTCTTTAAATGTTCATTATTCTTATATTACAAATTTAGAGCAAATAATTGATATTGAAATGATTGTGTATTTTTACTTGTATATTTGTTGTACATACATAATAGATTATTATTATTATTGTTTATTATTAATATATTAGTATTTTGTATTACTTTCATTCAGTATTGCAGGATTTTTTAAATTCTTTCAAAATAAGTTCAGTATATATTGAAACTCTTTATATAGTATTGACTGAACAAGAAGTTCAATAAGTTGAATAATGTAAGTTTATCTCAAATATGCATACAAAAACTACAGTAAAGTTCCACTACAAAAACAACCCTGACAATTTTAAATCCCATTGCTTAATTCAAAAAGAAAGGTCCTTTCAAGAACATTGAAATTGAACGTCTTGTTTGTGGAACTTTACTGCAGTAAAGAAATCATGAACTTAGAAAGGAAGTGTTTCTTATGATTAATGAGATATGTGATATTCTATATTACAGGAATGCCTTAGAAGAAGAAAAGTCTAAATCATTAAATCTCTCAGATTTATTAGAGTCAGAAAGAGAGACACTACATAGAGTACAAGCAGAATTAGATGTACTAAAAAATAGACAGAATGATACAAGGGCTATTGAGGTATGTAGAAATACTCATGTAGTTAGTATGAATTGAATCTACTCTATGGAAGCTGGGGGTTAGGTGTCCAATCTCCGTAAACAGATATCCTGTAGAGCGTTGTTGTACAGGATCTCTACTTTCTCAATGCAGGGTCACGTCGAGATGAACTTTGTGTCGACCAATCAATGCGTAGCTTTCATCTAGACGAAAACACTATTAATCACATTTTTATTTCGTAATTTCTATTTTTAGACCAAGTTTTGCTTGCTAATTTAACCGCGGTAATATTCACAGTCTGTGATTGGGCGACTCATTTCAAATTGCGTGACGTAGACGATGTAAACAAGTTACGTATCATAACAATTTCGTCATGAATATTATGATGAGAAAAGTTCGCCTGAATGTGACCTTCGTTTGGAAAAGGCCAGATCTAAATTAGCGAGTATATAGCGAGCGGAAAATTTTAGATCGGGTTTTAATCAGATTGTTAAGTGTCTGATACAACCTTTTTAGCTTGACTTTTGAAGAATAGTTGGGCTATTCTTCTCAGTTGTGCATTGGCATCTGTGTCTGTGTAACACTTCTTTGATAAATGTTTTGGTGCAACATTTTGACTTTAAAACTGGTAAAAGGATTCATTTGAAATTTCCCACATGTCTACAGGGTTGTTGTTGACACAAATACACTGAAAAGTTGAGCCCTCTGTTGACGGACTGCTTTTTGTTTATTTTTGTCAAAGTCAACCCCTTTTAGTTCTGGCTATCATACATTTTCTTTTTGTTACCAAAGAACTACAAAGACTAGTATGTAGTACTAGATAATATTTTATAGCCAAAGTCCCCAATGTTATAAAGGTTCTACCCAAGAGTGAGTGGAGCCCACAACTATTGCAATGATAAGCTGAAGAGTCCAAAGTCCCCAATGTTATAAAGGTTCTACCCAAGAGTGAGTGGAGCCCACAACTATTGCAATGATAAGCTGAAGAGTCACCAAATGAGTTAGCCAGTTAAATACATTCACCTGTATGCATATTCAATGAGTAGTCACCTATGGCATGATCACTGTACAATAATAAAGATATTTACAGCCCAAGAGATAGGCAGAAAATTAACTTTTGTTTAGTCTCTGGTTAAGTCAGTCTTATTTATTGACCCTCCCCCGAAAAAAACCACCAAAAAACTGGGGGATATGGAAGTCAGCTTGAAGGTCGGTTGGTCTGTCAGTCTGTAGCTTTTCTTGTCCACTTACTGATTTGTTTCTAACTTCACACATATACCAGATATCAGGCAGACATGTGTAACCCATTTTGGTTATGGTTCATTGATTTTTCACTTATGTATGGCCCTTTGATGTAAAATCCTGTTCCTTATTTTCTTAGCACCCAATTTCTTCATAAACATCTGTTAGGGGGATAATTTATCACATTCAGTAAAAGGTCTTAGGTTACCAATATTCTCTACATGTATTACAGGAGTTACAATATGAGTTGAGTTCAGAAAGAGAGAGGAGATGTCAAGCTGACAATCAACATGAGATAGATATGGTAACATTAAATAATTTACAACAAGAATTAGATCTTGGTAAACGTAGACATCATGCCATGGAAACAGAATTAAATGCTAAAATAGGTCAACTACAGAGAGCTTATGATATGGAGAAACAAGCACAGTATGAACTTTCTAGGTATGTATAGTAAGGATTTTGTAAAGATTTTAGCAAATAATTGTGGACAATCCATATTGCATAAACTTCAGAGATGTCTTGCTTGATCCTTTCAGCTAATTTTAGAAGGCGATTTCAATGATCAGAGGTTATCGCACAAAATTGTAATTCAGCTGAACATGTATATGGAAGCAGACTTTAAACTGATCTTTAACTTTTTTGACTGTTTTATGAGATCAATAATGTCACAAGGCCAAATCAATTTTCACTTTAAGCTGGTTAGTAAACCAACTGCTAATAAACTTACTAACATTTAAAATACATTATTTATATGATATGTTATAAAATAAGTGATTTAGTATAGGCCCTGTTATTTTTCCTAGGGCAGTAGTATTGGCCCAAGGCAGAAAGCCAAGGGCTAATATGACCTACTCAAGGAAAATTAACAGTGTAAAATAGCAGTGAATTTGGCACTTTACAGGGCAAATATCGCACAGTTATTTAATATATATGATTACAGAGCATTAGAGAGAGAGAAGACATTATCCTCAGATTTACAACTTAGTTTACAAACTGAACAATCTCAGCTAGAGAAAGCTAACACTAGAGATAGATCTATGGTTGAACATTTACAATTGCAACTAGATACTGAGCGTGCTAATCTTGATGATTTAAATAGAGCTTTACAACGTGAACAGAAAGCTAGGGAAGAAAGTACTACTGAGAAAAATCTACTGAAAGATCATCTGAATCAGGAAAGAGCTTTAAATGAAGAGTTGAAACGTGATCTTGATAAAGTACAGGTTTGTTACCGGATATATTTTAGCTCAATTGTCAAACAAGTGCTTACAACTTAAATTAATTACTTTCAAATCCACTTCCTGGTCCACCAGTCCTGAGCTAGTACTGTAGTAGGATAAAATTTCTTGCTTTAGGAAACAACAAGTAGGTTTTGGATATGATTTGAACCAACGGGGAGCTAGCTATCCATCGATTTCTTGTGCAATGTTGAAACCACATGGTCATGTCCACTCCTTAGTGTTTTAATATTATTAGTTAATAATGTTATTTCAAGTTTTAATGTAACTGTTTCAAGATTTTTAAATTTTGTTCATAGTTATAGGCAAACAAACTCATAAAAATGGGTATGTTGTGCAGTAGGCTGGGTGCAGGGCTTTAAATATATAATGTCTCTAAGGGGTTGGTGGTTCAAGCTTCAGCCTTTCATGAACATTTTACAATAATGTTGATTTTCTTCCATTAATATTAAAGGTGTAAAAAGAATATTTCTGTATTCATTTCCTTACAAAAGTAGGGTTTGTAAATTGGCAAATTTTTCTCCTCATATTTTACCTCTATATTGAATTCATAAATTATTTATATAATATTTTCAGTTTGAACGTTTAGAAGCTGTAAATAAACTCCAGAAAGAACGTGAATTCTTATCTACATTGAAAAGTGAACGTGATCAATTAAGTGAAGATTTACGTAAAATGAAATCTGTGGAAATACAAAGAGATCATGTCAGAGAGGAAGATAGATTATCTAACAAGAAATCTATCCGTGAAGCTGAGAGAGCTAGGGAAGAATATAGAATGAAATTGGTAGGTTGAATATACTAGGGGGTGGGTGGGGGGGCTGAGAGTGTTAGGTATTTGAGAGAAGTGCTGAGATCCAATCTCATTTGGAATACATAGATTTGGAAAAAATACTGAATTTTTGTGGTTTCGTCTGAAAAAAATCATGGTATATGCAGTTTGGGGGGTTCAATAAAAAACTATGAAATTTTGGTAACATGAAAATGAAAGGTCTCACTCTTGTACGAAATATTTATTTAGCATTTAGTGTGATAATTAAAAATCAGCCATATTTATTAAATGCATGAAAGCAATCCTAGTTTAAGCTTAATAAGTCCTTAGTATAGAATTAACAACAAATTTTACATACTGGCTAAACATTAACAAACAGGCATGAAACTATTATCTAACTATTTTACTAAAGATTTAGTCCAGAACTCCAGTTATTGTGGTTTTTACAAGTCATTGCTAAAAGCAAGTAATCATTGTACCAAATTTTGGTAAGAGTTAATATGCATTGGTTGGGAGAAAGATTGAGTTCTGGATAAAGTCTATTTAAAATTATAAAAATATAACTTATCTGATTTGCTAATTTAATTCCTAGTATTAAATCATTTATATATATTACTGGATTGGATTGGACACGTAGGCTGTAAATAATTATGACCTAGGTTGCCCTTATTTAAAAACCCTTAGCAAATTCCTAGCCCAATAATACAACCAACATAGAGTGTAGCCACTGCTAGTGATTATAACATATAAGTGTTATTCAATACCCCTTTGTGGTATACAGTGAAAACAAATACAGGCCCTTCATCTAGTATCCCCTCTAAACCATATGTTTTTCAAAGTCAAGAATTTTTATACCCCCGCTTCGAAGAAGAGGGGGGTATACTGTTTTACCCTTGTCCGTGCGTGCGTCCATTACAAAATTTCCGTTGCAGTTTTCTCAGCAACTATAACATGCAGCTGCCTAATACTTTGCATATTGCTTCATCCCATAGTCCCATGTGGTGTAAAGCGATTTCATGCTCCTTGCTCATCTACTTCCTGTTTGTCGCATATTTTTAGATTTTGTTAAATGAAAGTTACATTATGATAGTCATATTTCTCACAGCGGGGGTATCACTAGTGAGCATTAGCTCACAGATTTACTTGTCTCTTTCTGTATTTATTTTCAATTATGATCCCTTATTTGCAATGGATTTTCTTGTGTACTTAAATTGAATAAAATTAATTTGATTGAAAACCATACACTCTGATGTACAGTCCAGTATTATATATCAATCATTATACATTTGTACTTGTAGTACCCATTTATTTACCTATTTAATTTTGATTATTTTAACATATCTGTATATGATATACCGCATGTACTTATCGTTTTATTTAACCATATAAATGGTAATATTTATTGTTTTCCTCTATAATCTGACAACATTCACTCATACTGTAGATTGGCTTGATAATAAATGTACCTTATGCTTAACAAATTTAAATTTACTTTTTAATTAAAATATCACATAGAAGTCATGGCTGGTCCAGACAGGGCTCAATATAAACAGTTGTTTGATTGCCTCTAACAATATAACTTTTGGTTTTAGCAAAAAGTCTTAAATCATGTCATCTGATCTAGCAATCAAAATATACATGTATGAAAAACTCTCAAATTTTATTTAAAGAACCATTTGTCTTGGCAAGTAAATACTAGGTTTTGGGCTAGTACAATTTATAGTTGTTTGTCCTATTGGGCAACAACAAGCCGCAACCTATGATGATGTAAATGTTGTCAGATGTTACCTAGTGTACTCTATATATAAACCTAACATTGTTTTGAGTGTGTTTATTTATATATAACCTTTTATAGCATGAACAAGAATTAGAGACTCAACGTTTAACACAAAAAATATGTGGTCTTGAAGACGAATTGACTGAGAGTAGAGAGAATGAACTAAAGGCTATAAGAGACCTGGAAAATATTAGAATACAAAATACACAACCTGTAGACAATGGAGAAACAATGGTACAGTTTGATTGTTTTGTCTTGTTCTCCTTCTAGTGGTTCTGATATAGATAGAGCCGTGGGCATAACTGTTTGAATGTTTTGTCATGTTCTACCCCTAATGGCTAGAGCTAAGGGCACTCGCTTGCAGACTAGATTTCAGAGCTTTAGGCCACAACAAGTTGATCATACGTTCTTTTGATTTGCTTGCATCTTAATTTTGACGCTTTTTACGGAAAAAAATATTTTCATGTCCTCGCTTGCTCATAAAAATGTAGTCAAACCGCTATATAAAGCAACTAAATTAAGAGTTTTCTCTTTGCTCGCTCGCCCCATTTTTTCCAGAAAAATCTGTAGATTTCATGATCAACTTGTTGTGGCCTTATGTTAAACTATAGAAATTGCCCAGTGGTACATTGCAGCAGTTTGAATCTGGAGGTCTCAAGTTTATTTCCAAGCTACTGTGGGTTATTCCCTTTCATGAAAATTAAAAAAAGAACAGGCTGTTTATTGTAGAATTTTGATACACCATATATATATGTACATGTACTTGCAATTCACCTTAACACTTAATCAATTTTAGTTAATTATTCATTATATATATCACTCAATATGTAGAGATTGTACCAGAGGTAGTCTTTTAATTAAGTTGCATATTAGATTTAAAATTAATACACTATTTAATTTTTCAAAGTGACACAGAGGATAAAATTGTCTGCTTGATAGATTATATTTTGCAATAGTTGTAATTGACTGGTTCTGTATAAACTCTGTTATAAGGTACTTAACTTAACCTTGTTCAGACAGATTCCAAAAATATTTTTTTCATTTATTCCATTGGGTTTAACACCTTAGCAGCACATTGTATAGTTCATATCAAGATGGTCAGTCAACTTAATCAACACTCTTGGAATGGTTAAATCTCTGGATTTAGCTGTTTAACAGTTACTCAGGGCATACTTACAACTGGTGACTTACAACTGTCCATCATTGCAAGAATCAATCATTGATAGTAGAGGGAATGGCTGTAGAAATTATTTTATGACCATACTCCACATAAGTATGTCCCGCCTGGTAAATGAACCCACAGCCACTTGATCAATAGACTTGTATGTTACTAATTGAGTTAGACGGGAGGGTTGGTTCCAAAAATATCCAGACTGATTTGGTTTGGCCAAATTTCCTGGACCATGGTAATAAAATATACTTTTTACTTTAGGTATCCGATGTAAGGTCACCTAGGAGAGATATGAGTGAAAGTTCTATACAAGGTGTACCAGAAATTCCTGAAAATTATTATGTATATAGATCCCAACTTGAGAGTATGTGTCAAAGTTTACATTATCTTACATTAAGGTGTAGAGAACAACTGAATAAAGTATCATTTGGGTAAGTACCTTTTGATTGCTTACTCTTAATATTTAATGTCAATTGTGATCATTTATATTGATAAAATAGATGATTTTGCTTTTGAAAGTGACATAATTTTGGCATGGATAATGCATGATGTCGGTATGAAACTTTTGGAACGACCCAGGAAATAAAACTCTCTAGACCCAAACATTTATGTTGGACTGTGGACTGAAATTCAACTATATTATAATGGTCTTCTCCTTGATTCACTAGCCCTAAGCCTAGAACTAGTAAAAATGGATTTGGGCTTATGAAAATTACTGATTTCATATAGTCAAGCTAGTTGATACTTTGGCCCATTGCTGCTAAACATATTAATTCAGGCTTGTGCTTGTAAAAGTTAAAGGCAATCACTGTCATTATAATTATTATACTGGAAAATACATGTATAAAGGGAAACAGAATTTATTGTATGCTTTCCAGTGGAGTACCTGGTTTTATTGGAAAAAATGGATATTCCACTGTTTTGAAACAATGAAAATGAATTTGTTACTTTCACTGTTTGGAAACATACTATGATAATATACCATGTGATCAACAGAATAAAACATTAATGACATCTCTACCTGGCTTTATTATGGATTATTGCCCTTTGTAATTTTTGCATTAAAGTTTTTAAATCCAGCTTTAATGTCCTTTCCACATTACATTTCTTGTTATTATATTTTCCAGTGGTGTAGCTAAACCATTAGACATATCAGACTTTGATAAACTACAACAATCATTACGTGATTTATTATCTGAAGTAAAACAACTACAAGAAATGGAAGGTGATTTTATGTCTCATCCATCTGGGTCGGTCAATGAAAGAATACTACGACAAAATGAAGAATTAACTAATTATGTAGCTAGAATTAGTGAGGAGAAAACAGAGTTACGTAATACATTGACTAGATTAGAAGAAGAAATATGGAGATATCGACAGATGGATGCTAAATATCAGGTATTATTACTTCAGTTTATGAATTTAGCCAGTCTACTGGGGACCAAGTCCACCAAAAGTTTCATTTGTCTAGTGACTTAGAAAATGAGTGGTCCAAGGGTTCACCAACTTTTTACAGTCACCATTTTCCTGATTCAATAAAAAACTATTTGCTCTTATATTATTAGTTGGATTTTTCAACGAAAAAATTCGGCTAATAGTTTGGCGAAACGCGGAGGGCGGTCAGGCGTCCGGTGTCATTAACAATTGCGTTAAAGTTTTTAATTGAGCATATATTTATGCCATTTATTGTCAGATCTTTATGAAACTTCATACAATGATTACATACCATGTGATGAACAGAATAAGAAAGTAATCATAACTCTACCTGCCTTTATTATGGATTATGTCCCTTTGTATTTTTTGTGTTAAAGTTTTTAAATCCAGCTTTAATGTCCTTTCCACATTACATTTCTTGTTTATTGAATTTTAGGATGTAGTATTTAAATCATTGAAATGAACAGCATATTTTATCATATTACTAAGAATTCTTTTGGTCTTTTAGACTCTCATTCAGTCAAGTAAAAATTCCATTTTGCTAGATCAAATGTCTAGTGCTGATTGAAAGATGCCATGACTAAAAGTAAGGATCAATCACATGGGTTAAGCAATTCATGTTCCACTTTGAGTGACATGTATATGTTAAGGTTAACTCACTTAAAGAACATTCAGTACCATCGAAACTCACTAAAGAACTAATAGTACCATCGAAATAAATATATATAATAAAATATAGGATTTAAATTGTTACTATCGATTGAATTAATAGTATCATCATATGTTTTCGGCGCAATGTGACCTTTTTGTGTTGGTGCGCCATAAAACACAAACAAACAAACAAAGACATGTATTGTTCGTTTTTTCTCAACTGTCAAAGCTTGAATAATTTCACGGTGAATGAATGCATTGTTTTTGTACTGGCAGCCTAATTTTTATTAAATATATCTTAACTAAAACATATCATACAGCATAACAGCCATTCCTATATTATTTGTGCATTTCCAATCTATGAAAATGTGAAAAATCATACCTCTTCAATTTGCTCAAAAGTTAGATTTTCTTGAAGACAAATTTATATCTTTTAAGATATGAAAGAGTTTCTCATAAACTCTCAACCGTTAATTTTCAATGCCAACTTGTGAAGTTGGATCTAATTGCTTTGGTAACGGAGGTTAAATGCTTTATCGACTGGTAAATTATGGAGCTACTGAATCCATATTCAATTATAATCTGTTTAAATCTACTAAAAAATAATGTCAATTGACTTACAATGTAGTTACAAAATTCTTTCCAGTACATATGTTGGATGAAATGTCACAAAGTAACAGCATATCAAAACTAAATAAATCGGTCTCACTTGGTTCTAATTCACTTTTTATTCAAACGATACTTAATACAAGAAAACATATCAGAAAACAGAACAATTGGTGTTCAATAACTTATCAAGTCTTCTTTCGTTCAAAAAAGCCACCTTAAGTTAAAATTGCAAGTTCCTTTAGGAATAAGTTGCCTGTATTGAATGTTGTCAAATTGTAACGGAAGTTAATCACAAAAGTCTAGAATGATTTCGAAACATAAATAATTCATGCTTATACCCTAAAACGCTTGAAATTCTTGTGAATGCTTAAATTATCAATCCTCATACCCCCCCCCCACCAAAAAAAAAATAATACAGCAGCAGGTTTATTACAAATAATTCTAACATAGGCACGTGCGTTTTCACTCTTTATTTAATGTGACGTCATCTATGCTTTATTATTCAACAAAGTATAGCTCGTGACGGCTGTTGAAATTTTACTCCCCACGTTAAATGCGCAAAGCCGAAAATGGCGCCCGAGTTTATAAGGGTTGACTTTTACAATTTGGTTTCTATTCTATAATTAAGATTTTAATATTTTTTGTTCGGAATAAGAAACACCTATCCGTGAGAATTGTGTAAATAAATGCTATTTTGATGACTCTAAATGACTCGTTTGATGCGCTTATAGATTAAATCACTCGTGCTAAAGCACTCGTGATTTAATCATACGCGCATCACAACTCGTGCCTATATTTTATTAGACAACAAAATATAGACAACTGTTAGTTATTTCTTAAACAAAACCGTTAGATTCATTTACTTGAATAAAATTGTATTTAATATGAAGTCATTAGAATGAAGTCACCAGGGATATCCTTAAACAGAAAAAATAGTTAATAAATGTCTGTCTATACATATATACATATGTGTACATCCAGTATGCAATCATACACTTTCTAAAGCAATTCACAATACCACGAGGCTTGATTAAGTTTAAGTTTTATGAAAAAGGCTAGATGTAGTCCACAAAATATATTGTGACGGATTATTGGACCAATGCAATGTTGTAATTGATAGCTAGTTTTATTTAACATTTCTCTTTACAACAGGTGGTTGAGTAGACAAAACACATAAATTATTTCAATCTTTGTATAATTAGTGATGACCAGTTTCTACAAGAGGTCAGTTTATCATCTATTAAGACTGTACATGTAAACATAGCCATAATGTATAGATTGCATGAAATGTGTTACCCACTACAAATTGAATGGAACTATGCAAATATTGGGAAAAAAACATTAATGCACAAAACCTGTCATTCCAAAGTTTTTGTCACTCCATGTGGAATATATGATAGCCTCAAAATGGCTTGGTCAAGAACGAAAGAAACATTTATACGTTTATTCAAGCTTCTTATAACATTTCAATTCATTCAATTATTTCAGAGCTTTCCCTAAACTGAGTTTTTGCTGTTCAAAGGGATATAGTTTGGTAATCTTAGTATTGTGTTATAATCTTTCCAAAGCACATCTTTTTAATTTGGCCATCTAAAACAATTACCCAGTTTACCAGATTCTTCCATGAAGTTAACTTTGGTGTCAACTTTATCCGCGCTTATATCATTAATGACCTCAATAGACCATTCACCATCATAAACTGTTGCACAGAATAAGCCAATATCAATATTTCTTGCTCATCTATATCACCATGTGTCTAGACAATATCAAGTGTTGTTTCAATTGGTTCACTTAAATCTGAATCAGTTGTGTTTTAGAACATGCACAGATCATCGATTACATTCAGATCCAATACATTACTTCTGCAGTTAAAGTTATTACATGATATTTAACTAGTGGCTATCCTGATTTTCAAATGATCAATGGGGATTACAGAATGTAACCTAAAAGTGCCACTCACCAGGATTATGTACAACATTAACTTTTTTCAATTCAGTCAATCAGGCTTGTATGCTGGTTAATATATCGTAATAAGAATGACCCACAGTTTTCTCGTTGCTTAGTTTTAGCACAATCAAAAAAATCAGAACAATTTTGAATGACAGCCTTGTCCAATGCCAGCGTTCCTATCAAAACTCCCCTGAGAACATCACAGTGGGCCTTTAGGTGACCACTTTTCAAGTAATCTCACGTGACATTGATATTAAAGGTGGAAGGAATATTCCAATAAAAAAGAATAAAATGTTATCCATGCATAATGATGTATTTCCAGTTCATGAGAAATGTGGATATGTAGGTGCTGAAAGAATGTTTTGAACTTAAATATTTGTTACCAAAGACTCATTGTATCAACGTTACTTAAGTCTTCTTCTTGCCCACTTGGTACAAATAATTGTAGGGTTCTTATGTTTATACACAAGGGGTTGTATAGATAAGACTGTGGAAAAAAATTAAAATCCATCATTGTCTTTTTCAATGAGAGAATGTGGGGGCTTTAAAACTAATTTTAACATCCGTTACCTTGGACTTCCTGACATAAGTGAAGAAGACACATATGCTAAATATACTATGCATTTTGTAACCATTCATGTCGCCACTCAAAAAAGAATTGAACTTCAAATGACTTCCATAATAAGGCATAACTTTACGTTATCCCAAAGCATGTGGCTATAAAATTAACATCCGTTACCATGCTATACATAATGGTTTTAAAAGAATATTTTGAGTACTATACCACTTTAACTTCGGTCATATAATTGACTTGTTCCAGCAAAATTGCTGACATTAAATGTCTTCAGTGCTCGCTCAATTATTGAAATAATGGAGCATAGTCTCCAAAAATTATTCATGTAAATAACTTAACCACTGTAACAGCCTATCATGAAGATATTTTTTTCTAAATTTTCGAAACATGACGTTAGTCCAATTAAGCGAGGAACAAACTTTGTTTAACCCAGTGTGTTTGTAATATAGACAGGTCATGATATCTGCTAAATCAATACACAATTGTTAGATAAAGTCACGGAGGTTAATGGTAACGGAGGTTAAGAAATTTAACAATATTGGTCAGTTTTCTAGTTTAGATTGAGTGTAATGTTATCAACTCATTGCGATATATATACACTAGATTATGATCTACATTGACATTTGGATGACCAACGAAAAAGAAAGAAGATCTTTAATTGTAGGGACCAACGGAGGTTAATAATAAATTTTACTTATTATGACTGACTAACTTGCTTAGCAAAACTTGGAATAAAAGAATAAGGATTCCCCAGTTTTCAAGGCCCTGATAAAAAGGGGACTTGAAGTACGAGAAAATTGAGCCAAGTGGAATATTATTGGATGATTAGAAATATCCAACCCAAGGTGTCAAAGTTCGGTAACGGACGTTAACATCAATTTGGAGACACCCATATGAGTCTGAGTAAATATTTTACATTGATTCAAAATGAAGTTTTTTTCACGATTATGAGCGCAAACATATCTCACAAATAGAAGGCAAATGAAAAAAGTTTGTAATTAATGAGCACATTTTTGTAAATATGATGTTTTTAATCACACCTAAGCTTGAGACAAGCAAAATAGCTATTTTTTCACATTCTTAAATGACTATGTAACAAATATGCAATCACCAAAATGTGCAAATAATGTTTAATTTTACATCTAACCTTGTAATGAAAAAATATAAGGCAAATATTACACGGATATAAGCATCAGCTCGCACCTATCGTTAAAAGACATCCAAAAACACCAAATGCACAATAAAAATAGGAATGGCTGATAAGAAGCTTTACTCAATCATAATACACACTTTCGGAAACGCACAGGTGTATTACGACAATGATTTTAACAAACGCATTCACCGTGAAATTATTCATGTTTTGACAGTTGAGAAAAAACGAACAATATATGATTGATAGCAAACTCTGTTAAAGGCTTCGGCCGAAATATTGAAAACAGAGTTTGCTATTTTTTATAAAAAATATTTCTATATTCCCTTTGGAATTACATTGGACAAAATAATATATGGGCCAGGCTCTGTGAAAACCGGGCTTAATGACAAAATTTTTGATTTTTACTTTTTTACATTTTCTGAAAGTACAACATCTCCAATGCATGAAACTGAAAACCTTTTCAGAATGTGACCAATATTAACGATTTTACAGCTAAATGAATGTCACGCATAAAATTATGTTTCTTGCAACAACGACGTTGCGATTTATCCAAAATGACGTCTGACGCGTTGTCATCAACGGGAAGAGTTGCGTGAACGTCAACGTCATAATTATGCTTATAATAAAGGGTACAGCAAACTAAATTTGATATTAAACTCATTTTCACACATATTTTATTTTGTTTTACATGCGTATGTACCAATTTGTATAAAAGCATTTTTTATCGTCAAAAAAATACCGTACGCAACGTATACGTCTGTAAATATTTTTGAAAAATTTATAATTATGAGTCCAATAATTTTTAACTTACAATAATGTTAACAGCGTTTACTGACAACGAAGTCAACTATCAATTCAGTATTCTCTGAACATATTTTTATGTCGGCATAGTCGTAATTTACACGCGAAGTGTAATCATGCAGTAACATTAACACACATTAAGTCCAGAATTCCAAACTAATTATGATGATATCAAGGGAAAAGTCAAAACAACTCAATACTGTCAATTATCCTTATTTTTACGCTATTTATTGATGAATTTTTGAAACATTGATACTTATAGTCAGTCATCATATAAAAAACATAATTTTTATTCACTTTAATTAATGAAAGAGAGCCTATAGTAGTAGTATAAACAATGCAATAATCACACAACTTCAAACAACTTTCGATTTCTACGTTGCGTAGATGTGTGTACTTTATGACGTCGTTTCGCGACGTCATAATCGATGTCATTAAGCCCGGTTTTCACAGAGCCTGGCTCATATGATTGTATTGTTTGTTCTTCTCTTTACAGGACATACAGAGGCGTACTGAAGGAACTGATCATCAGCTTGTGGCAGAAAGAGCAGAATGGGCCAGAGAAAAATTGTCATTACAAATGTCTCTAAATTCAGCTGAGAGAGAAATTGGTCTGTTACAGACTGACTTACGAGTAGAACGTGAAAGACGAGTGGCTGCTGGCATCACTGAGACAAAGGATAATGATAAAATTAAAATACAAAGACTTTACGGAAAATATCTACGTGCTGAAAGTTTTAGGAAAGCTTTGATTTATCAGAAGAAATATCTTCTATTGTTGCTAGGAGGTTTCCAGGATACAGAGGAGACAACGTTAGTTCTACTGTCACGTATGGGAGCTGTAGATAATAGATCTAATATATATAATAAACAACAGAGGAATAGACCTTTGACTACATTTAGAGGTGCTGTTAGAGTGGTTATTGCTATACAAAGGTTTGTTAAATTTTATTGTATTGTCAGGGGCGGATCCAGGATTTTTTTGTAGGGGGGGGGGTCCGAATTTTTCTAGGGATGTTTGTACACATTTTGCAGAAAAAATGCAACCTAATGATAATAAAAACTACTTAACCATTACATCTATGTTAAGCACCAAGAAAAATTGCTTCATACTACTTAAAAATGACTTACAAGCAAAAAACACTCTATGTACATTTTCCAAATTGTAGGGGGGGGGGGGTCCAGACCCCCCTGCCCCCCCCCCCCCCCCCCGCTGGATTCGCCCATGATTGTGAAAGAAATTTTCATTTGAAGCATATAGGAGCAGTAGTCCAGTGGTAGGACACATGCTTAGGTTCTGGGTTAGAACCATACTAGGGGTGCTGCTTATTTCCTTGAGCTAGAAATTTACCTAGGATTGTTTCACTCCAACCAGATGGTATAATTCTGTTGCATCAATTTGTCAGCTGCACTTAGCAGAGATTGATAGATATACAATGTATACCAGTAGCCCATTGACCAGGGGTAACAGCTATAAAGTCAGTGAACATGCATTAGCATGAAACTTAGACTACAAAACACCACTACTTTACTTTTACTTAACATGTCAACATAAATTCCACAAGCCTGACAACTTCTTCATATACCGTTTAATGGAGAAAAATTGACATTATTGTGGAAGTTTAACGGAAGTGTATAATCAGCCTGGGTGGGACTTGAACAAGAATCCCCGTCAGGAAGCTTATATTTAACATAAAAACTTTAAATACCATTCTGGTCATAACTTTAACCGACTAGCACAAAGCATGGAACTAGCGCAAATAAATTATGATTTTTTTAGGCCAGTGAAAATTACTTTTTCATACAGTCAACCTAGTTCATAATTTTGCCTTTACTACATGTATACTGTTTGTTGCAATTTTCGCGTTACTAACAGGTCACATGATCACTATAAATAAACTGGGCTTGTCGATTCATAAACATATTTGTCATTAATATTTACGTCTATTTCACTTTGATACAGTCACTTGCTGTTAAATCTGGTCATATTTTCAATTTTAAAGCAGATGCTGCAAGTTGTTCCTGCCCAAAAACTGATTTACCGCGACATTAAAATAAACGCGAGAATAACAGCAAAGAGTAAATGTAAAATAACAAATTGGGCTAGTGCTCAAAATAATTTAAGAGGATGACTGATATTATTAACTTATTTTGCTGTAATAGTATGGCCAGCCATTTCTGTGACATATTTTTGTTGTAGTATTATTATCATAAATCGTTTTGTTTTAACAGGATGAAATTTTTAGTAAAGAAATGGCGTCGTGCTACTAGAGTAGGTTCAGAAGTTGTGGGGGGCTCAGTGGATCAATCTAATGGTGAGTAAATACTGTCATTTATCGTGTAGGAAATATTATATTGAAGGAAAGTTCATTTGGATCCCTTCAAGTTTTCACAAGGGATTGCCAAAATTTTCAAGTGAACGCCATTTTGAGTATTCACATTTTCTGATTGGATATTGTAGTGAATAATCATTGATCAATTTGAATTAATGACTTGTTACATGTTGAATCTTGTCACTTGAAAAAAACAACATTTATACGACATTCATTTACTATGAAATCAAACAAAAACAACTAAAATTGGACCCCAAAAAAACAAACAAAATGAAAAAAAAAGTTAATATTAAACAGTAGTGATGGGAATTGGAAATTTATGTTTAAAAACAGATATTGAAGAGAAAGAAAAGTTTCACAACTACATGTATATTCTTTTTTGTTTATTCTCACATATCATTAGTACAGTTATTGTGAAAATTTAAACTTTATTATACTATTCTATCTATATACACGATATAAATATATTTTCCAGGTTATGTTCCACAATCAAGTAGTTACTCTCCACCTCGTAACGGTACAACAAGTTCAAGGTCATCATCTATACCACTACGCTCATCATCCTCCCCACCAGTTAGATCTACAACATATCGTTCAGTCTCACCATATCGTACACACTCTCCGGCACCACGGGATACGAGACCTGTCGTACCAAGTCCTAGATATGATATAGATATAAATTCATCATCATCGTACACTTCACCTAGACCTTCTAACCTATCATATGTACCATCTACCCCACCCACCAAGGATTATAATAGTACAACAAAATATACCTCACCATCATCTGGTGCTAGAAGGTAAGAGCCTTAATTTATTTCATGCATTAGGCTAGATCTTTTATATTTTATGTCTAATGAGATTTTTTTAATTGTTTAATTAATACTATAAAAACATTGTACTTATTTATTTTAGCTTGATTGTGAAACAAGTTCTTACAACTTAGATTTATCCCTTTTCAAGTCCATTTCCTGGTCTCCCAGCTCTGAACTAGCTCTTTCTCAAGGAAACAATGGAGTAGGTTTTGGATGGTATTCGAACCAACTTGGAGCTGGCTATCCAAAGATTACCAGTCCAACAGTAACCTTGCCCCTAAAAACATTCATTCATAGACAGTATTTAAATTTAATTGCAGATTTTTGTTTGTTCGTTTGTTTTTACTAAAAGGCCTAGATTTATGGAACGAATCTTTTAACCTAGTACTAAGCTCATACCTTTGTCAGTGACTGACAAATGCCCTACTTGCTATAGAGGTTGATTGGAAAATATTTGTAGAAAATATTACATAATCAAACTAAACAGAAATATGTAGGATGCTTGGAAATTGACTATATCCAGAATTCAAATATGTTGGTTTTCCCCTCCAGTACAAACAAACTTTCACCATTAGGATGAAAACATGTGTACAAAGATCAATAGGATTTAAGCCATAGTTCATGCCATTTAGCAATAATGTGTAACAAACGGACAGAAAAATCCATAAATTTGAATTCCAGATTAGGTCTATTGAACCAGGTCTGGCTGATTTAAATTTATATTTCATTGGTTCTACATGTATATATGTACTATATTTACAGGAAAATATTGACTTCATCCAGTATACCAGCACCCAAGTCAAGTAGTCATGTAAGGTTTACATCAACAAGTGGAGATCTACACAGTAGTGGTAGTGATCTAGGTGATACTGATGATTATATACATAGATTAGAAAGTTTACAAACTAGGCTAGGAACACTACAAAATGGTAGGTATTGGCTAGTTGCTGCTTAGGTTAGATAATTTGACCGGGTAGGTTAACAAACTTAAGAAGGTCGTAACTCTTGACTTGACACACAACTGAGTTAAATCTTAGAGTCCATCAATGTATTGGCTATTATTTGATTATTCATTTAGTATTATTTATAAGTTAACTCATACTTAGTAAGTGGTAAATTGATTTTTGTCTTCTCTAAATTATTTATGTTAAACTACTTATTTATTGACAGTCTAAGGGCCTAATTTTACCTACTTAAAAAGTTCAAATCAGTTAATAACCTTCTAAAATATTGATGTAAATATAAATTTCTTGCTATCTATAGTGTGTGTTATCATTACCTGTTTGGTATGTACATGTACATGTGTACTTTTAGTAGCCATTAATCATTGTCCGAGAAGTTGCACTGTAGTAAAGTTCTGGATGAACCTGGTATAAAGTTAGTGGGTTTAAAACTGAGTTAGTCTAGTTATATCTCTATATAATTGGTATTATCTCTATACTGTTGTTTTATATTGACCTATTTCAGAGAGAAATCTACTCAATGTTTGTTTTTAATGTAAGATATTTTATTGTAGAATTCTCATTATGTGTTTTGTATTATTGTCCAATGTTGTTTGATATGAGAAAAATCAGTGTTTGCATTGTCATGTTAGTGTATTAAATCAAGCTAATCTGGTACTAGTCAAATTCTTCAGTATTTGTGATGATGTCATGGGATAATACTCTGATTTTGATGATGTCATGACAATTGTGATGATGTCATGGGACAATACACTGATTGTGATGATGTCATTGGGCATTACACTGATTGTGATGATGTCATTGGGCATTACACTGATTGTAATGATGTCATGGGACAATGCACTGATTGTGATGATATCATTGGACTATACACAATTTGTGATGATGTCATGGGACTGAACACAATTTGTGATGATGTCATAGGACAATATACAAAACACACAAGGAGAACTCTACTTAAATGTAAATCAATTCTTGGTAGAGATAGTATTAACTGTGAGATATTTTAACATAACCTAAATGTGGGCAGGCAATTAAACCTGGTACCATCTTTGTCATTATCGTACCCAGAGTCTAGTAGGATTCTCGATACTAGATCGGAATCGAGAATCTTGATAACCTCGGGGTACGAGAATGCATCCTTGTATATATACCTGATATATCTATAAAATGTATTGGGATTCTAATTTCAGTGGGGAAAAGATTACCAGCCTTGTCTATTTCTTTACTTTTGTATACTTTCCATGTCTATTGTATAGTACATTTACTTATTAAAAATATATTGGTAAATAATACTGCCAGTCTTGACTACAGTAAAACTCGGATATAACATACTCGCTGGGCCATAGAAATATGGTATGTTATAACCGAGGTATGTTATATCCATATAGAATACTAAGTATGTTATATATAAGGATGAAAAACGGGCCAGAAAAATTGGTATGTTGTAACCGAGTGTATGTTATAACCGAGTATGTTATATCCGAGTTTTACTGTATTTCCTTTCTGAATCTTGTATGGTATACTTACATATAATATTAAAGATGCTGGTAAGATATACTGAGAAATTAAGGTTGTTGATTTTATATCTCTGTAACCCCTAGTTACTAGGTTATGGTTTTAAGACATGCTACCAACTATTGCTTTATTAAAGTCATGATTAGGTAATTAAGCATAATTGGAGTCTAGTAACTTACTGGTCCATGTATGGAACTATGATTTAGTGAAAGCCTACTGGGAGGTCTGAATTAGGTCTGAACATAGAGTTAGAAGTTTAAATAAATTTTGATTTATATGCTAGGATACAAGTATCTTATAAAACTTGTGATGTGTTGTTTGAACTGTGTTGTTTGACCTGTGCTGTTTGACCTGTGCTGTTTGAACTGTGTTGTTTTGTGTTGCTATTATTACATGTTAATATAGTTAGATAAATGATAATTCTTATGAGACTTATGTTGTGAAGTGTGATGGCTGTAAACTGTTATTATTTTTGTGTGGACTATTGACTTGATCAGTAGTTTATGTATGTATAAAAATGGTTGCTATGGTGGTAACTTATAGAGTAGAGGTTGGAAAACCCCTAATATTTGGAGTTCCAGGCACAGGAGGCCGGTCCAGTCCCAAATCAAAACACATTATACTTAAAAGGTTTATAACTAAAAAATGGTAAGTTTTTAACAAAGTTCAATTAGAGGCCTGTTTCTTAAATTATAAATAATTTATTGCACATATTTATACATACACGCATAGCTAAGGCTTTTGGTTTTTTTTAAATCTGTTTAATTGTGATATTTGAAATAGGCCTACAGCCTTATTATTCAGCAAATGCAAAAGATGTTGGTGTCATTTGAAAGAGCAAAGCCTCAGCTTCATGTTCATGTATAAATCTGTGAAATAAAATTATTTATAATTTGGAGAAACTGGCCACTGATTGAACTTTGTTAAAAAAACTACCCTTTTTCAAGTAATATAGCTTAAATGTATCTATAGTGTTGTTGATTTGGGACCGACCGGGTCACCTGTGGTTCCAAGTTAGTATTATCTATTAAGACATTGTAGTCATACCATATCTACTAAATAGTTTAAATAGTGGCAATTAGTTATAATTGTGTGACCTTTGCTAACTTTCAGCTACTAGGGTTTGGCGTAATTTGTTTTTGTCACAATTTTATAGGTAACATTTGTAGAAGTTATAAAATGGAATAAACTAACCTTTCATTCTAATATAATATTTACCTTAAACATTTTATAATTGATCCAATCACTGTGAACACTTGGCTTTATCATGAGCACAAATGTATGTGTTTTTACACTTCTCAGCATTCAACAGTCTATACTTTAACCCATTTGCTTAAACCCTGGAAATACCATGTAAAATAGTGATTATTCTAGAACCCAAAATAGGGACAGCTTTAACCCTCATCATTTTTGCTTTAAGCTTTGTATAAAAACTTAGTTTCTAATATTTGAATAATTGGCAGATCAAGGTTTTTTGTTTGAGTGTTTAGTGTATGTCTGTTATGTTAAGTCAGTACATATTCAAAGGGCTCAACATAAATTTTAAAGTTGGTTGCCTGGATATATATTTTACTTGTTCAAACCAAATGTTGACTAGCAGTAACTAGTTACCTTAAGCCTAATATAGGTCATCAGGGGGGAAAGGACCTCTAATGTCGATCCCTGATTCATGATGTTATGAGAGGGTAAGACTCTGCTATATATCATTTGAATGCTGAAAGATTGTATTTTAACCTTAATCCTAGCCTTTCTATGAATTTTTGCTTTACTTTTTAAACATGTCCTTACTGCTCAGAACACCAGCTTTCATTAGTTAAGAATAATGGGTATGGGAATTGTCTTTCTCTAAAGAATCAGAATAGCCAAAAAAACTTTCATTATAAATTTGTAATGGTACTTGACCTTCTTAGAGAAATCTTCCATACCTTTTTGTATTCCAGATAATATTTTAGTTGTATTTTAATATTCTTGCTTTGTTAGACAAGTTGCGTTTTAGATCAATTCATGTATACAAACCTTTACAGTTGATAAGCCTCATTTGCTCAAGAAACTTGAATATGATGTCTGACATATAAAGTCTACAGTTTTAGTCTGTAGACTTAGTATACTAATTGTTGTTTGTCCAGTGTATTTTAGTATCTTTACTGCAAGAGGTTAATCACAATCCATCTAAAATGTCTTCCCTTTAATTTTAACTTGGGCAAGTTACCTATGCATATCGCTATGTATTGCTTTTTGACCTGCTACTCCTAATTTGATATCACATTTTTATTTCTTTTGTCGTGAGAAGGGTACCAGGGCACAAAGCCATACATAGCAATATGCTTAGGCAACTCACCCCTTGTCTAATTTTTTAATAGCGGGAATCTACTCTAAGAGGTTAATCACAGTCCATCTAGAGTGTTCTCCCCTTAATTTTAACTTGTCATGTTTTGATAATTATTTTGTACAAGTAAAAACTTAACTATCTTCCTTTATATAACTGTAGTACATGTATACTTTATCTAAAGGTTGTAAATAGATGTTCAATCCTGTTATCTTTTCCTCCTCAACATGACTTTATCACATCCCATAGTTTAATATTGATACTTTATGTAGTCTCTATTAATTCAATGTATTTTTATACCCCCGTTTCGAAGAAGAGGGGGGTATACTGTTTTACCCTTGTCCGTCCGTCCGTTACAAAATTTCCGTCGCAGTTTTCTCAGCAACTGTAACATGCAGCAGCCTAATACTTTGCATATTGCTTCATCCCATAGTCCCATGTGGTGTAAAGCGATTTCATGCTCCTTGCTCATGTACTTCCTGTTTGTCGCATAATTTTAGATTTTTGCGGGGGTATCACTAGTGAGCATTAGCTCACAGATTTACTTGTTTCATATGAACTGTTCGCGACTCCCTTTTTTCATTATCAAACATCTTACTACCTATTTTACTTACAAATCCTTCTATATTACATGTATTTTGTAATACTTTAGTAAGATACTTGATAATTCACTGCCTAAATCTTCATTTACCTCAAATTGTATGTAGCAACATATAAATAGAGTTTCAACATAATAATTTAATATTTACTTGACATTAATGTTGAAATAGCGAATGTAGAAAAATATGTAGAAACTCTCCTTTATTCTTATCTTTACACTGTGTTTTGTCTATGTATTCATGTTTTTGATCTATATAACTTAATCGGACAACCCTAAATTGATTTAAATGAACATTTAACAGCTTTCATTTTAATACAGTGAAGTTCCACTTTTGGACCATCAAAATCAATGATCTTTATATTGGAATGGGGACCTTTTTCTCCTTAAATTTGTGACATAAAAAGTGTCAAAACATTACATGACTTTGCTATAACTGATGTGGTCTTTATAGGAGACCTTCACTGTACTTGACATAGGGTATGAAATCATTGATAATAAAGACTGTGTCAGACTTGGTCTTAAATTGCTAAAGAAGGCGGAGTCTGGTTTAATTTATGCTGTTTGCAATTAAGCTTCCCAAAAGACCTCATTTTAAGGTTATATGCCTGGTATATATTCAATCTTAAATCATGTGATAGCTAATACAGTTATTTTATTATTATTATTTATTTAATTTTGTCTCTATGTATTGCAGGTAAAAGAGTCAACTATCGTCAATCATGGCGGTAATTTCATCAGTTGTGTTCAGGATTATTGTGCCATCTCAACTATGTGACCTTAAACTGACCTAGTCATGTGATCAAATTAGACTTTAACCATGTGTTTTATGAAGATTTCTACAATGTTTGGATGTGTTTGACTTGTCACCATGGCAACATAAAGTGTTGTCACCATGGCAATGTAATGTGTTGTCTCCATGGTAAAATCTAAAGCACTGTCACATAGGCAATGTTAAGTTTTGTCACCATGACAACATAAAGTGCTGTTACCATGACGACATGAATAGTTGTTACCATGACAACATAAAGTATTGTCTCCATGGCAACATAAGATTGACCAATCAATATAAACTGTGATATGATAAACTCTGATTGTACAAGTATGGATAAAGTTTCAATATGTGTATGATTGGAGGGTAGATATATTTAGATTTGACCTTGACCTTGTGTCTGAGGTTAAAGATATACTTATAGTTTGTTAGTTGAAACAATTAGTTGAGATATACAGTTGTATTCACATCAGTGTACATTGTATAAGACATAGGGTGGTGGTTGTGTTGAAACCAATAATAGCTTAGAGGATTTGTGTGCTTTTATAACTTATTTAATATCTTATTTATTGCAGCAATATGATGTACAGGTAGAAATTTGATTGGGGTCAAAATTTTACATATATTGCAAGTATGAGTAGTGCTTAATATTTCTATGGGCAAAAGGTTGTGATATTTGGTTAATTCTAAATATTGATGCTATCACATGTATTTTTGATACTTCTGCATGTATATGTATACTGTTGTTAGACTAATGACTGAGGAACTTAAGTACTCTAAGAAATTTCTGCCTATACAATAACTAAACTGTGTCAGCTAATATGGTTGTACAGGTTTAATATAAGGGACCATATATTGTATATATATATGCTACTTAGAACTGCCAAAAACACTTCATTTTTTTGTGTTTGTTATAATTTCAATGCTTAATTTTCTGAAGTTCCTTTCATGTATAAAATAAGTAATTTTTTGTACAAAATAGCTTATCTTTGTCATGGAATATTATGGAATATTACAATTATTTAATTTTTATGACACTAACTAAATCATTTTACTTTAAAGTTTGTTTTTTTTATCTTCATATTATTGTTTAAACGCTGAATCTAAATATTCTGAAAATCTCTTTTATTTTGTCTTCAAAATATTGTATTGTACTTTTTTATTTGTTCATTTTACGTTTTACATGTACTTCACATTTTGCTGTATTTGAAACATTCAATTTGTACATGTATTGGTATATTTGTTTCAACTGTCAGTGGAGCATACAAAAACCCTGCTGATTTAAATACTCATTATAGTACTTCTTAACTCGATATTGATAAATTAATATAATTTACATATTTATGTATGAGAATTATCAAATAAATATGAGTATTTACATCAGTAGGGTGAATATATGTGCCACAGTCAGTTACATCAAATACAAAACATGTATTGTAATAATAAGACAGGTAAATCTCCAGTCTATCCGTCCATTTTGTATTTTATCATGTACTTGTATGTAGTATATGTTTGTATAATATTTGTGTTATATGTAAATTTTCATTCTTGATTTCATAAAGATTTCATCATATGGTCTGTCTCCTCAGGATCTGTTGTGTATAAATAGGGTTCAATTTGAAAAAGAACCTTTTTAAATGGAATGGAATAAAGCAATGGTTTTTGCTGCGAATTCACATGAAATTGTGGGCTAGTTACAATATCAAGAATTGAATTTATTTTTATAATTTTTGTCATTATTCTTAATGCTATCAGAGTATGGAATAATGATAATGACTTTTTTTATTGTGGATAACATATTTGGTGTAATCCAATTTTCAATATGATCCACAATATAAGTGTATACAGATTTTGCGGGTTAAGTGCAAAACGGTCATAACTCAATATAAGAAAGGATGAGTTACAACCGTTTTGCGGTAAACCAGGGATATATTAAAAGAGCTTGGTGTTTGCACATGGTCCCTTTGTATATTTAGTAAGATATTGTGATATGTGGTAGGATTGATATAAAGTCTAGTCCCATGTATTAACTGTGATCTATTTATTTTATTATGACATATTTATTGTTGTACATAAAATAAACCTAAGCCAGTAAAATAATTTTCATGTTCATTTCATTCTCTGGACATTCTTGACTAAAAAATTATAGAAAATGTGACATGAAGCACTGTACATTACTTAAAAGACCTGTTTTACTCATAGTTAACATTGACCTGAATTAATTTACATCATTTTGATAAACAGCATTTTGTATTAATAATTTCAAAACAATGGGTTAGCACAAAAGTAATCTACATTCTTCGTTATAGATATTTTTAGATTAGCTTTATGCTGACCAATTGAAATGTTTATTGTATATACAATTAATTGTCTCATACAAGAATGAAGTGTTGAACTATGTAAATACATTGCGAGGGTTGCCCGCAAGACTGTAGTAAGTGCATTGCGTTAAAGAGTGAGTTACTACAGTCATGCAGGCAACCCTGGATTGGTTGTACTCTGAGATTCCATGATGTATAAATGTATTATTATAATGTTGATAGTTACTGTAACATGTAGTTGATTAAAGGGGGAGATAATCATTATATATTCTTGTTTATATAAAACATTTGCACATTGTATATATTTTGTACAGATATAAAATATTAAATTAGAAATAATGAAATGATATCTTGTTGATTTTTCTTTTTGTATCTCTCAATTTTCTATAATATGTACAGTTGCATAAAGATTGCCTTTACATGGGCTCATAGCACAGTTGGTAGCATGCTGGGATATTGAACCTTGTTTTCTGGGAGGGGGTTCGATTTCAAATCCCACCTTGGGCTGTTATACCCTTTCATAAAATTTCAACAAAAATGCATATGGAGAAGTTGCCGGCCTTGTGGAAGGGTAGGTGAGTTCTGGTTATGGACAAGGACCCTATATATGGTCCTTGTAATGGACAAGGGGTCCAGGCAAGCTGAGTTTGAAGTGACTTTAATTTGTGTTGTCATAGAAAAAAAATTGCCTGTACTATGACTTAGTCAATTCCTGTCAACTAGGCATGTTATTCTGTTCAATGAAAACTGGAGTTTTCCTATGGAGGGAAAAGTTGTCTGCTCCTAGTGGAATGATCAGTAAGTTTTGGTAAAGAAAATTGTCAAGGGAAACTCAATGGGAGAATCTGTGTATATGTCTTTATAAAATTTTGATTAACAACAAGAAATTTATTTTTTAAAATAACGTCCAATGAAAGCAATTGGCAGAAATTTGTCTTAATGATAGTTGGATTATTTGAAAAAATCACCATGCTTGGTCGAAAAGATTCAGAATTTATACTGGAAACTAGATGTAAGAATGGAAGTCCCATTCTGTGATCATAAGATAAATATATAAGATTATATCCGCCATTTTATCCTGTTCACAGTTCTTCACAATGAGACTTGGAAAGAAGACACATCCTCAAGTTGAGCTATTTCTTACAACAGAATTCTTGGTTATACATCTATGTGGTATGGAATGAGATTTTGGGGGTTATGAACATAAAATATTACTATTTGAGTAATGATATTACTAAGATGGTATAAACATTTAATCATGTTATAACTAATTCGACATGCAGAGGATCTGCATTAAATGAGCCAACGTTTGAGGTGCATTTTTTAAATTTTCAGAATCGACTGTGAACCCAAAACTAAGCAGATTTCAGATGTGCATAAATCTGTAGTCACTTTTAAAGTCATAAACACCAAGGCCTCATTCCATGCCACATATATACTAGGACGAAAAAGAAACGCCGGGTAACCTATAATGATTGTTTTAAGGGATAAATTGTATTATTGGATTATTATATTTATTTTTGTATGAAATGTCATCTGTATGGAACCAGCTGTTGAAGTTTCAATCGATTTCCGATGCTGATTATGTGAAAAAATACCCCCTTTTAACGATGACCCTTCTTGTTTTGCGAAACACGGCCGGACATGTGTTGCATATTTTATGTACCCGGCGTTTCTTTTTCGTCCTAGTATACATTACACTGGTTAAAAGATAAGTGTAATTAAGAACAAGACCGTCCGGCTAGCTCAGTTGGTAGCACGCAAGTCTACTGATCGAGGGGTCGTGGGTTCGATTCCCGGCGGGGCATACTTCCGTGGAGCTTGGTCATGAAATTATTTCTACGGCCATTCTCCTTCCTACCAATGATTTTTAATTATGTAGGGCAGTTGTCAGTCACTGACGAAAGTATGCGCTTAGTAGTCGGTTAACAGCTTAATCCAGAGATTTAGCCTTTTCGAGAGGAGTGAGTAGGTTGACTGACCGCCGTTATATGACCTTATATGTGTTGCTACGGCGTTAAACCCAACAAAAACAAACAAAACAAGAACAAGACCATGTACCACGGTGTCAATACCACGTGACTATGACATACAGTAAAAACAGAAAAACTTCGCCTCGACTCAAGTTTTAAATAGCTGTATTATTTTATTCTTGTCAGATTTACATGATACCTACTCGAGGCTTAGCAGAAAAATGTAAACTATTTGCTGCGCATCACATCTCCAATGCCAATTTACTTTGTGCTAATACCCTGGAAAACCTACCAACGATTTTCCCATTCAAAAAAGGCCGACAGCTTGTCACTGTAGCACTTTGAAAAGAAATAGCGATGATAGCAAAAATACATTATTTTGGCCCAAGATCGACTTTTTCCGTGATCTATACATCAGTCGTTTTTTAGGCTGAAAAAAAAACTTTCTCTGTGAGCGGGTCCAATTGGGCCAACAACGATAGGACAGTGTGATTTCATAAACAATAGTTGGACGCAAGTCAAGAAACCCGATGCCATCAATATCATTATTCTCTATATAAATGAACACTGAAAGCTAAAATTGTCTTAACAATGCGAATCATTCATTCAGTTGACCAGTTTTCTATGTCTTCAAACTTTAAATTGTCACTACATGGTCGCTTTAAATCATTGGAATGAACGATAGTGTGGTTTAAAGTAATGTTTATTGCTATAAACGGACTTATAAACGTATGTACATGTACTTGCACAGCATATTCATGTTAACTTGTACAATACATTTGACAGTATTTGTATAATTATGCACCCCAATTTGCATGGTTCAAAACATTTGTTTTCATTTAATACATGTAATTATTTATATATTTTTTATATTTTATACCGTATTTTTTCTCCTTTTAATGACGCTTCCACTTATATCAGTTTAGTGTTCAATAAGTGAATTTAAGTGCAACAAAATAATGGTTTAAAATGGCATTATTTAGACGAATTAGTGCTTATGTCATACATTGTAAAATATAAGTTATTACATATATAAGATGGATTTTGAGCCGATTAAGAGCATCCTATTAGTTCAGCAAGTATTAGTTTAACAGCTACGTCTTTCTGCATGCTAGTTTTGTTATGTTTCCTAGCGCCATGGTTAACAAAATTAGGAACTTAAGTAACATAAGGGGCTTAATTGATTAATTGATAATAGTACTGAATACACTGATGTTACAGAGAAATCAGTGAAAAGTTTTACTGCTACGCACCATTATAATATTTAGTTATGGTAACTCTAATCTAATTATCCTCTTTCATTTATAATGAAGTGACTTACTTAATACATAAACAATTACATACCATTTACTATGTGCTGTATTTCTCTTTAAGTGACACACATCGCTACCATGGCAACTAAACCTCAGAAGAAACGCACTGAAAACCCTCATTGCAAACGACACAATGGAGAACCAATCACAGTGTATTCTGTTCAACACGGAAAGTGCATGTGCTTGAAATGTGCAATGGAACAACATGACAACCTAAGTGACTTCATGCCAATTTCTGAAGGTGTTGAACTGCTGAAATCAGCAGGTAAAAATCTTGTAGAAGAAATAACTTTAATGTCTGAAACGACACGCTCAATGAAGAAAGAAAGGCAAAACACCATTGAAAATCTTAGAAAATCAGATAAAAACATACGTGCACAGATAAGAAAGACAAGGGATAGTTTCAACAGGCATCTAGATATAATAGAACAAAAGATGACAGGGAATCTTAAAACTATACTAGAAAAAAGTGAGAGATCATTTTTGAAAGATCAAAATGATATCTATAATTTAGAAGCCCAACTTAAAAAGATGAAAGAAAGCGTCGAGCTATCAATGAAAACCGGAAGTTCAATTGACCTTATCACTGGTGTCACAAACGAAAGAAATGCATTCCACCAGAAAAAGTTGAATATACGGTCTCTACAACAGAACATGCCGCCGAAAATCATACAATACAAAATATCATCAGCAGTATTAGAATTTATTGAAAACGTTAAAGAATTTGGTCAAGTCTCCTTACAGACGATTGGTGATGAGAATGAAGATATTCTTGATAATGATATTGAACTTAATCAAGGAACAGAACTTAAAATAAGACATAGGAAATCTTATTCATTTCCAGGCTCTAATGCAATGTCACCTGTGTCGTTCAGAACTCATAACGCTGTATCCCCTAGGCATACACATGGAAGTCCATTTGACAATCGCTCAATGCAGAAATACGGAATTCACGCTTCTAATCCTTATCATCCAATGAATGAACAATTCGATGGAAAGATGAACAACAACCTCACCTGGAAAGAACATAGACGCGCTGATTTTGCCGGCGACAATGATGATTTTGAAGGTGTAAGAGATGACCCATTTATATTAAGTGCAGACCATGGTAATACTTGTAATTTAACGGGAGTGACCTCCCTCACCAACGGCCAAATAGTTGTTTGTGATAGTAAACACAAATCTCTACAGCTCATAGACCGTCAAAGTGAGATACTTGATGAACTGGTGTTCCATTACAAACCATGCAGCATCGCGTCTATTTCTGAAAACGAAGTAGTCGTAAGTTTCATTGATAAAGATTTCATAAGTATTTTCACAGCGACTGCGCGCGCATTACGTCATGTCCGAAATTTATCAGTAAGCGGAAGAGGCGGGAGTTACAGTCTTGCTTACAGCAGAAAAAAGATTGCAGTGTGTCGGCGTGGTGAAATTCGAATTATCGCATTGGAAAATGGAGATTTAATCTATCGTATACAAATAGATTCACATTTTCCACAAATAGCAATGTCAGATGGTGGTAGTAAGATTTACCTTTCGGATTTTGTCGCAGGAAAAGTGATATGCATGAATGAACAAGGAAAAACAAAATGGGAGTATGGACAAGAAGATTTAGAACCGTGTAGCCTAACTGTAGATTTAAACCAACTATTTGTCGCTGACGTAAAGGGTAAAATATTAGTCATGTCGACATATGGAGTTCTTGTTCGTGTCGTTCAATGTCAAGGTCATCTGCAAGCTATTTCTGTTGATCCCAACACAGGAACATTGCTTATAACTTTAGAAAATTCTAGAGACAAGAAAAAGTCAAGGTCCATTAAAATCAGGAATATATAAGTCACAAGCTGTTCTGTTAAGTAACAGAGGCAAAATAGTAAGTTTGAAAACAGCAGACGGATAGTTTTTGGAAGACATGCTACATGGTTTTATTGTTACAGATGATGGGCAACGTTGACGTTTAAAGGTCTTCTTTTCTCACGCTCATGCTCCATTTCTTTTTCTCCACTTCAGGCCTTCTCTGTTTAAAGCCACTGTTTGAATTTTTTTAATGCATTGTATATTCAATCTACATATTATCACGTTTCATGATTTGAGGAAATAAAGGTTTGTTTTATTCTTTTCTGTTCTGGCAGCATTGTAGAAATACTGATGTATGCAAATCCAATTTCTTGACTATCTAACGCTTAAACCGTGGTACACCTTTTTATTTATTTTAAAAGTTCCTTTACTTTCGTCTTGTTTAATATACAGCCTTAACTTCCGGATCATCTAATAATTATATATAACCTGGTGTTGATAGCGCAGATGGTAGCGCGCCGGGATTTGGAATCTTGTGCCCGACGGTGCGGGTTCGAATCCCACCCGGGAAGGTTAAACCCTTCCATGAAAATTTGACAAATTTTCATGGAAGGGTATGACCTTCCCGGGTCGGATTCGAACCCGCACCCCCTCGGGCACGAGTATCCAAATCCCGGCGCGCTACCAACTGCGCTATCGACCCGGGATATAACATGTTGTTTCATGTACCTGTGAGATAACAGTACAGCTGGGTTTCCACTGGCAACATATGAAGCGTAAACATAAACAAAAATAACAATACTAATATATCCACGGGGCATGCATTATGTAACAGTAGGTTCAAAACACATTAGCAATAAGCCTTAAAGATTCTCAAAATAATTGGATAAAACATTTTTTTGTGATATTCTTCTAAAAACAATGCACAGTTGACGTAAAGTATGTGAGTAAGTGTTCCAAAACTTTTTGGAAAGTGTTCCAAATCTCATTGTTCAAAATAAGTGTTCTAATTCTCATTGGAAAAAGTGTTCCAAAACTCTTTAGAAATTGTTCAAGATCTCTTTGGAAATACGTGTTCTAAAACTCGTTGGAAATTGTTCAAAATCTCTTTGCAAAAAAGTATTTCAAAGATCTTTGGAAAATGTTCAAAATGTTACCAACGTAAATCACGTGACTATATTGCTTGATACGGGAACAAGTTAAATATTTCATTCATAATTTTTCATGAATGAAATCAATGTAGGCCTATACAATTCAATTGTTCACAAAAGCGTCAATATTTGGTGTCACTATAATTTTTTAGAAGAAAGATGTAGGAAAGAAACGTATAGACAGGTATATATCGAGTTTTGAATAATATAGAACTATTTCCTGGCGAGCGGAAAATGGACCACACACTTTGTCGCAGTGCTGGAATGTCGCTAATACCTTCGACTGTTGATAACAGTCTTGCTAAAAATCATTTATAATTTATTGATGTGAGTCTTATATGCATTATTTATAACTGTTTGAAATAGAATACACATAAAAGTTCAATAAGTGAGCAATTTTTATATTACAAGTCTTTTATTATACATGTGAATAAAAACATTAAATAATAACATAGATGTACTCGTAGTTTATCATTTTATCTTTCAATGCGAATAAAAAATGTTTCAAAACAGTATGCATGTATTCTGATAAAGTGACAGTTTTAAACGTTTAGACTATTGATTGTTTCTTAGTCATTATAATTGTTGAAACCTTTGTTACTTGTACATTATCAGAGTATACAAATGTGTTTGAATTATAAACTTATGAACATTGTACATAAAATTAAATTTTGATTAAAACAAAAGCATGGTTATTGTCTCTCATTTTTTCTCTCATCTGTCAAAATATCAATAATTAAACGGTGACTTCGTGTGTTAAATGTTTTCTTACAATCGTGATATTACAATCACCTTAAAATTATTTAAACTTTGACATTTGGGAGAAAAAACGGATTACATTATCATATTAGCAAAGAGTTGTAACAAGAAGGTATAGAAATAACTTGTGAACTATACAAATGAAGGTATCGACTATCTGCATAAATAAAATAGCAAGCAAAATAATACAAAATGTACATACTGTGTATTATTGTTATTTTTTTATTCATTTCTCAGTCACACATATATTAAATCGTTGATTTGAATAATCGCGTCAGCACTTCTGTACTCGCAAATGCACAAACGATACAAAAATATCCGTTTTTGTACGGAGATTATCGAGTATTGAGTATTTTAATAAGCCTGATTAATGAATGTCCCGCTTACAGTTGAAGGAAGTGACAATAATACACATCATATCTAAGTATCAAAATACAATGCAAGAACATTTAAGTCATATATACATGTATAAAAAATCCGTGATAAATGAAGGAAATACTAAGGTCCACTAACGATGAAATCTTTCTAGTTTAGAAACAATGACATGACTTTCACTTCAGACCAAAATACAAATAAAGGTATTTCGAACACCATACATTGCTTTCGAATTTTCATGAAAATATAAATTAGTGCAGTAGAGAACAGGGTAGGAACTCTATCTTCATGACCTTTGTTCTCAAAGACCAAAAATGAATCGATGTCCAAATCTCACATTGCTGTTACCATGCCTGAAAAGTTAAATGTAAACATTAGGAGAGTTGTAGATGCTGCTAAGAAATATATTTTATTGGTTGGTTTCAAAGCCTTAGCAACACATTGTATAGGTCATATTTCAGCGACCAGTCAACTTACTCACCGTTCCTGGAAATACTAAATCTTTGGATTTAGCTGTTTACCAGTATCTATAGGTGCATACTTCCGTCAGTGATTGATAACTGACCGAATTATTTAGAATCAGTGATAGGAGAGAGAATTGCAGAAGAAATAATATCATTACAAAAATCCATGAAATCATTGCGCGCCCAGGAATCGAACGCACGACCCAAATTGTTTTAATACATATTTAAGTTACATATTTCAGAATAAAATGAATTTATGTAATCCTTATATCGTGTAAATATAATTAAATAATCAATTATGTAAACATGGCTTACTTTGTACTTTTAATTTTTGACACGTGCATTATATGCACTGTCACCAGAGTCCGTTACTTATGATCATAAAATTGTCCGAACGTCCTTATATATTGGCCCCATGTATACATTTACACTACCTTATATATGAAGTATAAATTACTTTACTTTTTACTTTACTTTATCTTATGCACGTATAATATTATAATGAAAGTATAGTTAAAAATCGTACACGATAATGCTCACGGGACCAAATTTTAATTGCGTTCGTCGATAATTATTATTAAAGAATACGTGTGCGTATTTAACGAATTAAAAGTATCTGGTGCCAGTGTATCTAGGTACAAAAATAGAATAACAATTATTTAAAACGTTCCATTTTCACATACTTCATGCCATTCTTGTTGAATACAAAGAAAACATTAAGTATACGAGTACATATAGACATAATAAATCTGATGTCAATACTGACGATCAAAACAATAAATTATTGTAAACTAATATTAGAATTTAATTAATAGTGTTATAAAAGGTATAAATATGTCAGAGAAAATCCTATAATACCATTATCATTATCATGTCTCCTTTTCTTTGATGTCTCGGCATCTAATTCCCTACAATAAAATATATGTAATAGTTTTGTTAATGTTTTCAGCAGCCCGATAACAAATGCTTTAAAGTTTGCAATCACAGTAAGAAATGTTATATTCGTATTCTTAAGGAAACTCTGTGCTCGATGATAAGTATATGCATTTGTATGCTATAGAACGCGGATATAAAAACAACAAAATAGTCTCACATCCAGCTCGGTCATATAAATCCATACGAGCGACCTTTATCCCTTTATTTAAATTTGACAATAAATATTACAATTCGAGTATATACCGTGTATAACACTTTATGTCGATGCTGATGAACAAATGAATTTCTTTCTTGATATTAGATATCAATTTGCAGCTTATTTCGGTAGAGAACACATGACTTTAGAAAGTTTGCAACTACAATAACACTTTACACATATCCCCCTGCAATAATAGTTAAACTAATACTAATACTGATAATGATTCTACTATTGTTAAGTTGAATATTTTGTGGAATCCAATTTTCAAATTTCATGAATTTACAATATTGTTATTGTTGCTAGTGACGATCTGGACATAGTCCTTGTCTTGCATACGAGTACATGTATTTGTTCCTTATCATTATTCCTTTTTAGTACTTAATCAAACTGCTGAGAACAATACTAGGAGGATTGGTTTAGTCAACAGAGTGTTCCTACTGTTGATGAACTTCTGATGAGAGGACCTGGTCACACAAGATCAAATTTAACCAAAATGTTTTAATTTGTATCATTTATATAATTGACAAAAGGTATATTATCAAATGTACTGAAAGTATTGTACGTTTTACTTACACTTGGTGACAGGTTTGATCTTGTTGTAGTATTCTCGCTGAAAATCATGAACAAACACTTCTTTTATACATAAACATGGTTGATGCATGTACATATACATATAAGAACATGTGCAAGTCAGGTTATGTCAAATAGAAATACAACATGTACATATACATATTAGAATATGTGCAAGTCAGGTTATGTCAAATAGAAATACAACATGTACATGTGCATATTAAAACATGTGCAAGTCAGGTTATGTCAAATAGAAATACAACATGAACATATTAAAACATGTTCAAGTCAGGTTATGTCAAAAAGAAATACAACATGTACATATTAGAACATGTGCAAGTCAGGTTATGTCAAATAGAAATACAACATGTACATATTAGAACATGTGCAAGTCAGGTTATGTCAAATAGAAATACAACATGTACATATTAGAACATGTGCAAGTCAGATTATGTCGAATAGAAATACAACATGTACGTGTGCATATTAAACATGTTCAAGTCAGGATTATGATTGAAGCATTTACACAAGTGGGCTGGAAATGTTTACTTGTCCGCAGATATATATATCCGAGTCGGACAAGTGGATCAATTTCACACCTCTGATATACATTTCCAAATGTATAGTTATTTATTGGTCTCACAATATAACAACATATTTACCACAACGTAAGAAAATTTTGTAAAGCTATGTCATTGTGATCTAAAAGACTGGTAAATGTTGCGATTGAATACATTGAAAGTTGTATACATCAATCATGTGCACATTGCATGTTTCTAAACTTTTAAGCTTGGAAACAATCCTTTTATAATGGAAGAGCATAAATATGAGATATTGTTGCACAGTTTTAAAGTTAAGAAAACAAATAAATGTTCAGTACTATACATATCTCACCAATCATATTAAAACGTGCTTTACATCGACTATAATAGAAAACTTCTTAAAATCATGACTTATTCATCCCTGTTCTTGACGAAAATACTCTTCTTTTGTTTGGTAGTTGTACTATTCAACTCAAACATGATTATTATACATAACTTTATCAGGTAACTTAGATAATTTTCGTTTCGTTTACACCAGAACAGATATAAAACAACTAAAATATCGTTTTCCTGCATTTCACCAAATAGGCACTATCATTTTACCTTTAGTTTCGTCAAGTCGAACTTGCTGTTTTGCAATAACACCATAAAGTTGCTTAATAGTTGATTCTAGTTCACATTGTCTTTGTTCACTTACATTACATTTCTCTTCAAGTTTTAAAATTGTGTTTTGTAACTGTTTACAACTTTCATCTCTTTTAGATACCTCCTCTGAAATGTCAAAGGGGCTTTAAACATGATGTTTTTCCTTATTATTACAGACAATATTTGTACAGCGTATTGTATATATGTTCAAACGCGCTTCACAAAAATATAGAAAATTATGAATACATTTAATGGGTTAAGAGATGAGAAAATATAGGATTAATAAAATGAATACCAATGAAAACTAAGGATTAGTGTTCAATTTAGTGTTCATAGTTGTTAAGAAACAAGTGAGTTTTAAAAAAAAAACTTTTTCTTAAAGATATTTAGATGTATCAAGTATTCTTTATATACATAATCTTTATATGGAGAACAATTAATTAATCCTTCTTAATTAGATATAATATCAGTATTGTTGGTTGAAAAATAAAACAACGCTGCTAATTTAAAATAGCAGGTATTTGAAACTTTTAGACAGTCATGCCTACCAAGATGGCTGTAAAAATGTATATTATCAGTACCCATGGTATCATATGGAAAAAATATATACCCTGTAAATGTCAAACAAGAATATTAGTACCTGACTTATCATTTAGTTGTCTATATTGATGTGCAACAGTAGCATTTAGTTCCTGAATAATAGTTTCATTTTCACAAAGCTTCTGTTCGTTGATTTTACAATTTTCTTGAAGACCTTGAAGTTTAGTTTGTATCTGGTTACAACATTCAGAAGATTTGTGAAGCTCCGCTGAAACAAAAGCAACGTAAACTAAGTGCAACACATACTTGCAAACATATTCTTATCTATAATGAATTTGGTTATTTTTTTATTTCTCAGTGATATGCCTTTAACTCGGCTCAAAGTAAATTACTCAGCTGTCCAGTCGATCCAGACATATCAGGAGTACAGCATATTGATGCCAATAATGACACTTGACACAGTACAATCAATTTATGGCCAATTTAAAAGATATCATCGAAAACTATTGAACTCTAACTCAATTAAATTCCGTTTAAAATCGTTACAACGAGACCTGCAAATCGAGAATGTGTGTGTTTAATAACTCACCAAATGTTATTGGTTTTCAAAATGGCGAAGTTCGAATTAAACACTTTCAAATCAAACATAACAGATCCAATCATTTCGACTGAATATGAAAAAATATACCAATCTAATAATTGAAACTGAGTTTCATAGTTTATGATTTATAAGCAAAATAACCTTCTAGTCTTGCAGTATTTTCATGTAACCTCAGTATCTCTAAACTTTTAGCTTCTAGAGAGTTTTTCAAATCGACAAGTTCACCATCCTTACTCTTTAACATTAGTTCTTGGTTTTCATTTGATTGATGAAGGCCTGCATTCTCTTGTTGATACGCTTCTATGTCATCTACAAATATGAAAATATATAAAAATGTTTAACCCAGTCAATTAATATTGCTGGTGAAACTATAAAACCTGTGAAGACAATTCGCTATTAAGGGGCCTTTCTTGATGAAAACTTAAGCTTTAAAGATCGCATCAAAACAAAAAGAAGAACTGCCATGTACAATTATTTACGTATCAAAAGAATAAGAAAATATCTGGATAAAGATGCAACGGAAACACTAGTCCTATCTTTGGTCATGTCCCACATCGATTACTGCAATCTGATCTTGTATGGAATTTCAAAATGTGATCTTAGCAAATTTCAGCGAATTCAAAACATGTGTGCAAAACTGGTATTAAGGCTAAAAAAATCTGACAGTTCAAAAGATGCTTTGCATTCACTGCACTGGTTACCAGTCAATGCAAGAATCAATTTTAAAATATGTACTTTTATGTACAACTGCTTTACTGAAACTGCACCTGCATATCTGATTGAAATTCTGCGAAAGCCTTTACAAAGCAGATCTGGTCTTAGATCTGCAAAATCCAAAGACCTGAATTTTTTGGTTTCAACAAATAAGAAAAAACCATTCAGTGACAGAAGCTTTAGTACAGTTGGCTATGGAATAAGCTACCAGATGATATCAAATTATCACATTCTTTGGATATTTTCAAAAAACGATTGAAAACTCTCTATTTCACTAATTTTTATGATCTATTCTAAAATTGACATGGCTAGTAAATGCCTCACCTTACAATTACGGTAAACATACTAAGTGATTGAATGAGTGCATTATGACGTGAGAATGAGGATTGCATCGCTCTCTGTCATTTTCTAACTTGTTTCATATGACTGTATTACAGCTATAAAATAATTTGTCCCTTTAAAGGTGATGGTTAGACACCTTTGGGATGTATTAAGGGCCCTTTAAAGGTGATGTTTCGACACCTTTAGGGAAATGTCTGGTTAACAGTGGCGTTATGTTACACTGTTCAGTCCATGTCCGGTTAACAGTAGCATCATGTAATGTTCAGGACACCAACTTTTAATATCAAATTAATAAAAAAATGTAAATGATAAAAAATTAAATTTAAGTAGGATCATGAACTTTGAATGATGTAGGTATAATAAAAAATACACTTACACACTATATTACATCATGTGTGATAAATTTTATTTCGTTTTGTGTTATTGTATATACATTACGTATTTATGGTGGAGGGTTTTTACTTATTTATTTTTTATAATCTATCTTTTTGTACAACGCCATTGAATATGTAATATAGAAATAGGCGTTTAATCAAATGAAAAGTTTAAGTTTAAATAGGTATGAACAATAACATTGATTATACCATTGCCTATGCCACAACAATACATAGTAATTAAGACATTGGATAGAATATAGTATAGCGGACCCCGGATGTTTTCTGCATTCTAATGCTATTGCGCATGCTCAGCCGTTTCATTGTTTACAAATTTTTGGACGCCATTTTCTTTTTACCGATGCATTTTTTGTATTCATTTCTAAGTCAGAGACATTGAGTTAAGTTGAGCAACTTGTCAGTAGAACAATCCTTTAAATATCTAATGATTGTATCTTAATTGAGAGTATATCTTAAATAGAAGTGTGTAATTAAATCAGCAAAACTTCCTTTGATTTGTTTCAAGTGTTATCAATGAAGTTTTGTTTGAAATCATTTCAAGTTCAATTTTATCGGTTTAAAATCAAACATAAGGGATTCAATATTTTCGATTAAATTTGAATAAAAACAATTAATAGTTCAATCCATTAAAACTGTGACTTTAGTTATAGTTGGTAAACAAACCAACCTTCTGATCTTGCAATATTTTCATGTAACTTCAGTATCTCTGAACTTTTAGCTTCTAGTGTGTTTTTCAAATCGATTAATTCATCATAATTACTCTTTAACAGAAAGTCTTGGCATTCCTTTAACTGTTGTAGGCGTGCATTTTCTTGTTGATACCCCTCAAAGTCACCTACAAGTAGTTATTATCAATAAGAGTAATAATAGCATTGTCATTGACGCACAGATTCTTAGTCATTAAACCGCCGAATGTTGCAACTTTTCGAGTACATTTAATACAAATTGGGTCTTGAAGACCTAACGTGTAACGTTGTTGAGTTTAGTACGAATTTAAAAATGCATAAATCTTAGATTGTATTGAAGTACATGTGTAGTAACAGAAAACGAAAATTTCTTTTAAATTAATTAAGAGCAAACACGATGTTTCAGCTTCATGCAATCAAACTGATATTTGAATTCATTGCCGGTCGGCACAAAGTCAGGTCTACAGGTATTTAGTTAAATGCGAGAAAATAGTGGTACTGTGAACGTTAAAATATGTATGGATAATAAAAAGTCCAATTATTCAAGATCTAAAACTTGTAATTAAAACATTGATATACATGGGGAACTGAGAAACTTTGATTTTTGTTCTGCAATATGTCAATATGATAATCGTGCTAAAATATATTATCGTATCTGAATAGACGTAACATCTTAGATAGCAGTTTTCTATCAACGTCAGCAAACATTACCTTCCATTTGTTTCAGCTTTTGTTCTAGTTTTTCAGCTGTAGTTCTCACATCATTTAACTCATCTGTAGCTATCTTATAAGCATCATCTCTATCTTGCAGCTGCTGAACAAAATCTTCAGGTTGTTGTTGTCTTTTATCTATTTTACATCGAAAAAATAGCGTATGTAAAACTTAAGTAGACTCTATGTCGTATAGCGATTTGTTTCGATTAATTAAGCATTGTATGATACAAGCGTGTTGCTTACTTAGTATATCAGTTCAAGAATTGTCATTGGGTTGTACGCCAGAATGGATTAAACTACGACCCGTGATATTTTAACGTATTCACATGACATGACAGATGACATAATATATGTTCAATAGGTGGACTACACACGTAGCATGGGTGATGTTGGGTATATAAACTGAAATGAGGTGTTGCATTGTCACAAATTATTTATCAAGAACAACAAAGCAAGTACGCAAAAGTTTTACCACATAACATGTTTTCTGCACTAACTTTGTCACTACAGTTATAATCATAAGATACAATTATAAGTTTGTTAGTAGTCTATATCCATTTTCAAATGGTATTGATAACATTTTTACAAGAGAGAATCACATATCGCCACTATTAAAACCATCGTAACTATTTAACATTATATTGAAAAAAAGATATATTGTATATATATATGTAATTTGATGAAACCAAAAACTAGGGAATTAGGTACCTTGCAATTGTTGCAGCTCTGCTTTAAGTTGTTCACATGTTGTTTGAATATGGTATAGCTCAGCTGAGACTTTCTTGCAGGCAGCATCTTTATCTTGTAGTTGTTTAACAAGATCGTCTGTTTCTTCTTGCTTTTTGTCTTTTTAATTTAGTAACATATACATTTCATATAAAAAGTAGATTTTGTTTATAGCACAGGAGTTTGACAATTTGTATCATAGATTGAAAAACATCTCTGCTTCTTATTATAAAAAATATATAAATAAATCTTATAACTTTTTTTTATTATAACGAGGAGGATTTTTTTCAAATTACGATAAATCGTTACGAAATCGTCATATATCAATTTTATACTAGTAATATGTCAATGGATGAAGCTTAACAGCTATTAAAATCAGACATAATACTTACAGATCTCTTCTCGACAAAGAATGTATAATTGAGTAGTAATATCATATATATGTTATTCGAATTTGGCACACAACGTAATGGCATGTACTAATATTGGTCCATATTTCGTTACTGATAAATCATAAAAATGTTTGCAGTTAATGAAAAGACGGAGTATGTTCTGCAATCAGTTTGTGCAGACAAATCTGGTACATATACGTAACTTTAATCTGCTTTGATATATTCTCGTTGTTTCGTGAATTGAATCAAAGATTTTTATACAGGAAAGTACCTTGATGTTGTTGTAGTTCTGCTTTTAGTTGTTCAACTGTAGCTTGAACACGATTTAACTCATCTGTTACATTATTACATGCATCATCTTTTACTTGAAGTTGATTTGTAAGATCTTCAACTGTTTGGTGGCATTCATCTATTCAATAAAAATAAAGAAATACATAGTTGCTAAACATGGTATACATTGTATACCTAGCATGTATTGATTTCATGCATATGGGTATAAGGCAGTCAAATACATGGAATCATTTGCAGATTCATACATTCCACAAATCTCACACTCTATGCATACTTATTTCTGAATCAATGTGACCAAATCGTGTTTGTGTTGCAAAGTATATGACTAACGCACCGATGTTTGAGGCTGTTTCTAGGATGGACGATTATGTTATAGTCCAAACCCATGCAGGATAAGCTCCACTACCATTAAGATCATTGGGTGCTCTGTGTAATGACTAGTAAATGTAAAAGTATTACAACTTTCATCGCCAGATGTTAAAAGTTTCCTGGTGTACGTCGGGGGTTTAGCTCAATGTGGCATTATTGATTTCCATTGCAGTCTTGTTGTTTTGGTGAACTTGAACTGAACGAGATGCTTAACTTTCGAACAAAATACGCAATAAAATCTCCAAACTTGCTCAAGTATATTTGATCGGTATGCATGTACTATGTAGACGATCGGATTAACGTTGATTAATGAGATTATCGGTCACCTTAGATATATTTTATTAGTAACTTAGTAACATATATGCGCGGCTTTAACTAGTTTTGTTTGAACTAGCGTGTTCAGTCACCCTGAACGTTCTAAAACGTTTCGTAACGGAAGTGTCGGAACAAATCAACCCAAAGACAACTCAACCCGAGACAACTTAATCCTCTACTAACGGATTGAATTGTCCAAACTTTGAGTTGAGTTTTGCACTTATGTGTTTATCCTTCTGTAGCATCAATTGACAAGATACAATTATACGATTTACAAATTATGCGTTGCTCTCAGTTCTAAACTTAGGTGTACGTAAGCATCATCTCTATCTTGCAGCTGCTGAACAAAATCTTCAGGTTGTTGTTGTCTATTATCTATTTTACATCGAAAAATAGCGTATGTAAAACTTAAGTAGACTCTATGTCGTATAGCGATTTGTTTCGATTAATTAAGCATTGTATGATACAAGCTTGTTGCTTACTTAGTATATCCGTTCAAGAATTGTCATTGGGTTGTACGCCAGAATGGATTAAACTACGACCCGTGATATTATAACGTATTCACATGACATGACAGATGACATAATATATGTTCAATAGGTCGCAATTAAGAATAACAATGATGAACTTAAAAACGTAAAAAAGGAGATACAAGGGGCTAGAGAAGAGGTTGCGATGCTTAGGAATGAAATGGTACACATCAAAGATTCAATTAAGAAAGTACAAACTGAACAAGTTAATATGAATAGTATGCTGGAAAGCTTAGAAAATTCAGTTGAAAATATAACTCACGAACAATATGTAAATAATGATGATATAGGTACTTTGTCGTGGCGCCATGAAGTACTAGAATCCCAGTGTACGGACATGGAATCTCGTCTGGACAAAATGGAGTCTGATAAGTTAAAAAACTCACTGCGAATCTTTGGTCTCAATGAAGATGAAAGCAATGAGACTGAGCTTAAGTTAAAAATTCGTGAGAAAGTTTTAAATGTAGCTTATGATAACAGTTCAACTGGAAACATGATTTCGTCAGCTTGGCGTGTAGGTAGTGAGAAACATCAAGACTCTCCACGAATGGTAATCGCGAAGTTTGTGTCTACTGATGATAAATATAGTCTCTTCAAACATAGAGACAAACTACGTTCTAGAGGCATTAAGATATCTAATGATCTCACCGTTAATCAACGTCATCAGCTTAAATCACTTAGGAACAAAGGCCTGACTGGATATTTTAAGGGTGGAAAACTATGTACATTTGAACGTGCGCCACCAACAGAGAGTGCAAAATCACGTACATTCAAACGTGCTACGAGACCTTCGGAAAGGCAACATTCGGTTGAACAAATGGACACGTGGCAAGTTAATGATCATTTAAGTATTCATGATGATGATTTTCATGATGCTCAATCTCAATCTGCTCCAAATAATAGTAATGTTCAATAGCATGGAGGCCAAGGTCATACACATACTGGGCAATACTTGACTTTTCTCAGTTGGAATATTGAAGGATTGAAGACTAAACTATTGAATTTTAATTTAGAGGATTTTCTATCATCATTTGATATAGTTGGAATTCAGGAAACTTGGGATGTTGATTTATCATACTGCCAGCGTTATTTTACAAATCATACTATACATTGTTGTCCAGCAAAGCGATCACTTTTCGGTGGTAGATCATCAGGAGGTGTATGTGTTTTAGTAAAATCTAATTTATCAAGTTTAATTTGTCGAATATGCCAAGAATTTGAGCATGGTGTAATTTTAAAAATAGATAAATTATTGTTGTCCACAGATAAAGATGTGGTGTATGCAAATTTATATATTCCTCCAGAGCGATCGCCAGTTTATGAGTTGTCAAATGATACTGTTTTAAATCAACTAGAGGAATTGCTCACTCGGTATCCAAATTGTGATCTTCTTCTGAGTGGTGATTTTAATGCGCGTACATCTGACGTCATTGATTATGTCACAGTTGAAAATAATATTCCTGAGCTTAGTGAATACCATGAGATACTTGACTGTGATATAAATATTGAAAGGAAATCTCGAGATAAAGTAATCAACAAATTTGGGCGTGAGCTCATATCGTTTTGTAAGTCACATGGCTGCTTTATTGTGAACGGTCGTAAAGGTGATACTAGCTCAAGTGATGACTATACATTCGTAAGTCAACAAGGCTGTAGTGTAATAGATTATTTTATTGTTTCGAAATCCATATTTGATATTATTATTGATTTTGAACTTGTGTCTCGATCTGAGAGTCCTCACTTACTTTTAACTTTGAATGTTAATTGTAAAGTACAATTACAACATAAGTCGTTGAGAAATTCTCAAGAATATGTATATAACATAAATGATGATAATTGTGACAAATATGTACAGTGTCTAACTGACTCTATAATTGAGGGATCATTTAATAATTTTGATAATATGTTGAATGACTTGAGCTGTAATATAAACACTGTTTGTAATGAATTTGAATCGTCAATCCTTAAGTGTAGTGAGTTATTACGGAAAGGTAAACGTCAATCTATAAGCAAAAACAAAGCTTGGTTTGATGTTGATTGTAAGAAAGCTAAATATGTTGCCAGGAAATCACTAAAACGTTTTCGGACCAGCCGATCTGTACATGATTTAGATTCATATATAGAAAATAAGCAATTATATAAAAGTATGTGTAAAAATAAACGCTACATGCATAATAAATCCACGTTGAACAAGATTGACTCTTCAGTTAATAACTCACGACATTTTTGGCGGGAACTTAAAAAGCTTTCTGGTAAAAAACAAAGTGTTCCAAATATTTCTTTAGATAAGTGGTACACTCATTTTAGTAAATTGTTTAATTCTGATGTTAATACACCAAGTGATACTATATTGTCTGATCATGTGGATGAAAATGGTTTGGATGAGGTACATGACCTTATATTTAACTCAGAAATTACTGAAAAAGAGGTATTAGACAGTATAGGATCACTTAATATTACTAAATCTGCCGGTGGCAATCTATTAGCTAAACATATAGTGTATGGTAAACGTGTTTTATTACCATTTATTGTTAAACTTTTCAACAGACTTTTTTCTCTGGGAGAATTTCCTGAGCAGTGGACTAAAATAATCATCATACCACTTTACAAGTCGGGTAGTATACATAGCACGGACAATTACCGAGGGATCGCTCTTATTGATGTTTTGAGCAAGATTTATATCTCTATTCTTACCAAGAGGCTTACTTTTTATGCACAAGCTTATGACAAGATCTGTGAATGTCAAGGTGGGTTTCGTAGGGGGTATTCATCAGTAGATAATGCTTTTATGTTATATGCTATTGTTAATAAGTACTTGTGTATGAAAAGAAAGTCTGTGTATGTTGCCTTTGTAGACTTCAGAAAGGCGTTTGATTCAGTTGATAGAAATTTAATGTACGAAGTATTGAACCGCAAACTAGTAAAAGGTAATTTATTAAAATCTATTATGTCAATATATGATTCTGTCCAGGGCTGTGTTAGAACAGATGAGGGTTATTCAGATATTTTCTCGTGCCCTATAGGGTTACGTCAGGGTTGTAGTTTGAGTCCAATATTGTTTTCTCTTTTCATTGATGATCTTTATACATTGCTACTAAATGATAATACTAGAGGTGTACAGTTATTTCCTAGTTTAGTTGAAGTTTTTATGTTGATGTTTGCCGATGATATTGCTTTGATTTCGGACACTATTTTTGGCTTACAAAGACAACTTAATATTTTATGTGAATTCTGCAAAAAAAGTAAATTAACGGTTAATGTTACTAAAACAAAAGTAATGGTTTTTAAAAGAGGTGGTGCCCTGTCACGTTACGAAAAATGGACCTATGACAACTGTATATTGGATGTAGTCAATTGCTTTAATTATGTTGGAATTTTATTTACCAATAGACTATCTATGTTTAAAATGGCTGAGGCAATGTCTGACAAAGCCAAGAAAGCTACTATAAGTTTATTTAATAGTTTGCCTGAATTTTCATGTTTACCATATGATACATTTTTTAAATTGTTTGATGCAAAAATAGCACCTATAATGTTATATGGGTCAGAGTTATGGGCCTTGAAAAATGTTAATTGTATTGAAAAATTGCATTTATACGCGTGTAAACGTTTTTTAGGCGTTAAACCAAATACTTGTAATAGTGCTGTTCTTGGTGATCTTGGACGCCACCCATTGTATATATGTGCGGCAAAAAGATGTATCAAGTATTGGATACGATTATTGTCATTGCCAAACCATCGATACTTGAAACTTTGTTATAATATGATGTATTATTATGATAATTTGGGTTATAACAACTGGGTTTCTGATGTAAGAAAGCATTTATATAGTAATGGATTTGGTTATATTTGGGAAAGACAATTTGTTGAAAATCCTAAATTAGTTTTGTTTCAATACACAAATTGTTTGAAGGATCAGTTTATTCAATCGTGGTTTGGTGAATGCGCGGATTCTTCAAAGTTACATTATTACAAAAGTTTCAAGTTTACATTTAGTAAAGAATTGTATGTTTCTACTATTGACATTGGAAAATTTAGATCTTGTATGGCTAAGTTCAGAAGCTCGTCACATGACCTTATGATTGAAAAAGGTCGATATCATGGTATAGACAGAGAATTCAGAACTTGTTTTTATTGTGAGAGTCTAGTAGAAGATGAATTTCATTTCACCCTAATCTGTCCATTATACAGTGATATAAGAGTAAAATATATTAAATATACATATTTTAACTTACCTACAATTGAAAATTTTTGTAATCTGATGTCTAGCACTAATAAAGATGATATTCGAAATCTATCTGTATATTTGTATCATGCATTTGAGCGTAGAACTTCAGAACTCAGTTTCATATAAAATTGATTGTTGAAAATTTCTGTGATTTCTCTGTCTATTACTGATATCATTACTGTATTGTTTGATTATAATGTACTTTCATATTATATTCTATTACTTCTATATTTATCATATGTACCATGTTATATTTGTAAATGCACATTGTTGTGTATAGGCCGGAGGCCTGTTTATACAAATAAATAAACTGTTAAATAGGTGGACTACACACGTAGCATGGGTGATGTTGGGTATATAAACTGAAATGAGGTGTTGCATTGTCACAAATTATTTATCAAGAAGAACAAAACAAGTACGCAAAAGTTTTACCACATAACATGTTTTCTGCACTAACTTTGTCACTACAGTTATAATCCTAAAATACAAGTTTGTTAGAAGTCCAAATCCATTTTTAAATGGTATGGATAACACTTTGCAAGGGAGAATCACATATCGCCACTATTTAAACCATCGGAACTATTTGACATCATATTGCAAAAAAAAGATATATTATATATGTAATTTGATGAAACCAAAAACTATGGAATTAGGTACCTTGCAATTGTTGCAGCTCTGCTTTAAGTTGTTCACACGTTGTTTGGATATAATTTAGCCCAGCTGTGACTTTTTTGCAGGCACCATCTTTATCTTGTAGTTGTTTAACAAGATCGTCTGTTTCTTGTTGCTTTTTGTCTATTTGATTTAGTAACATAGACATTTCATATAAAAATCAGCCTTTGGTTTTAGATCAAAATTTAAATAATCATTTACTTCAGTGGTTTTACATGTTTCAGGTTTTAAACAATATGTGCCTCTACTTCGGATAATATATCGGTATATAAATATTCATATATCATTTTTTTATTAAATTGTCAACTGGTTCAGCATAACAGGTATCTTTTTTACTGGGTTTAACGCCATGTCAACACAACTTAGGTCATTTTACGGCATCCAGCGCACCTAATTCAGCTTTCCTGGACCCTTGTCTATTACCAGTACTCACCTACCTTTCCACAAGGCCGAAAACTTCTCCATATTTTCTAATCAATGCAGGAAAATCGTTATTATTGTCAAACTTTTTATGAAAGGGTATAACCTCTTCAGGTGTGATTCGAACCCGTACCCGCTTCGGGACACGAGATTCCAAAATTCCGGGTTTCAAAATTAGACATAGTACTAACATATCTCTGCTCGGCAAAACATGTTTAATTGAGTTGTAGTACCATGTATATGTTATTCAAATGATTCAAAGGTGTAACAAAACGCAATGGTAAGGACTAAAATTGCGCTGGTTCATATTTCGTCAAATTGTGCAGATACATATGGTACATATACGTAACTTTAATCTGCTTTGATATACTCTCGTTGTTTCGTGAATTGAATCAAAGATTTTTATACAGGAAAGTACCTTGATGTTGTTGTAGTTCTGCTTTTAGTTGTTCAACTGTAGCTTGAACTCGATTTAACTCATCTGTTACATTATTACATGCATCATCTTTTACTTGAAGTTGGTTTGTAAGATCTTCAACTGTTTGGTGGCATTCATCTATTCAATAAAAATAAAGAAATACATAGTTGCTAAACATGATATACATTGTATACCTAGCATGTATTGATTTTATGCATATGGGTATAAGGCAGTCAAATACATGGAATCATTTGCAGATTCATACATTCCACAAATCTCACACTCTATGCATACTTATTTCTGAATCAATGTGACCAAATCGTGTTTGTGTTGCGAAGTATATGACTAACGCGCCGATGTTTGAGGCTGTTTCTAGGATGGACGATTATGCTATAGTTTGAACCATGCAGGATAAGCTCCACTACTATTCAGATCATTGGTTGCTCTGTGTATTGACTAGTAAATGTAAAAGTATTACATTTTTCATCGCTAGATGTTAAAAAGTTTCCTGGTGTACGTCGGGGGTTTAGCTCAATGTGGCATTATTGATTTCCATTGCTGTCTTGTTGTTTTGGTGTACTTGAACTGAACGAGATGCTTAACTTTCGAACAAAATACGCAATAAAATCTCAAAACTTGCTCAAATATATTTGATCGGCATGCATGTACTATGTAGACGATCAGATTAACGTTGATTAATGAGATTATCGGTCACCTTAAATATATTTTATAAGTAACTTAGTAACATATATGCAAGGCTTTAACTAGTTCTGTCAGTCACCTTGAACGTTCTAAACCGTTTTGTTACGGAATTGTCGGAACAAATCAACCCAAAGACAACTCAACCCGAGACAACTCAATCTCATTCTAACGGATTGAGTTGTCCCAACTTTGAGTTGAGTTTTGCACGCATGTGTTTATCCTTCTGTAGCATCAATTATGCGTTGCTCTCAGTTCTAAACTTAGGTGTACGTAAGCATCACCTCTATCTTGCAGCTGCTGAACAAAATCTTCAGGTTGTTGTTGTCTTTTATCTATTTTACATCGATATAAAAATTGGCTATGTAAAACTTGAGTGGACTCTATGTCGTATAGCGATTTGTTTCGATTAATTAAGCATTGTATGATACAAGCTTGTTGCTTACTTAGTATATCCGTTTAAGAATTGTCATTGGGTTGTACGCAATAATGGATTAAACTACAATCCGCAGTATTATAAAGTATTTACATGACATGACATATGCCATAATATATGTTCAATAGGTGGACTACACACGTAGCATGGGTGATGTTGGGTATATAAACTGACATGAGGGGTTGCATTGTCACAAATTATTTATCAAGAAGAACAAAACACGTACGCAAAAGTTTTACCACATAACATGTTTTCTGCACTAACTTTGTCACTACAGTTATAATCCTAAAATACAAGTTTGTTAGAAGTCCAAATCCATTTTTAAATGGTATGGATAACATTTTGCAAGGGAGAATCACATATCGCCACTATTTATACCATCGGAACTATTTGACATCATATTGCAAAAAAAAGATATATTGTATATGTAATTTGATGAAACCAAAAACTATGGAATTAGGTACCTTGCAATTGTTGCAGCTCTGCTTTAAGTTGTTCACACGTTGTTTGGATATAATTTAGCCCAGCTGTGACTTTTTTGCAGGCAGCATCTTTATCTTGTAGTTGTTTAACAAGATCGTCTGTTTCTTGTTGCTTTTTTTCTGTTTGATTTAGTAACATAGACATTTCATATAAATAGCAGCCTTTGGTTTTAGATCAAAATTTAAATAATCATTTACTTCAGTGGTTTTACATGTTTCAGGTTTTAAACAATATGTGCCTCTACTTCGGATAATATATCGGTATATAAATATTCATATATCATTTTTTAATAAATTGTCAACTGGTTCAGCATAACAGGTATCTTTTTTACTGGGTTTAACGCCATGTCAACACAACTTAGGTCATTTTACGGCATCCAGCGCACCTAATTCAGCTTTCCTGGACCCTTGTCTATTACCAGTACTCACCTACCTTTCCACAAGGCCGAAAACTTCTCCATATTTTCTAATCAATGCAGGAAAATCGTTATTATTGTCAAACTTTTTATGAAAGGGTATAACCTCTTCAGGTGTGATTCGAACCCGTACCCGCTTCGGGACACGAGATTCCAAAATTCCGGGTTTCAAAATTAGACATAGTACTAACATATCTCTGCTCGGCAAAACATGTTTAATTGAGTTGTAGTACCATGTATATGTTATTCAAATGATTCAAAGGTGTAACAAAACGCAATGGTAAGGACTAAAATTGCGCTGGTTCATATTTCGTCAATTTGTGCAGATACATATGGTACATATACGTAACTTTAATCTGCTTTGATATACTCTCGTTGTTTCGCGAATTGAATCAAAGATTTTTATACAGGAAATTACCTTGATGTTTTTGTAGTTCTGCTTTTAGTTGTTCAACTGTAGCTTGAACACGATTTAACTCATCTGTTACATTATTACATGCATCATCTTTTACTTGAAGTTGGTTTGTAAGATCTTCAACTGTTTGGTGGCATTCATCTATTCAATAAAAATAAAGAAATACATAGTTGCTAAACATGATATACATTGTATACCTAGCATGTATTGATTTTATGCATATGGGTATAAGGCAGTCAAATACATGGAATCATTTGCAGATTCATACATTCCACAAATCTCACACTATATGCATACTTAGTTCTGAATCAATGTGACCAAATCGTGTTTGTGTTGCGAAGTATATGACTAACGCGCCGATGTTTGAGGCTGTTTCTAGGATGGACGATTATGTTATAGTTTGAACCATGCAGGATAAGCTCCACTACTATTCAGATCATTGGTTGCTCTGTGTATTGACTAGTAAATGTAAAAGTATTACATTTTTCATCGCTAGATGTTAAAAAGTTCCTGGTGTACGTCGGGGGTTTAGCTCAATGTGGCATCATTGATTTCCATTGCAGTCTTGTTGTTTTGGTGTACTTGAACTGAACGAGATGCTTAACTTTCGAACAAAATATGCAATAAAATCTCCAAACTTGCTCAAATATATTTGATCGGCATGCATGTACTATGTTGATGATCCGATTAACGTTGTTTAATGAGATTATTGGTCACCTTAAATATATTTTATTAGTAACTTAATAACATATATGCAAGGCTTTAACTAGTTCTGTTTGTACCAGCTTGTTCAGTCACCCTGAACGTTCCAAAACGTTTCGTAACGGAAGTGTCGGAACCACTCAACCCAAAGACAACTCAACCCGAGACAACTCAATCCCCTACTAATGGATTGAGTTGTCCTAACTTTGGGTTGGGTTTTGCAAGGGTTGAGTTGTCTTCGGGTGTGCGGTCCCCTATCCGTAACGTTAGATAACAGTCGTTACTGCACACGCAGCTGATGTGAAGATAAATGAATAAATCGTGGAAACGTCATTGTTGAGTGAGTTACAACGTAATAAAACTATTATTAATGATAAAATTGCAAGGAGCCATCGAGTTTTTCTGCAAATTGTTTTCTATAGACATGCTAATTTAATAATTATTTTAATCACATGAGCTTGATATTCTGTATATCAGTTTGAAAACTTTCCTTCTTCGTTTAATTAAAACTTATTTTTATAATAAGAAAGAGGAACTTTGTAAACTACGATACAGAATGTCAAGCTCTTTTGTTTTAATTCAGCAAATAGATAATAATGTACCTGATTCTTTTTTTAGAGAATCTAGTTGTTCTTGTAGAGACACTTGTTCTAGCAATAACTCTGACTTTTCAGTCAGTTCATCATTTAATTTGTTAATCTCTTTAAGTTGCTCTTCTAATTGTTCTTCATATACTTCATTTGATTTTCTTATTTCGTCTATCAAACAAAAACAACGATTTCTGTACAGAATTCGAATTTAACATCGGACAGGCAAATGTTTGCGATTAAATTTATCTTAGTGTTATACTTAACTTAAGATAGAACAAATGCGTTATTGTGGGAAAGGCAAGTATATCAAACATGTTTAAACTGTGAATCTTTAATTATATTATACCATCGATCTATCTGGCCGTTTCAATGCTGATTTAAGCCTCATTATTTGAGACAGTAATATTTTTGCGGTGATTTCTACTGGTTAATTTAAATGCTGAAATTTCGATATAGTATGAGTCCTCCTTTACTTTCGACATGTATGTATGAGGTAAAGAAAATGTGAAACGGTCATTGAAAGTCATAGTTAAAACATGCTGGTAGGTTTACGGTAAGTGTCAAATTTTTAACACTGCATGTTTATAATCATTCAATAGAATAACTATGTTCATTAGCAACTAAATAAATTCTATCCTAATTTGTTCTATTCTGAATTATCCTACAAAAATAGATGTGAATGTAATTAGACAACACAATTCATGCTAACGGTATGAATATATCCTATATATACACCATGCCAGTACTTACCGTATTAATATATCTTATAAATACTCCATACCATATAAGTAAATTTTTTGTATAGTGCGCCTGGTGATAGGCTGCAATTTTTGTGCTCTGATATATTGGATTATTGTGCTTAAACCGGTTGACTTGGAAATTTGATTCTTGACATATGGATTTATGAATTACTGATCTACAGGATGCATTCTTGTTTTTTGGAAAATTAATTGGATTATTAAGAAATCTTTGATCAAAATATTCACATATAGCTTCATTTATTTATAATATTTGTGAAAAAATCAATAAAAGTGTTATTCATATTAGTGAGCGAAATCTCACCTGTGATCATGGCTAATCCATGTACAATTAGTTACAATAGAAAACAATTATTGGATTATAGATCTGCCCCCAATAGATTTACATTACCTAATAAAAATACTCTTACACAATTGAAAAAACTTGGACTATTGAAATATAGAGGGAAGCGAGGTGGTTGCCCAAGGACTAAATCAAATTCAGGTGTTCACCATCAGAACCTGATACATATTAAACTTGATCACACATTGTTACTAAATGCCCAAAGGAAGAAACAGCTAAAACTTTGTACTGTTAATATAAGATCTGTGCGTGGAAAAACTGCAGATTTTCTCCAACATATCTTTGAGGTTGGTATTGACCTATGTGTGATAACTGAAACTTGGCTGCGGGCTGATGGTGATGATGTTGTCAGAGGGGAATTGTCTCAGGAAGGGTACTGTTTCGATGATGTCCCACGGCCTGACCGCAAAGGAGGAGGACTTGGTCTTTTATATAGAAACAATCTTAAAGTATCCAGATGTACATCAAGAATATTCAAATCATTTGAATGTGTTGAGTGGAAAGTCTGTTGTCAATCGTTTATTTTGCTTATCTTTGGTATTTATAGACCTCCATATTCAGAAAGAAATCCCGTGACTTTGGCTACATTCATGTCAGAATTTGTTGAATTTCTTGATCAAGTAACAACAAGTGTTCATTGGTGACTTTAATATTCATGTTGATAATGACAAAGATTGTTATTCCAAGCAGTTTCAAGAATGTTTAAGAACTTTCGGTCTAACTCAGCATGTGTGTACTCCTACCCATATAAGTGGTCATATACTAGACCTGATTATCTCCAAGACAGAGGACAAGCGTCTAATCCTCTCAGAACCAATGTCAGACTACTACATCTCAGATCACTGCTTTGTCAGTTGCAATATTGACCAGCCTCGGCCCCCTCTGGTCCGGAAAGTACAGGAGTCACGCAATTGGAAACGTGTATCAAAAGATGCTTTGCAAAAGGATTTATGTGTATTGAATGACATCATTGGGGTGAATTCCAATGTAAATGATCTTGTTTCTCAATTCACCAAATCAACATCAGACATTATTGATAAACATTCCCCTGTCACATCCAGGACTGTACTTTGTAGACCATCAGTTCCTTGGTACTCAGGATACCTAAAACATTTGAAGAACTTTAGGCGATCTATAGAAACTATATTTATGAGAAACAAATCAGACTTAACTAAGAAAATCTATAACCATGTAAGGAATAATTACATCGTGGCACTCTCTAGGGCAAAGCACAATTATTACCAGAACAAGGTTGGACAGGCAACTGGTGATGTCAGGAAATTGTATGCCGTAACTTCGGACCTATTGGGAAGGTCCAAGGACAATCCTCTTCCTGTATGTAGCAGTGCAGTTTCTTTGGCAAATGATTTTTTACGATACTTTGCAGATAAGATTCTAAAGTTAAGAAATGACCTTGACAATTTACCAACCCATACAACTGAACATACCAGCACACCTATGTTGGATTGTAAATTTTCGGAATTCAAACCTCTGTCAGAAAGTGATATTAAAAAGCTGGTATTTGCATCCAAATCTGCAACTTGTGAACTTGATGTTATCCCAACCATTCAACTTAAAGAATATTTTTCTCATTTCAATCCGATTGTCACTGAAATTGTGAATCGATCACTACTTACTGGTGTTTTCCCTGATGAATGGAAACGTGCCATAATCAAACCTTTACTCAAGAAGAGAGGTCTTCCACTTGAACTTCCAAATTATCGACCAGTCTCAAATCTGACATTTCTCTCCAAGAATTTAGAGAAGGCAGCATTGAACCAAATAAATGAATATATTGAGAACAACAACCTTCTGCCAGCGTACCAAAGTGCATACAGAAAGTATCATGGTGTCGAAACGGCGATGGTGAAAATGTATCATGATTTACTGGAAAACATTGACAGCAATAAAGTGACAATTGTGGTCATGGTAGATCTGAGTGCTGCTTTCGATACTATTGACGTTCCAATATTGCTAGAGCTTCTACAAAATGACTTTGGTATACATGGTACGCCGCTAAAATGGATTGAATCATATTTAACCAACCGTACAATGTCAGTCATAGTAGATCAGTCCAAGTCAGAAAGTGAACCTTTGAGATTCGGAGTCCCTCAGGGTTCTTGTGCAGGACCTGTTATTTTTACCATGTACATCTTAGCCCTAAGCAAGGTTGTTCAAAAATACTCTGCAAAGCTGTATGGTTATGCAGATGACCACAAGCTTGGTTTTTCCATTCAGGCGGGTAATCCAATTGATGTGTCCTCGGTGCTTGCCCAGCTTGACCATTGCCTTAATGATGTTATTACATGGATGACAACTTATAAACTTAAAATGAATGAATCAAAAATTGAAATAATATTGTATGGAACCAAACAGCAATTGAAAAAAATAAATATAGAGAGTATTAATGTTGGTGGATTTAATGTGAAGTGTGTCGATCAAGTCAGAGACCTTGGGGTAACCATGACTAATACTTTGAGCCTTGACAAACATATTCAGAAAAAATGTCAAATAGCCAATATTCAGCTACGCAATCTAAGAACACTACGAAAATATCTTACTAAAGAATCTACTGAAACCTTGGTACATGGATTAGTGCACTCTCACATAGATTTTTGTAACAGTCTCTACTCTGACATTCCAGCATACCAGATTAACAAACTACAGCGAGTGCAAAACCATGCTGCAAGGGTTGTGTTTAATGTGTCATACCACCATCCCAGTGATGAACTATTGAAACAACTTCACTGGCTCCCAGTTAAAGCCAGAGTTATGTTTAAAATCCTGATTATGGTATTTCGTGTCATCACAGGAACAGCTCCAATGTATATAAAGGAAATGTTTAATGAGATTAAATGTCGTTATAGATTGCGATCACAAAGCGATATCAACTTCTCTATTCCCAGACGACGAACAAAACTTGCAGACCGGTCATTAGCTGTAGTTGGTGCAAAGTTATGGAATGATCTTCCAAGTTCTCTCAAAAACATTCAATGTGAAGCATTATTTAGAGCTCAACTCAAAACACACCTGTTCCACCAGTTCCATAATTGATCTGTTAATTTTGACATTCCAAGTCTCACTGTGTTTAGATCCTGTATTTTTTTAACTCTGTACATAGTGCTGTGTTTTAATACTATTTGACATTGGAAGGACTTTTGTAAAGCGCAATAGAATATGTCTACATAATTTTTGCGCTATATAAATGCATTATTCATTCATTCATTCATTCATTCATTCATTCATTCATAAGTACTTACCGTATGAATATATCTTATAAATACACCATACCAGTACTCCAACACAATTAATGAAAATAACACCATACACAATAGAGATACCAAAGTGTACCTCTGAAACGGAATATTATAAATATGCCAATATCTATGTAAGTCCTTTTAAAAAAGGGTCAATAAACTTCGATTTGGATGATATTGCAGGTTGCAGGTTTCAGGGGACGCCGATAATGTGATCGGAGTGGGCCAGGAAATTCATAAAAAACAAAATCATGATAACAAACATCCATGATAATTGTGTATGATAAAACTCAAATTTAAATTTAGTTATGTATCAGGCATTGGGTATTTTCTAACATTTCTATTAGTAAACGTCTCAACTGAGAGTAAACGCCGTAATCGACAGTAAACATCACAACGTGAACGTTAAAGCCGCAGCCGTGGCTAAAAGTAGCACGCAAACCGACTGAAGCATAATGTCACTATCTTGACACTGAACGCCGCTCAATGTAGAAATATTAAGTATAGACATTATGTTATGAAAATATGATAAAGTAAACTCTTGAGATCTAGTTTTGAAGATGTAAATACCATAATGTGGAAATGATTTGTCAAGGCCCGGTCTCTTGGGTTAAAATAAGTGGTCCAATGCTACAAGAAAGAGCACTTATATATGCCAAAGAAATGAAAGTGACTGACTGAAATTATTAAAGGGTACAACTTCTGTGATATATTTAACATGGGCGAGACTGGGTAGTTTTATCATGCTCTTGGATTGACCAAACTTATAGATTGAAGAAGAGCCACAGGAGTCTATCTAATAAACATTTTAAGCAAAACTTACATCACCTACATAAGTGAGGACCTATCTCCTTAAAGACTGTCATATTCATAAAACGATTTTAATAATTCATCTATGCACGTTCTAATAACCTGAATTACAAAAACATATGTATCATCTAAGTCAACTCACTTTAGATTTCATTGTATAAGTTCAATTTATCTATCTCATATTACTTATAATACATAAAAGCACGGACGTACTACAAAATGGTATTTTTGCCTTCTCATCGTCCCGCGGTGCTCCATTCAAAATCACAATAATGGGACATTGCATTCAATTGTCGTGCTTCTGTTTGATGAAGCGCAAAGTCAAAACGTATATCTATACCACAAAACTCTAAAGGATAAGTTGATGCTTACCATCGACTTCCATTACTTTTGCTCAAATCTGAAATCATAGAGTATAAGGCATACATGCCAGTACAACAGATTCGTTTACGCTGCTCATTAAACATTATTACATCTAAAACAAATAAATTAACATAAGTGTATATAAACGATATGGTAGTTTACGGTGATGCAAGATTAACAACGCATATTCGCTGCGCATCTTATTTCCAAAAAAACCCAGTTTTATTCTCTTTGCAAACACCACGTACAACCAGGGCGCTACGGTTACTAGTCGTCCTATTTTGAATACGAATAACGTAAGTATGTTTTCCAGGGAGCTTGCAAAAGAATAAAACTGGCATTGGAGTTGTAATGCGCGTAAAAAGGTGTACACTTTTTTGCTAAGCTTCGCGTAGGTATCGCGTAGGGAATTCCAACAAGAATTATAAGATTTGCAGCTCTTTAAAACTCTGAGTCGAGGCGATATTTCACTGTTCATCGCCACCTCGGCGGCGATAATAACAATTATCAAGATTTGAGCCTTTTTGTCGAGACCGATTTCTTTAAGCCAATCAAAACGATCCATTGTCGAGGTCACATGATGAATAAATGGACGTCGAACAGTCAAAATAGGGGTGCGTTTATGGACTCGTCGACGCCATGTTTTGTCGGGTTACCTGTTTTATTACCAGAAAAGACCATTAACAATGTATGAGTACCAGTTATAATGATACATATTTATGTAAAATGATAAAATGATAATGATAAATGATATATTTATATAAAAAAGAACTTGCGGTCAGTCAACCTACTCACTCTTCCTGGAATGACTAAATCTATGGATTTAGCTGTTTACAAATTACTAAGCGCATAATTTCCTCAGTGACTGACAACTGTCCTACATAATTAAAAATCCATGGTAGGAGGGAGAATGGCCGTAAAAATAATTTCATGACCAAGCTCACCAAAAGTATGCCCCACCTTTGAATCGAACCCACGACCCCCCGATCAGTAGAGTTGTGTGCTATCAATTGAGCTAGCCGGGCGGTTGCGGGTATTGGGTATATATTGAATGAGATAGATCTCTTGTTTGGTGAGCTTTGAGGTTATGAGTTGCGTACCTTTATACGTGTAAATAATTTGTGGGGACGCCAACAACCTGTGATTTGCATATGATAATGATGAAAACTGTTAAATTATAATGTTTACTAATTAAGATTATTAAAGTTTGAGTTTGATTCCATTTTCTACATGTTTCTGCATGTTACTGCTTGGTAAAAACGAGGTATCAAATATAAAAGTGATTGTTATTATGATGTTGTTTTTTTGTAATATAAAAACTATCGTAATAGTATCGCAATTATTCTTTGACTATAGCAATAGCACTTTAAACATCGCAATGATATCGTAATAGTATCTTTGACCCCAATTATCACCCCTACAAACTGAATGTACATAAATACATACAAATAAATAGTAAATAAGAGCTGTCAGTAAAGACAATATGCTCGACTAAGTAAGTACTTGTCACATTAGATGTAGTTGATGATAAGGATCGTATAAATTTAAAAAAATACCTTCAGGAATAAAGAAGTAATAGTTAAATCAACGTGGTTGATAATAAGGAACATGAATTTAACGTTTGAAGTTAATACCTTAAGAAAAAAAAGGTATAATAAAAATATTTCACTGCACAAAAACTACATGACATAAAATCAATGAAGCAGAAATGTTAACAATATGCATGTAAACGGTATACGACACATAACGCATAAAAATTGCTGGGTGTAAAATTTAAATAACAAATTGCAACAAATGTTATCACTTCATTATTACTAACTACTATATTTACAAAGTCTTTGTCTTAACGATTAGTGCCTGTTCAATTACCCCGAACGTTCCAAAACGTTCCGTAACGTCAAGGTCGGAACAACCCGAACCAAAGACAACTCAACCAGAGACTTACGGATTGAGTTGTCAAACTTTGAGTTGAGTTATCCACGGGTTGAGTTGTCTTCGGGCTGAGTTGTCCCATATCCGTAACGTTCGCTAACAGTCGTTACTGAACATGCAGCTAATTTGCAAAACCGTTACATGCTTCGCCTCTCGTATGTAGTCGATTCGTAGACCGCCATGAATCTTTCCGAGGTTAATGAATGGGCGAAGTGTTTCGAATGAGTCTATTTATTTACAAGGTTATGATTTATTTCTGAAATCATGATTCTGCTTTAGCATCTTAATCACGATATTGATGATAATAAAACATCTTGATTTGCCTTATTGTTTGAATATGGCTACAAAATGCTCAATAGTATCCATATAGTAAAATTTCGAGTTCCGCGCTATTGACCGTCATACTCGACAGTCCAATAATAAAGCGCGTCTATAAAAACGCATTTTGATTGTTGAAAATATGCTGTAAAATATTAAATTAATCATGTTGCCTTATGAAAATCGTTCAATAACTCAAACAATCGTTATGTTCTCTCGAATAACTGTCCCGCGTTCAGTAACTACTGTTAGCTAACGTTACGGGTGCGGGGTAACTCAACCCGAAGACAACTCAACCCGTGCAATACTCAACTTAAAGTTGGGACATCACAATCCGTTAGTAGGAGATTGAGTTGTCTCGGGTTGAGTTGTCTATGGGTTGAGTTGTTTCGACAATTCCGTAATGGAACGTTTTGGAACGTTCAAGGTAACTGAACACGCTGCCGTTTTGTACACTTAAGAAGTAAGTAGAATTTTTGTAAATATAGAAAAATATACATGTACATGTATTGTGAACACGTAAAAATAAACTGCAATTGAGATAACAGGTCAATTTTCCGCTTTATAAGTTTAGTTCGACGTGCATACATAATACACAAATGTAGAATGACAGTATTATATTGAGTGGGAAAATATATTCGATCAATATATCCAGTACAGTTGAAAGAGAATGCATGTATTTATATAAACATTGTCACTTGGGTTTAAGCAAATAAATAGTTTTACTCATAATGCTTAGCATAATATCTTAAGCACAATGCATGTCGGCTTTTTATAGTTATTCGACTTCTGTGATAGTAATTTTACCAAAATTATGCAAAAGAACGAAATAATCCAAATAATCCGCTTTCATAAAAATATCCTCTTGCGCAATACTTGGTAAAGATCACACGGTGCGATAAGTCAATCTCCGTCCGTAAGATATGATAATGAACTACTCCTAACATAGGGCTATGGACCTGTACAATGAATTTTTTACATGTTTATCAGTTTTAATATTCAAATCTTACATGGTGTGCGTAATCGCGAGCTTTTCATACACGTATGAAAATATTGCATGTTTTAATTTAAATTTTAACACTGTTTTACCGACTTTTTCTATTCATAATGTTTACTCGTCTGTTAACAAAAACTCAAATAAAACAATGTGCTAAGACAAAAAGAATATGATATTAAGCCAACTCCTAGCTGTCAACAAATATGAGTATACAATGTATTTTGAACGGCAAGTGACGTGTTTCTTGGTATTGAGCTGGCCGGGTGAACGATTATACTTCAACGAAAGTCTGCGAAGTATTGTTTTGTAAATTTACTTTTATCTAGACCTTTTTTTAAGAGTCACTTGAAAGTCGGTTGAATGGCATGAACATGCAAATATCTCTTTAAGCAGGGTTACAATACATGTATATACATACTATTTTAGCCGCATTGTACTGCTCGAGGGGTCATGGTTTCGAATCCTTTTTGGAGCTTGGTCATGAAATTATTTCTACGGACATTCTCCCTCCTACCAATAATTCTTAATTATGTAGGGCCGTTATCAGTCACTGACGAAAGTATGCATGAAGTAGTTGGTTTACAGCTTAATCCAGAGATTTTGCCTTTCCAGGGACTGACTGTCGTTATATGTTGCTACGACGTTAACCTATATCATTCTAAGACTTTATCAGACGAAATTCTCCCAATATCTGAAGATTTATCTGTAACTGATTAGCATTTATTGTTTTTACCCTAGTTGTCTTTTTCATGTAATACCATCAAAATTATTAAAGATAAGTATACAGAAATATGCATTTTTTTTTTAAATATGACTGTGCTATTTAAATTAAAAATTATTTTACTAGTTAAAGACATGCATAAAACATTTTTTAGAAAAAAAAGCACTGTTAATAATTGAATTTTATTGAAAAAAGTTCAATGGTAACACAAAAAACTGAAATGTACATATTTTTTAGAATTCAATTGGCTTTTTAATGTAGAAAATAAAATTAATATATTCCAGGTAGAAAAAAAAGTTATAGTTATAAATGTAAAGACAGGTACCTTTCAGATTTCGCTAATTTTCTCAAGACAATTATGTACCAACCAATTCACCATGACACTGTAACTTATAGCTGTAACTTTTTTTCTACCTGGAATATTTTAGTTTTGTTTTCAACATTAAAAAGCATTGAACTTTTTTGGTCTCTTTTTTTCAAAAATAAAATAAAATTATGAAACATGCATGTCTTTAACTAGTATTATTTTTTTAATTAAAATAGCACAGCAATAAACTTGTTATCATTGAATTGAGAATTTAATGTTCTTTTAATAAAATGAATATTTTTATGTACTTATCAAATATACATATATATTTTAAACAAATTCAATATCTTAAAAAGAATAAACCCGAGTTAAGAAATAAATAAACTAACCTCTTTGCTTTAAAGGTTAACAGCTACCTGGAGCAATTCACTGGAAACGATTTACGCCTTACGGAAAATAAATTATGGGTCAGCGTCGTGCAATGACTATGCAGATACAAATTTTCGGAAAATTTATCTAGGCCATGAGCGCACAGTGTTTATTATTACAATAATGCGAGATATAATCTTGGACGAGTGCAGGGGCGTAGCAAGGGCTTTTTAATGTGTACGCAGTATCCTAGGGGTTCAATGGCACGCCCCCTGAATTTGTTTTTATCTTAAATTTAACCTTAAACTAGACTCGCAAAAGGTAAGTCCAATTGAAACGTAATTTTTTGTTCTTAATTTTGTTTCTTTCGTAAAATAATCAGAATTTAGTTATTTTTAGTAAACCGCGTATGCCGGGTCCGCCCCGCCCCCTTGGATCCGCCTATGGCATCCGGGCAACATAAAATCAAAATTATTTTCATAATACATCAGAACAATATAGAATAATTAAGGAATAAAATCTTTAGTAAAACGTAATATAATATGGACCTCTGTACTGTAACTTCAAAACTTTTGATCGTCGTTATCTTTGTATCATGTTTGATGAATTTGTAATATATAAAGTATTGTTTTAGGATTATTTACATAATTGGGGTTGAATATTTATTTAGGAAACAATGAAATATGATAACGTAGAAGAATAGAGTTTAACGAATCACAAAATAAGCTTATCTGAGATCTACTGTATTACATTTTAAATATACTATAGTTATTTAATCCATACATCGTATCTGTCATGGATGATTGGTCTACAACCCCAATATAAATTATTGAATTCAAATCTTAATTTCAGAATAGTTAGAAGATCCCCTATTAAGGGTTTGATTGTTGATTAATTTATCAATCAATTAATTAATAATGTAATTTAGATATGGAAATCTACAAAGCGGTCATTCCCTATTTGACTGTCTTTAGAATTCAACAAGGAAGGGTCGTGAAAATACTTTCATCATGTATACTCGGTCCACATCTTGGCAGGATATCATCAAAATTAGTTTCATAATATAACAAAACAATATAGAATGATTAAGGACAAAATCTTTATTAAATGCTTTAGAATACGGATCATTGTAGTGTAACCCTAAAACTTAATGATAATAAAAGACGTTATTATTAGCCGTTATCTTTGTATCAAGTTTAATGAAGAAGTAGAATTATAGGTTATTACACAGTTTACTGTACAATACGGAAATATATTTGGACGAGTACACAGCTTGAAAAGCCATGTATAATAGTCTGTATACTATTGTATCACATCCATTCTTATCACCACCACCATTTTCTATAAAAGCTAGGTCATTTTTAGAAGAAAATGTATTATTTATTCATGAATGTAGCGGCGAATAAATATCAATGCGTTTTGAGTGCTCGCATTGGATGAATGTATTTATAATGGTATACTTTCTTTTACCAATCTGTTTCAAGAATAACACTGCTATATAGTTTTATGTATTAAAATTGACAGAAAGCGTCATACTAGCTGTTGTTTTAATTATTCAACTAATTCGTGTAGAGTTATTTTCACATAGATATTTTGCGAAAAATAACTCATTTTTGTTCCATACATCCCTTCCCCCGCCCCCCCGACCAAAGTTTTTATTGTATTTTTGACGTTCCTTTTTTTACGATTTTCTGGAACAATGTGTACACAGCTACGTACTCTGCGTACTGGTAGCTACGCGCCTGACGAGATATTTTATCTAAGACTAAGTCCTTTCCCGCGATGCAATGTATATACATTTGTACAAAATGTGTTACAAAAACTTGACTCATGTGTAGACGAACTACTTGATAACTTTTCTACTAACAATTAAGCAATATAGACATTTAAATACTCGAAATAATTGTCACTTTTTTATTTATTTTTTGCATAATTTAATAAAGCTACAAAATTGTCTATGATGGTGACAATTTTTTTCCATGTTATTCTTTAAAATCTGTTATTTCAACGTGACAAACTCCGAAGTCAAAACTTCATGATTTTTTTCAAGAAAAAATGATCTTTACAATTTCCCGTGGCAAAGAAAATAATGATATATTCTTTTTCTCGGGAAAATTTTCAATATAGTATATATTATAAATGTATATATATAATAAATCATTAAGGTCTATACAAAAATAATAAATAAGTTCAACTAAAAAACAATTACATTTAGAAGTTTCAACTAAAATACATTAAACTCTTCCTAAATTAATTATGAAGAAAGAAATGTCAATCCTTAACAACAGACTTTGGGCGCGTTGCCTAAGCATTTCGCTAGGTATCGCTTCGTAGCAAAATCATAGGAAACGACTTGCTACAAGATATCGCTTCATTTCGCTACGTAGCAAAAGCTAGCGAAAAAAATCTTCGCTACCCGAGAGCGCTTCAACAAATCAAAATGGCTGCCTCAGCAGTAATGTAACTTCCTTTTTGCCGACAATTTGGTTTTTATGTTTGACTGACTATAGATGAATTGAAATTAATAAATATTTGTAATTGTTCATATAAACATATGTTTTTGCAATGATTTTATACTTGTAAAAGACTTTTATTTAGTAGGAAATAGCCCCGAAAACATGCAATTGCAATAAGCGCCAAAGTGTTACTCGGCAAGGGCGCCATCTTGGTTTGTGACGTAAATAGCAAGTCGTTTCCTAAGAAGAAGAGCTACAAGAAAGCGCTTTTTCATAGCGATACGTAGCGAAATCGTTAGGCAACGCGCCCTTTATGAAATGCAAACCGCCCTATAGTAGGCCTATAGGGCCTATATAATTTCAAAAGATTGGAATCATTTTCTAAAATCCAGTTAGCCCACAGTTAAGTAGTGCACAATAGTGTTATGGGCCGATAAGCAGGTTACACGCCAATGAATTTGTTAATAATATCATTTAATATCGTTAGCAAAAGTAACATTATTTTTAAACAAAATGGCGGCTCTTGCTCTCGATATAAATCCCTTTTAGTCAAATAATGCAGTCTAATCTTGTAAGGAGCCTAAAAATCAGAATAATTACGGTAAAATGTTCGAAAGGGAAGTAACCGATACTACTTTTCGGTAGATGACTCAGCTTGGAATGATGTAATCCCTCATGAAATATTGCATCATCTAGACCACAGAGAGCTATGTTGAAAACGAAAGTTCTATACAGAAATGATCAGTAATGCTGAATTTAATCTACCAATCCCCGAACAAGGAAAGATTTCTTTCATTCTGTGTTGTACATGTATATTCGATGCAGATATTCACTGTAAATGCGATTTTCAGAGTAATAAATAACAACCTAGTCATCGCCATAACGCATCGTCTGTTGGCATTTTCATTTCATATTCTTGATTTATTTCTGTAAAACACATCTTTTTTGCTTACATATAAGTATTTATGAAATATAAAACCAATTTGCAAAAAATGTTTTTGCCTAAAATTTGTAGCAAAAGATGTGATTCGTAATGAATGAGAACGAACAAAATTAATTTATGACATTCGTACACTTGCCGATTCGTACATGTGAACGAATCCGGAAATGACCATTCGCATCGAAAACGTCCATTGTGAAAGTGTATTATCATGAGTATGTTGCACAAAACTTGTTATTATAAGTATATTTATTTTTAAAATCAGTTTTTCAAGAAATTGTTTTATTTTATATTTGCATGTTTATATTATTGATGGAGTATGAAGAATATGCATGGAAAAAAACTTGATGGAATGACAATGACATTGAATCATGATGAGATATGTTGCTGTTGTTTGCTGGTAATTGAGTTAATTTATTGATAATATTTCCTTACTGGCTTACTCTTATATACAAACTTATTTTCAAGTAAAAATGTGTATGATGCACCAAATAAAATACTGGTTTAAATGCTGTAAATTTATGTTTACCTTTAATTCATCATTATTATATACCATATTTTTATAGCACTCTATATAAAGACTACTTCAGAATTAAATTATTTTTTGAATGATTCATCAAAGTTTTTATCGATTGTCATGATTAATCCCTTTGACATTGTTTTGGGGTTTCTAGCTAAAAAAATCAAACTATTGTTGTTATTGTAATTTGTTGTTCTTTATTAAATGACGAAATTATATTACAAAACTTTTTGTAAATTAATATGCCAAATAAATTTATATTGCAAACAAATAGATCTAGGTAATGTGTGTTTTTTCTACACTTGAATATTTTGTATCCTATCTCAAGCATTTGTTTTGTATATTTCAGGTGATGCTCAAGACGCTGTGAATTATGACAAGTTGTGTGCTATGTCTTCTATTTGTTGTAATGTACATGTATTTAATGCTGCAGATATAAGCAATAAAAAATCAAAGTTTACAACGTTTTTACTTCACTTATTTTCCACTATTGTTATAAGGTTTTATTTCAGAGTAGAATTCTGCACACATGACAAACAAGACTTAGTATGCTCAACTATGTGTATATGACTGATCGAGGTTCTACTAAAAATGAATTTAGAAAGAAAGTTTTATGTTTAACATTATGTAGAAGAATCCGGAGATCACGGGTTCCAGCCCGGTCGCGATAGGTCATACCCTATACATGAGTTGTCGGCCTCGTGATAGGGTAAGTTAGTACTGGTGAAATAAAAGTGTCCAGGAAACCTATGGTAAGAAGAGCTGACCGTTGTTTATATAACCTTAATATGTGTTGAATACGACGTTTAAAACCATTTAAAAAGCTTAATTATTTGTGGCTACATGGTTTCATCGTGTTTAAGAACATGTCTAGCTTAAGGTGTAAAGTAAAAGTCCAAACTATTTCTGGCTTGTCAAATACTTTAAGGTTCCAAGACTTTAATATCTTATTAATATGTTTGTTATGCTACTGTAGTAACTTACAGTATAGAACTTTTATTGATAAAATGAATAGTTTCATAATGATCAGTTTTCTACTGGCTGAATCATGAATGGTCATTCATTATGAATAAAATCAGATGATCAATTTTCTACTGGTTGGATCATGAGTGGTCGTTCATTATGAATACCATATCCATGAACATTCCCTTTTAACGTCCCCGGAGACGATATGTTTTTCAAAAGGGGCATTATAAAGACCATAAAATCTAAACAGGAGAGTTAAATAATCAATTATAAAAGGGAAATATATAATTGGATTAAATCAAAGACATAGATAACGACCAAAGTTATAAAACATTGATTTAAATTTTTAAAGACATGCCGACGTAACAGTGAATGAGAGGTTAAGCTGCAATCAGGGATTTCGTCCGGTATATAAACTACAAAAATCGACTGAACCGTGCATGGAAGGATGTAGAAAATGTTTTTGCATTTTCTTAAAGCTGAGACACTGTAGTTTACGAAACTGGATGATTCCACTTCGGCACTCTTGGGCAACTCCCAAAATTCAAGATGGCGGACAAAATGGCGGATGAGAGCTGATTAATGTAATATAAATCAATCTTTATCAAAGTCTTACATTATCTGCAATTTTATTTCATGCAATTTTGTTTTTATTTTTTGGTATCCTTCGTTAATTCTCCAATCCAAGATGGCGGACAAAATGGCGGATTAAAGCTACATTTGTCGGGTACGTCAACTACAAAGAGCAGAATCGTACACTGTGACATATTAAAAAAAAGTTTAATGCATTTTGTAGTTATAACTCTTTAGTTTTGTTTATAAAATTGGTTGATGCCACACAGGCATCATTGGGCAATTCCCAAAATTTAATATGGCGGCTAGAATGGTGTAAATTACTAGCTGTCGGGTATATATCTACCAAAATGAGCTAAGTAATAGACTGGGGTATACCAAATAATGTCAATATATTTTATTTTGTAGTTAATCCACTTTTGTTTATGTTACCGATTGATGTCATGCTGGTATTCCTGGATAACTTCAAGAATCCAAGATGGTAGTCAAAATGAGTGATAAGAGCTGGAAATTTAATTAAAGTCACATAAATAGACATATCTCCTCTCTAATGCGTATACAGCAACATGTTTATGTTTTTTACATCTCTTGATCTTGCTAATATTAAATCATTGATATTACTTGTCAGTTGACTCGAGAACTAGAAGCAAATTGTTCCTAAGATGGCAATTTAGAGACACCTTCTAATAATCTTTTATTCATTGAACAACATAGGTTGTGATACGATATTTTCATATCCTTAGAATAACGACTACTTTTCCATATATGTTTGCCACTTCGATAATAATCAATATGTACTAAAAGAAGATTATAAACAAAGAAAAAGACAAATGTTATCGAAAGTATTGTGTGAATATTCTATACTCTTTCAAGGTATTCTAAGAGTGTATAAATGCTAAAGCAATCGATAGAATTTCTGTTGACATTGTAACACATTTTGATAGTAAATAAGAGACATTGCAATAGGAAGGATTTCCAGTATGATATTGACTTCAGATATCACAACTGAATCATGAGTGTTCTTTGTTTCATTGTCTATCCATTGATCAAAAAGGAGAAATATCAAAAACACATTTCCATCAAAAGTTTGTTGTATAACTTGTTTTTATTTACAAGGATAAAGAGTAATTACGTCACGCGTAGATGCCAATTCTATAAGCGTATACACTGCTGATCGGACCCAGTGTCTAGCTCATGATTTAGCAAATAGTGTTACCCTGTGCAAGTTAGTTGTTTTAAGGGATTCATCAATAAGGGGCCTAGTCTGTTATTTCCCTTGTATACTCTTCAAATGGGTAGGTCCAATTAGTTGGATTACTCGGATTTAACACTTACTTATCAATGTCAATTTGCAAAAATTAATCTCTTATAACTCTTTTTGTAAATCATTTAATTTGTTTGAAATTCAAGCTAAATATTTCAAGGGTAAAGAACTATCTAAATTTCATCACTTCTGTTAATATCTTCATTAACAGGAAAGATATTAGATAAAATATTTTGTTATCCTCACATAGCACTTCAATGATATAAATCCGAGGATTCCAATAACCAATTGGAGTGCTTCAGATTTTATCAGGGAAAGATAACTGACTAAAGTCCCTAATTACAAAACATTGCCAATTAGAAAATATAAAAATGTCTTGTTTCACTGAAGTCTAAATATCTTGAAAGAACACATAACAGGTCTGATGCATCAGTGTCAAAAGTTTATAAACAGGCCTGATATCTAAACTCATTTGGAGTATATTCACTCTCAACTGCAAAGACTCCCCCAAAGAAGAATGGTACGCTGAGACAACTTGTCGATCTCGTACGTAATATTCAAATATGTTCCATTCCAAACATCATAGACGATGCATTGCATGATATGGTGATTCTCATTTTTTCGGTAACATTACATATAAAATTATGTTCAAATGCATAAACCTTTAAGACTTGGTACGAGAAGCATAGTCAACAAAATTGTACAACAAATATAAACATTTAAGTATATATTCTAACTTAGTCTAGTTTAGTAAAGTCAGACTGTATCATTGTGTAATGATAATAATAGAGCTCAGTCAGTTAGTTTATCCCTCATTTTTCTGCACATGCTTATTTTGCTATTTATATGTTTCACTTTATTTTTTACTGCATCGAAGAATTTCATCTAAACGGATTATAAGCTTTTCAAATATCCACACATATTGCAATCTTTAACCAAATGATAACACTTTCCAATGATCCTATATAAATTGTCTACTGTAAACTGTATATTAATCCCATTTTATTTTCCCGTTTTCTTTATTTAAATGGCTTACATTTTGGAAATTAAATTAGTTTGTCCATTCCAATTATTAATCAAATTTTCATTTCATTAAATCCAGTAAATAAGTAACATTATTAATTAACTGTATGAGATTGGACTTCAATTTTAGGGCTGATATGGCGTTCACTACAGCATGATAACCAAATACTCGGCCATTATGGAAACATACTGCCTTTAATAAATACCTCGGCTATTATGAGATTCAGACATTTTGATTGGTTCCGAATCTCATAATGGCCGAGTTTTCTCATAAAGGCCGTATTTTTTTCTTCCACAAAAAGCCGCCATCTTGAATGTTGGTACAATATGAGTGTTTTTGATTGGGATACTGTTTGTGACGATGGTAAATTAGGTGTTTAGGTATATAGTATACTATATACTACTACTATAGTATTATTAGGTATAATTTGGCCATTATGTAAACATTTCATTATTTACATTACATTATTGCTAAAAAATCAGAACTTGTAGAATTTGCTTCGTAACCGTAATCTTGGACTCCACCTTGAATCTTGGGTTGCTAACAGATAATCAGGTGGGATTAACTAGTTTTACAAACTTGAGAGTTTCATAAAGATTCAGAAAAAATTAAAACTTAAACCCAATGTATGTAATATTATATACTAAACTATTAGATCATATCCGCCATGTTAGCCGCCATTTTGGATTTATAATTGTTTAAAATAAATTATAACTTAGTGAAATTAATCGTTTTTTTTTAATTTCATGAACAATTCTATAAATGAATAAATTTCTACACCACTTAGTCTCTTTCTGCCAGTTAGTTGTTTATATACTGGGCTAATAGCCTTTATGCGCAATTTTGACGCCATTTTGACCGCCATTTTGAATTTAAAGATTTATGTATGAATAACAAAATTCAACTAACTGGATCTGCAGGTGTTGAAATCACTTTTGTCCTTCATTTTAAGAACATTATGTGTAAAAATACATTTTGCATTATTATTAAGCCTCTAGTCACCATCTTGGTCGCCATCTTGGATTTTTGGAGTTGCCCAAGGATGACAAAGTGGCATCAAACGAATTTGTAATAAGTAAGACCATGTCTACCAAGTAATTGAATAACATTTTCTACTTCCTTTCGTGCAAGGTCATCCTTGGTGTTGGTCGGACTAATTTTATATGCCTGGTGCAATTTGAGTGATTTCTAAGTTTACGTTAATATTTTAATAAGCTTATTTCTTATTGATTCTACTTAATTAAGCAAACAATGAAACGTACATGCATGCAAGTTTTGTTTGTGCAACCATTATTAATTAGGCTATAAGGTTTTCAAATTTTAATAGTATATAAAAAACTGTAACTTTCTTAAATGACTCCTATGTTGTGTTATCGATATTTTCACGCCTGATTAATCAGGAGTGGGTCTACGATAATACACACAATAAGCGTATCAATCAACTACTTCAACAACCTAGTTGTTGTTGTAAATCGATGGTCATCAGGTAAATTTTAGCGGAAATTTATAAAATTTTCAAATTCGCGTTTAATACCAACGTGACCAATCTTGCGGACCTACTTGATGTGAGAAATGAATGCATGCATTGCCAACTCTACATGCCAAGGCTTGAAAAGTGACTTGTCCGGTTCTTTTGCTTGTTTGGTTGTCTCGTTGTTGTCGTGCATTTTACAGTTGTAGATCTATTGCGAAAGATTCCTAAGTCGGTTAAAGTAAAACTCAACAAGCTGTCAAATACGCCTAGGTTTTTGGCTGTTCACTAAAAATGTTAATTTTAAGATATATGACGCATGCAATTCGGTCAGGAGACGTTAAGTAACGACACAAGGGGACGTTAAAAATCATTCTTGTAGCATAGCTAAGTGGGTTACATGCCCTTGATTTTGGAGTAACCTCCCTATGCACGTACACAACATGCATTCCCATAATGTACTTCGGTAACTTGGCTCGGCCACGTTGTAGTTTGTACTCATTATGTACAAAATCACCCTTGCATGAAATAAATTTCATTACCTTCTCGTCGAAATGTAAATAAAATTAAAATACCTTTTTTATTTTTTAATGATCGCAAACTTTACCTAGATTGAAAGGAAAACATTTACTTAACGCAAGGGAAAAATTTAATATTACTCCTCGTGAAGTTATAGTGGTGCCTGGCCTCTATGACCTAATTTACGTTTTCCAACAATAAATTTTCTAATGATGACGGCATTTTGTTTTTGTATCTTAACATCACTTTCTGATGAAGAAAGATCGTATATATGGTTAGCATTGTAATTCTTTGTCATTTTATTATAAGATAAAGCTTATCAAACGACTGGAAACCATCACTTGTCAGAAAAACGAACTTAATTTTCACTGACTGCAACTAGCTTGCATTTCGTCATGTCGTCGTCTGTTTCCAGACCAAGTATTCATACGGATTGTAGAATAGGAAATTTCAGAAAATTTACGCCTTGTGAATGATTCTTGTTTCTGAATAATGACTAAATTAACATACACATTAGGTCATACTATGCCATTGTGCTTGATCTTGTATTTCATTGTTTAAACACTGAATCATTACCTTGCGAAAACCAAAGGGGTGTCCCACTACTAAATTCAGAGAAATATTTCAAGTGCGGATACTTCAGGTAGACAAACATCCGTGCTCCCCCTCCTATTTCTATTTTCAAGAACATTGAAATGAAAGTAACTGTGATACCTTCACTTTTCAACTACCAGAATAAACCAGTAATAAAAGAGTAATTGACATGCTTTATAGTTATTTTGCCCATGTTTTTTTCAGAATTTCTGACAGAAACTAATGTATGCTCTCTTCTCGTTAATTCGTGCCCTTTAACCTTTTTTGCGCATGCGCGGTAGATGGATTAGGAAATCGGGTCACAAATATAAATATATTGTGTACCAACATCCAAATCAACAATTTGAGCAAAAAAAACTTGAATAAATATCACTTAAACTAACTTTTTCACCTTTTTTCAATGCTGCGTATAGTCCATGTCAATCAGCTGTTTGTTTCTCAATGGATTCGTGTCCTTGACTTTGGTCTATACATATTGGGGCTCCACGGGGGATGTATCATTTTTCTTACTCTTGAAATATGTTAGTGTTGAAGCTATTGTATATCTAGAAATAACTTTGTTTCAACGGTGTTTAGAGCAGATTTTAATGTTTAAAACTTATAACTAGAGAAAAGTTTAATATCGTTTTTTCACTTTAATTGGAATGACAATCATAGGTATATTTGTAACTATGTATAACTATTTTTATAACGTAAATTCTAGAACTGAAATATATTGAGAGGTCCAAAAACAGTCAACAATAAACAAGGAATTTAATGGACTTTTTATAAAACCACAAAATGTTTGGATTATCCGTTGCAACCGATTTTAATAAGTTAAATTAGACCTAATTAACGCAAACTTAAAGCGCTAATTGAATAGCCCCGCACTGAACCCCTTAGCTAGGCAAAATAGGTCAACCAATGAAACGCGTCGTACCTGCACACACAAAAACAATGGCCGCCATGTGTAAAGAAAATTTAATACAAGTAGGTCAGGCTAGATTTTGCATCAAATTAGCGAAATATGGTTATTTTTTTATCAATTTTTGGCAAAATCGTGATGAGAACATATTGATTTTTGTTCTTAAAGCAATAATACATGTTAGTTCTGAATATTTTTCTGTAAACTGATTGAGCAGGTCGAACGCTACAAACTTGCATAGAATTCGGACACGCACGATGTACGCGCGTGTTGATATACCGTTTTTACTAAGGCACGAATAGAATGAGAAGGCACGAAGTAATGAGAAAGAGGCACTGTATCCGCTGAGACGATGTTAATACAGTACTATAAGACACCTCGTCACAGGAAATATCATATCATAATACACCTCGTCTCAGTGGAAACAGTAGGCCTACTGTAAGGCGTCTTGTCTCAGTGGTTAAAGTACCATAAGACACCTCGTCTCAGTGGTAACATTACTATAAGGCACCTCGTCTCAGTGGTTACAGTACCATGAGGCACCTCGTCTCAGTGGTTACAGTACTATAAGACACCTCGTCTCAGTGGTCACAGTTCTATTATGTACCTCGTGTCAGTAAATACAGTACTTTAAGGTATCTTGTCTAAGGGGTTATCATTCTATAATACACCACGTCTCAGTGGATACAGTACTATAAAGTACCTCGTCTCAGTGGATACCATACTATAAGGTAGCTAATCTCAGTGGATACCATACTATAAGATACCACGTCTCTGTGGAAACGATACTATAAAGTACCTCGTCTCAGTGGATACCATACTATAAGACACCTCGTCTGAATGGATACCATACTATAAGGAACATCGTCTCAGTTGATACCATACATTTAGGCACCTCGTCTCATTGGTTTCCATTGCCTCAGTGGAACTATAACCCGATTAACCTCCGTAGACGCAATTGAGATTTGAACTGACGACCTCTTTCGTGGTAAACGGACACTATCACGTTGCCATTAAAGTTGAAGCTGGAAGGCAATGGAGTACAAATGACGAATAGTACCTCTGCTATAAACACCCCCTCCTTAATATGATTTTTTGTTACAGTTTAATTGTCTGTAGGACAGTCTAAGAATGAAAATACACATTTCCAAATGGAGTTATTTACGTTAGGCACCAAATGTAACCCATTAAAATTTTTATGGTCCGAATTTAGATTCTAACCCACCCTGGAGGTACCTTTTGGGTGGTATGTGGACCTAGGAACAAGGTTGCCATAAAAAGCAAGTTTGAAGGCAAAGGAGTAAGAATATCGTAATTATGTGACACCTAGTTCACACCATACGGGTTTTTAATGCACGCGTAGTCAATGTATAATTGTGAAATACTAATTCCACTCCCCAGACCACAACTTATAATGCTCTCTTAAGACCAATGTTTGCAGTAAAATTGCTGTCGAAAAACTCGTCTCAGTGGATACAGGTAACGCCCTTTGTCTGATTGGATAAGATAATCTTCTCCCTGTTTCTCACAACTGATTCGGACAAGAGTTATCTCCCTTGCTTCGTTAGCAACGGACGCCGTATTAAGGGGAGATCAGTTATGCCGAACCCTCAAAAATCAGGGTTTTAAGAAAGAAATAAGGTACCAGACTCCTATTTGAAGTATCAACTTTAAAGGTCTATGATCTTATTACATATTATTCAAATAAGTAAAAGAACCACATATTTTTAGACCCCCTGTTGTGTTGTACTTTAAGTTAATAATTATACTTATTCATTTTAGCCCGACTGTAAAACAAGTTCTCACAACTTAGAGTTACCACTTTTTAGTCCGCTTTCTGGTCCCACAGTACTGAGCTAGTAAATTTCTTGCTAAAAGACACAACGGGGTAGGTTTTAGATGGGATTCGAACAAACGCAGAGGCTTTTTGTAATATACATGTATGTGATTTATAGTTTCCAAATATATTCAAACTTGTATATAATTACATTGAAGACCAAGGAGACACTTAATGTAGCTATTCACTAGTTCAAACTGAAACTTTGACAAAACAGAAACTATTTATAAAATCATTTAAAGTTTATTGATGTTTGACTTATATGCATTATAACTGTTTGAAATAAAATATATAATATATATATATAAGTACAATAAGTGCACAATGTTTATATTACAAGTCATTTATTATATACATGTGAATAAAAACATAAAATAATGACATAGCGATGATGTACTCGTAGTTTATCCTCTTATCTTTCATTCGAATAAAAATGTTTCAAAACAGTATGTACGTATTCTTTAAAAGTGACAGTTCTAAACGTTTAGACTATTGATTGTTTCTTAGTCATTATGATTGTCGAAACCTTTGTTACTTTTACATTATCAGAGTATACGAATGTGTTTGAACCATTGAAGAATTTACAGACGTCACTTTGAAATCTTTCTATTTTAAGACAGTGGTATGACCTTGACGTCTTCAATGCACGACATTCTCAAAGACCACAAATAAATCGATATCCATATCTCACATTGCTGTAACCATGTCTGAAAAACGTTAAATATTTTATGAAAATAGAAGGAAAGTTATTGTAACTATTGCAAACAAAATGTTTTCGAGGTTTGATTAAAAGCCGTTGCAACACACTGTATAGATCATATTAAAATCGCCAGTCAATTTACTCACCGTTCCTGGAAATACTAATCTGGTAGGAGGGATAATGATCGTAGACATTGTTTCATTACCAACATACTTGTCTTCATACCTTCTTGTTCAATACAGAGAAAACATTAAGTATACGAGAACATAGACATAAAACACTCACCGTTTATGGAAATACTAAATCTGGTAGGAGGGAGAACGGCCGTAGACATTGTTTCATTACCAACATACTTCATAACTTTCTTGTTCAATACAGAGAAAACATTAAGTTTACGAGTATATAGACAGTATACATTGATGTCAATACTGATCAAATCTATAAATTATTGTACAGTAATATTTGAATTTAATAAATATTGTTAAAAAAGGATCAAATATGTCAGAGAAAATCCTATAATACCATTATCATTATCATGTCTTCTTTTCTTTGATGTCTCGGCATCTAATTCCCTACAATAAAATATATGTAATAGTTTTGTTCATGTTTTCAGCAGCCTGATAACAAATGCTTTAAGTTTGCAATAACGATAAGAAATGTTATATTCGTATTCTAAAAAAACCTCTGTGCTCTATGATAAGTATATGCATTTGTATGCTATAGAACGCGGACATAAAAAAACAACAAAATAGTCTCACATCCGGCTCGGTCATATAAATCCATATGAGCGACCTTAATCCCTTTATTCCAATTTGACAATAACTATCACAGGTCGAGAAAATATCGTGTATAACGCTTAAGTCGGTGCTTAAAAATGATTTTGTCTTGATATTTGGTATCAATTTGCATCTTTTTTCGGTAGAGAATACATGAGTTTAGAAAGTTAGTTAACACCTACAATACCATTTTATACATACCCCCCTGCAATAATAGTTAAAATAATACTAATACCGATAATGATTCTACTATTGTTGAGTTGAATATTTTGTGGAATCCAATTTTCAAATTTCATGAATTTACAATATTGTTATTGTTGCTTGTGATGATCTGGACATAGTCCTTGTCTTGCATACGAGTACATGTATTAGTTCCTTATCATTATTCCTTTTTAGTACTTAATCAAAATGCTGAGAACAATACTAGGAGGATTGGTTTAGTCAACAGAGTGTTCCTACTGTTGATGAACTTCTGATGAGAGGACCTGGTCACACAAGATCAAATTTAGCCAAAATGTTTTAATTTGTATCATTTATATAATTGAAAAATGGTAAATTATCTAATGTACTGAAATTATTGTACGCTTTACTTACACTTGGTGACAGGTTTGATCTTGTTGTAGTATTCTCTCTGAAAATCATGAACAAACACTTCTTTTATACATAAACATGGTTGATGCATGTACATATACATATAAGAACATGTGCAAGTCAGGTAATGTCAAATAGAAATACAACATGTACATATACATATTAGAACATGTGCAAGTCAGGTTATGTCAAATAGAAATACGACATGTACATATTACATATTAGAACATGTTCAAGTCATGTTATGTCAAATAGAAATACAACATGTACATTTACTTATTAAAATATGTTCAATTCATGTTATGTCAAATAGAAAAACAACATGTACATGTACATATTAAAACATGTTCAAGTCAGAATTATTATTGAAGCATTTACATTATCAAGTATTACTATGTTAGTGCATATGCAGATAAGAAGTATTACTTGTCCACAGACAAGTAAGCTGGAAATATTTACTTGTCCGCAGACATATATGTCCGAGTCGAACAAGTGGATCAATTCCACACCTCTGATATACAGTAAATATAGTCTCTAAAATATTTGAATGAGTGGTTTATGACCAAATTGAGTCTTTTCTCAAAGATAAAAAAATATTGTTTGAATTTCAATCAGGATTAAAAAGTGGTTACTCTACTGCTTCATGTTTGACTCATTTGACGGATATTATAAGATTTGAAATGGATAAAGAAATTGTAGTAGGCATGGTTCTGTTAAATGAACAAAACGTATTTGATACTGTTGACCACTCCATTCCTCTTATGAAACTTAAATCATGTGGCTTCAGTAATGACACAGTAATTTCGTTCAACTCTTATCTTACTGGTATACAACAGTTAGTTGATGTCTCTGGAACTTATTCTACATCTTCTCCTATCACTTGTAGTGAACGTCAGGGTTCAATTCTTGGCCCTCTTCGTTTTTTTAATTCATGTTAATGACATGTCTATGGAAGTTAAAAACAAACTTTTATCATACGTTGATGATTTAGCTATTTAGTGCCTGATAAGAATAAATCATAAGTTGAACAATTATTGTCTACTTATAGGTAACTTAGTCAATTTTCGTTTCGTTTACACCAGAACATATATAAAACTACTAAAATATCGTTTTCCTGCATTTCCCCAAATAGGCACTATCATTTACCTTTAGTTTCGTCAAGTCGAACTTGTTGTTTTGCAATAACTCCATAAAGTTGCTTAATAGTTGATTCTAGTTCACATTGTCTTTGTTCACTTACATTACATTTCTCTTCAAGCTTCGTAATTGTGTTTTGTAACTGTTTACAACTTTCATCTCTTTTAGATACCTCCTCTAAAATGTCAAAGGGGCATTAACCATTATGTTTTACCTTATTATTATATACGATATTTGTATAACGTATTGTATATATGTTCAAACGCGCTTCACAATAATATAGAAAATAATGAATACATTAAATGGGTTAAGAGATGAAAAAATATAGGATTAATAAAATGAATACCAATGAAAACTAAGGATTAGTGTTCAATTTAGTGTTCATAGTTGTTAAGAAACAAGTGAGTTTTTAAAAAAAAACTTTTTCTTAAAGATATTTAGATGTATCAAGTATTCTTTATATACGAGGGGTGATTGGAAAGTTCGAGGAATTTATTTATTTATGCTACACGGGATAACATAAGAAAAAACAAATAACCTCATTCTGTACGTTTACCAAAGACTGATATAAAGTCCAAATATTTTCATGATACAATGAAAATGAAAGTTTTCATGAAACATTTTACAACACTAGTATACCGTACTTGAAGCACGCCAACGTCATTATTGCGTTACTTAAACATCAAAGTCAAGTTTCCTATTTACTTTCTGCACATAATCACCTCCTATTTCCATACACTTTCTATGGCTATGTACCCACTGATTAAATGTAACCTTGCTGTATTCCTCGCTGAATGAAAAAATACTTCTCTTGTGCAATATAGCACACTGTAAGCCATCAATCCTTATCTAGATGCTTTTCCACTCACGCTGCCTTTCCAACAGTGACAGTCAGTGTCAGTTGATCTGGTCTTTCTTCATCAAATACCCATGTTCTACCTTTCCATGACCTCTGGTGCCATTTGTAGAGAAATGTTTTCCCACATGTTGGTAATGTATCAGCAGTTTTAATTTGTTTAAGCGAATCTGCAGGTGACAAATTGAGTCAAACACAACAATTTATGACTGTGCCCAAGTCAAAATCATCTGATGACGTCATTCGTTGTTTCGAAGCCATGACTCAAAAATCGATGCTATGCAATAACCATTCAAAACATTTTCATGAAACTTTCAGGAAATGATGTCGAGACGTCACGCTAGTGTAATTGATATTGGCGCATAATTTGTACCAAAAATTAGTGCGTAATACCATGTTTAATGTTTTCAAAATAGGCGAAAAAATAGCGTGCTTCAAGTGACCTAACAGTGGTTGCTATGGATACCATTTATTCTTTCTACATAATGATAATCTGTTCAACAATATGATTGTGAAAACGCAAATGAATTGTTTTACACTTATATGAGTTTTAATGTGATTTGACGAAAGGGTAAATATTTTAGAAGGGAATTCCGCGACTTTATCAATCACCCCTCGTACATAATCTTTATATGGAGAACAATTAATTAATCCTTCTAAATTAGATATAATATCAGTATTGTTGGTTGAAAAATAAAACAACGCTGCTAATTTAAAATAGCAGGTATTTGAAACTTTTAGACAGTCATGCCTACCAAGATGGCTGTCAAAATGTATATTATCAGTACCCATGGCATCATATGGAAAAAATACATACCCTGTAAATGTCAAACATGAATATTAGTACCTGACTTATCATTTAGTTGTCTATATTGATGTGCAACAGTAGCATTTAGTTCCTGAATAATAATTTCATTTTCACAAAGCTTCTGTTCGTTGATTTTACAATTTTCTTGAAGACCTTGAAGTTTAGTTTGTATCTGGTTACAACATTTAGAAGATTTGTGAAGCTCCGCTGAAACAAAAGCAACGTAAACTAAGTGCAAAACATACTTTCAAAAATGTTCTTATCTATAATGGATTTGGTTATTTTTTTATTTCTCAGTGATATGCATTTAACTCGGCCTAACAATAATTACCCTGCTGTCCAGTCGATCCAGACATACCACGAGTACAGCTTATCAATGCCAATAATGACACGTGACACAGTACAATCAATTTGAGGCCAAATTAATAGATATCGTCGAAAACTATTGAACTCTAACTCAATTAATTTCCGTTTAAAATCGTTACAACGAGACCTGCACATGCAAATCGAGAATGTGTGTGTGTGTTTCATTACTCACCAAATGTTATTGTTTTTCAAAATGGCGAAGTTCGAATTAAACACGTTCAAATCAAACATAACAGATCCAATCATTTCGACTGAATATGAAGAAATATACCAATCTAATAATTGAAACTGTGTTTCATAGTTTATGATTTATAAGCAAAATAACCTTCTAGTCTTGCAGTATTTTCATGTAACTTCAGTATCTCTGAACTTTTAGCTTCTAGAGAGTTTTTCAAATCGACATGTTCATCATCCTTACTCTTTAACATGAGTTCTTGGTTTTCATTTGATTGTTTAAGGCCTGCATTCTCTTGTTGATACGCTTCTATGTCATCTACAAATAGGTATTAACAATGACAGTGATTATACCATTGCCTATGCCGCAACATTACATAATTATTAACACATTGGATAGAATCTAGTTTATCGGACCCGGATGTATTCTGCATTCTAATGCTATTTCGCATGCTCGGCCGTTGCATTGTTTACAAATGTTTGGACGCCATATTGTTTTTACCGATGCATTTTTTGTATTCATTTCTGAAATAAATTATCTTCAATATCTATTTTTAAATGCTTTATTTGTTATTAATTTTTATTCTTCGGCGGACCCGTGGGGGCGGCAGCCCCAATAGTAACATGAAATTAGCGATACCTACCTTCGCGCGCCTGTTTATAGAAACAGCGCACTGCACACGCATATTAATGTTTACTTCCGGTTTTCAGAACATTGACTACCATCCTTTAAAAATATATTATTTTCAAAACGAAACAACTATTAAAAAACACACTCCCGTGTCTAGTTCATTAATTTTAATACAGTGTAATTATTCAATTGTATGTTAAATTATTACATAATATAACATTGTGGCTTTTAAGAGAAATGCAAAATTTTAGCTTTCTGCAAATGAAAAAGAAAAACAAGCAAAACAGAATTGTATTATGTACTGACAGAGGACAGGACATAAAGTGGAAGTGTAAACGGTGAAAAATAAGTATGAATGACAATAAGATCACTTTTCAGAAATCTAAGACCTTGGTATAGGTCAGAGACATTGAGTTAAGTTCATCAACTTGTCAGTAGAACAATATTTTAAATATTTAATAATTGTATCTTAATTGACAGTATATCTTCTATAGAAGTTTGTAATAAATATCAGCAAAACTACCTTTGATTTGTTTCAAGTGTTATCAATGAAGTTTTGTTTGAAATAATTTCAAGTTCAATTTTATCGGTTTAAAATCAAACATAAGGGATTCAATATTATCGATTAAATATGAATGAAAACAATTAATAGTTCAATCCATTAAAACTGTGACTTAAGTTAATAGTTGGTAAACAAACCAACCTTCTAATCTTGCAATAGTTTCATGTAACTTCAATATCTCTGAACTTTTAGCTTCTAGAGAGTTTTTCAAATCGACTAGTTCATCATTCTTACTCTTTAACAGAATGTCTTGGTTTTTCTTTAACTGTTGTAGGCGTGCATTCTCTTGTTGATACCCCTCTAAGTCACCTACAAGTAATTATTATCAATAAGAGTAATAATAGCATTGTCATTGACTTATAGATTCTTAGTCATTAAACCGCCGACAGTTGCAACTTTTCGAGTACATTTTGATACAAATTGGGTCTTGAAGACCTCATGTGTAACGTTATTGAGTTTAGTACGAATTTAAAAATGCATAAATCTTAGATTGTATTGAAGTACATGTGTAGTAACAGAAAACCAAAATTTCTTTTAAATTAATTAAGGGCAAATACGAAGTTTTAGCTTCATGCAATCAAACTGATATTTGAATTCATTTCTGATCGGCACAAAGTCAGGTCTAAAGGTATTCCGTTAAATGCGAGAATATAGTGGTACTGTGAACGTTAAAATATGTATGGATAATAAAAAGTCCACTTAATTCAAGATCTAAAACTTGTAATTAAAACAATGATATGCATGGGGAACTGAGAAACTTTGATTTTTGTTCTGCAATATGTCAATATGATAATCGTGCTAAAATATATTATCGTATCTGAATAGACGTAACATCTTAGATAGCAGTTTTCTATCAACGTCAGCAAACATTACCTTCCATTTGTTTCAGCTTTTGTTCTAGTTTTTCAGCTGTAGTTCTCACATCATTTAACTCATCTGTAGCTATCTTATAAGCATCATCTCTATCTTGCAGTTGCTGAACAAAATCTTCAGGTTGTTGTTGTCTATTATCTATTTTACATCGAAAAAGTAGCGTATGTAAAACCTAAGTAGACTCTATGTCGTATAGCGATTTGTTTTAATAATTAAGCATTATATGATACAAGCTTGTTGCTTATTTAGTATATCCGTTCAAGAATTGTCATTGGGTTGTACGCCAGAATGGATTAAACTACGACCCGTGATATTATAACGTATTCACATGACATGACAGATGACATAATATGTGTTCAATAGGTGGACTACACACATAGCATGTGCGATGTTGGGTATATAAACTGAAATGAAATATTCCATTGCCACAATTTATTTATCAAGAAGATAAATAAATTTCTGCACTAACTTTGTCACTACATTTATGTAATCCTAAGATACAAGTTTGTTAGAAGTCTATATCCATTTTCAAATGGTATGGATCACATTTTTGCAAGGGAGAATCACATATCGCCACCATTTAACCATCGGAACTATTTAACATCATATTGAAAAAAAGATATATTGTATATGTAATTTGATGAAACCAAAAACTATGGAATTAGGTACCTTGCAATTGTTGCAGCTCTGCTTTAAGTTGTTCACATGTTGTTTGAATATGGTTTATCTCAGCTGAGACTTTCTTGCAGGCAGCATCTTTATCTTGTAGTTGTTTAACAAGATCGTCTGTTTCTTGCTTTTTGTCTATTTAATTAAGTAACATATACATTTCATATAAAAAGTAGATTTTGTTCATAGCACAGTAGTTTGACAATTTGTATCGTAGTTTGAAAAACGTCCAGGCTTCTTATAAAAAAAATCATGTAAATAAATCTTATAACTAGTTTTTATTATAACGAGGAGGATTTTTTCAAATTACGATAAATCGTTATGTAAATCGTCATATATCAATTTTATACAAGTAATATGTCAATGGATGAAGCTAAACAGCTATTAAAATTAGACATAATATTTACAGATCTCTTCTCGGCAAAGAATGTATAATTGAGTTGTAATACCATATATATGTTATTCGAATTTGGAAAACAACGTAAAGGCATGTACTAATATTGGTCCGTATTTTTTCACCGTGACGGATGAATCATAAAAATGTTCGAAGTTAACGAAAAGACGGAGTATGTTTTGCAATCAGTTTGTGCAGACAAATCTGATACATATACGTAACATTAGTCTGCTTTGATATATTCTCGTTGTTTCGCGAATTGAATCAAAGATTTGTATACAGGAAAGTACCTTGATGTTGTTGTAGTTCTGCTTTTAGTTCTTCAACTGTCGCTTGAACGCGAATTAACTCATCTGTTACATTATTACATGCATCATCTTTTACTTGAAGTTGATTTGTAAGATCTTCAACTGTTTGGTTGCGTTCATCTATTCAATAATAATAAAGAAATACGTAGTTGCTTAACATGATATACAATGTATACCTAGCATGTATTGATTGTATGCATATGGGTATAAGGCAGTCAAATACATATAATCATTTGCAGATTCATACATTCCACAAATCTCACACTCTATGCATACTTAGTTCTGAATGAATGTGAAAATCGTGTTGCGAAGTATACGACTAACGTACCGATGTTTGAGGCTGTTTCTAGGATGAACGATTATGTTATAGTCCAAACCCATGCAGGATAAGCTCCACTACTATTCAGATCATTGGTTGTTCTGTGTTATGGCTAGTATATGTAAAAGTATTACATTTTTCATCGCCAGATGTTAAAAAGTTCCCTGGTGTACGTCGGGGGTTTAGCTCAGTGTGGCAGCATTGATTTCCTTTGCTGTCTTGTTGTTTTGGTGTACTTGAACTAATCGATATGCAAACGAACAAATTACGCAATAAAATCTCTAAGCAGTGCTCAAATATATTTGATCGGTATGCATGTACTATGTAGACGATCGGACTTACGTCGATTAATGAGATTATCGGTCATCTTAAGTATATGCTTGATTAGTAACTCAAAATATCATGTATACAAGGAATTAAATTGTTCTGTTTGTACCAGATGTAAAAATAGTTGAATAAATCGTGGAAACGTCATTGTTGAGTGAGTTACAGTGTAATAAAACTATTATTTATGATAAAATTGCATCGAGCCAGCGAGTAGTTCTGCAAAGATTTTATCTATATGCATGCCAACTCAATAATCATTTAATCTCAGGAGCTTGATATTCAGCGTACAGTAGTTTGAAAAGTTCCCTCCTTCATATAATAATCAAAGCACATAAGGCGCTGAATTTGTTTGGGTCTCGGAATATTATAAATGAGATATAAATGTAATATAGATGCCTTAAATTCAAGAAACAATGACACAGGGTTATAAATTTATTTTTTAATGAACTGAAAATAATGTAACATTTCAATATATTAAAACTTATCTAAACTTACAAAAAAGTATCCTTTATCTAAACATGCAAAAAAAGAACATTATTATATCCAACATATCTTACAACAAGTATAACAGTATATTTATATAATATGGTCAACATGTTTTTTTAAGTTTAAATAAGTAATATTATCACTGTCACAAACTGGTTTGTTATGTGGAATCAACTTTACATATATTTCTTGTTTATAATTAATACCAACAAACGATAATGTATAATAAATATTGCATGAAATTTTATTTACAAACCTTCTTTCTTTCTTCTCCGTGGGTTATTTTGGTGACTCTTCAGCGTGGTTTGATCACGTGACAAATTGAATTTGTTATATAAACTAACCCATAGACGGACGCCTTTTAATTAAAGAGTTCAAAATTGACGTGCGTTTAATCAAAATTATTTCAATATATTACCAGTAATTTGCGGAAAAGTTACAGAATTATACAATATTAGTAATCTTCGACCAATCGGGAACTATATTTTCTTCCCTGGGCAGGTTTGAAAATTGATGCGCTTGTTATTTGACAATTAATCTGGTTCCCTGTCCTATTATGGTCTGCAGGGTTCCAGTCCATTTGACAATCTTCACGCAGTGATCTCCCCCGATTTTTTCGGCGTTAATGTCCATGTAAAGGGAAGTAATCGCTTCAAAAAAAGCGGACTACTTTCGGCATTTGCAATTAACAGCATTCGGGTCTGAAATTTCGCTACCATTATTTGTTTGGTCTGACGAATAAAACACTTATTTTATTATAAGAAGGAGGGACTTTGTAAACAACGATATAGAATGTCTTGAGCTCCTGTTTTTATTCAGTAAATAGATAAGTATGTACCTGTTTCTTTTTTTAGAGAATCTAGTTGTTCTTGTAGAGACACTTGTTCTTGCAATAACTCTGACTTTTCAGTCAGTTCATCATTTAATTTGTTAATCTCTTTAAGTTGCTCTTCTAATTGTTCTTCATATAGTTCATTCGCTTTTCTTATTTCGTCTGTCAAAATAAATAGTGATTACTGTAAAGGATTCGAATTTAAAATCGGATTTGCAATTGTTTGAGATTAAATTTATTTTGACGAACAAAATGAAAGAAAAATCATTCCCATTTTTTCTCCAAATTTAAAAAGCATACATAGCAACTATTTGTATATTATTAGTTAATATTGGGTGAGAGCGTAGCTCGAGCCCAATATTTATTCACTCACCCGGTATCACACCGTATCCGGTCAGTAACTGACTGTGTAACGAATTTATCTTACCGAGTACCCCCATCTGATAAGAAAAATAAGGTTTCGTCAGCGCTATCATTTATAAATTTTGTTAGTGACTGGATATTAGAATCTACTGACCTAATATGGGATAATACATGGTCAGCACGTGACCGCTCTCGGCCAATGAAAAACGAGTATTCTGTACGAGGTAAGATAAGAAAATTTAATCATCTTAGTGATATACTTAATTTAAGATAAAACAAATGCGTTATTGTGGGGCAGGCAAGAATATCAAACATGTTTAAATTATGAATCTTTAATTATATTATACCATCGATGTATCTGGCCGTTTCAATGCTACGGTAATATTTTTGCGGTGATTTCTACTCTCGAAAATTTGCAAGTTAAAACTAAAGTTACTCGCAATTTTCATAATCCACTCGCATTTAGTATGCAAGCTCTTGATTACAGCATATTGCCATATGTCATACTGGTTATATTAAATGCTGAAATTCCGATAAGTATGAGTTCTCCTTTACTTTCGACATATATTTATAAGGTTAGGAAAATTAGAAATGATCATTGAAAGTCATGGTTAAAATCTTCTTGTTGTCGATATAAGCTTCATACAGTTATAATGTATGCTTAAATGCCGATTCTAATAGAACTTGCCGTATGAATCTATCCTATATATACACCATACCAGTACTTACCGTATGAATATATCTTATATATACACCATACCAGAACTCCAACACAATTAATGAAGATAACACCATACACAATAGGGATACTAAATTGTACCACTGAAACGGAATATTATAAATATGCCAGTATCTATGTAAGTCCTTTAAGAAAATGATAAATAAACTTCGATTTGGATGATAGTGCTGGTTGCGTTTCAGGGGACGCCGATGATGTGATCGGAGTAGGCCAGGAAATTTATAAAAAAAATCATGATTACAAACATCCATGATAATAGTGTATAAACACTCAAATTTAAATTTAGTTCTTTAACAGGCATTGGGTGTTTTCTAACATTTGTATTAGTAAACGTCTCAACCGAGAGTAAACGCCACAATCGACAGTAAACAGTCGCAGCCGACGCTAAAAGTAGCACGCAAACCGACTGAAAGATAATGTCACTATCTTGACACTGAGCGTCGCTCAATGTAGAAATATTTAGTATAGACATTACGTCGTAAAAATATGATAATGTAATCTCTTGAGATCTAGTTTTGAGGATGTGAATACCATCATGTGGAAATGGTTTGTCATATCAAGGCCCGGTCCTTTGGATAACAATATGTGGTCCAATGCTACAAAAAAGAGCATTTTCATATGCCGAAAAAATGGAAGTGACTGACTTTAAGGCATTAAATGGTTGGTTAAATCGTTTTCCTAACAGGCATAATATCTTTTTACACAAAGTTTGTGGGGGAAGTGACAGTGTCAATAAGGTGACAGTGGAGGTATTGAAACGAAAACTGCCTGAAATTATTGAAGGGTACAACTCCTGTGATGCATTTAACATGGACGATACTGGGTTGTTTAATCATGCTCTTGATAAATCACTATCAATTCGTGAACAGCGATGTAAAGGGGGTAAGAAATCAAAAGATCGATTCACAGGTATGATTTGTATCAACATTGAGGTAAATTTGAAAACCATTAGTCATTGGGACTTAATAGTAGTAGTTGATTCACACTAAAACTTCATTCGGAACATTCTCGGCCATTCGCTACGAATAACCTCGGACATATTTAGGGGCCATTTTGAACTATGTAAACAAGTACACGATTGTTTAGGCGATGACTGAAGTTTCGTTTTAGTCCATAAATTTAAAATTACTTATTTCATTGGTACCGATGAACAGTATTTGGTTCAAGTTAAGACAAATAAATATGTTTAGACAAAGATCTGTGTGTATACTACAAGAACTATTTTGTGTAACGGTTATGTGCTTCGCCTCGGGTAGGTAGTAAAATCACCAAAATCCACTGAAGACCCCCCACGAATCCTTCCGAGATTATTCATTCATGAAAGGTCGAGGGTGTTCCGAATGACTAAAACTTAAACGCACTATTTTACGCATACGTAATATATTTATGATTTTACAATTGGAATCACAGTCAAAATACAGTTACTATATTATTATTAACATTATGCACATATACAACATGAGAAGATAATCAGAGTTTTGAGGATACATTGTACTATCATCAATGAAGGATAAAACTTCTATCAAAGATACAAATCGTAATCCAATCGTGGTCCTATTAGAGGATTTCTACTGTATATATATCCCTAGCAATCACTTCAAGTCCATAGCAGCAACTTTGATATCAGGGTTTAGTCACGTGGTTTTCCGAATGTAATCTAATTTTGTTTTTCATCAAAGTCTTGCAACAGCCAAAAGTTAGCAAAGCCTCAAATCGTGCTTAAACTGACTATTTATTTCATATGTGCGAAATAACCATGTTAGATTGTAAATTGTGAATGTTTATCCAGAATTGTCTTCTCAAATTGTTTTTCAAATGACCGTTCGATTCCATTGTCATGCGCAGAATTTGAAGCCAACGATCAACTACTTGAGAATTTTAGAAAAGAAAGGTAATACTTATTTCATGCCCTATACACGCAACCATACTGTTATTTATCTAGACAGAGAAATAGGTCAATAACGTGTGCTTGTTTACCTCATATGTAATTGTTGTAGATCACGTGACTAATAACCCTGCAGCGTGGTCACTTACCCTGGACGTTCCAAAACGTTCCGTAACGGAAGAGTCGGAAATACTTAACCCAAAGACAACTCAACCAGAGACAACTCAATCCCCTACTAACGGATTGAGTTGTCCCAACTTTGAGTTGAGTTATGCTCGGATTGAGTTGTCTTTGGCTTAAGTTGTCCCGTACCCGTAACGTTAGCTAACAGTCGTTACTGAACACGCAGCTGGTAATATTATAATAAGCGGTTGCAATACCACGTGACTATATCGTCAAATATGCTACGGTTTAAAAAAGGTTGTTTGGCGGATTTTTACTGTTTTCTTCATCAACCCGTAACAATTGTAATGTTATAGTCATGAGGTATTGTATCGTCGGCGACCACAGTACTTTCTTCCGTTACACTTCAATACGTACCGTTGGCGATTTGACTAGCGAAATCTTGTTTTCATGAATATTCATGAGGCAGGATTTGTCGCGAATATCGCGAATACATTTACACTTTCATTCACTCCGGTAGTTATATGATTACACAAGAGTTTGCACCGGATGAAACTCCGGTGACCTCACTTTGTTACATAAAACTTCGTTCACGTGAATTGCGTGTCATTCTCATTTTGGCGGCAAACACGTGGTTCTTTGGCTATATATACTTCAAATTTCATCAGTCTGGGGCATAACATATTTAGTTGGAAGAGCAAGAAATGAAAGTGTAACATGTAAATTTGGATTATTATAAATTTGTGAATGTTTCATTTTGGATATAAATTACAGTATAATTGGAAATAAATGATATGAAAAACAATAAAATGGATTTGTTCGCTTAATTTAAGATTAGAATTACCGACTAAGTAGTACCATCAAGAAATACCAACAAAATTACTTCGTGTGGTAGCAGGAGCAGGGCAATTGAATTATTGCCACCACATGAAATTGGCGCCGGAACCCGGGACTTTTTCAAAGGTAACTTTGCTCAATATTTGTTATTGTGTACTGAGGAAACTGTGTTTCATTTAAAGTGATAAAAGTGCATTGTTGTAGTGTAAAGAGAATATTCCAGTGGTTGTGAATTATTTTATTCATAAGTGTGTTACAACATAGTTAAAGTATGTCTCAAGTAAATGTGTAGTATTTAAAGGGTGTACAGACACGTTATTTCAATATCTTGGATAAGGAAGTTCAGGTTGGTGAAGAACTCTTGAATTTGGATTTATCTTGGAATTCACAAGAGGATTTAAAGGGCATTCAACAAAAAGCAAGTGAATGTAAAAGTAAAATTAACATTTATATAGAGAAGTTGAGTACCCAATCTGAAAAGTTAGCACAGGCTGTCGGAGATACAAATGACGAATTAACTCAACAGATTATTGATGATGATTCTAAGTTGACTGATTCAGCTTTATCTGTGTTCTACAAATTAAAAAGTATGGATGAGAGTTTATTGGAGAAAGAAAGTGAAGTGAAGACAAATGTAAAGACGGAGCTTTCTGACTCATCAAGTCAACTAGAGAGATTTTGTGATTTTCAAATGAAACTTCAACGTGAATTTTTCATACAGCAACAAGAACACAGTGAACAACAATTAAGACTACAGCAAGAATTTATTGAACGTAAAAGTGATAAAACAAGGGAGCTGGATACACATGTCAAATTACCCAAATTAGACATAGTGTCCTTTAACGGAAACAAGTTATATTGGATTGAATTCTGGGATTCTTTTCAAAGTGCTGTTCATAATAATGATAGATTGTCACCTATTGATAAATTCAACTACCTTAAGGGAAAGTTAACCGGAGATGCAAGGAGTGCTATCGCTGGACTTTCACTTTCAAATGAGAATTACGTCATTGCGATAGATATTCTAAAGGAACGATTTGGTGATAAACAAGAAATCATAGATTTACATTACAAACGCTTACTTAGTTTATATCCAGCTAAGAATTCAACAGATAGTCTAAGATCATTTATGGATAGCGCTGAGAAACATCTTCGTAGTTTAGAAGTACTTCATGAAAATGTCAACCAACATATATTTGTGTCCATGATACGAAATAAATACCAAGTGAGGTGTTATTTCAACTTGAGTTGATTAAAGGAACTGATAACAATTGGAGCGTACAAAAATTACGTGAAGTCCTAAAGCAATACATTGTTTCAAAGGAGAGGTCTGAAAGGTCAAAACCTAAGAATTCATCAAATCAATCAGGTGTAAATATATGACAAAGTTACAATCAGAGCGATAGTAATAAAAAACAATCAAGTGATAATCAAAGTACTTATTCTGGTGGAACTTTCGTAGCCACAGAAAAGAAATCTTTGCAACCTTCTAGAAAGTGTATTTACTGTGAAATGACGCATTGGAGTGATGAATGTGATCAGTTCAAGACTATGGAAGAGAGAAAGAAGAAACTAAAGGGACATTGCTTCAGATGTTTGAAGCGTAATCATCTGGCTAAGGATTGTAAAAGTACAAAGGAGTGTGTGTATTGTGGACTAAAAAATTCGCACCATAGAAGTCTGTGTAATAAACGGTTTTCAAAGACAGCTATTAAGGAAAGAGAAATAGTGCATTTATCACAAGAATTTGGTGAAGAAGAGACAAAGGACGATGAAGTTAGTCTCCTATCATGTGACGAAACTGTGTTTGTTCAAACTGCATTGGCTGAAGTAACAACAATAGATAGAAAGAAAGTAGAAAACGTTCGTCTTCTTCTAGATTCTGGGTCACATAGAACTTACATATCATCGAATTTAGCACAACGCCTAGGTTTGAAAGGAGAAAGAGAACAGACGATAAATGTCAGTACTTTTGGAAATGAAAACTCAAAAGTTGTTAAGACAAAATCAACAAAGTTAAAGCTGAAACTTATTGACGGGAGTTATATGATCCTGACAGCTAATATTGTTTCTAAGATAAGTTGGAATATACATAGAAGTGAACTTACGTCAGGTTATCAAGACAGACTTGCTCAGATTACAAAGAATCTACATCTAGCCGATACAGTTCCACTAGAAAAGGAAGTTGGTGCATTAGATTTATTGATAGGAAATGATTACTTTTTAGATATTATTGAAGGTAAAAAGTTGCAAGTGTCTCAAGGTTTATACTTATTATCATCAAAATTAGGTTGGATTTTATCAGGAAGGACAAGTTCAGATTTACTACCTAGCTCAGAAGCTATGAGTATGCTGATTTTGACAACTAACAAGGATGATATTAATTCAGAGTTTGAGAGTGTAGTTTAAAATAAGGCGAATCTTGATGACTTCTGGAATATCGAGACAATTGGAGTACATGATGAGCCCAACAACCCGGAAGATGAGAAAGCAATGATGCACTTTAAACAAACGTTAAAAAGAGAAAATGGTCGTTATCAGGTCAAATGGCCTTGGAAAGAAGGACATCCAGATCTTCCAGAAAATCGTGGGTTAGCATTAGGTCGTTTAAAATCTCTTGTTACTCGGATTGAGAAACAGCCAGAACTCATGTTGAAATATGATAGTATCATTCAAGATCAGTTGGAGAAAGGAGTTATAGAGAAGGTTGATCGTGGCGTATCGGATGGTAAAAAGCATTATATTCCACACAACGTAATTACTACACCACAGAAAATAACTACAAAGTTAAGAATTGTTTATGATGCTTCTGCATAGACGAGACGAGAAAATCAAAGTTTGAATGAGTGTCTATATCGTGGTCCAGTGTTGTTACGTGATTTATGTGGGATACTACTCAGGTTCAGATTACCAATCATTGGGATCGTTTCTGATATTGAGAAAGCGTTTCTTCAAATTGAATTACAAAAGTCTGAGAGAGATGTGACTAGATTTTAATGGTTTAAGAACTGTGAAGAACCAATCATTGATGATGATCACATTCAGGAAATGAGGTTTTGTCGTGTACCTTTTGGAATAATTTCAAGCCCGTTCTTATTAGCTGCAAATGTTGAGACACATCTAGAAACATATGGATCTGACATAGCTAATCAACTGAAAGAAAATATTTATGTGGATAATGTTATCACTGGGTCAGATAATGTGCCTGATGCGATATCACTTTATAAGGAAGGAAAGACTATGTTTAGTGAAGCAAAATGAACCTACGTGAATGGAGTACTAACAGTGTTGAATTGAGTGCCGAAATTCCTGATTGCGATAAAGCAAATGATAAAGAAGTTAAAGTTCTGGGTCATGTATGGAATACAAAGACGGATAGATTATCAATACAAGTTCCAAAGAATATTGACAGTAATTTTTCAGTGACAAAACGAACTGTGCTCAAACATATTGCTTCAGTGTACGATCCATTGGGACTATTCTCACCTGTAACTATTCAAGGAAAGATTTTGTTACAACAAATATGGAAGACACATCTTGATTGGGATGATGAACTCGATGAAGAAGATACTAGACATTGGCTTACCATCAAAGATGATTTATCAAATCTAAGTAAGATAACAATTGAAAGGTGTGTGACTGTGAAACCAAAGGATGACGAGGTTTACTATAATCTTGTGTGCTTTTGTGATGCTTCGGCCAAAGCCTACGCTACTACGATTTACCTCTTACAAAGTGGCAAAGTGATAAAGTCGGATATGATTTTCTCGAAAAGTAGACTGGCTCCGGTGAAAATAATGACTATTCCAAAATTAGAGCTTATGGCAGTTCTGATAGGTGTACGTTGTTTGGAGTTTGTCAAGAAAGAGCTTAATTTGCCAGTTGAAGCAAGTTATGTTTTCAGTGATTCACAGTGTGTTTTACAATGGATTCGTTCAAATAGACATTTACCAGTATTTGTTTCAAATAGAGTGAAAGAGATAAAGAGACACGATGATATTTTGTTTCGTTATGTGAATACTAAAGACAATCCTGCAGATTTAGCCAGTCGAGGTTGCAATGTTACAACTTTATGTAAATCTGACAGTTGGTGGCATGGACCTCAATGGTTATTACTTCACCAAGATCAATGGAATCAAGATTGTGATGTGAATTTAAAGGAGGATGAAAATAGTGAATCTGAGTTAAATGTTAAACAAGGAAGTGTAATGGTTACTCAAGTGGCAGAATTCACAACTCCGTTTGAAATAGATGAAATGAAATTCTCAACTTTCTCAAAATTAATACGAGTTACGGCGTGGTGTAAACGATTTGTGGATAATATTAGAGGAAACAAACGTGGAATGGCGTTTTTGTCAAGTGAAGAGTTACATGAATCAGAAGTAATGTGGATCAAACATACACAGAGAAAACATTTTATTGACATTTTTGAATCCATAGCAAACGATAAAAAGAAAATCTTGTAAATCAGTTGGATCTTTTCGTGGACAAAGTTGGTTTATTAAGATGTGGTGGACGATTAAAATATGCAGAATTTAGTGAAGCAACACGATTTCCGATTTTACTGCCAAAGAAGGAGCGAATTACTCACCTAATCATAGAAAATATTCATAAGAAACTGTTACATAGTGGAACTTTGCAGACGTTAAGTGAAATCAGACAACAATATTGGATAACACAAGGAAGATCAATTGTACGATCGATATTGAAGCAATGTAAAACATGCCGACGTTTTGAAGGTGGACCTTATAAACTTCCGCCAATGGCGCCGTTACCAGAGGGACGTGTGTCTAAAGCAGTTCCCTTCTCAAAAGTCGGGATTGACTATTTTGGACCTTTACAGACAAAGGATAGTAAAGAAGCAAACGTTAAAAAAAGCATGGGTTTGCCTGTTTACGTGCCTTATAACGAGAGCTGTACATCTTGAACTTGTGTCCGACATGTCAACACAATCATTTCTCATGTGTCTTCGGAGATTTATTGCTATCAAAGGAACTCCAAATGAAATCATTAGTGATAATGCTCAACAATTCAAACTGTCAAGTGATGTTATAAAAAGAATTTGGGGAGATGTAACACGTAGTGAATGTATTCAAAACTATGTTTCTGAAAACAAAATTCATTGGAAATTTATTGTAGAGCTTGCTCCATGGATGGGGGGTTTTTATGAACGAATTGTTGGACTGGTAAAGCGTGCATTGCGTAAAACAATAGGTAGAAAGATATTAATTATTGATCAACTGACAACTTTAATCAAAGAATGTGAGTCAATAGTTAACTCTAGACCACTGGTATATAAAGGTGAAGATTTGAAATCGTCAATTTCGCTAACACCGAGACATTTTATATCATTTAATCCAAATACAGGGATTCCAGAAATGGAAAATGAAAGTGATGACGATCCAGAATACAAACCATATGAGATTAATGCTGATAAATTGTTGAACATCTGGAAGAAAGGTCAACGAATGTTGGACACATTTTGGTATATTTGGAGAAATGAATATTTCTTAAGTCTTCGTGAACGTATGCAGAGCAGTCATAAAGCGAATCGTATTCAATCAACGATAAATCCGAAAATAAATGATGTTGTTATTATTAAAGATGATGTGGCCCGAGGACAGTGGAGAATGGGAAAGTTAACGAAATTGAACATTAGTAGGGATGGTTATATTCGTTCCGCTGAAGTAACTACAGCCTCTGGAAACGTGTTGAAACGACCTTTAAACTTGTTGTTTCCGATTGAAGTACAGGAATAATGTAAAAATTGTTCTAATAACTATAAGTGATTAATTTATGTCGCTGGGGAGAGTCGCATAAGTAATGCGTACATTGGAGCAGTGTAATCAACGATATAATTTATAACGACCTCGTAACCGGATTAAATTAAATAAACAACCTCATCACCGGAGTAAAACAACAACTAGATATCTGTGTGTGATATTCCACGTGTAATTTCTACCGGAGCGACCACTGTTTGTGTACTACATAAATGTGTAATACAATTCACACGTGGCTTACCGGAGCAAAGAAAATAGTGACCGGAGCATATTAAAACAAGGTGTGTTGAAGTGTAAAAATGCACGTGAACTTCGTGGACAATTGGCGGGCAAAGTTGTCAATCTCATTTATGCTGTGTCTCTTAGACTAGTAAGACGTATTTTATATTCTTCAACAACTAAATCCAAAAGTATGTTTAAATAAGATACTTGCTCAAAGACGTACAAGTATAAAAGGAATTTAACTAGACATATCACTGAGAAACATTTACAAATTAATCATTGGAACTGTGTTGAAGAGAGTTGTGAAACAAAATTTTATTCGTCGTGAATATTTAGTGGATCATCTCGTCAATATCCATGATTATTCACGCTTGAATGCCAAGACTTCAGCTATTCATGCAACTAGAAATACGAACACTAACAATAATGGATATTATGATGATGTGTCATCTGATGAGGAAGTATTAGATATCATTGCGGACATTCATGCAACAGACAGCAACAACAACTTATATGACAACTCTGTACAAGATTTTGATTTAAACCTGTTTAACTCACACTCAGATGGAAGTACTTCAGAAAATCATTCCATGGAAGAACAACATATTGATTACTATTCTGACATTAGTGATGGTGAGATTGATAGTAACAACAATGTAAACACTGATAATGGTGATGATGATGAGATTGATAGTAACAACAATGTTAACATTGATAATTGTAATGATGAAATCCATGAATTGAATTCTAATCATTCAGAGATTATCATTAGTAGTGATGAGAATGAGGACAGCAGTGACAATGATGAAAGCAGTAGTGATGAGAATGTGGACAGTAGTGACAATAATGAAAATATTAATAATAATAATAATGATATGACAGTGGACACAACTTCATACACAACTGTAGTTGAGGTTTATACAAAACTGGTTATAGAATTACTAAATATAATGGAGATATTCCAGTGTCTAGACATGTTACTTATGAGGATGATTACTACTGCTATGAGATGGACTAAATCATTTTTATGATTATTTTTTTGATTGTTATAATGGTATTAATTTTTGTGTTGATTTAAGTCATTCAATTTGAAAAATATCAATATCATGTGAACTAGTGACTAGTACAGATTATTATATGTATAAGTTTACATACTGTTTTTTTGGACTTCATTGTATTTATGTACACTGAACAAAAGTTCTAACCGATCACTTTTCAAATTTTGACTATTTCATAACTGGCCAATGGATCCTTTTTAAATTTTGCTGAGGTGATTTTTGAGTCATTTTCTACCGATTTGTGGAAAAAATATAATTTGATACGATCCGATGCACTCGATCGGCACACTTGGTGTGGTTTACTCATTTTGTCACGAAATGTGCGTGTACAGAATGGTGAGTAAATAAATTTCACTTTGCATGAATCCTTGTTAACTTTATAAATGAAAAAACATAAAACATTGCACGAATGTCGATCCTGTCGGCGAGTTGTAACCTTTGTTCTTGGTCTTCGGCGTCAGTTAGAAACGATTCCCGTCCCTTGCGACATCGTCCAAAGTCGCGATCGTCGAAAAGACCCGATTAAAGTGTCATGCAACTTAAAATAGGGATGAACACATTAAGAGTAATAAAATTATAGCATTTTTTTATTTTAACAATACTTTTCGATTTTTTAAAGATGTTTCCATGAACAGCCACTCACCTGTTTGATAGAGGCTCCGGTATTCAACATTCCATTGGCTACGCCACGATCCTGCATCGGCATTTGTGCAATGTTCAATGTTTTTTCACTTATAAAGTTAACAAGGATTCATGCAAAGTGACATTTAATACTCATCACTCTCTGTCACGAACATTTCTAGTCAAATTGTGTAAACCACACCCTGTGTGCCGATCGAGTGCATTGGACCGTATTAAATTAATTTTCCCCATAAATCGGTAGAAAATGACACAAAAATCACCTCTGCAACATTTAATAAGGATCCGTCAGTCCGTTATAAAATAATCAAAATTTGAAAAGTGATCGGTTAGAACTTTTGTTCAGTGTATATATAAATTAAAACTGTGGGTAAATTTGGTATAGTCATATCATTCAAGTCTAATAATTACTGATATTTTACTCATTGGTATGGTTTGTTTTGTTCATTTTATGTTTGATACTTGTCCACTTATTTCATACTCATGGGGGAATGTCGCGAATATCGCGAATACATTTACACTTTCATTCACTCCGGTAATTATATGATTACATAAGAGTTTGCACCGGATGAAACTCCGGTGACCTCACTTTGTTACATAAAACTTCGTTCACGTGAATTGCGTGTCATTCTCATTTTGGCGGCAAACACGTGGTTCTTTGGCTATATATACTTCAAATTTCATCAGTCTGGGGCATAACATATTTAGTTGGAAGAGCAAGAAATGAAAGTGTAACATGTAAATTTGGATTATTATAAATTTGTGAATGTTTCATTTTGGATATAAATTACAGTATAATTGGAAATAAATGATATGAAAAACAATAAAATGGATTTGTTCGCTTAATTTAAGATTAGAATTACCAACTAAGTAGTACCATCAAGAAATACCAACAAAATTACTTCGTGTGGTAGCAGGAGCAGGGCAATTGAATTATTGCCACCACAGGATTGACCAAATTTCTTCAATTGAAATCGCATGTTATAATTACTCTTTAATAACAATGACGTCATTCTGGTATTTTCTTCACCCGCTTTAGAAAAATCACTCATAATGGCCGCCATTTTATATGGTAAACAAAACATTAGATTTAAAACTTTATTTCATTTACTAGTCTTCCGCAGTGGTTTCCGCAGAACCAATGAAACTGCCTCATTAATTATTAAACTTAAACTTTTTCATTTGATTAAACTCCTATTTATATATTACATATTCAATGGCGTTGTACAAAAAGATATATTATAAATACTAAATACATGAAAGTAAAAACCCTCCACCATAAAAACCTAATGTATATACAATAACACAAAGCAAAATTAAAATTTATCACACATGATGTTATATAGTGTGTAAGTTTATTTTTATTTTTTTTTATTGTTTTTATTGAGCTTTTATATTTCATTTTTTTGGACCTACAGTATAACATGATGCTACAGTTAACCAGACATGTCCTGAACAGTGTAGCATAACGCCACTGTTAACCAGACATTTCCCCAAAGATGTCGAACTATCACCTTTAAAGGGCCCTTTATACGCCCCCAAAGGTGTCGAAACATCATCTTTAAAGGGACAATTTATTTAGACTGTTATTGCAGTCATATGAAACAAGGTATAAAATGACCGAGAGCGAGGCAATCCTCATTCCCACGTCATAATGAATTCAATCAATCACTTAGTATGTTTACCATTGTATGTTGAGGCATTAACTAGCCAAGTCAATTTTCGAATATATCATAAAAAGTAGAGAAATAGCGAGTTTTCAATCGTTTTTTGAATACATCCAAAGCTGGTGATACTTTGATATCATCTGGTAGATATTCCATAGCATGGGGCCAAGTGTACTAAAGCTTCTGTCACTGAATGTTTTTTTCTTATTTATTGGTACCAAACAATTTAGTTCTTTGGATTTTGCAGATCTAAGACTAGATCTGCTTTGTACAGGCTTTTGGAGAATTTCAGTCAGGTATGCAGATGCAGTTCCAGAAAAACAGTTGTACATAAAAGTACATAATTTAAAGTTGAGTCTTGCTTTGACTGGTAACCAGTGCAGTAAGCACAAAGCATCTTTTGAACTGTCTGATTTTTTAGCCTTAATACTAGTTTGGCACACATGTTTTGAATACGCTGAAATTTGTTAAGATCACATTTGAGATTCCATACAAGATTAGATACAGTAATCAATGTGGGACATGACCAAAGATAGGACTAGTGTTTCGGTTGCATCATAATCCAAATATTTTCTTATACTTTTGATACGTAAATAGTTAAACAGGGCAGTTCTACTTTTTCTTTTGATGTGATCTTTAAAGCATAAGTTTTCATCAAGAAAGGTCCCTAAATAGCGAATTGTCTTCACAGATTTGATAGTTTCACCAGCAATATTGATTGATTGGGTTGAACATTTTTTCAACTGTGCTCTGCTTCCAAACATGATAAACTCAGTCTTTGAGTTGTTCATTTTTAATTTATTTTCATTAATCCATGAATTTATTGTTAGAGCACAATCTTCAAGATCAGAAATGGCTTTGCTTCTTCATTCTGATTATAAGGACAGAATCTTTTATTAGCAGTGTGGTCAGCAGCAAACCCATGCACTGATATATCAGATGGAATGACATTAAATAAGGTCCTTGCATAAGTAAGATATAGCCACGGACCCAAACAACTACCTTGTGGAAAATTGCAATCTAATGGACATACAGATGATGAACTAGTATTGACGTTGACTCGACATGCCCGTGGGCAAAGATATGAGTCAATCCAGCGAAGTGTACTATTATGTAGTCCATATTGATTATTAAGTACTTCTAATAAAATGTCATGATCAACAGTGTCAAATGCAGCACTCAGATTAATAGCTATCAACGCAGTTACTTCTGATTTCTCCATACCACACAGTAGGTCATTAACTAATCTAAGAAGGGCTGACTCACATGAGTGAAAACGTCTATATGCAGACTGATTTATTTGGAAGAAGATTATTCTTATCAACATGAGTATTCAATCTTTTTAAGGCAGCCTTTTCTATTACCTTAGATAAAAAGGACAGATTGCTAACCGGCCTTTAATTAAACACAGTCCGGAATACGTTTGCGAATCCGGAAATCTTGCAAACTTACTTTTTTTATTTTTCATCCGATTAATTTCAAATTTTCAATAAATGTAGATCTACACATGGGCATAACACCAGTAAACTTTCATCCAGATATCGTTACTAGAAATATGTTTAATTTCAAGTCAAAAGTCAAAATTCCCATGGGAATCAGTGAATTCTCATGGGAGAACGGCTCTCCCATGGGAATCCCATTTAGAATGTGGGAATTTTCTCCCATGGGAGAATTCTCCCATTTCTAATTCCATTAATAAAGGTCACAACAAGGTAAAAATACAGATTTGGCATCATACTGATGTTCTTAACAAGAATGTGAAAAAAAAATATTTAAAAAGTCCAAAAATAAAAAATTCCCATATTTTAGAATGGGAGAATTCTCCCGTGGGTGAAATCCCATATTTCAGAATGGGAGATTTCTCCCGTGGGAGAAATCCCATATCGCATATGGGAGAATTCTCCCGTGGGAGAAATCCCATTTTCAAAATGGGAGAATTCTCCCGTGGGAGAAATCCAATTTTTTCAATGGTAGAATATTCACAATGAAAAACTATTGCAAAGATATAAGGGAAATTTGATATTGGGCTAAAGTTTCAAAGACGGCTTGTATTTTTTTTGAATGATTTTAAAGTCTAAAATAGTAAATGCTTACAGTTGATTCTTTTTCATTTCTTAAATGAAGTTTTCATTTAAAAAATACAATACTTATAATGATTTTTTTGGTTGTAAATATATTACATAAATGTAAATTTGTTAACCTGCTTCTATGAATACATTTTGTAGATGAGCATAATGCAATAACTTGAATACAGACTTCCCTAGATTTTAAGTTTTATAAAAAATAAGGAGTAGATAACACTATTATTCTATCACTTATACCATTCATCAACTTAACCCACTAGCCTGACTTCAGGACTAGCATACATTGATACAGGCTTGTAAAATCTACTTGATAAATACAATTGGGCTAGCTGATAATTTTGCCTTGAACTTCATAACATTAAAAATACACCTAGTGTTCTGAAAAATTAAGTTGGCAGTCATCAACTTAACCCACAAGCCTAACCACAGGACTAGCATACATAGATACTGGCTGGTAAAGTCTACTTGATCATACAAAAAGGCTAGCTTATAATTTTGCCTTAAACTTTATAACATTAATAATGGACCGAGTGCTCAAGAAAATTAAAGATGGCAGTCATCAACTTAACCAACTAGTCGGACCCCAGGACTAGCATACATAATGTAGATACATGCTTGTAAAATCTACTTGATAAATACAATTGGGCTAGCTGATAATTTTGCCTTGAACTTTAAAACATTAATTAAAGACCTAGTGCTTGTGAAAATTAAAAATGGTGCTCATCAACTTAACGCACTAGCCTGACCCCAGGACTAGCATTCATAGATAAATTCTTGTGAAATCTACTTGATTCACACAATCGGACTAGCTGAAAATTTTGCTTTGAACTTCATAACATAAATAATAGATCAAGCGCTTGAGAAAATTAAAAAGGGCATTCATCAACTTAACCCACTAGCCTGACCCCAGGACTAGCATTCATAGATACAGGCTTGTGAAATCTACTTGATCATACAATCAAGCTAGCTAGTAATTTTGCCTTGAACTTCATAACATTAATAATTGATCGAAAGCTCGAGAAAATTAAAGATGGCAGTCATCAACTTAACCAACTAGCCAGACCCCAGGACTAGCATACATAGATACATGCTTGTAAAATCTACATGATTCATACAATCAGGCTGGCTAATAATTTTGCCTTGACTTTCATAACATTAATAATGGACCTAGAGCATGAAAAAATAAGATGGCAGTCATCAACTTAATCCACTAGCCTGACCCCAGGACTAGCATACATAGATACAGGCTTGTGAAATCTACTTGATTCATACAATCAGGCTAGCTAATGATTTTGACTTGAACTTAAAAACATTAATAAATTAAAGCGCTGAAGGCACTGAATTTGTTTGGGTTTAAAAAGTAAAATGAGATTTCCGGCTCCAACTATGTTTGTACACAAAGAACAGTTCAGTGATAGGTAGAATGGCATTGCTATGGTTCAAAACACTTCCAATTTCAAAATCGGAGAGGGCTTAAAATACGGTAGATATATTTGTTCAGGATTGACGTCCCGAACAAATAAAAACCTAGCGCTCAACAAAAATTTAAGTTGACAGCCATCAGCTTTACCCACAAGCCTGACCCAAGGACTAGCATACATAGATACATTGTTGGGAAATCTACTTGATAAGTACAATTGGGCTTGCTGATAATTTTGCCTTGAACTTCATAACACTATTAATAGACCTAGTGTTAGAAAAAAATTAAGATGGTAGTCATCAACTTAACCCTCTAGCCTGACCCCAGGACTAGCATACATAGATACAGGCTTGTGAAGTCTACTTGATCATACAATCAAGCTAGCTAATATTTTACCTTGAATTTCATTACATTAATAATGTATCGAGTGCTCAAGAAAAATTAAGATGGCAGTCATCAAGTTTACCAACTAGTCTGACCCAAAGACTAGCATACATAGATACAGGCTTGTGAAATCTACTTGATTCATACAATCAGGCTAGCTGATAATTTTGTCTTGAAGTTAAAAACATTAGTAAAAAACATAGCGCTCAAAAAAATTTAAGATGGCAGTCATCAACTTAACCAACTAGTCTGACCCAAAGACTAGCATACATAGATATAGGCTTGTTAAATCTACTTGATCATACAATCAAGCTAGCTGATAATTTTGCCTTGAACTTCATAACATTATTAATGGGCCTGCTCAAGAAAATTAAAGATGGTAGTCATCAACTCAACCCACTAGCCTGACCCCAGGACTAGAATCATAGATACAGGCTTGTGAAATCTACTTGATTCATACGATCAAGCTAACTATCGCTAATAATTTTGCCTTGAACTTTATAACATTATTAATGGACCTAGTACCTGAAAAAATTAAGATGGCAGCCATCAACTTAACCCACTAGCCTAACCCCAGGACTAGCATACATAGATACAGGAATTAACTATAACTAGCCCACTAGTAGCATGATTATTCTGGCTAGTACTTGAATTAACTTAAGGCAATGTTTGTTTTCTCCTTTAAATGTACTAGAAGCCTACTAGTTACACAAGTAAGACAATTCTGATTTGGTTTGTAAAAAATCAATTCAAATCAGTAGTTCACTGTTGTGACTGTGGACCTTAATAAAACATAATCATGATACATTTACAAAATATATTTAACAGAATTTAAGTTGAGGTAATGAAATAGTCAAATGATTCAATTATAAAATGTAATAAAAAAAGATAAAGGCTGTGGATTGTTGAGCTAGTGGCAATCTGACCCTAACCGTGATTCATGTGTACCAATTCACGAATTGAACTACTATTCAGTTGTTAATGGAGAAGCATACAGGAATTCATGTTATAAAAAAACAAGTGAAGAATTACAGAAGCTTTTACGGTATGGAAAACCATGTACTTCAAACGTTTCAATAACCAGGAGTGTCGGGGGCATTTCAGTGATAATATTTTAGTTTATAAGTGTATCAATCAAGTTCTTTTATTGTTTCAGACAAGAAAAAAATAAATGTTTTATTTAGTATATATTTGTAGAGAGGCCAATGAAGACAATATTTACACTCTGTAGGTGACATTATCACTATAATTCACTGAACAAATTCAATATTATCTATATACATATCAGTATACATTTTACTTTATTCTAGTTTCATCAGAAAAAATAATTATACATAATAGTATAATATTCTGCTAAGTTTGTGAGAACAAGTTCTGTTTTTCATAAACACATATTGGCTAACAGTCTAATCATCATAGGGTTTATCTAACAATAAGTTAAATAAATATAGTAGCTAAAATAAGAGTAGACTATTGCTTTATCTTTAAATAAGATCTACTCTCTGACATTATATTACACAGTCTGTATATCTATACATTGTATTAAACAATTAGTCTTAATTGCTTATCTCATCTAAGATCTTTAGCTATAAATAGACTGTTGAACCTGGGATATCAGCTGGTTGCCATAGTAACAATTTTGACAGCTTTTTCTTTCATTGGTTAATTGAGCAGATTTTGTTATTAGTAATTTACAATTCTGTTCAATTTGATATACAGCATTTAAGATTTACACCAAACTTATTTTGAAAAAAGCAAAAACATAATACTAATTATTTTATAATAATGTGTATATAAATGATGTATGTAGTTGTAAAAAAAATCAAAAGAAAAAATGAGACAATGCAAAAAAGAAATTCGATTAATTTTCTACATCTACTGAAATTATAATAATAGTCATCTATGAGCAATTACTGAATTATCAATGAAAATAAGAAAATACATTAATATATTTTAAGATTATTTCTAATGTTTATGATCATCCAGAGATATCACAAGATACAAGTTGTCTGCTATGTAATTTGTATAAAATGCTATAAATATATAAAGTCATTATCTGAGTTTTTGTTCATCAAATATATGTAAATACATTGAAAATAATAACATGTAAATCTATATTATACACATGAATATATAATTTTCCTATTAGACTGATAGGGTTTTCTTTCAGCCTCAAAATATAAATATATTATAAATACATTCTTACAAAACAATATCTCTTATCAGATCTTTGCTTTGCTAGCCATATATAGTCTGTATCTTTATACATGTTTATAGTCTATATCAAAGTTTAAATGATGCTTACTTTCCTATTATTTGGCACTGGTCCAAGTTATAAAAAATACATATATGGAGAGTAGTGGAACTACTGATATAACATATTAGTTGGGTAGTTGCTAAGTTAATTACAGATTTCTTATGCATTTGATTTGGTTGTAAGCCAGAAGATTATTTAACAATATATACACTAACTATTATCACTATTAGGTTCATATTGGTTTTGAATGCACTGATCATAAGTCTAGTAATACATTTTGAGTTCATAATTAGGTACATTAGATCTACTTTTAATGCCTTTAATAGTATTATAATAATTGTAAAAATGGCATTGATTTACAAATATGTTATGTATTTAAAGACTAAAACATAAATAATGTTAATAAATAATATTTAGTGCTCAATTACTCCATAATTAATAAAGATTATCTCAGACTCATATATATAATTTTATCTATTGGCCTTCATAATAAACTGCTCTATGAAAACATGTACAAGTAATTTGTATTTTCAGAGTTTTGTTTTTTAAGTAAGATATATGATCCCCCCCCTTAAATATCATAGCGTAACTATAGACATCAACCAATCAGCACCTAATAAAATCTAACAGTGTATAAAATATCTAGCAAAACTGTTCCTTTCAATGCAGGACCCCTAATGTGAATGTTATCTAGTCTGATAAGATTAAGAGGGTTATATACATGTAACAAGGTTAAAATCAGTCATCTGGAAAATGATAGTATATAGGGTCTATGTAAATATGTCTTAACTTTTAGGATTTACATAAAAAATTCTAAACTTTATTTCTTTACGAACTATATTTCTATTTATTCTTTCTTAATAGAATTTAATTGTTTAAACATATTACCTTATCAAGTCGATATAATATATCTTATCAACATGATTTAAGTTGAAAATACCTTCTGGCTTTGTCTATTGTTAGATAAAATATGCCATCATGACATCTGTATTTATAGATGTCACAAATTAACAGTAACTACATGATTAATTGATAACCCAAAGTATTATTCTTCAAAGTTGATTAATTTCATTGGATAATTTTTATTGATCCCCCTCCCAATATATTTCTTATAAAATTAATTATACAATGCTGATTATAGAGAACACATAGATATGATACTTTGAAAGAGAGTTTACATTAAGAAAACTATTAGAATTTGGTGTTGTTTAAACTATTATATTATATGTTATATGTGATACTTGGAACATGTTAGAAAATATTGAAAAGAACTTTACAAAAGATAAAAGTAGAAATACAAAAAAAAAATCATAATGGATCATCGGAAATTAACTAACAAAGCTTTTCGATTAATCATCAATTGTATAATTGAAACATTTACTCATGTGTTTCATTTGGGATTTCCTAAAATATATGACCATACATTGCAACGGTTTAAGTGATTTTGTTTCATATAATAAAATATTAAAATCATGCATAATAAACTTATAATTTTTGGTTTAGTGGCTGTTTATGTTTAATAATAAAATCAATTTACGGACATTTTCAGTACCAAAACATGATAGAAAAAGGGCTATATATTGTCCAATACTGGCAAATTCGGACCCTGGAAGTAAATACAAATATGCGTGCGCTGTTTCTATGAGCAGACGCTCGAAGGTAAATGCCGCTTATTTTCTGCTATTATAGGGGGCTGCCGCCCCAGCACCCCACTGATAATAAAAATTGATAACAAAAAAGCATATTAAAATAGTTGTTGAAATGAATTTAAGAAATGAATAAAAAAACTGCATTGGTAAAAAAAATGGGGTCCAAACTTTGTAAACAACGCTATATCCTAGCATGCGCATTAGCTGGGTCCGCAAAACTAGATTCTATCCCCAAAAGTATGTTCATCATGTTCATGACTGTTACCCTGTTTGCATCTATTTCTGCATTACTATGCGCTATAATAAAAATTATGATACAAAGTCTCTTACATTTCTTTTCTGCTCAATACATCCACCAATCTTTCATTTTTAGAGTAGCAAAGAGAAATTACATCAAATGTTTTCAATTTTCCATTTTAACGGCAATATTCAAGTCACGTGACAACCACCATTACGTAAGGGAAGTAAATCTGGATGTGCGGTATAAATAGTCTGTACCATACTGTCATAATAAATTAACTGTTCAAAATTTTTCATGAATTCAGTCAGCACACAATCATAGCAAAACTAGATTCTATCCCCAAAAGTATGTTCATCATGTTCATGACTGTTACCCTGTTTGCATCTATTTCTGCATTACTATGCGCTATAATAAAAATTATGATACAAAGTCTCTTACATTTCTTTTCTGCTCAATACATCCACCAATCTTTCATTTTTAGAGTAGCAAAGAGAAATTACATCAAATGTTTTCAATTTTCCATTTTAACGGCAATATTCAAGTCACGTGACAACCACCATTACGTAAGGGAAGTAAATCTGGATGTGCGGTATAAATAGTCTGTACCATACTGTCATAATAAATTAACTGTTCAAAATTTTTCATGAATTCAGTCAGCACACAATCATAGCAAAACTTATGTAAAAACGTTAACAATAACTGGATTATTTACTCAAACATTCGTACAGGTCTGTTATTTTTTGTTTGTATTACAGTAAAACTCGGATATAACATACTCACTGGGCCATAGAAATAATGTATGTTGTAACCGAGTGTATGTTATAACCGAGTATGTTATATCCGAGTTTTACTGCACTCTTCTTTTTCACAAAGAAGGCATCTAAAGACAGTTGCATGCCCGCCTGAGTGGTTCATTCAGCAAAATCTGGCAAAATATCTCTGTGCGAAAAGTAGGTCACTTTTATTTACTTGTAGGTGTGGCTTCAATAGAAATTACCGAAAAGTGAAAATAACGCGGAACTGGATTTAACGCAGAAATAGATGCCAATGAGTATAATGAGTTTCAATGTGAATCATCCTCACTTTTTAGACAAAATAACACATGCAGAATAGAATATATTGAAATAATATGACATAAAACTTTTTAACTGTAATAATTAATTTACCTTCATGGTCCGGTCAGGTTTCACTCTATCGTAGGTTAACTGTATCTTGTAACTGTAAGGCTTATTTCTATGTTAAACTTAGTCTATATAGATTGTAGATAACATTGGCTTCACCCATAGATCAGGACAGGTGCACTAGGATAATCATTACAATGCATCATGTCTGGTCTATGAATTTCACCAAGATATTTCAGATCATTCCCGATTTCACTAGGCTTATTTGTCAAACCTCCAATCCGGCATTTGTCATTACGTTTGTTCATGTAAACAACTGTTTGTATCCATTTTTTAAATGTGACAGTTAACTCAACATGGTTTCATCGGTTTAAGTCAGTAATATGTATGTTAATTCTCATTTCTGCCAAGTTTCAGTAATTTATTCCAATTATTTACCGTGGTATTTACGATTTTCCAGCGAGAAATGTCACATGTTGAACAACCTGCCATACTTATTAATACCGTTTCCGGTTCGTTGCTATTAACAACGCTCGTTCTATTAGACGGATCAACATTTTAATCTGCGGACATTTTAGTATTTTACTTATTTCTATAGTGTATGAGGACATAAACATTAGAAATCATTAGGGGTGTAACGGTTAACCGATATACCGGTTAATATTGCAATACGACTTCTGACGGTTTTTAACCGGTTCGTTTTTCTCTGAACCGGTTTTTCTAGTTATGTTCCATACTGATTGTTTTTATCAGTCTGAAATTTAACTGTTTGAATAATGTTAAAATGTGTTCGGAAACTTGAAATATTTTTCGTTAAGTGACAAAATAATTATCGTTTAAAAAGTCCATTCAAAACCTTTTTTCTAACTTATTCAAACATTTGCATAATACGTGTAGATCATTTGAAAATAAAAATATCTACGCCTACAATGTTGATCAAATAATGACGATGCACGTGCATTAATTCTTGCAATGCATGTATGCGCAAAGAACAATAATTATGTACTGCAATATATTGCAATACGGGTTTCGTGTATTGCAATATAATGCAATACGGGTTTTACCGTATTGTTACACCCCTAGAAATCATCCATACAATGTTATTATAATATGTATTTATGTATATTTAAGTGTATCATGTTGTTTAATGGGCCGTATTTGCCGTTTTAGCCTACTTAAGCGCAATAGAGCGCTGTGCTGATGCAGTGTGGGACCGTTAGCGCGACGGCGTAGCAGTCTGTACTCGGCTAACGGTCACACGACGGATTTCGCGACGTTTGCGGTCGCACTGCTACTTAAATGTGAAGCACTTGCTGCACAGGGAGCACTTTATAAGTCCAGGCCTGTGCCGCGGTTGAGGACTTCAACACTTACTCCCAAAGTATGCACAAAGTTCTTTTATAAGTTAGATTGAACTTACACTTTTTTGGCATTTTAAATTCGTGCTTACTTTTCTAAATTATTTTAATAGTAACTGCGTATACTTCGTAAACTAGTATTGTTAGGGTATTTTTAATCCTTTCTTAACACTCTTGTATCATCGCTAGGGATGTCAGATCCATTTGATTGTAGATCTATTAATTGACGAAATTTGACATGAAAAACAACATCCCAGAGTTTTTACTTCTGGAATTAAAGTTACTAAAACAATTACTTATTTGTTCCTACGATCGTTGTTGTTCAGATGCAAACATGTAAAACAAACTTTTTTTATAATGTTTCAATAATAAAATAAACCCTTTAACTAATATCAATAAAAACACAAGTGAATCCAGGGGGACCGGACCCGGTGTATGCCATTTTTTTCTATCAATCGTGAAATATGATATTAAGGGAGACTCCATGGGTGGGTTGATGCACGGGACAGGTTGATACTGTCCATTAGTTCAATCACCCTGCCCTGCCCTGCCCTGCTAGATCCGCCTATGAATATTTAGTTTACAACTTTACAGTATGATTTAGTAAACTCTGTCTTTTATTTTTGAAAATATTAGTTTTTTTGTTGAGCGTTGGTTTTTTAGGGGGCGGGGTTGCGTGGTAGCAGTGACTGACAACTGCCCGACATGGTTAGGAATCAGCCTGGGATAATAGTGGTAGAAATCATTTCTTGAACAAACTCTGCAAACGTATGTATGCCCCGTTCGGGAATCAGATGGAATGTTCAAAACACTGCTGAAAAAGTTTTTAGTCACTGATTCAACTAACAATTTTTCCAGTCAACTATCTAACACGAAAAAAATACATACATGATCTTACTAAAAAAGTGTCAACTATAAATGAAAAAGAAAAGGTATCCATTTATCGATTTCTAAATGTATCAAACACAGCTTTTGAGCAACGTACGTAGAATATTTTCAACTATCTAAAACAATGTTCTTTTTGCTATATTTATTTTATAAAATCATTTTAGTTTATAAAGAAGGCTGTCGAACTGTTTTCAACTATGCAGCGTAATTTACCCATAAAATACAGTCAAATAGTAAAAAACGGCGATATCTAATCATTAAATAACAGTTTCCTTAGAAATTCACAATAAAATATGCAAAATCTAATTATATTAGGAATTCCCATTTTCAGAATGGGAGAATTCTCCCATGGGAGAAATCCCATATACAGAAATGGGAGAATTCTCCCATGGGAGAAATCCCATATTCAGAAATGGGAGAATTCTCCCATGGGAGAATTCCCCCATTTATTATATGGGAGAATTCTTAAATGGTGTTTAAATGCTTTAAAAATGACAAACTATTCATTTTTTCTTTAGAATAATGTTATGTACTAATAGATCTATCCAATTCTAACTCTAAATGTTAGTTTGGATGAATTTGAAAAAATGGGAATTTTCTCCCATATTTGTAAATCATGGGAGCATGGGAATTTGCCGATTCCCACGGGAATTTTGACTTTTGACTTTAAATTAAACATATTTCTAGTAAAGATATCAGGATGAAAGCTTACTGGTGTTATGCCCATATGTAGATCTACATTTATTGAAAATTTGAAATAAATCGGATTAAAAATAAAAAAAGTAAGTTTGCAAGATTTCCGGATTCGCAAACGTATTCTGGACTGTGTTATTAGCATATTTCAGATCCAAACCCACCTTCTTAACAAGAGGCTTAACAATTGCCTCTTTCCAGGAATACACTATGTTTCAATGAGATATTTATTAAATGAGTAATTAGAGGTAATAATTCTTGTAGATAACATTTTAGCAATTTTGTGTACAAGACTCAGATGATTTGGTATTTAAGTCACTTATAAGATCTCTGACCTCTTCTATTGTAAAATCCTTAAAATGATCAAGACTTTTGTTGGGGTGAGTAAGTTGGAAACTGTAACAAGGATTCCCTAATTTTTGAAATTTTATTTAAGAAATAATCAGCAAAATTTTCTGCTATGGAGTGATCAGAATCGCCTTTCGGCATTGGATTCTCAGATCTTACTCCTGCCATTTCAGCAACAAATTTATACAATTGTTTTGTATCACCTTTAGCATTAAGAACTCTTTGACTTGGTGATTTGACCTTTTCTTCATTTAATTCATAATGATAACGGTTGCGCATAAACTTGTAGGCTTCTAATTGTTCAGGCTTTCTATATTTTCTCCATAATCTTTCTTGTTTTCTCATTGAACTTATTCATGATTACGAGATTTTTATACCCAAATGGCCCACGGTATATAACGCAGCATCGGAGTAATGTATCGTGGGATAACCGACGATAGAGGTATTGCAACCGTTAATACATACTATCCATTAGATATCAAGAAGTTCAAGGTCTTTGTTTTTGATAATACATACATTTATAATCTTGTTTTGTTATAATATGATAACATTTTGTCGTTGATAAGTACGTTGTGATATACATGTATATGCATCGTACTAGTAGCTCTGATAACGTCTATTACACATAAATATTTACAATCTAATCCGAAATGGAAAAATAAATCTACGATCGTAAAATATGAGTGGTCATCAAAAACTAGTTCAGGACTGTCATTTAAAACCATAATGGGTCTCACATCGAACAAAATATATAGATTGAAGAAGAGCAACAGGAGTCTATCTAATCAACATTTTTAGCTAAACTTACATCACCTACATAAGTGAGGACCTATCTTCGTAAAGACTCCCTTATTCATAAAACGATTTTGATCATTCATCTATTCAGTAAACGATTTAAAAAATTCATCTATGCACGTTCTAATGACCTGAATTACAAAAACATATGTGATATAGTTCTTATATAAGTCAACTCACTTTAGTTTTCATTGTACAAGTTCAATACATTTATCTCAAGTTCTTAATGTTACCAATGCATGCATATTACTTATAATACATAAAAGCACGGAAGTACTACAAAATGGTATTTTTGCCGTCTCATCGTCCCGCGGTGCTCCATTCAAAATCACAATAATGGGACATTGCATTTAATTGCCGTGCTTCTGTCTGAGGAAGCGCAAAGCCAAAAACGTATATCTAAACCACAAAACTTTAAAGAATAAGTTGATGCTTACCGTCGTCTTCCATTACTTTTGCTCAAATCTGAAATCATAGAGTATAAGGCATACATGCTAGTACAACAGACTCGTTTATGCTGCTCATTAAACATTATTACATCTAAAACAAATAAATTAACATAAGTGTATAAAAACGATATGGTAGATGACGGTGATGCAAGATTAACAACGCATATTCGCTGCGCATCTCATTTCCAAAAGCCAGTTTTATTCTCTTTGCAAACACCTCGTACAACAAGGGCGCTACGGTGACTAGTCAGCGTCCTACTTTGAATACGAATAACGTAAGCAGTTTTTCTAGGGTGCTTGGAAAAGAATAAAACTGGCGTTGGAGTTATGTTGCCAGGCAAAAAGGTGTACACGTGCACCACGCGTAGGTATCGCGTATGGAAATCCAACAAGAATTATAAGATCTGCAGCTCTTAAAAACTCTGAGTCGAGGTGGATTTTCACTGTTTATCGCCGCCTCAAACAATTATCAAAATTTGAGGTTTTTTTGTCGACACCGCTTTCCTTAAGCCAATCTTAACGATGCATTTGAGATCACATGATGAAAAAATGGACGTCGAACAGTCAAAATAGGGGTGCGTGTATGGACTCGTCGACGTAATGTTTTGTCGGGTTACCTGTTTGTATTACCAGAAGATATCATTATCAATGTATGAACGCGTACCAGATTCAAGAAAGTTGCAATATAACACCAGAAAATATGCACAACTAATTGTAACATGTTTGTTTCTTTTAAAAACTCGCATATGTTGAAAAAATGCAAACCTATCGTCCCTACATTCGGGCGAATCTAATATTCATTAATCATAAATGTTTTTACTTTATAAACGTGGTAACGCCTATAAACGTCGCAACTATAATGCTAAGCATTGCAACCAGCGCTAAATGTCGCAATTGGACTTACACTAAACGTCGCAACGCTGGTGCTAAATAACGCACATATTGTTCGATCATTCCATTTTATCTTTAAATGACATTGTCATTGTTCATTAATCGTAATTAATGTTGAAAATCCGCAAGTTATCAGTTTCCAGTTTCAGACAAAGCAATCAATTTAACATCATTAAAAATGCCCCGCGAACACTAAATTAAATGCAACAGTCACATACAATTCTGATTTAAAACATTCATAAAATAACCATTCAAAAATTAAGTGATAAATACAATTTATATAGAAAGAACTTACGTAAGTATGAAAAGCTGAATCAAGATTGAAGCAATATAATTATGCGATACTTTCACAATGAAAATAGGATATATAACGACTAGCGTGCACATGTCAATGTTTTATTTAATTTCTGATAAGAACTAATCTGACATAGTGCACATTTTCCGAAAATTGACTGTACATGTAAGTAGATGATGTAGACAAAAACCCTAGATAGTTTGATTACATATACATGCATGTTTATTTGCGATAGTTTGTACAATTACTGATAATATGTTTGATAATAGTTGTAAAATATGCAAATCTTAAGGACTGTGCGTAGGAGTTAAAATCTATATTCGTTAGATAATTATAATACGTTCTATTATTAAATGTGTATAGATCACCTCTTACTAGGACGCACAACCCATCGCAGTAATCGGCGATTTGGTATGCAACAGAATATATTGCAGCGTATGAAGACAACATCGTTGAATGTTTCGTTTTTTGTAACAATCATCATTAAATTGTAAAACAAAAGATGGCTTATAACTACAGGAATATCAATCTATTGATACAAAGTACTTTTAAACCTAAATAGGTATAGATGCATAGGCACACTGTGTACTCTCCTTCCGTTTTCAAAGTCTATATAAAAATGGTAGGTCTAAACACGTAAGGATAAATGTTACACTACCATCTAAAAAGTTAAATTTAATGTGCATAATTGGTTGGATAGGTAATTTTTATTGACTAGACACAAAGAACGTACTATCAACTTGCAAACATTGCGACGTGTTTTCATGTGAACATTTTAACCATAATGCTTAGCGTCTTCGTACGAACGTCAGTAACCGTTTGTGTACAAAACGACTACATAAGGTACACATAAGATACACGTATTGTATTGTGCGTAAAGTTTGACTGCGACCCGACCTTTATGCAAGAAAGCTTGAATAATTTCACAGTGACTGAATTCATTGCTTTTGTACTGGTGGCGTAATTGTTATTAAATATCTTGACTAAACATATCATACGGCATAAGCAGCTTTACTCAATCATAATACACACTTTCGGAAAGTCATGGATGTATTACGACGATAATTTTAACAAACGCATACAAAGTGAAATTATTCATGTTTTGACAGTTGAGAAAAAACGAACAATACGAATGTAGTATTAATGCTCGATTACTCCGTGACCGTGAGGATTATGCATTACGTTAAAATTTAACGCATGGACATACTTCTATAATTTTACAATCGCCTCTGAAGTGTATAATAGGTGTGGTACTTTTTGTCGGGATTTGTGTAGATAATTATTAGATGCAAATGTGAAGGTCAGATCGTGATCAAACTTTACGCACAATATATCCAAGATTTTTTTTGGCGCATAACTTGATCTAAATTTTTAACCAATACATTTTGCTCTCAGACTTGTTTGTCCAATAAAATTCTCTTCCGGTAAAATGAATAAAAGATATGTTACTATTGGTTATCTGTAATAAACAGGTGAGAAACACGAACAGTAGTTGCTGACTATTTACTCTGTGTATAGTGGGTAACACACTATGTTAATTAATTATACATTCGCCGTGGTTTGCTCCTGGCGGTATGACTGAACAGCAAATATGACTATTTATGTTTCATACCAAAATAACCCTGCTGAATATCTTTTTAATGCCTATTGGACCCCTTTTACATTACTAAGAATAAAACAAGTATATGTTTTTGATAAACGTAAATATACTTGTTTGTATTCTTAGAATTGTTAAAATTCAATGCTTTTTCTAAGCCTTTTAATGTCTCCGGTAATTTGTGCAATAATCCTGTTTTTTTAAATTTCGTAAGATTTTCCGCCATCTTGAATTCTTAAAATGCTCAAAGGTCACAGGCTGGCATTCATCAGTTTTCATATCTACTACATTCAAGCATTCAAAAACACCAAAAACATTTTCTATGCTATTCAAATTCTGTCGGACTAAAATAAAGAATCAGTGGTAGGGAGAGACTAGCCGTAGCATTATTTCATGTCTCCACGAATGTATGCCCTGCTCGGGAATCGACTCCATGACAAACCATTTGATCAGTATCGACTAAGTTAGACGTGTGGGTTACGGAGTGAACCAGATGATATGTACGAGATATATGTTGTGTGATGTCCATTGACTTGAGGTCATTATGCGTTTAACCGAATGGCTATGGGTATAGGGACAGATGGTGTTTCTGATTACTGTTAGATATGCGAATAAAACAACTACAAGTACTACAATATCTTATAAGATACATTTTATTCTAATTACAGCAACATAAATCATCAAATTTATAAATATCAAGGCATGTAAATAAAGTGTAAAGGCACAACATATGGCATGGTGGTTTTCTCTGAACCATGATTATCATGGCTATAAAGGAGAAGATAATGTGGCCTATGTCTTGTTGAAATGAGACCTAATATGGTGCGCATCCTTTGGCACATAGGTTTTAAATGATCATTTCTATAAACGTTTAAGATAGTGCTAAAATTATGTCTTTATAATTTTCAATGCATAAGAAAGTTTCTTGCGCACAAAAAAGTTTTTCACCAGTTCCCAGTGAGGTCGACACACGTCATCAGCTTTGAAGCTGGCTCAATGTCCTAAATTATGCCAATTTTAATATTATGATTGAAAAATTATGTTCATTTTTTGAAAGTATTAAAACATGCCATCTTAATATAAAATTCCAAAAGTTAATGATAATGAAAATACAGCCGAATCAGCTTGGGGTACCATATAAATACTACCATTGTATGAAACACGAGTTTCCAAAGTGGGAGCAGTGGTCCAGTGATTGGACGCCCGCTTAGGGATCGAGAGGTCCCGGGTTCGATCCTTACTTGGGGCACTGCTAATTTCCGTGAGCAAGAAATTAACCTACAATTGTTCCACTCCACCAAGGTGTAAATGGGTACTGAGAGGGATCGCCTGCCTGATGATTTCAGTGATCAGGAGTTATCGTACAAGATTTCAAAGTCTGCTGAACATGTATATGAATGCAGACTTTAAACCGCACTTTAACTTTTACAAAGGGTTTTATGAATTTGACTTAAAAACAACTGAATACAACACGTACCAATACACACTAAAATACGTTGAGTGATTAAATTTGAAAATAATGTAAACTTCTACAATTTCAAATATACATTTTTCAAAATCACAACAAAATATATCATAAAAAACTGACAAAAATACATGTATAGCGTTAAATTAAAAATCAATCATGTGATTTAGTGTACAATAAAAAACAACCACGTGATTTAATTATAATGCAGTGTCTAATAAAAATAACTGAACAACATGTTACAAAAGTTCATAAAAAAGGAAAGTACACAGTTTTCCTTATTATGTATAACATATTCGAAACTTGTTCAAGATTCGCCATCACACTTATCATTAAGCCTTCTAGTTCAATAAGCTCTATAGCTCTGTGGTCCTTATCACAAACAATCTAACGAAAAATCGTCGTAAGTCAAAAGCGAGAACCATTAATAATTCGCTCATTTTTTAGCTTATCAATTCCAAATATTATAGAATTGTGTATAATAGTATAATACTATCCATCTGAATTTGACCTACTGATGATACTTAATTGACTAACGATAACTATTTTCGTAAGGATTTTTGTGAAAAGGAGCACTGGTCGACAACATAGCAGAGATTAAAGACTTCATAATGTAAAAAAACACACGAGGATTGCAAAACTTGCAAAAATCGATTTCAACAAAACGATGTAAGCAAACATATCAGGAACAGCAACAGTGAATAACACAGACACAGACCTTCCACATAGAGGGAGATATTTTCAAACTTTTGTAAGAAGATAGGGACGCCAGAAACAAATAATGAAAACAAGAACGTGAGGGTCTTCCGCCTAGGAACGGACAGTGGCAAACAAAATTATGAACTTTAAAATGGGTATAGGGTATGGTTTAGTTTTGTCGAGTTTAACGCCGTAGCAACACATTGTATTGGTCATATAATGGTGGTCAGTCAATCTACTCACACTTCCTGGAAAGGCTAAATCTCTGGATTTAACTGTTAACCAACTACTAAGCGCATATTTTCGTCAGTGACTGATAACTGTCCTACATAATAAAAATCATTGGTAGGAGGAAGAATCGCCGTAAAAATTATTTCATGACCAAACTCCACGAAAGTATGCCCCGCCTTGGAATCGAACCCACGACCCCTCGATCAGTAGAGTTGCGTGCTACCAATTGAGCCAGCCGGGCGGCTGTGGATATTGGGTATAAATTGAATGAGATAGATCTCTTGTTTGGTGGTTTTGAGGTTATGAGTTACATACCTTTACTTTATATATGTATTTGAATATTTTGTGGGGACACCAACAGTCTGTGATTTGCATAATTATGTTAATGATGAAAACTGTTAATTTAAACTGTTTACTGATTAAGATTCCTAAAGTTTGGTTCCATTTTCAACATGATGTACGTTACTGCTTGGTGTAGTGTATAGAATCGCTATCGTATCAAGTTACCTATCGAGGCACTAGAGTATAGGACACTTGTTGAGAGTACTTGGTTAAACATATGTATTATATGTTGTATGATTATAGAATAAATGCGGTAAATAGTATTAGAGACTTGTTGCGTCTATTATTAGTATTAATGTTGTATACAGGACACCACACTTGGTAAAAACGGGGTATCAAATATAAAAGTGATTGTTATGATGATCTTAATTTTGTAATACAAAAACTATCGTGATAGTATCGCAATTTTTCTTTGACTATTGCAATAGCACTTTAAACATCGCAATAATATCGTAATAGTATTTTTGGTCCCTATTATCACTCCTACAAACTGAATGTACATGAATATATACAAATGTATAGTTAAAAACAACATGGCAAAAACTCAATGAAGCATCAATGTTAACAATATGCATGTAGAAGGTATACGATATATAGCGCATAAAATTGCTGGGGTAAAATTTGAAAAACAAATTGCCAGAAATGATCACTTCATTATTACTACCAGAGTGTACATTATAATTATTTACAAGTACAAAAGTTAAATAGATATTACACATTTTAGTATCACAGAAGAAAATAAATATATTTTAGAAATCTATCATATTAAAAATAAACTATTTAAAATACAAAAGGTCAGTTTTGTATGTAATGCAAATGTAAACCGATAGATAAAAATGGAATAAATGAAGTAAGATTTCATATTCATTGTTATTTTAAACATAATTGTATTGGATTTGTTTAAAAATGTTCAACTGGCAGTGATGCAAATATTACCTCCGCTGATTTAAAAACTAACATTAAAAATTCTTTATTTATAATGGATAAAATAGATTTCTGTATTTATGTTAGGTGAATATCAAACAAATATAGAATATTAAAATCAGCGGGTTTATATATGCGCCACTTACAGTTGAATACAATTTAACAACAATATTGTATGCTCCATTTATTAAAAAACTACAACAATGATAATTATAAATTAAAAAAACTACAAAAATGATAAAATGTCTGGAATGTCCAGAAGTATGTTTTCCTGAATTCAATATAAACTGATGAATGGTAATTTTCTCTTCAACAAACATCAGTCGTCTAATGTCCTGAAATAGAAGACACTATTCATATATCTCATAGCCATATTATGTAAACAAAACGTATAACTCGGGTCAGTAGCGCAATTGGTAGTGCACCTTGATTTTTTATTCTAGTGTCCGGAAAGGTGTAATGGTTCGAATCCCACCCGGGGAGGTTATACCCTCCATGAAAAGTTGAAAATAATGTCAAATTACCTCCATTGATAAGTTATATGGAGAAATTTCCGGCCTTGTGGAAGAGTAGATGAGTTATAGACTAAGGTCAAGGAAAGCTAGATTAAGTGCGCTGGATGCCGTAAAACAACCTGTAAAATGTGTTGACACGGCGGTAAACTTAATATATAATATAATACCTAAAAAATGATAAATGTGAGTTCGGTTTATTATTTTAATCTTTTATGTCTAATTAAAATATAGTACTTTAAGGTATGAGAGTTGTACTTACATTTGACGACGAATTTGTTCTTGTCTTTGAAGATCAAATAATCTCTCTGAAGATAACAAAAACACATGTATACATGTATATATGGAGTAAAAATATAACAGGCTTGTCTAGTACGTACAAAATAACATTACATGCTTGTGTCAGCATCAAAATTAAACAAAATCCATTCCTGAGGTAGCGCATTATTAAAATTAAGTTCATGGGACAAAAATTGAAAAAAGCCCATTTTTATGCGGTGAACTTCGAATATTCGTATTCTTTTTTCAAAAGTCGATGTTTTGTGAAGATCCGAATATTCGAATATTTTTCCCGGCACCAGTAAAAAGTACAGAACACTAATGGTAAGATTGGGTATCAACAGTCTTCAACCGTTTTTTGTTAAATTCATTGGTTTCTCCCTCGTTACGGAAGTATATTAAGACGTAAAATATATGGGTTGTGGCTAAATGGTTAAACTATTTACATTTACTAACATCGTTTATAAATACATGCGACCTGTAATCAGGTAGTTATATGTCAAAGTAAAATAATTACGCAAAAAATAGTTCATATATAGGTTCAAATTGCACGTGATTACAGTATATGCTTCACATTTTCTTAGTTAAAGTCTTTAAAATATATCAAGTTTAAAACGTTGCATCACGTAGTAAAACACACTTACGTTACGCTGTTTCATTTGAATCTAGATACACAAAGTCAGAATGGGTTGTCCTAGTAGCTTCACTATCATTCATGACTATAACCATAGCAACACATTGTTTAGGTCATATAACGGCGGTAAGTCAAACGACCCACCGTTACTGGAAAGGCTAAATCTCTGGATTTAGCAGTTAATCAGTAACTAGGAACATATTTCCATCTGTGATTGAAAACTGCCCTACATTTTTTTAAATCAGTGATAGAAGGGGAAATGACAGTCAATCATGACTAAAATATGCTTAAATAAAAGTAGCATCGACGTTGTTAAGGTCATAGTTACTGTTACTTTATTATGGCGATGACAACGTTACCTTGACATCCATAGAGTTGTGTTCGTAATTGTTTTATTTGTTCCGATAGTTCTTGTTTGCCAAAAGCAAGATGACTGCATTCTAAAGTACTGTTAGCATATGAATCTGAAAAAAATGTGATCAAGTTTTGAATGTTAACGATCTACTCATATACTAACGCATACATGAGTATAATGTTCAGAGGAAATGATTAGTCTTGACAGAACAATTTTCGTATGAAAAGTTTACACAGACAAATAGCTTACCAAAAAACTAAATAATCAGTTTATTCGTTAAGTACAAGTTAACATTAAAAGCAATCATTTACAAATAGCCTTGGTTACACAAACCATATTTGATAGGAGTTTGAAACATATTAGTAGCAACAGCAATAACATACCTTCGACACAGCCATAAAAGAGGGACTCTTTGATAACCTCTTAGGTTCTTCGTTATTTTAGTAGCTTGTTATTTATAACAAAATTTTAAAAATCTTAAAAAACTCCGTCTTTGTTTTTTGGCTGTGTGGTAGGTATTTGTTGTGTATTGATACTGTTTCTGATATATTTGCCGAAACCTGCTTACAATTAGACAAACCAAGTTTTACTCATATATATATACTTAAACACACAGCTTCTAATGTGAAACTAACGAATGTACAAATGAAAAACCACAGGCTAGTCTTAGTATAAATGTACAATCAATAGACTTAATAAACTTGATTTATACATCAAACACATTAGGAACTCCTTGGTCTATCTAATTCGCCAGTTCTTTGCCTAGCATATGAAGTAAAAACCCAATATTCTTAATGAAACTCCCCACAATGCAATCTTTCCGACATTATTCATTCAATGAGTTGTTTCGAATTATATAAAACATTGTCTCTATTAACTTAAAAGTGTTAATGTGATGCCTAGATGCTTACCTTTTAGCTCGAGATTTTCTTTTCTTAACTCATCCATAAAACTTTCCTCTGGTAGGGTCTGATGAAAACTGAAACTATCATCTCTCTCCTGATTTAACCTTGATGCATGGATTCGTTGTCTAAACTCTACACAGTACTTGTATGACTCTTTATGATGATTCAGATCATCTAAAATGTATAAATACAAATACATACTCATGGTGCTTTGTATTTATGCATAAACACAACAGTTTAACTTGTTTTGCGACAAAAAAATGATCGTACTTTATAGTGCTTTATATAAATTACTTACACACCGTTCTCACATTGTTTTCATTTCCCTATGTATTTAAAAAGTCGACATGACCAAATTACTTTATTTTATATTCAGAATTCTATAATTTTCTTTAGCCGAATATGTTTGTTTGTACCGAATGTATCCGCGAAGAACGAACATTTTTTCAGATACTGTTGCTGATGGACAGTTAAGACAAATTAAGTATATTGTTTTGTGTTCGTTTATTTTTACTTCCACTATGCTTCCCACCGGTACATTCGGTACAAGCAGAGCATTTCTGGCTGAAAAAAAATCTCATCAATTTAAATTCTGAATATCAGCAGCTTTCCGTTATACTTTTTATGAACATCTTTTGCAGGGAAAAAAGGGTGCACGGTCTTAAATATAGTCATAGAATCATGTCAACACTGATGCCTTATGAATATACTAAAATTGCACTATTAACTCTTGTTCAATGAAATATAAAACATAATTACCGGCTAAGTGGAAATCACATTGAACTAGATTATCATTAAAAAGCCAACTGAGCGTTGGTTTGAATCACACACAAAGATTACCCTATTGTTTAATTGAGAAAAAACAGTATCAAACTACGTGTAGATTAAAATGTGAGCCAAAGGAACATAGAAGCGCGGAATTGAAAATACATAACATGATGAATCAATCACAATCATACCTTGTGCAGTTCGTAGTTGTTCTTCTAAACTGCGCACGTGTTGATCTTGCCTAGAAAGTTCACCAATTAACGTGTCATGTGCAGCGATCAGTTGATTGTGTCCAGCTGTAATGACAAATTAGGTTATAACATATTATCTGCTAGTACGAGACAAGGAATAATTACACTAGGTTGTAAAGCAATTCACTGTCCTCCAAATGTTTGTTCACACATTCACAATTTACATTGTACTAAACAGAATTACTAAACAGTGTGGAAGTAGTTTTATTGTTAAATCATTTTTTATTTTAACCCGGGTCGATAGAGCAGTTGGTAGCGCGCCGGGATTTGGAATTTCGTGCCCTAGTGGGTGCGGGTTCGAATCCCACCCGGGGAGGTTATACCCGTCCATGAAAATTTGACAGTAATGTCGATTTTCCTCCATTGGTTAGATAATATGGGGAAGTTTGTGGAACGGTAGGTGAGTAATGGTTATAGACAATGATCCAGGAAAGCTAGGTTAGGTGCGCTGGACGCCGTAAAATGGCCTAAATTGTGTTGACACGGCGTTAACTCAAATAAATAGATTTTGATTTCGACATCAGCTCATTTTTCTTGTGGATATGAAATAACTGAACCATCTTAAACTTTATATTTGTTCAATACATTGAACATAGCTTTGGATGCTGATAGATAACATGATCTGCAACTCAAAAGATAAAAATGTCTGTCCATTGCCTTAATAATGTATAAAATAAACAATGAAAGTAATGATTCTTCAAATTTAAACTTGGGAGTAAGAAAGAAACTATTATTACATATTTATCGGTGGTTATATTACCTGAATTTTCAGTTAATTGTTTATGCTGTTTAGCAATAGAACCATTAAGTTCCTGAATGGTGGATTTTAATTCACCAAGTCTCTGTTCTCTGGTACTGCACTCCTCTCTGAGTTTTGAAATTGTTCCTTGTAATTGTTGACAACATTCGTTACATTCGGAGAGTTCCGCTGCAATTTTGAATGAAGATTTTTTACATATTGTTTAAAATTATGTGCCTTTTCACACAAAAATCTTACGAAAATATTATCGCAAGTCAAATTCATAACTTTTGTAGTTCAAACTCAGATGGATAATAAGCATAAATATGATCATGATATTAAAAAGATATAAAGTATTTTACATAAGCCATTTATATTTGGAATTGATTGGCCAAACAATGATTATATAAAGAATGTTTCTTGCTTTTGCATTACGATAATTTGTATCGTAAGATTTTTCCTGAAAGCACCACTGTTGCTGTAGCTGCTATTTTTAAAGCGATACAAAGTGGAAATTAAACGAAATCAAAGGACACGAATGCTGAACTCTACCAAAGATGAAAACCGTTTAGGTTATTTAATATAAAATGGAAAGGCTGAAATAACTATATCTTCATGCTACATCCGTTGATCACACAAATAGTTTTCCAGCTGGTTTTAACCGTTTACGAGTAACTTAAAAGATACATTGATTGTTAACCTATCAAACTCATCATACTACTAACTCAAGTATCGTGGATTTAAGTAAGATAACTTATAAAATCTTGCTCATGTTCTATGTAATATTACCGGAACAAGCATGACAAAAGGTCATAACATGCAACCTTTAAAGGAGTTAACAAGCATTTTAACTATGAACCAATTTTTTATTAGAAGTATAGAAGTAAACTTAGCAGTTCAGTTCATATAGTCAAATGCATTTGAACTCAATTAAACTGCGGTACATAACGAATATCTTCTATTAAAGTCAAGAATGATAATGTACTTCTAATGTTGCCGCGCTCTTAAATCATATGTTTAAGACTAAATGGAGATTGCCGACGTATTATAGTGATATAGAATATATGGTACTTGTTCGGATGACTTCATCAAGTCACGAATGTCTGTTACTATAAAAATAAAAATAATACTTTCATACCATTCAAAAACTGAAGTCAAAACGAAAGTGACAACACGTTATGTTACTATCAAGGCAAATACCTCCTATATTTATAAAACATGTAAATGTACCTGCTTTATCATTCAGTTGTGTGTGTTGTCGTGCAACAGTAGCGTACAGTTCCTTAACATTAGATTCTAATTCATACACCCTCTTTTGTTTTACTTCATATTCATGTTCAATTCTTGAAAGTTTACTTTGTAACTCTTCACAGGTTTCATTAGTTTTGGAAAGTTCCCCTGAAAAGTTGAACGAAATGACAAGATTATAATAACAAACAAGATTGATACGAAAAGCAATCAATTATTTGATTGATCAATTTATTTTGCTCAATGTGGTTGTTGTGCATGAACTCATTGAATTTGATATTTCTAAAACTGACGCTGTTTGAATAAGTGATGTCTTCAGTCTGTACGGTGAAAGTCGTTTTTCAAATATTGACAAACGGATGGCATACATATGAAAATATATAAGGTGACGATATAAGTGAAATTGATGTTAGTAAATGATGAAAATTTACCCGTGTAAGTACAATAAACTTTTATAACTAGTCTTAAAATGTTTATTTCTCCTAGTAATTAAGTGAACACTGACCATGATTGTTCTTACAGAGGCGATGAAATAGCACACTAATAAGCTGGCAATTTAAACCACTCAAATTATTTATTTCAATGGCAAAGTGTAATGACCAAACATTTCAATACTCTGATATGGATACAAAATATTGAAGAAGTACTTACATTCCAGTCTTCCAGTATTTTCATTTAATGTCACTATTTCAGAACTCTTTGCTTGTAAGGATTCCTTCAACTTAGTTAGTTCTTCATCTTTAGTTTTTAAAGAAATTTCATTTTCTTCCTTGACTTTTTGATAGTATGCATGTCCAAGACGAAATTTCTGTAATTCACCTACAAATATTGTAACAGTAATAAAAAAGAGCATTATACTAAAATAAACGTATTAATAAATTTTGGCTGTGAAACAATTAGGGACCTTAGTCAGTTATTTCCCCTTGTTTACTTTTCAAATAGGTAGGTCGAATCAGTTGGATTCGTCGGATTTTACCATTTGCCATAATTAATCTTAAATAACGTTTTTGTTAATCATTTATTTTATTTGAAAATCAAGCTAAGTATTGTTAGCGTAAAAAACTATCTAAATTTCATTACTCCTGTTTATAACTTAAGTAACAAGAAAGATATTAGATGAAATATTTTATTATCCTTACCAAAGACTTCAATGATAAAATCCAAGGATTCCAACTGATAGGACCTACTAACCAATTGGATTACTTCAAATTTTATCACGGAAATATAACTGACTAAAGTCCTATCCCTAATTATTGATGTTTTATTCTCGAAGATAACAACGTTTTCAAAGACCAATACTTTTTATAACTAATGCATTGAACTCTATAGATAAATTGCACGTTGTCTAAAACAATGTCAACATGAATACTAACACTTATGTGTAAAAATACTGTAAATAAAACATTTACAAGTACAAACCCAACCTTTTACAATCATAAAACAAATACAGTCATTCTTTTTTAATTTCTTTGATACGTTAAACATTAGAAAGATTAAAAATAAATAACTACATCAAAAATTCTGTTTTACGGCATAATTATATTAACGCTTGAATTTGTGGCCAGCTAAAAAGGTACTTAACAAAATACAATGTAATTATATAAAATTAAACGACTACTGTACAACATTCTTCTTTGAAATATGGAAACCTCAGATTTCAAAATAAGAGATTCAGCACTTAAATGATATAATATGATCAATAGCAAACTATAGCCTAAAACAACATGACAAAACTAAGGGCGACAATAAGCAAAATCATATTTGCATTAATTCATAAATAAAAATAAACAAAAAACTATTAACTTTGTTATGTCAAAAACATAAAACAATTTGAACAATTAAATGACTATCGAGTAGTCATCGTATACATTAATTTTGTTCAATCAAGGAAAACGTATATGATATTTCAGAGTTACATTTCTCAATTTACAATGCTCTTATAAATTCCATACCAAGAAATTAAAAATAAAAATTGAGAAATGAACTTAAACAGGATCAAGAATCACTACTTCAAAGAATAAAAGAAAAACCATCTCACATAAACAATTTGACAGCAATAAGAAAAATCAATAACAAATCAATGTGAACAAAAACTAAATGAAACAATTATAACATGGAAAACACTTTACCCTATTACATCTACTACAATACTACAATACATATCTCCATGGGTGTTCCAAATACAACATTTGTACTAGAAATATCCCAACAAATGAAAATGTTTTAAATGCAAAATAGTTGATATTCAAACACATGCAATTTATGCAACAGCTACAATGAAGCAATGGAATATGTTTTCCATGAATATCAACTTGTACACATATTTTGGAGCCAACTTCACAAATAGTTTGAAGAGGAAAATATTCATCATTCAATATAAGAAACAAGACACGCAAAAACGTAATACAGATAACGCTAGCAAATTCAGACTCTCAGAAAATGTAAGAAAACTAATTTTCTTTTACTTATGTTCAATGTATATTTATTAACTACATGCAATTAAAATTAAAGTAGAACCAGATAAAAATTGCAAAAAGATAATTACGAACACTTTAAACTACTCTGAGGTCCTATCTTAAAAAATAAATAAGCTAACATTGTCAAATAGGTGTCACAAAACATAATATGATATAATAAAGTACAAGAAAACAAGAAAGACTGATTGATATAATGCATTAGAGTACGAGTGATTGTATCTTTGAGAAGTTAGGTGATTCTAAGTTAGAGAGTGAAATTTTCTACCATTACAATAGTAGAACACTTCATTCTTTATAAATACTGTATAACAAAGCAATATACACAATATTGAATTACTAAAATAAATAATAAAAAAGGTAAGACCGTAAAAATGTATCATTTCTACTTACCTGTGATTCTAGCATTAGTGTTCTGTATTTCTTTCTTAGTATTCTCGACCGATTCAATGTCTGATTTTAACTGACACATATCTTTTTTCATAGTTTCTATAGTTTCATTTTGAATACTTATACTGTCCAGTAGAGCAGAATTCTCAGTCTTTAATCGGTTAAGTTGTTCTGTAAAAAAGATTTTTTAACTTGGATAATTAATTCATCTCGTAAGAAAATAGTAAGCAACTACTGTTCATACAACTGGTACGAGCACTGGTTTACCACGAATAAAGAATTATACAATATCTTTAATCCATATATCTATATCGCAAGAGAATTTCATTGGACAAACAAGTATGGTAGAAAAAATGTATAGGATAAAATATTGTTAAGTTGACTCAGTAAGGTGCACTGAAAAACAAAAACATTGTACCACATCATTGACGCTTTCATGTATTTGACCATAAAAAACCAAGTCAAGTTGATGCCAAGTCCACAAATAGAGAACGAGGTGTACGAATGTTATTGAATCATTGTCATGCATTGAAAATGTATGTACATGGCTTAAAGGCAATTGTAAAGAAAATAACATGGATCGAACAAATACCACGAGAGATCTAAACCAAAGATAGTCGTGCTTATTAAATAAATTGATTTTCGTACAGAAAGAACCTACCGAATAGTTCTTGTCGTTCAGTTTCACTATCCATTAACTGACCATAGGTTTCTTCGACATTACGTTTCTCAACCGTAAGTTGTTCAGTCCGTTCATCAATTGCTTGTTTTAAAGAGTCCAATTCACCATTTAATTCTTGTAGGCAGTTATTTAATCTTTCGTTTTCGCCTTGTAATTAAAAACATAAAATTCACAATTATTAAACAAAATCAAACCTAAAGTTTATTTTAACACAATAAAATGACAAGAAATATGCTTCACGTTTAATTGTTTATCCAATAAAGGGCTTTCAGGTCATGCTTATTATAATTCAAATTATTATCTTGTCAACTGATTTACTGACAAATATAGCAGTAATTTGAATATACATTAACTTAAATTAATCAAGTGGATAGCTCATATTTACAGCTTATAACGTAAACATTTATTGTAATGTAAACATTATATTGCTTTACGTTGTAACTGATTTCACAACACGACTTTGTATACAGGCACGGTAATAAGTAACATTATCAAATTGACAATGAGCATGTCACAGCAATCAACTGTCAAGTAAGATTGAAGAACACATATATAATAAGTACCGCTTAAAACAAATATCTGTTGATTCATGTGTATCATGTTCGTGTTTTGGTTTTCAATAGTCTGTCTCTGAGTTTCGTTTTCCTCACTCATTTCTCTCATTTTCTCTTCAAACACATTAACCGTCAGAGTAAAATCTTCACCCTTGTTATCGTCATACAATTTTGCTAAAAAGACACACAATTGGAAAATTAACAAGATTAGATGGTAATGTCATGTGAGTAATAACTTCAATTGTTTTAATCGGCCAGAGGTAATCTGTGGTAATCCTGGTATATACATTTTCAAACAGTGTAAATTTAAATCAGTAATTCACTTTGATAGAATTGTTTCTTCTTTCAAAGTGTATTTGATTTGTAGATTAACTCACACTTTAACAATTGTAAGAAATGTTAGCAAAAGGCAGCCGAAAGCTCAACAAAAGTAAAAAAGGGAACGGCCAGAGACATAACCAAACACCACGAAGGCATTCATGTCACAAAACAATCGTGTAGCCCTTCCATTAGCTGATTTTATTAATACAATACATAAGCTAGTATACGAAGATGTTATAAAGCATTAAACATCCGTACAGGAATGTTCTCATATGATATTTAACAGTCTCAAAGGTACTTGTTTTCCAAGTCAACAAGTTTTCGCAGCCAGGCTTGGTCAACCATCTGGATAATATGCATACAAATGTAAAGCCTTTGTTGTTCTTTTATAGTTTTCAAAAGGCAAAATTATTCATAATGTTTACCTTTTAGTGTGACCATTTCACGTTTTAGATTCGACATCTCTTCAGTGTTAAGTCCATCTTTTTTCTCTAAATCACGACACGTGTTCTTATATTCAACAATTCTGACTTGATTCTGTTCAATTTCATTTTTAAGTGAACTGATTTCATCTAAAATAATTCATGATAAGTGCACATATTAGATCATGGTGGAGCTATGCAATAAGCAGAAACATCAAAAACATCTAGGGTAAAACTAAGAATTAATACGATAATTTGGATAGTAAATATATAGTACAGGATTTGATATAGTTATGACAACGTTTTAATCTAGATGAAATAAACAAAACTCATGGACCTGAGTATTACATTCATATCATGAAATGTGTGAAATGTTTTATCAGTTAAATTGGTATTTCACAATTCAAAATCACAGACCATTGTTGACCATTTTGGTGTCGTTTATTTTCTCCATCATTTTAAATTACTCCCATGATTAATCAGTACAACAATTCTGACGTATAGAGACACGTTTATGATTTTTGTCTACAATTTTCATTATGCAACAACAAACTAGTCAATACATTAATAAATTCACCGAACTGTTTAATACCTTTAATCTGTGGAATGATTTTAGAGAATGAAATTCGTATGTTGGTAAATTGTTTTTCATAACGTTTGTATAATCAGACAGAGATAAAACAACATGTAAGAATAGCATTACCTTGTAAAATTGTATTGAGATCTTTGACTCTATCTATTTCTATTTTGTATTGTTCAACATCTTTCTCTTGCCATTCTAGCTTTTCAGCTGTTGATTTTAGAATACCATCTGTTTCGGCTAATAAATCTGAATCATTCAAACATGAAATAACTGCAACATGTAATCGTTTTGTTGATAACATAATACAGAACTTTAGAGGTAATGATCAAGTTTATTTGATACACTTATGCCAGTGGAACCTTGGTAAGGTTTGTGTGACACAATTCAAGATACTTCTTTGATATATCGCTTATTAGTGCAAGTATTTTCGAAAATAAAAACTTTACTATAAATTAAACTCATTAAAGTCATCAATATTTGTTTTTTATTATCGATTTTCATGGAATTTTAAGGTAATAGCTGTAAATTCGGTGACCGTGCATAAGCATGAAACTTAGACTATCAAATGTCATCACTTTTTTATATGACAAGTATATTATTATATATTATGAAAAGTAATTAACTTACTACGTAAACGTTCATTTTTTCCCTCGCACTCTTCTGCAATCTTTTTCAACTGATTAATCTCATCGTCTTTCTGATCCAGTTTCTCTAACAATGAGTTGTTATCATTAAGTAGCGAGTCAAATGTGCCTTTTAAACAAGTCATATCATCTAAATAAACAAATGAAGTTAAACATAATATATCAAACATAAGGAGATGCAACAACACAAAATTTGACTCGACTAGGCTCAACCTCAATTCCTAAATAGAATTATTTAACCAAAAAGTGCATTATGTAAACATTTTTCGTATCGTATCGTATTAACGGATTGCCAAATATACCGCTACAAACAAAAAACACCTCCCAGTTTAATGGAGCAAATAAAATAACTATTTCATAACGCGATTACAGCATCAATGTCTGTCCAATGTACTAACTTTTAATGAAAAATTCTTTCGTTTTGAACCTTTACCTACCATCTCACAAGTACCATTGTGTTATTTATAAATGCTTTTAATGATTCAATAATTATGACATACTCTGACACTTGTGATCAGTCGGTATGAGTCAGAACCTATTAAATGACAACTAGAATGTATACTTCTTATAAAACCATATTAACGGTCATTTCCCTGTAGTGCTCTTTTTATACATTTTATGACCATCAGTTTGTTTCTACTTTAAACGGGTCAAAATCACAATCTGATACTAATACATCAATCTTTATTTTCATATATAGCATAAAATGAATAGAATAAAATACTGCGTCACAACAAAACGTACCTTCTTTTTGTTTTAACTCTTTTGTTAGGGCTGCATTCACTATTTTTACATGATTTAATTCCTCAGTATTATCTTTAAGCTGTTTTATATTATCTTCATATGTTTTCTGTTTTTCTTCTGTTTGTGCTTTAAATCAAACACATTATTATTGATGCTTTCATAAATAAAGTAATTTGGTGTGCAGATCACCGTGCTCCAGATTTTAACATTTTAACCTAGATCAATGCTGTATTGCCTTCGCTTCGGCTGTACGTCCAGTTTATTTGCACCAACGCATTTACACCAATGCAATGGTGTCACCGAACATAGAAAAAACGAAACAAAAAGTTTCACGATAGTATTAATTGCAAATGGAAACAAACTCCCATGTGTATGCCTTTACAGGAAAACGTGTGTTCCAAATGGTTAAATTAAGACAAATTATGCAATTTGATACCAAAATCATAAACTATGTGACCGAACATTGTTTCATCGATTCGTAATTTCACAGATACCTAACAAAGAATACTTTCGGAAGACATATAAAAGCCTGTATGTACCAGTCACGCACTTTTAATCTAATCTTACTTTCAGTTTTGTACAGATGAATTAAAAAAATAATATATGATGCATTGTCCGACGTAATAAACGGTATATAAGGGCCACACTAATACCAATATTGTATTGTTCACATCTCTAAAGCTTGAATAATAACTAGACGTAACGTACAAACATTTAAGAACAATATGAAACATGAAGTAAAACTCTAGCTAAATGGTAAACTATATGGAACGTATTTTCGTAATAAAATTCGATGTAAAATTCAAACAAAATTTTAAATACCAGACCTAAAGTTGTAAATTTGACGTATCAATTATAGTGTGAACTGCTTATTAGATTTACATTATTTTTACGATCACATTTGACATCTTTAGAACATATAGGTTATTGGAAATGTCTGATTGGTATAACAATGGTCAGGGTCGAGACTCTATCTTTCAGATTCACATCTCATCTCATTGTAAAGATTGTGAACCAATGCTTGTGACAACAAATGACTAGAGCATGTAATTAGGGACTTTAGTCAGTTATTTTTCCTTGATAAAACCTGAAGCAATCCAATTGGTAAGTATGTCCTTACAGTTGGAATCCTTTGAGTTTTTCGTTGAAGTTCTATGTAAGGATAATAAAATATTTCATCTAATATCTTTGTCGTTAATTAAGATATTAACAGAAGTGATGAAATTTATATCGTTCTTTACCCTAGCAATACTTAGCTTGATGTTCAAACAAATTAAATGATTTACAAAAAGGTTATTTTAGATTAAGTTTGGCAAGTTGACTTTGAAAAGTAAGGGTAAAATTCGAGTAATCCAACTAATTGAACCTACCTATTTAAAGAGTATACAAGGGGAAATAACTAACTAAGGTTCCTCATACAACTCGTATGAAAATCATATGATATATAACAATAGAATAGCAATACAACTTAAGTTAGCTAAAATACCTTGACTGCATTGCAATTCCTCTTTAAGTTGTTCAACTGTCATTCGAACATCTTGTAACTCTTTCGTAGCCGTTTCCAAAGCAGCAGTTTTTTCTTGCAGTTCTTTTTGAACTTGATTAATTTTCTCGCTTGTTTCATCTTTTTTATACCAAAGTGTTATGTCAAAATTGAAATTATACAAAAGTTACTTTTACATAAATAAAATATATATCGTTGGTTGTATAAACATTAAGACTTACTCCTTAGTGCAATTAAAATGCATTTTGTCCTTACTTAAGATACAATGAAATAATCATAAAGTTCACTTGTATAAATACCTGCTGCTGAAACATTATATATTGTTTTATCATAGTTCACAATTATTTCAATATTGATTTAATTATAATAAATTTGATAGATTATTTTAGGATTTAACAATTTTTAAAATCTAAATAGTTTGAATTAACAGAAATGGACAATGTGTAGAAGCACGCCATGTACATGCACTTAATTAAGATAAACTATCTTAAAAGGACAAAGCGATTTGACGGAACAAAATGTTAACGCAAAGTAATTAAAAAATTCTTGAAAGTTTGACTTCAATAAACTCGTTACTTGGGTAACGATAAGGGGAATTTCTTTTTATATTTTTACTCAGTGATGCATACATTATCGTAAGAATGGGTTTAGTGAATTGTTATGGTATTTGTGGTGTAGTCTCTTTAAGTTGTTTCTAGCTGGACTTATGAGTTAGTACTGGTTAGACTTTAAGTTGGAACAGGTTAGACTTTAAGATGGTACTGGTTAAATTTCCAAGTTGGTACTGGTTAAACTTCATAAATATATCGCTGGTTTTTCTACATCTACATTAATATTTAACTAACACAAGTTGACACTTTACATTACTTTATTTTAAGTACTTTTTGTATTAACATAAAATTATATCTAAATTAAATCTAAATAACAACAAATTATATACGACATGTATCAAAACTTAAGTTCGTCTAACCTTCGTCTTACCCAGTTTACACGGGTTACAGAGTTTTTATACACAGAGGGATCCGTCGGATCCTATTCTACCGGATTCTGTTTTCACCGGATTCCAACTCTTAATCTAGAGTCCGGTACACCGGACTTTAGCAAATATTCGCAATTTGCAACAGTATTTAATGACTACATTTTAACGTTTGCTCACAGTTGTCACGTTTTAAAATAAAAATATAGGATTCTGACACCGATAAACGGGCAGCATTTATTCCCTGAACATATCAATTCAAAGACACTCAACGTTGTACTTTTACACCTAGAGATTACTAGTATTATGATAAAATGTACCTGCTAATTTTGACAGTTGTTCATTTAACGACGCGGTTGTTTCACCCAGTTCATCGTTGAGTCTGTTGATTTCAGCATTTTTTTCTTGCAACTGAAGTTGATAATCTTCAACTTTTCTTTGCGTTTCCTCTATTTTGAATAAACATCAAAATGAATACAATATAAGTCGGTTTGACAACTTAAGTCAAATGCTAACAATATGATTTGTATACACTGTCAAATGGTATCTTAAATGAGCTATACATGCAGCTATTGCCATATTCCGAAATTCAATTAGGACTTAACGAAAAAAGGAGTACTGAAATCCCTCACAGTGTATTTCATATAACATAAAATGACAAGTGATCCTTTGGAGAAAACAAAATACGCGAATGTCGCATCAATAATTGAATGTTTTTAAGATAACCTAATTAATATACTGCAATTTTCTCAAATTTGTTATCGTTTTAAAGAATTTTGAAATACACGCAAGAACATAGTTCTGTATTACCATGATGTCTAGTGATGTCAGTTGTCAATGCTCTATTAACTACACGCATCTCATTCAAATCTTCTCCTTTATCTTGTAGCTCTTTTTCATAATCTTCTTGTGTTTTCAGCCTTTCTTCTATTATATTTTAAAAGATAAATAATCAAATTCATATTCCATAAAATTCTTGAATATTCTTTTGAACAGTTTTACTTTCAAACGACACAGTGCACACATCTTAAAATTTTAATAGATAAAATACCTAAACATAAGTTATAAAGTTAAAATAGGATCTTGTCTGAACATAGATGTAAGGCAAAGTTAGAAAAGCTTTTAAATCCTGTAAATTGTTCGAGCATTGATTCTAATTTATGAAAGTAAATAAAAGTGGTGGTTAACCGTTGTGTAACCTAATAAAATCAACTTTTTTCCAGGAAAACAGTACCATTCATTTCTTGCAATTCTCCTTTAAGTTTTTCATTTTCCGTTTGGACATCATGTAATTGATCTGTTTGACGCTCAAGCATTATCTTTTTGTTGAAGCTGTTAAATATGCACAGTTTTACGTTGTAAAAAATATCGTTAAATTTGTAAACCATAATACATGTAGTTCTTTAATTAATTGTAAGGGCATTAAATCGGATTTATGTGCATTGATAATATGATTGTTAAACATTGTGTAAAACCAACGTTTTCTGTCAGATAAACAGTACCTTGCATTTGTTGCAATTCTTCTCTAAGTTTTTCATTTTCCGTTTGGACATCATGAAATTCTTCTTTTTGTTGCTTATACGCATCATCTATTTGTTGAAGCTGTTCGCCAAGATTGCCAATCTCCTTTTGTTTATCTTCTAATAGATATAAAATGTTATGGGTTAAGTACATGTAACTATATCATTTGTACAATATTATTTACTCAAAAATGTTGACACAATGCAAGCATGTGCTTCTCGTATACTAGTATCATGCACCTTTTGTTCAAACCAAAATTAAACGAGATAACTTATGTTATTTTCTTCCAGTCATTTTCTAACTCAACATAATGTATGAGATATGTAAGACTAAATCCAACACAAAGCTTTGGCCTAAGTATTAGTAATAAAAAGTCTGGAATGTCGATTTTGACAAGATTAATTGTAAAATAATTTCAATTTGACAAACTGAAATTGTAATTTAAATCGATTCCTTTTCTATTCCAATTCAAGATGTGAAACGGTTTTATGGTGGATATACTTGAGGATACGGTCTTGATGAATGAATATCATAATTTGATGTTTATTTTAAAAAGTGAGTTATGAAACACAATCTGCCAATACAGCTTATATTAAATTTATATAGATAATGTTTTATTCAACAATTAGAAGTAACAATGTGAGTGAAACAATATGTACCTAGGAGCTGTTGCATTTCTTGTTTCAATCTTTGTGTATCATTTAATTTATCTGTAACTTTCATACATACGTCATCTTTCTCTCCGAGTTCTTTAACATGACGTTCTTGTTCCATTTGTTTCTCTTCTGTTTAACATATAACAAATCTTTGTTTCTATAAAAACTTGTCATTTTTGTCAAATCATGTAAACAAAATGATTATGAAATATATACGGATGTCATTTACCATTTCATACCACTAAAGCATTCCAATATTCAAATATAAATAGAGCGTGTTTTCGTTCTTTTTAATGTAGTTGGTAAATAAACCGAATACCTAATCACTCAGACCAAACGATTGCTTCAATCAAATTTGTACATACCTTCTAGTTTTTTCATGGAAGATTTATGTTTATCTAGCTCGCATTCAAGTTTCTTTATGTGATCATGTTTATCTTCCATTTCTTTTTTATTCTCTTCTACTTTTCCTGTTTCCAAAGTTTGAATAATAAACAATACTTACATTAAATCATAATACGTACGATCAGTTGCACACTTTACAAAACTGAGTCAGGAATCAACGATTACTAGTAAATGAGGCAGAAAACGCAATGCATGCTGTTGAGTTATATGTACGCTTTATATCTAAAATGATGTGTATCGTTGGGAACATTAAACTATGTATAAGGTGTTTATCCCAATTTCGAACTGTCATCCGACGTTGACATCCGATATCTTTATTATAAAAATCAGTGACAAACGACTAACATCAAGATTACAGAAGTGATCATAACACTGTTAGAAATATGTTACATTATATGTTCAGTTTTTCCAAGTAAAACATATCGTTAAATTTGTAAACCAAAGTGCATGTAGTTCTTTATAAATTGTTAGGAAAATTAATCTGATTTATGTGCATTGATAAATATATTATTGTTAAACATTGTGTAAAACCAACGTCTTCTGTCAGATAAACAGTACCTTGCATTTGTTGCAATTCTCCTCTTAGTTGTTTTGTTTCCGTTTGGACATCATGCAATTGATCTGTTTGACGCTTATAGGCATCATCGTTTTGCTGAAGCTGTTCTTCAAGATTGCCAATCTCCTTTTGTGTATCTTCTAATAGATATAAAATACTATGGTTTAAGTACATATAGCTATGTTGACATAATGCAAGCATGTGCTTCTCGTATACTAGTATAATGCACCTTTCGTTCAAACCAAAATTTAACAAGTCAACTTATGTTATTTTCATCCAGTCATTAACTAACTCAAAATAATGTATGAGATATGTAAGACTTAATCCAACACAAAGCTTTGGCCTAAGTGTTAGTACGAAAAAGTGAATGTCGATTTTGACAAGATTAATTGTAAAAAAATTCAATTTGACAAACTGAAATTGTAAGTCAAATCGATTCCTTTTCTATTCCAATTCAAGATGTTACCTGCGAAACACTTCATGGTGGATATACTAGAGGACACGGTCTTAAAATGAATATCATAATTTGATGTTTATTTTATAAAAAATTTCCTAATACAGCTTATATTAAATTGACATAGATAATATCTTAATCAAACAATTAGAAGTAACAATGTGAGTGAAATAATATGTTCCTAGGAGCTGTTGCAATTCTTGTTTCAATCTTTGTGTATCATTTAATTCATCTGTAACTTTCATACATACGTCATCTTTCTCTACGAGTTCTTTTACATGACGTTCTTGTTCCATTTGTTTCTCTTCTGTTTAACATATAACAAATCTTTTTTTGTATAAAAATCATCATTTTTGTCTAACCATACAAACAAAATGATTATGAAATATATACGGATGTCATTTACCATTTCATACCATTAAAGCATTCCAATATTCAAATACAAATAGAGCGTGTTTCCCGTTCTTTTTAAAGAAGTTGGTAAATAAACCGAAGACCTAATCACTCAGAACAAACGATTGCTTCAATCAAACTTGTACATACCGTCTAGATTTTTCATGGAAGATTTATGTTCATCTAGTTCGCATTCAAGTTTCTTTATGTGAACATTTCTATCTTCTATTTCTTTTTTGTACTTTTCTACTTTTCCTGTTTCCAACGTTTCAATAATAAACAATACATACATTAAATCATAATACGTACGATCAGTTGCACACTTTACAAAACTGAGTAAGGAATCAACGATTACTAGTAAATGAGGCAGAAAAAGTAAAACATGCTGTTCAGTTACATGTACATGTATCACGTCCGCTTTATATCTAAAATGAAGTGTATCGTTTGGAACAATAAACTATGAATAAGATGTTTATCCAAATTTCGTGCTGTCTTCCGACGTTGACATCCGATATCTTTATTATAAAAATCAGTGGCCAGCTATCAACATCAAGATTACAGAAGTGATGACACTGTTAGAAATATGTTACATTATATGTACAGTTTTTCCAAGTAAAACATATCGTTAAATTTGTAAACCAAAGTGCATGTAGTTCTTTATAAATTGTTAGGGAAATTCATCTGATTTATGTGCATTGATAAAAATTATTGTTAAGCATTGTGTAAAACCAAAGTCTTCTGTCAGATAAACAGTACCTTGCATTTGTTGCAATTCTCCTCTAAGTTGTTTTGTTTCCGTTTGGACATCATGCAATTGATCTGTTTGTTGCTTATAGGCATCATCTTTTTGTTGAAGCTGTTCTCCAAGATTGCCAATCTCCTTTTGTGTATCTTCTAATAGATATAAGATACTATGGTTTAAGTACATATAGCTATATCATTTGTACAATATTATTTACTCATAGATGTTGACATAATGCAAGCATGTGCTTCTCGTATACTAGTATCATGCACCTTTCGTTCAAAACAAAATTTAACAAGTCAACTTATGTTATTTTCATCCAGTCATTTACTAACTCAAAACAATGTATGAGATATGTAAGACTTAATCCAACACAAAGCTTGGGCCTAAGTATAAATACGAAAAAGTCTGGAATGTCGATTTTGACAAGATTAATTGTAAAATAATTTCAATTTGACAAACTGAAATTGTAATTTAAATCGATTCCTTTTCTAATCTAATTCAAGATGTTACATGTGAAACGGTTTCATGGTGGATATACTTGAGGATACGGTCTTAAAATGAATATCATAATTTGATGTTTATTTTATAAAAAAATCTGCCAATACAGCTTATATTAAATTGACATAGATAATATCTTAATCAAACAATTGGAAGTAACAATGTGAGTGAAACAATATGTTCCTAGGAGCTGTTGCAATTCTTGTTTCAATCTTTGTGTATCATTTATTTTATCTGTAACTTTCATACATACGTCATCTTTCTCTACGAGTTCTTTTACATGACGTTCTTGTTCCATTTGTTTCTCTTCTGTTTAACATATAACAAATCTTTTTTTGTATGAAAATCATCATTTTTGTCTAACCATACAAACAAAATGATTATGAAATATATACGGATGTCATTTACCATTTTATACCACTAAAGCATTCCAATATTCAAATATAAATGGAGCGTGTTTCCCGTTCTTTCTAAAGAGGTCGAAAACATAACCGAAGACCTAATCACTTAGACCAAACGATTGCTTCAATCAAATTTGTTCATACCTTCTAGTTTTTTCAGGGACGATTTATGTCCATCTAGCTCGCATTCAAGTTTCTTTATGTGATCATTTTTATCTTCTATTTCTTTTTTATTCTCTTCTTCTTTTCCTGTTTCCAAAGTTTGAATAATAAACAAAACATACATTGTAAGATAAGTTGCACACTTTACAAAACTGAGTTAGGAATCAACGATTACTAGTAATTGAGGCAGAAAACGTTATGCATGCTGTTGAGTTTTATGAACATGTATCAAGTCCGCTTTATATCTAAAATGACGTGTATCGTTTGGAACAATAAACTATGTATTAGATGGTTATCCCAATTTCGAGCTGCCATCCGACATTGACTTCCGATATTGCTGTTCATGATAAAAGTCAGTGACGAACGATTAACATCAAGGGTAGAAGTGATGATAACACTGTTAGAAATATGTTACATTATATGTACAGTTTAACCATTAGTTCGGAATAATCGTTTTGTTATTAACTGTTTGTATTGGCATAACTTCTGATGAATATTTTGTTATAACATAATTTTATTATAAATAAGAGCATGTCAAGTTTCGATTTTGTTGCATTATTCAAATATTAATGGATCCTGCTAAAGAAGGTAATAAATTAACCCAAGACCAACCAAACTCAAACCATAAGATAATTTCAATAGAATATGTAAATACCTTCCATTCTTTTCTTAGATACTTGCAGCTCATCCAACGACACTTGTCTTGTCTTTAGATTGTCTTCAGGTTTCTTTATTGCAGCATTCTTTTCTTCTATTTCTTTGTCTTTCTCGTTTATTTTTCCTATTTTTTTCAAAGTTATAGCAATACAATAACATAACAGGCACTTAATTACGTTTCAAGTATGAGTAATATTTACAATTCTGTTCTTCCATCCGACATTTTTTAAGTCGTATTCAACACATATAAAGGTCATATATACGACGGCCAGCTCTTCCTACTATAGGTTTTCTGGAAATTTTCTATCACCAGTACTAACTTACCCTACCACGAGGCCGACTACTCATGCATAGGGTATGACCTACCGCGTCCGGTTTTCGAACCCGCGATCTCCGGATTCGAAGTGTCCATTCATCAAATATTTAATTACCTTGGTTTTCATTCAACGACACATTTGTTGCACTCAGTTCGTCTTTAAATGTCTTTATAACAGCATTCTTTTCTTGTAGTTCCTCTTCATATTTTTTTCTATTTCTGTTTCCATAATTTCATAAATAGTACACAAAAGAGACATATAATCTCGCGAACATGTATGCACAATTTACAAAACTGAATTATCAAACAACTAATAAAAGAGACAGAAAAGATACTCTCTTTGGCAGGCAATTATAACAAATGACTGCAGTTGATAATATGTACATGTACTATACATGCATTAAATTTTGGAGTGAATTGTTGCACTTGGAACGATAAGGTCTAATTTTAATTTAACTACGGCAATTTCGAGCTCTTATCCGACATTTACCTCCAATAACAGTGTTCATGTTGAAACACACGAACAAAAAACCAGTGACGAATAATAAACATCAATATACTGAAGGAGTACAAGCTATAATATAAGACATTATATTTACGCGTATATGTATTTCTAATGCAGCAGTAATATTGTGTTTACCTTCTGTATGAGAAATTTGTTCGTTCAACGACTGTTGTGTTACATTCTGTTCATCGTTAGATTCCATACTCTTACCATTCTGTTGTTCTAATTGTGTATTATTTGTTTGTTCAACTTGTCTCGTTTGATCTGAATACGAATGATTACATCATCATGAAAGAACGCAAGTATGTAGGGTAACTATACTTTTCGTGATAAAAAATGAGTTAACGCATTGATAATTTCATGTATATATATACTCTCCTATGCATCTCTTGAAAATTAGTAGTAAATAGAACGCTGACAAAATTATAATCAAGTTGAGAGATAATTACATACATTCACAAATCAGTTAAGACTTAAAAACACAGATCTCGGAATCAATGTATAAACTTGTAGAATTTGAGGTATAATTTAGTTAGTACGAGAGCCGTTGTGGCTGCTCGAACGAAAATTGAAAACTAGCATTATGACTGAACACAATCATGGACAATGAAGTTGAATAAAATGTTGTCGCTAACAGCCTTATATCCAGAAATTTACTGACAATGGTCCAACTTATAAAAACAGTTTAACTGACAATAGTTTTGTGTATCAGCGCTAGTGTAGATAATGTTTAACTGTCAAGTAAGTAGGCTTGAAAATTTTGACTAGGCGTCAAACAGGTGATATCAACATAAAATCGGTCCAAGAAATCATTTAACGATAAGAAGACAGCAGTGATATTGATATAAGAAACGAAGCTTGAGGCAATCGAGCCGGTCACCTGAGCATTAGGTCTTAATTTTGATTAATCCTTACTGTGCTTCATACAAAACATGGAATCTCTAGACCTCTTATGATATTTTATATTTCATTTTCATCTATTCATGGCGTTCAGTCTGCGTTAAGCAATTTGCGAGTATGTATTATGCCATAAATGGTAGCTCTTTGGGTTGTAGTTTCAGAAAATATATCTTTAGATTCCAGCTTTCTGATTTCAATGTTTGTGTTTTTCATGCCACATTACTGAGTTGAAAGGTGGACTAAAGTTTATTTACCAAGTCATTTTGTAATTGTTCACTTTGTTCTTACACGAACCGGTTGGGGCATGTGCTAGGTCTGTCCACCCTAGAACCTAATTTAGTCGCGTGTTGGGAACTTTTACCACCGTCTGTTCTAAGGCAGAACCATTTGAGTTTTTGTTTTTGTTATTTGTTTTTATGATGTCCTTTTTATAACCAACAATTAAAAATCTGCAAATGCCTATTTTGAATTTTGACTGTGTAAAAAGTTTGTATTTTAATGCTGCTGAGCATGACGTTTCATTCAAACAAAAATATTTAAAATCAGACATGTATCGATGAAAACATAAGAACTACGTGCAGTGTCTGCATGTCAATCGGAAAGGGTCGTAAGATTGCTTTCTAGTGGCATGTCGATGTACCCCCAAGTTTGAGGTCAAGTCAACGTGTACGGACAAATCAATGTTGAAATCGTAAATGATTGTACAGTTGACTGATTAAGTTCGTGCGATAACTAAAACAAAATTGAGTGGGAATTCTCTGAGTATTATAGTTTTCATACACAATTTCAAGACATGATCTCTCACGAGTAAAAATTATCCGTGTCTGATCGTACAGGACGTGTGCGCTCTTATTCTGACACATGTAGGAGCGGTAGTCTAGAAGTAGGACGCACGCTTAAGGTGCGTCGGTACTTTACTCGGAGAAAAAAAACGACCAGAAACAAACAAGAAGCATGAAGGTATCTGCCTGCAAACTTTTATCATAATCGGTGAACATAATATGTGTTTCGTTTTTTTCCGAGTAAGGTACCGACCCACCTTGAGGATCAAGATGTGCTGATTTTTGAAACCGCAAGGGGCACTGTTAATTTCCTTGAGCAATGAATTTACCAGCAATGGCTTCACTTCACCCAGGGGTAATAGGGTATCCGCTAGGGTGTTATTTTTCCGTTTTGCTATTCATTCGTCTTCGTATAAATGGGGTAGTGTATTTCTTATCAATAATTAGTACATAGTTAAACATAGCAGCTCGATAAGTAGGGATAATAACTGTCAAGTCGGTGAACATGTATTAGCATGAAATTTTGAATATTGCAATTTCTTACCAGGTTCAGTTTGCTGTTTCTTTTTTTCTGCATCGGTGTTGTTGACATTTTTATGTCGATTATTTCCTATAATGTCAAGATATAGCTTGAAATTAAAATTATGAATATGATACGTGAAATATAAATAAATCGAACACTCATGTTAATAGAGTATGACAGAAACTGGAAATTAATGCATGTACTAAACGGTGTCAGAGAATAATTTGTTTACATTTAACAGTAATGCAAAAAGCTTACTAAACAGAAACCACTTTATCAGTATCCCTTGCACATGTTAAGGGGAAAAATTAATGTATTAATTTTTAAACAGATTTTTAAGACATGGAAAGTGTCCGTGTACATCGGGTTCGAGCAAGACCTACATACGCTCCCAACCTTACAAAAGTACGAACGGGAGTTTAATAAAAGGACGCGCGCATAGGGATAAAAAGGTCCCAAACTTCGCTAGGGATATTGTTTATTAAAGAAATTACTGGTAATTGCTTCATTTCATTCAGGTGTATCCACCAGAGTACATTCAGTGTTGCTAATCCGTCGCTATCACATAAATGGAGTAGTATAGTCGTCCCAAACATTGATACATAGTTATACATGATAGTAGCCCGATGAGTTGTTAAGTAGGCGAAAAAGCATTAGCATGGAACTTAAAATATAAAATATAGGTATATTTGCTCTTTCTCATTTTTTTGCAACAGGCTTGTTGCCTTTGTTTTTCGCCCATTTAGAATATCAAGATAAATCATGCAATAAAATAATAATACGAACACTCTTCTCAATCGAGTATGATAGATATTGTGAATTATTTTATAGTTTAGATCAAACGGTATCAAAGTATAATGTGTTTAACAAAAGTGCTGTAAGCTAGAAAAACAAAAACCACTCGACCATTATTCAATATTTCTAGATTTCATCAAGTCTCAAACATGATGCTCGATATACACTTTTTATGCATAAAATATTAGATCTACCAATAAATTCATTATAATATTTACATATGGCAAAAAATATTGTAACAGACTCACTTTTTCTTGTCATGTCTTTTGTCCGAGGTCTGAACAACTATTAAATTCAAAAAATCATAAAACACAAGAAAATATTTCAAAATTTATCTATTACTCATTTAAATTAAGAAATTAATCATACATTGCTACACTGCTTCTCTGATAACTTTTGTATATTTCATGTCTTTGTATAATGTAATTGTATTTATATTTATATTATATTCAATTGATTGTATTGCTATAAATGTTTTTTTCATTTTATGCAATAAAGTTATGTTATGTTATGTTATGAAATGGAAATAAGGAAGTTTGTATTTATCACAGTGAGGGGTGAATACCGTTAGAGACGAAACGATACCGATACTCATAAAACGATACGGTATTTTTAACGATACCGATACCAATATGCAACTAAATGCATATAGAACAAATTACAATTTCAAATACAAGTAACCAAAATACTCAAAACATCTATTCTACCTATAAAATTATTGCAATGGGGGTACATCAGTTTTATAAGGGAAGCTCTCTGTGTACGAATGTAAATCATAAACATGGGGCGCGTTTTATTAACACGAATCCGATTCTGAGGTGCGTTCGAGCTCGAGCGAGCGCCTGCTTAGCCTAACTATTGAACGACTGCGAGCGCTCGCTGCTGTAAAATCCAAGATGGCGTCAAACAGGACATAATTGAAAATAGCGGGTGGGGAACCAATTATTTCTACTGATACATGCGATCTTTCACTTTTTTTATCCTATATGAATCATTATGATACAATTTACTGTACCAAATAAATTCTATCATATGCATTGTGTGGATGTGTTATGTAGAACAAGTAACAAAGTTTACGTGCCACTTTTCAGGGATAATTCTTTGAGATAAAAATTTAAATTTTTCCAGCCGCCATCTTTGATATCTAAGCGAAACACCACTCGAGCTGAATCGCGAGCGCGAGCGAGCACTTGCGTGAGCGCCTGCGTACAGAACGAGAGCGCTTGATGTTGCCTCGAGCGCTCGCATTGTTGAACGCACCGCAGATGGATAACCGATCATGATTGTGATTCGGTCGTTCTTTAATCGAATCATGAACATGTTCTTAAATCAAACTAATCAAGCTCCAAACTCGATTAAAATACAAAAAATGGCAGATCTGACACTGACAGCTGAGCCTTCGCATGTTGACACCAAGAGAATCCGTCGAAACACCCGAAGAACCCCAAAGAACTTTAAAAAACAACAACAAAGAAACCCCTAAGAAATAAGAAAATCCGCAATAAAGCATAGAAAACTCTTTTAATCCAAAGAATAACTACAGATAAATTGTTAAATTTTGTAAGTAGGTTGAAAAGAAAGATGGTGAAATATTGACTGTAAGCCAGAAAACCCCAACTTCTTGTAATCCATTCTTCATGAAAATCATTATCATATCTAAATGTGTGTTTTTTCTAATAGATTTCATGTCCTTGGACATTGGATTAAGGTTGAGACAATATTAAGTAATATTTGATTTAACTTTTCATTAGATGCGAAGAAGACAAAATCGCAAAAACTGTCATTTTATTTTTATATTGGTCCATAAATTGCACCCAATCAAATATTGACCCACCTGCAGTAGGACAGTATCACGAAGTAAGTTTGATTTTTTGCAGCATAATACATACAATAGGTAAAATCCAGGTATAAAAAAATCCAACAGAATTAATCTGAGCTTGAACTACCTAATTATAATAATTACACACTTCACTTACATTAAATCGTGAGTTTTCGAATGCGTGCATACGGTTATACACGTGTTTATAACAACCGATGTGACTATTAATCAATTGATTAAAAGTGGCATGTTATTGTACTTTTAACACTGCCGGTAATCACGTGATTTTGTTACGGTCAGCTGTACTATTAAATGGCGGCCAGACTCGTCACCTCAGGTAGGTTTTTCACATTTTTTAATTAGAAAACCGCGGGATCTTGTAATCTCATTACGCCCAAAGTACCCTCCATTGCAAGCGATTTATGACAATACAAAAATGTTTTTCCTACGTCCATAAATAAAAAAGTTATTGAGCGAATTATTTTGAAATCTTACGAACTTGTTGTGATAGACTGCACTATATATATCTGTTTTTGCCTTTTTGTACTGAATGAAGCCATTTGCCTCAAGAATTTACCCACCAGGAAACTTAAAACATTGTTCTATGATACTTGTGTCATCTTTCCTGTCAACGGTAACGTTGTACGCGTGTTTTTTGACGGAAAACAAAAATGATAAGCTGTTCTATTGGATTTTCAATGATCAACTGTACTATCAGATTAATGAACCAACCGAGAATGATGTTACACGTATCTTACTGCGTTAAATGTCGAATTCCTCGGTTGTAAATTTAAATTTTTTGGTAAGGATAAATGAAAGTAAACTATAATATAAAGTTCGGTTAAATGTCACCGTCAAATTACGTCATTTTATGAACTTATAAAAACATATTTAACGACTTTACTTACTGAAATACGATCATAGATAATCATTATCTGATGACTTAAGTTTTTATGCAGAAGACGTTGTAATACAACCTTACTGATTTGAGTTTTAGTGTGGAAAAAGCTCGATGAGTTTAAACGAAAATTCGCTAGACTAATGTGATTCAGGGTCAATGTATTTACGAAATACAATTGAGTTTCCAAAATACACTTTCTGAAGAGGTACTTAGACCCTTCAACAAGTGGAATTTGTTTTGTACAATGTATTTTTTGCAAACAGTATTGTCGGTCACACATGAATTTACTATTTATATTCACATCGAATAATTACGTACATAACATCGGTACATGCAATTATTTTAAGAATACAGTTGTATATTGGCGTATTAAGGGGGCAATAAGTACTTCCGAATTTGGCTGTTTAAAATTCTTTTATTATACCAGTGTCTTCTAAGACGCACTAGGTTAAGCACACTGTTCCGCCTTTTGGCTACACTAGCAATTTATGTCCACTTGAAAAGATTTGTGTATAACATGTTATTGCAGATATTGTTTTCCATATACTTTTTTGTTTCTTTACCAAGAACCACGAGTTTGACTCTATCGAACGTATCCGTCGGATGGGAAGGAAAATATGGAGACTGTTGCGAGATCTAAAACAGCACTTCAAAGAAGATCTTCGATCGTCCGTTGAGAAAAAGCCTGAGGGAAAGAAGCCAAAATGCTCTCGTTCAATAAAATGTGGGGTAACATGAACACTTATAGATGTATTGTAATTAAGATTAAATTCCTTGACACCACATAACTTGAAACTTTCTAACTTGATATGTGGATACTCAGATAAATAGAACGGAACTGAAACAAACACATAGCGTGACATATGTACGATTTCATAATGTCTGAAATAAGTTCATCTGAGTAACCATTGTGGACACCAGTGACAGTGTTGTAATTACATGCAAGAAGTCAATTCTTTCTACTTCTTTTTCCTGTACATGTAGATCTATTTAGCAGGTCTCAGAAACAATTGATGAGAAACTTGTTTAGCTTCACAGATAAATTTGAAGTTCTGATCGGAAAGGGACGTCATTGAAAATATGTTTAGAATTGGATATCAAATTTTGATAATTTTATAACGGGCCAATGGATCCTTATAAAATTTTGCTGAGGGGATGTTTGTGTCATTTTCTACCGATTTGTGGGGGGAAATACCGTTAGGAACGATTCCGGTCCATTGCTGCATCGTCCAAAGAAGCGATCGTCGAAAAGACCTGATTAAAGTGTCATGCAACTTAAAAAAGGGATGAACACATTGAAAATAATAAAATAGTAGCATTTTTCTATTTTAACAATACTTTTTCGATATTTCCATAAAGATGTTCCCATGAACAGCCACTAATCTGTTTGATAGAGGCTCCAGCATTCAACATTCCATTGGCTACGCCACGATTCAAGGACCACCCCGTTAAAAAGACCGGTTTTGAAACCGTCTTTAACCCTGAAATTAGGACCACCCCGCTACTCCGTAATACGACTACTTCTTGCTGACAAAACGCTTTAAATGCGTGCATTTTGACCTTGCTAAAAGACCACTTAAAATTCTCGAATTATTCGACGAGCGACCGGCAGTCTGACTATGGCATTTGGAACCCCTCGGCCATTCGCTACGAATATGTTTTTCACACCTGTGTAGTTAATACACTGCACCCATTGTTCAATCTGTTAGATAACGGGATGCGTTTTTTCGTAAAGAGTTGGTACAAGTCGAGTCGTAAAGAGTTCGTGTATATCAGCATGAGAGGCTGTTTTATAGATTTTCGCAAGAATATATAAATTAAATTATGACATGGAGGTTTAAACCCGGAAATGTTTATTGTCAGGAAAATTTTTATCCTCAAAAATAGAACTATTTAATGTCCTTTGGCTTAGTGAACACCCACAAAATATCAATACGCCACAACAAAAGGTTACAGTTTAGCGCTACCAAGTACGCTTCTATATTAATCAGCTTTTGAGAATTATTGTTCCTTCTTTCACTGAAATCAATTAAAAAGACCCTTAAAAAGCTTTAAAATCTTACGATCAGATGTTGTTTTGTTCAGTGAGAACTTACTTTATTCATGTACGAATACATTTACGAATTTTACCAAAATTAGATTTTATACAGGCTTAAAATTTAAAATGCCGTCGTAGGCCTATCTCTTGCAATTTTGGTTCACGTTTGTAAAGATATTTTGTCCACAAAATACTTTATACGTGGTTTTTTATTCTCTATAGATTTTTCCTTATATGGCTCTTTTTTTTGAATTTCTGTAAAAAATTGTAAAGTATTTCTTACACTTCGTCATTAAGGGTTCTAATTTCTGATTTTCATGTACAGACTTCTTTTTTAGTACATGTCTTCCATACAAATCATTTAAGGCCCATAAAGACATTAAACTCAAAAGACCTATAGTTTTTTGTCCACTGAAAACACTTAAATGCATGAACACAAACTCTTTACAGATTTAACCTTAGATTGGTCGTTTTTGCAATTTCAGTTGGAATTTATAAAGAGTTTTTTTATACATCTTCATCAGGTTTCTAAGCACATTGTTTTAGAACCCATGTCCCAAACACATAATCTTAGGCTCAGAAAGACATTAAACTCAAGGATCTAAAGTTTTTTGTCCACTGAAAAGACATGAACAAAAACTTTTTACAGATTTAACCTTAAAGTGGTAGTTTTTTGCCATTTCAGTGTAAATTTGTAAAGAGTTTTTTTAAACATCTTCTTGAGGTTTCTAAGTACAATTTTTAGTACCTGTGTCCCAAACACATCATTTTAGGTCCAGAAAGACTTAATGACTCAAAAGATTCAAAGTTTTTTGCCCACTGAAAAACACTTCATACATGAATAATTTAAACTCTTTGTAGATTTTACCTTAAAGCGGTCGTTTTTTTTAAATTTCCGTTGAAATTTGTAAATAGATTTTTATACATCTTCATTTGTTCAGATTTTTATGTAAAAACCTCTTTTTGAGTGACCGTGTCTAAAACCCATAATTTAAGGCCCACAAGGACGAAGTTTTTTGTCCACTGAAATAACTATAGACATTAGGGGGGGGGGGTTGTTAATTTCATTTTTTAAAGATAGCCATGTGAGACCCTGCTTGAAATATGCTGCCATCAATATGATTATAGAATCCACAACAAAAAAATTTGTGTGACCCCATTAACCCCCTGTACATACCCCTTGAAAGTCGGACACGCCCATTTTACATAAAAATAACAATCTTTTATATCCAGCTGTTATAAATCAATTCTAACAGGCTTTCAATATATCAAAATGTAGGTTTGTTAGGCTGCTGAGTTCCAATATGAAGTCAAAATCTAAATTAAACAACTTAATATGGCGGAAAATTCAAAATGGCTACCAAAATGACCCAAATTTTGGACATATTTGGATATTATATTTACTGGGCATTGAATATGTTGAATCATGTCTGCAATATATCACTCTAAAGGTATTTTATGGTGCTGAGTTCAAATTTTAACGCCAAAACTAAATTTAACAAACAAATATGGCAGAAAATTCAAAATGGCCGCAAAAATAAATCATATTTCAGTTATAAACGGCACACTTTAAACATGTTAAACAATTTATAAATTAACTCTAGTTAATGAAATCTTAACAGAAGACCAAAGTTATGACACTTGATTATAAGTGTGTAAATATATTTTATTCATTATATAGCTGAAGTAGAGCTCTAGAGGTATGATTAGAGGTTAAGGTCTGAGAGGTCATTCGTTCCAACCTCACCAGCGTCACATATGATGTCTTGATTGAAAAATGTGTCTTTGATTGCTTTACTTCATTAAGATGTTGATGAGTATGTGCATAGAAAAAGTCTTGGCACTTTGGTTGCAAAGTAGAGTTAAAATTCCCAGGATATTTTATAGATATTAGAAACTTAATGACCATCATGGGTGATAAATATCACACATGGCTGCTATTTCACTCTGTATAAGGCATATTCTTATTATTTGTTTTAGCATTGTTTGTATATCATTGAAGTAACTGTAAAAAACTTGGTACAGCTTTACTTTTAGTAAATGCAAGGTACTGAATAAACCTTGTTAGTTTGGATTCATTTAAGGTCATAATAAAGGTCAAATTCAAGGTCATATCTATCTGTAAATATCACTACTTAATGATTTTTATAGTGAACACTTGAAACAAACACCTTTGCTCGAAAGTTTAGTATCATCTATATTATTGGCAAACTCATGCATGCTTTTTTCACCTATGTTCTTTTTGAAATCTACAAACATTGCTGGAATAGAAATCTATTGACATAAGATATTACTAGGTGTTTTATTTTTTTAATAATATCATATAAATAACTTCAAAGTAAAACAAGCCTTAAAATCATTGAATGTCGTTTATTTGGAAGTTTTAAATTATATGTATAAATCTATGCAAAAATACAACATCATTTATTTTCTTGACTTTATTTACAATCCAATTATAATGGCTATCCAAATAAATTACAATATTATTTACACAACTATTAAACGCACCAAAGAGCAAATCATTGCACAAAAATGTCCTTTATGTTTGATATAGGTATCCTTACAATGTACCAAGGCTTTAGCAGTTGTGTGGTCAAAGCTATCAAAATTTGATGTCATTCTCTTATAAGGAGGAATACACTTTCCTATGCCAGTATTTGCAGGTATTGTATATCTGTATGGTAATGCAGGTCTTAAAAATTGCTTTCAAATATTTTTGCTAGCAACACTGCAAAGCAGATGCTTGCTGGGAAAGATCTGAATAGGGTTATTAGGGCATTCCTCACAATTGATGAAGTTTTAAACAGTCTTCTCTTTTTTAGCTTCATCAAATGCTGTGAGTCACAAAATATTTTTTTCTCGGGATCATTTAAAGATACAAGGTGGAAACATGACAGAAGCTCACCCTTTTCTAGATTCCAACACTTTAAGCAGCTAGGTTGTGAAATTTCACCAACATTCAAGTTTTGGGATGATTATATTGCTCAGGTTTCTCTACCTTCCAAGTTCTTATATTAAGCTGTGGTGAATGTGGTGAAAGTAATATGTTTTATGACTTTTTCTTAGTGTCCACGCACAAACATACACAGTAAATTACTTAAAATACAAATGACAACATTGTCAATACGTGATATAGCTTTCTTATAGTATTACTATTGATGAAATACCAAATATTGGTACATATTTATATTGTATGATGAAAATAAATAGATAATAAATGAATGATTAAAATAGTCAATATTCAAGAACGATAATTCTAGGGCTAAAAAAACTCTGTAGAAGCTTCAACAAAATGAAAGTTTTTACATTATAATAAACTCAACAAAAATATACTGGTATAATAAATAGCTTCACATGGAAGCTTTCGGTTAAGTCACTTTCGACAGAAATAACATAAAACTGAAACAGCATGGGTGGCGGCCATGTTAGGTTTTAATCAATTCACAAAAATAAAGGTAATAAAACCTAGACTTGCATAAAAAACATTACACAAACATATAAGGAGATAAATGTTGACATTACAAAACGATTAACTATGAAGTTTGAATAATTTGCATATGGGAGCCTTTGGCTCCATGCTACTCTAATCATCATGTGCTTCTAATCACTCAAAAATTGGTAAAAGTTTGCTACAGAACAACCTCTCTTGATCAACAACCACTGGGTGGGACCAAAGTATGTTGCTGTTCATAGGTTGTTTCTCTGCGGAGGTTAAATCCATTTAAAATTACTTCTTCGAAAAAATATCAATATCAAAAGCTGTTGTTCTGTAGAGATTGTACTGTACGTACTCCGTATAAGTTTTGTGATAATAAAATCGTATAGTTTACTGTCAAAACGATGAACATAATAGCACCATTTAAATTGCAAGTTCAACTGAGTTTAGTTAGATTATTGTCTTGAAGTAACAGAGAATAAACCCTTAAGACAATTGGGTGTGTAGTAGGTATTACCTGTCAAGATGAATCCTTGGGTAAATGGTTTCTGTCATGTCTTCTAACTGCCTTATATTATAACACCTATGCATTAAAAGGTTGAACTGATTCTAGAAAATCATGTCATGAACACCACACTTACAAAGGACCTAGCCAAAGAGTGACAATGAAAGTGTTAAAAACTTGTAGCGAAGGTTTGAACAAGTATTTTACGACCCTTTAAGCATCACAGATCCACAAGAAATGATTAACTTCGCTAATGGAGTTTCTGTGTCTTATGAAGTAGATAACAGTTAGTTACATTGTTTCACAAGGGAGTCTTTCTGTCTTGACATGTTTGTCTAAGAGAGACTTGTAATAACACCTGGTAAAGAGATTACCAACAGAAGTACCTAGAGTCAGTATCAAAACAATGGCAAATAAGTTAAAAACTGTCAGATATAAGTGTAAAGATGTACAAGTGAACAGTTCAGTTAACAATTATGATGGTTCTTTTGTTTGCAGTCCAGACTGTGTAATATGTGATGGTATGACTATTGTACTGAGTCTCCAGCTCCTTATCAAAATAAATCATTGTACAGGGACACTGATAAAAAAGTGCAACATGTTCCAAGATGCTGTTGTGTGACAGGTATTTGGAGCTAAGTGCAAAGTTTGAGACTCGAATAAAAAGCGGAGAAGTTCAATCAGAGAATAAGAGATTTGTTATCAAACCCAACATATATTCTGTGGATTTAAAACAGACACTTGGTTACATCAGTTTTAATAATGAAATAGTAAACTGTTAAACAATTTAACTAGCTAAATTTGCGTTAAAATGCTCACTATGGGACAAACTGTTGTTGTTTGTGGTGGTCTTGGTGAGAAATCTATCTGCATATCATCTGATCATGTTTCATATGTACCTTAACTACAAATCAAGAGGAAGCTGACACAATGATATTACTCCATGCCAGTTAGATTACATACGATTGTTTTCAAAATCTTCTGGTTGTTAGCCCACACGCAGGTGTTTTAGTACTTCTATTACATCATTATTATGATATAAGGATATAATATATACCCTTCCACACAGGTAGAAAGTCTGTCCGAACTAATTTGACCATATAATATATATGTTTCAAGCATTGCACGTACATTATCTACTGAGCAGCTACATCAACAGCTAGGAGATATAACTGAATTTACCTGCAGTCAGATTTCTTCATGTACTCAGTTTGTTGGTAAACGTTATAAAACTAATCTCAATGTCTAACGGGTCGAAGAGTTTATTGAAAATAAAAATGTAAAACCTCGTTGACTGCTTCAACAAATGATAGTTTTCTTGTTCTCTTACAAAGATGTCTATTTCAATTGCTCATTTTGAAAATGCATTTATTGCCAGATACACCTTACCAACTTTAACAACACTGGGTTACACTATAGATAATGACTTATCTTTAGCTTTTCCAATATTGATGACCAAACCTGCAGTTCCTCCGGAGTTAATTAGTGATCTTGAATGTAATTGCAGGTGTTAAGTAAATTGTGTTTGTTTATCTTTAAACAACTATGTACAACAGCATGTGACTGCATGGCAAGTGTTAAAATTGATATGAACTGTTGTAAAAACATGTTCACTTTTTCTATTGTAAATTATTAAAAATGTACAATGCCATTGTCAACATATTTATAAACCAAACTTAATATTATGTTTTGAATATGTTGATTTTAACCTGAGTAACTAGCAGATTTAAGAAACTAAAATGTTGACCATTTGCAATAACTATAAACATCCTAATTGAGTATGTTAATATGTATAAATGTACTAATATTTGCAACTACGTACATAATAAAAACCTACATACATAATATGATACCAAATAATACTGTGTTTAGTTGTGATTTCTCCATCATTTTGATATCACAACTTACTTATAACTTTGAATAAAATACTGATTGTATTATTATCTAGATAAATTATTGAAAAATGGAAAGCGTATGTACTGTAGAAACAATTTGTAATTTGAATCACATTCTATGTAAATCAGTTTTGAACTGATAAAAAGTTATAAAAGCAATTGGGGAAATGGGTCATTTTTTACATTTGACCTTGAGTTTGATCTTTTTAATGAACTTGAATGAATCCAAACTAACTAGGTGTTTTAGTACTTCTATTACATCATTATTATGATATAAGGATATAATATATACCCTTCCACACAGGTAGAAAGTCTGTCCGAACTAATTTGACCATATAATATATATGTTTCAAGCATTGCACGTACATTATCTACTGAGCAGCTACATCAACAGCTAGGAGATATAACTGAATTTACCTGCAGTCAGATTTCTTCATGTACTCAGTTTGTTGGTAAACGTTATAAAACTAATCTCAATGTCTAACGGGTCGAAGAGTTTATTGAAAATAAAAATGTAAAACCTCGTTGACTGCTTCAACAAATGATAGTTTTCTTGTTCTCTTACAAAGATGTCTATTTCAATTGCTCATTTTGAAAATGCATTGATTGCCAGATACACCTTACCAACTTTAACAACACTGGGTTACACTATAGATAATGACTTATCTTTAGCTTTTCCAATATTGATGACCAAACCTGCAGTTCCTCCGGAGTTAATTAGTGATCTTGAATGTAATTGCAGGTGTTAAGTAAATTATGTTTGTTTATCTTTAAACAACTATGTACAGCAGCATGTGACTGCATGGCAAGTGTTAAAATTGATATGAACTGTTGTAAAAACATGTTCACTTTTTCTATTGCAAATTATTAAAAATGTACAATGCCATTGTCAACATATTTATAAACCAAACTTAATATTATGTTTTGAATATGTTGATTTTAACCTGAGTAACTAGCAGATTTAAGAAACTAAAATGTTGACCATTTGCAATAACTATAAACATCCTAATTGAGTATGTTAATATGTATAAATGTACTAATATTTGCAACTACGTACATAATAAAAACCTACATACATAATATGATACCAAATAATACTGTGTTTAGTTGTGATTTCTCCATCATTTTGATATCACAACTTACTTATAACTTTGAATAAAATACTGATTTTATTATTATCTAGATAAATTATTGAAAAATGGAATGCGTATGTACTGTAGAAACAATTTGTAATTTGAATCACATTCTATGTAAATCAGTTTTGAACTGATAAAAAGTTATAAAAGCAATTGGGGAAATGGGTCATTTTTTACATTTGACCTTGAGTTTGATCTTTTTAATGAACTTGAATGAATCCAAACTAACTACGTTGATGATGTACTTTGCATTTACTTAAGCTGTATAAGGTTTCTTACTCAGTTATTTCAATGATATACATACAATGCTATGACTTTAAAATAAGATGATACAGAGTAAAATAGCGGCCATACTTGATATTTTAGAATTGTTTCTGTATCTCCCTGGCAACCAGGTATTTTTATACAAAATGAATAAATCGTAAAGGATATACATTGTAGAAAACATTATGTTGTAAATCATATTTCATATGATATCTTGCAGTTTTGAATGAATATAAAAATTCTGCGGAAAATTTGGTATTTTTTGTTCTCTTGACCTTGACCTTGAATACGACCTTGATAATTGACCTTGAATGAAACCCAACCAATAAATAATAATAACTCTCATTTTCTAAAGCTGTACTAGGTTTCTTTTGCAGTTATTTCAATAATATACATACAATGCTGTGACTTTAAAATAAGCTGATACAGAGTGATATAGCGGCCATATTTGATGTTTTAGAATTGATCCTGTATCTCCATGGCAACCAAGTATTTTGATATAAAATGAAAAATTTGTAAAGGGTATACATTGTAGAAAATGTTGTAAATCATATTCCATATGATATCATGCAGTTTTGAATAAATATTGAAAATTTTGAGGAAAACTTGATATTTTTGGGGCTTTTTGACCTTGACCTTCAATTCGACCTTGATAATGACCTTGGATAAAACTCAACCATCAAAAATCAAAAACTCTTATTTACTAAATCTGTACCAGGTTTCTTTCGCAGTTATTTCAATAATAAACATACAATGATAATTATGACATAAGAGTAAGCCTGATACAGAGTAAAATAGCGGCCAGATTGGATATTTTAAAATTGCCTGTAAATCACCATGGCAACCAAATATTTTTGCCTACAATGAATATATTTGTAAAGGGCATACATTGAACAATCTATTTATGTTGTAAATCACATTCTATATCATGCTGTTTTGAAAATATAAAAGAAGTAATGAGGTCAATTGGTGAAATTTTCGGGAAATTTGACCTTTGACCTTGAATTTGACCTTGAAAATGACCTTGAGCGAAATCCAACTTACATTATTTTTTTGATACTTTTCATGTACAAAAGTTTTTCAATGTTTCTTTGGCATCTTTTAAAATAATATAAATGCTACACAAGGTTTTTCTTATAAGCCTATTACCAGCCGAAATGGCGGCCATTTTGGATGCCATCTTGGATTTCCGGGCCCGCACCAAAAATTTTTATTTTATGCCGGCAGTCTGATAAACTTCAGACTGTCCCGAACAGTTTGGTATATGACTCGTTTTGTGACTTTTTGTGGTCCTGTGAAATTCAAAATATGACACTTTGCTGCTCTACTATTACCAGTATAGATTGAAAATGTGTTATTTTGGTGGCTATTTTGAACTTTTGGTCATATTGGGTTGTTTAAATTAGTTTTGACTTCATATTTGAAGTAATTACCTTAACAAACTTATAAATTGACATAATATTAGCATGATTCAACACATAGAATGCCCAGGATAAGTAATTTCCCGAATATGCTAGAATATGCTAAAACAAACTAGGTTAAATTTGGCAGCCATTTTGGTTTCTTAAATTAACTTCCTTTTTGAATTCATCACCTTAAGAAACCTATTTCTGGACATATTGCATGTATGATTCAACATATTGAATGTCCAGGATAAATAATTACCCTAATATGCTCAAAATGGGCTTAATTTGGCAGCCATTTTGAACTTCTTGCCATGGTGGTTTCTTAAATTAAGTTTTTTGACTTCATATTTGAATTCAGCACCTTAAGAGACCTATCGCTAGACATATTGCAGGCATGATTCAACATATTAAATGTCCAGGATAAATAAACTCCCGAATATGCTCGTACTACGGTTATTTTGGTGGCCATTTTGAATTTTCAGCCATATTGGTTTGATTAATTTTGTTTTAGACTTCATATTTGAACTCAGCACCTTAATATACCTTTAAAATGACATATTGCAGTCCAATACCATACAACTTATTGCAATTAAATGTAAAAACTGGTATTTTATGTGAAAAATGGGCGTGGCCAACCTTCAGAGGGTATGTACAGGGGGGTTAATGGGGTCAGAAATTAAAAAAATATGCTTTTCCTTACATGTCAGTGTATGTAGCATGTTTTAAACAGGGTCTCATAAAAAAGTCAAATTAACACCCCCCCCCCCTACTTAAAACTTTATTTAATACCTGTGTACCATTCATATCATTTTTTTCAACCCAGAAAGACTTAAAACTCCAACAATTAAACATATTTTGTTAGATATTATTTTTTTTATGCAGTCATTTCAAACACAATTAATAATGTCTGTACGATTTTGTTTCGAGCCTTTGCATGCGTTTCAACTTTGCTCACGAAACAAAACAGATTTTGATTTAGTTGTTGGGTCCTCTGAGTCCCTTGATATTAGTAGACCACATAAACAGGGGCCCATCGGGGCTCTAACTTAATGACCACCAGAATACACGTTTTATCATTTTGCTGTGTCTGTCTATATCATGTAGAGTTCATGTATGTTGGAAAAAGTAGACAGATTGTAGGCGGAGCTTAATGCCGGGCTACTTGCATTTCGTCAACTCTTTACCAGTCAACTTGGACCAACTCTTTACGAAAAAACGCATCCCTTAACTACCGGTAATAGATAAAGGGGTATTAACATTTAACACGCCTGTTTAACTAACAATGTGACACTTGCATAATCTAGGGGTCTTTTTTCTACCCAATACTGACCATTTAAATTGAATCTATTGAAAATATTTGATAAAAAAGCAGCATTACTCGAAAACGAAAGTAGACGCGTCATGTGATACAAATACATTTTTAATGTTAAATTGTTAATGTGGTACAAGTTTTAGTGTTTTGAGTATAGCAAATCCGAAATGGAAGCTCTTGAGAGTAAATTCGGCGGAAAGATCAGTTTTCTTTTCGGCCTACGGAAATAGCCGAGTGATTAAGATTAGAGAGCGTCAGTACCGATATATCAGGGAATTAGATACACATGTTATCTATGTCTCTGGATATGTTAAACAAATTCAATATCTTAAAACGAATAAACCAAAGTTAAGAAATAAATAAACTCACCTCTTTGCTTTAAAGGTTAACAGCTACCTGGAGCAATTCACTGGAAACGATTTACGCCTTACGGAAAATAAATTATGGGTCTGCATCGAGCGTTGACAATGCAAATACAAATTTTCGGAAAATTTATCTAGGGCGTGAGCGCACAGTGTTTACCATTACAAAACGCGTAATCTGATCTAAGATGAGATATTTTACCTTAGTCCTTGCAATGTGTTTACATTTGTACAAAATTTATGTATGTACAACTTTACGCACGTACAGACGACCTACTTGATAACTTTTCTACTAACAATTTAGCAATATAGACATTTGAATACTCAAAATAATTGTCACTTTTTTATTTATTTTTTGCATAATTACATAAAGATACAAAATTGTCTATGATGGTGACAATTATTTTCCATGTTATTCTTTAAAATCTGTTATTTCAACGTCGACAAACTCCGAAGTCAAAACTTAGATTTTTTCCAGGAAAAATGATCTTTCCAATTTCCTGTGGCAAAAAATAATGATTTATTATTTTTTTCGCTATAGAAAAGTAATAAATGAGTAAAACTTATAAAAACACTTACATTTAGAAGTTTCAACTAAAATACATTAAACTCTTCCTAAATTAATTATGAAGAAAGAAATGTCAATCCTTAACAAAAGACTTGGTGATATGCATACCGCCCTATAGTATAGGGCCTATAAAATTTCAAAAAATTGGAATCCTTTTCTAAAATCCAGTTAGCCCACAGTGCACAATAGTGTTATGGGCCGATAAGCAGGTTACACACCACTAAATTTGTTCATATTATAATTTCATATCGTTAGCAAAAGTAACACTGATAAAATATTTACCTTTTTGTACAATTAAATTTAATTGACAATTGTTTTGAAGCGTTAGGTTTAACCTTTTTATTATTGAAATATCTTCGCAATAAATATAAATTACAGTCAATATGACATGAGAGGAAGGCTCTCTCCCGGAGAAAGCGTACATGGGATTTAAAAGTTTTGAAGATTTTTCTTAAAATTGGCAGATAAATTCGAATTAGGAAGAATTCAAGTGCAACATTGTAATAAATGACAGTTCTATTGAAATGCGGCGTGATAAAAAAATCAAATCAAAGGACAATTACTGATTTTTTTAGCTTAAATCGATGTTGAGATGTGATTATGTGGCTACTTTTAGATCAGGCGCGTAGGAAGGATATGAGTATTGGGGCCACAGATTGTCTCCTCCCGCCGGTCGAACCAGCACTTTCAGTACCACCTGTATAAGAACAAATCTTTGTATAAAATGTGCATTTGGCTATTATCATGATATCATCCCATTGACTTGACCTAATGACCTGAAGTTTTGCATTTTTCAAGATATTTGCTTCAAATTTGGATCAAAGCAACAGTTAGTCATGAAGAATTGAATTTTGACTTGAGGGTTACTTAAAACTTGACCCAGTGACCTACTTTTACACATATCAAAATCAAGCTACCCTGTTACTTAGGTGAGACTAGTTTCTTATTAATTTCGGGTGTATGGTACCAAGTTGAAGGACTTATAATACAAGCATATAGCGCGAACAGGGACTCGTTTTTATTTACGCAGAGAAAACAAAGAAAACAAGAGTTTTCAAACAACAAACATCTTTTTAATCATCAGCATAAACGATACTTGTAAATGTTACTTATATATAGCACAAATATAATTGTTCACAAAGACACAATTCAAAATGCATAGCAAAGCATAAGATTTCCAATCTGTGTCATGAAAAAATAACTCGCGGCCTTATTGCCGCTGCTTGCCAGAGGTTTGCAAGATTTTTGATCAAACGTTTGATTATTAAATTGTGAATTTTGATCAACTCTAGTTTAGACAATGAGCATGTCCTTGATTTCAGTCCCAATTAAGAAAGAGCTGTATAAATGGCTTTATTTGACTTGAACGTTCATAAGCTACTATTGTCTACACGTTCAAGTTGAAGCCACGCAGTGCCCTTACCTAGAGGCTATGATGAATAAAAATGTGTTAGTTACTTAAGTGAAGAATAGATTCATGGTCAATCTCCACATTTTCATCACGTGGTAAATTAAATCTTATTCGCATCCATTATTTAGACATCCTTTCTTTTTATGAGCAAACACCATGAGTTTATTTTACAGCATTATTTCGCCTTTTGAGCGTACATATCACCATCTTGGTTAAACTTCTAGTACAACGTCTCATTGTTCGCTAGACAATTTAGTGGTGTTTGACCATCTTTATTTTTGTTGCTGTTATTGTGCGCTAGCTTGATTTATGAGTTCTTGTGATTTTTACCAAGTGTACATTTTCGGGATATTGACCTGAACTGAAAATTGGGTTTATTTTTAGAACATTGATTTTACTCTAAATCCTTAGGTAAAAAGGTGGCTCTAAATGTTTGATAGTGTACATGTCATTGATGTATCTAATTCCCTGCTTAAATCGTTAATCAATAATATCATAATAGAAAACGGAATTAGGCAATACAGGCACAGATACACCGGGGGCACACAGTCTCCACTTCGCCCCTGAACTAACATAGCCTTACATTAGCACAACGTCAAGTCTATAAAGAGAACTTCGCTTAACTACGGCCGTGGCGTAGTGGTTAGTATGTCTGACTTCGAATCCGGAAATCACGTGTTCGAGCCCGGTCGCGGTAGGTCATACCCTAAGCCCTATACATAAGTTGTCGGCCTCGTGATAGGGTAAGTTAGTACTGGTGATAGAAAAGTGTCCAGGAAACCTATAGTAGGAAGAGCTGAACGTTGTGTATATACTTAAAAATTACCTTAATATGTGTTGAATACGACGTTAATCAAAGCGCTGAAGGCACTGAATTTGTTCGGGTTTGAAAAGTAAAATTAGATGTCCGGCTCCAACAACGTTTGTACTATGGTGGACTCACCGGTTCTCGAACCTTTAAGGACTCCATGAGCCATTTCTAATTAATCATTTTAATGCAACAAATTTTTTAGAAAAATACATTAAAAACACAACTTTTAACTTATATTCCACTTATCTATCATATATTTGTTGATATCTTATATTTAAAACAAATCCAAATTCTTCCAGAAAAAACACGATCATTTTCTGAAAACTGTCATGGCGGCTAAAAATAGATGACCTAATTCCGAACTTCTACCGTATTTGGTTATTTGTGAGGTGATAATTAGCTGTCACATGACTTTATGAGCAGAAGACAGGAATGGCTACCTTCCATGTGCTTCTTTTGCAATAACATACTTCTAAACAATATTTGATGGATTGTAATGACAGAGCGGAAAAAGGTAATAAGGATTTACTGAAAAATATTCACCATCACAAAATATTCATTCTAATTACCTGTTTCTTGCGCATTATTCTCGTTTGACAGTTGTAGTTGCGTCGATTGTTCACTTAACATTAGTGCACACGAATTGATGACATCATACGAAATAACGTAGCAAAGTAAACAACATTTTTATGAAAGGTTCGAGATCAGATGAGGTTCGAGAACAGGTGTTTGTACGATAAAAAAAAACAGTTCAGTAATACTAGTTTGATTGGCAAAACAGCACTATTCCGTTTCAAACACTTAACACAATCGACCTTTAAATACAGCAAGTAAACCGGACAGGCGAACACACTTTTGATTTTTTTCGCATAATCACCCCAAGTCAAGGGGGGGGGTCATTCTTAGAACAATTAAATAATTGTCGCTTTAAAGATATCGTTTATGCACATTTATTCTACTGCATATGTATGTAAAATAAATAAAGTCCACTAATCAGACATCATTCAAAGTCATCCGATCTTTAAACTTTCCTATAGAACCATTATATTACATAAGATGATGTAACATCTCTACTGACAACTGGCACAAACGACGGGTCGTGACTGAATTGGTAATACCACTCTATTACATAAGATGACGTAACATCTCTACTGACAACTAGCACAAACGACGGGTCGTGACTGAATCGTTAATACCACTCTATTACATAAGATGACGTAATCATCCCTACTGAGACGCACTGCATAGCAGCGAATATTCTTACGCTCTTGTGATATAGTTCGGATTACTAGTGTATTAATGCACCCGTCATAGCAGACGATCTTTTTGAATTGCTCTTTACATATATACTGAGGGACTACTTCTGGATTCGGTAAAGTTTTAAAGTGGGAAAGGGTCTGAAATACGGTAAATATATTTGTTCAGGACTGAAGACACGAACAAATAAAAACCATTTTAAAAAAAGCTTGACTATTTGTTGCTACATGGTTTTCGTCATGTTTAAAAACATGTCTAGCATAAGGTGTAAAATAAAAGTCCGAACTTTTTCTGGCTTGTCAAATACTTAAAGGTTCTAAGACATACTTTAAGGTTCTAAGACTTTAATATCTTATAATGTTTGATATGCTACTGTAATAACTTAAGCTTACAGTATAGTACATTTATTGAATAAATGAATAGTTTCATAATGATCAGTTTTCTACTGGCTGAATCATGAACGGTCATTCATTATGAATAAAATCAGATGATCAATTTTCCACTGGTTGGATCATGAGTGGTCGTTCATTATGAATAACATATACATGTATTCCCTTTTAACGTCCCCGAAGACGATATGTTTTTCAAAAGGGACATTATAAAGACCATAAAATCTAAACAGGAGAGTTAAATAAGCAATTATAAAAAGGGAAATATATAATTGGATTAAATCAGAGACATAGATAATGACCGACGTTATAAAGCATATATTTATATTTGAAAAAACATGCCGACGTAACAGTGGATGAGAGACTGTGCTTCAGAGGTTAAACTGCAATCAGGGATTTAGTCCGGTATATAAACTACAAAAATCGACTTAACCGTGCATGGAAGGATGTAGAAAATGGTTTTTCATTTTCTTAAAGCTGAGACATGGTAGTTTACGAAACTGGATGCCACTTCGGCACTCTTGGGCAACTCCCAAAATTCAAGATGGCGGACAAAATGGCGGATGAGAGCTGACTAATGTAATATAAATCCATCTTTATCAAAATCTGATTATTTAAGAAGCTAAAATTAGTCTTACATTATCTGCAATTTTATTTCATGCAATTTTGGTACCCTTCGTTTATTATCCAAGATGGCGGACAAAATGGCGGATTAAAGCTACATTTGTCGGGTACGTCAACTACAATGAGCAGAATCGTACACTGTGACATATTAAAAAAAGTTTAATGCATTTTGTAGTTGTAACTCTTTAGTTTTGTTTATAAAACTGGTCGATGCCACACTAGCATCATGGGGCAATTCCCAAAATTTAAGTCGGCTAGAATGGCGTAAATTACTAGCTATCCACTACAATGAGCTAAGTCATAGACTGAGGTATACCAAATAATGTCAATATATTTTATTTTGTAGTTAATCCACTTGTGTTTATGTAACCGATTGATGTCATACTGGTATTCTTGGATAACTTCAAGAATCCAAGATGGTGGTCAAAATGAATGATAAGAGCTGGAAATTTAATTCAATTCACATAAATAGACATATCTCCTCTCTAATGGGTATACAGCAACATGTTTATGTTTTTACATCTCTTGGTCTTGCTAGTATTAAATCATTGATACTAGCTTGTCGGTTGACTCGAGAACTAGAAGCAAATTGTTTCTAAGATGGCAATTTAAAGACACCTTTCTGAAAATCTTTTATTCATTGAACAACATAGGTTGTGATACGATATTTTCATATTCTTAGAATAACGACTACTTTTCCATGTTTGTTTGCCACTTCAATAATAATCAATATGTACTAAAAAGAGGTTATAGACAAAGAAAAAGACAAATGTTATCGAAAGTATTGTGTAAATGTTCTATACTCTTTCAAGGTATTCTAAGAGTGTATAAATGCTAAAGCAATCGATAGAAATTCTGTTGACATTGTAGCACATTTTGATAGTAAATAAGCGACATTGCAATGGGATTTCCAGTATGATCTTGACTTTAGATATCACAAGTGAATCATGAGTGTTCTTTATTTCATTGTAAACGACTCTATCCATTGATCAAAAAGGAGACATATCAAAAGCACATTTCCATCAAAAGTTGTATAACTTGTTTTATTTACAAGGATAAAGAGAAATTACGTCGCGTAGATGCCAATTCTATAAGCGTATACACTGCTGATTGAACCCAGTGTCTAGCTCATGATTTAGCAAATAGTGTTACCATGTGCAAGTCGGTGATTTTAAGGGATTCATCAATAAGGGGCCTAGTCTGTTATTTCCCTTGTATACTCTTCAAATGGGTAGGTCCAATTAGTTGGATTACTTTGATGTTACACTTTTGCCAAAATTAATCTCTTATAACTTTTTTTGTAAATCATTTAATTTGTTTGAAATTCAACCTAAGTATTTTTAGGATAAAGAACTATCTAAATTTCATCACTTTTGTTAATATCTTCATTAACAGGAAAGATATTAGATGAAATATTTTGTTATCCTTACATAGCACTACAATGATAAAATCCGAGGATTCCAATAACCAATTGGACTGCTTCAGATTTTATCAGGGAAAGATAACTGACTAAAGTCCCTAATTACAAAAAAACATTGCCAATTAGAAAAATTAGAAATGTCTTGTTTCACTGAAGTCTAAATACCTTGAAAGAACACACTGATGCATCAGTGTCAAAATTTATAAACATGCCTGATATCTAAACACATTTGGAGTATATTCACTCTCAACTGCAAAGACTACCCCAAAGAAGGATGGTACGCTGAGACAACTTGTCGATCTCGTACGTAATATTCAAATATGTTCCATTCCAAACATTATAGACGATGTACTGCAAGATATGGTGATTCTTCATTTTTTCGGTAACATTACATATAAAATTGTGTTCAATTGCATAAACTTTAAAGACTTAGTACGAGAAGCGTAGTCAACAAAATTGTACAACAAATATAAACATTTAAGTATATACTCTAACTTAGTCTAGTTTAGTAAAGTCAGACTTTATCATTGTGTAATGATAATAATAGAGCTCAGTCAATTAGTTTATCCCTCATTTTTCTGCACATGCTTATTTTGCTATTTATATGTTCACTTTATTTTTTTACTGCATCGAAGAATTTCATCTAAACGGACGACAGTCATTATGGCCTGAGTCCGCAGGTTAAAGGTTAATGTGACTGTCTTCAGCCAAATAATTTGACCATTATGTAAACATTTCATTATTTACATTACATTATTGCTAAAAAATCAGAACTGGTTGAATTTGCTTCGTAACCGTAATCTTGGACTCTTGAATCTTGGGTTGCTAATAGATAATCAGGTGGGATTAACTAGTTTTACAAACTTGAGAGTTTCAAAAAGATTCAGAAAAATAATTGAAACTTAAACCCACACGTGTTTGTTTTTCTTCAATGTATGTAATATTATGTACTTAACTATTAGATAATATCCGCCACGTTAGCCGCCATTTTGGATTTATAATTGTTTATAATAACTTATAACTTGTGAAATTAATCGGTTTTTTTAATTTCATGAACAATTCTAGAAGTAAATAAATTTCTACACCACTCAGTCTTTTCTGCCAGTTTATATACTGGGCTTAAAACCTTTATCCGCAATTTTGACACCATTTTGACCGCCATTTGGAATTTAAAGATTTATATATGAATAACAAAGTTCAACCAACTGGATCTGCAGGAGTTGAAATCATTTTTGTCCTTCATTTTAAGAACATTATGTGTAAAAATACTTTTGCATTATAATTTAGCCTCTAGCCACCATCTTGGTCGCCATCTTGGATTTTGGGAGTTGCCCAAGGATGACAAAGTGGCATCAATCGAATTTGGAATCAGGAAGACCATGTCTACCAAGTAATTGAATAACACTTTCTACTTCCTTTCGAGCAAGGTCATCCTTGGTGTTGGCTGGACTAATTTTATATCCATGGTGCAATTGGGGTGATTTCTAAATTTACGTTAATATTTTAATAAGCTTATTTTTTATTGATTCTACTTAATTAAGCAAACAATAAAAATGTACATGCATGCAAGTTTTGTTTGTGCAACAATAATTAATTAGCCTATAAGGTTTTATAAATTATAATAGTATATAACAAACTGTAATTTTCTTAAATGACTCCTTTGTTGTGTTATCAATATTTTCACGCCTGATTATACAGGAGTGAGTCTAAAATAATACACACAATTAGCGTATCAATCAACTACTACAACAACCTAGTTAATGTTGTAAATCGATGGTCATCAGGTAAATTTTAGCGGAAATTTATGAAATTTTCAAATTCGCGTTTAATACAAACGTGACCAATCTTGCGGACCTACTTGCTGTGAGAAATTAATGCATGCAATGCCAACTCTACTTGCCAAGGCTTGAAAAGTGACATGTCCGGTTCTTTTGCTTGTTTGGTTGACTCGTTGTTTTCTTGCTGTTGTTCGATAAAAGACAGTTTGCTGTACTTACAGTTGTAGATTTATTGCGAAAGACTCCTTAGTTGGTTAAAGTAAAACTCAACAAGCTGTCAAACATGCCTAGGTTTTTGGCTGTTCAATAAAAATGTTACTTTTAAGATATAAGACGCATGCAATTAGGTCAGGAGACGTTAAGTAACGACACAAAGGGCCGTTAAAAATCGTTCTTTTAGCGTTGCTAAGTGGATTACATGCCCTTGATTTTTGAAGAACCTCCTCTGCACGTACACAACGTGAATTCTCAAAATGCACTTCGGTTACTCGGCTCGGCCACGTTGTAGTTCGTACTCATTATGTACGAAAATCACGCTTGCATGAAATGCATGGTCATGCATGTTTTAATTAAGCAGGTCAAACCCAACCAAAACCTAGAGTCAACTCAACCTGGTAATTAAACAATTATAGGGTCCCAATTCGGAAAATTCGAACTGAGACAAGACGTGCTTCCGGTTCCGGTTTGAGATGGCCACGTTTTTTTCTTCCACTGAGTGAAAACGTTGAAAATTAATGAAAATTATCTGTATTAGTGCATAGTTATTGATAATGTTAATAGCACTGTATTTATGAATATCCAAATTGAGTAAGTAAACGCCTGGTTCCAAACAGTTTGTCATTCAGACAATATTTCTACCATTTTTTTAAAACAACGGATAAAGATTAATTTAGCAGACATCATTTAATTGAGCAGATGACAGTTTTCTTCGTAGCTGGTCAAAGATTAGACATATAGGACATAGACATATGGAAATATTTTTTATTCACAATTCCATCTACATTTGTCAATGGATTTCAACAAAACATTCTCAGAAGTATTGTCACCAAGTGCTTCAGTGTACCAAATCCTCTTTATCATACATATATGGATCACATATGGCTTCTCAAAGAGAATTACTATGGTGTCGGTATCCGATGTCTAACCGTTTGTGTCGACAGACTTTGATCATTTCTGTTATGTCAAGATTTTAACTTAAACTCAAACAGCAAAAATGTAGTCAATTAGGGGCATGTAAGTTTTTTTGCTATTCGATACAAAGAGACATTTATATAAACGCTACATTTGAACTAGGTTCATGTACTCATTGCAGGGCCTCAATCATTATATCCATTCCACGTGACACACTGAAATTCTACCGTTAAATCTAGCCACGAAAAAGCATGCAAACCATGTGTCAAAGTTTATGATAAGCTGTGTCTTTCACAGTTCTAGCAATGTCTAAAAGTGTGTATAAAGCCATCAGTGGTGGCAGAGTAGACCTCCGATGGTTTTGTACTGAATGTGTTCAAAAATCACTAAATGTTATCAAACAAACAAAAGCCATTGCAGATAGGTGCAAAGACTTTTTTGTCTTGCTAATCCGGTAGATTAGACAGAATAGAAGAAAACTTAAATGAAATAAAAATGATATGCTTAATATGAAAGAAGGAATAATCATGCAGGTGAAAAAAAACTTCAATAATGATTCAGTGATAATAAATGCTACACAACAAGATTATTGCTCAAAACAGGTAATTTTAGGTTCAGTGCAGAAGTCAATTGAAAGAAAGAATAATGTAGTAATGTTTAATGTTAATGAAACCAAAGTAATTTGAAAAGTGATAAGATTGAATTTGAAAAAGCTGAAATATTTTAAATTGCTATTGAAATAGGAATAGATCTTAAACCTGAAGATATCGTAGGGACAAGACGACTAGGTAAAAAGGATAATGTTAAAGTAGTTCATGGGGAAGAAGTTACTGCTACAAGAGTACTTCTAGTAAATTTAACAGACAAAAGCTAAATCGTCACTCATGAAAAATGCTTATAAGCTTCAGATTTCTAAAAGTGAATATATGAGAAAAATTGGTTTGAAACATGGCATGAGTAGGGAAGAGAGATTAAATGAAATTGAATTGAAAAAAGATGCTAAGTTGAAACAAGAGGAATTGGGAATGAAAATTTTATTTTCTTAGTGAGAGGACCAACTTGGGACAGAAAGATTGTACGGGTCAAACGGAAGAAACAAATAGTGCCGGATCTTCTGAGACAATTGGCCGCGTAGATAGAGATTATAATGACAATGGCGTAAAATTTAGGCCAAATGTAAATACGTTAAATAGACCTGCAGTATATGTGGTGAACCGTGCACTTGAGTCCCCACAAAGTTTTTTTGCTGTTTCTATATCTTTGAAAGGTGCTGAATAAGAATCCGAGTGATGACACCCTGTCATCCTTGAGCAATTTGCATAATATGCAAATTAAGTCCGCCATTATAGAAATTCCGTTTTGCGCTAATAACTCAATAACCAACTTAGATACAAAATTAAAATATGTATCCATACCCATGTTTTCAAGGTCTATCTATCACATGATACTAATATCAGCTTGATCAGGTCATTTGCATATACAAATGTATGCAAATTAGGTATTTTACGAAACACAATATTCGGTTTTGCTATACAAATCAACGTCTGTAGTTTTTACATTGATATTTTTAGTAAAATGTGTTTATGTTATGCTTATTTTGTATATATATTAAATACAAATATATTAAATAATTACATAAAATCAGTTTATGATACTATAAAGATATGAAATATATTCAAATTACGTTAAAAATTGTAGGATTTTGCCTCAAACATTACATGGTGTCATGAATATTTATGCCATTGTCTAGCATTCTGTTGATGCCTTGATAATTTTGATTCAGCTTATATACCTTTGAACAGAGCTGCCTAAGAAATTAAGTAATGACTGTCAAGATTTTCGGTGTAAATACTTTAACAAGCTATTTGTGTGAGTATATTATGACTATCTTTCTGAGGTCTTTGCTAGGTCAGCCTTTTTATAAGGTCTGCCTATAAGAAAGGTCTGCTTCACCAAAGAAGGTCCGCTTCACCGAAGAATGTCCGCTTCACCAAAGAATGTCCTCTTCACCAAAGAAGGTCCTCTTCACCAAAGAAGGTCCTCTTCACCAAAGAAAGTCCACTTCACCAAAGAAGGTCCTCTTCACCAAGAAAGTCCACTTCACCAAAGAAGGTCCTCTTCACCAAAGAAGGTCCTCTTCACCAAAGAAAGTCCACTTCACCAAAGAAGGTCCGCTTCACCAAAGAAGGTCCTCTTCACCAAAGAAAGTCCACTTCACCAAAGAAGGTCCTCTTCACCAAGGAAGGTCCACTTCAACAAAGAAGTTCTGCTTCACCAAAGGTCTGCCTACACCAAAGTCTGCCTCCACCAAAAAGGTCTGTCTACACCAAAAAGGTCTGCCTACACCAAAGGTCTGCCTCCACCAAAGGTCTGCCTACACCAAAGGTCTGCCTCCAAAAAAAAGGTCTGCCTACACCAAAGGTCTGCCTACACCAAAGGTCTGCCTACTCCAAAGGTCTGCCTCCACCAAGAAGGTCTGCCACCTATTATATCGGAAGCAAGTCTACTTCGTTAGACTTGCTTCACTTTTGACATCGAGAGATCTATTCTCCGAACTGACTTTTTTTCCACTCCGCTTTATTAACAAAAAAACATACATATATATATACAAAGCGCGAACCGGTGAGAAGACACCATTGTTGACGTCACGTCATAGCAACGTCAAAACATAATAATAAGATGGCGTTAAAATTTGTGTTTCTTTTCATACATGAAAATGGTTATTTTGACAATGACATCCCATCCAGTCATCCTTGAACAATTAGCATAATGTGCAAATTTAGTCCGCCATAATCGAAATTCCGTTTTTCGCTAATAACACGATTACTTATCATGACAATTTCCATGTCAGATGTCTCAACCTCATCATCAATAAAGTGTGAAGATTAACATAAGTAGACTGTGAGATTCTGACTTCAGCTGCTGACATCAACAGTGAAAACCCTCATATTTCATATATTTCTTGTAAATAAACTTTTGAATGCATTCTTTTAAAATCAAATTTTGTCAAACAAGTAAATCTGTGAGCTAATGCTCACTAGTGATACCCCCGCAAAAATCTAAAAATATGCGACAAACAGGAAGTAGATGAGCAAGGAGCATGAAATCGCTTTACACCACATGGGACTATGGGATGAAGCAATAGGCAAAGTATTAGGCTGCTGCATGTTATAGTTGCTGAGAAAACTGCGACGGAAATTTTGTAACAGACGGACGGACGCACGCAAGGGTAAAACAGTATACCCCCCCTCTTCTTCGAAGCGGGGGTATAATAACTTTTATAAAAATTTTTTTCAATATTTCCAAAATTTCCCAGCCCTTGAAAGTTTCCGAAAATTACCAGGTAAATTTCCAAAATTACCGGAAAGTTTCCCAGCCTTTGCAACACTAGTATGTGATCATATCTAGCATTTTCCTTCTCAAACATGTTTTTAGCGATAAGATTGTTTCCTTTGTTTAACAGGTGTGCGTGAAATTGACTTTTCGTGATAATCGCTATCTATGTAAACATTGAAAGACGACTTATTGAATGGGTGTGAAAACTATCAAAGGTAAGGTAGGGGTTTGTATGTTTTTAGCGATAATTACGCTGGTGGATGGAAAATTTAATTGATAATTAAGGATTTAACTCGTTCACTAATTGCATTTTGATCTAAAATGAACCAACCTGTAGAAAACATTGATTGTAGAAAATGATTTGAAAGACGTATGTAATCGATCAATTACTGCGGTGTTTAATTGATATACGATTGACCAATAATTTGTGAAAAAAATAATTGTTCTATGTTTGAGTCGTAAAAATGACCAATGAAACGTATTTATTCACGAATTTACAGGTTTGAGTAAAATTATTGTTGACAAATATCTTTCCATAAATCATCCATTCTATATTGAATTTTCAAAGCTTAAACTTAAAGATCGTTATTGTAAATTTCTGTAAAATGTCTCAGCCGCCGTCTAAACGCCGACGGGTTGAATTGTCATTAGATGATAAAATGAAAATCATTAATGAGTCTGAATTGGTTCCTAAGCCTACAATTATGGTAAGAAATAATTCATTTTTGCATAAAAATTTATTTTGTGTATGTGTAATTTATGAATATTGATCCGGAGACAAAGGGTCTTGACTATGATGTTCAGTGTATTTTAATGAAAGATATTATGCCCAGATAATGCAGCTTATGAGTAGCAAACACGTGTTCCATATAATAATGTTAAACTGCTCAAATTATTAAGATTGCTGTTAAAATAATGTTGTCTTTATATTTTAGGTTTTGTCACAGAAGTTTGGTATTCCTAAGTCCACTGTTGGTGATATCTTGAAAAAGAAAGAAGTGTACAAGAACCATTGGGGAAGTAACTCATCAGCTAAGAAGGTTCGGTTTGTGACAGACATGAAATATGAGAAAGTCAACAACTTAGTGTGGGATTGGTTTTGTATGATCCGTGCCAAGTCACTCCCAGTATCTGGATCAATTATTCAAGAGAGAGCGCTCAAGTTTGCTAAGGAATTAGAAATTGACAACTTCAAGGCGTCCAATGGTTGGTTGGCTAGATGGAAGTCAAGATATTCTGTGAAGGAGTTTAGAGTGTGTGGGGAGAGTGCAGGAGTTAATGTTGAGGATGTTGAGTTTTTTAAACAGAGGATTAGTACATTTGTGGAAGGTTATAGCCCGGAGAATATCTTTAATTGTGATGAGACTGGTTTGTTTTTTAGAGCTTTACCAGATAGGACATTATCCTGTAAGGGTACATCAACTAGTGGTTCAAAAATGGCTAAAGATAGAGTAACAGTTATGCTGGCTTGCTCAGCTACAGGGGAAAAGTTAACACCACTCTTGATAGGTAAGGCAGCCCGTCCGAGGTGTTTTAAGAATGTGAAAATGAATGATTTAAGTGTGAAATATGCATACAATAAGAAAAGTTGGATGAATAGTAAAGTGTTCACTGAATGGATTAAGGAGCTGAATTCTAAAATGTGTAAGGAGAAAAGACATATCCTTTTAATGTTGGATAATGCCACATCTCATGGCAAAGAATGTGACTATGAACTGTCCAATGTGAAAATGAAATTTTTACCTGCCAACACAACAAGTCATCTTCAACCACTCGATCAAGTATTATTCGTACCTTTAAGGCTATGTATAGAAGAAGTCTGCTAACTTCGTTGCTAAGTAAAATGGACAGTGTTGACAATGTTACAAACTTGTGTAAATCTATCACTTTACTTGATGCCATCGGTTGGGTAGTAAAGGCTTGGGATTTAGTGAAATCAGAAACTATACGTAAATGCTTTTCCCTTGTAGGGTTTAACTGTAATGAGGTGGAACTTAATAATGATGATGATGATGATGATGATGATGTACCTTTGGCTGTACTCATCCGTGAACTGAGATATACCAATGAGGAAATCCATGATTTAGACAACGGAATTGAAACCGAAGATAACAGCGAGAACTGGGAAGAAGTCTTAATAGACAGTTACCACCAGGGTAATGAAATTGAGAGTTTAGACTATGATGATGAGGATGATTCAACTGAAATCTTGCCCGGAAGTGAATTAAGTCACCGTGAAATACTGGACATGGTGATAAAATGTAAAAACTTTGCAACAGTTAATGAACCTGATATGACTCAACATTTACAAAAATTAGTAAGCGTTACAGAACAAAAAATTGTTAAACTCAAATGTAAGAAGAAGCAAGCAACTTTAGATGGTTTTTTAATTAAATCATAAGTCTTAAGATGATGTTGAACTCAAATGTATAAAAAGAAAGCAACTTAAGATGGTTTTGTAATTAAATCATAAGTGTTAATGTGCTGAACTATGCATTGTTAATAAAACAACTTGTATGTCTTTTCATTAGTTTATTACGCATTGACATTATGTATTAGTCATAATTAAAGCATTGTGTATTTATCTCTGTTTTCTGTTATCTTTCTTTTTATCATATTTTATATTGATGTATCCAGATTTACTCACTAAAACTTGCATATGATGATGCAATGTGAAATGGTAAATACAGTAACCATTTGAAGAAACAATGAGTTCTACGAAGTTGTTATCAGCATAATGATAAAGAGCTATAGTTTATGGTGCTATACTTGTTTAGCTTGATTATTCAAAAGTTGTTGTAACAACTTACAACCTTCCAGCCAGCATCTTGTCTCTCAGTACTAAGCAGTAAGATAGAATATAGGTCGTTTTTAATAGAAACAATGATGCCTATCATGGCAAGGATGTAAACCACTCTGTAGATGGCTTTCAAATGAAAAATAGTCAAATATTCACTGACTCAGTCATGCCCACAAAGATTTCTAGTATGCATATAAGACATATTAATCTACGAATATAACTACAACACAATACTACATCTTGGAATACAAGTAGATTGAACTTGTATCAATAGTTAAATATCACAAACACTTAATATACAAGATCAACGTAGAGTGCCAACGAACACACATGTTAAATATTATAGTCAGAATGTAAAACCCCTCTATTCCGGAAACCTCTCCAAACCGGAATTTTTGCCCGGTCCGGAGCACTTCCGGTTTAGGGGGGTTTTACTGTAACATGATTCTAAAGAAAAAATGAATAGTTTGTCACTTTTAAAGCATTTAAACACCATTTAACAATTCTCCCATATTAGAAATGGGAGAATTCTCCCATTTCTGTATATGGGATTTCTCCCATGTGAGAATTCTCCCATTTTATAAATGGGATTTCTCCCATGGGAGAATTCTCCCATTCTGAAAATGGGATTTCCTAATATATTAGATTTAGCATATTTTATGAAGAATTTCTAAGGGAACTGTTATTTGATGACTAGATATTGTCGTTTTTTTACTATTTGACTGTATTTTATGAGTAAATTACGCTGCATAGTTGAAAATAGTTCTATGGCCTTTTTATATACTAGAATGATTTTATAAAATCAAATATAGCAAAATCCATTGTTTCAGATAGTTGAAAATACTCTACATTACTCAAAAGCTGTGTTTGATACATTATTTTAGATATCGACAAATGGATGCCTTTTCTTTTTCATTCAAAGTTGACACTTTATTAGTAAGAGCATGACTGTATTGTTTTCGTGTTAGATAATTGACTGGAAAAATGGTTAGTTGAATCGGTGGCTAAAACCTTTTTCAGTTGTGTTTTATACATTCCATCTGATTCCCGAATGGGGCATAATACTTTAGCAGTTTGTTCAAGATTTGATTTCTACCACTAGTCTAATCTCCCTTGCTGATTCTTAGCCATGTCGGGCAGTTGTCAGTCACTGACTCAGTTACTCAGTTAAATCCTAACATTCCAGAAAAAATGAGTACATGGGTTGACTGACAGATAAGATGCGACTTATACAATGTGTTGCTACGACGCAACCCCGCCCCCTAAAAAACCAACGGTCCACCAAAAAGAATAATGATATCGAAAATAAAAAGCAGACTTTACTAGATCATACTGTAAATCATATCTTCATAGGCAGATCTAGCAGGGCAGGGCAGGGGGATTGAACTAATGGTCTGTATCAACCTGCCTCATGCATCAACCCACCCTGTGGAGTTTCCCCTTAATATCATATTTCACGATCGATAGAAAAAGACTTGGCATTAGTTCAATCCCCTTACTTAAAAAATAATTTAGAAAAGTAAGCTTGCACGAAAATGCCAAAAAAGTTAATTTCAAACTAAATAAGAACAATATGCATAGATTCTACTTAGGGAGTAAGTGCTGAAGTCCTCGACCGCGGCACAGGCCTGGACTTATATAGTGCTCCCTGTGCAGCAAGTGCTACACAGTAGCAGACCGACAGCAAACGTCGCGAAAACGCAGCAGTGCTACAAATATTGCATTACAGACTGCTACGCCGTCGCGCTAACGGTCCCATAATGCATCAGCACTGCGCTCTATTTCGCAAAAGTAAAACCGCAAATACGGCCCATTAAACAACAAAATATACTAAAAATACATAAATAAATATTATAATAACATTGTATGGATGATTTCAAATGTTTATACATCCTTATACATGGTGAAATCAGTTAAGTACTAAAATGTCCGTAGATTAAAAATGTAGATCCGTCTAATAGAACGAGCGTAGTTAATAGCAACGAACCGGAAACAGTATTAATAAGTGAAATGGACGGTTGTTCAACATGTGACATTTCTCGCTTGAAAATCGTTAATATCACAGTAAATAATTGGAATAAATTACTGAAACTTGGCAGAAATGTGAATTAAGATACATATTACTGATTTAAACTAACGAAATTATGCGTGAAAAACTGTCACAGTCAAGCAATGGATACAAACAGTTGTTTACATGAACAAACGATATGACAAATGCCGGACTGGAGGTTGACAAATAAGCCATATGAAATCAGGAATGATCTGAAATATCTTGGTGAAATTCATAGACCAGACATGATGCATTGTAATGATTATCCTAGTGCACCTGTCGAGATTTATGGGTGAAGCCAATGTTATCTACAAACTAAATATACTACGTTAAACATAGAAATAAGCTTTACAGTTACAACTTACAGGATACAGTTAACATATGATAGAGTGAAACCTGACGGGACCATGAAGGTAAATTAATTATTATAGTTAAATAGTTTAATGTCTGACCATTTCAATTTATTCTATTCTGGATGTGTTATTTTGTCTAAAAATTGAGGATGATTTACATTGAAACTCATCAACAGTCATGAACATGATGAACATGCAGTGAACTTGACAGATCCGGGTCATCAACATTTCTGGGTCACTTTTATAATAGTACAGATGATTCCTTGATAATGCAATATTTTGATTATACGATAAATAAGTCATGTACACTAACTACTTAGCTACTGTTACACAAACTTTCCATGTTAACTTTTCTCTACCGGAAGTCATAGTCGTAAAACACTAGAAGCAGCGTTTTTTCCAACCAATTCGAAAGTATGTGAACGTTTCGTCCATGTTATCTAAAAAACAGCGATTTATATCTACAATTTAGATAAAATAAGTCCTTATTACACATCATTTTGCTATAATTTTATCCGTGATCACGATTTAACTCATAGATTTGTTTCATCTAATTACTGCATGACAATTATCATCATGCAGACAATTTGACCTGGTAAGCACATGACAATTTCGAGTCAAAACTTAACCCGTATTATATACAATCATTTATTTCAATTAAAAAGAATATTTTTTAACATTTAAAATTGATTTCATACATAATTTTATTTAATATGTAAGAAATTTGTCAATCAAATACAATTATGATACTTGTTTCTATTTGCAATAGGTAATTGCAAGTGACATGATTAGATCTTTCAATACAAGTTTAATTTTGTTTAACTTGGAAGAAAATAAGAGATAAAGTCTTTATTGACAAAAAGTCAGCGGTTTTATTGAACTTAACCCTGTTGAGACCACTCCGGATTAAAGAGACAAGCATCTGTCACGTGACCCGAAATTGGCAAGTGCGACCCATAACTATCAAGTTTGCAACTTGCAATTTCGAAAATGTTTTAGAAAATTTCAGGCAAATAACAACCATTAATTTATAATATAGCATGGTAACGTGGAAGTATTTGTTTATCAATTTATGCAGATTTGATTCCCACCACTTCTATTTTGAAGAGACACACATCATTTGTTTTGTTACTGACCCAGAACCCAAAAATTATAAGTTTATTATGCATGATTTTAATATTCTATTATATGAAACAAAATCACTTAAACCATTGCAATGTATGGTCATATATTTTCGGAAATCCCAAATGAAAACCGAGTAAATGTTTAGATTATATTATCAATGATTGATCGAAAAGGCTTGTTTGATAATTTCTGATGATCAATTATGATTTTTTTTCAATTTTTGAAACCCTTACTCTTTCTGTATTTTCACTTTTATCATTTGTGAAGTTCTTTTCAGTATCCTCTAACAAGTTCCAAGTATCACATTTAACATAAAATAAAAATTATAATAGTTTAAACAACACAAAAATTCTATTAGTTTTCTCTCTTTCAAAGTATCATATCTTTATGTTCTCTACAATCAGTATTGCATAATTAATTTTATAAGAAATTTATTTGGGGCAGGGGCAATATAAATTATCCAATGAAATTAATAAACTTAGAAGAATAATACTTTGGGTTATCAATTAATCATGTAGTAAATGTTATTTTGTGACAGTTATCAATACAGATGTCATGATGGCATATTTTATCTAACAATAGACAAGCCAGAAGGTATTTTCAACTAAGATTATATTGATAAGATATCTTATATTGACTTGATATGGTAATTTGTTTAAACAATTAAATTCTATTAAGAAAGAATATATAAAAAATAGTTTGTAAAGAAATAAACTTAAAGTTAAGAATTTTTTATAAAAATTATAAATCCTAAAAGTAAAGACATATTTATATATTTCCTAATTTTCTCTATCATTTTCCAAATGTCCGATTTTTGTGTAAAAACCTTGTTACATATATATAACCCTCTTATCTGACTAGATAACATTCACACTAGGGTCCTCCATTGTAAGGGACAGTTTTGTTAGATATTATATACACTGTTAGTTTTTACTGGGTGCTGATTGGCTGAGGTCTATAGCTACACTATAATATCTAAGGGAGGGATTCTATATTTTACTTAAAAAACATAACTCTGAAAATACAAATTACATGTACATGTTTTCATAGAGCAGTTAACTATGAAAGCCTATAGATATATATCTAAGTCAGGAAAGAATCTTTATAAATTATGGGAGTAGTTGGGCACTATCTAAAATATTCTTTATTAACATTATTTATGTTTTGGTCTTTAAATATATTACATATTTGTAAATCAATGTTATTTTTACAATTATGCATTAAAAGTAGATCTAATGTATCTAATTATAAACCCAAAATTTGTCACTAGACTTAAGATCAGTGCATTTAAAACCAAAAACTAATGCATTATGAACCTAATAATGATAATATTTTGTGTATATAATGTCGAATAAGCATCTGGCTAACAACTAAATCAAATGCATAAAAAAATTATTATCTGCAATTTACTTAAGCAACTACCCATCTAATATGTTATATCAGTGGTAAAAGTCCCCTACTCTTCATTATGTATTTTTATATCTTGGACAAGTGCTAAATAATAGAAAAGAACACACTGTACGTAGCTTAACAGTAAGCATCATTTAAACTTTGATATAGACTATCATATGCATGATTGTATTAGTTACATGTATTAAGATACAGACTATAATATGACTAGCATAGAAAAGATCTGATAAGAGATATTATTTTATAAGAATGTGTTCATTGTAGAAACATTCATCTAATGACTGTAGTAAAAACCTACCAGTCTAATAGGAAATTTATTTATTTTTGTATATAAACATGTATATTATATTCAATGTACATTGTATGTAATTGATAAACAAATAACAGAAAATGACTTATTTTAAGCATTTTTTTTAAATTAAACAGCAGACAACTAGTATCTCATGATATCTGAATATGATCATAAATATTATAGAAATGTTCTTAAAAATATATTCATGTATTTTCTTATTTTCATAAATATTCAGTAATTGCTCATAGATGACTATTATAATTTCAGTAGATGTAGAGAATTAATTGACTTCTTTTATGCATTGTCTCATTTTTTCTGTTGATTTTTTTACAACTACATACAGTATTTATATGCACATTATTATAAAATCACTTGTAATATGTTGTTGTTTTTTCAATATGTATTGGGTTTAAATTTTAAATGCTGTACATCAAATTGAACAAAATTGTAAATTACTCTTTAAGTCTTATCAATTACATGTAACCAATGTAAGTGGAAGCTGTCAAAATTGTTACTATGGCAACCAGCTGATATCCAAGGATCAACAGTCTATATATAGCCACAGATCTTAGATAAGATAAGCAATTAAGACTAATTGTTAAATATACATGGATATACAGACTGTATAATATAATTGTTAGAGATTAGATCTTATTTAAAGATAAAGCTACTTACTAGTCTAAATGTTAGATACAATATGATAAGTGTTAGCAACATGTGATAATGAAAAACTGAACTTGCTTTCACAAACTTAGCAGAATATTATATTATGCTATCTTGTTTAATTTTTTTTCTGATGAACATTAGATTAAATTAAAATATATTCTGATATTTATATAGATACAATTGAATTTGTTCAGTCAACTATAGTTATAATGTCCCTGAAAAGTGTAAATGTTGATTTATTGGCCTCTCAACAAAATATATACTAAATAGAAAACATTCTTTCCTGTATGAAACAATATGAGCACTTGGTTTTATCATAAAATTATATATTATATGTATTATAATTATTATCATGCAATAGATAAATGTAATTCACCCCATCCCAAGGGCTGAGGACAGTAGGGAAAAGAACTGTGACATAGCATTTTAGTTTCCCACACACTGCTTGGCAGGGCATGGTTGACATAAAAATTATAGGCCGGTATAGCGTAGGGGGTCAGGGGGTTTTGTATCCCCCTGAAATTTCCAAATATATACCTGTGTATTAGTGTATCTTTTTGAACTGTGAACCATTTGAATTTGCACGAAGCACTTTTGTTCTTAAGCTCAATTTGTTCTCCTTTAGTTTTAACATAGATCTACTGGTTGTGTAGTTTTTATTATCAATATGCTGCATTACTCTGCAAACAGTTTACGGACTATAACCAGTCATTTAGAATTGACAAGTGGGTGGAATTATCGAAAGTCCCATAGAGCAGGGATTTTATGAGAGATTTGCATGATCAAAATTGTAGTCCCTGCTGTTTACTGGGATTAGGAGAGGTGGGTGTTTTAAGTGACTGGTGCATAAGGGGTATCTCTATTAGGGCCGGTGCCAGTATCAGAATACTCGGATATTTGCGATCTTGGCCAGAAAATCCAGTACAAATATTCATCACGTCTGAAATTGTCGGATCGGGATCTATTTTTGAAAAAAAAACATGAAAGAATATTACAGCTTAATTAACACTGAAAATGAGTCGCATTACATATCAAATTTTAATTTATGTACGGACTGAATTATCTTGAGTCAAAATTTAGATTGTTGCACTTACAAAAAGTTTTTATCACTGAAAATGCCCCAAACACGCCTAGTAATTGAAATGTTTGGAGTACATGGTTTTCAATACAATAAAAGCTTCTGTAATTCTTCACTTGTTTTTATAACATGAATTCCTGTATGCTTCTCCATTAACAACTGAATCAAGGTTCGATTTGTAAATTGCAACACATGAATCACAGTTTGGATCCAATCGCTACTAGATCAACGATCCACAGCCCTAATCTTTTTGATATCATTGTATGATTAAATCATTTGACTATTTTATTACCTCAACTTAAATTATGTTGATTTGGTTAAAAATATCCTAAGATAAAATATGTATTTGGTTTTCAATAATGCCTTAAGTTCTGGGGTCAGACTAGTGGGTAAAGTTGATAACTGCCATCTTAAATTTTCTTAAATACATTGTATGAATATATTTTTTCAAGTTTTTATGAACAAAGTTTGGTGTTAACATTGTATCTTTTGTAATAGTTGTTTTTCTATTGTTTCTGTTTAGTATTAAGTTATATATTTGATGCTTTTGAAAATCGAACAATATTTGTAGTTACATATGATAATATATTTCTTGATTTCACTGAAACAAATTTGCTGGTCTGTGATTAGTTTGTCGCAAGATTTAATGTGCAAATCCTGGAGTCAGGCTAGTGGGTTAGGTTGATGACTGCCATCTTAAATTTTCTCAAGCACGTTATCCATTAATAATGTTATGAGGTTCAAGGCAAAATTATTAGCTAGCCTGATTGTATGAATCAAGTAGATTTCACAAGCCTGTATCTATGTATGCTTGTCCAGAGGTTTGGCTAGTGGGTTAAGTTGGTGACTGCCATCTTACATTTTCTTGAGCACTAGGTTCAATAAAAATGTTATGAAGTTCAAGACAAAATTGTTAGCTAATAAGTCCGATTGAATGAATCAAGTAGATTTTTAAAGCCTGTATCTATATGTATGCTAGTCCTGTGACCAGGCTAGTGGGTTAAGTTGATGTCTGCTGTCATCTTAAATTTTTTTGAGCACTTGGTCCATTAATAATGTTATGAAGTTCAAGGCAAAATTATTAGCTAGCCCAATGTACTATGAATCAAGTAGATTTTACAAGCCTGCATCCAAGTATGCTAGTCCTGGGGTCAGGCTAGTGGGTTAAGTTGGTGACTGCCATCTTACATTTTCTTGAGCTCTAGGTTCATTGTAAATGTTATGAATCTCAGGGCAAATTTATTATCTAGCCCGATTGTATGAATCAAGTAGATTTTACATTTAACCTGTATCGATATATATGCTAGTCCTGGAGTCAGGCTATGAATCTCAATGCAAAATTGTTAGCTTAAGTCCAATTGAATGAATTAAGTAGATTTTACAAGCCTGTATCTATGTATGCTTGTCCTGGGGTCAGGCTAGTGGGTTAAGTAGATGACTTCCATCTTAAATTTTCTTGAGCACTTGGTCCAATAATAATGTTATGAAGTTCAAGGCAAAATTGTTAGCTTAAGTCCGATTGAATGAATCAAGTAGATTTCACAAGCCTGTATCTATATGTATGCTAGTCCTCTGGTCAGGCTAGTGGGTTAAGTTGATGTCTGCTGCCATCTTAAATTTTTTTGAGCACTTGGTCCATTTATAATGTTATGATGTTCAAGGCAAAATTATTAGCTAGCCCAATGTATGAATCAAGTAGATTTTACAAGCCTGCATCCAAATATGCTAGTTCTGGGGTCAGGCTAGTGGGTTAAGTTGGTGACTGCCATTTTAAATTTTTTCGAGCTCTAGGTTCATTGTAAATGTTATGAATCTCAGGGCAAAATTATCAGCTAGCCCGATTGTATGAATCAAGTAGATTTCACAGGCCTGTATCTATATATATGCTAATCCTGGAGTCAGGCTAGTGGATTAAGTTGATTACTGCCATCTTAAATTTTCTCGAGCACTTGGTCCATTATTGATGTTATGAAGTTCAAGGCAAAATTATTATTTAACCCAATTGTATTTATCAAGTAGATTCTACAAGCCTGTATCAATGTATTCTAGTCCTGGAGTTAGGCTAGTGGGTCAAGTTGATGACTGGTATAAAGTAAAAGAATAATAGTCCTTATTTTTTTATGAAACTTAAAATTTTGGGAAGCCTGTATTCAAGTATTTGCACCATGCTCATCTACAAATGTATCCATAGAAGCAGGTTAACAAATTTACATTTATGTAATATATTTACAACCAAATAATCATTAAAAGTGTGGTAATTTTTTAAATGAAAACTTCATTAAAGAAAACCCGGGTAGCGCAGTTGGAAGCGCGCCGGGATTTGGAATCTCGTGTCCGAGGGGGTGAGGGTTCGAATCCCACCTGAGGAGGTTATACCCTTCCATGAAAACTTGACAATAATGTCAATTTTCCTCCTTTGATTAGATAATATAGAGAAGTTTCAGGCCTCCGGAAGGGAAGGTGGGTACTGGTTATAGACAATGGTCCAGGAAAGCTAGGTTAGGTGCGCTGGACGCCGTAAAATGACCTAAATTGTGTTGACACGGCGTTAACTCCCATAAATAAATAAGATAAATAAATATATATTCATTTAAGAAATGAAAAAGAATTAACAAAAAGCATTTACTATTTTAGACTTAAAAAAATCATTCAAAAGATCTACAAGTCGTCCCAAGAAACTTCAGCTCAGTATCAAATTTCCCTTATATCTCTTGCAATAGTTTTCCATTGTGAATATTCTCCCTTTTAGAAAAATGATTTCTCCCACGGGAGAATTCTCCCATTTTGAAAATGGGATTTCTCCCACGGGAGAATTCTCCCATTGTGGATATGGGATTTCTCCCACGGGAGAATTCTCCCATTTTGGATATGGGATTTCTCCCACGGGAGAATTCTCCCATTCTGAAATATGGGATTTCTCCCACGGGAGAATTCTCCCATTCTTAAAAATGGGAATTTTTTATTTTTGGACTTTTTAAATATTTTTTTTTCACATTCTTGTTAAGAACATCAGTATGATGCCAAATATGTATTTTTACCTTGCTGAGACCTTTGGTAATGGAATTAGAAATGGGGGAATTCTCCCATGGGAGAAAATTCCCATTTTCAAAATGGGATTCCCATGGGAGAGCCATTTTCCGATGGGAATTTGCCAATTCCCATGGGAAGTTTGACTTTTGACTTGAAATAAAACATATTTCTAGTAAAGATATCTGGATGCAATTTAACTGGTGTTATGCCCATATGTTGATCTACATTTATTTAAAATTTGAAATTAATCGGATGAAAAGTAAAAAAAGTAAGTTTGCAAGATTTCCGGATTCGCAAACGTATTCCGGACTGTGTTTTGGACCCACCCCTTAACTTTCTTGTATAAAAATGAATATCGCAAAGATTTTTACTTACGTTCAAACTTAGATCTTGTATTCTTTGATTATTTTTGCGCGTCTATTTTTGTAGGAAATGGACCCACCTTTATTTCTTTATTCAAGAATGGATCCTCATAAATAATGTATCTGTTAAAAGCTAGGACAATGCCATTTTCAAAAAAGTTAGAATGACGAAATCGGATGCTTAGTAAATAATAAGAGTGCATTTGAACACAACTCTGTCCAGTGCAAGTGAACACGTGTACATTGTATTTCTATTGAACCATATGTGGGCTTTCATACAATTCTATATGCTTTTTATTCAAATTTTATATATTTTAAACGATCCATTAAACTGGCGTCACACTGTTCCGAAATTGACACCAGATGGACATACGAATATTGAATTTCGAATTTCGCACGAAGATGGCCCCGAAATTGTCCGACAATCAATCAGCACCCGAAACAAGTACGATTCCTACAGAAGGTCACGCGATCGCATCCGATCCACACACGTATCTTCCTGAATTTCATGCGATGGCATACGATCCACTCACGAAGTCACCTCAAAGACGCAGATTTTTACAAAGTTGTAACACGCAGGACATGCGAGGGCCACACGATGGGTATACGCCATCGTATTGTACGTATGATGTGATAGAATGTAGTCACAAACGCGTCACGTGACTCCCGGTTCATGGTCCCTGGTTCAACGCTTACGTTTATCAATTCAGAAAATTTACAAAGATTTTAAAGGTTTCTTATTCATATATCATAGACAATGGTCTGCCTCTAATATTCATTATTAGGGTATTTTATTTTGGCTTTTTTATAAGTAGTGCGTCACTTTTTCAGTAATAATTAAGCTAATAAATGTTTTTTTCAATTGATCACGATCCCACGATTTCGGACATGACGAATATTCGTTCTAGATTTTCTGTTCGGGATCGCAAATATCCGATAGATAGGACAGCAATCTCATCAATGAAACATTTTGTGAAGCAAAGTGGCTTGAATTTTATTCTCAGTATAATATGGGATCCGGAAGCGGGCTCGGGAGGGAGTGATAATTCTAGATTTGTTTTCACATTTTAGCTAAAGGCTCTATACTAAACAGCGCGAGGCGGAATACCGAAGAATTTAAACTCCCTTTATACCGCAATACTATTTTAATTGATAGAACACTGTAAGAATCAAAATGATGCAGAATATTCGTATACACATAAATAATACATGCGCATGTGTATCGAATATTCACATAACACATAGCATAATGATAGAATGCTTCATTCAGCATCCGAAGAAGAATTTCTGAAAGTCTGTTGTGGCGGAGATTTATTTGTAAAGATCATGAAACGGACATTACTTATGTGAGAGAAAAACTCTTAACATAAAGTGTAGTTTATATACATGTATGTACATTCGCTAGCAACCTCATTATATACGTGCTAATGATGAGTGTATCTTATGATTTTGAAAAAAAGACCCACTTTATTTGAATATTTCAGATTTATAAAGAAAACGGTTTGTCAGCAAGTATGACTTGTTAATTCTATGTTTATAAAACAGGAAAGAAAATATAACTTAAAAGAAAAATAACTTTCAAGCAGTGAACAAAAGCCAGTTTGCGTGATAAAAATTTTGCGTTCTTGACTCCATTGTTCTCAATCCTGTAGATATGGTTGTTTTAACCAGAACAAAAACTTCCGTATAGAAACTTTATCTCGCGTGAGATTAAGATCACAAGTTTGTTTGTAAATGTGTGTCATTTTAGACGTAACTAGATAAGGGATGTGACCATTTATTGCAATGTCTTGTTAATAATGCCTTAGTACCTTTCCCAAAAATTTCAAAAATGCCCAAAATGCAAAAGAGTGCACCAAAAAAATTATTTTAAAGTTGTATTGTTCATGCAGATTACCGGATATAGTTGACAATTAAATACAGTGTGAAAATAAAACTTGCAAAACAAAATGGTTTCACGAGCAATGCTATGAAATCATTAATTTCGGAATTTTGTACCAAAACTTCCTCATTTAGCGTATTTTATCATATACATTCATAAAATACCAAGTTTTGCTTGAAATAACGTATAATATTAATTTAACAAGTTGTTTTCGTAAAAAAAGTTATTTTCGCGAAATAAGTTATTTTCGCTATCTATCTATACCCAACAAAGTATAACAGTATATACAAACTCAAATATCATCATCACTGTCGTCTGCATCGTCAAAATCTATACATATTCTACACGTACGATTTTAAAGACGGGCCTCTGCTTTACAATTCAGTAGACCGTCGAGTGTTTATTTAGGCGACAAATTTTCAGTAAACGCACGGGACTTTGTATAAATACACTGGAAGTATAGTAAGATTTCTTTAACCTTACGAAGGTCAAAGTGCATTGAATATTCATGAAGAAGATCCGAATGCGGTGAACAGGTGTGCAATACAATACTAGCAAGCGTTAATTACACTTACTTTGACGCATCTCACTAACTGATATCCTTAGTCCAGTGGTAACGCGTCGGCCGTCAGACCTAAAGGTTTAAGGTTCAAATCCCAGTAGCATAATATTTTTTCAGACTAAAACCTTGCTACGTTTTTTCATCTTATTTATAATATGGTGTCAGTATTATATAAATTATCCAAGTTTTTCTCCCTCGTGAATCTCGTGCACACAAAGAGTGTATATAAAGACCCAAATTTCTTTAAAGTGTTAGTTAGGTCATCATCTCGTGAACGTGTAATAAACCTTCCGAACAACCTCTTTTATAATGGTTTAGCCCATATTTACAAAGGTAAGCGCCGTGACCTTCGTAAGATGAAAGAAATCTTACTATATGACAATGTTATAATAAGAACAGCTTATTTTACCTCCCGCCGGAATTTTGATAAAAAATTCCAAATATTTTGAATTATACCTTATGGAAAACTTTTTTATTTATTTATTAAAAATTCTGAAAATTTAAATCCTAGAAGGAAAAATTGAACTAAGATAGTATTAAATTTTTTAGCAAAATCGCTGTTATAGTTTAAAAGATATTTACGGCAAATAGGGGTCCAGCATTAACGCAAACGACCTATAAACTGTCAGTTTTTACTGGGTGCTGATTGGCTGAGGTCTATAGTTACACTATGATATCTAAGGGAAAACTCTTGACAATACAAATAACATGTACATGTTTTCATAGAGCTGTTTATTATGGAGGCCTAAAAATGTATAAATCTTTATAAATTATGGAGTAGTTTGGCACTATTTTAAATATTATTTTTATTAATGTTTTAGTCTTTAAATACATTACATATTTGTAAATCAATGTCAATTCTACAATTATTATATTTCATTTAAGGCATTAAAAGTAGATCTAATGTACCTAATTATTAACTCATTTTAAAATATCACTAGATTTTTGATCAGTGCATTCAAAACAAATAAACGAATGCATTATGAACCAAATAATGATAATTATTTGTGTATATATTGTCAAATAATCTTCTGGCTTACAACTAAATCAAATGTGTAAGAAAATCTGCAGTTAATTAGCAACTACCCAACTAATATTTTATATCAGTGGTTAAAGTCCACTACTCTCCATATATTGATTTTTATAACTTGTACCAGTGCCAAATTATAGAAAAGTAAGCATGATTTAAACTTTGATATAGACTATATACATGTATATAGGTACAGACTATATATGGCTAGCATAGCAAAGATCTGATAAGAGATGTTGTTTTGTAAGAATGTGTTTATATGACTATATATGACTAGCATAGAAAAGATCTGATAAGAGGTGTTGTTTTGTAAGAATGTGTTTATTATGATACATATACATTTTAAGGGTCAAAGAAAAATCTACCAGTCTAATAGGAAAATTATACATTCATGTCAATAATATACATGTTTATTATTTTCAATACATGTATTTGATGAGCAAAAATACAGAAAATTACTGTATATATTTTAGCATTTTATATGAATTGCACATTGTATTAGTTCAATATATCTATCTCAAGTTCTTAATCTTACCAATGGATGCATATTACTTATAATACATAAAAGCACGGAAGTACTACAAAAGGTATTTTTGCCGTCACATCGTCTCGCGGTGCTCCATTCAAAATCACAATATTGGGACATTGCATTCAATTACCGTGCTTCTGTTTGAGGAAGCGCAAAGCCAAAACTTATATCTATACCACAAAACTTTAAAGAAAAGTTGATGCTTACCATCGTCTTCCATTACTTTTGCTCAAATCTGAAATCATAGAGTATAAGGCATACATGCTAGTACAACAGACTTGTTTACGCTGCTCATTTAACATTATTACATCTAAAACAAATTAATTAACATAAGTGTATATAAACTATATGGTAGTTTACGGTGATGCAAGATTAACAACGCATATTCGCTGCGCATCTCATTTCCAAAAGCCAGTTTTATTCTCTTTGCAAACACCTCGTACAACAAGGGCGCTACGGTGACTAGTCAGCGTCCTATTTTGAATACGAAGAACCTAAGTAGGTTTTCTAGGGTGATTGGAAAAGAATAAAACTGGCGTTGGAGTTATGATGTAAGGCAAAAAGGTGTACACGTACACCTCGCGTAGGTATCGCGTATGGAAATCCAACAAGAATTATAAGATTTGTAGCTCTTTAAAACTCTGAGTCGAGGTGGATTTTCACTGTTTATCGCCGCCTCAAACAATTATCAAAATTTGAGCATTTCTTTGTCGACACCGCTTTCCTTAAGCCAATCTAAACATCTAAACGATGCATTTGAGATCACATGATGAAAAAATGGACGTCGAACAGTCAAAATAGGGGTGCGTGTATGGACTCGTCGACGTCATGTTTTGTCGGGTTACCTGTTTGTATTACCAGAAGATATCATTATCAATGTATGAACGCGTACCAGATTCAAGAAAGTTGCAATATAACACCAGAAAATATGCATAACTAATTGTAACATGTTTGTTTCTTTTAAAAACTCGCATATGTTGAAAAAATGCAAACCTATCGTCCCTACATTCGGGCGAATCTAATATTCATTAATCATAAACGTTTTTACTTTATAAACGTGGTAACACCTATAAACGTCGCAACTATAATGCTAAGCATTGCAACCAGCGCTAAATGTCGCAATTGGACTTACACTAAACGTCGCAACGCTGGTGCTAAATAACGCACATATTGTTCGATCATTCCATTTTATCTTTAAATGACATTGTCATTGTTCATTAATCGTAATTAATGTTGAAAATCCGCAAGTTATCAGTTTCCAGTTTCAGACAAAGCAATCAATTTAACATCATTAAAAATGCCCCGCGAACACTAAATTAAATGCAACAGTCACATACAATTCTGATTTAAAACATTCATAAAATAACCATTCAAAAATTAAGTGATAAATACAATTTATATAGAAAGAACTTACGTAAGCATGAAAAGCTGAATCAAGATTGAAGCAATATAATTATGCGATGCTTTCACAATGAAAATAGGATATATAACGACTAGCGTGCACATGTCAATGTTTTATTTAATTTCTGATAAGAACTAATCTGACATAGTGCACATTTTCCGAAAATTGACTGTACATGTAAGTAGATGATGTAGACAAAACCCCTAGATAGTTTGATAACATATACATGCATGTTTATTTGCGATAGTTTGTACAATTACTGATAATATGTTTGATAATAGTTGTAAATTATGCAAATCTTAAGGACTGTGCGTAGGAGTTAAAATCTATATTCGTTAAATAATTATAATACATTCTATTATTAAATGTGTATAGATCACCTCTTACTAGGACGCACAACCCATCGCAGTAATCGGCGATTTGGTATGCAACAGAATATATTGCAGCGTATGAAGACAACATCGTTGAATGTTTCGTCTTTTGTTACAATCATCATTAAATTGTAAAACAAAAGATGGCTTATAACTACAGGAATATCAATCTATTGATACAAAGTACTTTTAAACCTAAATAGGTATAGATGCATAGGCACACCGTGTACTCTCCTTCCGTTTTCAAAGTCTATATAAAATGGTAGGTCTAAACACGTAAGGATAAATGTTACACTACCATCTAAAACGTTAAATTTACTGTGCATAATTGGTTGGATAGGTAATTTTTTATTGACTAGACACAAAGAACGTACTATTAACTTGCAAACATTGCCACGTGTTTTCATGTGAACATTTTAACCATAATGCTTAGCGTCTTCGTACGAACGTCAGTAACCGTTTGTGTACAAAACGACTACATAAGCCGTGCGTTCAGTTACCGCGAATGTTCTGTAACGTTCTGTAACGTTCGCCAACAGTAATAATTGAACGGCCTGTTAGCAGAAAACGTTTAAGGCCAACAGCTAACGGCTTTAGTATATAGTACGCGGATATGAAACAACCTGAAACAAAATAGTTCCAGTACATTTTGCAAAATAGTAACTGCCATAGCGAATAGACTATATCCGAAATTCAAATATTTGGGTTTTCCCCTCCGGTACAAACAAACTTTCACTGTTTCAATGAAAACGTGTGTAAAAAGAACAGTAGTATATAATCCATAGTTCGTGTTGTTTAGCAATAATGTGTAGACAACTTTGTTTGTACCGCCTGTGCACGGACGGAAAAACCCATAAATTTAATTTCTGGATTAGGTCTAACGAAGTCGGCACTGATACTCCCGTTGGTTTAGATCAATACATATACAAAAAACAAGTAAACAAGTCCTCCTCTCCGAATTCTTCTAATAAAATAGAAGAAACTACTATCTTGCCCGCCATCTTTAAACGTTTGCACTTCAACGGGTCGTTCAATTAACCGTTCATAACGATAACTGTGTTTGGCTAACGCTAACTGCTAAATGAACGCAGCCAAGGTACACATAAGATACACGTATTGTATTGTGCGTAAAGTTTGACTGCGACCCGATCTTTATGCAAGAAAGCTTGAAAAATTTCAGTGACTGAATTCATTGCTTTTGTACTGGTGGCGTAATTGTTATTAAAATATCTTGACTAAACATATCATACGGCATAAGCAGCTTTACTCAATCATAATACACACTTTCGGAAAGTCATGGATGTATTACGACGATAATTTTAACAAACACATACAAAGTGAAATTATTCATGTTTTGACAGTTGAGAAAAAACGAACAATACGAATGTAGTATTAATGCTCGATTACTCCGTGACCGTGAGGATTATGCATTACGTTGAAATTTAACACATGGACATACTTCTATAATTTTACAATTGCCTCTGAAGTGTATGATAGGTGTGGTACTTTTTGTCGGGATATGTGTAGATGATTATTAGATGCAAATGTGAAATTCAGATCGTGATCAAACTTTACGCACAATATATCCAAGGTTTTTTTTGGCGCATAACTTGATCTAAATTTTTAACCAATACATTTTGCTCTCAGATTTGTTTGTCCAATAAAATTCTCTTCCGGTAAAATGAATAAAAGATATGTTACTATTGGTTATCTGTAATAAACAGGTGAGTAACACGAACAGTAGTTGCTGACTATTTACTCTGTGTATAGTGGGTAACACACTATGCTAATTGATTATACATTCGCCGTGGTTTGCTCCTGGCGGTATGACTGAACAGCAAATATGACTATTTATGTTTCATACCAAAATAACCCTGCTGAATATCTTTTTAATGCCTATTGGACTCCTTTTACATTACTAAGAATAAAACAAGTATATGTTTTTGATAAACGTAAATATACTTGTTTGTATTCTTAGAATTGTTAAAATTCAATGCTTTTTCTAAGTGTTTTAATGTTTCCGGTAATTATTGTAATAATCGCCTCTTACTCCACTACTTGTACAAACGGCGGCCACTTTGGACGCCATTTTTAAGAAATAACATAACCAAACGATGTTTACATATTTTTGTTTACTTTTTTACATACTAACATTTATGTACATGTTATGGACATTCTGGTGCATAAACAATCTTTTCTGGTCATGTATTTTTAAATTTCGTAAGATTTTCTGCCATCTTGGACGCCATATTGAATTCTTAAAATGCTCAAAGGTCACAGGCTGGCATCCATCAATTTTCATATCTACTACATTCAATCATTCAAAAACACTAAAAACATTTTCTACGCTATTTAAATTCTGCCGGACTAAAATAAAGAATCAGTGATAGGGAGAGACTAGCCGTAGCATTATTTCATGTCTCCACGAATGTATGCCCTGCCCGGGAATCGACTCCATGACAGACCATTTGATCAGTATCGACTAAGTTAGACGTGTGGGTTACGGAGTGAACCAGATGATATGTACGAGATATATGTTGTGTGATGTCCATTGACTTGAGGTCATGATGCGTTTAACCGAATCATGGCTACGGGTATAGGGACAGATGGTGTTTCTGATTACTGTTAGATATGCGAATAAAACAACTACAAGTACTACAATATCTTATAAGATACATTTTATTCTAATTACAGCAACATAAATCATCAAATTTATCAATACCAAGGCATGTAAATAAAGTGTTCGTAAAGGCACAACATATGGCATGGTGGTTTTCTCTGAAGCATGATGATCATGGCTATAAAAAAGAAGATAATGAGGCCTATGTCTTGTTGAAATGAGACCTAATATGGTGCGCATCCTTTGGCACATAGGTTTTAAATGATCATTTCTATAAAAGTTTAAGATAGTGCTTAAAATATGTCTTTATAATTTTCAATGCATAAGAAAGTTTCTTGCGCACAAAAAAAATTTCACCAGTTCCCAGTGAGGTCGACACACGTCATCAGCTTTGAAGCTGGCCCAATGTCCTAAATTATGCCAATTTTAATATTATGATTGAAAAATTATGTTCATTTTTTGAAAGTATTAAAACATGCCATCTTAATATAAAATTCCAAAAGTTAATGATAATGAAAAAACAGCCGAATCAGCATGTGGTACCATATAAATACTACCATTGTATGAAACACGAGTTTCCAAAGTGTGAGCAGCGGTCCAGTGATTGGACGCCCGCTTAAGGATCGAGAGGTCCCGGGTTCGATCCTTACTTGGGGCACTGCTAATGTTCTTGAGCAAAAAAATTAACCTACAATTATTCCACTCCACCCAGGTGTAAATGGGTACTGAGAGGGATCGCCTGCCTGATGATTTCAGTGATCAGGATTTATCGTACAAGATATCAAAGTCTGCTGAACATGTATATGGATGCAGACTTTAAACCCCATTTTAACTTTTACAAAGGGTTCTATGAATTTGACTTAAAAACAACTGAAAACAACACGTACCAATACACACTAAAATACGTTGAGTGATTAAATTTGAAAATAATGTAAACTTCTACAATTTCAAATATACATTTTTCAAAATCACAACAAAATATATCATAAAAAAATGACAAAAAACATGTATAGCGTTAAATTAAAAATCAATCATGTGATTTAGTGTACAATAAAAAACAACCACGTGATTTAATCGTAATGCAGTGTCTAATAAAAATAGCTGAACAACATGTAGATGTTACAAAATTCATAAAAAAGGCAAGAACGCAGTTTTCCTTATCATGTATAACATATTCGAAACTTGTTCAAGATTCGCCATCACACTTATCATTAAGCCTTATAGTTCAATAAGCTCTATAGCTCTGTGGTCCTTATCACAAAAAATCTAACGAAAAATCGTCGTAAGTCAAAAGCGAGAACCATTAATAACTCGCTCATTTTTTAGCTTATCAATTCCAAATATTATAGAATTGTGTATAATAGTGTATACCTTTTGAATATAATAATTTATCATAGTTATGCATACTATCCATCTGAATTGGACCAGCTAATGTTACTAAATTGACTAACGATAACTTTTTTTGTAAGAATTTTTGTGAAAAGGAGCACTGGTTTACAACATAGCAGAGATTAAAGACTTCATAATGTAAAAAAAAACACGAGGATGGCAAAACTTGCAAAAATCTATTTCAACAAAACGATGTAAGCAAACATATCAGGAACAGCAACAGTGAATAACACAGACACATACCTTCCACATAGAGGGAGATATTTTAGATTTTCAAACTTTTGTAAGAAGAAAGGGACGCCAGAAACAAATAATGAAAACAAGAACGTAATGGTATTCCGCCTAGGAACGGACAGTGGCAAACAAAAGTGTGAATTTTAAAATGGGTATAGGGTATGGTTTGGTTTTGTCGGGTTTAACGCCGTAGCAACACATTGTATTGGTCATATAATGGCGGTCAGTCAATCTTCTCACACCTCCTGGAAGGCTAAATCTAAGATTTTAACTGTTAACCAACTACTAAGCGCATAATTTTGTCAGTGACTGATAACTGTCCTACATAATACAAAATCATTGGTAGGAGGAAGAATCGCCGTAAAAAATATCATAACCAAGCTCCACGAAAGTATGTCTCGCCTTGGAATCGAACCCACGACCTCTCGATCAGTAAAGTTGCGTGCTACCAATTGAGCTAGCCGGGCGGCTGCGGGTATTGGGTATATATTGAATGAGATAGATCTCTTGTTTGGTGGTTTCTGAGGTAGTGAGTTACATACCTTTACTTTATATGTGTTTAAATATTTTGTCGGGACGCCAACAGCCTGTGATTTGCATAAGATAATGATGAAAACTGTTAAATTAAACTGCTTACTAATTAACATTCTTAAAGTTTGGTTCCACTTCTACATGATGTATGTTACTGCTTGGTGTAGTGTATAGAACCACTATCGTATCAAGTTACCTATCGAGGCACTGGAGTATAGGACACTTGTTGAGAGTACTTGGTTAAGAACAGATGTATTATATGTTGTATGATTACAGAATAAATGCGTTAAATAGTATAAGAGACTAGCTGCGTCTAGTATTATTATTGTTATATACAGGACACCAGACTTGGTAAAAACGGGGTATCAAATATAAAAGTGATTATTATTATGATGTCGTTTTTGTAATATAAAAACTGTCGTGATATTATCGCATTTTTTCTTTGACTATTGCAATAGCACTTTAAACATCGCAATAATATCGTAATAGTATTGTTGGCCCCAATTATCACCCCTACAAACTAAATGTACATGAATATATACAAATGTATAGTAAAAAACTACATGGCAAAAACTCAATGAAGCATCAATGTTAACAATATGCATGTAGAAAGTATACGATATATAGCGCATAAAATTGCTGGGGTATAATTTTAAAAACAAATTGCCAAAAAAATCACTTCATTATTACTACTAATGTGTACATGATAATTATTCAGTAGTACAAAAGTTAAATAGATATTACACATCTTAGTATCACAGAAGAAAATAAATATATTTTAGAAATCTATCATATTAAAAATAAACTATTAAAAAATACAAAAGGTCAGTTTTGTATGTAAAGCCAATGTAAAATGCTAGATAAAAATGGAATACATTTAGTAAGATTTCTTATACATGCGCTTTTGTTATGTAAAACATAACTGTGAGCCGCGGCCGTGGCGTAGTGGTTAGCATGTCTGACTTTGAATCCGGTGATAGCGGGTTCGGGTCCGGTCGCGGGAGGTCATAACCTATACATGAGTTGTCGGCCTCTTAGTAGGGTAAGTTAGTACTGGTAATAGAAAACATTCGGAACACCCTCGACCTTTCATGAATGAATAATCTCGGAAGGATTCGTGGGGGGTCTTCACTGGATTTTTGGAGATTTTACTACCTACGCGAGGCGAAGCACGTAACGGTTACGCAAAATAGTTCTTGTAGTTTACACACAGATCTTTGTCTAAACATCTTTATTTGTTTTAAATTGAAACAAATATTGTTCATCGGTATCATTGAACTGTGTAATTTTAAATTTACGGATTAAAAACGGAACTTCAGTCATCGTCTAAACGATCGTGAATTTGTTTACATAGTTTCAAAATGGCGCCTAAATATGTCCGAGGTTATTCGTTGCGAATGGCCGAGGATGTTTCGAATGAATAGAAAAGTGTCCAGAAATACGTACTATAGTAGGAAGAGCTGACCGTCGTATATATGACATATATATGTGTTGAATATGACGTTTAAAAAATCAACTGAAACTGAAACATAACTATTGGATTTGTTAAATTTATTCAACTGGCAGTGATGCAAATATTACCTCCGCTGATTTAAATACTGACATTAAAACTTCTTTACTTATAATGGATAAAATAGATGTCTGTATTTATGTTAAGTGAATATCAAACAAATATAGAATATTGAAATCAGCAGGTGTATATATGCGCCACTTACAGTTGAATACAATTTAACAACAATATTGTATGCTCCATTTATTAAAAAAACTACAACATTGATAATAATAAATTAAACAAAACTAAAAAATGATAAAATGTCTGGAATGTCCAGAAGTATGTTTTTCCTGAATTCAATATAAACTGATGAATGGTAATTTTCTCTTCAACAAACATTAGTCGTCTAATGTCCTGAAATAAAACAAACTATTCATATATCTCATAGCCATATTATGTAAACAAAACGTATAACTCGGGTTAGTGGCGCAATTAGTAGTGCGCTTTGATTTCGATTCTAGTGTACAGAAAGGAGTACTTGTTCGAATACCACCCGGGGAGGTTATACCCTCCATGAAAAGTTGAAAATAATGTCAAATTTCCTCCATTGATGAGATATATGGAGAAGTTTCCAAGTTGGAAGAGTAGGTGAGTTATATTTATTTATTTTATTTATTTTATTGGAGTTAACGCCGTATCAACACAATTTAGGTCATTTCACGGCGTCCAGCGCACCTAACCTAGCTTTCCTGGACAATTGTCTATAACCAGTACTCTAGGTGAGTTATAGACTAAGGTCAAGGAAAATCGCTCCCGTATACATTACCGTGTACGAGTTATAACTATACTTTCATTATAATATTTAGGTAGTGTACATGTATATTTGCACAGGTACCATATATACGGACGTACTCATTTTTATGACCATAAGATATGGACTCTGGTGCCAGTGCTTTAAACGTTTCTTGTTAAATTTATTGATTTCTCCTGCAATACGGAAGTAGATCAAGCCGTAAAATATATGGGCTGTGGCTAAATGGTTAAAATAATTACATTTACTAACATCGTTTATAAAAAACATGTGACCTATAATCAGATAGTTATTGTTCGAATGCATTCATCAAGTCACCAATGTCTGTTTCTATGAAAATAAAACAAATACTTTCAAACCTTTCTTAAATTGTAATCAACATGAAAGTGACAACACGTTATGTTTCTATCAAAACAAAAACCTCCAATATTTATAAAACATGTAAATGTACCTGATTTATCATTCAGTTGTTTGTGCTCACGTGCAACAGTAGCATTCAGTTCCTTAACCTTAGATTCTAATTCATACACCCGCTTTTGTTTCTCTTCATATTTATGTTCAATTCTTGAAAGTTTACGTTGTAACTCTTTACAGGTTTTATTAGTTTTGGAAAGTTCCCCTGAAAAGTTAAACGATATGACAAGATTGTAATAACAAACAAGATTGATACGAAAAGCAATCAATTATTTGACAGATCATTTGTTTTGCTCAATGTTGTTGTTGTGCATGAGCTCATTGAATTTGATATTTTCTAAAACTGACGCTGTTTGAATAAGTGATGTCTTCAGTCTGTACGGTGAAAGTCGTTTTTCAAATATTGACAAACGGATGGCATACATATGAAAATATATCAGGTGACGATATTAGTGAAATTGATGTTAGTAAATGATGAAACTTTACCCGTGTAAGTACGTACAATAAATTTTTATAACTAGTCTTAGAATGTTTGTTTCTCCTAGTAATTAAGAGAACACTGAATATGATTGTTCTAACAGAGGCGGTGAAAGAGCACACTAATAAGCTGGCAATTTAAAACACTCAAATTATTTATTTCAATTGCAAAGTGTAATGACCAAACATTTCAATACTCTGATATAGATACAGAATATTGTAGAAGTACTTACATTTCAGTATTCCAGTATTTTCATTTAAAGTCACTATTTCAGAACTATTTGCTTGTAAGGATTCCTTCAACTTAGTTAGTTCTTCATCTTTAGTTTTTAAAGAAAGTTCGTTTTCATCCTTCACCTTTTGTAAGTATGCATGTCCACGACGATATTTCTTTAATTCACCTACAAATATTGTAACAGTATTAAAAAAAGCATTATACTAAAATAAACGTAATAATATATTTCGGCTGGTAACAACTAGGGACCTTAGTCAGTTATTTCCCCTTGTTTACTCTTCAAATAGGTAGGTCGAATCAGTTGGATTACTCGAATTTACCCTTACATTTCAATGTTAATTTGCCACAATTAATCTTAAATAACTGTTTTGTTAATCATTCAATTTATTTGAAAATCAAGCTAAAAATTTAAATTTCATTACTCATATTTATAACTTAATTAAAAAGAAAGATATTCGATGAAATATTTTATTATCCTTACATAAGACTTCAATGATAAAATCCGAGGATTTCAACTGATAGGGCATACTTACAAATTGGATTACTTCAGATTTTTTCAAGAAAAGATAACTGACTAAAGTTCAATCCCTAATTATTGATGTTTTAATCTCGAAGATAACATACCGTTTTCATAGACAAATATTTTTTATAATTAATGCATTGAACTCTCTATAGGTAATTTGCACATTGTCTAAAACAATGTCAACATAGAATACTAACACTTATGAGTAAAATTTCTGTAAATAACACATTTACAATTTCAAACCCAAACTTGTACAATCATCAATTAAATACAGTTATTATTTATTAATATCTTTGGGACGTTACACCTTAGAATAATTGGAAAACCAACTACATCAAAATTTCTGTTTTACAGCATATATCAACACATGACTTTGCGGCTAGCTAAAAAAGGACGTAACAAAATACAATTTAATTTTTTAAATTGAACGACTACGATACAGCATTCTTTTTTTAAATATGGAAACCTCAGATTTCAAAATAAGATATTCAGCACTTGAATGATATAATATAATCAATTGCAAACTATAACTTAATACTACATGACAAAACTAAGGGTGTCGATAAGCAAAATCCTATTTGCATTAATTCAGAAATAAAAATAAACTAAACACTATTAACTATGTTATGTCAAAAACATAAAACAATTTGAACAATTAATTGATAATCGAGTAGTCATCGTATACAATAATTTTGTGCAATTTAAGAAAACATATATGATATTCCAGAGATACATTTCTCAATTTACAATGCTCTTATAAATTCCATACCAAGAAATCTAAAAGAAAAATTAAAAATGTAGAAACATAATCATGAATCATTCCTTCAAAGAGTAAAAGAAAAAAAATCTAATATAAACAATTTGACAGCAATAAGAAAAATCAATAACAAATCAATGTGAACAAAAACTAAATAAAACAATTATAACATGGAAAACACTTCACTCTATACCAATAACGGCTACAATACACATCTCCATGGGTGTTCCAAATGCAACATTTTTACTAGACTTATCCCAACAAATGAATACGTTTTAAATGCAAAATAGTTCATTCAAACACATGTGATTGATGCAACAGCTATATTGAAACGATGGAATATGTTTTCCATGAATATCAACTTGTACACATATTTTGGAGCCAACTTCACAAGTAGTTTGAAGAGGAAAATATTCATCATTCAAGGACAAAACACGCCCCTAGGTTATACAGATAAAGCTAGCAAATTCAGATACTCAGAAAATGTAGGAAAACTTTTTTTTCACTTATGTTTAATGTATAAATGAAACTAGAAACGGAAAAAAATGCAAAAAAGATAATTATGAATACTTTAATCTACTCTGAGGTCCTATCTTAAAAAGTAAATAAGCTCTTTATATTAACTTAAAACATAAACAATTCACTAACATTGTCAAACAGGTGTAACAAAACATATGATATAATAAAGTACAAGAACACGAGAAAGATTGATTGATATAATGTATTAGAGTACGAGTGATTGTATCTTTGAGAGGTTATGTGATTCTAAGTTAGAGAGTGAAATTTTCTACCATTATAATAGTAGAGCACTTTATTCTTTATAAATACTGTAAAATGAAGCAATATTACAATATTGATTTACTAAAATAAATAAAAAACAGAAGGTAAGGTCGTATAATTTCTACTTACCTGTGATTCTATCATTAGTGTCCTGTATTTCTTTCTTAGTATTCTCGACGGATTCAATTTTTGATTTTAACTGACACATATCTTTTTTCATAGTTTCTGTAGTTTTATTTTGAATACTTATATTGTCCAGTAGAGCAGAATTCTCAGTCTTTAATCGGTTAAGTTGTTCTGTAAAAAAAGAACTTTTAACTTGGACAATTAATCTCGTAAGATAATAGTAAGCAACTGCTGTTCATACAACTGGTACGAGCACTGGTTTACCACGAAAAACCAATGATACAATTTCTTTAATCCATATATCTATATCGCAATAGAATTCTATTGGACAAACAGGTATGGTAGAAAAAATGTACAGTATGAAATATAGTTAAAAGTTGACTCAGTAAAGTGCACTTAAAAACAAAAACATTGTACCGCATCATTGACGCTTTGATGTATTTGACCATTAGAAACCAAGGCAAGTTTATGTCAAGTCCACAAATAAAGAAGTAGGTGTTAACGAATGTTAAGAAAATAACATGGATCGAATAAATACCACGAGAGATTTAAAGAGAGTTCATGCTAAGTAAACAAATTGATTTTCGTACAGAAAGAACATACCGAATAGTTCTTGTCGTTCAGTTTCACTATCTATTAACTGACGATAGGTTTCTTCGACATTACGTTTCTCAACCGTAAGTTGTTCAGTCCGTTCATCAACTGCTTGTTGTAAAGAGTCTAATTCACCATTTAATTCTTGTAGGGAGTTATTTAACCTATCGTTTTCGCCTTGTATTTAAAAAGACCCATAAAATTCACAATTATTAAACAAAATCAAACCCGAAAGTTATTTTAACACAATAAAATGACAAGAAATATGCATCACGTTTAATTGTTTATTCAATAAAGGGCTTTTTAAGTCATGCTTATTATAATTCTAATTATTATCTTGTCAACTGATTTACTGACAAATATAGCAGTAATTTGAATATACAGAAACTAAGATTACTCAAATTTACAGCTAATAACGTAAACATTTATTGTAATGTCAACATTAAATTGTTTACGTTGTAATTGATTTCACAACACGACTTTGTAAACACGCAGGATAATAAGTAACATTATATAAGAACACATATATGATAAGTACCGTTTAAAACAAAAATCTGTTGATTCATTTGTATCATGGTTGTGTTTTGATCTTCAATAGTCTGTCTATAAGTTTCGTTTTCCTCATTCATTTCTCTCATTTTCTCTTCAAACATATTAACCATAAGAGTAAAACTTTCACCCTTGTTATCATCATACAATTTTGCTAAAAGGGAAACCACAACTGGGAATTATTAACAAGATTAAATGGTAGTGTCAACTATATATGTTTTCATCGGTCAGATGTAATCTGTGGTGATCCTGGTATATACATTTTCAAACAGTGTAATTTTAAATCAGTCATTCACTTTGATAGAATTGTTTGTTCCTTCAAAGTGTATTTGATTTGTAGATTAACTCACACTTTAATAATTGTAAGAAATGTAAGCACATGGCAACCCAAAGCTCAACAAGAAGTAAAAAAGCGAACGGCCAGAGACATAACCAAACACCACGAAGGTATCCATGTCACAAAACAATAGTGTAGCCTCTTTCATTATATTCAGTAATACACTACATAAGCTAGTATACGAAGATGTTACAAAACATTTAAATTCCGTAAAGGAATGTTCTCATGTGTTATTTTACAAGTCTGAAAGATACTTGTTTTTCAGTCAACGAGTATTCGCAACAAGGCTTGTTTATCGATCTGGATAATGCATACAAATTTAAAACCTTTGTTGTACTTTTATAGTTATCAAAAACAAAAATTCTTCATAATTTTATACCTTTCAGTGTAACTATTTCACGTTTTAGATTCAAAATCTCTTCAGAGTTAAGTCCATCTTTTTTCTCCAAATCACGACACGTGTTCTTATATTCAACAATTCTGACTTGATTCTGTTTAATTTCATTTTTAAGTGCACTGATTTCATCTGAAATAATTCATGATAAGTCCACATATCAGATCATGGTGGAGCTATGCAATAAGCAGAAACATCAAAGACATCTAGGGTAAAACTAAGAATTAATACTATCATATAATTTGGATAGTAAATATATAGTACCGGATTTGATATAGTTTTGACAACGTTTAAATCTAGATTGAATAAACAAAACTCATGAACCTGAGTATAACATTTATACCATGAAATGTTGGAAATGTTTTTTCAGTAAAATTGGCATTCTACAAATCAGAATCACCTCTTTTTTCACCATAATGTCGTCTTTTATTTTTTCCATCAATTTAAATTACTGCCATGATTAATCAGTACAATAATTCTGACGTAGAGAAACATTTATGATTTTTGTCAATAATTTTTATTATCTAACAACCAACCAGTAAATGCGTTTTCAATGCACCAAATTGTTTAGTACTTTTAGGCTATGGAATGATTTTAGAGAATAAAATTTGTATGTTGGTAAATTGTTTTTCATAACATTTGTATAATCAGGCAGAGATAAAAGAACATGTAAGAAAAGCATTACCTTGTAAACTTGTATTAAGATCATTGACTCTATTTATTTCTATTTTGTATTGTTCAACATCTTTTTCTTGCCATTCTAGCTTTTGAACTGTTGTTTCTAGAATACCATCTTTTTTGTCTAATACATCTGAATTATTCAAACATGAAATATTTGTAATCGTTTTGTTGATAACAAAATACAGAACTGTATAGGTAATGTTCAAATTTATTTGATACAATCGACTTGGCTCAACACCAATTTCTAAAATATAATTATTTCACCATATGGTGAATTATGTAAACATTTTTATGAAGTCGTAATAACGGATTGCTTAATATACAGCTACCAACAAAAAACATCTCGCCGTCTCATAACGCTATTACAGCATCATTGTCTGTCCAATGAAATTCCTTTCGTTTTGAACCTTTACCTACCATCTCACAAGTACCATTGTGGTATTTGTTAATGCTTTTAATGATTCAATAATTATGACATATTCTGACACTTGTAATCAGTCGGTATGAGTCAGTACCTATTAAATGACAACTAGAATGTATACTTCATATAAAACATTATTAACTGTAATTTCCCTGTAGTGCTTTTTTATACATTTTATAACAATCAGTTCGTTTCTAATTTAAACGTGTCAAAATCCCAATCTGATACTAAAACATCAATCTTTATTTTCATATATGGCATAAAATGAATAGAATAAAATACTGCGTCACACCAAAGCGTACCTTCTTTTTGTTTTAACTCTTTTGTCAGGACTGCATTCACTATATTTAAATAACTCAATTTCTCAGTATTATCTTTAAGCTGTTTTATATTATCTTCATATGTTTTCTGTTTTTCTTCTGTTTGTGCTTTAAATCAAACACATTATTAACGATGCTTTCATAAATAAAGTAATTTCAAAGGTCAATAATAAAAAATGCTTGCGTGGTGTGCAGATCATCGTGCTCCAAATTTTAACATTTTATCCTAGAGCAATGCTGTATTGCCTTCGGCTGTACGTCCGGGTGTCTGCACCAATGCATTTGCACCAATGCAATTATGTCACCAAACACAGAAAAAACAAAACAAAAATTTTCACGATAGTATTAATTGCAAGTTGAAACAAACTCGCATGTTTATACCTTCACAGGAAAACGTGTGTTCCAAATGGTTTAATTGGGACAAATTATGCAATTTGATAAAATCATAAACGATGTGACCGAATATTGTTTTATACGATTCGTAATTTCACAGATATCTAACAAAGAATGCTTTCAGAAGACATAGAAAAGCCTGCATGCACCAGTCACGCACCTTTAATCTAATCTTACTTACAGTTTTGTACAGATAAATTAAGAAAATAATACATTATGCATTGTCCGAGGAAATAAACGGTATATAAGGGCACACTAATACCAATATTCTATTTTTCACATCTCAAAAGCTTGAATAATAACTAGACGTAACGTAAAAAACATTTAAGTACAATATGAAGCATGAAGTAAAACTCTAGCTAAATGGTAAACTATATGGAACGCGTTTTCGTAATAACATTCGATGTAAAATTTCAAACAAATTTGAAATACCTGACTTTAAGTTGTAAATTTGATGCATTGATTATAGTGTGAACTGCTTAGTAGATTTTAATTACATTTACGATCACATTTGACAACTTTAGGACATATAGATTATTGGAAATGTCTCATTGATATTACAATGGTCAGGATCGAGACTCTATCTCTCAGATTCACATCTCCTCCCATTGTAAAGATTGTGAACCAATGCTTGTGACAACAAATGACTAGAAAATGTAGTTAAATCCGTAGGTACAGATTGTAGTTGTAAAATGTAAAATGATATATTACAATAGAATATCAAAACAACTTAAGTTAGCTAAAGTACCTTGACTGCATTGCAATTCCTCTTTAAGTTGTTTAACTGTCATTCGAACATCTTGTAACTCTTCCATAGTTGTCTCCAAAGCATCATCTTTTTCTTGCAGTTCTTTTTGAAGTTGATAATTTTTTTCATTTGTTTCATCTATTTAATACCAAAGTGTCATGTCAAAATTGAAATTATACTACAGTAACTTTTTTTCATAAATAAAATATATATCGTTGGTTGTATTCACATTACGATTTACTCCTTAGTGCACTTGAAATGCACTTTGTCCTTATCTAAGATACAATGAAATAATCATAAAGTTCACTTAGATAAAGACCTGCTACTGAAACATGATATATTGCTTTATCATAGTTCATTATTGTTTCAATATTGATTTAATTATTGATAGATTATATTAGGATATTAACAATTTTTAAAATCTCAATAGTTTGACAAATGGACAATGTGTAGAAGCACGAGATGTACATGCACGTAATTAATATAAATTATCTTAAAACGATAAAGCGATTTGACGGAACAAAATGATAACGCAAAGTGATTAAAAGTTTTGATATTTCTTAAAAGTTTGACTACAACAAACTCGTTACTTGATAACGATAAGGATAATTTGTTTTAATATATATACTTAGTGAGGCATATACTTCAGTTGGAATGGGTATAATGAATTGTTGTGCTATTCAATGACTACATCTAAACGTTTGCTCACAGTTGTCAGGTTATTAAATAGAAATATAAGATTTTGACACCGATAAACGGGCAACATTTATTCCCTGAACACGTCAATTCAAAGACACTCAATGCTGTACTATTTAACATAAGGATTACTAGTATTAGCATAATAACATAATACCTGCTAATTTTGACAGTTGATCATTTAACGACGCGGTTATTTCACCCAGTTCATCGTTGAGTCTGTTGATTTCATCAGATTTTTCTTGTATCTGAAGTTGATAATCTTCAGTTTGTCTTTGCGTGTCCTCTATTTGAATAAACAACAAAATGAATACAATATAAGTCGGTATGACAACTTGAGTCAAATTCTAACGACTTACTTTGTATACACTGCACTGCCGAATGTTATCCTAAATGAGCTATACATGCTTTTGCCATATTCCAAAATTCAATTAAGACTTAACAGAAAAAAGGAGTACTGAAAAATCCCTACAGAGTATTTCATATAACATAAAATGACAAGTGATCCTTTGGGGAAAACAAAATACGCGGATCTTGCATGAATAATTGAAAACATGCTTTATTCTAGCTATTGCAGTTGAATTTAATGGACCCAGTCAAACATACGCTGTTCGGCTTATGATTGAGTTTGACTAACCTCGACTGCACAAAAATAACGATAACGGTTGTAGTGAATCGTAAAATCGTACTTAGGAATTTAATAAGATTGTTTTTTGACTTTTGTACGACTATAACAAGAATAGTAAAGAAATCATTATGGTACATGGCAACATAAACACTGATTAACGTTCGAGACGATTGAATGAGAACTAGTTGAATGATGGCGATGCGACAACAGGTGTGAGGCGTTTTAGTAATTGTACTTTACAACCATGTCACATGATAATACATGACTGTACCAATCGTGCCAGATGTTGTAAAGGAGTCGTAGCAATCTTATTAGACATGCTACATTCTTCAGTATAACTTGTGTTCTATGACGATTCTCTACGAGTGCATATGATTATGAGTGATTTAAGCAGTTTATGCTTGTTGTATTAAATCGTTAGGCATCAGTCGTAAAGGTGCGATCGAGTCAAAACATCGACTTTAATGAGAGGGAACATATTAAAGATGGTAGTCTTCAAAAACTCATTTCAAAATACAAGGCACAATCATTGAACAATATAACTATGTTTTTATGACCTAATTATTATACTGCAATTTTCTCAAATTTGTTAACGTTTTAAAAGTTTTTGAAATACATGCAAGAACAAAGTTCTGTATTACCATGATGTCTAGTGATGTCAGATGTCAATGCTCTATTTACTACACGCATCTCATTCAATTCTTCACTTTTATCTCGTAGCTGTTTGTCATAATCTTCTTGTGTTTTCAGCCTTTCTTCTATTATATTTTTAAAGATAAATAATCAATTTCATATTACATAAAATTCTTAAATATTTTTAAACAGTTTTACTTTCAAAACGACACAGTGCATACATCTTAGAATTTTAATTGATAAAATATATGTTATAAAGTTAAAATAGGATTTTGCCTGAACATAGATGTAAGGCAAGGTTAGAAACGTTTTAAATCCTGTAAATTGTTAGTGTATTGATTCTAATTTATGTGTGTAAATGAAAGTGATTGTTAACCGTAGTGTAACCTAATAAAAACAGTACCTTTTACTTGTTGCAATTCTCCTCTAAGTTTTTCATTTTCGGTTTGGACATCATGCAATTGATCTGTTTGTTGATTATAGGCATCATCTTTTTGAAGCTGTTCTCCAAGATTGCCAATCTCATTTTGTTTATCCTCTAATGAATATAAAATATTATGGTTTAATTACATGTAGCTATATCATTTGTACAATGTTATTTACTCATAGACGTTGACATAATGCAAGCGTGTGCTTCTCGTGTACTAATATCATGCACCTCTCGTTGATCAAAACAAAATTTATCAAGTCAACTTATGTTATTTTCATCCAGTCATTAACTCAAAATAATCTATGAGATATGTAAGACTAAATCCAACACAAAACTTGGTTATAAGTTTTAGAACGAAAACGTCTGGAATGTCAATTTTGACAAGACTAATTGGTATACATTATTTCAATTTGACAAACTGAAATTGTAATTTAAATCGATTCCTTTTCTATTTCAAGATCTTACCTTGGAAACGGTTTCGTGGTAGATATACTTGAGAATACGGTCTTAAAATGAATATCATAATTTGATGTTTATTTAAAGTGAGTTATGAAAAACAATCTGCCAATACAGCTTATATAAAATTGACATAGATAATATCTTAATCAAACAATTGAGAGTAGAAATGTGAGTGAAACAATATATACCTAGAAGCTGTTGCAATTCTTTTTTTAATCTTTGATTTTCATATAATTCATCTGTAACTTTCTTATATACGTCATCTTTCTCTCCGAGTTCTTTTACATGGCGTTCTTGTTCCATTTGTTTCTCTTCTGTTTAACATATAAAATCTTTGTTTCTATAAAAACTTGTCATTTTTGTCAAACCATGTGAACAAAATGATTATGAAATATATACGGATGTCATTTACCATTTCATACCACTAAAGCATTCCAATATTCAAATATAAATGGAGCGTGTTTCCCGTTCTTTCTAAAGAAGTTGGTAAATAAACCGAAGACCTAATTATTCAGACCAAACGATTGCTTCAATCAAATGTGTACATACGTTCTAGCTTTTTCATAGAAGATTTATGTTCATCTAGTTTACATTCAAGTTTCTTTATGTGATCATTTTTTTCTTCTATCTTTTTTTATTCTCTTCTTGTTTTCCTGTTTCCAAAGTATGAATAATAAACAATAGATACATTACATCATAATACGTACGACCAGTTGCACACTTTACAAAACTGAGTAAGGAATCAACGATTACTAGTAAATGAGGCAGAAAACGTAATGTATGCCGTTGAGTTATATGTACATGTACCACGTCCGCTTTATATCTATATTTCGAGCTGTCATCCAACGTTGACCTCCGATATCGTTGTTCATTATAAAACTGAGTGACGAACGATTAACATCAAGGATAGAAGTGATGATAACACTGTAAGAAATATGTTACATTATATGTACAGTTTTACCATTAGCTCGGAATTATCGACCTGCCGCGACCGGGTTTCAAACCCGCGATCTCCGGATTCGAAGTGTCCATTCATCAAATATTTAATTACCTTGTTTTTCATTCAACGACACTTTTGTTGCACCCTGTTCGTCTTTAATTGTCTTAAATGATCCCTCTTTTCTCGTAATTCCTCTTAATATCATTATTCCTTTCCTGTTTCCATAATTATATAAATAGTACACAAAAGAGACATATAATCTCGTGAACATGTATGCACAATTTACGAAACTGAATTATCAAACAACTAATAAAAGAGACAGAAAAGATACTATCTTTGGCAGGCAATTATAACAAATGACTGCAGTTGATAATATGTACATGTACTACACATGCATTAAAATTTGGAATGAAGTGTGGCACTTGGAACAATAAGGTCTGGTTTTAATTTTACTACTGCAATTTCGAGCTCTTGTCCGACATTTACTTCAATAACAGTGTTCATGTTGAAACACACGAACAAAAAACCAGTGTAGGTTTCGTGGGGGTTCCACAAACGGACTACATACGAGAGGCGAAGCATGTAACGGTTTTGCAAATTAATTGCATGTTCAGTAACGACTGTTAGCGAACGTTACGGATACGGGACAACTCAACCCGAAGACAACTCAACCCGTGGATAACTCAACTCAAAGTTGGACAACTCAATCCGTAAGTAGGGGATTGAGTTGTCTCGGGTTGAGATGTCTTCGGGTCGAGTTGTTACGACCTTAACGTTACGGAACGTTTTGGAACGTTCGGGGTAATTGAACAGGCACTAATCGTTAAAACATAGACTTTGTAAATACATTTCTTATGCTATATATGTATAAGTATTATTATTCAGTGGATTTTATTGAATCGCGCATTTCATATTTATCACCGCCTAAACGAACGTGGATTTGTTTACTTCAACACCGGTTTAAATATTTTGTTTCATATCTAAATATGTCTGAGGTTATTGCTAGTGAATTGCCGAGGAGCTCAGAGTTCCGCGCTGTTGAACGCCATACTCGACAGTCTAATAGTAGAGCACGTCTATAAAAACGCATTTTTTATTGTTGAATACATGCAGTAAAATACTAAATTAATCATTTGATAAGACGGGGTTTTAAATGGTTAATTTATTTTGAAATTTAACTGCATGTTGCCTTTTGAAAATCGTTCATTAACTTAAACAATCGTTATCTTATCTCGAATACCTGTACCGCGTTCAGTAACTACTGTTAGCTAACGTTACGGGTACGGGAGAAATCAACCCGAAGACAACTCAACCCGTGCAATACTTAAAGTTGGGACAAACCAATCCTTTAGTAGGAGATTGAGTTGTCTCGGGTTGAGTTGTCTATGGGTTAAGTTGTTCCGACAATTTCGTAACGGAACGTTTTGCAACGTGCAAGGTAACTGAACACGCTGCAGTTTTGTACTACAGTGTAACAACTGCATAGCGACTTTCGGCGGAGTTTGAAAAAGTATCGCAGAGGTGTTGCTCTGCAGAGGTTGAACTTTTCTACCGATCACGAAAAACGGTCGTTATCGGTACGGGAAACAGGCCGTTATCCGTTCCATAATGTAAATACAGTTATTAGCGGGTGCTGATCGACAAAAGTAAAAAGTTTAAATATGATTACAAAGTTTTTAAGGCAAATCATTATAACCATTAAAAATTCCTAGCATGATAGTTAGTTATACACAGAAGAAAGCAATACACTAGAGAAATCGTTTCTGGTACCGTCAAATGTGTTTTTTATACCTGTCTAATGGCGAATAATATTTAGCATGAATTATAATCTTCTTTTCGGGAGTAAATATCTGATTCGGCTCTTAAACCTCAAATTAACTTAAAACAGAATTTATTCCATCGAAGCTTTTAACAATCGGTCCAATAACAAATAAGTTTTCATTTACCATCGTCAACTAGCTGGGCCAAACTCCTCACAGCGGTAACGTCTCGCGTTGCTACTTTAACCACTGCCTTTACACTTTACACTTTTAAACTGTGTTAGGCGTAATGTAGCGATAAATAACATTGAATGATATAAAATGTGGTTGATTTACAAGTACTGCAAAAGAAATGAAATAAATTAAATAAGAATATATCATTATGTACCAAAATTGTTTAATTCATGAATAAATTACACCGGAAAGTGAGCAAGGTCGGGGATGAGCTGCATTGTCCACCAAATAGGGTCCTTGGTCCATCTCACGCTACCTATATGATGTTTTTTTTGAGAAATCGTAAGTATTTATGATAAAATTATATGTATATGATACTGAATAATATTACATTTATATATTAAAAGACTAAAATAAGAACAATTACCCATGTAATATTTACTTTGCGTAATATTTTCTTATTCATGCAATTTTACGCACTTTAGGTAGCAGGTGTCAGGTTAAAATTAATCTTGTTTTTTTACAAGTTATTTATTCATACTATTTATTTTTTCCTTTATGTGTTTCGAACATCATATTTTACTAAAAGAAGACAAAATTTATTGAAAATATTGAATTGTAAAAGAAAAGATGAAAAAAGTTTTTCTGCTCTTTGAGGGACGAATTTACTTGTGATGGCAGTGGTTATTGATTTGATAAAGGGAGATAACCGCTGCGGGTGAGTTTGCTAGCTGGGCGTGTGTACGATTAATATCTAATGACGTCACCCTACCAAACAAAGCGCTCTTACTCTTAGATCCGTTCGTTGGTGTCATGGAAACCATATGTCACTTGTTTATTAACCCCTGTTAGTCAAATGATTTAACAATATGACACCTTAGGGTAGTATTATACGATTAAGGGTATCGCTTATTGTTTAAAGCTTCCGGTCATAGATAATTATCGCTTATTGATATAAACCTTGCCAGACTTAGTGCCGCTGTACGGAGGTAAAGGATGAACAAAGAAATATTATCTCAACGGCCGTTTACCGCTCTGCGGAGGTGTCGTTCATTAGAGGTAAATCATAGTGCAAAATCGACGGGGGAATTCTAATATGCCGCTCGTCGGAGGTTGCCGCTGGTTAGAGGTGCCGTTAGCAGAGATTATATCTTACTTAAGAAGTACTGGTAAGTAGAATTTTTGTAAATATAGAAAACATATACATGTACATGTATTGTGAACACGTTAAGATAAACTGCAATTGAGGTAACAGATCAATTTTCTGCTTTATAAGTTTTGTTCGACGTGCATACATAATTGAATGGCAGTATTATAATGAGTGGAAAAAAATATATTCGATCAATATATTCAGTACAGTTGAAAGGGAATGCATGTATTTATATAAACATCGTCACTAGGTTTTAAGCAAATAAATAGTTTTACTCATAATGCTTAGCATAATATCTTAAGAATACTAGCTGACTTTTTATAGTTATTCGACTTCTGTGATAGTAATTTTTACCGAAATCATGCAAAAGAACGAAATAATCCGCTTTCATAAAAATGTCCTCTGGCGCAATACTTGGTAAAGATCACACGATGTAATAAGTCAATCTTCGTCCGTAAGATATGATAATGAACTACTCCTAACATAGTGCTACGGACCTGTACAATGTATTTTTTACATGTTTATCAGTTTTAATATTCAAATCTTACATGGTGTGCGTAATCGCGAGCTCTACATACACGTATGTATTCATAAAAAATATTGCATGTTTTAATTCAAATTTTAACACTGTTTTACCGACTTTCTCTATTCATAATGTTTACTCGACTGTAGACAAAAACTCAAATAAAACAATGTGCTAAGACAAAAAAATGATATTTAGCCAACTCCTTGCTGTCAACAAATAAGCGTATACAATGTATTTTGAACGGCAAGTGACGTGTTTTTTGGTATTGAGCTGGTCGGAGTGAAAGGTTATACTTCAACGAAAGTCTGAGAAATGTTGTTTTGTAAATTTACTTTTATTTAGATCATTTTTAGAGTCACTTGAAAGTCGGTTAAATAGCATGAACATGCACAAATCTCTCTGAGCAGAGTTACAATACATGTATATACATCATATTTTAGCCGCCCGGCTATCTCAGTTAGTAGCGCGCATGTCTACTGATCGAGGGGTCATGGGTTCGATTCCTTTGTGGAGCTTGGTCATTCCTACGGAGATTCTCCCTCCTGCAAATAATTCTTCATTATGTAGGGCCGTTATCAGTCACTTACGAAAGGACGAATGTATGCGCGTAGTAATTGGATAACAGCCAAATCCAAAGATTTAGCCTTCCAGGGACTGACCGCCGTTATATGTTGCTACGAAGTTAACCCATTTCATTATAAGACCTTATCAGACAAAGTCCTCCCAATATTTGAAGATTTATCTGTAACTGATAACCATTTTTTGTTTTTTGACCCTAGTTGTCTTTTTTATGTAAATCCATCAGAATTATTAAAGGTAAGTATATAGAAAAGAAGATGAAATCCTGTGCCCAATGATAATAATTTTATGACTGTGCTATTTAAATATATTTAACTAGTTAAAGACATGCATCTTACATTTGTTTTAGAAAAAAATTGAGCACTGTAAATAATTAAATTTTATAGAAAAAAGTTCAATGGTAACACCAAAAACTGAAATGTACATATTTTTAAGAATTCAATTAGCTTTTAATGTGGAAAAAAATATATTCCAGGTAGAAAAAAAGTTCAAGCTATAAATTTAAGGACAGGTACCTTACATATTTCGCTAATTTTCTCAAGACAATTATGTACCAACCAATTCACCATGGCACTGTGACTCATAGCTTTAACTTTTTTCTACCTGGAATATTATGAAATAAATAAACTCATCTCTTTGCTTAAAAAGTTAACAGCTACCTGGAGCAATTTACTGGAACGATTTATGCCTTAGGAAAATCAATTATTGGTCAACCAATTCACCATGGCACTGTCACTTAAAGCGGTAACTTTTTTTCTACCTGGAATGTTTTAGTTTTGTTTTCAACATTAAAAAACATTGAACTTTTTTCAATAAAATTCAATTTTTTACAGTGCTCTATGTTTTTCAAACAAAATTATGAAACATGCATGTCTTTAACTAGTATTATTTTTTAATTAAAATAGCACAGCAATAAACTTGTTATCATTGAATTGAGAATTTAATGATTTTTTAATAAATGAATACTTTTATGTAATTATTTTTAATAATTTTGATGGTATGACATGAAAAAGACAACCAGTGTAAAAAGACCTGAAATTACGCGTGGATGCGTATCCATAATGTAAAGGGTTAAACACATCAAAAACAAATATACATATATATTTTAAACAAATTCAATATCTTAAAAAGAATAAACCCGAGTTAAGAAATAAATAAACTCACCTCTTTGCTTCAAAGGTTAACAGCTACCTGGAGCAATTCACGATTTACGCCTTATGGAAAATCCATTATAGGTCAGCGTCGAGCGATGACTAACTATGCAAATACAAATTTTCGGAAAATTAATCTAGGCCGTGAGCGCACAGTGTTTATTATTACAATAACGCGTATTATAATCTTGTACGAGATATTTTATCTAAGACTAAGTCCTTTCCCGCGATGCAATATTTATACATTTGTACAAAATGTATTACAAAAACTTGACGCACGTGTAGACGAACTACTTGATAACTTTTCTACTAACAATTAAGCAATATAGACATTTAAATACTCGAAATAATTGTCACTTTTTTATTTATTTTTGCATAATTTAATAAAGCTAAAAAAGTGTCTATGATGGTGACAATTTTTTCCATGTTATTCTTTAAAATCTGTTATTTCAACGTGACAAAAACTCCGAAGTCAACACTTACTAATGTTTTTCTAGGAAAAATGATCTTTCCAATTTCCTGTGGCAAAGAAAATAAAGATTCATTCTTTTTCTCGCGAAAATTTACAATATAATATATATGATATATATATAATAAAACGTTAAGGTCTACACAAAAGTAATAAATTAGTTCAACTAAAAAAACACTTACATTTAGAAGTTTCAACTAAAATATATTAAGCTCTTCCTAAATTAATTATGAAGAAAGAAATGTCAATCCTTAACAACAGACTTTGGGTGCGTTGCCTAAGCATTTCTCTAGGTATCGCTTCGTAGCAAAATCATAGAAAACGACTTGCTACAAGATATCGCTTTATTTCGCTACGTAGCGAAAGCTAGCGAAAAAAATCTTCGCTACCCGAGAGCGATTTAACAAATCAAAATGGCTGCCTCCGCAGTAATGTAACTGCCTGTTTGCCGACAATTTGGTTTTGATGTTTGAACGACTATAGATGAATTGAAATTAATGAATATTTGTAATTGCTGATATAAACATATGTTTTTGCAATGATTTTATACTTGTTAAAGACTTATTTAGTAGGAAATCGCCCCGAAAACATGCAATTGCAATAAGCGTCAAAATGTTACTCGGCACAGGCCGCCATCTTTGTTTGTGACGTAAATAGCAAGCCGTTTGCTAAGAAGAAGAGCTACAAGAAAGCGCTTTTTCATAGCGATACGTAGCGAAATCGTTAGGCAACGCGCCCTTTATGATATGCAAACCGCCCAATAGTATAGGGCCTATATAATTTCAAAAGATTTGAATCATTTTCTAAAATCCAGTTAGCCCACAGTTAAGTAGTGCACAATAGTGTTATGGGCCGATAAGCAGGTTACACACCAATAAATTTGTTCATATTATCATTTAATATCGTTACCAAAGTAACACTGATAAAATATTTACCTTTTTGTATAATTAAATTTAATTGACAATTGTTTTAAAGTGTAAGTTTTAACAGTTGTATTATCGAAATATTACTTCGCAATAAGTTATAAGTTACAGTCGACATGACATAAAAGGAAGGCTCTCTCCCCGGAGAAAGCGTACATCAGTTATAAAAGCTTTGAAGATTTTTCTTAAAATTGGCAGATAAATTCGAATTAGGAAGAATTCAAGTGCAACATTGTAATAAATGACAGTTCTATTGAAATGCGGCGTGGTAAAAAAATTAAATCAAAGGACAATTACTGATTTTTTAGCTTAAATAGATGTTGAGATGTGATTATGAGGCTACATTTAGATCAGGCGCGTAGGAAGGATATGAGTATTGGGGCCACTGATTGTCTCCTCGCGCCAGTCGAACCAGCACTTTCAGTACCCCCCTGTATAAGAACAAATCTTTGTATTATATTGTGTATTTGGCTATTATCATGATATCATCCCATTGACTTGACCTATTGACCTGTTGTTTTGCATTTTTCAATATATGTGCTTCAAATTTGAATCAAAGCAATAGTTTGTCATGAAGAATTGAATTTTTACCTTAAACCTTGACCCAGTGACCTACTTTTACACATATCAAGATCAAGCTACCCTGTTTCTGTGGAACTAGTTTCTTATTAATTTCGGGAGTATGGTCCCAAGTTGAAGGACTTATAATACAAGCATATATTAAGGGACAGGGACTCGGTTTTATTTACGCAGATAAAACAAAGGAAACAAGAGTTTTCAAACAACAAACATCTTTTTAATCATCAGCATAAACGATACTTGTAAATTACTAATATATAGCACAAATATAATTGTTCACAAAGACACAATTCAAAATGCAAAGCAAAGCATAGGATTTCCAATATGTGTCATAAATAATAACTCACGACCATATTGCCGCTGCTTGCCAGAATATTGGGGACGCGGCCGCGGCCCCAGCTCCTACGCGCCTGAAGGTCATGCTCCATTCTTGTACACAGAGGTTTGCAAGATTTTCGATCAAACGTTTGATCATTAAATTGTGAATTTTGATCACCTCTAGTTTAGACAATGGGCAGGTCCTTGATTTCAGTCCCAATTAAGAAAGAGCTGTATTAATTGTTTCATTCGACTTGAACGTTCATAAGCTACTATTGTCTACACGTTCAAGTTGAAGTCACACTATTTGTGCATTTACCTAGAGGCTATGATGCATAAAAAAGTTTTAGTTACTTAAGTGAAGAATAGATTCACGGCCAATCTCCACATTTTCATTACCAATAGGACATTGCATGTGGTAAATTAAATCTTATTCGCATCCATTATATAGAAACCATTTTTTTACCTTACAGTTAGCATTATTTCGCTTTTTTAGCGTACATATCACCATCTTTGTTAAACTTCTACACTGTCTTTTTGTTCGCTAGACAATTTAGAGGTGTTTGACCATCTTATTTTTTTGGTTATTTACGAGTTCTTGTGAATTTGACCAAGACTACGTTTCCGGGAAATTGACCTGAACTTTAAATTGGTTTTTTTCAGAACATTAGATTTTACTCTAAATCCTCAGGTAAACAGGTAGCTGTATATGTTTGATAGTGTACGTGTCATTGACTCAGATTTACTTAAATCGTTAATCAACAATATGGAAAAGACGAAAGTTTTTTCCACTTAAGGTATCGCGAGAAATTTTGGCGGATTAATTTCAATATACTATCCAAACTAAATTTTGTGTCGATCACTTCCGGTTTTTGTTACATCCCTTTGATCCTTCTATAATTCATATGCAGGAACGATAACATATCCTCGTTTTTTCGAACTAAATTTGCACGTTCGGAACGCTTCTGGTTCCGGTGTTGCATTGTGGGACGGTGAAGTTTATTTTCCGGATAAATATTTATTTATTTTTGGGACAGAATATTTTTAAACAAATGGTGGCTCTTGCTCTCGATATAAGTCACTTTTAATCAAATAATGTACTCTAATCTTGTAAGGGGCCTAAAATCAGAATGTTCGAAAAGGAAGTAACCGATACTACTTTTCGGTAGAAGACTCAGCTTAGAATGACGTAATCTCTTGCATCATCTAGACCACAGAGAGCTATGTTGAAAACGAATGTTCAAAACAGAAATGATCTGTAATGCTGAATTTAATCTACCAATCCCCGTACAAGGAAAGATTTCTGTCATTCTGTGTTGTATATTCACTGCAGATATTAACTGTAAATGCGATTTTCAGAGTAATAAATAACAACTTAGTCATCGTCATAACGCATCGTCTGTTGACATTTTAATTTCATATTCTTGATTTTTTTCTGCAAAACACATCTTTTTTGCTTATATATTAGTATTTATGAAATATAAAACAAATTGGAAGAATGTTTTAGCCTAAAATTTGTAGCAAAAGATGTGATTCGTAATGAATGAGAACGAACAAAATTTATTTATGACATTCGTACTCCTACCGATTTGTACTTGGGGACGAATCCGGAAATGACCATTTGCACCAAGAACGTCCATTGTGAAACTGTATTATCATGAGTATGTTGCACAAAACTTGTTATTATAAGTATATGTATTTTTAAATCGGTTTTTTAAAGAATTTGGTTTATTTTATATTTGCAGGTTTATATTATTGATGGAGTATGAAGAATATGCATGGAGAAAAAACTTGATGGAATGGCAATGACATTGAATCATGATGAGATATGTTGCTGTTGTTTGCTGGTAATTGAGTTAATTTATTGATAATATTTCCTTACTGGCTTACTCTTATATACAAACTTATTTTCAAGTAAAAATGTGTATGATGCACCAAATAAAATACTGGTTTAAATGCTGTTAATTTATGTTTACCTTTAATTCATCATTATTATATACCATATTTTTATAGCACTCTATATAAAGACTACTTCAGAATTAAATTATTTTTTGAATGATTCATCAAAGTTTTTATCGATTGTCATGATTAATCCCTTTGACATTGTTTTGGGGTTTCTAGCTCAAAAAAATCAAACTATTGTTGTTATTGTAATTTGTTGTTCTTTATTAAATGACGAAATTATATTACAAAACTTCTTGTAAATTAATATGCCAAATAAATTTATAGTGCAAACAAATAGATCTAGGTAATGTGTGTTTTTTTCTACACTTGAATATTTTGTATCCTATCTCAAGCATTTGTTTTGTATATTTCAGGTGATGCTCAAGACGCTGTGAATTATGACAAGTTGTGTGCTATGTCTTCTATTTGTTGTAATGTACATGTATTTAATGCTGCAGATATAAGCAATAAAAAATCAAAGTTTACAACGTTTTTACTTCACTTATTTTCCACTATTGTTATAAGGTTTTATTTCAGAGTAGAATTCTGCACACATGACAAACAAGACTTAGTATGCTCAACTATGTGTATATGACTGATCGAGGTTCTACTAAAAATGAATTTAGAAAGAAAGTTTTATGTTTAACATTATGTAGAAGAATCCGGAGATCACGGGTTCCAGCCCGGTCGCGATAGGTCATACCCTATACATGAGTTGCCGACCTCGTGATAGGGTAAGTTAGTACTGGTGAAATAAAAGTGTCCAGGAAACCTATGGTAAGAAGAGCTGACCGTTGTTTATATAACCTTAATATGTGTTGAATACGACGTTTAAAACCATTTAAAAAGCTTAATTATTTGTGGCTACATGGTTTCATTGTGTTTAAGAACATGTCTAGCTTAAGGTGTAAAGTAAAAGTCCGAACTATTTCTGGCTTGTCAAATACTTTAAGGTTCTAAGACTTTAATATCTTATTAATATGTTTGTTATGCTACTGTAGTAACTTACAGTATATAACTTTTATTGATAAAATGAATAGTTTCATAATGATCAGTTTTCTACTGGCTGAATCATGAATGGTCATGCATTATGAATAAAATCAGATGATCAATTTTCTACTGGTTGAATCATGAGTGGTCGTTCATTATGAATACCATATCCATGAACATTCCCTTTTAACGTCCCCGGAGACGATATGTTTTTCAAAAGGGGCATTATAAAGACCATAAAATCTAAACAGGAGAGTTAAATAAGCAATTATAAAAGGGAAATATATAATTGGATTAAATCAAAGACATAGATAACGACCAACGTTATAAAACATTGATTTAAATTTTTAAAGACATGCCGACGTAACAGTGAATGAGAGGTTAAACTGCAATCAGGGATTTTGTCCGGTATATAAACTACAAAAATCGACTGAACCGTGCATGGAAGGATGTAGAAAATGTTTTTGCATTTTCTTAAAGCTGAGACACTGTAGTTTACTAAACTGGATGATTCCACTTCGGCACTCTTGGGCAACTCCCAAAATTCAAGATGGCGGACAAAATGGCGGATGAGAGCTGATTAATGTAATATAAATCAATCTTTATCAAAGTCTTACATTATCTGCAATTTTATTTCATGCAATTTTGTTTTTGTTTTTTGGTATCCTTCGTTAATTCTCCAATCCAAGATGGCGGACAAAATGGCGGATAAAAGCTACATTTGTCGGGTACGTCAACTACAAAGAGCAGAATCGTACACGGTGACATATTAAAAAAAGTTTAATGCATTTTGTAGTTATAACTCTTTAGTTTTGTTTATAAAATTGGTTGATGCCACACTGGCATCATTGGGCAATTCCCAAAACTTAAGATGGCGGCTAGAATGGTGTAAATTACTAGCTGTCGGGTATATATCTACCATAATGAGCTAAGTAATAGACTGGGGTATACCAAATAATGTCAATATATTTTATTTTGTAGTTTATCCACTTTTGTTTATGTTACCGATTGATGTCATACTGGTATTCTTGGATAACTTCAAGAATCCAAGATGGTGGTCAAAATGAGTGATAAGAGCTGGAAATTTAATTAAAGTCACATAAATAGACATATCTCCTCTCTAATGCGTATACAGCAACATGTTTATGTTTTTTACATCTCTTGGTCTTGCTAATATTAAATCATTGATATTAGCTTGTCAGTTGACTCGAGAACTAGAAGCAAATTGTTTCTAAGATGGCAATTTAGAGACACCTTCTAAAAATCTTTTATTTATTGAACAACATAGGTTGTGATACGATATTTTCATATCCTTAGAATAACGACTACTTTTCCATATATGTTTGCCACTTCAATAATAATCAATATGTACTAAAAGAAGATTATAAACAAAGAAAAAGACAAATGTTATCGAAAGTATTGTGTGAATGTTCTATACTCTTTCAATGTATTCTAAGAGTGTATAAATGCTAAAGCAATCGATAGAATTTCTGTTGACATTGTAACACATTTTGATAGTAAATAAGAGACATTGCAATAGGAAGGATTTCCAGTATGATATTGACTTCAGATATCACAACTGAATCATGAGTGTTCTTTGTTTCATTGTAAACGACTCTATCCATTGATCAAAAAGGAGAAATATCAAAAACACATTTCCATCAAAAGTTTGTTGTATAACTTGTTTTTATTTACAAGGATAAAGAGAAATTACGTCACGCGTAGATGCCAATTCTATAAGCGTATACACTGCTGATCGGACCCAGTGTCTAGCTCATGATTTAGCAAATAGTGTTACCCTGTGCAAGTTAGTGGTTTTAAGGGATTCATCAATAAGGGGCCTAGTCTGTTATTTCCCTTGTATACTCTTCAAATGGGTAGGTCCAATTAGTTGGATTACTCGGATTTTACACTTACTTATCAATGTCAATTTGCCAAAATTAATCTCTTATAACTCTTTTTGTAAATCATTTAATTTGTTTGAAATTCAAGCTAAATATTTTAAGGGTAAAGAACTATCTAAATTTCATCACTTCTGTTAATATCTTCATTAACAGGAAAGATATTAGATGAAATATTTTGTTATCCTTACATAGCACTACAATGATATAAATCCGAGGATTCCAATAACCAATTGGAGTGCTTCAGATTTTATCAGGGAAAGATAACTGACTAAAGTCCCTAATTACAAAATATTGCCAATTAGAAAATATAGAAACGTCTTGTTTCACTGAAGTCTAAATATCTTGAAAGAACACATAACAGGTCTGATGCATCAGTGTCAAAAGTTTATAAACAGGCCTGATATCTAAACTCATTTGGAGTATATTCACTCTCAACTGCAAAGACTCCCCCAAAGAAGGATGGTACGCTGAGACAACTTGTCGATCTCGTACGTAATATTCAAATATGTTCCATTCCAAACATCATAGACGATGCATTGCATGATATGGTGATTCTTCATTTTTTCGGTAACATTACATATAAAATTATGTTCAATTGCATAAACCTTTAAGACTTAGTACGAGAAGCGTAGTCAACAAAATTGTACAACAAATATAAGTATATATTCTAACTTAGTCTAGTTTAGTTAAGTCAGACTGTATCATTGTGTAATGATAATAATAGAGCTCAGTCAGTTAGTTTATCCCTCATTTTACTGCACATGCTTATTTTGCTATTTATATGTTTCACTTTATTTTTTACTGCATCGAAGAATTTCATCTAAACGGATGGCAGTCATTATAGCCTGAGTCTGCAGGTTAAAGGTTAATGTGACTGTCTTCAGCCAAATAATTTGGCCATTATGTAAACATTTCATTATTTACATTACATTATTGCTAAAAAATCAGAACTGGTTGAATTTGCTTTGTAACCGTAATCTTGGTCTCCACCTTGAATCTTGGGTTGCTAATAGATAATCAGGTGGGATTAACTAGTTTTACAAACTTGAGAGTTTCAAAAAGATTCAGAAAAAAATTGAAACTTAAACCCACACGTGTTTGTTTTTCTTCAATGTATGTAATATTATATACTTAACTATTAGATCATATCCGCCACGTTAGCCGCAATTTTGGATTTATAATTGTTTATAATAACTTATAACTTAGTGAAATTAATCGGTTTTTTTAATTATATGAACCATTCTAGAAGTAAATAAATTTCTACACCACTCAGTCTTTTCTGCCAATTTATATACTGGGCTAATAACCTTTATCCGCAATTTTGACACCATTTTGACCGCCATTTTGAATTTAAAGATTTATATATGAATAACAAAGTTCAACCAACTGGATCTGCAGGTGTTGAAATCATTTTTGTCCTTCATTTTAAGAACATTATGTGTAAAAATTCATTTTGCATTATAATTTAGCATCCAGCCACCATCTTGGTCGCCATCTTGGATTTTGGGAGTTGCCCAAGGATGACAAAGTGGCATCAATCGATTTTGGAATCAGTAAGACCATGTCTACCAAGTAATTGAATAACATTTTCTACTTCCTTTCGTGCAAGGTCATCCTTGGTGTTGGCCGGACTAATTTTATATCCCTGGTGCAATTGGGGTGATTTCTAAATTTACGTTAATATTTTAATAAGCTTATTTTTATTGATTCTACTTAATTGAGCAAACAATGAAATGTACATGCATGCAAGTTTTGTTTGTGCAACAATAATTAATTAGCCTATAAGGTTTTATAAATTATAATAGTATATAACAAACTGTAATTTTCTTAAATGACTCCTTTGTTGTGTTATCAATATTTTCACGCCTGATTATTCAGGAGTGGGTCAAAGATAATACACACAATTAGCGTATCAATCAACTACTACAACAACCTAGTTGTTGTTGTAAATCGATGGTCATCAGGTAAATTTTAGCGGAAATTTATGAAATTTTCAAATTCGCTTTTAATACAAACGTGACCAATCTTGCGGACCTACTTGCTGTGAGAAATTAATGCATGCAATGCCAACTCTACTTGCCAAGGCTTGAAAAGTGACATGTCCGGTTCTTTTGCTTGTTTGGTTGACGCGTTGTTTTCTTGCTTTTGTTCGATAAAAGACAATTTGCTGTACTTACAGTTGTAGATCTATTGCGAAAGAATCCTTAGTTGGTTAAAGTAGAACTCAACAAGCTGTCAAACATGCCTAGGTTTTTGGCTGTTCAATAAAAATGTTACTTTTAAGATATAAGACGCATTCAATTAGGTCAGGAGACGTTAAGTAACGACACAAGGGGTCGTTAAATATCGTTCTTTTAACGTTGCTAAGTGGATTACATGCCCTTGATTTTTGAGTAACCTCCTCTGCACGTACACAACGTGAATTCTCAAAATGCACTTTGGTAACTCGGCTCGGCCACGTTGTAGTTCGTACTCATTATGTACGAAAATCACGCTTGCATGAAATAAATTTTAATAGCTACCCGTCGAATTTTAAATAAAATTAAAAAAACTTTTTTTTTTTTTTAATGATCGCAAACTTTACCTTGGTAGAAAGGTTTGAAAGATTGAAAGGATAACTTTTACTTAACGCAAATCAATATTACTCCAATCAGCGGTCATGCATGTTTTAATTAAGCAGGTCAAACCCAACCAAAACCTAGAGTCAACTCAACCTGGTAATTAAACAATTATAGGGTCCCAATTCGAAAAATTCGAACTGAGACAAGACGTGCTTCCGGTTCCGGTTTGAGATGGCCACGTTTTTTTCTTCCACTGAGTGAAAACGTTGAAAATTAATGAAAATTATCTGTATTAGTGCTGTAAATTGACCATAAAGGTGGTAAAATAGGACATTAAGTGCCCCCTCTTATATATTGAGTGAAATTTCTTGAATAAATCTGAAATTATGCCAAATTAAAAGGCCAAAAGTGCAGCCACGAGGGACGATGGAGCTCTCACCAAAAAACAAGTTGGCGGCGCACATGTTCCGTCAGATATACGAAAAAGAACCCCTTCAAGTAGTCAAAAAGATGGAATAGATATAATATAAAGGGATCGTTGAATGAAAATAAAGGTGGAGAAAGGTCAACCTTCTCAAATCAAGATGAAACATGGTCGTGTAATTGTTGTAAATCTGGATTTTCTGACAAAAATGATAAGCTTTTGACATGTGAATACTGCTGTGCTCATAGGTGCTTTAAGACACAACTTATAAATCTAAAGAAATCTGTAGTATAGTGGTTACATCATAATAGAGTTGAAAATTTCAAATATTACATGTTTCATGACTTTTTCGTGTTTGCTAGCAAGTGAAATACATTGAGGCTCATGCATAGTTATTGATAATGTTAATAGCACTGTATTTATGAATATTAAAATTGAGTAAGTAAACGCCTGGTTCCAAACAGTTTGTCATTCAGACAATATTTCCACCATTTTTTTAAAACAACGGATAAAGATTAATTTAGCAGACAACATTTAAATGAGCAGATGACAGTTTTCTTCGTAGCTGGTCAAAGATTAGACATATAAGACATAGACATATGGAAATATTTTTTATTCACAATTCCATCTACATTTGTCAATGGATTTCAACAAAACATTCTCAGAAGTATTGTCACCAAGTGCCTTAGTGTACCAAATCCTCTTTATCATACATATATGGATTACATATGGCTTCTCAAAGAGAATTACTAGGGTGTCGGTATCCGATGTCTCACCGTTTGTGTCGACAGACTTTGATCATTTCTGTTATGTCAAGATTTTAACTTAAACCCAAACAGCAAAAATGTAGTCAATTAGGGGCATGTAAGTTTTTTGCTATTCGATACAAAGAGACATTTATATAAACGCTACATTTGAACTAGGTTCATGCACTCATTGCAGGGCTTCAATCATTATATCCATTCCACGTGACACACTGAAATTCTACCGTTAAATCTAGCCACGAAAAAGCATGCAAACTATGTGTCAAAGTTTATGAGAAGTTGTGTCTTTCACGTGTCTAGCAATGTCTAAAAGTGTGTATAAAGCAATCAGTGGTGGCAGAGTAGACCTCCGATGGTTTTGTACTGAATGTGTTCAAAAATCACTAAATGTTATCAAACAAACAAAAACCATTGCAGATAGGTGCAAAGACTTTTTTGTCTTGCTAATCCGGTAGATTAGACAGATTTGAAGAAAACTTAAATGAAATGAAAAATGATACGCTTAATATGAAAGAAGGAATAATCATGCAGGTGAAAAAACCTTCAATAATGATTCAGTGATAATAAATGCTACACAACAAGATTATTGCTCAAAACAGGAAATTTTAGGTTCAGTGCAGAAGTCAATTGAAAGAAAGAATAATGTAGTAATGTTTAATGTGAATGAAAGCCAAAGTAATTTGAAAAGTGATAAGATTGAAATTGAAAAAGCTGAATTATTTTAAGTTGCTAATGAAATAGGAATAGATCTTAAACCTGAAGATATCGTAGGAACAAGACGACTAGGTAAAAAGGATAATGTTAAAGTAGTTCATGGGGAAGAAGTTACTGCTACAAGAGTACTTCTAGTAAATTTAAAAGAAAAAGCTAAATCGTCACTCATGAAAAATGCTTATAAGCTTCAGTTTTCTAAAAGTGAATATATGAGAAAAATTGGTTTGAAACATGACATGAGTAGGGAAGAGAGATTAAATGAAATTGAATTGAAAAAAGATGCTTAGTTGAAACAAGAGGAATTGGGAATGAAAATTTTATTTTCTTAGTGAGAGGACCAACTTGGGACAGAAAGATTGTACGGGTCAAACGGAAGAAACAAATAGTGCCGGATCTTCTGAGACAATTGGCCGCGTAGATAGAGATTATAATGACAATGGCGTAAATTTTAGGCCAAATGTAAATACGTTAAATAGATCTGCAGTATATGTGGTGAACCGTGCACTTGAGTCCCCACAAAACTTTTTTGCTGTTTCTATATCTTTGAAAGGTGCTGTATAAGAATCCGAGTGATGACACCCTGTCATCCTTGAGCAATTTGCATAATATGCAAATTAAGTCCGACATTATAGAAATTCCGTTTTGCGCTAATAACTCAATAACCAACTTAGACACAAAATTAAAATATGTATCCATACCCATGTTTTCAAGGTCTATCTATCACATGATACTAATATCAGCTTGATCAGGTCATTTGCATATGCAAATTTATGCAAATTAGGTATTTTACGAAACACAATATTCGGTTTTGCTATACAAATCAACGTCTGTAGTTTTTACATTGATATTTTTAGTAAAATGTGTTTATGTTATGCTTATTTTGTATATATATTAAATACAAATATATCAAATAATTACATAAAATCAGTTTATGATACTATAAAGATATGAAACATATTCAAATTACGTTAAAAATTGTAGGATTTTGCCTCAAACATTACATTGTGTCATGAATATTTATGCCATTGTCTAGCATTCTGTTGATGCCTTGATAATTTTGATTCAGCTTCTATACCTTTGAACAGAGCTGCCTAAGAAATTAAGTAATGACATCCCATCCAGTCATCCTTGAACAATTAGCATAATGTGCAAAGGAGTAGGTGCGATTCGGCCCTGTAAAATAGCCGAATTTTAAATGTACGATTTCGGCCATAATATTTCTCATACAAATAGATTTATCTTTTAACTTTAAGAAAATGTAAAATATGTGTCCATTCAAATCTATTTTGACTGCTCATGGGGCCCTTGAATAGGGTCAGGTGCGCCGAAATTCGCTAAATTTTACGGATTTTGACCTCTTCTACTGTCATTTTCAATACGAGTGCAGCATTGCAAAGATTTGAAATTTTCAGGAAATGTTTATTTTATCATAAACACAGTCCAGAATACGTTTGCGAATCCGGAAATCTTGCAAACTTACTTTTTTTATTTTTAATCCGATTTATTTCAAATTTTCAATAAATGTACAGTTGATTTACGATTTTTCGACACGCGATTTTTCGAAATTCACGGTAAATCGACATATATCTACGGTCCCGACATTTTCTCCTATATGTTTAATGTTAAATTTCGCGATAATTCAACACACGATTTTTCGAAATTCGCGCTAATTCAACATGTTTTTATAGTCCGCTGAACAAAGAATCAGTTAAAAGCTAATGCGTTAACTCGACACGGATCTCTGGTCGAGAGTTTTTCACACCTCTGACCATCTAACTTTATCGCTATTGTTAGATATTGATTAAATGTCATGACGTGTGCTTTTCACGCCCGTGATCTTTAGTCAATTGTGGATTACATTATTGGCTTGTCTTATGAAAACAAAGATGCAAACATCTATTGTATACCAAGCGTGATATATCACTTTTGTTTGCTTGAGTGACAAAAACATACGACCCGTCGTCCTTATATACTGGAGCCAGTGTTCAATTCATCGAACTTGCTTAATGCATTACTTATGTACACAGCATTATAAAATTTATAAATTCGTAACAGATAAAAACAAACACAAAATCAAAATTTATTTTTAAACATATTTTAAACAAAATAAAAAAATAAAAACACTTACATCAACAAAAAAATCGTCGTATAATAATAAGCGTCAATTCATGAAAGACAACTCTGCGAACCTAAGTAATTATCACGATGCAATTATATTACGGACAACACCAAAAATCCGGGTTTTACGCAAATTCGAAGTCGCGAAAACTCGACATTTTTTGCCGTTCCGAAGGTATTTCGAACTATCGTTACTCAACTGTAGATGTACATATGGGCATAACACCAGTAAACTTTCATCCTGATATCTTTACTAGAAATATGTTTAATTTAAAGTCAAAATTCCCATGGGAATCGGCAAATTCCCATGGGAGAAATGCTCTCCCATGGGATTTTCATGGGAGAAAAATGGGAATTTTCTCCCATTTACAAATATGGGAGAAAATTCCCATTTTTTCAAATTCATCCAAACTAACATTTAGAGTTAGAATTGGATAGATCTATTAGTACATAACATTATTCCAAAGAAAAATGAATAGTTTGTCATTTTTAAAGCATTTAAACACCATTTAAGAATTCTCCCATATTATAAATGGGAGAATTCTCCCATGGGAGAATTCTCCCATTTCTGAATATGGGATTTCTCCCATGGGAGAATTCTCCTATTTCTGTATATGGGATTTCTCCCATGGGAGAATTCTCCCATTCTGAAAATGGGAATTCCTAATATAATTAGATTTTGCATATTTTATTGAGAATTTCTAAGGAAACTGTTATTTAATGACTAGATATCGCCGTGTTTTACTATTTGACTGTATTTTATGAGTAAATTACGCTGCATAGTTGAAAACAGTTCGACAGCCTTCTTTTTAAACTAAAATGATTTTATAAAATCAAATATAGCAAAAAAAACATTGTTTTAGATAGTTGAATATATTCTACGTACGTTACTCAAAAGCTGTGTTTGATACATTTAGAAATCGATAAATGGATACCTTTTCTTTTTCATTTATAGTTGACACTTTTTTAGTAAAATCATGTATGTATTGTTTTCGTGTTAGATAGTTGACTGGAAAAATTGTTAGTTGAATCAGTGACTAAAAACTTTTTCAGCAGTGTTTTGAACATTCCATCTGCTCTCCGAACGGGGCATACATACGTTTGCAGAGTTTGTTCAAAAAATGATTTCTACCACTATTATCACAGGCTGATTCCTAACCATGTCGGGCAGTTGTCAGTCACTGCTACCACGCAACCCCGCCCCCTAAAAAACCAACGCTCAACAAAAAACTAATATTTTCAAAAATAAAAGACAGAGTTTACTAAATCATACTGTAAAGTTGTAAACTAAATATTCATAGGCGGATCTAGCAGGGCAGGGCAGGGTGATTGAACTAATGGACAGTATCAACCTGTCCCGTGCATCAACCCACCCATGGAGTCTCCCTTAATATCATATTTTACGATTGATAGAAAAAAATGGCATACACCGGGTCCGGTCCCCCTGGATTCACTTGTGTTTTTATTGATATTAGTTTACGGTTTACTTTATTATTGAAACATTATAAAAAAAGTTTGTTTTACATGTTTGCATCTTAACAACAACGATCGTAGGAACAAATTAGTAATTGTTTTAGTAACTTTAATTCCCGAAGTAAAAACTCTGGAATGTTGTTTTTCATGTCAAATTTCGTCAATTAATAGATCTACAATCAAATGGATCTAGCATCCCTAGCGATGATACAAGAGTGTTAAGAAAGGATTAAAAATACCCTAACAATACTAGTTTACGAAGTATACGCAGTTACTATTAAAATAATTTAGAAAAGTAAGCACGAAAATGCCAAAAAAGTGTAAGTTCAATCTAACTTATAAAAGAACTTTGTGCATACTTTGGGAGTAAGTGTTGAAGTCCTCAACCGCGGCACAGGCCTGGACTTATAAAGTGCTCCCTGTGCAGCAAGTGCTTCACATTTAAGTAGCAGTGTGACCGCAAACGTCGCGAAATCCGTCGTGTGACCATTAGCCGAGTACAGACTGCTACGCCGTCGCGCTAACGGTTCCACACTGCATCAGCACAGCGCTCTATTGCGCTTAAGTAGGCTAAAACGGCAAATACGGCCCATTAAACAACATGATACACTTAAATATACATAAATACATATTATAATAACATTGTATGGATGATTTCTAGGGGTGTAACAATACGGTAAAACCCGTATTGCAATATGTTGCAATACACGAAACCCGTATTGCAATATATTGCAGTACATAATTATTGTTCTTTGCGCATACATGCATTGCAAGAATTAATGCACGTGCATCGTTATTATTTGATCAACATTGTAGACGTAGATATTTTTATTTTCAAATGATCTACACGTATTATGCAAATGTTTGAATAAGTTAGAAAAAAGGTTTTGAATGGACTTTTTAAAAGATAATTATTTTGTGACTTAACGAAAAATATTTCAAGTTTCCGAACACATTTTAACATTATTCAAACAGTTAAATTTCAGACTGATAAAAACAATCAGTATGGAACATAACTAGAAAAACCGGTTCAGAGAAAAACGAACCGGTTAAAAACCGTCAGAAGTCGTATTGCAATATTAACCGGTATATCGGTTAACCGTTACACCCCTAATGATTTCTAATGTTTATGTCCTCATACACTATAGAAATAAGTAAAATACTAAAATGTCCGCAGATTAAAATGTTGATTTGTCTAATAGAACGAGCGTTGTTAATAGCAACGAACCGGAAACGGGATTAATAAGTATGGCAGGTTGTTTAACATGTGACATTTCTCGCTGGAAAATCGTTAATATCACGGTAAATAATTGGAATAAATTACTGAAACTTGGCAGAAATGTGAATTAACATACATATTACTGACTTAAACCGATGAAACCATGCTGAATTAACTGTTACATTTAAAAAATGGATACAAACAGTTGTTTACATGAACAAACGTAATGACAAATGCCGGATTGGAGGTTTGACAAATAAGCCTAGTGAAATCGGAAATGATCTGAAATATCTTGGTGAAATTCATAGACCAGACATGATGCATTGTAATGATTATCCTAGTGCACCTGTCCAGATCTATGGATGAAGCCAATGTTATCTACAATCTATATAGACTAAGTTTAACATAGAAATAAGCCTTGCAGTTACAAGATACAGTTAACCTACGATAGAGTGAAACCTGACCGGACCATGAAGGTAAATTAATTATTACAGTTAAAAAGTTTAATGTCATATTATTTCAATATATTCTATTCTGGATGTGTTATTTTGTCTAAAAGGTGAGGATGATTTACATTGAAACTCATTATACTCATTGGCATCTATTTCTGCGTTAAATCCAGTTCCGCGTTATTTTCACTTTTCGGTAATTTCTATTGAAGCCACACCTACACGTAAATAAAAGTGACCTACTTTTCGCACAGAGATATTTTGCCAGATTTTGCTGAATGAACCACTCAGGCGCGCATGCAACTGTCTTTAGATGCCTCCTTTGTGAAAAAGAAGAGTACAGTAAAACTCGGATATAACATACTCGGTTATAACATACACTCGGTTACAACATACCAATTTTTCTGGCCCGTTTTTCATCCTTATATATAATATACTTAGTATTCTATATGGATATAACATACCTCGGTTATAACATACATTATTTCTATGGCCCAGTGAGTATGTTATATCCTAGTTTTACTGTAATACAAACAAAAAATAACAGACCTGTACGATTGTTTGAGTAAATAATCCAGTTATTGTTAACTTTTTTACATAACTTTTGCTATGATTGTGTGCTGACTGAATTCATGAAAAATTTTGAACAGTTAATTTATTATGACAGTATGGTACAGACTAATTATACCGCACATCCAGATTTACTTCCCTTACGTAATGGTGGTTGTCACATGACTTGAATATTGCCGTTAAATGGAAAATTGTAAACATTTGATGTAATTTCTCTTTGCTACTCTAAAAATGAAAGATTGGTGGATGTATTGAGCAGAAAAGAAATGTAAGAGACTTTGTATCATAATTTTTATTATAGCGCATAGTAATGCAGAAATAGATGCAAACAGGGTAACAGTCATGAACATGATGAACATACTTTTGGGGATAGAATCTAGTTTTGCGGACCCAGCTAATGCGCATGCTAGGATATAGCGTTGTTTACAAAGTTTGGACCCCATTATTTTTTACCAATGCAGTTTTTTTATTCATTGAATTATTTTCAACAACTATTTTAATATGCTTTTTTGTTATCCATTTTTATTATCAGTGGGGTGCTGGGCGGCAGCCCCCATAATAACAGAAAATAAGTGGCATTTACCTTCGAGCGTCTGCTCATAGAAACAGCGCACGCATATTTGTATTTACTTCCAGGGTCCGAATTTGCCAGTATTGGACAATATATAGCCCTTTTTCTATCATGTTTTGGTACTGAAAATGTCCGAAAATTGATTTTATTATTAAACATAAACAGCCACTAAACCAAAAATTATAAGTTTATTATGCATGATTTTAATATTTTATTATATGAACCAAAATCACTTAAACCGTTGCAATGTATGGTCATATATTTTAGGAAATCCCAAATGAAACACATGAGTAAATGTTTCAATTATACAATTGATGATTAATCGAAAAGCTTTGTTAGTTAATTTCCGATGATCCATTATGATTTTTTTTTGTATTTCTACTTTTATCTTTTGTAAAGTTCTTTTCAATATTTTCTAACATGTTCCAAGTATCACATATAACATATAATATAATAGTTTAAACAACACCAAAATTCTAATAGTTTTCTTAATGTAAACTCTCTTTCAAAGTATCATATCTATATGTTCTCTATAATCAGTATTGTATAATTAATTTTATAAGAAATATATTGGGAGGGGGGGGGTCAATAAAAATTATCCAATGAAATTAATCAACTTTGAAGAATAATACTTTGGGTTATCAATTAATCATGTAGTTACTGTTAATTTGGGACATCTATAAATACAGATGTCATGATGGCATATTTTATCTAACAATAGACAAAGCCAGAAGGTATTTTCAACTTAAATCATGTTGATAAGATATATTATATCGACTTGATAAGGTAATATGTTTAAACAATTAAATTATATTAAGAAAGAATAAATAGAAATATAGTTCGTAAAGAAATAAAGTTTAGAATTTTTTATGTAAATCCTATACGTTAAGACATATTTACATAGACCCTATATACTATCATTTTCCAGATGACTGATTTTAACCTTGTTACACGTATATAACCCTCTTAATCTTATCAGACTAGATAACAATTTAGACTCAAAAACTATCTTTTAAAGGATGAGGAGTCACATCCTGGGGTCTGCACATAATACATCCAGGTGGAGCGGACGGACCCTAATTAAATCCAAACAAAACAAAAATCAGACTAGATAACATTCACACTAGGGGTCCTGCATTGAAAGGAACAGTTTTGGTAGATATTTTATACACTTTTAGATTTTATTAGGTGCTGATTGGTTGATGTCTATAGTTACGCTATGATATTTAAGGGGGGGGGGTCATATATCTTACTTAAAAAACAAAACTCTGAAAATACAAATTACTTGTACATGTTTTCATAGAGCAGTTTATTATGAAGGCCAATAGATAAAATTATATATTTGAGTCTGAGAGAATCTTTATTATATATGGAGTAATTGAGCACTAAATATTATTTATTAACATTAAATAGGTTTTAGTCTTTAAATACATAACATATTTGTAAATCAATGCCATTTTTACAATTATTATAATACTATTAAATGCATTAAAAGTAGATCTAATGTACCTAATTATGAACTCAAAATGTATTACTAGACTTATGATCAGTGCATTCAAAACCAATATGAACCTAATAGTGATAATAGTTTGTGTATATATTGTTAAATAATCTTCTGGCTTACAACCAAATCAAATGCATAAGAAAATCTGTAATTAACTATCAACTACCCAACTAATATGTTATATCAGTGGTTCCACTACTCTCCATATACATATTTTTATAACTTGGACCAGTGCCAAATAATAGAAAAGTAAGCATCATTTAAACTTTGATATAGACTATATACATGTATAAAGATACAGACTATATCTGGCTAGCAAAGCAAAGATCTGATAAGAGATATTGTTTTGTAAGAATGTATTTTTAATATATTTATATTTTTAGGCTGAAAGAAAACCCTATCAGTCTAATAGGAAAATTATATATTCATGTGTATAATATAGATCTACATGTTCTTATTTTCAATGTATTTACATATATTTGATGAACAAAAACTCAGATAATGACTTTATATATTTATAGCATTTTATACAAATTACATAGCAGACAACTTGTATCTTGTGATATCTCTGGATGATCATAAACATTAGAAATAATCTTAAAATATATTAATGTATTTTCTTATTTTCATTGATAATTCAGTAATTGCTCATAGATGACAATTATTATAATTTCAGTAGATGTAGAAAATTAATTGAATTTCATTTTTGCATTGTCTCATTTTTTTCTTTTGATTTTTTTACAACTACATACATCATTTATATACACATTATTATAAAATGACTAGTATTATGTTTTTGCTTTTTTCAAAATAAGTTTGGTGTAAATCTTAAATGCTGTATATCAAATTGAACAGAATTGTAAATTACTAATAACAAAATCTGCTCAATTAACCAATGAAAGAAGAAGCTGTCAAAATTGTTACTATGGCAACCAGCTGATATCCCAGGTTCAACAGTCTATTTATAGCTATAGATCTTAGATGAGATAAGCAATTAAGACTAATTGTTTAATACAATGTATAGATATACAGACTGTGTAATATAATGTCAGAGAGTAGATCTTATTTATAGATAAAGCAATAGTCTACTCTTATTTTGGCTACTATATTTATTTAACTTATTGTTAGACAAACCCTATGATGATTAGATTGTTAGCCAATATGAGTTTATGAAAAACAGAACTTGTTCTCACAAACTTAGCAGAATATTATACTATTATGTATAATTATTTTTTCTGATGAAACTAGAATAAAGTAAAATGTATACTGATATGTATATAGATAATATTGAATTTGTTCAGTGAATTATAGTGATAATGTCACCTGCAGAGTGTAAATATTGTCTTCATTGGCCTCTCTACAAATATATACTAAATAAAACATTTATTTTTTCTTGTCTGAAACAATAGAAGCACTTGATTGATACACTTATAAACTAAAATATTATCACTGAAATGCCCCTGACACTCCTGGTAATTGAAACGTTTGAAGTACATGGTTTTCCATACAGTAAAAGCTTCTGTAATTCTTCACTTGTTTTTGTATAACATGAATTCCTGTATGCTTCTCCATTAACAACTGAATAGTAGTTCAATTCTTGAATTGGTACACATGAATCACGGTTAGGGTCAGATTGCCACTAGCTCAACAATCCACAGCCTTTATCTTTTTTATTACATTTTATAATTGAATCATTTGACTATTTCATTACCTCAACTTAAATTCTGTTAAATATATTTTGTAAATGTATCATGATTATGTTTTATTAAGGTCCACAGTCACAACAGTGAACTACTGATTTGAATTGATATTTTACAAACCAAATCAGGTTTGTCTTACTTGTGTAACTAGTAGGCTTCTAGTACATTTAAAGGAGAAATTTACAAACATTGCCTTAAGTTAATTCAAGCGCTAGCCAGAATAATCATGCTACTAGTGGGCTAGTTATAGTTAATTCCTGTATCTATGTATGCTAGTCCTGGGGCTAGGCTAGTGGGTTAAGTTGATGGCTGCCATCCTAATTTTTTTCACGCACTAGGTCCATTAATAATGTTATAAAGTTCAAGGCAAAATTATTAGCGATAGTTAGCTTGATCGTATGAATCAAGTAGATTTCACAAGCCTGTATCTATGATTCTAGTCCTGGGGTCAGGCTAGTGGGTTGAGTTGATGACTACCATCTTTAATTTTCTTGAGCAGGTCCATTAATAATGTTATGAAGTTCAAGGCAAAATTATCAGCTAGCTTGATTGTATGAATCAAGTAGATTTCCCAAGCCTGTATCTATGTATGCTAGTCCTGGGGTCAGGCTAGTGGGTTAAGTTGATGACTGCCATCTTAAATTTTCTCAAGTAGGTCCATTGATTATGTTATGAAGTTCAAGGCAAAATTATTAGCTAGCCCGATTGTATGAATAAAGTAGATTTCACAAGCCTGTATCTATGTTAAAGCTTGTCCTGGGGTCAGACTAGTTGGTAAAGTTGATGACTGCTATCTTAAATTATCTCGAGCACTCGATCCATTATTAATGGTATAAAGTTCAAGGCAAAATTATCAGCTAGCTTGATTGTATGATCAAGTAGATTTAACAAGCCTGTATCTATGTATGCTAGTCCTGGGGTCAGGCTAGTGGGTTAAGTTGATGACTGCCATCTTAAATTTTCTCAAGCAGGTCCATTAATTATGTTATGAAGTTCAAGGCAAAATTAATAGCTAGCCTGATTGTATGAATCATGTAGATTTTACAAGCATGTATCTATGTATGCTAGTCCAGGGGTCAGGCTAGTTGGTTAAGTTGTTGACTTCCAACTTAAATTTTTTTAAGCGCTATGTTTTTTACTAATGTTTTTAACTTCAAGACAAAATTATCAGCTAGCCTGATTGTATGAATCAAGTAGATTTCACAAGCCTGTATCTATGTATGCTAGTCTTTGGGTCAGACTAGTTGGTAAACTTGATGCCTGCCATCTTAATTTTTCTTGAGCACTCGATACATTATTAATGTAATGAAGTTCAAGGTAAAATATTAGCTAGCTTGATTGTATGATCAAGTAGACTTCACAAGCCTGTATCTATGTATGCTTGTCCTGGGGTCAGGCTAGTGGGTTAAGTTGATGACTACCATCTTAATTTGTTTCTAACACTAGGTCTATTAATAGTGTTATGAAGTTCAAGGCAAAATTATCAGCAAGCCCAATTGTACTTATCAAGTAGATTTCCCAACAATGTATCTATGTATGCTAGTCCTTGGGTCAGGCTTGTGGGTAAAGTTGATGGCTGTCAACTTAAATTTTTTTGAGCGCCAGGTTTTTATTTCTTTGGGACGTCAATCCTGAACAAATATATCTACAATATTTTAGGCCCTCTCCGATTTTGAAATTGGAAGTGTTTTGAACCATAGCAATGCCATTCTACCTATCACTGAACTGTTCTTTGTGTACAAACATAGTTGGAGCCGGAAATCTCATTTTACTTTTTAAACCCAAACAAATTCAGTGCCTTCAGCGCTTTAATTTATTAATGTTTTTAAGTTCAAGTCAAAATCATTAGCTAGCCTGATTGTATGAATCAAGTAGATTTCACAAGCCTGTATCTATGTATGCTAGTCCTGGGGTCAGGCTAGTGGGTTAAGTTGAAGACTGCCATCTTATTTTTTTTCATGCTCTAGGTCCATTATTAATGTTATGAAAGTCAAGGCAAAATTATTAGCCAGCCTGATTGTATGAATCATGTAGATTTTACAAGCATGTACCTATGTATGCTAGTCCTGGGGTCTGGCTAGTTGGTTAAGTTGATGACTGCCATCTTTAATTTTCTCGAGCACTCGATCAATTATTAATGTTATGAAGTTCAAGGCAAAATTACTAGCTAGCTTGATTGTATGATCAAGTAGATTTCACAAGCCTGTATCTATGAATGCTAGTTCTGGGGTCAGGCTAGTGGGTTAAGTTGATGATTGCCCTTTTTAATTTTCTCAAGCGCTTGATCTATTATTTATGTTATGAAGTTCAAAGCAAAATTTTCAGCTAGCCCGATTGTGTGAATCAAGTAGATTTCACAAGAATTTATCTATGAATGCTAGTCCTGGGGTCAGGCTAGTGGGTTAAGTTGAAGACCACCATTTTTAATTTTCACAAGCACTAGGTCTTTAATTAATGTTTTAAAGTTCAAGGCAAAATTATCAGCTAGCCCAATTGTATTTATCAAGTAGATTTTACAAGCATGTATCTACATTATGTATGCTAGTCCTGGGGTCCGACTAGTTGGTTAAGTTGATGACTGCCATCTTAAATTTTCTCGAGCACTCGGTCCATTATTAATGTTTAAGGCAAAATTATTAGCTAGCCCTTTTGTATGATCAAGTAGACTTTACCAGCCAGTATCTATGTATGCTAGTCCTGGGGTCAGGCTTGATAATGACTTTATATATTTATAGCATTTTATACAAATTACATAGCAGACAACTTGTATCTTGTGATATCTCTGGATGATCATAAACATTAGAAATAATCTTAAAATATATTAATGTATTTTCTTATTTTCATTGATAATTCAGTAATTGCTCATAGATGACAATTATTATAATTTCAGTAGATGTAGAAAATTAATTGAATTTCATTTTTGCATTGTCTCATTTTTTTCTTTTGATTTTTTTACAACTACATACATCATTTATATACACATTATTATAAAATGACTAGTATTATGTTTTTGCTTTTTTCAAAATAAGTTTGGTGTAAATCTTAAATGCTGTATATCAAATTGAACAGAATTGTAAATTACTAATAACAAAATCTGCTCAATTAACCAATGAAAGAAGAAGCTGTCAAAATTGTTACTATGGCAACCAGCTGATATCCCAGGTTCAACAGTCTATTTATAGCTATAGATCTTAGATGAGATAAGCAATTAAGACTAATTGTTTAATACAATGTATAGATATACAGACTGTGTAATATAATGTCAGAGAGTAGATCTTATTTATAGATAAAGCAATAGTCTACTCTTATTTTGGCTACTATATTTATTTAACTTATTGTTAGACAAACCCTATGATGATTAGATTGTTAGCCAATATGAGTTTATGAAAAACAGAACTTGTTCTCACAAACTTAGCAGAATATTATACTATTATGTATAATTATTTTTTCTGATGAAACTAGAATAAAGTAAAATGTATACTGATATGTATATAGATAATATTGAATTTGTTCAGTGAATTATAGTGATAATGTCACCTGCAGAGTGTAAATATTGTCTTCATTGGCCTCTCTACAAATATATACTAAATAAAACATTTATTTTTTCTTGTCTGAAACAATAGAAGCACTTGATTGATACACTTATAAACTAAAATATTATCACTGAAATGCCCCTGACACTCCTGGTAATTGAAACGTTTGAAGTACATGGTTTTCCATACAGTAAAAGCTTCTGTAATTCTTCACTTGTTTTTGTATAACATGAATTCCTGTATGCTTCTCCATTAACAACTGAATAGTAGTTCAATTCTTGAATTGGTACACATGAATCACGGTTAGGGTCAGATTGCCACTAGCTCAACAATCCACAGCCTTTATCTTTTTTATTACATTTTATAATTGAATCATTTGACTATTTCATTACCTCAACTTAAATTCTGTTAAATATATTTTGTAAATGTATCATGATTATGTTTTATTAAGGTCCACAGTCACAACAGTGAACTACTGATTTGAATTGATATTTTACAAACCAAATCAGGTTTGTCTTACTTGTGTAACTAGTAGGCTTCTAGTACATTTAAAGGAGAAATTTACAAACATTGCCTTAAGTTAATTCAAGCGCTAGCCAGAATAATCATGCTACTAGTGGGCTAGTTATAGTTAATTCCTGTATCTATGTATGCTAGTCCTGGGGCTAGGCTAGTGGGTTAAGTTGATGGCTGCCATCCTAATTTTTTTCACGCACTAGGTCCATTAATAATGTTATAAAGTTCAAGGCAAAATTATTAGCGATAGTTAGCTTGATCGTATGAATCAAGTAGATTTCACAAGCCTGTATCTATGATTCTAGTCCTGGGGTCAGGCTAGTGGGTTGAGTTGATGACTACCATCTTTAATTTTCTTGAGCAGGTCCATTAATAATGTTATGAAGTTCAAGGCAAAATTATCAGCTAGCTTGATTGTATGAATCAAGTAGATTTCCCAAGCCTGTATCTATGTATGCTAGTCCTGGGGTCAGGCTAGTGGGTTAAGTTGATGACTGCCATCTTAAATTTTCTCAAGTAGGTCCATTGATTATGTTATGAAGTTCAAGGCAAAATTATTAGCTAGCCCGATTGTATGAATAAAGTAGATTTCACAAGCCTGTATCTATGTTAAAGCTTGTCCTGGGGTCAGACTAGTTGGTAAAGTTGATGACTGCTATCTTAAATTATCTCGAGCACTCGATCCATTATTAATGGTATAAAGTTCAAGGCAAAATTATCAGCTAGCTTGATTGTATGATCAAGTAGATTTAACAAGCCTGTATCTATGTATGCTAGTCCTGGGGTCAGGCTAGTGGGTTAAGTTGATGACTGCCATCTTAAATTTTCTCAAGCAGGTCCATTAATTATGTTATGAAGTTCAAGGCAAAATTAATAGCTAGCCTGATTGTATGAATCATGTAGATTTTACAAGCATGTATCTATGTATGCTAGTCCAGGGGTCAGGCTAGTTGGTTAAGTTGTTGACTTCCAACTTAAATTTTTTTAAGCGCTATGTTTTTTACTAATGTTTTTAACTTCAAGACAAAATTATCAGCTAGCCTGATTGTATGAATCAAGTAGATTTCACAAGCCTGTATCTATGTATGCTAGTCTTTGGGTCAGACTAGTTGGTAAACTTGATGCCTGCCATCTTAATTTTTCTTGAGCACTCGATACATTATTAATGTAATGAAGTTCAAGGTAAAATATTAGCTAGCTTGATTGTATGATCAAGTAGACTTCACAAGCCTGTATCTATGTATGCTTGTCCTGGGGTCAGGCTAGTGGGTTAAGTTGATGACTACCATCTTAATTTGTTTCTAACACTAGGTCTATTAATAGTGTTATGAAGTTCAAGGCAAAATTATCAGCAAGCCCAATTGTACTTATCAAGTAGATTTCCCAACAATGTATCTATGTATGCTAGTCCTTGGGTCAGGCTTGTGGGTAAAGTTGATGGCTGTCAACTTAAATTTTTTTGAGCGCCAGGTTTTTATTTCTTTGGGACGTCAATCCTGAACAAATATATCTACAATATTTTAGGCCCTCTCCGATTTTGAAATTGGAAGTGTTTTGAACCATAGCAATGCCATTCTACCTATCACTGAACTGTTCTTTGTGTACAAACATAGTTGGAGCCGGAAATCTCATTTTACTTTTTAAACCCAAACAAATTCAGTGCCTTCAGCGCTTTAATTTATTAATGTTTTTAAGTTCAAGTCAAAATCATTAGCTAGCCTGATTGTATGAATCAAGTAGATTTCACAAGCCTGTATCTATGTATGCTAGTCCTGGGGTCAGGCTAGTGGGTTAAGTTGAAGACTGCCATCTTATTTTTTTTCATGCTCTAGGTCCATTATTAATGTTATGAAAGTCAAGGCAAAATTATTAGCCAGCCTGATTGTATGAATCATGTAGATTTTACAAGCATGTACCTATGTATGCTAGTCCTGGGGTCTGGCTAGTTGGTTAAGTTGATGACTGCCATCTTTAATTTTCTCGAGCACTCGATCAATTATTAATGTTATGAAGTTCAAGGCAAAATTACTAGCTAGCTTGATTGTATGATCAAGTAGATTTCACAAGCCTGTATCTATGAATGCTAGTTCTGGGGTCAGGCTAGTGGGTTAAGTTGATGATTGCCCTTTTTAATTTTCTCAAGCGCTTGATCTATTATTTATGTTATGAAGTTCAAAGCAAAATTTTCAGCTAGCCCGATTGTGTGAATCAAGTAGATTTCACAAGAATTTATCTATGAATGCTAGTCCTGGGGTCAGGCTAGTGGGTTAAGTTGAAGACCACCATTTTTAATTTTCACAAGCACTAGGTCTTTAATTAATGTTTTAAAGTTCAAGGCAAAATTATCAGCTAGCCCAATTGTATTTATCAAGTAGATTTTACAAGCATGTATCTACATTATGTATGCTAGTCCTGGGGTCCGACTAGTTGGTTAAGTTGATGACTGCCATCTTAAATTTTCTCGAGCACTCGGTCCATTATTAATGTTTAAGGCAAAATTATTAGCTAGCCCTTTTGTATGATCAAGTAGACTTTACCAGCCAGTATCTATGTATGCTAGTCCTGGGGTCAGGCTTGTGGGTTAAGTTGATGACTGCCAACTTTTTTAGAACACTAGGTGTATTTTTAATGTTATGAAGTTCAAGGCAAAAATATCAGCTAGCCCAATTGTATTTATCAAGTAGATTTTACAAGCCTGTATCAATGTATGCTAGTCCTGAAGTCAGGCTAATGGGTTAAGTTGATGAGTGGTATAAGTGATAGAATAATAGTGTTATCTACTCCTTATTTTTTATGAAACTTAAAATCTAGGGAAGTCCGTATTCAAGTTATTGCATTATGCTCTCTACAAAATGTATTCATAGAAGCAGGTTAACAAATTTACATTTATGTAATATATTTACAACCAAAAAAATCATTATAAGTATTGTATTTTTTAAATGAAAACTTCATTTAAGAAATGAAAAAGAATCAACTGTAAGCATTTACTATTTTAGACTTTAAAATCAATCAAAAAATACAAGCCGTCTTTTGAAACTTTAGCCCAATATCAAATTTCCCTTATATCTTTGCAATAGTTTTTCATTGTGAATATTCTACCATTGAAAAAATTGGATTTCTCCCACGAGAGAATTCTCCCATTTTGAAAATGGGATTTCTCCCATGGGAGAATTCTCCCATATGCGATATGGGATTTCTCCCACGGGAGAATTCTCCCATTCTGAAATATGGGATTTCTCCCACGGGAGAATTCTCCCATTCTAAAATATGGGAATTTTTTATTTTTGGACTTTTTAAATATTTTTTTTCACATTCTTGTTAAGAACATCAGTATGATGCCAAATCTGTATTTTTACCTTGTTGTGACCTTTATTAATGGAATAAGAAATGGGAGAATTCTCCCATGGGAGAAAATTCCCACATTCTAAATGGGATTCCCATGGGAGAGCCATTCTCCCATGGGAATTTACTGATTCCCATGGGAATTTTGACTTTTGACTAGAAATTAAACATATTTTTAGTAAAGATCTCTGGATGAAAGTTTACTGGTGTTATGCCCATGTGTAGATCTACATTTATTGAAAATTTGAAATTAATCGGATGAAAAATAAAAAAAGTAAGTTTGCAAGATTTCCGGATTCGCAAACGTATTCCGGACTGTGTTCATAATAAAAAGCTGAGCGAAATATAAAATCTTTGTCTTTTTGCACTCATATTCAATTTTGAAAAAAGTGTTTAAAAATCATTACTGAAATCCAAGGGACGCAACTTCGACTTGTTTGTACTAGCGTCCATAACAACGGTTTAGTAACTAAATTTATGTGTTTACCAGTCTCATTTAAGAACAAAAGTGTTATTCATATACTTTTCTATGTATTTACTATTCACATTCACAACTATAAGGGGAAATCACTCGTTATCAGCATTAGATTCAATTAAATATCATGGGCTAAAAATAGCTCATTGATCTGAATGCATAAACCAAGATGGCAGCCTCCATGAATATGTCAGCAAAGTAAAATTGCTGTACTTTTTTTGGAAAATACGAAGTAAACAGAGGATACTGGAGAATTTATGGACTTGGTGGCTAATATTAAAAGCTTGTTTTAGTCTGTGGAATAAGCAATGAAGCCGACATGAAAGGAGTGAATGACGTCAATACACACAAGTTCAATACTCCCGAGTACACGGCGACTTTGAACTTAGATCAACATGAAATTATGATAACACTGTCTATTTACGTTATGCAGATTGGCTGTATGGTTGACTAGTCTCTCTGTATATAAAGTAAATGGTGTTTGTCACATCATCTAAGAACAATTGAACAAATGGATGTGGTGATTTTGCATGCTATATGTTACTGGGTCAGAATTTAACTTCTACTTTCGGTTTCAAATCAGCATAGATATAACTCCCTGAAATCAGGTAGGCCTGCATGTAGATCTAGATGATTTAAAGTTTTTCACAAAATTTTCATTATAGCTGTAATATTGGTATATTTTGGCATTGAAACCAATTGCTGATGTTCTGTCATACATGTATATAGTTATACAAGTCAAAATCAATGCTTGGGTTTGATATGACAAGTAATTACAAAATTGATTGCCCTAATTTCTAAACTATAACATGTACAGTACATGCAGTTTGTTAGAGGATTGTTAGACCATACATTTGTAAAAACACCTAATAAACATGACAAATTGTCAATTATGCTTCATGTTGCTAACCTTTTTTTGTAAATACACCACATAATCATGACAAATTATCAATATATGCTTCATATTGCTAAACTTGTTAGCAATCTACTTATTATAGCCCAGTTGTAAGTTGTATATTACATTTGATGTTGCAAAGCTGGGCTCATTCTCATAAACAACTGCCTTGGACAATTTTCCAGAACTTGCTTGTACCAAATTGATGTAGGATGCAAAAATAAATATTCAATAGGAAGAAAAGTTGCTTATAAATATAACAAAATAAAAACTCTAAATATAGACTTCATGTACAGCCCTGCTAGTCTGCAAATATGCTGCAATGAATAGATTGTATTTGGAGCCATGGCGAATGACAATTTTCTTTTAATCTGATTTCACCTACTTGTACCTAATGTTTTTAAAAATGTACTATTTGTAACTTAATCAAATACAAAAACTGACAAATAGTAGAGGAATGAAAATAATTGCTTTTCCTTGAGCAAAACAAATGATTCAAACAAGTTTGTCAAAACCCCTACAAAAATGATAAAATCTGGTATTTACACAATGAGTATTTTATACACTAATTTTGTTATGTACAAGATTTAGACACAAATCTGACTTAAATATAGAAGAATTTTGTAATGTTTTGTACATCTTGATGTACAGTTTTACTTTAATAACAAGGTATACTTCATATTCAATCCTTTTGTGTTTGCAGTTCACTATTTGTATTCACTGATTTGGACAATTTCAATAATATACCTTCTTTGTTTCACACTTATACATGTTTAGAGCTATATGATTAACTATATGTTGCAAATGATCAAACATAAAAGTCTATCTGTGCTCTCATAAGAAGCCATATGAAGTAATATGTCTTAACATATGACTGCAGCTTGATAATTGCCTCATGAAAAATTAATATTTTGCATGGACATCCTGCAAGTGTTTGATATTTTTTTCATTTCACAGTAAAAAGTGAAAATCATTTTCACTTGCTGTTTTGTACCAAATTGGTGCTCTGTACAAGGAATGACATTATAGATAGTCCAACAGTACTGGTTTCATTCAGTATTATCATAAAAGATAACATCTATGTGAGGACTCTTTGTGATGATTTGACTTTTTGTACATTTTGTATCATTGTTGAACACAATGTGAGCTAAGTGATTCTGTAATCACATTTTTTTCAACAATTAAAATGAAATCACTGCTGGATTCTATTCACTACTACCTAGACTATATATTGTATCAAATGCTGAATCTGCTTTAATATGATGAAGGCATAACTGTCTTAACTAAGAAAAAGTAAAGGAATTACTGTATATCTTTTCTATATGATTTTTTCTTTATTTCAACTTGTTCATATTATGCCATCCAATTCTCACAAAATGCGATGCAATTTGTAGAAAATATTTAAAAACCTTGATATACTATTAATAAGAGTGAACCTTACATTCCTAAAAGCTTGGAAGCTAAATATCTTATTCAGTTTTCCTGACCTGAACTCTATTGTATCTTGTTATCCTATTAGGATTTGATTAACACTTTTTTGGACATTTTGAACATTTTTATATGAGAAATTAATACAAATTTAATTTTATTTTGATCTGATCATTTTAATTTCTATGAAATAATTGGTAAAAAATCAGGTTTCATAATCTAGAAAGGTGCATTTCAAATTATTATATTTTCATTTTCTGTAACAATAGCAACCACAGCTTTCAATAGAAAAGAATAGCCTTTGATTGTTGTCTTTATACTGTGCACATCTTGCATACCAAATTTCATTAATTTAGCAGTATTGTAGCAATGACTGAATCTCATTTTAGAACTATATTTACTAATGATGTTTTCATGGCAACCACTCATAAAAAAGATAGATAATGTGATGTAATGATTGCAAAATGATACTATGTAGTAATTAAGCACTGTTCACTTCAATACTGTTTTTTTTTATTTTGGCCTATTTGCATGATACATCTTCTCTGACAGATTTATGTAACTTTTTGTAATGCTCAAAAACTGGGATAATTGTTGCCTTAGAAACCACCTAAGCAACGAGTAACTAAGTCAGTGCTAATGTATTATTTTTTCTGTTTCAATTCATTTAAGTGGTAAATGTAATAAAATTTAGAATCAAAACTATTTAAATACTATATATCTTTGAATATCATAATTTTAGTAAAAGTGATAAAGTTTCCATGGCAACGAGAAACCTATCGACTTAAATATATTCATTAAAATGAATTTACTCAATTATAAATGGGATAACCAGAACATTAAAAACAAGGCATGCATTTAAAATCCAAACTTTAACTTCAAGCTTTACATTCTTAGAGATAGTATAGCATTCTATTTTAAACATGCTATTTCTTGGTATAGAATACATTTATTTTGTTTCCATGGTAATAAATAATGCAATAAATGAGGTCAGAGTGTTGTGTTGTTAATTTTATATAATTACATCAACATAATGTTTGAATATGGTTTCTTTAGAATTGCAAAAAGACTTGTTTTTCAAAAAATAAAAGATTTTCAATTTCTGAAATTGATTACCATGGCAACCAAATACTAACAACTCAAAAAGAAAGTGCTTCCCTCATGTGACAATATCTGACTATAAAACTATCAATTTTGAAAATCAGTTTGAAGGGATATCAATATTTTCAAATTATGCCATTTATTTTGTTCCGTTGCCATGGTAACAGACTTCACAGAATTCACTTAAAAATGTTAATTCTGGGTAACGTATTCATTTCCCTATCATATGACATAATTTGAACCACTTTGGCAACAGGGCCAAATTTGGGGGTAAACGCACCTACTGCTGACATCAACAGTGAAAACCCTCATATTTCATAATTTTCTTGTAAATAAACTTTTGAATGCATTCTTTTAAAATCAAATTTTGTCAAACAAGTAAATCTGTGAGCTAATGCTCACTAGTGATACCCCCGCAAAAATCTAAAAATATGCGACAAACAGGAAGTAGATGAGCAAGGAGCATGAAATCGCTTTACACCACATGGGACTATGGTATGAAGCAATATGCAAAGTATTAGGCTGCTGCATGTTATAGTTGCTGAGAAAACTGCGACAGAAATTTTGTAACAGTCGGACGGACGCACGCAAGGGTAAAACAGTATACCCCCCTCTTCTTCGAAGCGGGGGTATAATAACTTTTATAAATTTTTTTTTCAATATTTCCAAAATTTCCCAGCCCTTGAAAGTTTCCGAAAATTACCAGGTAAATTTCCAAAATTACCGGAAAGTTTCCCAGCCTTTGCAACACTAGTATGTGATCATAACTGGCATTTTCCTTCTCAAATCCAAAAATTCAGAATTTTTCTTTAAATACATAACATACTTCCCATAGACATGCAATGCAAATTTTGAAGCCAAAAAGAGACTTTTGTTAAATGGGTATGTTCCATAATCAGAACAGCCATATAACAGTAGATACAAATAATAGCTAAATATGAGGCCCGGATAGAAATTTTATTTGATAACAAAGTACAGTATAGATAGAAAGCGAAAACTACTTGTTTTCGCGAAAACAACTTTTTTTACGAAAACAACCTGTTAAATTAATATTATACGTTATTTCAAACAAAACTTAGTATTTTGTGAATGCATTTAAAAACACAGTCCAGAATACGTTTGCGAATCCGGAAATCTTGCAAACTTTTTTTATTTTTCATCTGATTTATCTCAAATTTTCAATAAATGTAGATCTACATATGGGCATAACACCAGTAAACCTTCATCCAGATATCTTTAATAGAAATATGTTTAATTTTAAGTCAAAATTCCCATTGGAATCGGCAAATTCCCATGGGAGAATTGCTCTCCCATGGGATTGTAAATGGGAAAATTCCCATTTTTTCAAACTCATCCAAACTAACATTTAGAGATAGAATTGGATAGATCTATTTGTACATAACATGATTCTATAGAAAAAATGAATAGTTTGTCACTTTTAAAGCATTTAAACACCATTTAACAATTCTCCCATATTAGAAATGGGAGAATTCTCCCATTTCTGTATATGGGATTTCTCCCATGTGAGAATTCTCCCATTTTATAAATGGGATTTCTCCCATGTGAGAATTCTCCCATTCTGAAAATGGGATTTCCTAATATATTAGATTTAGCATATTTTATGAAGAATTTCTAAGGGAACTGTTATTTGATGACTAGATATTGTCGTTTTTTTACAATTTGACTGTATTTTATGAGTAAATTACGCTGCATAGTTGAAAAAAGTTCTATGGCCTTTTTATATACTAGAATGATTTTATAAAATCAAATATAGCAAAATACATTGTTTCAGATAGTTGAAAATACCCTACATTACTCAAAAGCTGTGTTTGATACATCATTTTAGATATCGACAAATGGATGCCTTTTCTTTTTCATTCAAAGTTGACACTTTCTTAGTAAGAGCATGACTGTATTGTTTTCGTGTTAGATAATTGACTGGAAAAATGGTTAGTTGAATCGGTGGCTAAAACCTTTTTCAGTTGTGTTTTATACATTCCATCTGATTCCCGAATGGGGCATAATACTTTAGCAGTTTGTTCAAGATTTGATTTCTACCACTAGTCTAATCTCCCTTGCTGATTCTTAGCCATGTCGGGCAGTTGTCAGTCACTGACTCAGTTACTCAGTTAAATCCAAACATTCCAGAAAAAATGAGTACATGGGTTGACTGACAGATAAGATGCGACTTATACAATGTGTTGCTACGACGCAACCCCGCCCCCTAAAAAACCAACGGTCCACCAAAAAGAATAATGATATCGAAAATAAAAAGCAGACTTTACTAGATCATACTGTAAATCATATCTTCATAGGCAAATCTAGCAGGGCAGGGCAGGGGGATTGAATTAATGGTCTGTATCAACCTGCCTCATGCATCAACCCACCCTGTGGAGTTTCCCCTTAATATCAAATTTCACGATCGATAGAAAAAGACTTGGCATTAGTTCAATCCCCTTACTAAAAAATAATTTAGAAAAGTAAGCTTGCACGAAAATGCCAAAAAAGTTAATTTCAAACTAAATAAGAACAATATGCATAGATTCTACTTAGGGAGTAAGTGCTGAAGTCCTCGACCGCGGCACAGGCCTGGACTTATATAGTGCTCCCTGTGCAGCAAGTGCTACACAGTAGCAGACCGACAGCAAACGTCGCGAAAACGCAGCAGTGCTACAAATATTGCATTACAGACTGCTACGCCGTCGCGCTAACGGTCCCATAATGCATCAGCACTGCGCTCTATTTCGCAAAAGTAAAACCGCAAATACGGCCCATTAAACAACAAAATATACTAAAATACATAAATAAATATTATAATAACATTGTATGGATGATTTCAAATGTTTATACATCCTTATACATGGTGAAATCAGTTAAGTACTAAAATGTCCGTAGATTAAAAATGTAGATCCGTCTAATAGAACGAGCGTAGTTAAAAGCAACGAACCGGAAACAGTATTAATAAGTGAAATGGACGGTTGTTCAACATGTGACATTTCTCGCTTGAAAATCGTTAATATCACAGTAAATAATTGGAATAAATTACTGAAACTTGGCAGAAATGTGAATTAAGATACATATTACTGATTTAAACTAACGAAATTATGCGTGAAAAACTGTCACAGTCAAGCAATGGATACAAACAGTTGTTTACATGAACAAACGATATGACAAATGCCGGACTGGAGGTTGACAAATAAGCCATATGAAATCAGGAATGATTTGAAATATCTTGGTGAAATTCATAGACCAGACATGATGCATTGTAATGATTATCTTAGTGCACCTGTCGAGATCTATGGGTGAAGCCAATGTTATCTACAAACTAAATAGACTACGTTAAACATAGAAATAAGCCTTACAGTTACAACTTACAGGATACAGTTAACATATGATAGAGTGAAACCTGACGGGACCATGAAGGTAAATTAATTATTATAGTTAAATAGTTTAATGTCTGACCATTTCAATTTATTCTATTCTGGATGTGTTATTTTGTCTAAAAATTGAGGATGATTTACATTGAAACTCATCAACAGTCATGAACATGATGAACATGCAGTGAACTTGACAGTTCCGGGTCATCAACATTTCTGGGTCACTTTTATAATAGTACAGATGATTCCTTGATAATGCAATATTTTGATTATACGATAAATAAGTCATGTACACTAACTACTTAGCTACTGTGACACAAACTTTCCATGTTAACTTTTCTCTACCGGAAGTCAAAGTCGTAAAACACTAGAAGCAGCGTTTTTTCCAACCAATTCGAAAGTATGTGAACGTTTCGTCCATGTTATCTAAAAAACAGCGATTTATATCTACAATTTCGATAAAATAAGTCCTTATTACACATCATTTTGCTATAATTTTATCCGTGATCACGATTTAACTCATAGATTTGTTTCATCTAATTACTGCATGACAATTATCATCATGCAGACAATTTGACCTGGTAAGCACATGACAATTTCGAGTCAAAACTTAACCCGTATTATATACAATCATTTATTTCAATTAAAAAGAATATTTTTTTAACATTTAAAATTGATTTCATACATAATTTTATTTAATATGTAAGAAATTTGTCAATCTAATACAATTATGATACTTGTTTCTTTTTGCAATAGGTAATTGCAAGTGACATGATTAGATCTTTCAATACAAGTTTAATTTTGTTTAACTTGGAAGAAAATAAGAGATAAAGTCTTTATTGACAAAAAGTCAGCGGTTTTATTGAACTTAACCCTGTTGAGACCACTCCGGATTAAAGAGACAAGCATCTGTCACGTGACCCGGAATTGGCAAGTGCGACCCATAACTATCAAGTTTGCAACATGCAATTTCGAAAATGTTTTAGAAAATTACAGGCAAATAACAACCATTAATTTATAATATAGCATGGTAACGTGGAAGTATTTGTTTATGAATTTATGAAGATTTGATTCCCACCACTTCTATTTTGAAGAGACACACATCATTTGTTTTGTTACTGACCCAGAACACAAAAATTATAAGTTTATTATGCATGATTTTAATATCCTATTATATGAAACAAAATCACTTAAACCATTGCAATGTATGGTCATATATTTTCGGAAATCCCAAATGAAAACCGAGTAAATGTTTAGATTATATTATCAATGATTGATCGAAAAGGCTTGTTTGATAATTTCTGATGATCAATTATGATTTTTTTTCGATTTTTGAAACCCTTACTCTTTCTGTATTTTCACTTTTATCATTTGTAAAGTTCTTTTCAGTATCTTCTAACAAGTTCCAAGTATCACATTTAACATAAAATAAAAATTCTAATAGTTTAAACAACACAAAAATTTTAATAGTTTTCTCCCTTTCAAAGTATCATATCTTTATGTTCTCTATTTGGGGCAGGGGCAATATAAATTATCCAATGAAATTAATCAACTTAGAAGAATAATACTTTGGGTTATCAATTAATCATGTAGTAAATGTTAATTTGTGACAGTTATCAATACAGATGTCATGATGGCATATTTTATCTAACAATAGACAAAGCCAGAAGGTATTTTCAACTAAGATTATATTGATAAGATATCTTATATTGACTTGATATGGTAATTTGTTTAAACAATTAAATTCTATTAAGAAAGAATATATATAAAAAAATAGTTTGTAAAGAAATAAACTTAAAGTTAAGAATTTTTTATAAAAATTATAAATCCTAAAAGTAAAGACATATTTATATATTTCCTAATTTTCTCTATCATTTTCCAAATGTCCGATTTTTGTGTAAAAGCCTTGTTACATATATATAACCCTCTTATCTGACTAGATATCATTCACACTAGGGTCCTCCATTGTAAGGGACAGTTTTGTTAGATATTATATACACTGTTAGTTTTTACTGGGTGCTGATTGGCTGAGGTCTATAGCTACACTATAATATCTAAGGGAGGGATTCTATATTTTACTTAAAAATCAAAACTTTGAAAATACAAATTACATGTACATGTTTTCATAGAGCAGTTAACTATGAAAGCCTATAGATATATATCTAAGTCAGGAAAGAATCTTTATAAATTATGGGAGTAGTTGGGCACTATCTAAAATATTCTTTGTTAACATTATTTATGTTTTGGTCTTTAAATATATTACATATTTGTAAATCAATGTTATTTTTACAATTATGCATTAAAAGTAGATCTAATGTATCTAATTATAAACCCAAAATTTGTCACTAGACTTAAGATCAGTGCATTTAAAGCCAAAAACTAATGCATTATGAACCTAATAAAGATAATATTTTGTGTATATAATGTCAAATAAACATCTGGCTAACAACTAAATCAAATGCATAAGAAAATTATTATCTGCAATTTACTTAAGCAACTACCCATCTAATATGTTATATCAGTGGTAAAAGTCCCCTACTCTTCATTATGTATTTTTATATCTTGGACAAGTGCCAAATAATAGAAAAGAACACACTGTATATAGCTTAACAGTAAGCATCATAGATATAGACTATCATATGCATGATTGTATTAGTTACATGTATTAAGATACAGACTATAATATGACTAGCATAGAAAAGATCTGATAAGAGATATTATTTTATAAGAATGTGTTCATTGTAGAAACATTCATCTAATGGCTGTAGGAAAAACCTACCAGTCTAATAGGAAATTTATTTATTTTTGTATATAAACATGTATATTATATTCAATGTACATTGTATGTAATTGATAAACAAATAACAGAAAATGACTTATTTTAAGCATTTTTTTTAAATTAAACAGCAGACAACTAGTATCTCATGATATCTGAATATGATCATAAATATTATAGAAATGTTCTTAAAAATATATTCATGTATTTTCTTATTTTCATAAATATTCAGTAATTGCTCATAGATGACTATTATAATTTCAGTAGATGTAGAGAATTAATTGACTTCTTTTATGCATTGTCTCATTTTTTCTGTTGATTTTTTTACAACTACATACAGTATTTATATGCACATTAATATAAAATCACTTGTAATATGTTGTTTTTTTTCAATATATATTGGGTTTAAATTTTAAATGCTGTACATCAAATTGAACAAAATTGTAAATTACTCTTTAAGTCTTATCAATTACATGTAACCAATGTAAGTGGAAGCTGTCAAAATTGTTACTATGGCAACCAGCTGATATCCATGGATCAACAGTCTATATATAGCCACAGATCTTAGATAAGATAAGCAATTAAGACTAATTGTTAAATATACATGGATATACAGACTGTATAATATAATTGTTAGAGAGTAGATCTTATTTAAAGATAAAGCAGTACTAGTCTAAATGTTAGATACAATATTTATTTAACCTTTAGTTAGATGAACCTTATAATGATAAGTGTTAGCAACATGTGATAATGAAAAACTGAACTAGCTTTCACAAACTTAGCAGAATATTATATTATGCTATCTTGTTTAATTTTTTTTCTGATGAACATTAGATTAAATTAAAATATATTCTGATATTTATATAGATACAATTGAATTTGTTCAGTCAACTATAGTTATAATGTCCCTGAAAAGTGTAAATGTTGATTTATTGGCCTCTCAACAAAATATATACTAAATAGAAAACATTCTTTCCTGTATGAAACAATATAAGCACTTGGTTTTATCATAAAATTATATATTATATGTATTATAATTATTATCATGCAATAGATAAATGTAATTCACCCCATCCCAAGGGCTGAGGACAGTAGGGAAAAGAACTGTGACATAGCATTTTAGTTTCCCACACACTGCTTGGCAGGGCATGGTTGACATAAAAATTATAGGCCGGTATAGCGGAGGGGGTCAGGGGGTTTTGTATCCCCCTGAAATTTCTAAATATATACCTGTATATTAGTGTATCTTTTTGAACTGTGAACCATTTGAATTTGCACGAAGCATTTTTGTTCTTAAGCTCAATTTGTTCTCCTTTAGTTTTAACATAGATCTACTGGTTGTGTAGTTTTTATTATAAATATGCTGCATTACTCTGCAAACAGTTTACGGACTATAACCAGTCATTTAGAATTGACAAGTGGGTGGAATTATCGAAAGTCCCATAGAGCAGGGATTTTATGAGAGATTTGCATGATCAAAATTGTAGTCCCTGCTGTTTACTGGGATTAGGAGAGGTGGGTGTTTTAAGTGACTGGTGCATAAGGGGTATCTTAATTAGGGCCGGTGCCAGTATCAGAATACTCGGATATTTGCGATCTTGGCCAGAAAATCCAGTACAAATATTCATCACGTCTGAAATTGTCGGATCGGGATCTATTTTTGAAAAAAAAACATGAAAGAATATTTCAGCTTAATTAACACTGAAAATGAGTCGCATTACATATCAAATTTTAATTTATGTACGGACTGAATTATCTTGAGTCAAAATTTAAATTGTTGCACTTATAAAAAAATTTTATCACTGAAAATGCCCCAAACACGCCTAGTAATTGGAATGTTTGGAGTACATGGTTTTCCATACAATAAAAGCTTCTGTAATTCTTCACTTGTTTTTATAACATGAATTCCTGTATGCTTCTCCATTAACAACTGAATCAAGGTTCGATTTGTAAATTGCTACACATGAATCACAGTTTGGATCCAATCGCTACTAGATCAACGATCCACAGCCCTAATCTTTTTGATATCATTGTATGATTAAATCATTTGTCTATTTTATTACCTCAACTTAAATTATGTTGATTTGGTTAAAAATATCCTAAGATAAAATATGTATTTGGTTTTCAATAATGCCTTAAGTTCTGGGGTCAGACTAGTGGGTAAAGTTGATAACTGCCATCTTAAATTTTCTTAAATACATTGTATGAATATATTTTTTCAAGTTTTTATGAACAAAGTTTGGTGTTAACATTGTATCTTTTGTAATAGTTGTTTTTCTATTGTTTCTGTTTAGTATTAAGTTATATATTTGATGCTTTTGAAAATCGAACAATATTTGTAGTTACATATGATAATATATTTCTTGATTTCACTGAAACAAATTTGCTGGTCTGTGATTAGTTTGTCGCAAGATTTAATGTGCAAATCCTGGAGTCAGGCTAGTGGGTTAGGTTGATGACTGCCATCTTAAATTTTCTCAAGCACGTTATCCATTAATAATGTTATGAGGTTCAAGGCAAAATTATTAGCTAGCCTGATTGTATGAATCAAGTAGATTTCACAAGCCTGTATCTATGTATGCTTGTCCAGAGGTTTGGCTAGTGGGTTAAGTTGGTGACTGCCTTCTTAAATTGTTTTGAGCATTAGGTCCATTAATAATGTTATGAAGTTCAAGGCAAATTTATTAGCTAGCCCGATGTATGAATCAAGTAGATTTTACAAGCCTGTATCTATGTATGCTTGTCCTGGGTCAGGCTAGTGGGTTAAGTAGATGACTTCCATCTTAAATTTTCTTGAGCACTAGGTTCAATAAAAATGTTATGAAGTTCAAGACAAAATTGTTAGCTAATAAGTCCGATTGAATGAATCAAGTAGATTTTACAAGCCTGTATCTATATGTATGCTAGTCCTGTGACCAGGCTAGTGGGTTAAGTTGATGTCTGCTGCCATCTTAAATTTTTTTGAGCACTTGGTCCATTAATAATGTTATGAAGTTCAAGGCAAAATTATTAGCTAGCCCAATGTACTATGAATCAAGTAGATTTTACAAGCCTGCATCCAAGTATGCTAGTCCTGGGGTCAGGCTAGTGGGTTAAGTTGGTGACTGCCATCTTACATTTTCTTGAGCTCTAGGTTCATTGTAAATGTTATGAATCTCAGGGCAAATTTATTAGCTAGCCCGATTGTATGAATCAAGTAGATTTTACATTTAACCTGTATCGATATATATGCTAGTCCTGGAGTCAGGCTATGAATCTCAATGCAAATTTGTTAGCTTAAGTCCAATTGAATGAATTAAGTAGATTTTACAAGCCTGTATCTATGTATGCTTGTCCTGGGGTCAGGCTAGTGGGTTAAGTAGATGACTTCCATCTTAAATTTTCTTGAGCACTTGGTCCAATAATAATGTTATGAAGTTCAAGGCAAAATTGTTAGCTTAAGTCCGATTGAATGAATCAAGTAGATTTCACAAGCCTGTATCTATATGTATGCTAGTCCTCTGGTCAGGCTAGTGGGTTAAGTTGATGTCTGCTGCCATCTTAAATTTTTTTGAGCACTTGGTCCATTTATAATGTTATGTTGTTCAAGGCAAAATTATTAGCTAGCCCAATGTATGAATCAAGTAGATTTTACAAGCCTGCATCCAAATATGCTAGTTCTGGGGTCAGGCTAGTGGGTTAAGTTGGTGACTGCCATCTTAAATTTTTTCGAGCTCTAGGTTCATTGTAAATATTATGAATCTCAGGGCAAAATTATCAGCTAGCCCGATTGTATGAATCAAGTAGATTTCACCGGCCTGTATCTATATATATGCTAATCCTGGAGTCAGGCTAGTGGGTTAAGTTGATTACTGCCATCTTAAATTTTCTCGAGCACTTGGTCCATTATTGATGTTATGAAGTTCAAGGCAAAATTATTATTTAACCCAATTGTATTTATCAAGTAGATTCTACAAGCCTGTATCAATGTATTCTAGTCCTGGAGTTAGGCTAGTGGGTCAAGTTGATGACTGGTATAAAGTAAAAGAATAATAGTCCTTATTTTTTATGAAACTTAAAATTTTGGGAAGCCTGTATTCAAGTATTTGCACCATGCTCATCTACAAATGTATCCATAGAAGCAGGTTAACAAATTTACATTTATGTAATATATTTACAACCAAATAATCATTAAAAGTGTGGTAATTTTTTAAATGAAAACTTCATTAAAGAAAACCCGGGTAGCGCAGTTGGAAGCGCGCCGGGATTTGGAATCTCGTGTCCGAGGGGGTGAGGGTTCGAATCCCACCTGGGGAGGTTATACCCTTCCATGAAAACTTGACAATAATGTCAATTTTCCTCCTTTGATTAGATAATATAGAGAAGTTTCAGGCCTCCGGAAGGGAAGGTGGGTACTGGTTATAGACAATGGTCCAGGAAAGCTAGGTTAGGTGCGCTGGACGCCGTAAAATGACCTAAATTGTGTTGACACGGCGTTAACTCCCATAAATAAATAAGATAAATAAATATATATTCATTTAAGAAATGAAAAAGAATTAACAAAAAGCATTTACTATTTTAGACTTAAAAAATAATTCAAAAGATCTACAAGTCGTCCCAAGAAACTTCAGCTCAGTATCAAATTTCCCTTATATCTCTTGCAATAGTTTTCCATTGTGAATATTCTCCCTTTTAGAAAAATGATTTCTCCCACGGGAGAATTCTCCCATTTTGAAAATGGGATTTCTCCCACGGGAGAATTCTCCCATTTTGGATATGGGATTTCTCCCACGGGAGAATTCTCCCATTCTGAAATATGGGATTTCTCCCACGGGAGAATTCTCCCATTCTTAAAAATGGGAATTTTTTATTTTTGGACTTTTTAAATATTTTTTTTCACATTCTTGTTAAGAACATCAGTATGATGCCAAATATGTATTTTTACCTTGCTGAGACCTTTGTTAATGGAATTAGAAATGGGAGAATTCTCCCATGGAAGAAAATTCCCATTTTCAAAATGGGATTCCCATGGGAGAGCCATTTTCCGATGGGAATTTGCCAATTCCCATGGGAAGTTTGACTTTTGACTTGAAATAAAACATATTTCTAGTAAAGATATCTGGATGAAATTTAACTGGTGTTATGCCCATATGTAGATCTACATTTATTTAAAATTTGAAATTAATCGGATGAAAAGTAAAAAAAGTAAGTTTGCAAGATTTCCGGATTCGCAAACGTATTCCGGACTGTGTTTTGGACCCACCCCTTAACTTTCTTGTATAAAAATGAATATCGCAAAGATTTTTACAAACGTTCAAACTTAGATCTTGTATTCTTTGATAATTTTTGCGCGTCTATTTTTGTAGGAAATGGACCCACCTTTATTTCTTTATTCAAGAATGGATCCTCATAAATAATGTATCTGTTAAAAGCTAGGACAATGCCATTTTCAAAAAAAGTTAGAATAACGAAATCGGATGCTTAGTAAATAATAAGAGTGCATTTGAACACAACTCTGACCTGTGCAAGTGAACACGTGCACATTGTATTTCTATTGAACCATATGTGGGCTTTCATACAATTCTATATGCTTTTTATTCAAATTTTATATATTTTAAACGATCCATTAAACTGGCGTCACACTGTTCCGAAATTGACACCAGATGGACATACGAATATTGAATTTCGAATTTCGCACGAAGATGGCCCCGAAATTGTCCGACAATCAATCAGCACCCGAAACAAGTACGATTCCTACAGAAGGTCACGCGATCGCATCCGATCCACACACGTATCTTCCTGAATTTCATGCGATGGCATCCGATCTACTCACGAAGTCACCTCAAAGACGCAGATTTTTACAAAGTTGTAACACGCAGGACATGCGAGGGCCACACGATGGGTATACGCCATCGTATTGTACGTATGATGTGTTAGAATGTAGTCACAAACGCGTCACGTGACTCCCGGTTCATGGTCCCTGGTTCAACGCTTACGTTTATCAATTCAGAAAATTTACAAAGATTTTAAAGGTTTCTTATTCATATATCATAGACAATGGTCTGCCTCTAATATTCATTATTAGGGTATTTTATTTTGGCTTTTTTATAAGCAGTGCGTCACTTTTTCAGTAATAATTAAGCTAATAAATGTTTTTTCAATTGATCACGATCCGACGATTTCGGACATGACGAATATTCGTACTAGATTTTCTGTTCGGGATCGCGAATATCCGAGTACTCAGATAGATAGGACAGCAATCTCATCAATGAAACATTTTGTGAAGCAAAGTGGCTTGAATTTTATTCTCAGTATAATATGGGATCCGGAAGCGGGCTCGGGAGTGATAATTCTAGATTTGTTTTCACATTTTAGCTAAAGGCTCTATACTTAACAGCGCGAGGCGGAATACCGAAGAATTTAAACTCCCTTTATACCGCAATACTATTTTAATTGATAGAACACTGTAAGAATCAAAATGATGCAGAATATTCGTATACACATAAATAATACATGCGCATGTGTATCGAATATTCACATAACACATAGCATAATGATAGAATGCTTCATTCAGCATCCGAAGAAGAATTTCTGAAAGTCTGTTGTGGCGGAGATTTATTTGTAAAGATCATGAAACGGACATTACTTATGTGAGAGAAAAACTCTTAACATAAAGTGTAGTTTATATACATGTATGTACATTCGCTAGCAACCTCATTATATACGTGCTAATGATGAGTGTATTTTATGATTTTGAAAAAAAGACCCACTTTATTTGAATATTTCAGATTTATAAAGAAAACGGTTTGTCAGCAAGTATGACTTGTTAATTCTATGTTTATAAAACAGGAAAGAAAATATAACTTAAAAGAAAAATAACTTTCAAGCAGTGAACAAAAGCCAGTTTGCGTGATGAAAATTTTGCGTTCTTGACTCCATTGTTCTCAATCCTGTAGATATGGTTGTTTTAACCAGAACAAAAACTTCCATATAGAAACTTTATCTCGCGTGAGATTAAGATCACAAGTTTGTTTGTAAATGTGTGTCATTTTAGACGTAACTAGATAAGGGATGTGACCATTTATTGCAATGTCTTGTTAATAATGCCTTAGTACCTTTCCCAAAAATTTCAAAAATGCCCAAAATGCAAAAGAGTGCACCAAAAAAAATATTTTAAAGTTGTATTGTTCATGCAGATTACCGGATATAGTTGACAATTAAATACAGTGTGAAAATAAAACTTGCAAAACAAAATGGTTTCACGGGCAATGCTATGAAATCATTAATTTCGGAATTTTGTACCAAAACTTCCTCATTTAACGTATTTTATCATATACATTCATAAAATACCAAGTTTTGCTTGAAATAACGTATAATATTAATTTAACAAGTTGTTTTCGTAAAAAAAGTTATTTTCGCGAAAACAAGTTATTTTCGCTATCTATCTATACCCAACAAAGTATAACAGTATATACAAACTCAAATATCATCATCACTGTCGTCTGTAACGTCAAAATCTATACATATTCTACACGTACGATTTTAAAGACGAGCCTCTGCTTTACAATTCAGTAGACCGTCGAGTGTTTATTTAAGCGACAAATTTTCAGTAAACGCACGGGACTTTGTATAAATACACTGGAAGTATAGTAAGATTTCTTTAACCTTACGAAGGTCAAAGTGCATTGAATATTCATGAAGAAGATCCGAATGCGGTGAACAGGTGTGCAATACAATACTAGCAAGCGTTAATTACACTTACTTTGACGCATCTCACTAACTGATATCCTTAGCCCAGTGGTAACGCGTCGGCCGTCAGACCTAAAGGTTTAAGGTTCAAATCCCAGTAGCATAATATTTTTTCAGACTAAAACCTTGCTACGTTTTTTCATCTTATTTATAATATGGTGTCAGTATTACATAAATTATTATAAAGTTTTTCTCCCTCGTGAATCTCGTGCACACAAAAAGTGTATATAAAGACCCAAATTTCTTTAAAGTGTTAGTTAGGTCATCATCTCAGAACGTGTAATAAACCTTCCGAACAACCTCTTTTATAATGGTTTAGCCCATATTTACAAAGGTAAGCGCCGTGACCTTCGTAAGGTGAAAGAAATCTTACTATATGACAATGTTATAATAAGAACAGCTTATTTTACCTCCCGCCGGAATTTTGATAAAAAATTCCAAATATTTTGAATTATACCTTATGGAAAACTTTTTTATTTATTTATTAAAAATTCTGAAAATTTAAATCCTAGAAGGAAAAATTGAACTAAGATAGTATTAAATTTTTTAGCAAAATCGCTGTTATAGTTTAAAAGATATTTACGGCAAATAGGGGTCCAGCATTACCGCAAACGACCTATACACTGTCAGTTTTTACTGGGTGCTGATTGGCTGAGGTCTATAGTTACACTATGATATCTAAGGGAAAACTCTTGACAATACAAATAACATGTACATGTTTTCATAGAGCAGTTTATTATGGAGGCCTAAAAATGTATAAATCTTTATAAATTATGGAGTAGTTTGGCACTATTTTAAATATTATTTTTATTAATGTTTTAGTCTTTAAATACATTACATATTTGTAAATCAATGTCAATTCTACAATTATTATATTTCATTTAAGGCATTAAAAGTAGATCTAATGTACCTAATTATTAACTCATTTTAAAATTATCACTAGATTTATGATCAGTGCATTCAAAACAAATAAACGAATGCATTATGAACCAAATAATGATAATAATTTGTGTATATATTGTCAAATAATCTTCTGGCTTACAACTAAATCAAATGTGTAAGAAAATCTGCAGTTAATTAGCAACTACCCAACTAATATTTTATATCAGTGGTTAAAGTCCACTACTCTCCATATATGGATTTTTAGAACTTGTACCAGTGCCAAATTATAGAAAAGTAAGCATGATTTAAACTTTGATATAGACTATATACATGTATATAGGTACAGACTATATATGGCTAGCATAGCAAAGATCTGATAAGAGATGTTGTTTTGTAAGAATGTGTTTATATGACTATATATGACTAGCATAGAAAAGATCTGATAAGAGATGTTGTTTTGTAAGAATGTGTTTATTATGATACATATACATTTTAAGGGTCAAAGAAAAATCTACCAGTCTAATAGGAAAATTATACATTCATGTCAATAATATACATGTTTATTATTTTCAATACATGTATTTGATAAGCAAAAATACAGAAAATTACTGTATATATTTTAGCATTTTATATGAATTGCACATTGTATTAGTTCAATATATCTATCTCAAGTTCTTAATGTTACCAATGGATGCATATTACTTATAATACATAAAAGCACGGAAGTACTACAAAAGGTATTTTTGCCGTCACATCGTCTCGCGGTGCTCCATTCAAAATCACAATATTGGGACATTGCATTCAATTACCGTGCTTCTGTTTGAGGAAGACAAAGCCAAAACTTATATCTATACCACAAAACTTTAAAGAAAAGTTGATGCTTACCATCGTCTTCCATTACTTTTGCTCAAATCTGAAATCATAGAGTATAAGGCATACATGCTAGTACAACAGACTTGTTTACGCTGCTCATTTAACATCATTACATCTAAAACAAATTAATTAACATAAGTGTATATAAACTATATGGTAGTTTACGGTGATGCAAGATTAATAACGCATATTCGCTGCGCATCTTATTTCCAAAAGCCAGTTTTATTCTCTTTGCAAACACCTCGTATAACAAGGGCGCTACGGTGACTAGTCAGCGTCTTATTTTGAATACGAATAACGTAAGTAGGTTTTCTAGGGTGATTGGAAAATAATAAAACTGGCGTTGGAGTTATGATGTAAGGCAAAAAGGTGTACACGTACACCTCGCGTAGGTATCGCGTATGGAAATCCAACAAGAATTATAAGATTTGTAGGTCTTTAAAACTCTGAGTCGAGGTGGATTTTCACTGTTTATCGCCGCCTCAAACAATTATCAAAATTTGAGCATTTCTTTGTCGACACCGCTTTCCTTAAGCCAATCTAAACATCTAAACGATGCATTTGAGATCACATGATGAAAAAATGGACGTCGAACAGTCAAAATAGGGGTGCGTGTATGGACTCGTCGACGTCATGTTTTGTCGGGTTACCTGTTTGTATTACCAGAAGATATCATTATCAATGTATGAACGCGTACCAGATTCAAGAAAGTTGCAATATAACACCAGAAAATATGCATAACTAATTGTAACATGTTTGTTTCTTTTAAAAACTCGCATATGTTGAAAAAATGCAAACCTATCGTCCCTACATTCGGGCGAATCTAATATTCATTAATCATAAACGTTTTTACTTTATAAACGTGGTAACACCTATAAACGTCGCAACTATAATGCTAAGCATTGCAACCAGCGCTAAATGTCGCAATTGGACTTACACTAAACGTCGCAACGCTGGTGCTAAATAACGCACATATTGTTCGATCATTCCATTTTATCTTTAAATGACATTGTCATTGTTCATTAATCGTAATTAATGTTGAAAATCCGCAAGTTATCAGTTTCCAGTTTCAGACAAAGCAATCAATTTAACATCATTAAAAATGCCCCGCGAACACTAAATTAAATGCAACAGTCACGTACAATTCTGATTTAAAACATTCATAAAATAACCATTCAAAAATTAAGTGATAAATACAATTTATATAGAAAGAACTTACGTAAGCATGAAAAGCTGAATCAAGATTGAAGCAATATAATTATGCGATGCTTTCACAATGAAAATAGGATATATAACGACTAGCGTGCACATGTCAATGTTTTATTTAATTTCTGATAAGAACTAATCTGACATAGTGCACATTTTCCGAAAATTGACTGTACATGTAAGTAGATGATGTAGACAAAACCCCTAGATAGTTTGATAACATATACATGCATGTTTATTTGCGATAGTTTGTACAATTACTGATAATATGTTTGATAATAGTTGTAAATTATGCAAATCTTAAGGACTGTGCGTAGGAGTTAAAATCTATATTCGTTAGATATTTATAATACATTCTATTATTAAATGTGTATAGATCACCTCTTACTAGGACGCACAACCCATCGCAGTAATCGGCGATTTGGTATGCAACAGAATATATTGCAGCGTATGAAGACAACATCGTTGAATGTTTCGTTTTTTGTTACAATCATCACTAAATTGTAAAACAAAAGATGGCTTATAACTACAGGAATATCAATCTATTGATACAAAGTACTTTTTAACCTAAATAGGTATAGATGCATAGGCACACCGTGTACTCTCCTTCCGTTTTCAAAGTCTATATAAAAATGGAAGGTCTAAACACGTAAGGATAAATGTTACACTGCCATCTAAAAAGTTAAATTTAATGTGCATAATTGGTTGGATAGGTAATTTTTTTATTGACTAGACACAAAGAACGTACTATTAACTTGCAAACATTGCCACGTGTTTTCATGTGAACATTTTAACCATAATGCTTAGCGTCTTCGTACGAACGTCAGTAACCGTTTGTGTACAAAACGACTACATAAGGTACACATAAGATACACGTATTGTATTGTGCGTAAAGTTTGACTGCGACCCGACCTTTATGCAAGAACGCTTGAATAATTTCACAGTGACTGAATTCATTGCTTTTGTACTGGTGGCGTAATTGTTATTAAAATATCTTGATTAAACATATCATACGGCATAAGCAGCTTTACTCAATCATAATACACACTTTCGGAAAATCATGGATGTATTACGACGATAATTTTAACAAACACATACAAAGTGAAATTATTCATGTTTTGACAGTTGAGAAAAACGAACAATACGAATGTAGTATTAATGCTCGATTACTCCGTGACCGTGAGGATTATGCATTACGTTAAAATTTAACACATGGACATACTTCTGTAATTTTACAATTGCCTCTGAAGGGTATGATAGGTGTGGTACTTTTTATCGGGATATGTGTAGATGATTATTAGATGCAAATGTGAAGGTCAGATCGTGATCAAACTTTACGCACAATATATCCAAGATTTTTTTGGCGCATAACTTGATCTAAATTTTTAACCAATACATTTTGCTCTCAGACTTGTTTGTCCAATAAAATTCTCTTCCGGTAAAATGAATAAAAGGTATATTACTATTGGTTATCTGTAATAAACAGGTGAGAAACACGAACAGTAGTTGCTGACTATTTACTCTGTGTATAGTGGGTAACACACTATGTTAATTAATTATACATTCGCCGTGGTTTGCTCCTGGCGGTATGACTGAACAGCAAATATGACTATTTATGTTTCATACCAAAATAACCCTGCTGAATATCTTTTTAATGCCTATTGGACCCCTTTTACATTACTAAGAATAAAACAAGTATATGTTTTTGATAAACGTAAATATACTTGTTTGTATTCTTAGAATTGTTAAAATTCAATGCTTTTTCTAAGTCTTTTAATGTTTCCGGTAATTTGTGTAATAATCGCCTCTTACTCCACTACTTGTACAAACGGCGGCCACTTTGGACGCCATTTTTAAGAAATAACATAACCAAACGATGTTTACATATTTTTGTTTACTTTTTTACATACTAACATTTATGTACATGTTATGGACATTCTGGTGCATAAACAATCTTTTCTGGTCATGTATTTTTAAATTTCGTAAGATTTTCTGCCATCTTGGACGCCATATTGAATTCTTAAAATGCTCAAAGGTCACAGGCTGGCATCCATCAATTTTCATATCTACTACATTCAAGCATTCAAAAACACTAAAAACATTTTCTACGCTATTCAAATTCTGCCGGACTAAAATAAAGAATCAGTGATAGGGAGAGACTAGCCGTAGCATTATTTCATGTCTCCACGAATGTATGCCCTGTCCGGGAATCGACTCCATGACAGACCATTTGATCAGTATCGACTAAGTTAGACGTGTGGGTTACGGAGTGAACCAGATGATATGTACGAGATATATGTTGTGTGATGTCCATTGACTTGAGGTCATGATGCGTTTAACCGAATCATGGCTACAGGAATAGGGACAGATGGTGTTTCTGATTACTGTTAGATATGCGAATAAAACCACTACAATTACTACAATATCTTATAAGATACATTTTATTCTAATTACAGCAACATAAATCATCAAATTTATCAATATCAAGGCATGTAAATAAAGTGTAAAGGCACAACATATGGCATGGTGGTTTTCTCTGAACCATGATTATCATGGCTATAAAGGAGAAGATAATGTGGCCTATGTTTTGTTGAAATGAGACCTAATATGGTGCGCATCCTTTGGCACATAGGTTTTAAATGACCATTTCTATAAAAGTTTAAGATAGTGCTTAAATTATGTCTTTATAATTTTCAATGCATAAGAAAGTTTCTTGCGCACAAAAAAGTTTTTCACCAGTTCCTAGTGAGGTCGACACACGTCATCAGCTTTGAAGCTGGCTCAATGTCCTAAATTATGCCAATTTTAATAAAATGATTGAAAAATTATGTTCATTTTTTGAAAGTATTAAAACATTCCATCTTAATATAAAATTCCAAAAGTTAATGATAATGAAAAAACAGCCGAATCAGCTTGGGGTACCATATAAATACTACCATTGTATGAAACACGAGTTTCCAAAGTGGGAGCAGTGGTCCAGTGATTGGACGCCCGCTTAGGGATCGAGAGGTCCCGGGTTCGATCCTTACTTGGGGCACTGCTAATTTCCGTGAGCAAGAAATTAACCTACAATTGTTCCACTCCACCAAGGTGTAAATGGGTACTGAGAGGGATCGCCTGCCTGATGATTTCAGTGATCAGGATATATCGTACAAGATTTCAAAGTCTGCTGAACATGTATACGGATGCAGACTTTAAACCGCACTTTAACTTTTACAAAGGGTTCTATGAATTTGACTTAAAAACAACTGAATACAACACGTACCAATACACACTAAAATACGTTGAGTGATTAAATTTGAAAATAATGTAAACTTATACAATTTCAAATATACATTTTTCAAAATCACAACAAAATATATCATCAAAAGAATGACTAAAAACATGTATAGCGTTAAATTAAAAATCAATCATGTGATTTAGTGTACAATAAAAAACAACCACGTGATTTAATCATAATGCAGTGTCTAATAAAAATAGCTAAACAACATGTAGGTGTTACAAAAATTCATAAAAAAGGAAGTACGCAGTTTTCCTTATCATATATAACATATTCGAAACTTGTTCAAGATTCGCAAACACACTTATTATTAAGCCTTATAGTTCAATAAGCTCTATAGCTCTGTGGTCCTGACAAAAAAATCGTCGTAAGTCAAAAGCGAGAACCATTAATAATTCGCTCATTTTTTAGCTTATCAATTCCAAATATTATAGAATTGTGTATAATAGTGTATACCTTTTGAATATCATAATTTATCATAGTTATGCATACTATCCATCTGAATTTGACCTACTAATGATACTTAATTGACTAACGATAACTATTTTCGTAAGAATTTTTGTGAAAAGGAGCACTGGTTTACAACATAGCAGAGATTAAAGACTTCATAATGTAAAAAAAACCACACGAGGATTGCAAAACTTGCAAAAATCTATTTCAACAAAACGATGTAAGCAAACATATCAGGAACAGCAACAGTGAATAACACAGACACAGACCTTCCACATAGAGGGAGATATTTTAGATTTTCGAACTTTTGTAAGAAGAAAGGAACGCCAGAAACAAATAATGAAAACAAGAACGTGAGGGTCTTCCGCCTAGGAACGGACAGTGGCAAACAAAATTGTGAACTTTAAAATGGGTATAGGGTATGGTTTAGTTTTGTCGGGTTTAACGCCGTAGCAACATAGTGTATTGGTCATATAATGGCGGTCAGTCAATCTACTCACACCTCCTGGAAAGGCTAAATCTCTGGATTTAACTGTTAACCAACTACTAAGCGCATATTTTCGTCAGTGACTGATAACTGTCCTACATAATAAAAATCATTGGTAGGAGGAAGAATCGCCGTAAAAATAATTACATGACCAAACTCCACGAAAGTATGCCCCGCCTTGGAATCGAACCCACGACCCTTGATCAGTAGAGTTGTGTGCTACCAATTGAGCTAGTCGGGCGGCTGTGGGTATTGGGTATATATTGAATGAGATAGATCTCTTGTTTGGTGGTTTTGAGGTTATGAGTTACATACCTTTACTTTATATATGTATTTGAATATTTTGTGGGGACACCAACAGCCTGTGATTTGCATAATTATGTTAATGATGAAAACTGTTAATTTAAACTGTTTACTGATTAAGATTCCTAAAGTTTGGTTCCATTTTCTACATGATGTACATTACTGCTTGGTGTAGTGTATAGAATCGCTATCGTATCAAGTTACCTATCGAGGCACTAGAGTATAGGACACTTGTTGAGAGTACTTGGTTAAACATATGTATTATATGTTGTATGATTATAGAATAAATGCATTGAATAGTATTAGAGACTTGTTGCGTCTATTATTAGTATTATTGTTATATACAGGACACCACAAAGTTGACGACGAGTACGGGGTCGACAATTAAGGCTGAACATTTGGTTTAATTGTTGTGACTAAATTTTGTGAGCTTAATATCCGTGGTGTGGATTAAATTCCGTTGTTTGACGCACTGGACTGGATTTAATTCCATTGAACGCAATATTTAAATCTATTGACATTCATTTGGATTAAATTCCGGAAGCAGAGAAAATGGCAAAGGCCCTTGCTTTGCCTAGTGTTAAACCATTTAAAATAAATGGAGATAGTTCGAGCCTCGCAAGTCGATGGGAAAGATGGCTGAAGTCATTTAATTATTTCGTGGTTGGTACAGGCATTACGGACAAAACTCAGAAGAGAGCATTGTTGCTACATCTTGTAGGACCAGAGGTGCAGAAATTGTTTGAAACCCTGGAGGATGCGGGTGCTGATAATGATTACCATCAAGCTGTTCAAAAGCTGGAAGATTATTTCAAGCCGAAAAAGAACATTTCGTTTGAAAGGCACAAGTTTAATGTTGAAGGATAGAAGAAATCTAAATCTGTGTAGGAATTTTCTACAAGACTCAAACATGTATCTCTTTCATGTGAATTCACCGATACCAACGAAAGGATCCGTGATCAAATTGTAGAAAAATGCCTCTCCACCGCATTTCGTAGATCATTGTCTGAAAAGAATTTGACATTAAAAAAGGTCTTGGAAATGGCTGCTACCTTTGAACAAGTGGACTTAAATGCCAAAGAAATGGAAAATAAGCCAAATGTACACGAGAATCCAACACGACTGACCAAGGAGCTTTACGTGTAAGTCAGAAATATAAGAGACGAAACCTCAGTTCAGCTATGAATATAAATTGTTACAGTTGTGGAAGAAAAGGACATAAAAGTAAAAATCCTTCATGTCCTGCTAAACATGGAAAATGAAACTGCACTGAAAAGGGACATTTTGTTGTTGTATGCAGATCCAAAAAAGTTGATCAAAAGAACGGTCGCAATGGAAAAATGCGTGCTTTGGATCAATCTGATTCAGAGGAAGAATGCAGTGACAATCAAACGTTTACGGTGAAGGATATTTTTGCATCTACAAGAACAATTGTTAAGGTTATAAATTGTCCACTTAACATGATTATTGATTCAGGCGCCACGTGCAACGTAATCGACAAATTAACATGGGAATTTCTGAAGTCCCAATCTATATTTGACTGCTTGTCAAGTCAACGTACGAATAAGAAGATATTCGTGTATGGGTCGAAAGTGTCATGTTAGCTGGAACGTTTAGTGCAAATGTGTCTGGTGACGACAATATCGCAAACAACGTAGAGTTCACAGTGCAAGACTGCAAATGTCAGTCACTGTTAAGTAAACAAACAGGTATAACCCTGGATGTTCTACTAGTGGGTACAAATGTTTAAATGTGGTTACAGACATGGAAAATGCATATCCGACATTGTTTTCTGGTAAAGGGAAGTTGAAAGACTTAAAAAAACTGCAAAAACAGAAGGGCAAATCGTGCAGTGATGCAAAACGAAAAGCGTGTATCTCCGACATAGAGCCAGGAGATATTACTTAAAAAGAAAATATCTAGTAAAACCGATAGAAATTTTGAGATACAATCTTATATAGTTCGTGAGAGATATGGAAAAGCGGTTACAATTGAGAAAAACGGAGTTAAGTGTAAACGCAATATAACAGCCGTTAAGAAAATTCAAGATTAAAATGCTGGAGACAAGACACCGCCTTTGACCACAGGAACCATAAAGATTGATAAAAGTGTAAAAAGGAATATTCAAGCCTTCGCAGATACTCGGATGATTATGTTTGTAAATAAACTCGAGAAGATTAAAACAATCATCAATTAACTAACATTGTGTTTACTTAAGAAACATCATGTTTAAGAAAGTTAAAATCATTAGACATTTCACATATATTTACGAGGATAACCGACAGTGAAAAAACATTATAATTTACTTTTCTGTGGTCTGAATAAACATGAGTATTTGATAAAATAACACTATCTTAGAAACTGAGACTCAAATGACCGATCCACTTGTTTCGTTGTAATTAAATCGTGTTTTTTCTCTTATTTGATAGCTCTTAATTGCCAACAGGGAATGTTTAAATGATTTGGTCGAATTATTTGCTTGAAATTAGAATAATTATGTCTCATACCTGTCTGATGTAAATGTGTCTTTTATAAGATTTTTATAACTACAGATTTCATGTTATATGTTCCAAGAAATTTCATTTTAGCATGAAAATATAAATGATCACATTTATATTAAAAACTTGGGGAGAGATGTTGTGTATAGAACCACTATCGTATCAAGTTACTATCGAGGTACTGGAGAATAGGACACTTGTTGAGAGTACTTGGTTAAAAACATATGTATTATATGTAGTATGATTATAGAATAAATGCGTTATATAGTACTAGAGACTTGTTGCGTCTATTATTAGTATTAATGTTACATACAGGACACCACACTTGGTAAAAACGGGGTATCAAATATAAAAGTGATTGTTATTATGATCTTAATTTTGTAATACAAAAACTATCGTGATAGTATCGCAATTTTTCTTTGACAATTGCAATAGCACTTTAAACATCGCAATAATATCGTAATAGTATTTTTGGCCCCATTAATCACCCCTACGAACTGAATGTACATGAATATATACAAATGTATAGTAAAAAACTACATGGCAAAAACTCAATGAAGCATCAATGTTAACAATATGCATGTAGAAAGTATACAATATATAGCGCATAAAATTGCTGGGGTAAAATTTGAATAACAAATTGCCAAAAATGATCACTTCATTATTACTACCAGAGTGTACATTATAATTATTTAGTAGTACAAAAGTTAAATATATATTACACATTTTAGTATCACAGAAGAAAATAAATATATTTTAGAAATCTATCATATTAAAAATAAACTATTTAAAATACAAAAGGTCAGTTTTGTATGTAATGCAAATGTAAACCGATAGATAAAAATGGAATAAATGAAGTAAGATTTCATATTCATTGTTATTTTAAACATAATTGTATTGGATTTGTTTAAAAATGTTCAACTGGCAGTGATGCAAATATTACCTCCGCTGATTTAAATACTTACATTAAAACTTCTTTATTTATAATGGATAAAATAGATTTCTGTATTTATGTTAGGTGAATATCAAACAAATATAGAATATTAAAATCAGCGAGTTTATATATGCGCCACTTACAGTTGAATACAATTTAACAACAACATTGTATGCGCCATTTATAAAAAAAACTACAACAATGATAATAAAAAATTAAAAAAACTACAATAATGATAAAATGGAATGTCCAGAAGTATGTTTTCCTGAATTCAATATAAACTGATGAATGGTAATTTTCTCTTCAACAAACATTAGTCGTCTAATGTCCTGAAATAAAACAAACTATTCATTTATCTCCTATCCATATTATGTAAACAAAACGTATAACTCGGGTTAGTAGCGCAATTAGTAGTGCGCCTTAATTTCGATTCTAGGATACAGAAAGGAGTACTGGTTCGAATCCGAGGTTATACCCGTCCATGAAAAGTTGAAAATAATGTCAAATTTCCTACATTGATATATGGAGGCGTTTCCGGCCTTGTGGAAGTGTAGGTGAGTTATAGACTCAGGTCAAGGAAAGCTAGATTAGGTGCGCTGGACGCCGTAAAATAACCTGAAAAATGTGTTGACACGGCGGTAAACTCAGTATATAATATAATACCAAAAAAAAAACCCGATAAAATGTGAGTTCAGTATATTATTTTAATCTTTTATAACTAATTAAAATGTCGTATGAGAGCTTTACTTACAATCGACGACGATTTTGTTCTTGTCTTTGAAGATCACATAATCTCTCTGAAGACAACAAAAACACATGTATACATGTATATACAAAGTAAAAATATAACAAGCTTGTGTAGTACGTACAAAATAACATTACATGTTTGTGTCAGCATCAAAATTAAACAAAATCCATTCCTGAGGTAGCGCATTCTTAAAATTAAGTTCATGGGACAAAAATTGAAAAAAACCAACATTTTTATGCGGTGAACTTCGAATATTCGTATTCTTTTTTCAAAAGTCGATGTTTTGTGAAGATCCGAATATTCGAATATTTTTTCTGGCACCAGTAAAAAGTACAGAACACTTATGGTAGGATTGGATATCAACAGTCTTTAAACTTTTTTTTGTTAAATTTATTGATTTCTCCCTCGTTACGGAATTATATCAAGACGTAAAATATATGGGTTGTGGCTAAATGGTTAAACTATTTACATTTACTAACATCGTTTATAAATACATGCGACCTGTAATCAGGTAGTTATATGTCAAAGTAAAATAATTACGCAAAGAATAGTTCATATATAGGTTCAAATTGCACGTGATTACAGTATATGCTTCACATTTTCTTAGTTAGTCTTTAAAATATATCAAGTTTAAAACGTTGCATCACGTAGTAAAACACACTTACGTTACGTTGTTTCATTTGAATCTAGATACACGAAGTCAGAATGGGTTGTCCTAGTAGCTTCACCATCATTCATGACTATAACCATAGCAACACATTGTTTAGGTCATATAACGGCGGTAAGTCAACCGTCCCACCGTTACTGGAAAGGCTAAATCTCTGAATTTAGCAGTTAATCACCAACTAGGAGCATATTTCCATCTGTGATTGAAAACTGCCCTACTTTTTTTTAAAATCAGTGGTAGAAGGAGAAATGACAGTCAGTCATGACTAAAATATACTTAAATAAAAGTAGCATCGGCGTTGTTAAGGTCATAGTTACTGTTACTTTACTATGGCGATGACAACGTTACCTTGACATCCATAGAGTTGTGTTCGTAATTGTTTTATTTGTTCCGATAGTTCTCGTTTGCCAGAAGCAAGATGACTGCATTCTAAAGTACTGTTAGCTAATGAATCTGAAAAGAATGTGATCAAGTTTTGAATGTTAACGATCTACTCATATACTAGAGCATACATGAGTATAATGTTCAGAGCAAATGATTAGTATTGACAGAACAATTTTCGTATGAAAAGTTTACGCAGAAAAATAGCATACCAAAAAAACTAAATAATCAGTTTATTCGTTAAGTACAAGTTAAAATTAAAAGCAATCATTTACAAATAGCCTTGGTTACACAAACCATATTTGATAGGAGTTTGAAACATATTAGTAGCAACAGCAATAACAGACTTTCGACACAGCCAAAAAAGAGGGACTCTTTGATAACCTCTTAGGTTCTTTGTTATTTTTGTAGCTTGTTATTTATAACAAAATTTTAAAAATCTTAAAAAACTCCGTCTTTGTATTTTGGCTGTGTGGTAGGTATTTGTTGTGTATTGATACTGTTTCTGATATATTTGCCGAAACCTGCTTACAATTAGACAAACCATGTTTTACTCATACATATACTTAAACACACAGCTTCTAATGTGAAACTAATGAATGTACAAATGAAAAACCACAGGCTACTCTTAGTATAAATGTACAATCAATAGACTTAATAAACTTGATTTATACATCAAACACATTCGGAACTCCTTGGCCTATCTAATTCTAGTTCTTTGCTTAGCATATGAAGTAAAAACCCAATATTCTTAATGAAACTCCCCACAATGCAATCTTTCCGAGATTATTCATTCAATGAGTTGTTTCGAATTATATAAAACATTTTCTCTATTGACTTAAAAGTGTTAATGTGATGCCTACCTTTTAGCTCGAGATTTTCTCTTCTTAACTCTTCCATAAAACTTTCCTCTGGTAGGGTCTGATGAAAACTGAAACTATCTTCACTCTCCTGATTTAACCTTGATGCATGGATTCGTTGTCTAAACTGTACACAGTAATTGTATGACTCTTTATGATGATTCAGATTATCTAAAATGTATAAATACAAATACATACTCATGGTGCTTTGTATTTATGCATTAACACAACAGTTAAACTTGTTTAGCGACAAAAAATGATCATACTTTATAGTGCTTTATATAAATTACTTACACATCGTTCTCACATTGTTTTCATTTCCCTAAGTATTTACAAAAGTCGACATGACCAAATTACTACATTTTATATTCAGAATTCTTAAATTTTCTTCAGCCGAATATGTTTGTTTGTACCGAATGTATCTACGAAGAACGAACTTTTTTCAGATACTGTTGCTGATGGACAGTTAACACAAATTAAGTATATTGTTTTGTGTACGTTCATTTTTCCACTATGCTTCCAACCGGTACATCCGGTAAACGCAGAGCTCTTTTGGCTGAAAAAAATCTCATCAATTTAAATTCTGAATATCAGCAGCTTTCCGTTATACTCTTTATGAACATCTTTTGCAGGGAAAAAAGGATGCACGGTCTTAAATATAGTCATAGAATCATGTCAACACTGATGCCTTATGAATATACTAAAATTGCACTATTAACTCTTGTTCAATGAAATATAAAACATGATTACCGGCTAAGTGGAAATCACATTGAACTAGATTATCATTAAAAAGCCAACTGAGCGTTGGTTTGAATCACATACATAGATTACCCTATTGCTTAATTGAGAAAAAACCAGTGCAAACTACGTGTAGCTTAAAATGTGAGCCAAAGGAACAGAGAAGCGCGGTATTGAAAATACATAACATGATGAATCAATCACAATCATACCTTGTGCAGTTCGTAGTCGTTCTTCTAAATCTCGCACGTGTTGATCTTGACTAGTACGTTCATCAATTAACGTTTTATGTGCAGCGATCAGTTCATTGTGTCCAGCTGTAATGACAGTTTAGGTTATAACATATTATCTGCTAGTACGAGACAAGGAATAATTACACTAGGTTGTAATGCAATTCACTGTCCTTCAAATGTTTGTTCACACATTTACAATTTACATTGTACTAAAATCATTTTTGATTTTAACCTGGGTCGATAGCGCAGTTGTCAGCGCGCCGGGATTTGGAATTTCGTGCCCTAGTGGGTGCAGATTCGAATCCCACCCGGGGAGGTTATACCCGTCCATGAAAATTTGACAGTAATGTCGATTTTCCTCCATTGGTTAGATGGAACGGTAGGTGAGTAATGGTTATAGACAATGATCCAGGAAAGCTAGGTTAGATGCGCTGGACGCCGTAAAATGGCCTAAATTGTGTTGACACGGCGTTAACTCAAATAAATAGATTTTGCTTTTGACATCAGCTCATTTTTCTTGTGGATATGAAATAACTGAACCATCTTAAACTTTATATTTGTTCATTGAGATACATTGAACATAGCTTTGAATGCTGATAGATAACATGATCTGCAACTCAAAGGATAAAATGGACCAATAAAATTGTCTGTCCATTGCCTTAATAATGTATAAAATAAACAATGAAAATAATGATTCTACAAATTTAAACTTGGAAGTAAAAAAGAAACTATTATCACATATGTATCGGTGTTTATATTACCTGACATATCAGTTAATTGTATATGTTGTCTGGCAATTGTACCATTAAGTTCCTGAATGGTGGAATTTAACTCATCAAGTCTCTGTTCTCCGGTACTACATTCCTCTCTGAGGTTTGAAATTATTCTTTTTAATTGTTGACAACATTCATTACATTTGGAAAGTTCAACTACAATTTGAATAAAGAACTTTTTACAGAGCGTTTACAATTATATGCCTTTTCACAATAAATCTTACAAAAAATTGTTATTGTAAGTCAATTTCATGAATTTTGAAGATTATCATATTCAAAAGGTAAACACTATTCTACATAAAACAATAATATTTGGAATTGATTGGCCAAAAATGACCATATTATGAATGTTTCTTGCTTCTGGTTTACGATATTTATCGTAAGATTTTTGTGAAAAGCACCACTGTAGCAACTATTTATGAAGCTATACAAAGTGGAAGTTAAACGGAATCAAAGGACAAAAATGCTAAACTCTACCGTTTAGGTTGTTTGATAGAAAAAGGAAAGGCTGAAATAACTACGTATATCTTTATGCCTTATCCATTGATCTCACAAATAGTTTTCCAGCTCATTTAAGCCGTTTACGAGTTACTTAAAAGATAAATTGGTTGTTAACCTATCAAGCTTATCATACTACTAACTCAAGTATCGCGGTATTAAGTAATGCTACAGTCCCATAAACATAAAAATAGCCGTGAAGGTACCGTACGAGCGTCGTGCGATCGAGCTTCGCAAGGACTCGTACGAACTCTTGCGTACCCGTACGGACTGTTACGTTTGTATCAAATGAGCCATGGATGCACGTATCAGTTTCAAAGTCAAACCGTGAACACAATCGTTGCTGAGTATGGAATAAACTTGCATATTTTCCAGTTACGGCTCCGTACGGATGTGTTGTTCTGTGTCATTTGCGTTCTGTCAACTTAATACACAAGACTTCCCACGGCCTACGGCTGTCTGCACGTACGGGTCCGCAACATGCCACGGTTTTATGGGACTGAGGCATTAGATAACTGATAAAATCTCGCTCATTTTCTATGTAATATTACTGGAACAAGCATGGCAAAAGGTCACCACATGCATCCTTTAAAGCAGATAAAAAGCATTTTAACTATGGACCAATTTTCTAATTGAAAAAAGTAAACTTAGCAATTTACTGTAAACATTAAAATGAATTTAAACTAAATTGAACTAAGGTAATAAACGAATATCGTCCATTAAAGTCAACAATGATTTTGTACTTCTAATGTTGCCTTGATATATTTAAGACTAAATGGAGTTTGCCTACGTATTGTAGTGATATAGAATATATTGTACTTGTTCGGATGCATTCAACAAGTCACCAATGTATGTTTCTTTGAAAATAAAACAAATACTTTCAAACCATTCTTAAATTGTAATCAACATGAAAGTGACAACACGTTATGTTTCTATCAAAACAAAAACCTCCAATATTTACAAAACATGTAAATGTACCTAATTTATCATTCAGTTGTTCGTGCAGTCGTGCAACAGTAGCATTCAGTTCCTTAACATTAGATTCTAATTCATACACCCTCTTTTGTTTCACTTCACATTCATGTTCAATTCTTGAAACTTTACTTTGTAACCCTTTACAGGTTTCATAAGTTTTGGAAAGTTCCACTGAAAAGTTAAACGAAATGACAAGATTGTAATAACAAACAAGATTGATACGAAAAGCAATCAATTATTTGATAGATCATTTTTTGCTCAAGGTGGTTGTTGTGCATGAACTCATTAAATTTGATATTTCTAAAACTGACGCTGTTTGAATATGTGATGTCTTCAGTCTGTACGGTGAAATGGCGTTTTTCAAATATTGACAAACGGATGGCATACATATGAAAATATGTCAGGTGACGATATATGTGAAATTGATGTTAGTAAATGATGAAAATTTACCCGTGTAAGTACAATAAACTTTTATAACTAGTCTTAGAATGTTTGTTTCTCCTAGTAATTAAGTGAACACTGACTATGATTGTTCTAACAGAGGCGATGAAAGAGCACACTAATAAGCTGGCAATTTACAACACTCAAATTATTTATTTCAATAGCACGCTGTAATGACCAAACATTTCAATACTCTGATATGGATACAAAATATTAAAGAAGTACTTACATTCCAGTCTTCCAGTATTTTCATTTAATGTCACTATTTCAGAACTCTTTGCTTGTAAGGATTCCTTCAACTTAGTTAGTTCTTCATCTTTAGTTTTTAAAGAAATTTCATTTTCATCCTTGACTTTTTGATAGTATGCATGTCCAAGACGAAATTTCTGTAATTCACCTACAAATATTGTAACAGTAATAAAAAGAGCATTATACTAAAATAAACGTATTAATAAATTTTGGCTGTGAAACAATTAGGGACCTTAGTCAGTTATTTCCCCTTGTTTACTTTTCAAATAGGTAGGTCGAATCAGTTGGATTCGTCGGATTTTACCATTTGCCATAATTAATCTTAAATAACGTTTTTGTTAATCATTTATTTTATTTGAAAATCAAGCTAAGTATTGTTAGCGTAAAAAACTATCTAAATTTCATTACTCCTGTTTATAACTTAAGTAACAAGAAAGATATTAGATGAAATATTTTATTATCCTTACCAAAGACTTCAATGATAAAATCCAAGGATTCCAACTGATAGGACCTACTAACCAATTGGATTACTTCAAATTTTATCACGGAAATATAACTGACTAAAGTCCTATCCCTAATTATTGATGTTTTATTCTCGAAGATAACATAACGTTTTCAAAGACCAATACTTTTTATAACTAATGCATTGAACTCTATAGATAAATTGCACGTTGTCTAAAACAATGTCAACATGAATACTAACACTTATGTGTAAAAATACTGTAAATAAAACATTTACAAGTACAAACCCAACCTTTTACAATCATAAAACAAATACAGTCATTATTTTTTAATTTCGTTGATACGTTAAACATTAGAAAGATTAAAAATAAATAACTACATCAAAAATTCTGTTTTACGGCATAATTATATTAACGCTTGAATTTGTGGCCAGCTAAAAAGGTACTTAACAAAATACAATGTAATTATATAAAATTAAACGACTACTGTACAGCATTCTTCTTTGAAATATGGAAACCTCAGATTTCAAAATAAGAGATTCAGCACTTAAATGATATAATAAAATCAATAGCAAACTATAGTCTAAAACAACATGACAAAACTAAGGGCACAATAAGCAAAATCATATTTGCATTAATTCATAAATAAAAATAAACAAAAAACTATTAACTTTGTTATGTCAAAAACATAAAACAATTTGAACAATTAAATGACTATCGAGTAGTCATCGTATACATTAATTTTGTTCAATCAAGGAAAACGTATATGATATTTCAGAGTTACATTTCTCAATTCACAATGCTCTTATAAATTCCATACCAAGAAATTAAAAATAAAAATTGAGAAATGAACTAAAACAGGATCAAGAATCACTACTTCAAAGAATAAAAGAAAAACCATCTCACATAAACAATTTGACAGCAATAAGAAAAATCAATAACAAATCAATGTGAACAAAAACTAAATGAAACAATTATAACATGGAAAACACTTTACCCTATTACATCTACTACAATACTACAATACACATCTCCATGGGTGTTCCAAATACAACATTTGTACTAGAACTATCCCAACAAATGAAAATGTTTTAAATGCAAAATAGTTGATATTCAAACACATGCAATTAATGCAACAGCTACAATGAAGCAATGGAATATGTTTTCCATGAATATCAACTTTTACACATATTTTGGAGCCAACTTCACAAGCAGTTTGAAGAGGAAAATGTTCATCATTCAATAGAAGAAATAAGACACGCCACAGATAAAGCTAGCAAATTCAGATACTCAAAAAATGTAAGAAAACTATTTATTTTTTTTACTTATGTTTAATGTATATTTATCAACTACATGCAATTAAAATTAAACTAGAAACGGATAAAAATTGCATAAAAGATAATTATGAACACTTTAAACTACTCTGAGGTCCTATCTTAAAAAGTAAATAAGCTCTTTATATTAACTTACAACATAAACAATTCACTAACATTGTCAAATAGGTGTAACAAAACCTGATATGATATAAGTACAAGAAAACAAGAAAGACTGATTGATATAATGCATTAGAGTACGAGTGATTGTATCTTTGAGAGTTTAGGTGATTCTAAGTTAGAGAGTGAAATTTTCTACCATTATAATAGTAGAACACTTCATTCTTTATAAATACTGTATAAGGAAGCAATATACACAATATTGAATTACTAAAATAAATAATAAAAAGGTAAAGCCGTAAAAATGTATCATTTCTACTTACCTGTGATTCTAGCATTAGTGTCTTGTATTTCTTTCTTAGTATTCTCGACCGATTCAATGTCTAATTTTAACTGACACATATCTTTTTTCATAGTTTCTGTAGTTTCATTTTGAATACTTATACTGTCCTTTAGAGCAGAATTTTCAGTCTTTAATCGGTTAAGTTGTTCTGTAAAAAAAAGATTTTTTTAACTAGGACAATTAATTCATCTCGTAGGAAAATAGTAAGCAACTGCTGTTCATACAACTGGTACGAGCACTGGTTTACCACGAATAAAGAATGATACAATATCTTTAATCCATATATCTATATCGCAAGAGAATTTCATTGGACAAACAGGTATGGTAGAAAAAATGTATAGGATAAAATATTGTTAAGTTGACTCAGTAAGGTGCACTGAAAAACAAAAACATTGTACCGCATCATTGACGCTTTCATGTATTTGACCATGAAAAACCAAGTCAAGTTGATGCCAAGTCCACAAATAGAGAACGAGGTGTACGAATGTTATTGAATCATTGTCATGCATTGAAAATGTATGTACATGGCTTAAAGGCAATTGTAAAGAAAATAACATGGATCGAACAAATACCACGAGAGATCTAAACCAAAGATAGTCGTGCTTATTAAATAAATTGATTTTCGTACAGAAAGAACCTACCGAATAGTTCTTGTCGTTCAGTTTCACTATCCATTAACTGACCATAGGTTTCTTCGACATTACGTTTCTCAACCGTAAGTTGTTCAGTCCGTTCATCAACTGCTTGTTTTAAAGAGTCCAATTCACCATTTAATTCTTGTAGGCAGTTATTTAACCTTTCGTTTTCGCCTTGTAATTAAAAACATAAAATTCACAATTATTAAACAAAATCAAACCTAAAGTTTATTTTAACACAATAAAATGACAAGAAATATGCTTCACGTTTAATTGTTTATCCAATAAAGGGCTTTCAGGTCATGCTTATTATAATTCAAATTATTATCTTGTCAACTGATTTACTGACAAATATAGCAGTAATTTGAATATACATTAACTTAAATTAATCAAGTGGGTAGCTCATATTTACAGCTTATAACGTAAACATTTATTGTAATGTAAACATTATATTGCTTTACGTTGTAACTGATTTCACAACACGACTTTGTATACAGGCACGGTAATAAGTAACATTATCAAATTGACAATGAGCATGTCACAGCAATCAACTGTCAAGTAAGATTGAAGAACACATATATAATAAGTACCGCTTAAAACAAATATCTGTTGATTCATGTGTATCATGTTCGTGTTTTGGTTTTCAATAGTCTGTCTCTGAGTTTCGTTTTCCTCACTCATTTCTCTCATTTTCTCTTCAAACACATTAACCGTCAGAGTAAAATCTTCACCCTTGTTATCGTCATACAATTTTGCTAAAAAGACACACAATTGGAAAATTAACAAGATTAGATGGTAATGTCATGTGAGTAATAACTTCAATTGTTTTAATCGGCCAGAGGTAATCTGTGGTAATCCTGATATACATTTTCAAACAGTGTAAATTTAAATCAGTAATTCACTTTGATAGAATTGTTTCTTCTTTCAAAGTGTATTTGATTTGTAGATTAACTCACACTTTAACAATTGTAAGAAATGTTAGCAAAAGGCAGCCGAAAGCTCAACAAAAGTAAAAAAGGGAACGGCCAGAGACATAACCAAACACCACGAAGGCATTCATGTCACAAAACAATCGTGTAGCCCTTCCATTAGCTGATTTTATTAATACAATACATAAGCTAGTATACGAAGATGTTATAAAGCATTAAACATCCGTACAGGAATGTTCTCATGTGATATTTTACAAGTCTCAAAGGTACTTGTTTTCCAAGTCAACAAGTTTTCGCAGCCAGGCTTGGTCAACCATCTGGATAATATGCATACAAATGTAAAGCCTTTGTTGTACTTTTATAGTTTTCAAAAGGCAAAATTATTCATAATGTTTACCTTTTAGTGTGACCATTTCACGTTTTAGATTCGACATCTCTTCAGTGTTAAGTCCATCTTTTTTCTCTAAATCACGACACGTGTTCTTATATTCAACAATTCTGACTTGATTCTGTTCAATTTCATTTTTAAGTGAACTGATTTCATCTAAAATAATTCATGATAAGTGCACATATTAGATCATGGTGGAGCTATGCAATAAGCAGAAACATCAAAAACATCTAGGGTAAAACTAAGAATTTATACGATAATTTGGATAGTAAATATATAGTACAGGATTTGATATAGTTATGACAACGTTTTAATCTAGATGAAATAAACAAAACTCATGGACCTGAGTATTACATTCATATCATGAAATGTGTGAAATGTTTTATCAGTTAAATTGGTATTTCACAATTCAAAATCACAGACCATTGTTGACCATTTTGGTGTCGTTTATTTTCTCCATCATTTTAAATTACTCCCATGATTAATCAGTACAACAATTCTGACGTATAGATACACGTTTATGATTTTTGTCTACAATTTTCATTATGCAACAACAAACTAGTAAATACATTAATAAATTCACCGAACTGTTTAATACCTTTAATCTGTGGAATGATTTTAGAGAATGAAATTCGTATGTTGGTAAATTGTTTTTCATAACGTTTGTATAATCAGACAGAGATAAAACAACATGTAAGAATAGCATTACCTTGTAAAATTGTATTGAGATCTTTGACTCTATCTATTTCTATTTTGTATTGTTCAACATCTTTCTCTTGCCATTCTAGCTTTTCAGCTGTTGTTTTTAGAATACCATCTGTTTCGGCTAATAAATCTGAATCATTCAAACATGAAATAACTGCAACATGCAATCGTTTTGTTGATAACATAATACAGAACTTTAGAGGTAATGATCAAGTTTATTTGATACACTTATGCCAGTGGAACCTTGGTAAGGTTTGTGTGACACAATTCAAGATACTTCTTTGATATATCTCTTATTAGTGCAAGTATTTTCGAAAATAAAAACTTTACTATAAATTAAACTCATTAAAGTCATCAATATTTGTTTTTCATTACCGATTTTCATGGAATTTTAAGGTAATAGCTGTAAATTCGGTGACCGTGCATAAGCATGAAACTTAGACTATCAAATGTCATCACTTTTTTGTATGACAAGTATATTATTATATATTATGAAAAGTAATTAACTTACTACGTAAACGTTCATTTTTTCCCTCGCACTCTTCTGCAATCTTTTTCAACTGATTAATCTCATCGTCTTTCTGATCCAGTTTCTCTAACAATGAGTTGTTATCATTAAGTAGCGAGTCAAATGTGCCTTTTAAACAAGTCATATCATCTAAATAAACAAATGAAGTTAAACATAATATATCAAACATAAGGAGACGCAACAACACAAAATTTGACTCGACTAGGCTCAACCTCAATTCCTAAATAGAATTATTTAACCAAAAAGTGCATTATGTAAACATTTTTCGTATCGTATCGTATTAACGGATTGCCAAATATACCGCTACAAACAAAAAACACCTCCCAGTTTAATGGAGCAAATAAAATAACTATTTCATAACGCGATTACAGCATCAATGTCTGTCCAATGTACTAACTTTTAATGAAAAATTCTTTCGTTTTGAACCTTTACCTACCATCTCACAAGTACCATTGTGTTATTTATAAATGCTTTTAATGATTCAATAATTATGACATACTCTGACACTTGTGATCAGTCGGTATGAGTCAGAACCTATTAAATGACAACTAGAATGTATACTTCTTATAAAACCATATTAAGTGTCATTTCCCTGTAGTGCTCTTTTTATACATTTTATGACCATCAGTTTGTTTCTACTTTAAACGGGTCAAAATCACAATCTGATACTAATACATCAATCTTTATTTTCATATATAGCATAAAATGAATAGAATAAAATACTGCGTCACAACAAAACGTACCTTCTTTTTGTTTTAACTCTTTTGTTAGGGCTGCATTCACTATTTTTACATGATTTAATTCCTCAGTATTATCTTTAAGCTGTTTTATATTATCTTCATATGTTTTCTGTTTTTCTTCTGTTTGTGCTTTAAATCAAACACATTATTATTGATGCTTTCATAAATAAAGTAATTTGGTGTGCAGATCACCGTGCTCCAGATTTTAACATTTTAACCTAGATCAATGCTGTATTGCCTTCGCTTCGGCTGTACGTCCAGTTTATTTGCACCAACGCATTTACACCAATGCAATGGTGTCACCGAACATAGAAAAACGAAACAAAAAGTTTCACGATAGTATTAATTGCAAATGGAAACAAACTCCCATGTGTATGCCTTTACAGGAAAACGTGTGTTCCAAATGGTTTAATTGGGACAAATTATTCAATTTGATACCAAAATTATAAACTATGTGACCGAATATTGTTTCATACGATTCATAATTTCACATGTACTTAACAAAGAATACTTTCAGAAGACATATAAAAGCCTGTATGTATCAGTAACGCACTTTTAACATACTCTTACTTACAGTTTTGTTTAAATTAAGAAAATAATACATTATGCATTGTCTGAGGTTATAAACGGTATATAAGGGCCACACTAATACCAATATTGTATTGTTCACATCTCTTAAGCTTGAATAATAACTAGACGTAACCTTAAAACATTTAAGTACAATATGAAACATGAAGTAAAACTCTAGCTAAATGATAAACTATATGAAACGTGTTTTCGTAATAAAATTCGATGTAGAAATTCAAACAACTTTTAAATACCTGACCTAAAGTTGTAAATTTGACGTATCGATTAAAGTGTGAACTGCTTAGTAGATTTTGATTATATTTACGATCTCATTTGACATCTTTAGAACATATAGGTTATTGGAAATGTCTGATTGGTATAACAATGGTCAGGGTCGAGACTCTATCTTTCAGATTCACATCTCATCTCATTGTAAAGATTGTGAACCAATGCTTGTGACAACAAATGACTAGAGCATGTAATTAGGGACTTTAGTCAGTTATGTTTCCTTGATAAAACCTGAAGCAATCCAATTGGTAAGTAGGTCCTTACAGTTGGAATCCTTAGATCTTTTCTTTGAAGTTCTATGTAAGGATAATAAAATATTTTATCTAATATCTTTGTCGTTAATTAAGATATTAACAGAAGTGATACAATTTAGATAGTTCTTTACCCTAACAATACTTAGCTTGATTTTCAAACAAATTAAATGATTTACAAAAAGGTTATTTAAAGCCCCATTACTAAATTGAACGCTGATAATTGTGAAGTGTCATGTTTTTGCTTAAAACTTATGCAAACATTTTACTAATATATATAACACATCCCAGGCACAAAAATCTCAAGTAGTTTTTCCAGAATTAATACTTATACTACTTTGAAATTTGCGATTAAAACAAAAAGTAAAGACTACGGAAAAATCACGTAACTCAACGAACAAGGTCGAAATATCCCGTCGAGGCTAAAAATAACCACAACGGAAGTAAACAAATTTTCTGCTTTGATAAATATACGTTTTGTATAGTGAATTTCGTGCGAAAGCTAATTAGAATTCACGTCTTTAAATATACAGAAACGTTTGCTAAAAGGCCACGTTTAGATAGAACGGGTGAAACGTGAGTAAGACAAGACAACTACAAAATTTATGTAAACGCCAACGTCATTCACGTAATAGATTTTCAAGGCATTATCTACGTCACGTATAGTGAAAGGGAAACCGAGTACGCCAAATAAGTCGACAAACAATGGGAAAACTACTTGTTTGGCCTTAACCGTACCGCGGACTATAGTTCTAAGTTATGCCACCGTCACCGACGTCTATATCTACCCTCGTATCATCGCGGCCAATGGCTTTGGGAGTTTAGTGATGAGTAGTGTTTCGACTTATGTAACGCCTTAAGACTAATAAGTGTCTACTCCCTACAAGGGAACCCGCTAGAGAGAATTATTATAATGCCAAGGCGATTATATTCTGTAGTCTTTTAGATAGTATTAATTGTTTTTAGATTGATGCTAAAGATTTTGTCTTCGTTTATTGGCTTTAAGATTAATTTTGGCAAATTGACATTGAAAAGTAAGGGTAAATTCGAGTAATCCAACTAATTGGACCTACCTATTTAAAGAGTATACAAGGGGAAATAACTGACTAAGATCCATAATTCAATCTGTATGAATATTATATGATATATAACAACAGAATATCAATACAACTTAAGTTAGCTGAAGTACCTTGACTGCATTGCAATTCCTCTTTAAGTTGTTCAACTGTCATTCGAAAATTTTGTAACTCTTCCGTAGCAGTCTCCAAAGCATCATCTTTTTCTTGCAGTTCTTTTTGAAGTTGATTAATTTTCTCGTTTGTTTCATCTATTTAATACCAAAGTGTCATGTCAAAATTGAAATTATGCTACAGTAACTTTTACATAAATAAAATATATATCGTTGGTTGTATTCACATTACGATTCACTCCTAAGTGCACTTGAAATGCACTTTGTCCTTATTTAAGATACAATGAAATAATCATGATGTTCACTTAGATAAAGACCTGTTGCTGAAACATGATATATTGCTTTATCATAGTTCACAATTATTTCAATATTAATTTAATTATTGAAAGATTATATTAGGATATTAACAATTTTTAAAATCTCAATAGTTTGAATTAACAACAAATGGACAATGAGTGGAAGCACGCTATGTTCATACACGTAATTAAGATAATTATCTTAAAACGATAAAGCGATTTGACGGAACAAAATGATAACGCAAAGTGATAAAAAGTTTTGATATTTCTTGAAAGTTTGACTACAACAAACTCGTTATTTGGATAACGATAAGGGGAATTTGTTTTAATATATTTACTTAGTGAGGCATATACATCAGTTGGAATGGGTATAATGAATTGTTGTGCAATTCAATGACTACATCTTAACTCACAGTTATCAGGTTCTAAAATAGAAATATAAGATTTTTACACCGATAAACAGAGGGCATTTTTACACTGGTAAGATCAATTCAAAGACACTCAACACTATACTTTTAAACCTAGAGATTACTAGAATTAGGATAATGACATGACATGTACCTGCTAATTTTGACAGTTGTTCATTTAACGACGCTGTTGTTTCACCCAGTTCATCGTTGAGTCTGTTGATTTCATCATTTTTTTCTTGTAACTGAATTTGATAATCTTTAGTTTGTCTTTGCGTTTGCTCTATTTGAATAAACAACAAAATGAATACAATATAAGTCGGTTTGACAACTTGGGTCAAATTCTAACGATTTGCTTTGTATACACTGCACTGTCGAATGTTATCTTAAATGAGCTTTACATGCAGCTGTTGCCATATTCCTAAATTCAATTAAGACTTAACAGAAAAAAAGGAGTACTGAAAATCCCTCACAGAGTATTTCATATAACATAAAATGACAAGTGATCCTTTGGGGAAAACAAAATACGCGGATCTCGCATGAATAATTGAAAACATTCTTCATTCTAGCTATTGCAGTTGAATTTAATGGACCCAGTCAAACATACGCTGCTCGGCTCATGATCGAGTTCGACTAACCTCGACTGCACAAAAATACCGATAACAGTTGTAGTGAATCGTAAAAATGTACTTAAGAATGTAATAAGATTGTTTTTCGACTTTTGTACGACTATAACATGAATAGTAAAGAAATCATTATGGTACATGGCAACTGCGAAAACACTGATTAACGTTCAAGACGATTGAAGGAGAACAAGTTGAATGATGGCGATGCGACAACAAATGTGAGACGTCTTAGTAATTGTACTTCACAACCATGTCACATAATAATACATGACTGTACCAATCGCGCCAGATGTTGTAAAGGAGTCGTAGCAATTTTGTCAGACATGCTACATTCTTCAGTATAACTTGTGTTCTATGACGATTCTATACGAGTGCATATGATTATGAGTGATTTGAGCAGTTAATGCTTGTTGTATTAAATCGTTAGACATCAGTCGTAAAGGTGCGACCGAGTCCAAACATCGACTTTAATGAGAGGAAACATATTTAAGATGGTAGTCCCCAAAAAATGATTTCAAAATACAAGGCACAATCATCGAACAATATAACTATGTTTTTTAAAATAACCTAATTATTATACTGCAATTTTCTCAAATTTGTTATCGTTTTAAAGAATTTTGAAATACATGCAAGAACAAAGTTCTGTATTACCATGATGTCTAGTGATGTCAGATGTCAATGCTCTATTTATTACACGCACCTCATTCAATTCTTCACTTTTATCTCGTAGCTCTTTGTCATAATCTTCTTGTGTTTTCAGCCTTTCTTCTATTATATTTTTAAATATAAATAATCAAATTAATATTCCATAAAATTCTTAAATATTTTTCAAACAGTTTTACTTTTAAAACGACACAATGCATACATCTTAGAATTTTAATAGATAAAATACCTAAACATAAGTTATAACTAGATGGGAGCCCGTGCAAGCACGGGCTTTAGCAAACTCCTCACAATGCTTAAGTCACGCTTTGCTACTTAATGATTATTAATTTGATAAAGGGAGATAATCGCTGCGGGGAGTTTGGTTTGACGTGTCTATTTTAGTTTTATCTAGAACTATTTTTAGACACAAAACCCCCCACTATTTTTGTTGATTTTTGGCAGTTTTTGCAAATATCAAGAGGCTTTGTCAAAAAAGAATTGTCAACTTGATATGCCGGTATATAGGTGCTCCAGCGACAAACAAAAGATTTATTCAAAGCTGCGCAGTTTCTTCCACAAAACAGGAAACTCGCAAATTTAATAGTATAGAAGTTAAAATAGGATCTTGTCTGAACATAGATGTAAGGCAAGGTTAGCAAAGGTTTAATCCCTGTAAATTGTTAGGGCATTGATTCTAATATATGTGTGTAAATGAAAGTGCTTGTTAACCGCTGTGTAACCTACTAAAATCAACTTTTTTTTGCAAGGAAAACAGTACCTTTTACTTGTTGCAATTCTCCTCTAAGTTTTTCATTTTCCGTTTGTACATCATGCAATTGATCCGTTTGTTGCTTATAGGCATCATCTTTTTGTTGAAGCTGTTCTCCAAGATTGCCAATCTCCTTAAATTTATCTTCTAATAGATAGAAAATACTATGGTTTAAGTACATATAGCTATATCATTTGTACAATATTATTTACTCATAGATGTTCTTCTGCTTCTCGTATACTAATATCATGCACCATTCGTTCAAAACAAAATTTAACAAGTCAACTTATGTTATTTTCATCTAGTCATTTACTAACTCAAAATAATGTATGAGATATGTAAGACTTAATCCAACACAAAGCTTGGGCCTAAGTATTAGTACGAAAAAGTCTGGAATGTCGATTTTGACAAGATTAATTGTAAAATAATTTCAATTTGACAAACTGAAATTGTCATTTAAATCGATTCATTTTCTATTCCAATTCAAGATGTTACCTGTGAAACGGTTTCATGGTGGATATACTTGAGGATACGGTCTTAAAATGAATATCATAATTTGATGTTTATTTTATGAATAACAATCTGCTAATACAGCTTATATTAAATTGACATAGACAATATCTTAATCAAACAATTGGAAGTAACAATGTGAGTGAAACAATATGTTCCTAGGAGCTGTTGCAATTCTTGTTTCAATCTTTGTGTATCATATAATTCATCTGTAACTTTCTTACATACGTCATCTTTCTCTACGAGTTCTTTTACATGACGTTCTTGTTCCATTTGTTTCTCTTCTGTTTAACATATAACAAATCTTTGTTTGTATGGAAATCATCATTTTTGTCTAACCATACAAACAGAATGATTATGAAATATATACGGATGTCATTTACCATTTCTTACCACTAAAGCATTCCAATATTCAAACATAAATAGAGCGTGTTTCCAGTTCTTTTTAAAGAAGTTGGTAAATAAACCGAAGACCTAATCACTCAGAACAAACGATTGCTTCAATCAAATTTGTACATACCTTCTAATTTTTTCATGGAAGATTGATGTTCATCTAGTTCGAATTCAAGTTTCTTTATGTGAACATTTCTATCTTCTATTTGGTTTTTGTACTTTTCTACTTTTCCTGTTTCCAACGTTTCAATAATAAACAATACATACATTAAATCATAATACGTACGATCAGTTGCACACTTTACAAAACTGAGTAAGGAATCAACGATTACTAGTAAATGAGGCAGAAAAAGTAATGCATGCTGTTGAGTTACATGTACATGTATCACGTCCGCTTGATATCTAAAATGAAGTGTATCGTTTGGAACAATAAACTGTGAATAAGATGTTTATCCAAATTTCGTGCAGTCTTCCGACGTTGACATCCGATATCTTTATTATAAAAATCAGTGGCCAGCTATCAACATCAAGATTACAGAAGTGATAACACTGTTAGAAATATGTTATATTATATGTACAGTTTTTCCAAGTAAAACCATATCGTTAAATTTGTAAACCAAAATGCATGTAGCTCTTTTATTAATTGTTAGGGTATTAAATCGGATTTATGTGCATTGATAAATATTATTGTTAAGCATTGTGTAAAACCAAAGTCTTCTGTCAGATAAACAGTACCTTGCATTTGTTGCAATTCTCCTCTTAGTTGTTTTGTTTCCGTTTGGACATCATGCAATTGATCTGTTTGTTGCTTATAGGCATCATCTTTTTGTTGAAGCTGTTCTCCAAGATTGCCAATCTCCTTTTGTGTATCTTCTAATAGATATAAGATACTATGGTTTAAGTACATATAGCTATATCATTTGTACAATATTATTTACTCATAGATGTTGACATAATGCAAGCATGTGCTTCTCGTATACTAGTATCATGCACCTTTCGTTCAAACCAAAATTTAACAAGTCAACTTATGTTATTTCCATCCAGTCATTAACTAACTCAAAACAATGTATGAGATATGTAAGACTTAATCCAACACAAAGTTTGGGCCTAAGTATAAATACGAAAATGTCTGGAATGTCGATTTTGACAAGATTAATTGTAAAATAATTTCAATTTGACAAACTGAAATTGTAATTTAAATCGATTCCTTTTCTAATCTAATTCAAGATGTTACCTGTGAAACGGTTTCATGGTGGATACACTTGAGGATACGGTCTTAAAATGAATATCATAATTTGATGTTTATTTTATGAAAAACAATCTGCTTATATAGCTTATATTAAATTGACATAGATAATATCTTAATCAAACAATTAGACGTAACAATGTGAGTGAAACAATATGTTCCTAGGAGCTGTTGCAATTCTTGTTTCAATCTTTGTGTATTATTTAATTTATCTGTAACTTTCTTACATACGTCATCTTTCTCTATGAGTTCTTTTACATGACGTTCTTGTTCCATTTGTTTCTCTTCTGTTTAACATATAACAAATCTTTGTTTGTATAAAAACTTATCATTTTTGTTTAACCATGTAAACAAAATGATTATGAAAAATATACGGATGTCATTAACATTTTATACCACTAGAGCATTCCAATATTCAAATATAAATAGAGCGTGTTTCCCGTTCTTTCTAAAGAAGTCGAAAACATAACCGAAGACCTAATCACTTAGACCAAACGATTGCTTCAATCAAATTTGTACATACCTTCTAGTTTTTTCAGGGACGATTTATGTCCATCTAACTCGCATTCAAGTTTCTTTATGTGATCATTTTTATCTTCTATTTCTTTTTTATTCTCTTCTTCTTTTCCTGTTTCCAAAGTTTGAATAAAAAAAAACAAATAAAAAAATAATAAAACAAAACATACATTGTAAGATAAGTTGCACACTTTACATAACTGAGTTAGGAATCAACGATTACTAGTAATTGAGGCAGACAACGTTATGCATGCTGTTGAGTTATATGTACATGTATCACGTCCACTTTATATCTAAAATGGAGTTTATCGTTTGGAACAATAAACTATGTATTAGATGGTTTTCCCAATTTCGAGCTGTCATCCAATGTTGACCTCCGATATCGCTGTTCATTATAAAATCAGTGACGAACGATTAACATCAATGATAGAAGTGCTAATAACACTGTTAAAAATATGTTACATTATATGTACAGTTTAACCATTAGTTCGATATTATCGTTTTGTTATTAACAGTTTGTATTGGCATAACTTCTGATGACTATTTTGTTATAACATAATTTTGTTATAAATAAGAGCATGTCAAGTTTCTATTTTGTTGTATTATTCAAATATTAATGGATCCTGCTAAAGAAGGTAATAAATTAACCCAAGACCAACCAAACTCAAACCATAAGATAATTTCAATAGAATATGTAAATACCTTCCATTCTTTGCTTAGATACTTGCAGCTCATCCAACGACACTTGTGTTGTCTTTAGATCGTCTTCAAGTTTCTTTATTGCAGCATTCTTTTCTTCTATTTGTTTGTCTTTCTCGTTTATTTTTCCTATTTTTCAAAGTTATAACAGTACAATAACATAACAGGCACTTAATTACGTTTCGAGTATGAGTAATATTTACAATACTGTTCTTTCATCCGACATTTTTAAGTCGTATTTAACACATATATAGCTCATATATACGACGGCCAGCTCTTCCTACTATAGGTTTTCCTGGACACTTTTCTATCACCGGTACTAACTTACCCTACCACGAGGCCTACTACTCATGTATAGGGTATGACCTACCGCGTCCGGGTTTCGAACCCGCGATCTCCGGATTCGAAGTGTCCATTCATCAAATATTTAATTACCTTGTTTTTTTATTCAACGACACTTTTGTTGCACCCTGTTCGTCTTTAAGTGTCTTTATATGAGCATTCGTTTCTTCTAGTTCCTCTTTATATTCTTTTTCCTTTCCTGTTTCCATAATTTCATGAATAGTACACAAAAGAGAATTTAATCTCGCGAAGATGTATGCACAATTTACGAAACTGAATTATCAAACAACTAATAAAAGAGACAGAAAAGATACTCTCTTTGGCAGGCAATTATAACAAATGACTGCAGTTGATAATATGTACATGTACTACACATGCATTAAAATTTGGAGTGAATTGTGGCACTTGGAACGATAAGGTCTGATTTTAATTTAACTACGGCAATTTCGAGCTCTTATCCGACATTTACCTCCAATAACAGTGTTCATGTTGAAACACACGAACAAAAAACCAGTGACGAATAATAAACATCAATATACTGAGTACAAGCCATAATATAAGACATTATATTTACGCGTATATGTACTTCTAATGCAGCAGTAATATTGTGTTTACCTTCTGTATGAGAAGTTTGTTCGTTCAACGACTGTTGTGTTACATTCTGTTCATCGTTAGATTCGTTAGATTCCATACTCTTACCATTCTGTTGTTCTAAATGTGTATCATTTGTTTGTTCAACTTGCCTCGTTTCATCTGAATACGAATGATTACATGAAAGAACGCAAGTATGTAGCGTAACTATACTTTTCGTGATAAAAATGAGTTAACGCATTGATAAGTTCATGGAGTGAACATACTCTCCTATGCATCTCTTGAAAATTAGTAGTAAATAGAACGCTGACAAAATTATAATCAAGTTGAGAGATAATTACATACATTCACGAATCAGTTAAGACTTAAAACTCAGATCTCGGAATCAATGTATAAACTTGAGGTATAATTTAGTTAGTACGAGAGCCGTTGTGGCTGCTCGGACGAAAATTGGAAACTAGCATTATGACTGAACACAATGATGGACAATGAAGTTGAATAAAATGTTGTCGCTAACAGCCTTATATCCAGAAATTTACTGACGATGGTCCAACTTATTAAAACAGTTTAACTGACAATAGTTTTGTGTATCAGCGCTCGTGTAGATAATGTTTTCCTGTCAAGTAAGTAGGCTTGGAAATTTTCACTAGGCGTCAAACAGGTGATATCAACATAAAATCGGTCCAAGAAATCATTGAACGATAAGAAGACAGCAGTGATATTGATATAAGAAACGAAGCTTGAGGCAATCGAGCCGGTCACCTGAGAATTAGATCTTTATTTTGATTAAACCTTACTGTGCTTCATACAAAACATGGAATCTCTAGACCTCTTAAGATATTTTATATTTCATTTTCATCTATTCATGGCGTTCAGTCTGCGTTAAGCAATTTGCGAGTATGTATTATGCCATAAATGGTAGCTCTTTGGGTTGTAGTTTCAGAAAATATATCTTTAGATTTCAGCTTTCAGATTCCAATTTTTGTGTTTTTCATGCCACATTGCTGAGTTAAAAGGTGGACAACGGTTTATTTACCAAGTCATTTTGTAATTGTTCACTTTGTTCTTACACGAACCGGTTGGGGCATGTGCTAGGTTTGTCCACCCTAGAACCTAATTTAGTCGCGTATTGGGAACTTTTACCACCGTCTGTTCCAAGGCAGAACCATTTAAGCTTTTGTTTTTGTTATTTGTTTTTATGATGTCCTTTTTATAACCAACAGTTAAAAATCTGCAAATGCCTATTTTGAAATTTGACTGTGTAAAAAGTTTGCATTTTAATGCTGCTGAGTATGACGTTTCATTCAAACAAAAATATTTAAAATCAGACATGTATCAATGAAAACATAAGAACTACGTGCAGTGTCTGCATGTCAATCGGAAAGGGTCGTAAAAATTGCTTTCTAGTGGCAAGTCGATGTACCCCAAAGTTTAAGGTCAAATCAACGTGTACGGACAAATCAATGTTGAAATCGTAAATGATTGTACAGTTGACTGATTAAGTTCGTGCGATAACTCAAACAAAATTGAGTGGGAATTCTCTGAGTATTTATTAGTTCTCATACACAATTTCAAGACATGATCTCTCACGAGCAAAAAGTGTCTGTGTATATCTATCTGATCGTGCAGGACGCGTACGCTCTCATCCTGACACATGTAGGAGCGGTAGTCTAGTAGTAGGGCGCACGCTTAAGGTAGGTCGGTACTTTACTCGGAGGAAAAAAAACCGACCAGAAACAAACAAGAAGCATGAAGGTATCTGCCTGCGAACTTTTATCATAATCGGTGAACATAATATGTGTTTCGTTTTTTTTCTCCGAGTAAAGTACCGACCCACCTTGAGGATCAAGATGTGCTGATTTTTGAAACCGCAAGGGGCACTGTTAATTTCCTTGAGCAATGAATTTACCAGCAATGGTTTCACTTCACTCAGGGGTAATAGGGTATCCGCTAGGGTGTTATTTTTCCGTTTTGCTATTCCTTCGCCTTCATATAAATGGGGTAGTATACTCTCATCAAAAATTGGTACATAGTTGAAGACACAACTTATCGTAAATTTTGACACATGTATTGCATTCTTTTTCGTGGCTAGATATAACGGTAGAATTTCAGTGTTACGTAGAATGGCTATAATAATTGAGGCCCTGCAATGAGTGCATGAACCTAGTTCTTTGTATTGAACAGCAAAATACCTCCATGTCCCCTAATTAACAACATGTTAAATTGCTGTTTGTGTTTAAGTTAAAATCTTGACACAACTAAAATGATCAAAGTCTGCGATGCAAACGGTGAGACATCGGATACCGACACGAGCGTGACAGTTATAAGCTCTCATTGTCTTTGAAAAGCCATATATGACCCATGTATGGACGATAAAGAGGATTTTGTACACTAAGGCACTTGGTGACAATACTTCAGGTTTTTTTTTGAAATCGAAATTGACAAATGTTGATGGAATTGTGGAAAGAAAAACATTTCCCTATGTATTACGCATGTCTTATCGTTGAGCAGCTACGAAGAAAAATGTCGTCTGCTCAATTAAATTTTGTCTGCTTAACTAATCTTTTGTCCATTGTTTTAAAACATGGTGGAAATATTAATCAATAACTATGCATGGGCCTCAATTTATTTCACTAGCTAGCAAACACGAAAAAGTCATGAAACATGTAATACTTAAAATTTTCATCTCTAATCTGATGTAACCACTATACTACAATTTCCTTTTGATGTCCAAGATTTATAAGTTGTGTCTTTAAACATAGCGGCTCGATAAGTAGGGGTAATTACTGTCAAGTCGGTGAACAAGTATTAGCATGAAATTTTGAATATTAAATGCAATTTCTTACCAGGTTCATTTTGCTGTTTCTTTTTTTCTGCATCGGTGTTGTTGACATTTTTATGTTGATTATTTCCTATAATGTCAAGATATAGCTTGAAATTAAAATTATGAATATGATACGTAAAATATAAATAAATCGAACACTCATGTTTATAGAGTATGACGGAAACTGGAAATTAATGCATGTACTAAACGGTGTCAGAGAATTATTTGTTTACATTTAACAGTAGTGCAAAAAAGCTTACAAAACAGAAACCACTTTATCATTATCTCTTGCAAAAGGTTATGGGGAAAATCTATGTATTTACATTTTACACAAATTTTCAAGACATGGAAAGTGTCCGTGTACATCCATTATCGTACCCAGAGTCTAGTAGGATTCTCAATACTAGTATTGAGAATCCTACTAGACTCTGGGTACGAGAATGGTGTACATCGGGTTCGAGCAAGACCTACATACGCTCCCAAACTTACAAAAGTACGAGCAAGAGTTTAATAGAAGGACGCGCACATAGGGATAAAAAGGTCCCAAACTTCGCTAGGGATACTGTTAATTAAAGATTTTACTAGTAATTGCTTCATTTCATGCAGGTGTATCCACCAGGGTACATTCAGTGTTGCTAATCCGTCGCTATCACATAAATGGAGTAGTATAGTCTCTCCAAACATTGATACATAGTTATACATGATAGTAGCCCGATTAGTTGTTAAGTCGGCGAAATGCATTAGCATGGAACTTGAAATATAAAATACAATTACTCACCAGGTATAGTTTGCTCTTTCTCCTTTGTAGCAACAGGCTTGCTGCCTTTGTTTTTTTGCTTTCCTAGAATGTCAAGATATATCATGCAATATAATACTACGAACATTCTTCTCATTCGAGTAAGATAATAGATATTGTGAATTATTTTATAGTTTAGATCAAACGGTATCAAAGTATAATGTGTTCAACAAAAGTGCTATAAGCTAGTTAAACAAAAACCACTCGACCATTATTCAATATTTCGAGATTTCATCAAGTCTCAAACATGATGCTCGATATACACTTTTTATGCATAAAATATTACCAATAAATCCATTGTAATATTTACATATGGCAAATAAGGTATAGTAAAAGACTCACTATTATTTTTGCTCATGTCTTTCGTCCGAGGTCTGAAATGGAAATAAGGAAGTTTGTATTTATCACAGTGAGGGGTGAATACCGTTAGAGACGAAACGATGCCGGTACTAATATAACGATACGGTATTTTAAACGATATCAATACCAATATGCAACTATTTGCATATAGTACAAATTACAGTTTTAAAAACAAATAACCAAAATACTCAAGATATCTATTGTACATACAAAATTATTGCAATGGGGGTACATCTGTTTGATAAGGGGAGCTCTCTGTTAAGAATGTAAATCATAAACATAGGGCGTGATTTTTTTATCACGAATCCGATTCCGAGGTCCGTTTGAGCTCGAGCGAGCGCCTGCTTAGCGAATTGTTAGGCTATTGAACGACTGCGAGCGCTCGCTGTAAAATCCAAAACGCCGTCAAACAGGACATAATTGAAAATAGCGGGTGCGGAGACAATTATTTCTACTTATCAATACATGCGATTTTTCACATTTTTTATCCTATATGAATTATTATGATACAATTTACTGTACCAAATAAATTCTATAATATGCATTGTGTGGATGTGTTATGTGGAACAAGTAACACACAAGTTTACGGGCCACTTTTCAGAGAAAATTATATGAGATAAAAATTTAAATTTTTTCAGCCGCCATCTTTGATATCTAAGCGAAACACCTCTCGAGCTGAATCGCGAACGAGAGCGCTTGATGTTGCCTCGAGCGCTTGCATTGTTGAACGCATCGCAGATGAATTACCGATCATGATTGTGATTCGGCCGTTTGTAAATCGAATCATGAACATGTTCTAAAATGATACTAATCAAGCTCCAAACTCGATTAAAAAACAATAAAAAATGGCGGACCTGACACTGACAGCAGAGCCTTCGCATGTTGACACCATGAGAGTCCGTCGAAACACCCGAAGAACCCCAAAGAACTTTTAAAAACAACAACCAAAAAACTCCTTAGAAATAAGAAAACCCGCAATAAAGCGTAGAAAACTCTTTAAATCCAGAGATTAACTACAGATACGCATTTAAATGAAAATTGCTAAAAAAATTTAATTATGCGAAGTAGGTTGAAAAGAAAGAAGATGAAATATTGACTGTAAGCCAGAAAACCCCAACTTCTTGTGATCCATTCTTCATGAAAATCATTATTACACATGTATCTAAATGTGTGTTTTTTTCTAATAGATTTCATGTCCTTGGACATTGGATTAAGGTTGAGACAATATTAGGTAATATTTAATTTAACTTTTCATTAGATGCGATTAAGACAAAATCGCAAGAACTGTCATTTTATTTTTTATATTGGTCCATAAATTGCACCTAATCGAATATTGACCCACCTGCAGTAGGACAGTATCACGAAGTTAAGTTTGATTTTTTTGCAGCATAATATATATATATAAGTATATGAATTCAACGTAAAATTAAAATAAAGTATATACATTGTAATTTAAATGTAAAAACTAATACCAGTTCCAAGTTTCACAAATAGTTCAAACAAGCATTTACCAGCAAGCAAATTATTAAAAAAAATATTACGAAAGTTAGAATAAAAATAAATTATTATAAATTTCTTACCTGCAACAAAGTTTATTTTAGATCTTTAATTTCACAAGTAAAACGCGTACAGACCCTCGTGTTGTGCTGTCTTATACACTCTTAGGTTGCCAGCATGGTTACTAAGTAAGATAACCTTGATAACTTGTGGTGTTGAACCAACTTGTCACAGAAAGTGTCCAAACTTGCCAAAGACAACAATTTTTTTTCAATTTAATAGTATTTAGCTATGTAGTAAATCATTATGTTTAATAACAAAATCTCCCAAAAAATCTCTAATATCTAAGTATATCAATATCAATGAAACAGTATAAACATAAAAATAATCCATTCAGTAATCTTATTTAATACAACAGATTTATAACAACATTATAGCAACACTATTAAATATACAGTTTATTTAATTAGCATATCAGTACATGATACTTATGGCTATAAACATTTATACAATACATGATTAAATATAATAACAACAATATAATAAGCACACAGGTCAGGTAATAAAAGACTAGTCAGTTATTTCCCCTTGTATACTCTTCAAATAGGTAGGTCCAATTAGTTGGATTACTTGGATTTTACCCTAATTTTTCAATGACAATTTGCCAAAATAAACTTTAATAATTTTTTGTTAATCTTTAATTTGTTTAAAAATCAAGATAAGTATTTTTAGGGTCAAGAACTATCTAAATTTCATCAATTTTGTTTATATCTTAATTAACAAGAAAGATATTAAATGAAATATTTTGTTATCCTTACATGGGACTTCCATGATAAAATCTAAGGATTCCAACTGTAAGGACCAACTTACCAGTTGGATTGCTTCAGATTTTATCAGGGAAAGACAACTAAAGTCCCTAATTTAAAGAACAAAACATATATGAATCAAGCAGAAAAATATAGCTTTTTTCTTATTAATACACATTCAGCAATAAGCAGTACAATATATTTAAACATTGAAATGCACATTTACATTTATTTTTCTAACTGGCTTGAGACAGATCAACCCTTTATACGTCTCAGTCACCAAATATCATCAAAGACCCTATATAAACATATATAGTGTCCTTGATACTACTTAACCGATTATTCAGATGACTGAGTGACATGTAAATTGTGCTCAGTCTCAAGTCAGTTTACAACAAATAACAATACATTAATTTGCAATTAAACAATAAGACTTAAAATAAATATTTGAACTTGCAGTGAGTGTATTCGTGTGTAATTTAGTAAATTGGATAAGATATACATATACAAATAAAATATATGATTTCTTTATTATATCATTTTTATGCATCAAGTATAGATGCTAACTTCTCTTTCCTAAATTTCATAGAGAAGTAAATGAATTTTGACAATTTGTCCATGATTGCAGGTTCATTTTTATTCGCCATTAAATAGTAAAATTTATTCAGCAATAGAGTCAAGGAATTTGTGTAAAAATGAAAAAAATATTTTAGGGGTTTCATGTAATTCCTAGTGAAATCAGGGATTTCACGTATTCCCTAAAATCACCAGGGATTACATGAATTCCCTAAATTGGTTAGGGATTACGTGAAATCCCTGGTTACACACATTCCCTGTAACATATATACAATAGGTAAAATCGAGGTATCCCCTCTAAATAAATTCGGAACACTTCGACCATTAATTAACCTTGGAAGGACTCGTGGGGGTCCACAAATGGACTACATACGAGAGACGAAGCATGTAACGGTTTTGCAAATTAGCTGCATGTTCAGTAACGACTGTTGACGAACGTTACTGATACGGGGCATCTCAACCCGAAGACAACTCAACCCGTGGATAACTCAACTCAAAATTGGACAACTCAATCCGTAAGTAGGGGATTGAGTTGTCTCAGGTTGAGTTGTCTTTGGGTCGGGTTGTTCCGACCTTAACGTTACGGAACGTTTTGGAACGTTCAGGGTCATTGAACAGGCACTAATCGTTAAGACATAGACTTTGTAAATACATTTCTTATGCTAATATATAAATGAATATTATTATTCAGTGGATTTTATTGAATCGCGCATTTCATATTTATGGACAAAAAGAGAGACATATATCACCGCCTAAACGAGCGTGGATTTGTTTACTTCAACACCGGTTTAAATATTTTGTTTGGGCATGTGACGCAAAGGTAGTTCAAAAATGATGTCTAAATATGTCTGAGGTTATTGCTAGTGAATTGCCGAGGAGTTCCGAGTTCCGCGCAATAGACCACCATACTCGACAGTCCAATAGTAGTCTATAAAAACACATTTTGATTGTTGAATATATGCAGTAAAATATTAAATTAATCATTTGATAAGACGGTGTTTTAAATGGTTAATTTATTTTGAAATTTAACTGCATGTTGCCTTTTGAAAATCGTTCAATAACTCAAACAATCGTTATCTTATCTCGAGTACCTGTCCCGCATTCAGTAACTACTGTTAGCTAACGTTACGGGTCCGGGAGAACTCAACCCGAAGACAACTCAACCCGTGCAATACTCAACATAAAGTTGGGACAACTCAATCCGTCAGTAGGAGTTGACTTGTCTATGGGTGGAGTTGTTCATACAATTCCGTTACAGAACGTTTAAGAATGTTCAAGGTAACTGAACATGCTGCAGTTTTATACCACTTAAGAAGTAAAAAGATTTTTTGTAAATATAGAAAATATACATGTACATGTATTGTGAACACGTTAAAATAAACTGCAATTGAGATAACAGATCAATTTTCCGCTTTATAAGTTTTGTTCGACGTGCATAAATAATTGAATGGCAGTATTATGGCAAAAAATATATTCGATCAATATATTCAGTACAGTTGAAAGAGAATGCATGTATTTATATAAACATCGTCACTTGGTTTTAAGCAAATAAATAGTTTTACTCATAATGCTTAGCATAATATCTCTAGCACAATTTCTAGCCGGCTTTTTATAGTTATTCGACTTCTGTGTTAGTAATTTTACAAAAATCATGCAAAAGAACGAAATAATCCGCTTTCAATAAAATATCCTCTTGCGCAATACTTGGTAAAGATCACACTGTGCGATAAGTCAATCTTCGTCCGTAAGATATGATAATGAACTACTCCTAACATAGGGCTACGGACCTGTACAATGTATTTTTTTACATGTTTATCAGTTTTAATATTTAAATCTTAAATGGTGTGCGTTATCGCGAGCTTTTCATACACGTATGTATTCATGAAAATATTGTTTTAATTCAAATTTCAACACTGTTTTACTGACTTTCTCTATTCATAATGTTTACTCCTCTGTTAACAAAAACTCAAATAAAACAATGTGCTAAGACAAAAAGAATATGATATTAAACCAACTCCTTGCTGTCAACAAATAAGCGTATACAATGTATTTTGAACGGCAAGTGAAGTGTTTCTTTGTATTGAGCTGGCCGGGTGAACGGTTTTACGCCTCCTACAACGAAAGTCTAAGAAGTATTGTTTTGTAAATTTACTTTTATTTAGATCCTTATTTAGAGTCACTTGAAAGTCGGTTGAATGGCATGAACGTGCACATATCTCTCTTAGCAGAGTTACAATACATGTATACATAATATTTTAGCCGCCCGGCTTTCTCAGTTGGTAGCACGCAAGTCTACGGATCGAGGGGTCATGGGATCAATTCCTTTGTGGAGCTTGGTCATGAAATTATTTCTACAAACATTCTCCCCCCTAGCAATAATTCTTCATTATGTAGGGCCGTTGTCAGTCACTGACGAAAGTATGCGCGTAGTAGTTGGTTAACAGCTAAATCCAGGGATTTAGCCTTTCCAGGGACTGACCGCCGTTAAATGTTGTTACGGCGTTAAACACATCAAAAACAAATATACATAGTACACTGGAACCTCGCTTAAAGACCATCCCGATTCAAGGACCACCCCGTTAAAAGACCGGTTTTGAAACCGTCTTTAACCCTAACATTAGGACCACCCCGCTACTCCGTAATACGACCACTTCTTGCTGACAAAACGCTTTAAATGCGTGCATTTTGACCTTGCTAAAAGACCACTTAAAATTCACGAAATATTCGACGAGCGACTGGCAGTCTGACTATGGCATTCGGAACTCCTCGGCCATTCGCTACGAATATGTTTTCCACACCTGTGTAGTTAATACGCTGCACCCATTGTTCAATCTGTTAGATAACTACCGGTAATAAATAAAGGGGTATTAACACGCTTGTTTAACTAACAATGTGACACTTGCATAATCTAGGGGTCTTTTTTCTACCCAATACTGACCATTTAAATTGAATCTATTGAAAATATTTGATAAAAAGCAGCATTACTCGAAAACGATATTAGACGCGTCACGTGATACAAATACATTTTTAATGTTAAATTGTTAATGTGGTACAAGTTTTAGTGTTTTGAGTATAGCAAATCCGAAATGGAAGCGCTTGAGAGTAAAGTCGGCGGAAAGATCAGTTTTTTTTCGGCCTACGGAAATAGCCGAGTGATTTAGATTAGAGAGCGTCAGTACCGATATATTAAACAAATTCAATATCTTAAAACGAATAAACCCAAGTAAAGAAATAAATAAACTCACCTCTTTGCTTTAAAGGTTAACAGCTACCTGGAGCAATTCACTGGAAACGATTTACGCCTTACGGAAAATAAATTATGGGTCTGCATCGAGCGTTGACAATGCAAATACAAATTTTCGGAAAATTAATCTAGGTCGTGAACGCACAGTGTTAATCATTACAATAACGCGTAATCTGATTTTGGATGAGATAATTTTACCTTAGTCTTTGCAATGTGTTTACATTTGCACAAAATTTATGTATATACAACTTGACGCACGTACAGACGACCTACTTGATAACTTATCAACTAACAATTTAGCAATACATGTATAGACATTTGAATACTCAAAATAATTGTCACTTTTTTATTTATTTTTTGCATAATTACATAAAGCTACAAATTGTCTACTATGGTGACAATTTTTTTCCATGTTATTCTTTAAAATCTGTTATTTCAACGTCGACAAACTCCGAAGTCAAAACTTTTTTTTCCAGGAAAAATGATATATCCAATTTCCTGTAGCAAAGAAAAAATGATTTATCCTTTTTTTCGCGAATATTTTTAATACAATTCATACTGTATATATAATAAAACGTATGATATACATATATATACAATAAAACGTTAAGGCCTATACACAGGTGACAGACTCAATTTTTCCTTATTATAGTATATATAGAGAAAAATTGAGTCTGTCACCTGTGGGCCTATACAAAAGTAATAAATAAGTTCAACTTAAAAACACTTACATTTAAAGTTTCAACTAAAATACATTAAACTCTTCCTAAATTAGTTATGAAGAAAGAAATGTCAATCCTTAACAACAGACTTAGTGATGTGCATACCACCCTATAGTATAGGGCCTATATAATTTCAAAAAATTGAAATCCTTTTCTAAAATCCAGTTAGCCCACAGTTAAGTAGTGCACAATAGTGTTATGGGTCGATAAGCGGGTTACACACCGCTAAACTTGTTCATAAATAATTATAATTTCATATCGTTAGCAAATGTAACACTGATAAAATATTTACCCTTTTTGTATAATTAAATTTAATTGACAATTGTTTTGAAGCGTAAGGTTTAACCGTTGTATTATCAAAATATTACTTCGCAATATGCAATAAATTACAGTCGACATGACGTAAAAGGAAGGCTCTCTCCCCAGAAAAAGCGTACATGAGTTATACAAGTTTTGAAGATTTTTCTTAAAATTGGCTAATAAATTCGGATTAGGAAGAACTCAAGTGCAACATTGAAATAAATGACAGTTCTAATGAAATGCGGCGTGATTAAAAAATCCAATCAAAGGACAATTACTGATTTTTTAGCTTAAATAGATGTTGAGATGTGATTATGCGGCTACTTTTAGATCAGGCGCGTAGGAAGGATAGGAGTATTGGGGCTGCAGAATGTCTCCTCCCGCCGGTCGAACCAGTACTTTCAGTAACCCCTGTATAAGAACAAATACATTGTATTTGTATTATATTGTGTATTTAGCTCTTATCATGATGTCATTCAATTTACTGGACCTATTGACCTGCAATTTTGCATTTTTCAAGACATGTGCTTCAAATGTTTATCAAAGCAACAGTTTGTCATGAAGAATTGATGGGTAACTTAAACCTTAACCCAGTGACCTACTTTTACACATATCAAAATCAAGCTACCCTGTTCCTTAGGTGGGACTAGTTTCTAATTAATTTCGGGTGTATGGTACCAAGTTGAAGGACTTATAATTCAAGCATATATTAAGGAACAGGGACTCGTTTTTATTTACGCAGATAAAACAAAGAAAACAAGAGTTTTCAAACAACAAATTATTTTTAATCATCAGCATAAACGATACTTGTTAATGTTACTTATGTAACGCACATGTATACTTGTCCACAAAGACACGAGTCAAAATGCATAGCAAATCATGAGATTTAATATGTGTCATGAAAAAAATAACGCGCGGCCTTATCGCCGCTGCTAGCCAGTATATTGGGACCGCGGCCGCGGCCCCAGCTCCTACGCGCCTGTAGGTCATGCTCCATTCTCGTACACAGAGGTTTGCAAGATTTTTTATCAAACGTTTGATCACTGAATTGTGAATTTTGATCACCTCTAGTTTAGACAATGAGCATGTCCTTGATTTCAGTCCCAATTAAGAAAGAGCTGTATAAATAGCTTCATTTGATTTGAACTTTCATAAGCTACTATTGTCTACACGTTCAAGTTGAAGTCACACAGTGCCCTTACCTAGAGGCTATGATGAATAAAAATGTGTTAGTTACTTAAGTGAAGAATAGATTCACGGTCAATCTCCACATTTTCATCACGTGGTAAATTAAATCTTATTCGCATCCATTATTTAGAAATCCTTTCTTTTTATGAGCAAAGACCATGAGTTTATTTTACAGCATTATTTCGCCTTTTGAGCGTACATATCACCATCTTGGTTAAACTTCTAGTACAACGTCTCATTGTTCGCTAGACAATTTAGTGGTGTTTAACCATCTTTATTTTTGCTGTTATTGTGCGCTAGCTTGATTTATGAGTTCTTGTGATTTTGACCAAGTGTACATTTTCGGGAAATTGACCTGAACTGAAAATTGGGTTTATTTTTAGAACATTGATTTTACTCTAAATCCTTAGGTAAACAGGTGGCTCTATATGTTTGATAGTGTACATGTCATTGACAGTCACACACACTTACTTAAGTCGTTAATCAATAATATCATAATAATCAAAGTACTGAAAGTTCTGTTGGAAGGAATTTTAGGTCAAGTTACTATTTCGATATCCTACATAATTTCTTTATCATTTATAACCAAATGTGTTTCATATTTCATTTTACATGCACATTATTCTACTGATCGAGAAGTTGTAGGTTTGATTCACGGACAGGGCATACTTTCGTGGAGCTATGTCATGGAATAATTTCTATGATCATTCTCCCTCCTACCACTGATTCTAAATCATTTTAATACGCCAGTGTTCAGTCACTGAATTGCATCTAGAAGTAATCCAATGATCGAGTCTTTTCAGGAACAGTGATAAGTGATTGATGGTCATAATGTAACCTAAACAATGTGTTGCCATGGAGTTAAGGTCACAACAAATTGATCACATGTTTTATGTATTTTGTTCCAAAGAATGGAGCTTAAGAGCAAATTTTTTCCCATATTTTGAATTTTGAGGAGCGAGCAAAAGCGAAGAATAAATTTGTGCGGTTTCTAAGACATATATTTACCATAAGTTAAAAAGAGCATAAAAGTATGGACTTTCTTATATAACATATAACCATATATCTATAGACTATAGTGTAATCACGTAATAAGTAGTTCTATGCTATATAAAGCAAGTTAACAATTACTCCAGATGAAAATTCGGTTGAATTTAAAACTAGTTAGAAGTAGGGTAGAAGAGGTTTACACCTTCATGAGTTCATACGTATAAGATAACTTCATTTTTCTTTGGTATACTTTTATTAATACTAGATAACTACATGTAGGAAGCACAGATTACCAATTATAAGCGCCACACTAATCTTATAATGGACCAGCCCGGTTCACTTTTTGTGTATACAATGTAATTAGATTTTGGTAAATTATGCTAATTTCTAATAATACCACTAGAATTAAATCAAGCCTGATATGCATATGTTATTTTGGGACATCAAAATTGTAGGAATGTAAAATTTTCTCCCTGTCCTACCTGCTCTCTATGGATCAATCTTCATATTTTACGCTACAAAGACACGTATGACGTCACACATCAAGATAAGGTGTGTAGACTGTAGAGAGAGTAAATGTTCAGTTTTCGGTCTAAGACAGAGTGCAGTTATCATATTTCTGAACAAAGGATTGTGTCATTGTAATTTCTAATGCCCAATGTTAGCAAGAATTCATTACTGCTTTACCGTAACAGTGAAATTGTGCTGATTTATATTGCTATTTAGAACTCAAATTACTAATTTTCAGTTCAATTCTACTTGGCAGAGAGTCAAAATTTATGATTTTACGATATTTATGATGCGATAATTTCAATTTTTTTTTTCGGATTTTAAGGTGCGAGAAATCAGACGAACATAACGATTAATTTGTTGTGGTCTAATGAAATAATAATAATAAAAAAACATTTATGAATTTTGCTTCGCGATGTTAAACCTCTACGGACACCCATCCAAAGATTAACCCTACATTTCGTTGCTTAACTTTGATAAATGTCCAGCGCTTTACGCTCTCAAAGTAAACTCCTGCTATGAAAACCGCTCGATAAAATTGTACTTATATACAAGCGTGTGGTAGATACTAATGCGCAATAATACAATAAAACTTCTCTCCGTGCACAGTTAGAATGTTGTTTGATTAATGTGTAAAAAAACATTAAATATCATAATTTTAAGTATTTGTTTAAATTACATGTACTTCTTTTCAACTTATCTACTTTTGATAGTACACATATTTTTCTGCTGCACTATTTCTTGGTCGCATTGACTCATTGATTTCTATTGAGTTGAGGGTGTTGTTCGTTCTTTTTCAAATCTTGCAGAGCGCTGACATAGAAAGGAATTGTTTGAAAACAATTCCTTCCAAAAAACGGAATTAGGCAATACAGGCACAGATACACCGGGGGCACACAGTCTACACTTCGCCCCTGAACTAACATAGCCTTACATTAGCACAACGTCAAGTCTATAAAGAGAACTTCGCTTAACTACGGCCGTGGCGTAGTGGTTAGTATGTCTGACTTCGAATCCGGAAATCACGGGTTCGAGCCCGGTCGCGGTAGGTCATACCCTAAGCCCTATACATGAGTTGTCGGCCTTGTTATAGGGTAAGTTAGTACTGGTGATAGAAAAGTGTCCAGGAAACCTATAGTAGGAAGAGCTGACCGTTGTGTATATACTCAAAAATAACCTTAATATGTGTTGAATACGACGTTAATCAAAGCGCTGAAGGCACTGACTTTGTTCGGGGTTGAAAAGTAAAAATTAGATGTAAGAAATTAGATGTCCGGCTCCAACAACGTTTGTATTAAAAAACAGTTCAGTGATACTAGTTTGATCGGCAAAACAGCACTATTCCGTTTCAAAACACTTCACACAATCGACCTATAAATACAGCAAGTAAACTGGACAGGCGAACACACTTTTGATTTTTTTCACATAATCACCACAAGTCAAGGGGGGTCATTCTTAGAACAATTAAATAATTGTCGCTTTAAAGTTATCGTTTGTGCACATTTATTCTACTGCATATGAATGTAAAATAAATAAAGTCCACTAATCAGACATCATTCAAAGTCATCAACTACGATCTTTAAACTTTCCTATAGAACCATTATATTACATAAGATGATGTAACATCTCTACTGACAACTGGCACAAACGACGGGTCGTGACTGAATACCACTCTATTACATAAGATGACGTAACGTCTAGAGCTACTGACAACTAGCACAAACGATGGGTCGTGACTGAATCGTTAATACCACTCTATTACATAAGAAGACACGAACAAATAAAAACCATTTTAACCCTTAACCGCTCAATCCCGCATTTTTACGTGTCTAGACCCCCCCCCCCTCCAAAATGGCCGCCCCAGCCTTGAAAATGGTGTTTTTTAACTGGATTAAGCGAATTTCACTAAAGGATAGTTGTCCCCAAAAAATGAGCTCGTTTTCGCGCGCCTCCCCCTCCAATTGATGTCTCAGGGGGGTTCCGAAGGGGGGATGTGCCCCCCTTTGTTGCTGGGGTTTGAAGGGGGCGCAGCGCCCCTCATCGCCAGAAAAAAAATCGGGGTCATTGAGTGCAGAGAAATGGCGCCAAATGCTGATAAGAAAACATGTTTTCAGTATCTGAAAAGACCTGGCACTTTAGACCTCAATTTCGGAAAATATTACTGTTTGAAGTGCAAACGTGGGGTGGAAAAAGAGCGAAAATTGCATTTTTTGCCGTTTTTGCTCCGCCCCAGCGTTGCCATGGTAACGGGGATCGGGGCTCAACTTGGTTTTTCTGAAAGACATTCACCCAGGGAATAACTTGGCCAAGTTGCATAACTGTATGATAATTAGTAATGAAAGTAGAGCATCTTGAAATAGCCCTAGCGCGTAATGGTGAAAAAATGGCTACTTTTCACACATGTCGCAACCAGTAAAGGGTTAATAAAAAAATTCCAAAAATGAAAAAAGTTCGTTTTTTGGTCTAATTTTGATAGAAATGATGTGTAAGCATGAAAAATCGTATTTTTAACGAATTTTATTTTTTTTTCATCTTGTTTGTTAACCCTTAACCGCTCAATCCCGCATTTTTACGTGTCTAGACCCCCCCCCTCCAAAATGGCCGCCCCAGCCTTGAAAATGGTGTTTTTTAACTGGATTAAGCGAATTTCACTAAAGGATAGTTGTCCCCAAAAAATGAGCTCGTTTTCGCGCGCCTCCCCCTCCAATTGATGTCTCAGGGGGGTTCCGAAGGGGGGATGTGCCCCCCTTTGTTGCTGGGGTTTGAAGGGGGCGCAGCGCCCCTCATCGCCAGAAAAAAAATCGGGGTCATTGAGTGCAGAGAAATGGCGCCAAATGCTGATAAGAAAACATGTTTTCAGTATCTGAAAAGACCTGGCACTTTAGACCTCAATTTCGGAAAATATTACTGTTTGAAGTGCAAACGTGGGGTGGAAAAAGAGCGAAAATTGCATTTTTTGCCGTTTTTGCTCCGCCCCAGCGTTGCCATGGTAACGGGGATCGGGGCTCAACTTGGTTTTTCTGAAAGACATTCACCCAGGGAATAACTTGGCCAAGTTGCATAACTGTATGATAATTAGTAATGAAAGTAGAGCATCTTGAAATAGCCCTAGCGCGTAATGGTGAAAAAATGGCTACTTTTCACACATGTCGCAACCAGTAAAGGGTTAATAAAAAAATTCCAAAAATGAAAAAAGTTCGTTTTTTGGTCTAATTTTGATAGAAATGATGTGTAAGCATGAAAAATCGTATTTTTAACGAATTTTATTTTTTTTTCATCTTGTTTGTTAACCCTTAACCGCTCAATCCCGCATTTTTACGTGTCTAGACCCCCCCCCCTCCAAAATGGCCGCCCCAGCCTTGAAAATGGTGTTTTTTAACTGGATTAAGCGAATTTCACTAAAGGATAGTTGTCCCCAAAAAATGAGCTCGTTTTCGCGCGCCTCCCCCTCCAATTGATGTCTCAGGGGGGTTCCGAAGGGGGGATGTGCCCCCCTTTGTTGCTGGGGTTTGAAGGGGGCGCAGCGCCCCTCATCGCCAGAAAAAAAATCGGGGTCATTGAGTGCAGAGAAATGGCGCCAAATGCTGATAAGAAAACATGTTTTCAGTATCTGAAAAGACCTGGCACTTTAGACCTCAATTTCGGAAAATATTACTGTTTGAAGTGCAAACGTGGGGTGGAAAAAGAGCGAAAATTGCATTTTTTGCCGTTTTTGCTCCGCCCCAGCGTTGCCATGGTAACGGGGATCGGGGCTCAACTTGGTTTTTCTGAAAGACATTCACCCAGGGAATAACTTGGCCAAGTTGCATAACTGTATGATAATTAGTAATGAAAGTAGAGCATCTTGAAATAGCCCTAGCGCGTAATGGTGAAAAAATGGCTACTTTTCACACATGTCGCAACCAGTAAAGGGTTAATAAAAAAATTCCAAAAATGAAAAAAGTTCGTTTTTTGGTCTAATTTTGATAGAAATGATGTGTAAGCATGAAAAATCGTATTTTTAACGAATTTTATTTTTTTTTCATCTTGTTTGTTAACCCTTAACCGCTCAATCCCGCATTTTTACGTGTCTAGACCCCCCCCCTCCAAAATGGCCGCCCCAGCCTTGAAAATGGTGTTTTTTAACTGGATTAAGCGAATTTCACTAAAGGATAGTTGTCCCCAAAAAATGAGCTCGTTTTCGCGCGCCTCCCCCTCCAATTGATGTCTCAGGGGGGTTCCGAAGGGGGGATGTGCCCCCCTTTGTTGCTGGGGTTTGAAGGGGGCGCAGCGCCCCTCATCGCCAGAAAAAAAATCGGGGTCATTGAGTGCAGAGAAATGGCGCCAAATGCTGATAAGAAAACATGTTTTCAGTATCTGAAAAGACCTGGCACTTTAGACCTCAATTTCGGAAAATATTACTGTTTGAAGTGCAAACGTGGGGTGGAAAAAGAGCGAAAATTGCATTTTTTGCCGTTTTTGCTCCGCCCCAGCGTTGCCATGGTAACGGGGATCGGGGCTCAACTTGGTTTTTCTGAAAGACATTCACCCAGGGAATAACTTGGCCAAGTTGCATAACTGTATGATAATTAGTAATGAAAGTAGAGCATCTTGAAATAGCCCTAGCGCGTAATGGTGAAAAAATGGCTACTTTTCACACATGTCGCAACCAGTAAAGGGTTAAAAAAAGCTTGACTATTTGTAGCTACATGTTTTTCGTCATGTTTAAAAAACATGTCTAGCATAAGGTGTAAAATAAAAGTCCGAACTATTTCTGGCTTGTCAAATACTTAAAGGTTCTAAGACATACTTTAAGGTTCTAAGACTTTAATATCTTATTATGTTTGTTATGCTACTGTAGTAACTTAAGCTTACAGTATAGTACATTTATTGAATAAATGAATAGTTTCATAATGATTAGTTTTCTAAGTACTGGCTGAATCATGAATGGTCATTCATTATGAATAAAATCAGATGATCAATTTTCCACTGGTTGGATCATGATGCTCGTTCATTATGAATACCAAATACATTGCTTATATTAAATCATTAATACTAGCTTGTCAGTTGACTCGAGAACTAGAGGCAAATTGTTTCTAAGATGGCAATTTAGAGACACTTTTCTGAAAATCTTTTATTCATTGAACAAATAGGTTGTGATACGATATTTTCATATCCTTAGAATAACGACTACTTTTCCATGTATGTTTGCCACTTCAATAATAATCAATATGTACTAAAAGGAGGTTATAAACAAAAAAAAGACAAATGTTATTGAAAAATTTGTGTGAATATTCTATACTCTTTCAAGGTATTCTAAGAGTAAATAAATGCCAAAGCAATCGATAGATATTCTGTTGACATGGTAACACATTTTACAATTTGATAGTTAATAAGAGACATTGCAATAGGATTTCAAGTATGATCTTGACATCAGATATCACAACTGAATCATGAGTGTTTTAAATTTAAATTAAAGAATCTTGGTAAAATTCCTTTCGCCACCTAACTTTTGGTGGGCACTGTATGTTTTTACTGAACAAATAGCTTACATAATCTAGAATTTATATATTAAGTGATGCATCAAAATTAAAACAGAATGGTTGATATTAAAACTGGGATGTAAGAAAAACTAATTAAAATCAAACGTTAACAAATCTTTAATTTTATCTCATTCACTGCACACATACGGAAGTAAATTAAATTTAACTTTAAAATATTCATACTATAGCTGGTTTAGGACACAGGCCATTAGCTCTATGATACTCTAATTCTTGTATAATATATATATTAAATATGTGATTTAAGATAACATAAGACATTGTTTACATAGAATATCCTTTAACTTTGTCTCAAGTTATCCTAAAAGACCTATAATAGAATTCTATAGGCTCAAAATGTGACAAACAGTGTTACAAAACTCGAAACTTGTGCTAAAAAAAAGTGGCACACATTGCTTTTTAAACTTACAGTATATACACTATATATACACTGGGATCCAAATGTTTCTTTACACATTTTATTCATTCATTCATATTCATTGGAGTTAACGCCGTGTCAACGCAATTTAGGTCATTTCACGGCGTCCAGCACACCTAACCTAGCTTTCCTGGACCTTTGTCTATAACCAGTACTCACCTACCCTTCCACAAGGCCGGAAACTTTTCCATATTATCTAATCAATTGAGGAAAATCGACATTATTGTCAAATTTTCATGGAAGGGTATAACCTCCCCGGGTGGGATTCGAACCCGCACCCCCTCGGGCACGAGATTCCAAATCCCGGCGCACTACCAACTGCGCTATCGACCCGGGTTTTTACACATTTTAAATTATGATGTTATTGGAAAATACTTCGAATGTCGCTAAAAGTTTCACAACTTATGTGCAGTTTACCATGAATTGTCAACAAGTAAATCTGTGAGCTGATGCTCACTAGTGATACCCCTGCAAAAATCTAAAAGTATGCGACAAACAGGAAGTAGATGAGCAAGGAGCATGAAATCGCTTTACACCACATGGGACTATGGGAGGAAGCAATATGCAAAGTATTAGGCTGCTGCATGTTATAGTTGCTGAGAAAACTGCGACGGAAATTTTGTAACGGACGGACGCACAGACAAGGGTAAAACAGTATACCCCCCTCTTCTTCGAAGCGGGGGTATAATTATGTTTTTTAATGCATTAAAATTATTAAAATATACAATAAACATATGCAACAAAATGTGTCAGCAATACTTTTGCAATAAAAAAATTTGAATGAAAATATGAAAAAAATACATGTGTGAAGAAACTTTTGGATCCCAGTGTATAGTTATACAATCAGGATTTTACACTACTTGTTAATTTCAGGGTTCTAATAAGCTATTAAAAAAGGGGATTCTCATAGACATTTTGGAGGCCCAATTGAATAGCTAACTTAAAATAGCTTATAAAAACAGTCAGGGTTTTAGACTTTTCTTTAATTTCAAGGGTCCAATAAATGCAGGGAAGTATTGCGATAGATTGGTTTGAAACTAGCTAGTCTATATCCATTTTATTGGCATGTAGCTAGTCTGGTGCTGACTCACCAATCTGGTTACAAATTCTGGCTTTAGAAAATCCATATATACATGTATGTGTATGTACATACAAAATAATAAATGATTAACATGGACTAAAAGTTGTCAAATTGTCCCCGACTACCTATACTTAGGTTCAAGAAACTTGTCCCTGCTAGTAAACTTTCATTCTTGTTCCCAGAGTCTAGTAGGATTCTCAATACTAGCTAGTATTGAGAATCCTACTAGACTCTGGGTATGAGAATGGTAAACTTTTGGTTCTGGCAAGTAAAATAATATAGGTGGTTGTCCAACAAGGCAACCTACTTTAAAAGTTAATGTCAAGCCTTGATTTGGTCTAAGTATTGAGGTTAACACTTTAGAATATTACATGATATAATTCAGTTCACTCATGCTTATAAATTCTCTCAACAAGGGAGGCAATTCAATCTGTTTTAACTTTTGAAGGAATTGAGGTTTCAACATTGCCCGAATGCTTACTCTGCATTGCTGCTTAAGATAAATTGGTCGTACTTCAAATTTTAAATTCTCTTCTACTGTTTTATAATAATGACTTAAAGTAAATGTCTGAAAAATTGACATCTGTTCAAACTTAGCTCCGCCCAGAATTAACATTTTTGTGATTTCAAAATTACTTTGAAGAAGAGCAACTAACAAGGGAGATAATCTAGCTCCATTTACAAATCCTGCAGTGTTAACATTACAGTTGTTCAGAATTAAAATTTTCACACTATCAAGAAGATTCCTTTGTACAGCATGAAGCAATGGTGTCTTACACAAATAGTCTTTAGCATCAATGTCGGCGCCAGCATCTATCAAACACTGCATCAATCTAGGGTCACCTTTAATGACAGCCGCATGTAAAGCTGTTTGTTTTCTCTTCTGTGAACAATGATTTACATTCACTCCATAGCTGATCAGAAAATTAACTATATCAATACACCCTGAAAAAATTGCAGCCCACAGTAACGGAGTGTAGCCGCCCCATACTTCATAATTGGGATTTGCACCGGCTTCCACTAATAAAATAACAAGAGGTAGATTTCCTAGTCTAGCAGCCCAGCACAAACTTGAGTCTAAAGTAGATTGACTAGGTTCTGCTTCTATCAACTGTTTAACTAATCTTGCATTATTTTCCTGCACTGCAGCTATCATTCGAACATTGTCTAATACACAATCCATATTGTCTTGACTTACCGTAACAACCAAACCTAGAATTCTTCAAGACATCTATGTAAACCGTCCAGAGCTATCATGATAATGACTTAGATAGTTCAATGTCTCGACAATGTTTAAAACACTAACAGAGGCTCTAAAATTATGGGAACCAAATAAATTTCCACAACTGAGTAAATAGTCCTTGATTCAGTAGTATCATGCTTCTTATATCATGATAAAAGAATCTTCATTCAGCCATTAAACAACTCTATCATTCTTTAAGAATGCTTCTGCTTTCTGAAATGAACAAATAGGATGATTCATTTAAACATGAATAGCAATCATAATTTCAGTCAGTGCAAAAAAAACCCAGGCAGGGCATACACAAAGCTTTGATATAAAATAGTTTATACGGCCATTCCTCCTTCTACCACAGATTTTAAAATCATGTAGGACAGTTGTCAGTCACTGACCTATGACCTATGCACCTGATATTTAGAGATTTAGCCTTTTCAGGAACAGTAAGTAGGTAGGCTGACTGCCGCAATAGACAATACCATGTGTTCTTATAGCTTTAAACCCAACCCCCTCCCCCAAAAAAAACCTGATTGAAAAAATATTAAATACACATGGAACTGCCTTAAAAGTGGAGCTCTCTCAATTTGGTGTAAACCTGTATTGTTAAGTCAAATCTATTTTCTAAATAGCTGTTGCAAATACTAGTATGCAAAACCTAAAAATAATAATAAAGACTTTATTTATAGAGGCAACACAGGCAAAGCCCAATCTTCCCTGTGAGCCTCATTGCCTTAAATTTTTTCAAGAGTCATTCTGATTCATTATATCATGCATTACATAGAAAAAGGTAATATGATCAACTAGCCCAGCAGTAATTTTCACAAGCCCAAATCAATTTTCTAGACTTCTGGCAAGTGAGTTGAGACAATGACTGAGTTCATTTGTACAGAAAACATTTAGAAACCAAATTCAAACCATAGCTTTTCATAACATTTCTAGCACATTACCTGTACAGCAAACTGTATTTCTTCTTTTGAAGTTAATTCTCTATTCTTTTCAAACTCATCTCTAATACGTCTAAAGTAAAAGTTTTTGTCAGTTAGCTGTAGAGATCTTCCTTTCCTCAGCATCAGACGATAAAGTGATAAGACATGACGACCTCCTTGCATCACTCTCTGAAGTGAAAATAAGAAATCATTTGGAACACCACGACCTTTCATGAATGAATAATCTCAGAAGGATTCCTGGATTTTGCATTTTACTACCTAAGCGAGGCGAAGCACGTAACGGTTATACAAAATAGTTCTTTAAGTATACACATATATCTTTGTCTAAACATATTTCTTTGTTTTAAATTGAACCAAATATTGTTCATCAATATCATTGAACTATGTAATTTCAAATTTACGGACTAAAAGCGAAAATTCGGTCATTGCCTTTAGAAACGAATGTGTATTTGTTTACTTCAACACCGGTTTTTCTAAAATGGGGTCTAAATATGTCCGAGATTATTCGTAGGGAATGGCCGAGGAGTTCTGAATGATAAGAAATTTCAGGGCTTGACATTAAACGTTATCCTACTGCCCTACGCAAACCTAAATTTTGGATTAATAAACTTACAATTGCTACAGAACATTATGCGTGGGCAAATTAAATATGTAACTGGGGGTCCAACTTTGCAACTTACTTAAATATTTAATGTTGAGCCCTGAGTCTACCATAAGACATTGTGGGCAGATAGATATATTATATAAATTGTAGTTTTTACTTTTGTCAAATTTTTTATATATTGAAATTCAGCTGCAATATCAGGGCTCAATATTAAGTTTTAACTTACACTGAAGGTTGCCCAGCTGATCAAAAAGCTATATGTTTCACTTACCAAATGTTTACTAACAGTATTTATAAAGTTGTCTAAACCCAAATATATGTTGTCAGGCGGACATGGACAACGTTTCATCAAGCCCTGAACATATTCTTTTGATAGGTTGAACACCATTGCAACACATTGCATAGGTTACATTGTATATTGACTGCGGTCAGTTCACCTAATCACTGTTCCTGGAAAGGCTAAATCTCTGGATTAAGCTGCTAACCAACTACAAGGCACATACTTCCATCAGTGACTGATTACTACCCTATATGATTTAGAGTCAGTGGTAGGAGGAAGTATGGCCATCCAAAATTATCCATGAACATGTAATCATTGTGCTGACATGACAACTTCTATTTCTACTTATATACTCCCAACAGTCAGTTGGGGTTGGGTATTGTGATAAAACCAATCAAGCTAAAGCCTGTCTCACACAGAACACAATTAAGGGCATGGCTCCTATACCATATACTTGGTTATACACAGGTAGACTGGAACAAGTATTGGGCTCCAACTGTGCCTTTGGTTAAGTTAGTAAGGGTTAGACTTGAAGATAGCATGAGTGTGTATCATAAAGCACAGATATACATATTCAAGAAAGGTTTGTCATGATTTGCATACAATTTTTTTATCATGATTATTTAATGTTTCCAAGTATGTTCAAGTATGGTCTTGTATGATCAAATACGACCTTTATTCATCTAACAGCCATTTCCTCTCTACAGAGGTGTTGTTCATTAGAGGTAAAACATAGAGCAAAATCAACGAGGGAGTTCTACTATGCCACTCTTCAGAGTTTCCCGTTCATTAGAGATGCTGTTGGGAGAGGTTATACTGTACATACTATATTGGGATTGAGCTCACTCTGACTTTATGTTTTGTGGTATGTACAGTCTAACAGGGTCTCTCACGGTCTTGTACGATGGCTAATACGATCATACACAGCATGGACATGACATTCTAAAAGTTTTAAACATCATACATGGCTTTCACAAATCATACTCTCCGAGTGTAAATTGGATCGGAACACTGATGGTTCAATTGTATGTACGATTTACGGTGGTCAATGGTATAAGTTGTGTGTTCAGTTCGAGACAGGCTTTAGTTAATACATGAATGATGACTACAGCCTACACTAAAAACAATTTTATAATTAAAATGTTAATTTTTGTTATTGAAAATAAAATGTTAAAATGTTATCTAAAATTTTAATTTAAGACATACAACATGTCAGTGATTAAATAAAACTGTAACTAAGATAACCACACAAATTCTGCATCATTCAATTACAAATGACATTCAACAGCTGGTTACTTACCAAGTTTGTTTACAACTGCGTAAATGAAACGAATACTTCCTCGTGAACGCAATTGTCACGACGTGTCATAAATACGCGACACCGTTAGAAAACTTATCTGGGAAAATGGAACTTTGGAAAGTTTTTATTTCATTGTGTGTTTTTCATCATACAGTCTCTGCTGATTCAACTCTTAGATTGGTTAACTTAGTAAGTACGGTGTTGCATAAAATAGTATTATTTTTTATCAATCTTGATGAATTTTCATTTGTAATATAATTTCGCGACCATTAAATAATATACGTTACGTGCACCTGCATGGTTCTCCTAAGAAGGAGGGAAAAGAAAACAGAATACAGTATACAGATGGCGGTGCCTAGAGTTACGCAACATACAGCAGTGACCCCGGCATTGGGGTCTTGATAAACGGGTGTACTGTCACTTTGACAATCCTGCTAGAAAAGGTTAGAGGGAAGGAAGTCTAATAACATGAGTATGTTTTATGATGGACACACGGGTTCTCGCACCTCTAAGGACTCAATGAACCATTTCTAATTAATGCAACAATACTTTCAGAAAAATACATTAAAAACGAACCTTTTAATCTATATTCCATTTGTTTATCATATACTTGCTGATATTTTATATTTAAAACAAATCCAAATTCTTCCAAAAAAAACACGACCATTTTCTGAAAACTGTCATGGCGGCTAAAAATAGATGACCTAATTTCGCACTTCTACCGTATTTGGCTCTTTGTGACGTCATAATTAGCTGCCACATGACTGTCACGTGACTTTATGAGCAAGGGCTACTTGCCATGTGCTTTTTTTATCATAATATTGTGTTTTAAGGGGTATCAAAAGCTGCGTACTCACGATAATCGTCGGCTCTGTGCTCCGATAGGAATGACAACCGAATCCCTGGCTCGGATTCCACTCGACTTTCCAGGACGCGTCTCCGTTGCTCCAAGACGAAACGGGAAGAGAACTCTTCTTCGTGCGCATGCGCAGTCGACCGAACGGTTGGGTCTATGATCCGGATTTCGCCCCAAATCCCGGTATCACTACACTTCTCCCCACCTTAAATAAGGCCTTGGGAGAAACAAGTGGGCCACTGGCTAACCCCCAGCCATCACTACTACTTGAAACCAGCCAGTGCTATCTTATCCCCAGACCGTTTCTGCCATGCTTTCTCTAATTAAACCTGAAACCAACAACTATTTAAGCCAATTCTGCCTAAACTAGTTCTACATTGACACTCTAACACGAGCCCAGGTCAATGCAGTCTCCCTAACAGTGTTGCAACTTTCAGGCCATACACCAAGCAACACCAAGTTTTCCTGGACATACTTAATTCTAACCAGTACTGACTAACAAAAACCTCTGGAGTTTGTTATGATCAATTCATACCAGCCATTCACCAGATCTATACATCAAGCTGCCACCCCTGGGATTCAAACCCAGACAGCATAGTCAACGGAACAACTCTATTACCAATTGTTCAACAACCCACACAGCATGCATTGAAATCCTTCCATAAAAGGAGGACTCTGACCATACTACCAGTCAGACACAGTGCCACTAACAGGCAAATCTTCAATAACAGGAGAATCCTGACCTCTTTAACCTAGTCAGGCACAACATCAGATTAAAACTGATCTTTCCTAGTCAAGAACACTAGAACAGAACAACCCTGCCCCTCCAGGCACACTATAACAACCCTGCCCTACCAAGCACACTAGAACAACCCTGCCCTACCAGGCACATGACAACCCTGCCCTACCAGGCACACTAGATCAACCTGACCTACCAGGCACACTAGCTATAACAACCTGACCTAGTCAACACACTAGAACAACCCTGCCCTACCAGGCACACTAGAACAACCCTGCCCTACCAGGCACACTAGATCAACCTGCCCTACCAGGCACACTAGAACAACCTGTCCTATCCAGCACACTAGAAGCAACCTGCCCTTACTGGCACACTAAAACCAACCTGCCCTATCCGGCACACTTGAAGCAACCTGCCCTTACTGGCACACTTAAACCAACCTGACCCTTGTTAATCACACAAGAGCCTCTCTGACCTTGTCAGACACCCTAGAACCACCCCGACCTTGTCAATAACACTAGAACCACCCCGACCTTGTCAATAACACTAGAACCACCCTGACCTTGTCAGTAACCCTAACTACCTGACCTCCTCAGAAACCCAAAAACAACCCTGACATTGTCAGGCATTCAAGAACAGCCCTGACCTAGTCAGGCAACGAAGACCAGACTTGTTAATTCTTTCCCTAATAACCATCACAAGCCAAATCACACTTGTGAAGTCTCTGAGATTAGCACCACTCAGCAGACAGACAACAATGACAATACTTTCCAACACTAGAAGTATACCCTACTGTCTTCAACACCACAAATCAATCTACATGATTTGACTAATTTTCTCCACAGTGGCAGTCACTTGCTTTACTCAAGTGATCAGACCCAATCTGTCAGAAAACTAAAATCTTGACTTAGCTATTTCTGTCAAGCTTTCACAGAAGTCCCTATAAACTACTAATAGACCAATATCTATTCTCCTATAGTCCCCCTCACAGCTATCAATGACCCACCAATGACACCACATTGACCAGCTTAAAAGAGCTTAAGCTTACACTAGGCCCCTGAAACCTATAGACACTGGGAATCAACAACCACTATGCACTTCCCAAATTCAGGACCAGGACCTAGACCCAGAAAACCTCTGACATAAAACCACTCACAGTTAAGCGCGCTTACCACAGCTGAACAAGCTCCCCTGCTAACTAACCTATCAAAATCAACCCCAAAACATTCCCTCCATGGGAACCACAGCATCTGACATTCCGATGCTCTACCGTCTGATCATAAACAACTGATATCAGACAGGATAGCCATGATTTTGAAACATGACAATAGCAACCACTATAATCCAGAACTTCATGGAAGAACCATTACCGTTCACTAAAATGTTCACCTAGTGACTTGTAATTACCTTAGCTATGCTAAACCCAAAGCTCCCCTTCCAACATCGCAACCAAATTAAACCAAAATTATACCTTGCGATAACCTCCCCCGACAACTATTCCCAATACTAAGGTCAATAGTTTCAATCAATGTCACCTCGCAGACTTTACTATCACTGCGACCGACAATACCCATAGGTCTTTTAGTTACAAAGTACCTACCAATCCTCTCCCCCCAATTATTCTATTGGCATGAACACATTTTAAAACTGTTCAATGAGGATACCCCACACCTACATTTAAATATCCAATGCTAGTCTTTTTATAAAATTCCTAGACATATCCATTAACATGTAGCTCCTAATGACATAATCCCCTTTACCTTGAATTTAGCCATGCCATTAGCAGACAGTAATTTCCAGTAATACCGGCCCAAAATTCTACTTGCCTACTGCCCCTGTAGATAACTTATACTTAAGATACCCCTTTGGCTGAACCAACCCCTATATATTAAACTTAATATAACCTTTGGCTGAACCAAACCCCATCTACAGGCCCCTGTGCTGTGAATACAGCCCTGTTGATCAAAAAGAGATGTACAACATTCATTGTGACCTGAGCCACAAATCACTTAACCATCTCATGTCCTTAAGATTTAGAAAATCTAATAAGGCCATGGGACTTCAACACTGGGTGAACCAGTCTGGTACTCCCTCAGATGACCATTGCCTGGTCAATCTGACTTTTGGTTATTAGCCTGTCCCAGCCCAACCCTTACCAAAACTTAAACCCTCACCCGTCCATATCTATCCCACATTCTTAGATGATCAACAGTTACCTATACATGATCTTTCCCAACCCCCCTGCTTTAAATGATAAAACAGGATCTAGAAAAATCACTAAAATTCCATGGATCATGAATAAACATGACCCGGCCAGCAATGAGTGAACCGCACATCATTTTGCAAATACAACTAGTGGATCCAACAAGCATTAACAAGAAGGCAGACTCCGGAATCTAGCCATCCTGCGACCAAACCAAAATGATATGCAGAACACCATCACTGACGCTGGTCCTTTGACGAAGCAGTGAATAGGACTCCAATAAACAACAGAGACCAAAAAACTACCCCGTCACTCAGACCAGTGCTCTTCTCAATTCTCCGGCCTGGTAATGTGCCTATCGCAAGCAATCAAGCTGGACAGCACACACCCACTTCAGTCATGTGTCTCCTGGGCCTATGAGTTCCCAAGGTTTGTAACACATCCTGAAGCGACTTTTGATGTTTCAATGGCAAATAACACACACCATACCATGGTCCAACAGATGATGACTCACACTAGACTGGATGTCAAAATTCAAAGCTAGCTTTAATATATTAATACAATGAAACCGGCCAAAATGTCCTAAAATTAACTCAAATATTCAAATTTCTAAAATTTTCAACAAATAACTTAAAAATCTAGTGAAATCTGTAGAACAGAATGCTTCATTTGCCACTAAACACTCAAATAAAAGTTCTCATAGGTACTACCACCACCCCTACGGGTTCCATTTCCACTTTCTCAGCACAAAGTGACCATGACCACCTTGACCATCCGTGACACCTGAATAACTACCAGTTACACCGAAGACAACTTTACCGCACCAACCCCTGGTTGATAGCTATGGTCCGCATATCACCAATGGTACTAGGTTGTCAACAACCATCTCACAGGACCCCCAGAAATCCCTTCCCCGCCAATGTAATTCCGGCATCATTCACATGGCAGTTAATCCAGGTGTGCATCCACATGAAACCTCCACAGGCATCCCCCCCTGTCCAACCAATGATAAGGTACCTGCCATTTCATGCACACAACCTGCCCAATGCTGCAGCATTAGTAACCCCGATGATGTCTTTCAATCATCATTTCCCCTGCCCCTGGGGTTCGTAGAAACTCAATTGCCACTTCAAGTCAAGGTCATCAAACCACGGTTGCTAGAAACGCTCCATTCCCTTCAGCAACAGTCCTGCCCCACCTATGCCAGATCACAGGTGTTCTTCCACCGTGGCCTAACCACAAACCTAGTTAGCCACCATGTCACTTCCTGACAAAACACAGCAAAAACTACCTACCTCTCTGCTGGATGCCATAAGCTGGCACCTCCTGAGTCAAGACTTAGACCCACAGCTGTCCCGCTAAACCAGAGAGCGAATACCACTTTGCTGATCCAGAGCCCCTGAGCCCTGCACACACTGCACCCCATTACACTGGCACCTCTACACACGGCCGGTCACGCAGCAGAGAAGCTTTAGCTAACTCTACTCCCTCTACAGTGCCATATTAGACACTGCAAGGATGCGCGTCGACCGCCGTCAACCGGAAATGCACCAGACACCACAACAATCATCGTGACGCATGAGACCAACCAACCACTGAACCCACATCCGCCGAACAGAGATCCCGGGATTAATATTTCTCTGAACGCGATCGGGCAACCTCCCCTGAACACAACCAATTCTCAAACAATGCCTCATCTTGCATGAAAATCACTCAAACGGAAGATGGCGATTTACGGCCGGCAGACGCCGGTTCGCATATTCGTCCGAAAATATCCATATCCCATTATCGCTGCCACCAATATTGTGTTTTAAGGGGTATCAAAAGCTGCGTACTCACGATAATCGTCGGCTCTGTGCTCCGATAGGAATGACAACCGAATCCCTGGCTCGGATTCCACTCGACTTTCCAGGACGCGTCTCCGTTGCTCCAAGACGAAACGGGAAGAGAACTCTTCTTCGTGCGCATGCGCAGTCGACCGAACGGTTGGGTCTATGATCCGGATTTCGCCCCAAATCCCGGTATCACTACCTACAATAACATACTTTTAAACAATATTTAATGGATTGTACTGACAGAGCAGAAAAAGGTAATAAGGATTTACTGAAAAATATTCACCATCACAAAATTTTCATTCTAAAAACCTGTTTCTTGCGCATTATTCTCGTTTGACAGTTGTAGTTGCGTTGATTGTTTACTGGACATTGTGCACACGAATTGATGACGTCATACGCAATAAAATAGCAAAGTAAACAACTTTTTTATGAAAGGACCGAAATCAGGTGAGGAACGAGATCAGGTGTTTGTACGATAACTTTAAACACAAGAACTCATTTACAGGGGTGAAAGTTTTCCGGATTGTGCCGGATTTTCGGGCACGATCTGGTCCGTTTTTCCAATTTGCAAATCCGGGTCGGGAGGGGGTTGGAGCTGTCAGCAGTGGAAGCTCGATGGACTTCGTAGCGTAGCTTTTTCTCGCCTGACATGGCTTTTATCGCGTAATGCAGGGTTTCCGCCGCTATTCGCCAATTCTGCAAATGGCAAAAAAAAATTTTGAAAGTGGTGAAAAAAAAGTTTTCAAAAATAAGCATATTTTTTATAGTAGACTAAAATATAGTACCCTTTATATTGACCGACGATTGTTAATCCAGATAAAAGTTGTGAAAAGTAAGAACGCCTGTGGCAATTATACATGTCAATTACGCATACAATTAGACCTTATTGTCAGTTTCATGTTGGGAGATTAACTCACCGACAAAAGGTATTAGAAAATCGATAAGGGAGTCGTAGAGTTACTTAAAAAGCTTAATAACATTCATATATACCTTAGACTGGTACCGATAGAGAGTATATTGATATAGGGGCCACCAAGATATAACCAGTCAATTTATTTTCTCGCGATTGGCAATATTGGGGGACTTTTCTTAACACTGTGTGCGTGAAAAACAAACGAAACTTTTTTTAGGGCATCAAAACTTACATCAAAGAAAAATTATATGGGCCGATTTTTGTTGCCAAAAAATTCACCAAATTATTAAATTAGCGCCCGAAATAAAAATTGTCGCATTTGGCAACAATGATGATCAACAGCGCGAACCCTGCATGTTTAATCCCATTATTTTGATTAACATCCAGTGTGGCAGTAGAGTAAAAGCTTGTGAAATTTGAAACACTGAATACTTGTTTATATTTTGTTCTTGTATGAAAAGTTTGCACTGAGTACATTCTGTTTCCTGGAGTGCATCAAAAGCCTTCACAAATTGCTAAAATCCAGGAGCCTCTGGGGGCCTCTGGCCATGGGGTTGCCCTGGACCCAACAGGGGACCTAGCGGACCCCAGCTAAAGTTTCAAGATTTTCAGGATTTCCAACTTTCACCCCTGCATTCAATATTATTCAAAAGGCAGTGGCTAGAGTTACAGTACAGTGAACTCGACAGTTCCGGGTCAGTAACGAAAGAAACGATGTGTGTCTCTTCAAAACGGAAGTTGTGGGAATCAAACCTGCATAAATTGATAAACAAATACTTCCACCTTAGGCCAGAGTTTTTTTATAATCTGGTTTACGGGAAATTTCTGGACACATGAGCATAAGGAGGAGGAAATAAAACTAAAAATAAAATGCAAAAAAGTGAGCATCGCAAAAATAAATAAAAATAAATCGAAAAAAATGAAAGAAAAATTTATTTTATAAAAAGCTTAAGTATAATGTCAAATCTTCTTTGTTTCAATAAAAAAACATCCTAACAAGGAATGTACAGCCTATTTAGGAGGTATTATGTTATTATTATGATAATGCTTCTTAGAACTGTAGCTGTAATAAGTTACTGTAAGTTCACATAGAAGGATGAATTAATATTAACAAAGGATGATCACAATAGTTCCGACAGCTCTTTTGCAGATGCGATCTCAAAAACTTGTTTGTCTCTTGTTTTTGTTGTGCAAAAAAACATGGTTGACTGGTTTCAAATATACATACCTCAGGAAAAACACGATTCATAAATAAGCTTGACGCAGTCTGCATACCGGTGCGTACACAGGGATGAGTCTGGGTTCCAAATTTAGGGAGAAGTGACTTCTCCTTCCTAGTAATTTAGGGAGAAGTGCAGGGATGTGAGGGAGAAGTTGGGAGGATAGACAAGCGGGAAAAGTTCAATGAGCCGAATGGAATATTTTGAACAGTATTCACAAACTTCTAAAATGCAAACTTTTCTAGATTTCTATCCTTTAATGCATGCAATTACTATTACATTTTGTAAATATTAGGTCTGCTGTAACTCACAAGTAGTGTGAGTATTAAATACTCCCTGGATGTTTGGTTACTGAGTTATTTGTTCTATGTTTTACACAAAATTCACAGAACACATTGATTTTGTATCGAATTGTAAACTTAAATTATCTAACTTTCATTTCAATAAAAAGTTCTTCTTTTGGGTTTAGCATTTTTACTTTCTGGTATATGTTCATCAAAAGATATTAAAATGTATAAAAGACCATTATTGGAAAATATGTTATCAGTGTCCTTGTTATTGACCCTTCTTTGTTTAAATATTTTTTATTTAATTAGTTCTGCAGTAAATAACATACCTTTTCTTAAATATAACATTTTATGTAACAATCTATGCTTATTATTGATTTTTTAGTGTGCAACACGACGTGACGAATACTTTGACAATTTTCATCAATTAAATTGAACCAACCGGTGTTTATTCTTGAAATCGAAAAATTGAGAGAATTTTCCTGTTACTTATTGCTTAATTAAGAAGAACTAATAATCAAAATATAAGATTATTAAATTACTAACGTAGATTTAACCTTCTTTCATTTGATTGGCGATAGCGTGGGTCGCGAAAACATATAATCGCTTAAAAACAAATAATTGCAATCCATGGCAAACTGCTAATTACGTCTATTCTAACTGTTTTACAACATGCTCATAATTTAATACAATTATCAATTAAACGGCAAGCATAAAAAAAGCTTTATCTACTTTAATTATTGAAGTATCACAGTTTGACGCGTGTTTGTTAAAATTGCAACAGTTTAATTACGATATCAATCTTATCGGGCCGACATATAACACTATTGATTTTTAAGCGGACGCTGTTTGGTCTTAAAGGTGACAATATACACAGGGACCATCAATAAACTAACAAGTCACTAATTATCGGCTTTTGAAGCGTGTATACTAACAACACAACTCCCGTGTAGTTGATTGGTAGATAACAAAAGAAATGCGGATGTAACATACGCTCCATCCGTCGTTGAATAGAGGTCGCGAGGACTGTCATAATCTGGGTCATAATTTGTTTAATTTATTTTCCGAAAATGTCGGCGACTTCGTTTTCGCTTTGATGTGCTAATAGAGCGAAGTTTACGCTCCAGCAATTTTTTTGGAACACGGTAAGCTAACGGAACCGTCGGAGAAAATAAAAATAAAATACTGATTTTTGAAATTTATTTTTATTTGGGTTTTGCAAAATTTAGGACCGGCGCTCCCGTAAACCAGATTTTAAAAAAACGCTGGCCTTACCATGCTATAATAAATTAATAGTGTTTATTTGCTTGTAATATTATACAATTTTCGAAATTGCATGTTGCAAACTCGATAGTTACGGGTCACACATGCCAATTCCGGGTCAGGTGACAGATGCTTGTTTCTTTAATCCAGAGTGGTCTCAACAGGGTTAAAAGCAATAAAACAGCCGACTTTTTGTTAATAAAGACTTTATCTAGAATATTTTCTTCCAAGTTAACAAAAATAAAGCTCGTAAATGAAAGATCTAATCATGTCACTTGCAATTACCTATTGCAAATAAAAACAAGTACCATAAATACAATTAGTTGCGTGTAAAAAGTAAAACACAAAATATCAAACAATAATTGTATTTAATTGACAAATATCTTACATATGGCCATGATATGGGATAAAATCATGTATAAAATCAATTTTAAATGTTAAAAAAATACTTTTTAATTAAAATGAATGATTGTATATAATACGGGTTAAGTTTTGACCCGAAATTGTCACGTGCTTACCAGGTCAAACTGTTTGCATAATTGTCAAACAGTAATTAGATTAACAAATCTATGAGTTAAATCGTGTTCACCGAAAAATTTCTAGCAAAATGATGTGCCATAAGTACTTATTTTATCTAAATTGTGGATATAAATTGTTGTTTTTTCGAACGCATGGACGAAACGTTGACATACTTTCGCATTGGTTGGAAAAGACGCTGTCTAGTGTTCCATGACTATGACTTCTGGTAGAGAAATGTCAACATCGAAAGTTTATGTAAAAGTAGCTGAGTGGTTAGTGTACATGACTTAAATATCATATAATTAAAATAGTGCATTATTAAGAAATCATCTGTACTATTATAAAAAAGTGACCCGGAATTGTCGATGACCCGGAACTGTCGAGTTCACTGTACCCTAACTCTAGATCCAGGGTCTAGAGTTACGGAAGTTCCGTATGTGACATATAGTTCCGTATATTAGTATGTGACACTTATGACAGCATCATATTGCCAAACATTAAACATCCGGTAAGTTTATTAGTAATATCCAAATGGCGCATGTAATAGTAATAGGATAAGTCACTTCGGTAAATAGTTTATTTTGAGTAATAATGAATACAGTAAAAACTCTGAAAACCGGACCTGCTCCGGACTGACCAAAAAGTCTGGTTTTCAGAGGATTTCGGTTTTCAGAGGTTTTTACAGAATCATTTATTAAATTTAGCAATTGGTTTGGTGGGACCTTTTCTTTCATTAAAAGGGCTCAGCTATATCTTAATTTATTTTTTACTAAATTTTGGTTTGGTAAGTATAAATTAACTGAGAAAAAGAGAAAATTAAAATAATAACTTTTCTTTAGTTAATGTACATGTTACCAATGGACTTAAAATGTATTCAAATAAATAAATAAACATGGATGCTATTCTTATTTAAATGAATGCATATAAACAGTTCAGGGGTGGCGAAATCATATGTCCGAGTCGTACATTTTAAGGTCCGGACTAGTCATTTTTTCAATTTGATTTGTCCGTGGACAAGTGAAAAATTAATTTTTTATCGGTTGAAAAAGTTTTCAACCCCGCATAATGCTGTCGAAGTTATAGATAGACATGCATAGCAGCAATTGCCGAGCAAAGTTGTCCCATAATCGACAACAAGTAACGTTATCGACAGCCGTCATTTTCTGTGATAAATTGATCAGGAAATTCAGTTACTGTATGCCATGCGTATATGGGTATATCACATTAATTCCATGTGGTAATCTTGGCTAATTATGTAACAAACTGTCATGTACCCCGGGGAGTTAACGCTTAAATTGTTTGCAGCCATTTAAACCAATGTTAATCCTTTGTTTGATGACGAACATGTGTTTGCAATTTTTAACGGAAAATTTATGTTTAAACATTTTATAATAATTATGTGTCAGCATTATTTCACACAGTCGATGTTTGATTGTGTAACAATACTAAGTCATAATTGCAATGTCTCATCGTGTAATCATAGACTTTCTATAATTTATTTGTTACTTTGATTCAATGAATTTGTAAATCAAGTGTGACCTAGTTTTTTTTATTGTTGACTATAACCCCTGAAAAATAGCGGCCAGTTTTGAAAAAATACAATATCAGTGATTGCAGGTAATCAATTTTTTCTGTAGCTAAATTAACTTTCGAAGATAAACTATGAGATCTGTTATTTTATCATTTTTTTAACGAATACGCGGGTACATATTTTAACGAATTATATGTAAGCAAAATGTTGTTTGCTTATCGTTAAAAGAGTGAAAGCATGATGTTGCGTATTGATATTGATGGTTTGAAATGCGTAATCAATGTTTTTTCCCACAAATTTGGGAATATGACCCATACCCCTAATATGGGGAATTTTATCAGCATTTTGGTTTAAATTTGGATGAAATGTCATGCAAATTTAATAACATAAGCAGATTTAACAAAGTTTTTAGTTTCATTGTTTAAGTCAGTCAGTTAATTAAAAAGAAAGATTACTGGGATGTATAGTTTTAATAGCTGAAACATACTTACAGCTGTCTTTTTTCAAAGATCTTTTTTTCAAGTTTAATTGGGAATTTTGAATTGAAATTTGGGAAAAAAAGATATGATTTTTTGATTGGGAATATAGCCCATAAACATCTATAAAATTGACCAAAACTAAACACTGGTAATTGTCTATAGTGATTTTAAGACATGGGATTGACGCTCATAATTCAAAAATCACTTGCATTTTCGGCACGTACATGCGAAAATCGATTTATCAAATCATGAACAAAACTGTAAAACTCAACAAAAATAAACATAAAAACAAACTGTATAGTCACCAGTGAACAAATAAATTAAGTTATTACTCATAATTTGATATTCTACTTCGTAAACTTCGCGACCCACGCTATCACATATTCAATTGAAACATCCTTAAATGTACGTTAGTAATGTAATAAACTAATAATTTTGTTCATTTGTTCTTAATTATATATATCAATTAGTGCTTCAGGAAACGACTAGTTCAAACATAAGTCACCGTATTCGCGCATATGAAGTTGATATAAATTTTCGAATAACAGATTTTTTGTCCACAATATTTGTTTTGTAAAATTTTAAGCATATTCATATAATTTATAGGCCTAAATTAAATTATAATTCTTGTAAATGCTATCATAGCTACACTGTATTTATCATTGACATGGTAACTTAACGGTTATCAATGACAAATAATTAGAAAAACACACACCTATACGTATGACATTATGAACAATGTTCCATTTGTTGATTAATGAGTATTTCATAATACCAAAGAACGGACAAGTTGTACTTTGATACGAACAAATCATTTTTTCAAGTTACTTGTCCGTGGACAAGTCATTATTTTTGAGATTTTGCCACCCCTGTCACCCGTAAACTAGTTATAGCTTAGTTTAAAAAAATTATGTGGTTGTAATGCCTTATTATTATGATAAAAAAAAATGAACAAAAACATGTTAGTATCTCAGTTTATTTATAGTCCTCATCATGTGATTTGTTAGTAACGCAAAAAATAGCAGCAAACAATTTAAACTGATATTTTATGTAGATAAAACAAAACGTTTTTTTTATTATTTCAGGTTTATCGTCATGGCGATAGAAGCCCAATTGTTATATACCCTACTGATCCTAACCAAATTGATAAATGGCCTCAAGGACTTGGATGGCTTTCTAAGGTTGGTTTACACTCATATTTATATTCTGCACTTGTTCAATGCAGTTTTCCCCTGTCGATAAATAAGTAATTTTTTTAATTTGCATACACCAGTCTTCTAATGTTATAAGCCTGATATAGGATAAAAAATCTACAACAGAAACACTGAATGATATTACAGTCTTTGGATTTAATCAGTGAACCATCGACTGAGTCTACCAAAATTTCTGCAGTCCTGTGGCTTTCTGAATGTGCACTGTCTGACAGTCCATCAACTTTTTTACGGCCACAATTATCCTAATTTGATAAAAAACATTTGTTTTTACATTGTTTATAAATTCAACGTTATGATAATAATATGCTAAATCTTTAAATTGACTGCATATGTTAACATACCAAGTAGTGAAGTATTGTTCGTTTTTTCTCAACTGTCAAAACATGAATAATTTCACAGTGAATGCGTTTGTTAAAATTATTGTCGTAATACATCCATGAGTTTCCGAAAGTGTGTATTATGATTGAGTAAAGCTGATTATGCCGTATGATAAGTTTTAGTCAAGATATTTTTAATAAAAATTAGGCTGCTAGTACAAAAACAATGCATTCAGTCACCGTGAAATTATTCAAACTTTGACAGTTGAGAAAAAACGAACAATAGATGTTATTGGTCTGGTCAACTTTTATTCAGTCTTGTTAAATTCCTTTTGCTGGACTGAATAACCAGTGTTACAGTTAATGAAAGTTAGTTCTGAAGAATGATATTATTGTTTTATAATCATGTTTCAGATTGGTATACAACAGCAATATCGTCTAGGACAATGGTTAAGACAACGTTACTGTATTGATATGAACTTCATGAACTCATCATATAACAGGGAGGAGGTATGCTGAGTTTAGTTTTATATTGGACTTAAACAAAGAATTTATGCTCACCATAATTAATTTTTTTTATTAAAGTGTCACAAAATGACATTTGGAAAAATATTGAATGGAGTAAAACTCAGGTTTGATTATTATAAGGAATCTGATAAAACTTATGTACTTGACAAATTTTAGTTAAGGTTTTTGGTACAACATTTTATCTCTTACCATTAAAGGCATTAACTTGAAACTTTCGTTATGTCTGTGGGGTTTCTACTGGAAGTCAAATAAAAATATCCATAATTCTAGTACAAATGTATTAACTTTGATGGAATTTTGTAATTTTCATTCATAGAAGTTCTTAGAAGTTTTAGCACCTCAACCAATGAAAGTATCAACTTAAAGTTTCACTTATAACAATTGGATTGCAAATCAATGATTTTTTTGTTTTGTTTACATGACCACCCTAAAAAGTTGAGCATGGCAACCACTATTTGCTGTTATGAGATACATAGAATTAATTTATAAAATGTAAATCAACGTTATCAAGTTAGATTGTGTTGCATTATTCTGATGATACATACTTGCACTGTTGTTCATTGCAGGTTTAGCGCAAAACTGCTGTAACTCACTCATTTCTTATATTGAGTTACTACCATTTTGCGTTTAACTCCGACATGTATATTGAACACTATGGGTGTATTTCAGATTTTAGTGACAAGTTCAGATGAGGATAGATGTTTAATGAGTGCTTATTCCAATTTAGCTGGTCTCTATCCACCTGAGAAGTCAGAACAATTTGATCCTGATGTAAAATGGCAACCTATACCTGTATTTACTAAACCCAAGAATGAAGATAATGTGAGTATCTAATACAGTGCCCTCCAAAAGTTTTTGGCCAGTTGAAATTTTTAGAAAAACTGATTATGCATAACACAAGTACATGTAAATTAAATATCATTAGACCTAAAATTCATGTAACATTGTTTAAATCATATGTTAATAAACTAATCAATGCTGATTTTAAAATTTGCTCAGATGACTCTTTCTTCTTTATATTCATAAATAAAGATAAAGAATCAGTTTATCTTAAAACATACGATTTTGTCCAAGAACTTTTGCAGGGCACGGTATATATGTTCAGGGCTACATTAATTTTTAATGTTGGTTGTACAGCCAGCTATATATTTCGCTTGCCTGAGACAAATGTCTATTAGCAGTAACAGGTTGCCCTAACCTAAATATAGGTCATCAGGGGCAATTGAACAAGCTTTCATATCATGCTCTGATGTTTTATTTGGTGTGGATATTATTTCGTTGTACTCTATCAATATTTTTTTTTGTTAAGAAAAATTGTGATTAAAATTATTTAGAATAAAACATAGAGTCAACTTTTGATGTGCCAAAATTAGATAATAAGTGCTTAAGCACAAGTTATTAAATTTTGACACATCTAAGCAAGTTTTGTATGTGTATTTTCATGTCAACTAAGTGGTAACCTTAATGCAAGGCAAGCTGCCTGGCTAGCTCAGTTGGTAGCACACAAATCTGCTGATCGAGGAGTCGTGGGTTCGATTCCCGGGCGGGGCATACTTTCGTGGGGATTGGTCATGAAATAATTTTTACTGCCATTCTCCCTACTACCACTGATTCCTAATCATGTAGGGCAGTAGTCAGTCACTGGCGAAAGTATGCGCTCAGTAGTTGGTTAACAGCTAATTCCAGAGATTCAGCCTTTCCAGGAACAGTGAGTAGGTGGGCTGACTGCCGTGATATAACCTATAATGTGTTGCTACGGCGTTAAACCCAACAAACAAACAAACAAATAATGCTAGGCATTGACTAAAATTTGGACCAGTAATCATTATTTTGTCATAAAAAACCATTGTCTTAAATGGCCAATGTTTGTTTGGCCATTGAGTGGACAAACACAATATCCATATGATAGAATTAAGGTCAGAAAAAAATCATGTGTTTAAGGCAACATTCTGTAAAAAGTTTGGTTCTGTAAGCTCCAAGTTTTTTCAGGAAAGCCAATTTTGATTATCACTGAAAGTATTCTTGTCAAAATACCTGAAGGTAAAATGCAATTTTGAGCTTTTAAATATGCTGGAAAGCCGCCCGGCTATCTCAGTTGGTAGCACGCAAGTCTACTGATCGAGGGGTCGTGGGTTCCATACCCAGGCAGGGCATACTTTCTTTTATTATTTCTACGGCCATTCTCCCTCCTACCAATAATTTTTAATAATGTAGGGCAGTGGCCAGTCACTGACGAAAGTATGTGTTTAGTAGTTGGTTAACAGCTAAATCCAGAGATTTAGCCTTTCCAGGAGGAGTGAGTAGGTTGACTGACCGCCGTTATATGATCTATAAAATGTGTTGCTACAGCGATAAACCCAACAAAACAAACAAATAAATATGCTGGATTTTTTCATGTGTAAAAATATTTGATAATTTTACAGAGTAGTAAAGGTGGACTAGATTTGCCAGACCATGTTGCCTTACACACATGATTTGCTGGAGAGTTTTTGGTCCAATGAATTTATTTGAGTCATTCTGAGTCATATCTTCCTGTCGAGCAAATGTTTTACAGGAATGAGAATCTTCAGCTATTCACCTGACTTCAGATATTTTTCATTATATTTGAGTTTATAAAATGCAGCAGACTAAGTGTTCAAATCATGTGTTTTTATACCCCCGCTTCGAAGAAGAGTGGGGTATACTGTTTTACCCTTGTCCGTCTGTCCGTCCGTTACAAAATTTCCATAGCAGTTTTCTCAGCAACTATAACATGCAGCAGCCTAATACTTTGCATATTGCTTCATCCCATAGTCCCATGTGGTGTAAAGCGATTTCATGCTCCTTGCTCATCTACTTCCTGTTTGTCGCATATTTTTAGATTTTTGCAGGGGTATCACTAGTGAGCATTAGATCACAGATTTACTTGTTTTTTCAAGGGGGTGTAGGGTCTTCAGATTTTTTCAGTGAATGTTATTCTCATCCCTGGTTTTAGACATGTTATTATTGTACCATACTTAAATGCTATATTTGTACTATGTTTATAGATGTTAAATATGGGTCAAGATTGTCCAAGATATACTGAATTATTTGAGGAATCATTGAAATCACATGCTGTACAAAAGGAAGAACAACAAAACAAGGTAATTAAATAGTTAAAAGTAATCTTGGTTTTTGACTACAGTCTATCATTAAGTACTGGTAAAAAACAGCCATCTTAATTTTAACTGAGACATTTTTGCTCAATTTTTCATAGAACAAGAGATTATGCTATCACTGTGTTTCATTGCTTGTGAGGTTAAAGTTTTTTTATGAGTCTTCACATTTTCAACTCTTTGTAAACCACTGTGGCTATATTATGTGACTATGACATCACAAATTTTGCTACAGATTCAAGAAGAAATCAGTAAAAATCAACCTTGACTCAGAATTTTAAAGAGCTACAAGTATTTAAATTGTTGTAAGATTTACATGTTACCTACCCGAGGCTAAGCAGAAAAGTGTATTTGCTGTGCATAAAAAAATGTCAGTTTTATGAGGCAAATTTCCTGAGATGAAATTCATTGAATCATAAAAAGCACTTATTTAAACTTTTCAAGTCCCTTAGAGATCATTTTCAATGTGGTGGTAGTGTGAGTAAAAACTTAATAACATGGTATTGACCAATTCTGGGTTAGGTTCTATTTCAACAGTCTTGAATGAAATAAAATATAGATTTTTTGAAATTTGATCAAGTTCAAACCTGCACTTACGTTGGTTATAATGTATTATATAAGTTAAAAGGAATTTTTACTTGTAACAGCTGCCATACAAATCATGGGAAATTTTTATTTAACATTAAAATGATGACGCTTAACAATGGGCTCTATTGATTTTGTACTTGAAACCATTGTTGGTTTATGATAGATCAATCAATATATCTATTGTGAAGTAGTGTCATTGTTTGCTATCAGCACACTTGAATGTGGGAGTGCAGATTGTCATTTGTTATACAAGTTCAGTATGTACAATGTAGATTATGATTAAAGAGTCCTTGCTTTAAACTTCCCTTAGTGAACATGCTCTTACATGCTTTGCATATCTATGTACTACTATGATACTAGAAGGTCATTATTATACATGCATATTTGTACATTTGTATTTGAAAAATTGCTTTTCAGCAAAGTTCTAACAGTGTTTCTATATATGTGTGAATTTTGAAATAAATTTAAATGTCCATTAATACTGTGGCATGGTTTCGAAGTATTTTTTATTATCATAATGAAAACAAAATTACAAAATTAGTAAGTGTATTTTGCGAAAAGCTTCCGATAAAGCACAATATACTGAAGAAGACAAAAATAGACGGTTAATAGAGTTTAATATAGTCTTGCATAAAGGTCAAGCTCAACAGTATATAACACTTTGTATATTTTCAGGGATTTTATAAATTTCTTGGAGAGAAAACAAAATGGGATCATGAGAATATAACAAACATCTGGAAAATAGCTGATACCACAGTCTGTGAGGTAATGATGATAATATATAGTATATCCTGCTTTAACAGCCACCTTCTATCAGTGGTCACTTGCTGGTGTCTGTTACTGGCTTTCTTATATATAGTATAACCTGCTTTAACAGCCACCTTCTATCAATGGTCACTTGCTGGTGTCTGTTACTGGTCTATCTGGCCTTATATATAGTATAACCTGCTTTAACAGCCACCTTCTATCAATGGTCACTTGCTGGTGTCTGTTACTGGCTTGTCTGGCTTTCTTTTATATAGTATAACCTGCTTTAACAGCCACCTTCTACCAGTGGTCACTTGCTGGTGTCTATTACTGGCTTGTCTGGCTTTCTTATATATAGTATATCCTGCTTGAACAGTCACCTTCTATCAGTGGTCACTTGCTGGTGTCTGTTACTGGCCTGTCTGGCTTTCTTATATATAGTATAACCTGCTTTAACAGTCACCTTCTATCAGTGGTCACCTGCTGGTGTCTATTACTGGCCTGTCTGGCTTTCTTATATATAGTATATCCTGCTTTAACAGCCACCTTCTATCAGTGGTCACTTGCTGGTGTCTATTACTGGCTTTCTTATATATAGTATAACCTGCTTGAACAGTCACCTTCTATCAGTGGTCACTTGCTGGTGTCTGTTACTGGCCTGTCTGGCTTTCTTATATATAGTATAACCTGCTTGAACAGTCACCTTCTATCAATGGTCACTTGCTGGTGTCTATTACTGGCTTTCTTATGTATAGTATAACCTGCTTGAACAGTCACCTTCTATCAATGGTCACTTGCTGGTGTCTATTACTGGCTTTCTTATATATAGTATAACCTGCTTTAACAGTCACCTTCTATCAGTGGTCACTTGCTGGTGTCTATTACTGGCTTTCTTATATATAGTATAACCTGCTTTAACAGCCACCTTCTATCAGTGGTCACCTGCTGGTGTCTGTTACTGGCCTGTCTGGCTTTCTTATATATAGTATAACCTGCTTTAACAGCCACCTTCTATCAGTGGTCACTTGCTGGTGTCTGTTACTGGCCTGTCTGGCTTTCTTATATATAGTATAACCTGCTTTAACAGTCACCTTCTATCAGTGGTCACTTGCTGGTGTCTGTTACTGGCTTGTCTGGCTTTCTTATATATAGTATAACCTGCTTTAACAGCCACCTTCTATCAGTGGTCACTTGCTGGTGTCTGTTACTGGCTTGTCTGGCTTTCTTATGTATAGTATAACCTGCTTTAACAGCCACCTTCTATCAGTGGTCACCTGCTGGTGTCTGTTACTGGCTTTCTTATGTATAGTATAACCTGCTTTAACAGTCACCTTCTATCAATGGTCACTTGCTGGTGTCTATTACTGGCTTTCTTATGTATAGTATAACCTGCTTTAACAGTCACCTTCTATCAGTGGTCACCTGCTGGTGTCTATTACTGGCTTTCTTATGTATAGTATAACCTGCTTTAACAGTCACCTTCTATCAGTGGTCACTTGCTGGTGTCTATTACTGGCCTCTCTGGCTTTCTTATGTATAGTATAACCTGCTTTAACAGTCACCTTCTACATGTACTAGTGGTCACCTGCTGTAGCTGTCCTGTCTTGCTTCTTCCCAATGAAAGTCCCTTTCTCATGAACCTGTAATAAGCAGCTACCTGCTGTATGTTGCCAGTTGTCACCTTTTTCTTAAAATTTTACCAATTTACCTAAATGAAGTAGTCACAGTCTATCAAATTTAAGAATGCACTAAGTGTTACTAACATTGTTGTATGATGACCTTGACATGTGAAACCCCTCCTAGTTTAGCCTTTAACATAAAAAAATAACAAAATGTTATCACATGATGTAAGTTTCCTGATTTACAATTGCATTTGTCCCTTGTATTTCAAATTTAATATTCCTGGTTATTGTTCATTTTTGTTGGGTTTAATGCCGTTGCAACACATTGTATAGGTCATATAACAGCGATCAGTCAACCTACTTACTCCTCCTGGGAAGGCTTAATCTCTTGATTTAGTTGTTAACTAACTACTAAGTGCATACTTTCTTCAATAACTGACAACTGCCCTACATAATTAAGAATCATTGGTAGGAGGGAGAATGACCATAAAAATAATTTCATGAACAAGCTCCACGAAAGTATGCCCCACCCAGAAATCAAAAACACACAACCCCTCGATCAGTAGACTTATGTGCTACCTACTGAGCTAACAGGGCGGCTCTTAGCTTGGCATCACCCATGGGTTGATATGGGTGTCAAACAAAATGATGTCTACTCTGTAACATTTTTAATCTCCCCTTTGGTAGATTTTGATGAAATTTGAAACAAATATTGACCACATTGAGATGATGTGCTAAGTGCATATTTCACATGACTGGCTCCAAGGTCAAGGTCACATTTTGGGGTCAAAATTCATAACCCTTTAAATCACTTTAACTTTTTTAAACTTTATTCTATAAAGAATCTAGGAAAAGAGCTAAAGGGTTTGGCAGTAATAGTCTTGACTCACTTGCCTTAAGACTAGTGAAAACTGAATTTGGCTAGTAAAAATTACTCATCTCATATACGCGTAATTGGGCTACTTGATAATTCTATTTTTTCTAACATGATAAATTGAGCTAGTGCTAAAGATAAATGTGATATAAAATACATAAAATTATTACAAGCAAATAAAAAATATAAAATTGTTCACAATTGAATATGATGGAATCATTGAGGTATTTACATTGTTAATTTCCTGTTGCTTTTTCTGTGTATGGGTAAAAAAACCAATTTTCTAGACATGATTTTTTACCTTGTCTCTGATTAAACATGAATGAAAAATATTAGAATTTACTGTAATATTTTGGTTGCGTCACAAAAGACGCACTATACACATTTTAACGGGTCATCACTGAAAAAATTGCGTCAAAGACAAAAAACACACAGTTGCGGAAACACTGCAAGTAGAAAGGAAATATTTGCTTGTCTTCAGATATTAATGTACGGCTAGGACAAGATTGGCATAGTAATTCCCCACCCCTGCACTAACTATAATTCCTCTATTACAGAATGCACATAATCTTACATTACCAAAATGGTTAAATACAACAGTATATAATCATCTTAAAACATTAGAAGCCTATCAATTTGTTTTAATGTTTAATGGTACCGAAAAAAGTATGCTGAAAGGAGGTACGTAGTGATTCATTTTGTTCATAACTCAATGGGTCAGTGCAAAACTAGTCTACATCCTTGTTAATTTACATAGCGTGGGGGGGGGGGTCAGGGGGGTCCCCCCCTAGAATTTCCAAAATGTACCTGTCCATTGGTATATGTCTTGACTTTAAGTCATTTTTAAGTAGATTGAAGCATTTTTTCTCGGTGCTTAACATAGATTTAATGGTTGTGTAGTTTTTATTATTAATATGTTGCATTATTCTGCAAAATGCGTGAAATGTGGCTGTGGTTTGAAAGTTTGGTCCCCCCTAGAAAAAGTTCGGACCCCCCCCCCCCCCCCCTAGAAAAAATTCCTGGATCTGCCCCTGATTTATATGTAGTTAGACTAGTTTTGTGCTGACCCCTGAAACTGTAAGTATATTCATGAACAAAGTAAAAGTTCAAAATTCTGAAATTCCAGAGTTTCATGCTTACAGCAGCTAATGCATAGGAAATAAACCCATTTCTCAGTTTCCTTAAATTTCCTGACTTTTTTTATCTGAATTTGTTGCCAATACTCTAATATTTAATGGCTGACTAAGAATAGTAATCTTGATACTCAATAATAGCTGCAAATTAAGTCATCATTATGTAAATTTGTTTGAATAAAGGGAAGTAATCTATAAAAAACTTTGCTTTAACTAAAGTATGAATTCTCTCCCTTATATTAGTTTTGGCAGTTTGGGGTAGCTAGAAGGTAAAACATTGCTCTTTTAACCCATTATCCCTGCACTGCCCGAAGAAAGAAAAGGGTATGGGTAACAAACAACTGGTACATAATGCAAGTGTGTAACACTGAGATACAAATTTTGTCTATGTTTCAGGTCCATTATTGAGTAAATTTATTTACAATATGATGTTTACAGTAAGCAGACCTACATTTGCTAAAACAAAAATGTTTATGTATTCTGCAGTAAGTATACATTATATTTCATACTATTTTAAAAAGCTGCCAGTTCAATAGTCGGTAGACTATATTTGTAATGCTGTGATACATGTTTTATTTCTGGTCAAGGGAGTTAATTCTCCTTGAACTTTGACACAGTTTTGAATATCACTCATTAGTGATGCAGATGGGTGTTGAAAGATTGTAATCAACGATCTGATAGATTGTGATCTGCTGGCAGCTTTCTACTTTGACTGTCAGAATGGCAATAGACTCTTGTTGGTTCTAGGTTCTTGTTAAAATAAGAACAAGTGTTACATGTTCTTGGGGAGGCTGCATGTATATTAAAAGATAATGTTTTAGAGGCTCTGTTATGTTTACATGTAGACATGTTTAATTAAATTAGGAAACTATACATACAGAGAACGACTAATCAATGAGTTATGGTATTAGAATGTTAACTGACATGACTAAATATTAGGGCTGCAACGATTCCATTCAATTCATCGAAACTCGATTGCAAGGGTGCCGATTCGATTTCTGACTTTTAATAGTGTCTACATAAGTTATAACGATAAAAGCAAAGGCGCGTCAAAAAGGCAAAGTATACGTTGACAGTGAAACTGGGTTTCACTTTGTTACATTTCTGTTAAATTTCTATATCGATTTAATGTAGCATGGTTAGAAACTCTGTTCCAAATATACATTCTACAGTATATGCCCCATCCTCCGCCTATTGGGTCGGTGTGATTGAATTTTAACTGTTCTGACAATCTGGAAGATTTTAGGCTCCGCATGAGCAAGCCAAATTTTGTTGTTAGTTTATTCAAATTTAAATAGTTTTGCATGCACAGTGTATGTTTAACTAATATGTACGATAGTATACCAAGAACTGCATCTTTCTACAATTTATGATCCATGCTGTCTTTACTTTTTAGGTCGATATTACATTAATAATACATTTTCGCGACCTTTACATTCGTACCCAATCCATTTCGTACTTGAATAAAGCATATAATATTATATGAAATGTTATCAGATTTTCGAGTTTGGTGTTATCCAATTTTAGTAACACTTTTATTTAAATAATATCATTTAGTTTTAAGCTCAAATATATGTATAAATGCATATTTGTAGTAAATTGTATTTATAAAAGAATCGAATCGAAAAAAATCGAATCGAAAAAAAAAGTATCGAATTGCATCGAATCGACTTTTAAGGTGAATCGTTGCAGCACTACTAAATATACAATATACAATATACAATAGTTTTTCAATGTGTTTAGTTCCAAAGAGATAATGGATGAGGAATGTACCATTATTTGATAGGGTGAGAGTACTAAATCTGAGCCAGATAAGTACTGGTAGGGTTTGACCTAAAGGTTGTCCAGTTGTTCGTAACAACCTTACTTGAGGACCTGGCAACATGTTCCCCATTTAACTTGTCTGATCAGGCAGCCAGAATATATTCATAACCCTACAATTGGATTTTTAATCAGCTGTACCAGTGCCATTTTGTTTAGGCAGGTAAACATTGGGTTTGAGCAAGTAATCTTGTTGGTGGTCCAACTGGGTATCCTACTTTAAAAGTTATGCCAAGCCCTGATTTGAATATCAATTTAAATACTTGAGTATGTGCTTAGTATGTGGTTAATACTTTAAAGGAGGAGAACCCGGGTCGGTAGCGCAGTTGATAGCGCCCTGGGATTTTGAATCTAGTGTCTCAAATTTGGGTACGGGATTTGAATTTGACAATTATGTGGAAGGGTAGGTGAGTACTGGTTATAGACAAGAGTCCAGGTAGGTGAGTACTGGTTATAGACAAGAGTCTAGGAAAGCTGGGTTAGGTGTGCTGGACGCTTTAAAATATCCAAAGTATGTTGACATTGGGTTAAACCCAGTATAAATAAAATAGATTAATTATGTGAGGAGATCTAGGCCTGTCCAGGGGTACCGGTAGTAAGTAGGGATACTGACCACCTTGATATGATTGGAAAAAAAATGTTAAAATATTGCATAAAGAACCATGTACAGTGTAACCTCTGCAGAGCGACTTTCGGCGGAGTTTGAAAAAATTGCCGCTCTGCAGAGGTGTCGCTCTGCAGAGGTAGACTTTTTCTCCCGATCACGAAAACGGCCGTTTTCGGTCCGGAAAACTGGCCTTTATCCGTTCCGTAATGTAAATACAGTTTTTAGCGAGCGCTGATCGACAAAAGTAAAAAAAGTTTTAATAAGATTACGAAGTTTTTTAAATAAATAATTATAACGGTTGACAATTCCTAGCATGAAGGTTAGTTTTATGCTAAAGAAAGCAATACACAAGAGAAATCGATTCTGTTACTGTCAAATGTTTTTATACTTGTCTAATGGCGAATACTATTTAGCAGGAATTATTGTCGTCTTTTCGGGAGTAAATATCTGATATTATCTTAAACCTCAAATAATCTTAAAACAGAATTCATTTCATCGAATCTTTTAATAAAAAGAACAATAACAAGTAAGTTTCATTTATTATCGTCAACTAGCTAGACGTATGTGCATCTGATACTTGATGACGTCAGCCTACCAAACAAAGCGCTCCTCATCTAAGGTCCGTTCGTTGGTGTCATGGAAACCATATGTCACTTGTATATTAACCCCTGTTAGACAAATGATTTAGCAACATGACACTTGAGGGTAGTGTTATACGATTAGGGGTTTCGCTTATTGTTTAAATCATCCGGTTATAGATAATTATCGATTATTGATGTAAACCTTGCTAGACTTAGTGTCGCTGTATAGAGGTAAAGATTAACTTTGGGAATTTATTTGAACGGCCGTTTACCGCTCTGCAGAGGTGTCGTTCATTAGAGGTAAATCATAGAGTAAAATCGACGGGGGGAATTCTAATATGCCGCTCGTCGGAGGTTGCCGCTCGTTAGAGGTGCCGTTAGCAGAGGTTATACTGTAGTATTATATAACATTTACATGATTTTATGAAAAATTACTTTCATATTTGAAGCATGACACAACAGTAGCAGCGTTACTTAGTGCTCTTGGAGTTTATGATAAGAAAAGTCCACAGTATACAGCCATGGTGATTGCTGAACTACATGAGAATCCTCCAGGAAAATTTTATGTTAATTTATTGTATAAAAATGAAACAGATAATCCTACTGCTCATTTGTTAACATTACCTGGTAAGTATGAGTAGTACATGTGACTGTATCAAATAAAATTTCCCTTTTTTGTCATAACAGACCTGATATCGGAACTACAAATTTGGGTTTTCCATCCATGCTTAGGTGGTACAATATTCTTTAGCTGCCCGGCTAGCTCAGTTGGTAGGATGCAAGTCTACTGATCAAGGGGTCGTTGGTTCGATTACCAGGAGGGGCATACTTTCACGAAGATTGGTCATGAAATTATTTTTATGGTCATTCTCCCTCCTACCAATGATTTTCACTTATGTAGGGCTGTTGTCAGTCACTGAAGAAAGTATGCGCATAGTAGTTGGTTAACAGCTAAATCCAAAGATTTAGCCTTTCCAGGAGGAGTGAGTAGGTTGACTGACCACTGTTTTATGACCTATACAATGTGTTGCTACAGAGTTAAACCAAACAAAAACGAACAAACTAACAAACTTCTTTACACATTATCTAGCAACTTCTTTTTTTGTCTGACAGTAGCTTACCAAAGCTAGTGTTATTTTTTTTTAACTTGTACTTTTCCGACTTGTAATACGCTTTTGTATCTTGTATCTGTATTATTGCTGAAAAAACATAAAACATGGATTAAATCCTATTGCTTGTTGTATACATATAATTATTGTAAAAGTGAAAGGTTGTTTGTACCACAGGAAAAAACCATATAACATTTCCTGTTTCAAAATATTTCTTAACCCTGCGGTCATTTAAATGTGGAACCCATAAAATGTTGATAATTTCAAAATTGATGTTACTGAATCCATCCATTACAGAATTATATACCTTTTAACTTGAACAAGTCATGACTTAACACCATAAAATATGATGTTATAATTTTATTTGACAGATTGTGTAGAGAATTGTCCTATAGAAGATTTTATAAGATTAACTAAAGATACAGTACCTACAAGTTGGTTGACACAATGTCAGGTTCCTGATAATTCATCTTCTTCATTTACATTGGCTACTGGTAAGTTGACCTCTTGACCTGAGATAAAAAAACTTGACCCAAGGTCACAAAACTTGACAAAGGTCACAAATCTTGACACAAGGTCACAAATCTTGACCCAAGGTCACAAATTTTGACCAAAAGTTACAAAATCTTGACCTAAGGTCACAAATCTTGACTCATGGTTACAAATTTTGACCAAAGGTTACAAATTTTGACTACATGTATTTGAAAAATATGACTGTGTATATCTAATTTTTGTCATCTCGACTAGAAATAAGACTTCAAAACTGTTTTATGCTATATTCCTTAATTTTATATGGATTGATTGAACTATCATAGGAAGGCTGATCGAGATGTAAATCCCACATCATTAGTCAACAAATAACAAGTTAGCAAATAGACAAAGAAACTTGCGAAAAACAGATTGTACATAGTTTATTTCTTGATTTTGTTTAAATCCAATAGGTTTAAGTTTTCATTAATAATGCTGATTTCATTATTTTGAGAATAAAGAGTTGTTTGTAACTTATATGAAAACCTTATATTTCAGTATTTTGAAATTGTGTTGTCAGTATTTTTAAACCAGTGTCTGTAGCGCAGTTGGTAGCGAGTCTGAATTTCAAAGCTAGTTTACTCATAGGGGTTATGGGTTAGAAACACCCCTTGGGAAGTTATACCCTTCCATGAAAACTTGACAATAATGTCACCGTTCTTCCATTAATAAGGTATATGGAGAAGTTACTATGCTTTGAGGAGTTAGGTGAGTACTGGTTATAGACAAGTGTCTAGGAAAGCTAGATAAGTGGGCTGGCTGCCATAAAATAACCCAAAATTGTATTGACTTGGTGTGAAACCCAGTATTTTAAAATCTTTCAATTTTCACCCATGTAAACTTGATGTATATATGTATTTCAGGATGGATTGTATCAATTGTTCTTGGAGCTGTATTATGTATAGTCTTGATTATGGTTATTGTATATTATATACGTGTTAGAAAACATAAAGATTTTGGATTTAGAAAGTTTGACATGTAGAGAATATGTACAAAATGTATGAGAGAATAGGTTCTTTACAGTTCTACTTTTATATTTATTTATGATACATTGTATATCTATAATTCTATGCTTTAAAAATGTTTTTTCTACCTATTTGTTTCAAATGTAGTTTTTCATATAACTGGCAATGTTAGGACCCATGAAAATAATACCAGCACTTTAGAAATGATTTCTAATCTAATGTTTAAATTGATTATTGTACATTTTATTCAGATGGTTGATTTGTCTTGTTTACATCATTCCAATAAATATGTGATAAAAATTCCAAAATCTCAAACTAAATTATGAAGTAAACTTTAAAATGTATATTTGTCTCAATTTTGATCGCCAGTTAGGCCCTCCATTTAAAATATTTAGTGTATTGTAATTTTTAGCTCGATTTCACAAAGTAAATGGAGAGCTTTCCTACTCGCCCTAGCGTTGGCGTCGGGTCCGCATTTCTGATTAAAGTTTTTGTGCAGTAAAATATTTTTTACTATAACTTTTTTATTTCTTAAAGTATCAACTTCAAACTTTAAATATATGTTCCTTATTATCAACCACATCTCATGTGATAAGGTTTATAACTCCAAATACATTTTTTTTTCAAAATTGTCTCCGGTGAACTTAAAGTTTTCTTTAAAAAATAAATTTTTTTACTTTAAATTTGTTAAGGTATCATTTTCAAATTTTAAAATATGTAAGTTCCTTATCATCAATCACATCTCATGTGACAAATACTTACTTAGTCGAGCATGCTGTCTCTACTGATTGCTCTTCTTGTTGTTATGGGTGATTTGAAGTGTCAAAGTGGGGCCATAGTTTGGAGACATATACTGTAAAACTGACAGCAGGATTTTGTTTTTTTCTTTCCTGTGATGGTTCAATAATATTACTTTACTTAACTGTACTTTAATAGTGCAGGACTTTTTTCCTTATACAAATGTATAACAGGGGCTGTTTTCAGGTGCCTTCCACTTCAGAATCATCCTGTTTTCTACAAATTTAGGTTTACCTTTGATTCTTTTGACTAACCGATATTGATGAAATAAAACTTGTGAATAAATTGTTTTAACATTTATCTCAGAACAAGATCAATAAAGCAAATTTTTCATTAGGGCTGTGGATCGTTGAGCATGTCGCGATCCGATCTGAACCACAATTCATGTGTAACGATTCACGAATCGAACCACAAATCACACGTTAATGGAAAAGCATACGGGAATTCCTGAAATAACATAATAAGTGAAAGATTACAGAGGATTTTACTATATGGGAAACCATGTACTCCAAACATTACTATCAGACATTTAATGGGCATTTTCAGTGATGACATTTTTTGTTCTTATGTGTATCAATCAACTTTTGACACACGATAATTCGGTCCCTACATAAATTAAAGTTTTCATTAGTAGTGCGACTCGTTTTCAGTGGTAATTAAGCTGAAAATGCTTTTTCATTTCTTTTTAAAACTAGATTCTGATCGCGATTATCCAAGTACTTGGATACTCGCCGCAGCCCTAATTTTCATACTGCTTTATTTTTCACTAGTTTATCACTGTTCATCAGTAAAAGTCTGAAGTCCTCATAACTTTTATTGACTGGTTTAAAGGCCTGTATCAAATCAAAAATAGCTGGAACAAAATCGAATTGGCACCCTTACAATAGATTTTTTATGTATCAAATCAAATTGTTGTGGCCCTAATGACAAGTAAAATTATTTTTTTACTTTCAGTATTATTGTAATGTTTAATGTTTTGTTATTTTGTTGACGACTTTAAATTCATTTTTTGATTATGATGACAAACATGTAAATATACACTGGGATCCAAAAGTTTCTTTACACTTTACTTTTTTATTGCAAAAATATTGCTCATACATTTTGTTTTATATGTTTATTGTATATTTAAATAATTTTAATGCATTAAAAAACATAATTGACAATTCATGGTAAACTGCACATTAGTTGTGAAACTATTAGAGACGTTTTAAGTATATTGAACTATTTCCCAACAACATCAAAATTTAAAATGTGTAAAGAAACATTTGGATCCCAGTGTAAATGTTCATGTAATTTACCTGTCTCAGAAATATATGACAAGCAATAAAACAAGACAATTTTCATCCCTTTTTGAATGTTTTTTCTTCTGTGTTTTAAAATTATTAAATTATAAATATTTTTGTAGGTATATTAGTTTTAATTCTACTGTAATGTACTTGTAGATCAAATAATCTAACATGATGCATACAAGGCTTAATATTGAAGGTCGTCCCATTGCCCTTGATAACCTATATTTGGTTTCTGGCAACTTGTTACTGCTAGTAATCCTTCACTTTTGGCAAGAAAAACACAGAGCTGGTTGTCATACCTGGCAACCTAGTTAAAGACACAACTTATCATAAATTTTTACACTTGTATTGCATGCTTTTTCGTGGCTAGATATAATGGTAGAATTTCATTATGTCACGGCGAATGGGTAAAATCATTGAGGCCCTGCAATGTGTGCATGAACCTAGTTTAAATGTAGCATTTATATAAATTGATCTTTGTATGTATGGAACAGCCAAAAACTAACATGCTCCTAATTGACTACTTCATTTTGCTGTTATTATTTTAAGTTAAAATCTTTGATTCATTTGAAGTGATTAAAGTCTGCCGACACAAATGTCGATGCATCGGATATCGACACCCAAGTGAGAGTAATTGGCTCTCATTCTCTTTGAAAAGCGGGACTTAACTGATCAGTTTTCCCGAGTTGTATGTATCACCATATGTGACCCATTATCCATATATGGACAATAAAGAGGATTTGGTACACTATGGCACCTGGTGACAATACTTCTGTGAAAGTTTAGTTGAAATCCAAATGTGGATGGATTGTGAATAGAAAAATACTTCCCTATTTATTACACATGTCTAATCATTGACCAGCTACAAAGTGAATTGTCGTCTGCTCAACTAAATGTTGTCTTCTAAATTTAATCTTTTATCCATTTAAAAAACTGTGGAATTATTGTCTAAATGACATATTGTTTGGACCCAGGGGCTGCAAAAACAATTTACTTACTCCATTTTGTCAGAGATATTCATAAATACAGTACTGGTTACATTATCAATTTACCTATGCATGGGCCTCAATTTATTTCACTTGCTAACAAACACGAAAAAGTCATGAAACATGTAATACTTAAATGTTCGCCTCTATAATGATGTAACCACTATACTACAATGTTCCTTTGATGTCTCAGATTTATAAGTTGTGTCTTTAAAGAATTAACATCTAGCCCTAGCATATTTTTGAAGAAATTTTATAATTGTAAATTTTTAAATCTCTGAGTGTTAAAATGACATCATGACAATTTTAAGTACATGGTGATAAAAAGCTCCTTGTTTTTTTGGTTATCAATCGGTGTCTCATAGATCTCATGCAATAATGAAAATGATGTTTAGTATCATATGGTCTAACCCCTAGTGAGGCTAAATAATCAAATCGCATTAAAAACAGATAATATTAACCATTCACTAAAGGAAAGCTCTGGTTTTAACATTGGTGAATGTTGGTGGGAGGTTTAGCAGGCTGGTGCGAACAATTCTTCAGTGTGCAACTCCTACGCTTCTAAATGAATATCAGCTAAACTTATTTAGTATTTAAGTATTTTTTTGACACAGCAATTTCCCCTACCAAAATTTGCTGTGCTAGCTTGCCCATCACACCTGTTATTCATATTAAATTGAGTAATAACTTTCTGTAAATAATTCCATTACTTGGAATTACAAGAAAACCTGGTTTTTGCCACAAATTTTGTCATTTATTTTCTAATGGTTGTATCATATACATTAACACTTTATTTAAACTATTAATAAATTTGCTTGTATTTGTGTATTCTATTACACATAGAATTATGTTTACATGTTTTTTTTTCTTTGTAAACTTTTCTTGTATTGATAAGATGTAGTTTTAATTATGTGCAATATAATGTATGTGTATTATATACAAATACCATTCGGAACTACCTCGGCGATCTTCTACGCAGATAAACCTCGGATATCATAAGGTGAAAAAGTAGATCTATGGGAATTTGGTTTCTGTGGTAATATAGTCTGAACTACACAGAATTACGTCGTGAGTGATATCATACTGATAAAATGATGTGATAAACGTGTAACAATTTTATTATTAAATGTTGACATAAAAATTACAGTCGTTGGACCTCATAACCTGGTTGTATTCCTACTACGTCTGATTTCCGAGGTATATCTTCGTAGATGATCGCCGAGGTTGTTCCAAATGATACAAATACATGTGACAAAATTTGATACACTGGGATAATTATATGTATATATTATTTTTGGGTGTAATATTTATGTTTTGTAATTTTTGTTTTCCTGCATTTTTTGTGTAATTCAGCTCACGTGAACCTCAGCTCAAGGTGAGCTGATTGGTCGTGAAATCACTGGCACCAGAGTCCATCACTTATGATCATGAAATAATGTGTATGTCCCTACACATAGCCCCTCGGCCCCCTCCTGTTCATGTACACTACCTTATTCATGTATATAATATCATATTGATATTATAATAAAAGTATAGTTATAACTTGTACACAATAATGTATCCGGGACGGTATTTTTTATTGTTTGTTGACAAAATATTATTATCAAAGCATGATGTTTACGGACTCTGGTGCCAGGGGTTAGTTATCAATCTTCCATCGTGTCTCCTTAGTCATTCAGTATATTTCATGTACACTCTTTGAGTTCATTACAAGCTCATCTGACTTGCAGAATTTTAATCATTGTCGGCAACCACAGTACTTTCTTCCATTACACTCCAAACATACGTAACGCAGCATAGCAGAGTAATGTATCATGGGATAACTGACGATGAATTTTAATGTGGTTGTCCTGTGTCTGATCAGCTGTTTCCAAGTAAATAATCAGATTGTGTTTTTTGTTTTCTAACTTGTGTTTACAGCAAGATTTGATGTTTTTTGCTAAATATTCTCTTTTATATTAATAAAGTTTTTGACATTTCAAAACTGTTTGTATATTTGTTATATATCAGTCCGACTTAAGAACATATCATTGTTTTGGAGATTAAATAGCCAAGGCTGCTAAATTTCTATACCCCCTGAAAGTCAAAGTCACGGGGGGGTTGGGAATGTGTCTTAATCATTCATTCTCCTTTTATGAATTTCATGTCAGGTTAAAATGTATAATACCGGCCCTGACACCGGTCACTGACTTGATATAGATATGTGATTGCAAAGCTACCGAGTGGAAAAGCAGTAAACAAGAACTTTAACTCCAGTTTGTGATGTCTTTTTAATTATACCCCCGCTTCGAAGAAGAGGGGGGTATACTGTTATACCCTTGTCCGTCCGTCCGTTACAAAATTTCCGTCGCAGTTTTCTCACCAACTATAACATGCAGCAGCCTAATACTTTGCATATTGCTTCATCCCATAGTCCCATGTGGTGTAAAGCGATTTCATGCTCCTTGCTCATCTACTTCCTGTTTGTCGCATATGTTTAGATTTTTGCGGGGGTATCACTAGTGAGCATTAGCTCACAGATTTACTTGTTATTCCTTTTTTCATATTTTCTAAATTAGGGTGAGTGCAATGCAATTAATCTGCTGGAACATTTAGCTTTACATGGCTGTGCTCAGGATAATAATATAAAATACAACAAACAAAACATGTATACAAATTAAAAAAGTTTTAATTTCACAGAATTGAGTTACAAAAATGTGCAAGTTACATGAATATGCATAACAATTAAAAATACGGGTAGGCAAGGAAACAAACGCTTTTTTTCAACAAGACTTCGGCTGTTCTCTTTTTTATGGTAATATAATTCCATTTCTGTATTACATACATTTTGAAAAAGATCCTGTCACAATGTCTTAAGGACAAAAAGTCAACTTCTATAAAGAGTAATATATACGTGCTAGGTTTGCACCCACTGACACAGAAAAGTGGAGCCGGCGTGTCCGAGTGTTTACGACCGTTGACTGGTAATCACTGGATAGCCAGCTCCACAATGGTTTCTACTAGCTCAGTACTGGGGGACCAGGAAGTGGACTCAGAAGTGATAATTCTAAGTTGTAAGAACTTGTTTAACAATCCAGCTAAAATAAATTAGTATTAAAGAAAGTGGAAACAGGCAGATAACAGACCATTTTATACACAACATAATATTGACATGGGGTGTAAGCTATAACCAGACTACATTACCCTGTAAATACAATAAACCCAAGGCTTGTGTTGCTATGTTGGATATCTTTTAATAAAGCACGGCATGTTATACTATTGATAAAGGCAATAAGGACAAACTAGCTTTCACAAGCACATGAAAAACTGCTAATCAAATTCAATCAGAAAATGCTTCGTAAAGGTACAACATGAAGAGAAAAAATGTTTATTTCCAATTTTTAAAATTTATACTATGTTTTCATACATACATGCATATTACTATGTTTGAAATACACGGTGGCAATACCACATGACTATGACATCATTGATGCTACAGTTTTAAGAAGAAAACAAAGAAAAATCAGCCTTGACTCAAAGTTTTAAAGAGCTGTAAGTCTTGTAACTCGTGTCAGATTTCAATGAAACCTATGTGAGACTAATTTAAGCATACGGTGTATACTATACTAGGACGAAAAAGAAATGCCGGGTACATAAAATATGCAACACATGTCCGGCCGTGTTTCGCAAAACAAGAAGGGTCATCGTTAAAAGGGGGTATTTTTTCACATAATCAGCATCGGAAATCGATTGAAACTTCAACAGCTGGTTCCATACAGATGACATTTCATACAAAAATAAATATAATAATCCAATAATACAATTTATCCCTTAAAACAATCATTATAGGTTACCCGGCGTTTCTTTTTCGTCCTAGTATATTTAAAATCTGACCAGAATAAAGATTTGCAGCTCTTAAAAACTTCGAGTCAAGACTGTTTTCTTATTGAAACGGTAGCATTTGTGACGTTGTACTCACTGTGAAATAAGTAATTTGTATCATGAATAAAAAAATTAATTAATAAAACTGTCAATCATTACAATGAAGACATGAAGACCTTACATGTATAAATCTATATCTGATCAATTATAATTTGACAAAATAAAATATTCAGTTTATGTTTAGAATCAAAAAGTCGTAAGTGAGACAAACACATCAAATTATCCATGCAAACATTTAAAAAATGTAGCATAATAAGAATTACACATTAAACAGAGTTAAATTTCAGTTGATCCTTTCTTATTATGTCGCCATGATCAGCTGAGTTTATTATATCAAGAACTAGAGACAAAGGTTTAAAAACTTCTTCACTCTGCAATCATTTGAATGTGATACCAATAAAAGGATTAAACTTTTATTAGTTTTGTAATTTAGCAAACATAATCAGTCATACATTTAAAATCTTTAAGTATCCAGAATTAACCCAGATTACAAAGAACTAGCAAATAAATTTGGCTAAATGACAGAGTTCTCTTCTTTTGTAAATAAACAGTTAGTCTGAATTATCTGAAAACATGTATTTTAAAAGAATACTATGTATTGTTACCATGGCAGCAGGATAACAATCTTTGCCAAAAGATTGAAAATTTGTTCTCCGTAAATCAATTGAGATTAGACTCAAACAATTTGTGAACCTTGGTCCATGAGTCATGAACCAATGATGTCATAGTTTATGTACTAATAATGCCAGTATAGTTTATAATGAGCAAACTATCAAAACCCTTAGCTTTAACATTTTTACAAGAGATTTTTGTATAAAACATATAAAAACCAAACTACATGTATACATAAACTAAAAATGATTACATCCAAAAATCAGTATGCAACCACTTTATGCAAAAATTCTAACGGGACGGTAATTGATGGACTACATACATGTAACAGGTCATAAACATATCAAAACGTCATACCAAGATTGATTTTAACAAGTTAAAATGTAGGTTAAAGCTGTGTTCAGCCTACTTTACAATTTTGTATGATAACCGCTGATCATAGATATCACCTTCACGCAGGTGATCCCTCACCGTATCCATTTACACCTTGGTGATGTGGAACAACTATCATAAATTTCTTGCTTAAGATAATTGGCAGTGGCCCCAATGGGATTTGAACCCGGGACCCCTCGAGCCCTTACAGCCCATCCTACCACTGGACTACTGCTCCTACTACTTGCACATGTATTTCTAAATGAACAATCATGAGGAGATTTCCCCAAAAATGCAATAAGCAGTCTATAAAAGTTGTCCAATGTTTCTACATTAAAGTGTATAACGCTACATCTGATGATGTATTATTTAACAAAATTATCATACATAAAATGACAAAAAAACATTTCATAAGGCCCTAACTTGAACAAATACACACAGTGTACACCATTATTACCACACAAACATTTTAACCTAGAAACATAATTTATGTATTTCAAAACAAAATCAGTTATTGATGAGTAAGAATTAGTGTTTGATTTTAATGCCATTATCAACTGTGTGTATAAAATCACAGACACATTTTTTTCAAAATTTTTCAATACTGTGGTCATTAAAATGTGTGACCAACAAAAAGATTAAGGTTTTGAAAATTTGCAGGTTAGTTGGTTATGGCTATATACACTTTAAGGTGAAATATGAGACAATTAAACTGACTTAATCCTGTGGAAGGAAGTTAAAGGACAACTACCAATGTTTAAAAGATTTAAAGGACCTGAGAGGCATATCATCAAACATCTTACAAGTATATAACAATAGAATATAAAATGACTAATGAGGAAAATCAGTCCGAAGACCATTGATAATATGGCTCCCTAAAGCCTTATCGTGGCTACCTGAAGCCCTTATCAAGGACTATGAACACTTTTTACCTTAACTCCAAATTTTTATATAACTACTTTCAAAGAATATCTTATAAAGTTATTTAAGATTAATTTTGGCAAAATGGCATAGAAAAGTAAGGGTAAAATCCGAGTAATCCAACTAATTGGACCTACCTATTTGAAGAGTACATTGTATACAAGGGGAAATAACTCACTAAGTTCCCTTATTCTTGATATTTTAACCCAAGACCTGCTATATAAATGTTACAGACCTGCGGAATGGATTTCTGCGGAAAAATACAAATATACATAAAAATTTATTGATAGTAGTGAACACAAACAGTATTTAAAAATGTAACTCTAAAACATACATGATTGGAAGAAAGAACAAGTAGAAACTCACGTTAGTCAACAAAGCAAATAAATACACAGATAGTCCATGGAATGAAAACTTTTTAGACAATGGTCTATTGAATAATAAACCATAGAATGATTACACATAGGTCCATAGAATAAATAAATACACATTGTCCAATGGACCATGGAATGTTAACAAATTGGTATATGGATTAAATAAAAATACTCTGCTTAATGGACCATGGAATGTTTACACATTGGTCCATGGATTGAATAAATACACATTGGAAAATGGACCATGGAATGTTTACACATTGGTCCATGGATTGAATAAATACACATTGGAAAATGGACCATGGAATGTTTACACATTTGTGCATGAAATGAATGAATGCACAATGGCCATGAATCATGGATAAATGTGCACTGGTCTACAGATAAAAAAAGACCCATTGGTTAATTGATGACCATAGAATGTTTACACAATGGTCCATAGATTAAATAAATACACATTGTCTAATAGACCATGGAATAAGTGCACTGGTCTACAGATGGAATAAATACCCATTGTTCAATGAATGGACCAAAAAATGTTTACCTGTGGGTCCATGGATTGAATAAATACATTGTCCATTGGATCACAGAATGTTTACATATTGGTCTATGGATTGAATGAATACACATTTGCCAAAGAACCATGGAATGAAAAAGCACATGTAAATGAAAGAACCATGTAATGTAGCATAAAAATAATGGACTTCAAAACTATAAACATAAAGACTGTACATGTAAACAACAGCACATATATAAGAAAAAATCACTGATTCTACCATTCAACAACAATTATAAGTCACATATGGTTACTACAAGATTGTGCTACATGTGTAAATATACCCATAGAAAATATGCAATCAAATATTGATTTTTCTAAATATTAAAACATTGGACAATAACATGGGTGGGTGTACAAAAGGTGCAATAGACATATATAATTATAATACTTTGGGAATAAGCTTTTGACATCAGATATGCAAATGTTATTTAAGGTGCTCTGTGTGACATTTCAACATTATTTCAGTGATATGTTGGGCCAGTCATTCTACTCATAGACCCTAGACAGGCCTTAATCTATGGACTAAGCTTTGCCCTAGTACTAAGCACATACACATGTACCATTTAACAGTGGCTGACAACTACCATCCTGGACAGGGCATACTTTCATAAAGCTTGGTCATGAAATAATTTTCTACAGCCATTCTCCCTCCTACCACTGACTTTAAATCATATAGAGCAGTAGTCAGTCACTGACGGAAGTATGCACCTAGTAGTTGGTTAACAGCTAAATCCAGAGATTCAGCCTTTCCAGGAACAGTAAGTAGGTGGACTGAGCGCCATGGTATAACCTATACAATGTGTTGCTGCAGCATTAAACTCAACAAACAAGACAACTGCCATAGTTGATACAGAGGTAGGTAGGAAGTATTGCTATTATATCAAATATCTCATGACCTAACTTCACAAAGACATGATGGCCCTGATCTCCAATCAAACCCAAGATCCCTGAATACCTAGTCACCAGATACAGATACTGATATGTTGGATGTGTTCTGATATAACAAACACTTCCTGATTAGGGACAAATTACATGAAACAAGTGTAAGCCATGTTTTAGAATAAAATTTAAGCATTAACTCTATAATGTAAATGTGTAAATATATAAGGCATTGAATAAAAATAATACATATTATGTCTTATTATTCTGTAAACTTGATTCACAAAGACAACATAACTAACATCATCTATAGTACATGTAAATACACACAATGTTTGATTTAAGCCCAACATTAATGACTAAAACAAAATCAGGAATTTAATCAAAGTTCTAACCAAAATCCAGGATTACCCTTTTCTTTTCTTTTGGCAATCATATTGGTAGTTAAATTTAAGGGATAAGGGATATTCATATTAATTCCATCAAGTATCCTGGATAGCATTAACAACACAAAATAGTGATTTAATATAAAATACACAGAGAATATAATAACGTTAAAGAGTGGATGACAGGGATAAATATTCAACAGTATTAAGTAGACAGTTCACATAAATATCATTTCCTTGCAAAATCCTCTTATAAGAGCAGAATTACGCAAACAAATAAAGAGTTTATTGGAGGGAATAAGTCAACAAATTTCTAAATTCTCATCCCCATCAGCCAAGCAAAATTCACTCCAACCGAAAATTTAAACGAAAATCTATGTATTCATTTCCCATTGCCCATTATAGACTAAATTTTTTGAAACTTTAAAATGCATGTAACAATTGGTGACTTAAGTCAGTTATCTTTCCCTGATAAAATCTGAAGCAATCCAATTGGTAAGTAGGTCCTTACAGTTGGAATCCTCAGATTTTATCATTGAATTCCCATGTAATGATAACAAAATATTTCATCTAAAATCTTACTTGTTTATGAAGATATTAACAAAAGTGATAAAATTTAGATAGGTCTTTACCATAAAAATACTTAGCTTGAATTTCAAACAAACTAAATGATTCACAAACAAGTTATTAAAGATTAATTTTGGCAAATTGACATTGAAAGGTAAGGGTAAAATCAGAGTAATCCAACTAATTGGACCTACATATTTGAAGAGTATACAAAGGGAAATAACTGACTAAGGTCCCTAATTAATGAAATTCTTAAACAATAACAAAATCATTTCACACTTAGAGCTTTAAACATTGACCATTAGATCTACAAAATAAATGTAATTAGAAATAATTAGTAATTTTAAAATATAGACAGCATAAACAATACTTGAAAACAACAAACAAATAACAATAATAATGCTTCTTAGTAACATTGTAAGTATGAGTATAAAATGATATCATTATAGATACATGTACTTTACAAAAAAATAAATAACATTATACATGTATCAAAACAAAACTTAGTTTATAGAGAGTATGTTTGACTGTCTAGGTGCTCATGTAGATCTAAATACAATCAATATATTGATATGCGAGTCTATTGATATGAGTGAAATTTCATATGATTGGAGTGCTTTGAATTTGCATGCAAAAAGAATCACTTACATTAAAGGGCCATAATTCAGATTAAGTTGTTGCTAGAGTTATGGAACTTGGTATTTAACTTTGAAATACATATGTATAATATCAATACATTGATCAACACCTCTAAACTAGCTCGCAAAAAATCCAAAAACTTAACAAACAAAAATGATTATAATGATCAATACAAAAAATAATAAATGAATGAACCCTACCTAATTCAGTAATTCAAATTTAATATTCCACGAAGAAAATATCAAACCTGAACCAAAGGAACAGATCAGGGGTAGAATATTACTTATCAATACCAACTCAACTTAATTTAAAACAAACAAGGTCAACTATACTATCAACAGAAACTTAAGTGTCTCATTAACAATTTATTGAGTATTGATTAACAACTTAAAATATTGATCCCCTTCAAACCTTCTTCATACTTCAGTGACAATCATAGTTGTTCTGCAGCTCTAATATTTTACACCAAGTTCAAGGTCATCTTTCAAATTCAAGGTCATTGACTTAATTCAAGGTCAACTAGCAAGCTAAAGGTCATCTACTGATTTCAAGGTCATCTATTAAGTTCAAGGTCATCTAACAAGTTCAAGGTCATTAAGGTCGTCTGTTGAGTTCAAGGTTATCTGGAAAGTTCAAGGTTATCCCATCATCTAGTCACTATCATCTTCTGAATCACTTCGAACGTCTTCAAGCTAACAGAGAAAAATAACAATATCTTTTTATAAAAGAATCACATAATTGTAGAATTATTATACTACTCTTTCATAAAACAAACATAAAACTGGATTGATACATGTATACAATAACCTTCATTCATGTACTTACCTGACATGAATACTACATAATTAAAAATAAACCCCTTTCCCTATCACAAGCAGCCAATCACTCCATTCCTACAACAATATTTGGGGAAACTTTCAGGTAAAAGTATGACCTGCTGTTTTCACACCAGAAAACCTGTTGCTATGTACATGTATATGTATTAAAAACCTGCCAACCAATGCACTCCCACCACCATTTCCTCTTTTCCTGGTCATTCCCATGCATTCATGTGTTTCACCCCTCCCTCAAAATAGTCCAACAGGACAAAAAAGTTAGTGTTTTAACTGGATTAAAATTTCAAATCCAGTGAATAACCTATTGTACTCAAGTAAGAGTGTATCATAGAGCAAAATAATGTAAATAAAATTTAACAAATACCGTAACATATTAATTTAATCAACCATTATATATATCAGTAGGTCAACATCATTTAAACATTATTAGATCAATACAATTATTATCATTATTATTATCATTATTAACATCTTTTTTTCTCATTTATTAAAAAAAAAAATCATTTCATATAAAAAACATCATTTTTAATATCATTATAAACAAGTGCAAATACAGTCAATTTTAGGATAAATAACCACACATTAAACAACAACACATACAGACTTGCATAAATTAATTAGTTCATAAAAAACATGCAGACACAAAGAAGTCATTTTTACAGTAAAAAACAACAATTAAAATTGTGTTACACATACAACACAATATTACAGTTTGATAAAAAATATCATAATAAAATATCAAACTATACAATATATATATATATATATATAGTTAGTGAATATTGACCCAAGACCAAGAGTACAATTTAAATAACATTTTCATACATTAAATCAGTTAGATGTAACGTGGAAGTTTATCAAGATGAATACATTTTAATTTTAAAAAAATGCAGAAAAAAATTCACTTAATTAAGTGTATCAATACACTGAAAATGCAGAAAAAATTCGGTTGGTAGAAAAAATACAGAGAAAAAATGCTAATACCGCTGTGCTTAATATGCATTAAAAACACATTAAATATGTTTTTAATACACTTTTTAAAGAAAGGAACTACCTGTATCTCCCTCCAGTCAATTTTCACTAACTATATATACTTAAGAACTAATAGGAAGTGAACATTCTATGCAAAATTGCAATATGTAATATTTCCTTCCAGAATCTAAAATTGTAGTGTAAATAACAATTTCAATGTAGTGAGTGTTCATGGCTTTACTAATTGTAACTTGAACTTATTAAATCTAAACTAATATAATTAAAACCGAATGAATCATTGATAAAATTGTCTTCAACCCCCCCCCCTGTCTAGTTTAAAGTAAATAATAAGTAAATGAAATTCTCCATGGACTTCTAAAAAGAAAAAAAACCAAGAAAATATCCCTCTGATAGAAAGCAGTTGTAATGTAGCACAGGCTAGGATATGAAGGCAAATATTTTGTGAAGACAAGGCGTCCACTAGGAACCTGACAACATGTAGAACTTAAATTTAATATTTCATAAACCACAAGTCCACACGTTCCTGAAGGCTTTGTGTCCAATAACCTAAAGACTCACAATTTTGACCAAGTCCAAATTTTAATCAAAATCAACAACCGAACAAAGAACAATATTTCTTGATTCCGTCAGCCATCTTGACCTTCTTGTTTTCAGGTTATTATCAAAACATCCAGTTTTCCACAGACAGTAATGAGAGCTTGAGAGTTTCAAGACACGAAAAGAATGTGGACAAGTGTATAATGTGTGCAGAAACTTTTTATTAATTAATGCCGAGTTCCCAGTACTCTAAAATGTGTTTGCATAGTCCAAAGTGATCTCTTTTTACATTCTAAAATGCCTTTTGCATAGTCCAAAGTGGTCTCTTTTTACATTCTAAAATGCCTTTTGCATAGTCCTAAGTGGTCTCTTTTTACATTCTAAAATGCCTTTTGCATAGTCCTAAGTGGTCTCTTTTTACATTCTAAAATGCCTTCTGCATAGTCCTAAGAGGTGATTTTTTACACCAAAAAAATTGATTACAATCCTGAATGTCTACAAAGACATTCTAAATTATGTTCAAAGAAAGTCTGCAACAGGTAAGTCCTAGTCAGGGCTCGAATTTAACAAAAAATTGGACTTGCAAACTTTTGCGAGTTGATGATATTTCAACTTGCAAAAAAGAAAATGTCTTACATTTTTTCTCAAAATCTTAACAGAATACATAGTTACAATTCATGTACATGTATATGCAATACAATACAACATAGTACTATATTTAACTATGGATGAAACAGTGGCGTTACTGTGGGATAGGCAAAGAGTATTGAACATGTCTTTTAGGTGAATCTTTAATTGATACTATGGATCTATCTGGCCGCTTCTAAGCTGATTTGAGCCTCGTAAGTTTAGACAGTGATATTTTTGCGTCTATTTCAACATGCGAAAATTTGCGAGTTATAATAAAAGTTTCTAGCAATTTTCAAAATCAGCTCAAAATTTGCCAGTATGCAAGCTTAAATATGAGCCCTGGTCCTAGTGGTCGCCAACTAAAGAAAAACAGAATTTTAAAAATGTCTACAATTTGGCAACACACGGGAATATAGAAATATACAAAACTTAATGCAGTAGGAAATACAGTAGAAGCAGTAATACTTACAGTACCCACAAAAAGTTGAGAGACAAAAGATATTTTCTAAACTTCTTGAATTTATTTTATTAATTTTGTAGAATAGTTTTTTGTATACATTTAAGTATGGTTTGTGATAAATGAAATCAAATTTCTTGACTGCAACACATTTTGTAAGATTCAGCACCTGACATCCTAAAGCCTCCAAACCATGTTGATTGTAATTATTTTCCATTACATAGCTTTTATGTTATTTTTGCAGTCTCTGTTATGATAATAGTGATTACCAAAACAATAAAGCAAAGCTAAAAGGCATCACAAAATAACCAGTTACTAAATTTCAGATTAAAGCTATTCAGGAAGCCTGAAGAGTGAAAATGTCTCCAAACTTTTGGTGGGTACTGTATAATACAAGGGCTGATTTTATTTAAAAAAACCTTAACACAAAAATTGACCAATGGATGGGATCAGGAAGCACCAGATTTTAATTCCAGTCCTTTACCACTATGCCAGGGTCACGGTTTTATTAAAAGTCAATGGTATCACTAGTAAAGCAGTTTTACGAGCATTTTCTTCTTTGAACTTTTGATGACTTTTGTTGTAAGGTTTCCAGAAAAACAGCCGTTGAGTAGTAACTAAAGTCTTACATGAATCTATGACAATATCTACTTGTAATGAAATTTAGACAACAGTTCAAGCTATCTACAGCTTGGTGGTGCATGCTTGCATATTTTACATCTGACATGCTCATAGTAATGGTCATGTTTAGCCGACCTTTGCTGTTGTTAAGTTTATGACACAACTTGCCAATGAATATTACATGTATGCCAGTCAAAAAAGCTCAGAAAACTCTATCTAAAAATAGAAATTCAAATGCTATTGATAGTGTTTTGTCTTGATGAAAGCTATGCAATGATTAGTTGACGCAAAGGTCATCAGAACATGACCCACTATGTGATGTCAGATGATCCTATAAAAGTGGTCTGTAACATAGAGCATTTGATGCAAAACCCTAATTTTGACTTTCCCTATAAAACTTTTAAGATATAGAAAAAAGAGGAGAATTGAATATGTAGGCAAACGTTATACTTAAGTTAATAAGTTTATACATAGGAAGTTTTAACTTTTAACATATTTTGGACACTTATTGAATACTTGCTTTATAATTCATACTGTTATTCTAATTGTTATTGATGATTTGAACTCATTAAAATTAATAGAAATTGGAAACAGTGTTGTGATTCATCATAGAACATTTAGGTTCAGTTTCTTAAGCCGATGTGTTGAATCGGCTGACCCTTCTGTTCGCCAGAGTTTATGTGATTTGTTTCGAGTCGTGGCATTCCTGCTAATTCCCCATTACAAGGAGCCCGACTCTAAGTTAACTGCAAGATCTACAAGTATCACTGGTGACAGTTTTATAATCTTATTGATAAGATGTCAGATCCTGACATTTTATCAATAAGATTATAAAACAAACAGACTAGCATATGTCAATACTTGAGACTGATCAAGAATTTTGATTATATAATTTATCTAACAATAGACATCACCAGAAGGTGTTTCAAACTGAGATTATTTGTTACAAACAAAAAACATGCTGATTACTTATGTTGATAATATTATTTGAGAACTTAATTATCTACCAAAATCATTAACATAAACAATTGGCTTGGCTGGGAAAATATAGATTTTAATTTTGATACTAAATATATTAGAATTATGAAGTTTTTCTTAAAATAAAAATTTTGCATCAAATGCTCTATGTTACAGGTCCATAGGATAACTGTTCACAAAGATTGTTAAGAAATATACATATACACAAAAACCCTCATACCCTGTACAATAATTAAAATTAAAATCAGTGATCTGCCAAGAGAAATATGTCCATCATAGGAAACTATAGCCTGATAAGTACAAATGAATCCCAGAACAAAAGTCAATGGTTTCTTCCACTTTGACAAGCAGTACTAAGTATTTTACAAAGCAGGAAACAAAAATTGGCTCTACTGTCTATGTATAGTTTACATGATAGAAAAATCAAACCCAGAGTCAGTTGTGAAAGGATATACTAACTAGTCACTTTCTACGCAATGGTTTACCTTGCCAGCTGAAAACCTTCAGAACACAATATCATTTGTTGCCATGATCTTGGCTTTGTTATCTTGAAGCAAAACAGTTGTATAGTATGTGGCTATCACAATACACAGTATTTAAAAGTGACAATCTTATCCAACTTGCTCCAGGTTTATTTTTTTCTTTTTTGTTTGGGTTAAACACTGTATTGTACGATTATATTGAACTGTCCGATTACACGGTATATTTGATACTCAGTTAATTTCGGTAGTTCACGTAGAGCGCATTGTCAGCACATTTTGTACTACTTTATTTGCAAAATGTATCGTAGTTTGTGTGGCCAAGTGGTGAGACGGTCAGTCTACAATCCCGATAGAAACTCATTTTTATCTCTTTTTTCTCCTCATTTAAATCATGGGCGGATTGCGTAAAACACATTGCCCCCCGTGCATCATGAAATTTGTAGAAGCCTTTAAGTGATCTCTTTAAGTGATGATGACAGTAGCACAACCGACACTGTCAGTAAAATTAAATGATTTTTACATTGTTTGTTTTGAAGTGTTTTATTTCTATGTCCAAAAATTACTGAATAAAATAATGTAAAAAAAACAACAACAAAAAACGTAGCACAAAAATTAAAAAAAAACGACATATTTAGCTTCAGACTCGCACTTCTTTCAAAAATACATGTTTAGTAGCTTGGCACTTTAACCGTATGGCCATTCAGTCAGATGAGATACAGACACTAAATTAACTTACACATTGCAATTTTTACTGCAATTTTTTATATATAGAACGCGAAAAATAATATATACAGTGTGCGATAACTGTGTAATTATGCAATCGGACAGTTCAATATAATCGTACAATAGTAACGCATTGTATAAGTCATATTATGGGGATAGGTCAACCTACTCACCATTCATGGAAAGACAAAATCTCTAGATTTAGCTGTTAACTAGTTTTTTAGGTGCATACTTTGTCAGTGACTGACAACTGACCTTCATGATTTAGAATTAGTAGTAGGATCAAAGATGACTGTAGATATTATTTCATGACCAATCTCAATGAAAGTTAATGCCTTGTCTGGGAATGGGAGTCGACACACAACCCCTCTATCAGTAGACTTGTGTGCTACCGACTGAGCAAGCCTGGTTTCACTGCAGGTTTATAAAGACAAAAAGTACACTCAAGTTAAAACAATGGTAGCTTCATGTGTAGTTAAATATAATATAGTTTCTGCTTTGTCCATCCACAAGACTTTTTCGATTCCTTTTATTGTTTGTGATTTTGAAAAAAGAATCTTGTGAGCAACAATCCATTTATAAAATAGCTAATATTTTTTAGTATAGTGCGTACAATTTGACCCCGACCTCACCTTTCACATTTGCATCTAATTATCACCTACACATATCCCGGTGAAAATCAATACCACGCCTACTCTACACTTCGACTCGTTACGTATTTAAAATATAATTTAACATGAAAAAAATATACACAGCCCGCATGTATAACAACTTACGATTCAAATGCATTCTAACGGGAAACTCGTGTTCTTACATTTTTGATAACAATTAATAATAAAATGGGTGTGGGGATAGTGATTGTGGGGCTAAAACCAACAACCTTTGAATTGGTAGCTAGCCTCATCGTACAATCCTCTAGTCCGGCCTATGTGCAATAGACACTCGTTGTATGCTTTAAATGTACTTTAAAGTTAATCCCTGTGTTAAAATTAAATTCGAGCCTTGTCGATAAAATCCGATTGTTATCGAGCATTAATACTACATTCGTATTTAATGTAATGAATATTCTTGCATAAAGGTCAGGTCGGGGTCAATGTGTCCGCACTTTACTGAACAGGAAAACAACCCAATAAATTTAAGCCCTAGATGAGGTGTATTTAGAAAATCTCAAGGCAGAACACTTAAAAATAAAGTTGTAACATCTACAATAACTAAATATTTGACAAGTAAGCACAAAACTAGTGAAAATCCTTCTTTATTCACATGTAGTTTACACTAGTATTACGCTGACCTCTCAAAATAGACCTAATCCGGAATTCAAATTTATGGGTTTTTCCGTCCGTGCACAGGTGGTACAAACAAAGTTTTCTACACATTATTGCTAAACAGCACGAACTATGGATTTAATCCTATTGTTCTTTTTACACGTGTTTTCATTGTAACAGTGAAAGTTTGTTTGTACCGGAGGGGAAAACCCAAATATTTGAATTCCGGATATAGTCTATTATCATGTTATATATACATGTATAATATATAGTTTATAACTACATGAATAGTGATTGTTCTTTTTTCTCTACAGTCAAAATATGAATAATTTTACTGTGACTTTGTGTATCTATTTTATCATTGCCTAGCCAGCGTAGTTTTCTGATTGCATGTATAATATGATCATAATTTGATGAACATTTACAATGATTTCACATGTCTAAATATTATGCATTCAGTCACCGTGGAATTATTCAAACAATTTTGTTTGTTGAGAAAAAGAACAGACTATGTAAAGTTGAAAAGTATCGGTCTGGCACTTTATGCATATTCGAAACTTTAAGTAGATCTAAATTTAGACCTAAAAACAACACACAAAAATTAAAAATCGTGTAAATGTTTAAATGCAATGTATAGGTCATTTCATATAAGTGACGAATATAAAGAACTAGTTCAGATTTCAAATAGGCAATATAGTTCGAACAAAATAACAAACGTGTTTATGTAAACATTCAAAATGTAACAATCCATTTCTGAGGTTGTATAATTCATTTTAACAAAATTAGTGTGGCGGATAAACAACCATCCCTTGGTCAATCATGCTTGTAATGGTAGACCGTTTTACCATAACACCAACAAGACACTCATAGAACATACTAAAAGATTTATATTTCATTGTCATCCTGAGCATCCCTTGTTGTGGATTAGTTCATTGCATTGTTTATATAAACAGTGTTTTGGTTTTTTGCACGAACTATAAATGAGCGCCAGTTTTATACTGTTCAACAATATAAAAAAATAAAATAAAAAAACAATAAAAGACAATACACCAAAGAGTGACATAATTAAAGGGGAGCACACACTAGTGGGTAAATACAGTGAAACCTCTCTACAACGATCAACAGTCGCCATTATATCACAACGATCAACAGTCGCTATCATATCACAACGATCAACAGTCGCTATCATATCACAACGATCAACAGTCGCTATCATATCACAACGATCAACAGTCGCTATCATATCACAACGATCAACAGTCGCTATCATATCACAACGATCAACAATCGGTATCATATCAACATTGGCTGTTATAGAGGTGGTTGGTTGTTTGATGAGATGATACTATGAACCGTTAGGTTATATTGAAACTTTGTTTAATCAATCGATAACAAGCTTAAGTCACAACTTAACAGACAGTGAACAGAGCGTTAGAGAGATGATGATGTTACATATATTCGTAATTAACATAGCCAACGTCAAGAATGATGGCCCTTGTTGCAAGTGACGTCATTGCTACGTTACAATGTTTTTTTATTTATTATAGTCTTATAGTAACCTCCTGATGATAAATTTTGAAAGCGCTTGAGGATTAAACACAACAAAATGTAGTTGGCATTGAGTTTTACTTTAAATATATTTTTCCTGTGTGTGAGTCATTTCCTTCTTGGATTTCACATATATAAATATATCTATTGACTAACCATATATTTGGCTTTTTCTGAATGTGACTCAGTTCAGACTCAAAATTCACCCTTTAAGGGATGAAGAGTCACATCTCCGGAATGGGGGGGAGGGGGCTTTACATTATGCATTCTTATAGAGAGAATAGTCCCTGATTAAATCTTGACAAGAAATGTTATGTGGAAACCACATTAAAGCCGGATTTAAAAACTTTAACGCAAAAATTATCAACCCGACAATCTGCCCGCCGTGTTTCACCAAATTATTTGCCGAATTTTTTCGTTGCAAAAATCCGGCTAAAAATATTATCACATCAAGCTATCTCTAACTTAATGTACATTATTCATTAAAGTATATTTTTCTGGTGTAAATGCATTAGAATAACAATAAAATACCAAGTTTATGCAAATCAAGCCAAAACAATGGAGTAATGCATTGAGTTTTGTTCAGGAACAAACCAAACTTTTCATTTGTTCAGAACCCTTAAATGTAACCTAGAACATGTTTTGACCCTTACCAACAATGAAATTTTTTTTTCAAAACCTAACAAATTTAGAACTCCGGTATTTAACAAAAATATTGCTGTTGATTAGGGCTGTAACGATTCACCGATACATCGTGAGATCGTATTCGCGACTGTCCGATACGGGTGTATCGGGTCGCGTCCTAAAAAATCGGAATTCAGAAGGCCCTTTATAAGAAATCAGTTAAAGACAAAATATACTATATATCTATAGCATTTAACTTGCAATTGCAATCTTTATTTACTTCTTATTCTCAATAGTCATTAAACAAAGATAGCATTTGTTTTGTTGATTTTATTTTGTGCCAAGTAAGGGTAATTAATAACTTAATTTTATGATTGTTTGATAAAAATATCATAATTTGTCAATGCATTCATACCAAATTACAATTTACATCGTATCGCGATAAATATCGTAATCGCGAGGCATATATCGTGATACGTATCGTATCACAACCTTGGCCAAGACACGCAGCCCTACTGTTGATTATTCTCTTGTATCATAAATTTCCCCTAGAATTTACTCTGGTACCAACACATTGCCCTTGCATTTGCTCTGTTACTAGAAATTGCCATTAAACATGCTCTGGAACCTAAAATGGTACTAAATATGCTCTGGCATATAAATTTGCCCTTGAACTTGGTCTGATTCCCATATTGCCCTTAAATTAATCTGGTACCTAAACTCGTCCTGAATTTTCGCTGGTACCAGATATTGCTTTGCACTTGCTCTGGTACCTAGTATTGCCTTAAATTTGCTCTTGTACATAAACTTGCCATTGCATTTAATCTGGTACCTAAAATTGCTCTTGAATTGATTCTGGTATCAAAAATTACTCTTGAATTGATTCTGGTACCGAAAATTGCACTTGACTTTGCTCTGGAACCTACAATTGCCTATAAATTTGCTGTGGTACCTTAAATTGCCCTTGCATTTCTTGGGTACCTAAACATGCTCTTTAGATTAAATTGCTCTTGAATTTGCTCTCGTACCTGGAAATTGTTTACAATTTGTGCTGATACCTAGATACAGAGGCAGGCAGGAAAATGATCATACTCCACAAATATGTGTAGGTTCCAACCAGCAATGAAACCTCAGTCTTTGTGTACATGGTCAGGTAAGCAAACTAAAAGGTAAAAATAGTTTATAAGACTGAGTCTGACATAAAACATAATCAGAAATTTTGAATGATAAAGAAAATGAATAAAATTAGTAAAATATTGGTCCTAAAACTGGTAAACACATGATTATAGCAGATCCCAAATGGCAAACAGTTATAACTGTGAGCAAAGAAGAAATCATGTAATTCAAACAGACAGCTTTCAAACAAATTTTCTAAAAAATAAATCTGTTGGACCAATAACTTACTACTGTTATTTTATCCATGCTTTCACATTGTTAGGATGACATGTTATTGTGCGAAGGATAAAATGAGTAAGAGAGGGAAGAGTGGGTAAAAGGGACATTTTCACACAAGTTTAGAATTTTAAGGGATACTGAAATTACTAGTACAGTGGAACCTCAGAAAACCAAACCCCCTTTGAATTAAAAAAAATGTTCGATTTTTTTAAGTTTCCGGAATTCTGAGGTTTTCAGTTTTATATATTTGGCTGGTCTATCATGATGTTATAATACAATCCATATTCATACTGCTGGTTGTTTTTAACTTTGTTTTTATAGTTGTGATAATTTGAGATACAAACATTTATTGAGTTCAATATGAATATTGTTAAGAATATTTCAAGAAACTCAAGTTTCATAATTGAGTTCAGTTCTGCAAGCAACTCATAATATCAAAAGTAGCCTTTGCTTTTAATCTGAATACTTTATACAGCTTCAATGTAGACTAAGGAATAGCTTCAGAATCTCTAAGATAAGTGCTAAGATGTCCAGGCATGTTTACAGAAGAAAGAAAACTGAACACATGATTTGTTGGACAATGTCAACAATTGTACTTTTAGAATATTGAATTAAATAAAACAATTGTCTATACTGTGATAATTGTATGTGTTACTTTCTTTAGATGAACAGATCATCATAGATCAAAAATAAAAAATATTGTAAAACACTAAAGAACATTATGAATTTGCTGTTATAACAGCAAACTATTTTTGTAATTGTCCTATTCATTAGTCCTCATTCAAAAACAACAACATATTAACAAGTGTCTTTCTATTCAAATCAAACAATGATTTTCACAGTTTATGACTATAAAAACATATATATAATTACATGTACACAGTATCATATTGTTAATTTCCCATCTAACAATTGACACATGAGATTAATCAGGTGAGAATGTCCTGTATTCTAAGGTTATTTAAAGAGCAAAATATACTAATTGGGTTGGGGAAAAGGTTCCGTTTTCGGAATTCTGAGGTTCTGGTTTAGAGGGGTTTTTGACTAGTTAAATAAAGTACAAGTGATTTCGTGACCACAAGAATGTTTCAGTATTGTGAGGATTCCAGTTTTCATAGGGTTCCGTTTCCTGAGGTTCCACTGTATAAAATAAAATAAACTATACATCTGTAATTATCAATTTCTATAGAGGAGTAATGTCTTTCAGTTTATTAACTAATCCATCATTGAAGTGGATTATTTACAATGGTGTCATTTGCCCTTAATTAGAAATTTTAATCACAACCACAAGAATACATTAGCAGAGATAACATCTAGGAAACTGGTTGTTCTTAAAGAATTTCAATTATATATATCGAGGGCTTGGTGCAAAACGGTCATAACTCTCTCTCTTTATTTGAGTTACAACCATTTTGTGCAATGCCAACAATATACATTTTTATCCAACTAATTAAAGAATCACATTTAAAATGTTGAGCACTGCACTACTAGTTGACTTATACTAATTGCTCAAAGATAATAGACATGACATTATATAAAGAATATGAAAAATGTGTGTTTATTATAAACATGAAATCAATTTATTCTAGAAATAACCAGCTGCTTCATCTTTAATTTTAATACATATATTCGAAATTGATACACTCAAGTTATGTAAACTTTCATTTCATAGTCGAGAGATTTTATTTGAATGAGGGTCTGTCTGCACCATATGAATGAACTACATGCAGGTATTTCATGGTCGAGATTTTATTTTGATGAGGATCTGTCCACCTTGTATGGATGCATTATCCATCGATTTTATTTATATTTACGCAAGGACTGTGTATCATTGAGATATAAGTTAACTTTTCTCTAGAATGGATATATTTATAAATATAAAAATTGTATCGCAGGGCTCGGCATTAAAGGTCACCCTAATGCCCGGGTAACCAAAATTTGGGTTTAGAAAACATTTGGTTTGAACAAGTAAAATAATTATACAAGAGGGCCAAGATGGCCCTATATCACTCACCTGAGAACAGTGCACAGAAACATCAGAAAACAGGAAGTGCATAAGTTGGTCAGACACAAGAACCACAGTGAAAGATTTAATTTGCAGACAAAATTAGCTTATTTCTATTGTGAAGCTGTACAGAAGGTTGTTTAAAAATTGGTCAGTGATGTATTTAAAACTTGAATAACAAGAATGAGGGCATGACCATAGACAGTGAAGTTGTTGTCTGCATGTAGTCTTAAGGTGATGTTGGTGTGGAGTTTCCGTGAAATGTGTTCACAAATAAAGGATAATTTAGATGGACAGTTGGATAAAAAATACAGTCTCTATCGCATACACAAGGTTTGTCTATGATTTGACCCTGTGACCCATATTTTGACCCCAGATGACCCATATACAAGCCAAACCTAGATTTCATCAAGGCAAACATTCTGACCATATATCAGATGAAAAATACAGCCTCTATAGCATACACAAGGTTTTTCTTAGATTTGACCCCGTGACCCAGTTTTTGACTCCAAATTACACATACAATTCCAACCAAGATTTCATAAAGACAAACATTCTGACCAAATACTATGAAAACCGGATGAACAATACAGCCTCTATCACATACACAAGGTTTATATAAGATTTGACCCTGTGACCTAGTTTTTGACCTCGGATTACTCATATACAATTCCAACTTAGATTTCATCAAGACAAACATTCTGACAAAGTTTCATAAAGATCCAATGAAAAATACAGTCTCTATCGCATACACAAGGTAAATATGAACAGACAACAGATGCCGGACATCAAGTGATCACAATAGCTCACTTGCTCAGGTGATCTAATAACTGGTTGTCCAGCCTAGTTTACAAATTAATGCTTAGCCCTGTATGGGAGAGTAAGTGTGAAAGCAAGGCCAATGTTGAAAGAGTTGGAGGTCTTAGTTTTGGAACACATCTAGTTCAGCAGACCCCGGAAGTAAAAATTAAAATGCGTTGGCAGCGTGCTGTTTCTATGAGAAGACGTTCAAAGGTAAGTGTCGATAATTTTCTGTCATTATGGGGGCTGCTTCCCCCACTGATATTAAAAATGAATACCAAAAAAAAGCATTCTAAAGTAGTTACTGAATTAATTCATTTAAGAAATGAATAAAAAACTGCTTCTATTAAACAAAATGGCGTAAATAATTTGCAAACAATGGAATGTCCGAGCATGCCCAATAGCTTTTAGAATGCAGCAAACATTTGGGGTCCGCTTAACTAGATTCTATCCATATTTTTTAGTTGACCGTTCTTGAAGGTTTCACTGTGTTATTATACTCAAGTTCACCATACAATACCTTATCATGGAATATTTTTCGTAATGCGATCCTAGCGATCATATAAGTCCAAATTATATGGAGGACTTGAAGAACTAATAACAAACCGTTGAATAAATAATAAGCCGGAAATGCCGACAAGAATTGGTACACTTCAACGCTGGCACAATAGACCACTCTGTAATAACAAAATAACAAAAAAGCATGATATAATGTTTTTAATTTCTTATAAATATATATATGTATGTATATATATATATATACATGCCAACCAAACCCTTTCATTAAGCTGAAATCAATGTTACAATGTTATGAGGAAGGTGGATCATTATACCATACACTTTCATTATTGACTTTAAAAAATGCCCCATTTAAACTAAGTACTTTTGCTTGGTTTTTTTTTTCATTTTTAGACAAAAATGAAATTGACTAAAGATTGTCAAAAAATAAAACTCATTTCCAAGAGCACCCAAAAACACATTAGGTTATCTTAATAAAAATGCCAAATTACTGTAAATAACAATAAAATATTTTATAGTGAGCAAATAATGAAGAAAAAGTATAATGATCGCCAAGGGGAGTTTTCCAAACCAAAGGGGAAGTAATACAAGAGTTTGGTGAGAGGGAGAATGCTTTACCTTATTATGAGCTACTTTTTTATAACATATGCGTAAGATCATATATGTCCAGATGAGATGTAGAATTTGTAGAAGAACTAACAATCCAATGAAGAGGTTATGCGCAGGCCACGCCTTCACAAAGTAACGGCACTCAATGATGACTGAATAAAGTGCGCTGTAACAAATGTCAAAATTTTAAAATATACATAATAGCATAAATATACAGATAATTTAGTACATATATATGTATATAGTAGAGCTGGGTATCGCCAGCTAGTTTGTATCACGATACGTATCACAATAGTAGCAATGTATCATGATATGCATCACAATTGTTTATATACTATACGTCAAATGGTTGGAAGGAGACAAAAGCAAGCAAACAACTTTCCAAAATAGTAGAAATATTGTGCTAGTATTTACTGTTTAATTATGTCAAAATTGAGGGTGAATGTTCCCCAAAAAAGAACACCTTTCAAGAGATACAACAGTTCCATTATTAGAATGTGATGTTGACATGTAACACAAAAAGTGTATTCAGTCTTCATTTGAGCATGATAACAAGTTACTATCGTCATGTATCGATAGTTTGCGGTACTATCACAATACACTATCGCCAATCTAATATCGCGATATATCGATGCATGGAGAATATCACCCCAACACTAGTATATACTATACATATACATGCACAAAACGAACTAAAACCAAATACAATGTAGAACCAAACAAATTTATTTTTAAATTAATCTGAAATATAATGATTTAGTACTTAACAAAACGAAATAGTGCTTTATTGCTTAATGCTGATTTTTAAATACTAGGTAACAAATTATGAATTTTTACCATATTATAAATTTTAAAATAATAAATATTTACATGTATTGAATATTATCTATACAAATGTATTATACAAATTAATTAATATTATTAACGTATTATATAGGTTCATTACAAATGTATAAATTTATTGAAATTGCTTGTTTATGGGCCAGAGGCCAATAATCAATAAAATATTGTCATTGTCAGATATTAGTCAATTTACATAAGATTCATAATTTATTCTTGAATAATTTAATGATAAAATAAATAATATTAGACAAACTTCATAATGCTTACGATCGACATGCCATGTTTTTTTTCTATTCAGTACCAACAAATCATGTAATAAATATACAATGTACATGTATCATGTAAATAAAGTTTGTCTAAATTATAAATATTATTTCAACAAGCCAACCCAACATTTAGTGTTTTTTCTTTGAAGATATAGGAAAAAGATAAAATCTCTTTCTAGATACAGGAGGAATTAACAGACACATGCATTCATTTAGAATCTATTGAAAATCATCAAATCTGATTGAGGAATTTAAATATACAGACATGCATTTTTAGCCAATCAGATGGCAAGACAGTAATTCCCATGATGCAATACACTTCCTATAAATATTACTACAATCATTTTGTTTTTACCCAAAAGGCCACAACAAGTTGATCATATGTTCTATGGATTCGCTCGCACCTTCAAAATGATGGTTCTTACAAAAAAATATTTTTATTATCTCGCTCGCTCATTAAAATTTGGTCAAACAGCGATATAAAAAAACTGAATTAAGATTTTAAAAAGAATTTCTTCGCTCGCTCGCCCCATTTTCCCTTAGAAAAATCTGTAGAACACATGATCAACTGGTTGTGGACTAATTAGGATATTTCTGGATTTATTACAAACTAGATTATCTAAAAATTAGCAAAACCTTCATCTTAAAATGTTACCTTAAGTGCAGTATTATAACTTTTACATCATTTAGCTATAGAATTTTTGTTTTATTTCTTCTATTACTCAAAATGTGGAATGCAAGAGTCAAAGAAAACAAACTTTTGATTAACTAAAAATGCATCTTAGGAGGCAACACAGTTTTAGTATCAGCTTGGATTTAACAATCTTGAAAATAACATCAACCTCAAAGCTATAAGTAAACTTGCAAGAAATGAAGTAACCACCAATAGAACTTCGGAAAACCCATGAAATTTAGTCAACTAAGAATTATAACTTTTTCTAAAAGTCGAACTAAAGTTACGGTCAAGGTCAAACTAAATTGGACTTGTGTTGTTTGATGTACATTGATCATAAGTTACTATAGTGTATAAAGTTTGACCCCAATCTGACCTTTCACAATTGCATCTAATAATTATCTACACATATCCCGACGAAAATTTGTACCATGCCTTTTCTACACTTCGGTGAGTAACGTATTCAATATGTGCAAAATGAGCAATCGCTTAACAGCAATTGTAAATTGAAGTATGTTTATGTGTTCAATTTCACCACATTAATGTGTAATAATAACATTCGTGCTATGACTATATAGTCTGATATCGGTATTGAGCACTAATACTACATTCGTTATGAATATTCTTGCTTAAGGTCAGTTCAGGGTCAAACCTTAAGGCACTATACTACATAAAAATTTCTTGAAAGGCAAACAGTCATCCTCTGAAATAAAGTTTTTGGTATAAATAAAAGTAATGTTGCTATAGAATGTGCATGAAAAAATAACTATCTAAAATTTGTATAAGGAATACATCATGTATTCATGTATATATTTACATAATTTATGCAAAAAAAATAATTATCCATAAAATTTACATAATTTATGCATAAAATTTATATAATTTATACAAAAAATTTCAAGAAACATCAAATAATACTCCATACCTGAAATATTAATGATAGTTTTTTTTTCAGTAATAATGCTAGGACTCATGGCATACAAAAGGTGAATAATATTGTCATAGAATGTAAAATGCCATATGCCATGCACATCAATATCAGAGAGGACACAAAAATGGGATTATATTTTTATGTTTTATTTGTTTTCTCTGACATTGCAATGGCATGACACTAACATGGATGCATGCATATGCTACAAACATGCATAAGCTATGAATATAGTATAATTTAGCCATCATCATAATGATTGAGAATAAAACATATATAGCCAATTTGATAGATAATAAAAAAAATACATATCATTAAATGAGCTATTCCAGAAAATTTGATGGTCATCTAGGGCAGAGAAATTAAGAGCTGAAAAGTAGTTGCTTGAAACTGCCACACTACACAAATACTACATACATTGTAATATCAAGCAATACCAGCTCTACAATTTCTAGCCGTAAGTATGGTTGAACTAGCAAAATGTTTAGTAGACCAATTCGTCAGCCAATATAAATGTCAAAACTAGCAATACCTGAGACTTTTAAAAAATATTTTGCTACAGCCTTTGTCTTTTAAATTGTGAATTTTAGTATAGTCTTCCAATATAGTGAAATAGATTTGACGGAAAATTTTGAAAAATCTCAATATTTTCAAATTTTCTCAATCATCATAGAAAATAGTTCAACAAACATTCTGATTATGTCACATAGAGAAAACAGACAAACACACATAGCAGCAGTTACATTTTGTAAACTGATTATGAAATTTTGGTAAAACTTTTCTGAATATCAATCTATTTTTCTCATCATAAAAGGCAACATTTCAGCCCTATATTAGGGACCAAAAAAAAAACAATGGGAACATTTTACAGACTACCAAAATAGTGGGATTCCGGTTGTCCGGGACAACCACTTTTTAGGTCCCAGAACAAAAAAATTTTTTGGTCAACCAAAATTCTCCAAATGAGACAGTGCTTGCTCTTAAAATGATCTGTTTGGACAATCACTTTCATATCCTAAATTGGTAGACTGATTCATGATGTATCACCTATCAAGTTCAAACTCAGATCTGTATGAATACTAAACTAAAACTAAACTAGTATTGTGCGTAAAAATTGACCCCGATCTGGCCTTTCACAATTGCATCTAATAATTATCTACCATATCCCGACGAAAATCAATACCACGCCTATTCTACACTTCGGCACGTAACGTATTCAAAATAAACAATCAATTTACATTGTATAATCCTCTCGGCCTATGTGTAATAGACACTAATTGTACCATTTAATATATTTTAAAAATTTATCCCTGTGTGATAATTACATTCGAGCGTTGACGATATACTACGATCTGTACCAAGCATTAATACTACATTCGTATTCAATGTAATGAATATTCTTGCATAAAGGTCAGATCAGGGTTAAACTTTACGCATAATATCAAGTAATAAAAACAAATATATAAATGTTACATTGGTAAAACCATTTTTATAGATACAATGTATATCATATGTATAAAAATAGTACATGTAAGGCCTAAACTAAAAAATACTTTGTTTGCCCTTTACCGACCCTAAATTTTTTGGTTGGGTCAGTAGGTAGGAAAAACTTTTTTTCCTAAAGCAGAATTATTAGGGTAAAGAAACTACCGGAAAGTGATACGATGAATAGTCATGAACAATAAAAAAAAAACATATATTTTTCGAATAAATTTTTTTAAGTCGGTGGCATTTTTTCGGGTTGGTCCGTAAAGGGCAAACAAACTTAATTTTAATTTAGGCCTAATAGTAAATTATAGTTTAATGTAATTAAGTAATAATCTTGTGCAAAATTTACTAAAATTATTTATTCCTGTGCAAACTTGAAGATTTTTTTTTATTTCTGTGCAATTAAAAAAAAATATTCTCGTACAAATTTTAAGAAAAAGATTTATTACTGTGACAAATTTAAAAAAAAAAGGTTACTTTTAAAGCTTATTCAAGTATAAATTTAAGCGAGTATGCGCCTTGCCCTGCAAACAATACATGAACAAATGCAAATGCTAAATTAAGCCATAATAAACAAAACCCAAAACATACTCACTGTCAATTTTATATCAATTAATAGTAAATAAATCAAGCAAATCAAATCAAAATATGCATTCTAACTATTTTTTTCCTAAAATTAAAACTTAAGGTGCAAGTTCCAAATAAAACCATTAATTTTTCAGTCACATTAATATGCTTACCAGGTATGCAATTTCCAAAAATCAAAATTAAGTCTAAATTTCAGCCAAAATAAACTCTAAATTTCAGCTAAAATAAACTCTAAATTTCAGCCAAAATAAACTCAGTTCAAATAAACTAAATTTTCGGTTGCAATAAAAAGCTTCCTTCAGGTAGAAATAAATGACTACCCAAAATCCAACACATGCTGTTTCAGAATATATTGTGTAATACATAGGTGACATGCTATAATGGACACATGCAAAGATGTATAGCGATGTTGGGAATAGTTTTAAAAGTGTATAAAACTATATCTGATAGTATTTATTATTACCTGATTGCTTATATAAGTGTAATTCGATATTTTTAACTGTTTTCTGAGTGAACTGTTGACCGGTCAATAGTTTTGACTGTTTCCCGCGCGTGCTCGTAGCAGTTACTTCCCAATTATATAAGTACAGTAGCAGTTCGTGACGTCAATACGTGACGTCATTACGTGACGTCACGTATTGACGTCACAAACTGTTACTGTACTTATATAAAGGGAAGTAACTGCTATGGGATTTTAGACTTTACCAGATGCTTTAAACATGTACTGTTAAAATAGTAATTGATCAGGTATAAAACAGTTATTTTATGTGTGATTTGGGAACAGTCAAACTGTTGTCCCTCGATGTCAGGAATAGTGCTTTAAACTGTTTTTCCTCGGCCTACGGCCTCGGGAAACAGTTCAAAACACTATTCCCTCCACCTCGGGCCAACAGTTTGACTGTTCCCTATCACACATGAAATAACTGTATATTATTACATGCTTTCTAGTGGAATACCCGGATTTATCAGTGACATAAAAATCGATATTGCACTGTTTTGAAACAATGAAAATAAATTTGTTATTTTTCACTGTTTGGATGCACCGTTCTGAGGATTGAACTTTACAAAAAGCCAGTTTAAAGCATGTAATACACAGAAAATTTGTTTATTTTAGTGTAAGATCTATTAATTTCACTCGTGAGCTAATGATATTATATTCTCACTGACGGCTACGCCACTCGTGAAAATATTGCATCCTTAGCTCACTCGTGAAATAAAAATCAATCTTACACCGAAATAAACAAATACCCTATATACTTGGTAAAATATTAACTTGTACATGTATAATGATTAGGGCCGTCATCAGAAATTGCGATATCAATGTAACACTGACTCTTGACAGACATATCGGATATCAATTCACAGTTTTGAGTGTTGATACAATTTAGCATTTCATAAAGCTATAAACTATAGGACTATTTTAAATTTCTGTGTGTTCATGTTTTCTGTCAAGTATTAAAAACAAGAAAATTTAGACTGTTTTAAGTCTGAAACAACTTTTAACATCATGCAAAACAGTTACAGATTTATACACTTTGAAATTTTTTATCTACCCCCTTCCCCTCTACTGATTAGAAATCATAAACAGAGAAAATAATTGATTATTTAATTATGTTCAACCTGATTCTGATCCTACCATGAATAAAAAATGACATATGAAGGCTATAATCATTTATTTATATTAAATTACCAACTTTTTTGCCCAATATTACCCTGCCCCGCCCCCCCCCCCCCCCTCTCAAGCATCATACAAGATATACTTACACAAAAGGATAGTATACAAGTCTTGATAAAATCCAAACTACAATAAATACTCCAAGTAATATTTCACATGCCTTTTTATGTCCACTGTACTTCATCATTTTAGCAGCCTATAGATATATAAAATCAAAGTACTGACAGTACTGATTTGATGGTGCTATTGAAATTGCAAAAAAAGCTTATCATGATGACCCTACTCTCTTTAAACTTCAAAAAACTTAAAAAGAGTACTTCTTCATAGGAGTGTTGTTTTTCAGGACTGTGGGGGTAAATCATGAGACTCTAATTAGTAATGTAATTATTTTACCTGGATAGTTAAACAAGTTTTTACAACTTAGATTTATCACTTTCGAATCCGCTTCCTAGTCACCCAGTACTGAGCTTATAGGATACAGTTTCTTGCTCAAGGAAACAATGGTAAAACACAAAAAATAAACACGCTGCTGTTTTGGATGACAGTCATAACCATGGGACATAGGCATTATTGTCTCTATTTGTAAAGAAATCATTATAAGACCAAACTGAGTCTTAAGTACAGAGTCTGTTCTCAAGGTTTTAAATCAAGAGCCTAAGAGGGTGCAAAATAATCACTTATGAACCAAACTGAATTTCTTAGTAACAGTATTGTGTATGTTGTCAAACTTAATAATCCTGATCCCCCTAAGGGTCTAAGTTACAAATCAATTGGCCAGCACAACAAGTAAATCTGTGAGCTAATGCTCACTAGTGATACCCCCGCAAAAATCTAAAAATATGCGACAAACAGGAAGTAGATGAGCAAGGAGCATGAAATCGCTTTACACCACATGGGACTATGGGATGAAGCAATATGCAAAGTATTAGGCTGCTGCATGATATAGTTGCTGAGAAAACTGCGATGGAAATTTTGTAACGGACGGATGGACGCACGCACACACGCACGCACGGACAAGGGTAAAACAGTATACCCCCCTCTTCTTCGAAGCGGGGGTATAACTAGTCAACATCTTTCTTTATTTACATGTAGCTACACTAGTATTGTACTGACCCATCAAACTATAATTGCATACTTACAGCCATAGGGAAGTCTGCAGCATCATGAGCTAGCAGTACCAGTGTACCTATTCTAACAAAATTTGTAGCCCATGAAAAATAGATTAAAATTATAGTTGCTATATGATGAACTATCATCTGAGTAAAATCCTGCAATATAAAAATATATAACATATATTACACCTATGTCTTCTATCTTAAATTTGACATAACCCTGGACATAAAACCTTATAAAGTTGGAACTCAAGAAACTCTCCATCACATTATTATGATAGTTAAGTAACTAGTGAAGGCTAATGCCTCAGTCCCATAAAATTCACTCTCCGTAAACAGATATCTTGTTCAGCGTTGTCATACAGGCTCTCTACTTTCTCCGTGGAAGGTCACGTCGTGATGAACTTTGTGTCGACCAATCAATGCGTAGCTTTCATCTAGACGAAAACACTATTAAACACATTTTGATTTCGTAATTTCTATTTTTAGACCAAGGTTTGCATACTTATTTAACAGCAGTATTATTCACAGTCTGCGATTGGGCGGCTCATTTCAAATTGTGTGACGTAGACGTTGTAAACAAGTTACGTATCATAACAATTTCGTCATGAATATTATGATGAGAAAAGTCCACCTGAACATCACCTTCGTTTGGAAAAGGCCAGATCTAAATTAGCGAGTATGCGAGTGTAAAATTTTAGATCGGGTTTTAATCAGATTGCATAAAATTGTGACTTGTTGCAGACTCGTACGTGCAGACAGCCTTAGGCTGTGGGAAGCCTTGCATATTAAGGTGACGGTAAGCACATGGCACAAAACAATACACCCGTACCAAGCCTATGGCCTCGGTAAACAGTTCAAAACAATATTTAATCCACCTGGGGCCAACAATTTGACTAATCCCAAATCAAATATGAAATAACTGTATATTATTACCTGATTGCTTATATAAGTGTAATTCGATATTTTTAACTGTTTTCTGAGTGAACAGTTGACCGGTCAATAGTTTTGACTGTTTCCCGCGCGTGCTCTGACGTCACGTAATGACGTCACGTATTGACGTCACGAACTGTTACTGTACTTATGTAAAGGGAAGTAACTGCTACGGGATTTTAGACTTTACCAGACGCTTTAAACATGTCAAGTACTGTTAAAATAGTAATTGATCAGGTAATAAAACAGTTATTTTATGTGTGATTTGGGAACAGTCAAACGGTTGTCCCTCGATGTCAGGAATAGTGCTTTAAACTGTTTCCCGAGGCCGTAGGCCGAGGGAAACAGTTCAAAACACTATTCCCTCCACCTCGGGCCAACAGTTTGACTGTTCCCTATCACACATGAAATAACTGTATACTGTATAATTATGTCCTGAACAGTCCTGTTGGTAACAATGTAAACTTCTACATGATAAAGTTGTAGATTTGGTAAAATACAACAAATAATGCTTAGGTCACAAAAAAACTGACAGTCTCATTTATTGATTTTTCCAGTACTGTCAGCTTTGACACTTTTCATAAATTCATAAATGGATCAGATGATCATTGTGCTAGTGCCAGACTGTAAAGAAGGTTATTTTACTAACTGATCCCAAATATAATCATCTGAATGCTATAAGCTATGGAGTACACCCAACAAAAAGAAATTTCAGCTGCTGTCGTCCGAGTGTCACTGTTTCTAGATGGATAAAAGTTGGGTTTTTTGAGAATCAGATGCCACAGAGTATAAAACATGGCCTTGAACCTACAATGTCCTAAATTCCTGGTCAGACACTAAACGAACAGTGTTAAAAAGACAATATTATAATTCATACTCTACCTTTCTTTTATGTTCTGTCATCATAGAAAACACCAGACACCAATAGAAGGAAAGTTCTACAAGATAGTACCAGTATACATCTATAGGTACATTCTGTAATTATACAATAATACAACACAATAATCAGAATGTCAGAGGAGTTTCAGGTCATTTTAAGGATGATAATTATCCCAATTGCCTTCTTTCAAAATAATTTTATTTTCCCCTTTTCTGCAACAAATAGAGGATATTTGTTTATCTCGTGTAAGATCTATTTTTATTTCACGAGTGAGCTAAGGATGCAATATTTTCATGAGTGGCATAGCCACAAGTGAAAATATACCCCTAATATCATAAGTTCACGAGTGAAATAAATAGATCTTACACCAAAATAAACAAATTTTCTGTTTATTATATGCTTCAAACTGGCCTTTTTTAAAGTTTAAGGATGATATGTCATCAGAACGGCACATTCAAACGATAACACATTTATTTTCATTGTTTCAAAACAGTGGAATATCGATTTTTATTTCACCGATAAATCCTGGTATTCTACTGGAAAGCATATCATAAAATTTCCTATTTTTTAAATGTTGAACAATAACTGTAGATTGGATTTTTGCTGATTTTTCATTTAGCATGGAGAGAAATCACAGAGGAAGATACCTTCCGTTATTGATATTTTCGAACAAGAAAAACAAGTAAATCTGTGAGCTAATGCTCACTAGTGATATCCCCGCAAAAATCTAAAAATATGCGACAAACAGGAAGTAGATGAGCAAGGAGCATGAAATCGCTTTACACCACATGGGACTATGGGATGAAGCAATATGCAAAGTATTAGGCTGCTGCATGTTATAGTTGCTGAGAAAACTGCGACAGAAATTTTGTAACGGACGGACGGACAAGGGTAAAACAGTATACCCCCCTCTTCTTCGAAGCGGGGGTATAAAAATGTCTTTTGTACAACAAAGTCAGTGAATTTCATCTAAAGTATTGAAAATGAAAAAAGATTCCCCAAAATTTCATTTTTGTTACTATTTACCCATATAAAATGGTCCAGCAACTTTTTCCGTGTGTGAAAATAAAAGCTACAAATCCACCATAATAATAGACAGTACACAATGGTAAGATGTCACAGTATAAAAAATTTTGTTCTTTTTCCCATAAAAATCTGTGCTATATGTTAAAATGGAAATAATGTTTATTCTATCGTGGTACATTGTCAGTCATACAACAATACCCTATAGCCTAGATTGAATATATTTCTACAAACCAATCCCTCAACCATTGTTTAACGGACCAGACTAGGTAGATCAGTTGGTAACACACAAATTTACTGATCAAGGAGTTGTGTTTTAGATTCCCTGACAGGAATACTTTTGTGGAGTTCGGTCATGAAATGATTTCTACTGCCATTCTCCCTCCTATCACTGATTCTTAATCATTAGGGCAGTTGTCAGACACTGACGGATGTATAGGTTAACAGGTTAATACAGAGATTTAGACTTTCCAGTTACAGTAAGTAGATTGAATAACTGATATTATATGACCTATACAATGTGTTGCTATGGCGTTAAACACATGCATTGTTTCCTAGTGGATCAGAAATCATGTTTTCACAAGTGGCATAGCCATGTGTAAAAATATCATTTTTCTGACAACAATCTTTACCTTAACCAGCACTAGCCCAATTTAATAAATTAAATAGTGATTCTCAAAATTATCAACTAGCCAGACTATATGAATTCAGTAATTTCACTAGCCCAAATTTATTTTCAATAGTCCTGGGCTACAAGCTAGATTGGCTAGTGTATTAAGGCAAAGACCGGGACTACCATGCAGGTAATGGGTCCCAAATCAGGTACTTAACCTTTCCTCCTCCTAATACATAAACAGAAGCCACTTACAAGTTTAGGCCATCCCTTCCAGCACAATTTTGTTTCCCAGAACCAAGATTTCTGTAAAATAACATAAATACATGATAACATATTAATTCATGCTAAAATGTATCCTAAATATCTATCTATACCTAAAAAATATCTGATTTTTTTTATCTAAAGCTTTCAATGCATAAATTAATCAAATTATTACTCACAGAAAACAAATGTATTCTTTTTAAAAGTGAATGCAATCTAAAATATTATTGAAAATATAAGAGTTATTTCCCATTATTTAGTTTATGAAATAATTAGGGACTTTTGTCACTTATCTTTCCCTGATAAAATCTGAAGCAATCCAATAGGTAAGTAGGTCCTTACAGTTGAAATCCTCTGATTTTATCATTGAATTCCTATGTAAGGATAACAAAATATTTCATCTAATATCTGTCTAGTTAATTAAGATATTAACAGAAGTGATGAAATTTAGATAGTTCTTTACCCTAAAAGCACTTAGCTTGAATTTCAAACAAATAAAATGATTTACAAAAAAGTTATTTAAGATTAATTTTGGCAAATTGACTTTGAAAATCAAGGGTAATATCTGAGTAATCCAACTAATAAGACCTACCTATTTGAAGAGTTTACAAGGGGAAATAACTGAGTAAAGTCCCTAATTTCGCCTTAAAAGGGGCCCTGCCACGTTCCCCATTAATATAAAAATAAGCATAAATTAATTTCGACTATTCAATTTATGATTTTATCAGGTGAACTTTCCGTATCCCCCTTTTAACATAGAATCTACTTACACTCCATAGTATGACCAATCCGTATACAAATGTACCGAGGTAAAAAGTAAAATGCCATCTGTAATAGAAAATCTAATATAAGTACAATATCAAGTCAAAATATATCAATTAATTAACTTTATGCAATTTTGCTATGTTTAGACGACCTTTTTATGGACCAATCAATGTGTAGCTTTCATCAAGATGAAACTGTATTGGAATTTTGTAATAATAATTTCTTTTTTAGATCTACTTTTGCAAGCTAATTTGACAGTGGGTGTTATTCATGTGTGGTGATATGACAATTCTTTGTGCATTGTGTCACATTCTAAACATAGATGATGTAAACAATTCTGTAAACACAAATATTGCTACATAAAGGGTCAGCTGACTGCCACCTGTTCTTGGAGCTTGTCAGATGTAAAATAAGTGATTAATCAAGATCTGTTATTATTGATTTAGTTTTAATCAGATTGTAACAGGCTTGACTAAGATTTCCTCATCCTGGTTCAATTCCAGGCCAGGGCAGACCATCCAAGCATTTTTGAATTACAACTATTTCTGATTTTATTGAACTTAACATTGACATGCCTTAAGCAGACCAATATACCTACAAATGATCAAATCCACCCGAATAGCTTAGTCCATCAATGAATCCTTGGGTCAATTCCGGGAGAAACTTACATATTTTGTGAAGTTTGGTGAGGAAATATTTTTATAGTCATTCTCCTGTCTACTTCTGAATCATGGAGGAAAGCTGACGGCCCCTGGCAAGAATAGGTGCTTAGTGCTAGGTTAAAAGCAACAGCCCAGATATTGTTTCTTTAATTGTGTTTAAGGCCACAACAAGTTGATCATATGTTCAACGGATTTTTCTGGAAAAAAAATTGGGCGAGCGAGCGAAGAAAAAAAAAAAAAGTCTTTATTCACTTGCTTTATATAGCGGTTTGACCAAATTTTTATGGGCGAGCAAGGAAATAAAAATATTTTTTTTGTAAAAACCGTCAAAATTAAGGTGCGAGGGAATCCATAGAACATATGATCAATTTGTTGTGGCCTAACGTCGTATTCAACACATATTTAGGTCATATATATGATTGCCAGCTCTTGCTACTATAGGTTTTCTGGACACTTTTCTATCACCAATACTAACTTACCCTACCACGAGGCTGACAACTCGTGTATAGGGTATGACCTACCGGGACTGGGCTCTAACCTGCGATCTCCGGAATTGAAGTCAGGCATGCTAACCAATGTAAACCACTAAGCCATGGCCGCGGCTTTCCAGAGATCTAGGCCAGTCCATGGACCACACGCAGGATAACTGTCTGCCACAGTATGACTGAAAGAAAAGTTAAAATGTGGCACACAGCACCATAATCATATTCATGGGTAAGAATTCAAAATGTCAAAAATCCTGAAACCCCTGATTTTCATGATTTAAGCAGCTTTTGTACATAGAAAAAACACTTTCTCAGCATCTAAAAATCTGGAACTTCAGGATAAATCCAGAAATCTTTAACCCATATATATATATATATATATATATATATACTAATACATATGACCATCTACGGGGTATCTGTCTATTTGAAACCATACTTGTGGGGTCGATATTTCGTACGGGGCATATATCAGACCTCGCAATTCTAGCACCTTTTAAAAGATGTAGGGGCCCCGTAGGTGGTCGTATGGTCTAAATATATATATATATATATTTAGACATACAACCACCTACGGGGCCCATATATAAGACCGACTTGAGGGGCATAATTTCATATAGTTGGTTTCAATATATGCCCATATATAAGACCGACTTGTGTGGCAATATTTCGTATAGTTGGTTTCGATATATGCCACTATGTAGGCATTTATTTAACATTTCCAAACAACAGACCTAAGGGGTACTAAGTTATGTATATCAAATATATATTTAATTTCAAAATAGGTGACTTCAATATGACAAGAAATATAATACCCCATAAAAATTATACACATTAATGGGGCATATACCATTCACTATTAAAACCGCCTTATGCACACTATTTTAGTAGGGTACCCTACACCCCCCTACATCATTTAAAAGGTGCTAGAATTGCGAGGTCTGATATATGCCCCGTACGAAATATCGACCCCACAAGTACGGTTTCAAATAGACCGATACCCCGTAGATGGTCATATGTATTAGTATATATATATATATATCATCTTTTAGACTTTTACTTACCCACATTCCCTGAACTTGACAATATCATCAGCAACGCCCTTGGCTTTTCTATTTCTAAGTTCACGTTCAACCTCTCTTACACTTAAATCTGTTTGCTTAGCAATGGACTAAAATGAATGATAAATATACACACTCACAATAACATTTTAAAATAAGACAGCATATTTAAATATCTACAAGTAAATGAAGACTATATTCATAATAAATTATCAAATTTGAGATAGTTCTTAATTCTAAAGCAGATTTAGCTAGGTGCACCACTGCCCTCCATCTTCCCAAACAAAGAGAAAAATCATCACCTAGTCTGCAGAAAAAATATGTCAGAATCTGCAACATACAAATATGAGTTCAAAATTAAATCCATCAAAATCTTGAAATTTGAGGATTGCATGATTTTATCATCGTCTTTTTAAATATGCATTCTAGGGGCCCTTTCTAAAATCTGAATTCTAAAGAACTATTGAGCTTCTGGATCAGTGCTGAAAACATTCACCTAAGCACTGATGCAAACTGTCTCGATTTCCTACCTCTCTGTAACTTGTCTTACAGCAATCATTATACAACATAATATGCACCATAGCAGAGGTACAAGGCTTAACATTAAGTTTAAAGTAGATTGCATACTGAGTATAGACTAGTTAGAAAGCTAGCTATATATTTTACTGCTAATTTTACTGCTAATACTGGTCCTAATGTTTACAACTAAATTACTAGCAGTAACAAATTGCCCATACCCAAATAAAGGTTAGCATGTTTGACAATTAATGTGGTACATGAAATCCATGTTTAATTCACAGTTACAGGGGGTTATCATAGGCAGATCCAGGATTTCCAGATACGGGGGGAGGAAAATTCAAGTTACGGGGACGGAAAATGATCAAGCAGACTGTGGTCCAGGGGCCATTTTTCAGGGCCCCCATTGGTCTTGAGCTAGCCCTGACCTGTGGTCCAAGGGGCTGCAACCCCCAAAGCTCATTTCTAAGGGATGAAGGTCCATTTACAAAACCTAAATTATCTTTTCACAAGGTATACAAATATTCTAGCAGCCGTTGGACCATGTTAAATCTTACAAATAATTGGAAAGAATTGTCACTGAATTATTGTACATAATGTCTTTGTATTAGTGTACTCCTCGTCTTGTTACTAATTGCATGCATAGTGTGCAAAATTTTTTTGACATTTATATTTATATATTTTCTTATAAATATCATGTTTTTAGGGGGGGGGGTGAACCCTGCCCCCCCCCTTTGATCCGCCTACTGTAATAAAGTTAATTTAAATCCGTAAATGAAAAGGAAGTTGATTTCTGGCAAGGAGAGAAAAAGTCTGCAACTCCATGTGGAAGGTTTACATGAGTACTGTTCAAAATATATGAGACATCAGTCATCACTAAATCTTTGTCAATTAATATCATAGAATAAATAAATAAACAAAAATCTGTATCAAACCTCAACATTGTTATTTGAAGTTGTTCCATATTTTTGAAAGTATTCTTCTAGCACTGGATTTGGATTGGACTTAACTTCTTTTTTCCTTTTCACTCCACACAAATACCCAAAAGGTGTCATAAGGTACCTGTAAAATATGTGTTAAAAAGAATTTATGAAATAAAACATGAATGATACACAATAAATGAACACAATGATAGAGAAACTCAACTACTTCATCACAATTTTATGGCTATTGTGTTTTTCTTAGAAGCAGTCAATCAACCTAGTCACTGTTCCTGGAAAGGCTAAATCTTTGGATTTACTGTATTGTTCCTAATAAACGCCCCAAGGGCGCAATTTGTTTCTTCCATTTATGTTACTTCCAGTCATTTTTTGCTTAATAATGACAGATTAATTTGTATCCAAAATAATTTCATGCATATAAACAAATAACCATGGTTATAAGTAAGGTAGGGCTTCATAATTGAGTAAACACGGTAGTGCGTACGTGACTATCTGAATGTATCTCGCTGATGTCATTGTGGTGTGATGTCATATACCTTGTTGATCGGCAGTAGATTCTGGACATTTTAACATGTGTGTAGCAAAATGTCGGAGAACAAAGCACACAGGAAATTCACAGCTGAATTTTAAGTTGACAATAGATTCAATTAAAAGGGTGTTATGAATTTTGTATAGATTTACTTATCTATACTATTAAATTTGCGAGTTTCCTGTTTTGTGGAAGAAACTGTGCAGCTTTGAATAAATCTTTTGTTTGTCGCTGGAGCACTTTTATACCGGCATATCAAGTTGACAATTCTTTTTTGACAAAGCCTCTTGATATTTGCAAAAAATGCCAAAAATCAACAAAAATAGTGGGGTTTTTTTGTGTCTAAAATAGTTCTAGATAAAACTAAAAATAGACCAATCTCCCCGCAGCGGTTATTTCCCTTTATTAAATCAATAACCACTGCCACCACAAGTAAATTCGTCCCTCAGAGAGCCGAATATGCCTGTTTCGAGGAACAGTTTCTAGAACTGTCATTACCTAAAGCCCGTGCTTGCACGGGCTCCCATCTAGTAACTAATAAATATGTAAACAACTTTAGTAGTCCAAATTATAATCCAACTCTATAACTTAACGCTCAAGTAAACTGAGTTTGTGACACTTAGAAGACGACAACATTGTATCGCCGTATATTAAACATCTGGTAAGTTTATTCGAAATAAAAGGCGCAAGTTATAACAAAAGGATAAGACACGTCGGTAAATATTTGTTTATTATGAGTAATAATGAATATAAACAAGTTTTCCGATGTTTAAAAGTTGGAATATACGCATGTAATTGACTTCCGTAACTCTAGCCTACCCTTGCGAAATTGTCTACAGTTATGGAACTTCCATAACTCTAGACCCTGAGTCTAGATTTACGGTACCGTAACTCTAGTCACTGCCTATTAATTTCTTATTACTCATAACCAAATAAGATATGGGATTGATAATTTGATATGTTTTTGGTTTGACATGTCTAGGCTTTATTCATCTTGAGTCTCAAGTTGAGGTTCAAGAGTAAGCACTGTTAATTTAATCATGTTGGATTTACACAAGTTAACTCACATCACATGAGTTTATTTCCTTTCAGGGGTAACACGAAAAACCAGTGTGTGAGTGCTGTGTGGTAGTGTGTGGTTTTTCGTGAGGCCGCCCTTTCAGGGATAATCTGCTAGTGGAGTTTGCCTAGAGGTAACAATGAGTTGGGAGTTGATCAGCGTTTGACACTAACGGTGTCCCTGGATCCTGAGGACACCAAAAAAATGGGAAGGGACTCCAAAACTTCCAAACCAGAGGTGCGTTCAACAATGCGAGCGCTCGGGGCGACATCGAGCACCCGCGTTCTGAACGCGGGCGATCGCGCGTGCGCTCGCGATACAGCTCGAGAGGTGTTTTGCTTATAAATTGTTAAATAAATTCTGGTAAATACCGTTTCGTTTTGATACCGGTACTCAGATCGGTACATTGAAAAAATATAGCAGATTTAAAATAACCAAATACGAAATATCCAATGCTTTAATCTCAAGCCTTCTGTGTATTTATCGTATTTCAAAGGGATTTACATCGATCTAAACTTTGGTTAGTATATCGCCATTCTGTACACAAACGGTCTGACTGACAGATATCTTCACCTTCTTCTATTTATAGAATGAGCGCTCGCATTCGTTCAATAACAAAACAATTCGCGAGGCGGGCGCTCGAGCCAGCGCCCGCATTGTTGAACACACCTCTGGTGTTCCGTGGGGACACTCGACTTTCTGGGTAATTAAATGGTTTAACAGCAGTATAAAGTAATTACTCCGACACAAAAGTACATTTTGTAAGTCAAAAAATCGATCCAGTGTACATCTAACTCGCTGATAAAACAGTCAATTACGGAGCGACGAATCGCAAAGTTGTTTTTACATAGATACATATTGTAAGACGAAGAGGTCCGACGCAATCTGAATTTAGAAGACTAGTAAAATTATCGGATGTAAAGTGTAGTAAACAGCAGGCAATTAATGTCAAATGCATATACTAACACATTCATAATGCAAAATTTAAATTCAAAATAAAAATATGATTTCTGAGAGATTTCCATACACATAAAAATATTGAAAATCGGCTCAGAAATAAAGTTATTTTCCTAAACAGTTTTGTTGGGTTTAATGTCGTAGCAACACATTGTATGGGTCATATAACTGCGGTCAGCCAACATACTATTCCTGGAAAGGCTAAATCTCTGGATTAAGCTGTTAACCAGTTACTAGGCGCATACTTAAGTCAGTGACTGACTACTGTCCTACTTGATTTAGAATCAGTGGTTGAAGGAGAATAATTTCATGACCAAGCTCCACGAAAGTTAGTCCTATATATAAAACCCTCCGTAACTTATTTTTCATTTGGACATTGTTTCTGTTACGTAGGGTCTTATCGACTTCCATACAGGTTGATGTAGCAAAATGCGCAGGGATTCCCTTGCGCGACAAAAGCGAGCATAATTCAATATTTTTCGAAAATAATTTTATTTTACCCATTCCTAACATTAAAAGATACATTTATCCAACATATTATAACATAAGATATAAAATAATCAACCTTATTTTGTAGAATTAATCCATTGTTTCCGTAACTCAAAAATCCAAACTTTCGTTTTGAATACTTCTAACACTAAAGTCTGGCTAGGCCGTAACCTATACCGGATAAACGCCACACAATCCATTTCGAATCCGAATTACAAATTCAAAACATTTGTACTAAACATTTTTTCCGTTGTCGTTGAAACAAAATTACTCTCTAACAATTCAATTAACACAATAATAGTTACATTAAGCTACATTTTCGTCGCCCGAAAATTAAAAATAATCAAATTTGTCATCCGGATTTGGTACGTCTAATTTGGCGTTTATCAGTAACGATCCGGGAAATGGTACCGTGTGACTGGAATTTAGCGTTGTTATTAAAATGAAAGACATGATTTTTTGGACTTAACGGAAACAATGGAATATTTCTACTTGCTGAGGTGACCTATTGTAAATCTTATATGATTATGTGATTAATTATTGTATATACTAGTGTCTAATAGAGTTTGTTAAGAAAATTGCGTAATAATAACGAATTACACTTGTTCAAATCGCATTAAAGTAAATTGGGGAAATAAAAACCAAACTGCCAGGACTGGGGATCGAACCTGGTTCTCCCGGGTGGTAGGCGAGACTCAACCGCGTCGCCAAAGGGTTAACCCAACAGCAAGGCTGTTGGAAGTGACTATATCACCTACGATCACCACACTCTTCCCCTCTTTACATTTTTGGAGCTGGCATCAACTGCACATACTAGCAATTTCTAGCCATTTCCGCTCCCCGGTGGCCATATACCCGCACACCGAATTATCCCATCCTCGTCGCCATTAAAGTAAATTGGGGAAATAAAAACCAAACTGCCAGGACTGGGGATCGAACCTGGTTCTCCCGGGTGGTAGGCGAGACACTCAACCGCGTCGCTAAAGGGTTAACCCAACAGCAAGGCTGTTGGAAGTGACTATATCACCTACGATCACCACAGCATACTTAAATCTGTGCACGTTTTGCTACATCAATATATACGGAAGCCGATAAGACCCTGCCGTAACAGAATAATGTCCCAATGTAAAATGAGTTACGGAGGGTCTTATATATAGGACTACACGAAAGTATGCCTCGCCCAGGGATCGAACTCTTGACCTCTTGATCAGTAGACTTGTGCGCTACCGACTGAGCTAGCAGGACAGGCCTTTTCTTAAACATAGGATAGCAGGTGCTTGTGACGTCATGCTGCAACTGGTCTATACAGCTATAATTATGCAGTATATCAAATATGAAGTACATCTGTAATCATGAATAAATTAATTGACTGATAGAATGCCAAGTTCATTTTTTTTAAATTTGACAGTTTATACTTTTTGATGATCCCGTTCAGGGATCCCAATTTTTGATAAGGGACACCTTGGATCAAAAGCAGGAGTCCCGTTAGGACACCTGGCTCAGAAGTTAGTGTCGACCACTGTTGATCATGACAATTATGTTAATTTTATTTCACAAACGAAATTATTGATCAAATATTGGATTTAATTGAAAGATAAACAAATGCACATTTAAAACGAATAGGATTTCTGGACAGGATTTGACATGACTCAACGACCCGTGAAATCCCGATCCAATGCTTACCGTTCGAAAATGAATCTAACTAAAAGTAGAACGAAGCCAAGTGGAATTGACCAGAGCATATCTTGATATTGTGGTAGATAAACATTTTGATCAACATTTTCAAGGTCTTTCCAACCTGTTCCATTAGGAAACCAGAAGTTTTCATGCCAAATAATTTTCGATAACGAATCCATAATTTTGTTCGATCTTGGTCACTGAACGCTTATAAGCGTCGTTAGCGATGGAAATTTTTGGGACGGTATAAAATCCCGTAACCAAAGTACTCGCATTGGTTACTTCCCTTGAATGAAAAGTTGTTACTTGTGCGGTCGAGCTATAACAATATATATAAATTTGTCAAACAAAGAGTATGGTGCCGTCACAAATCTGGCGGCAATTGATAAGTACACGTATGTGTAAAGCCCTCACTCAAATGTTTCAGTGTCTCAGCGCGTAACGGCACCTTGTAGATGCCCAAGATGCACATGGAATTGCTTCAACATCCCCTATATAGAGCAAAAGAATTGGATGCAAGAAAACCTAATTGGACCGTTATTTGCAGTAGATGATATCGAGGGCAGACCGAAAGACTATAGTAACTTCATTTGAAAATAAAGGAAGTTACAATAGTCTTTCGTTTAACCCTCGATATACACTCTCACCTAAGGAGACATTGCTTGGTCCTGCTGGATCTAATCGTGAGATGAATCTACCACTCCATGGGTGATCGCCTATCATTCTGTTATATATTATTTCCATTATAGATGTACATGAACATGGAGTATGGACTAGGAACATAAAACTAGGGTCAGAGTCGCGCTCAAAGAATATAGAAATTTCCACATTTCAACTCTAGAGCGTTGAGTGTATACATGTAGTTTAAGGAAAGATAATCTAGCCTCGACTTGAAGTAGATCACAGGAAGCCTCAACTGGGCTACCGGCATGATTATACTCGTGTCATGAATACATTTGTTTATGTAGGTGATTTTAGTGTATATGAGTTAAATAGTAAGTACATTCAGGGGCGTAGCAAGCTTTTTCAACATTTAGACTCATAATAGGGGCTCCAAGGGGCGGTTGCAGGAAACAAATGGAGATTAAAAGAGAAAATGCACGTACGTTCCAAAGCAGAGATGTTTTAAAGGACAATTATCAAAGCAATTATTCTTAACTACGAATTTGATTTGATGAAAACCGTGCATAAATCATGAACGCATCTTAGATAATGTCCATTTCTCTGCATTTAACATAAGCGAGTTTGTTGATACCGACACCAACATCAATTTCTCTGTGGATGTGAAGAATGCCGATATCGCACAGCCTGTTACCTGTCATCTCATGTACCTTTTGGTACGGCTTACACCCACGACCACTACACCCTTCCTGTTTTATCTTATTTTTTGGACTTCTGGAAATATTTTTTGGACTTCTGGAAATGTCTTTTTTGACCGATTTGAACGCCCGGACCTACAGGATCTAACATTTAGTATCTACGTCACTGACATTTATGATAAACTTTGTTTACTAGATGTTATAATGATGACCTGGTGGCCTTACCAGTTTACTTATCTTTTAATCGTGTCTTTTAAAGTCACGACTTTATGAGCTTCATGGAATTCTTTATCAAGTATGTCATTGGGTTACTGCGCATGTCCGTACTTAATGTAAATTACTCTGGCCGATCAAACATAATCGTGACGCGATTACAATTAAGTTAAATCTATATGCGTTTGTTTTGTAGCAAATTTATAAAAATCAATGACATTTTGGTTGTCTAGTGATATCCCCAGTTTGCTTAGAATTAAGAAATTCACCCATGAGTGTCTTTTACAAGCATTGCCTTTTAGTAACCTTGTTCCCTTCTTATCTTCATGGTGGACAGGATATGGGGCCAATCTGATTAAACCCAATCTAAAAATATCCGCTCGCGAACTCGCTTATTTCAGATCTGACAATACGGGTCAGTTGACCATTGCTTTTATAATTTTTAAGACGCAATGATTGTGTTCAATAACTTGTAATTGTATACATCGTCTACGCGATGCAGTTTGCTAAGAACCGCCCAATCACAGTCTGTGAATAACACACACCTTCTAATGAGATCGCAAACTCAGCCTAGAAGTCATGAAATTACAATGCTGTACACAGATATAAGCCACGCATCGTTTGGTCGACATAAAGGTCATCTGAACATGACCTCACGTGCAATGTCGGGAGATCTTATGACATCGTTCTAAAGGTATCTGTTTGCGGAGATTGCTACTTGACTATCGCATCAAGAATTTTCCTTAAATGACAACTGTACACTGTCCCAATCTCTGTAAACAGATATCATATAGACCACTGTGGTATATCGAGTAGGCGAGCAGAGAATGTTAGATCTGGTTTAAGTCAGATTGTTCACTGTCCAGGAGTCTGCTCCACACAAGATGGTGAAATTAACAACTACATGTACACTGTTTACAAGATTCCTATAACAGTTCTACTATCTTGCTAGTTTCACCGCTATTTAACCAGCCCTCATTGCACTGTCTACTCCCAGAGATATAAAAGGTGACACACTTTCGTACGAGATTTTATTCAGTCATCTGCGCAATCATGACTACCTTATTTTGTAAGTACTTTTCCGAAATAGTTTTATTTTAATTAATTTCATCTCTTCTCTTAATAAACATAAATGTAATTAGGTAATCATAATTAATGCACGACCAATGTACTTTTGCATTTGTATTTGTTTGAAGAAAACACTTTAGACTTACATCATCAATTTCTGCGTTCCAGTACGGCGGTCACAGAGTATTATATTCCTTTTAATTAAGTTTGTTTGTTTAACAACACATTGTATAGGGCATATAACGGCGGTCAGTCAAAGTACTCACTATTCCTGGAAAGGCTAAATCTCTGGATTTAGCTGTTCATCAACTACAAAGCGCATACTTTCGTCAGTGACTGACAATTTTCTTGCATAATTAAGAATCAATGGTTGGAAGGAGATTGGCCATAGAAATAATTTCATGACCAAGCTCCAAGATTCCCCCCCCCAACTGGATTTCGAACCCACGACCCCTCGAGTATTAGACTTGTGTGATTTCAACTGAGCTTGCCGGGTGGCTTCTTGTAGTTGAGTACTTTTCACAAATAAGCCTTTGTGTCCTCGACATGGTTTTTAGTCTTCTTACTTCTCAACGTTACAGCAATTAAACTGTTGCAATTTTTTCAGGTGTGTGTTTACTTTTAGCGACATTTGTGTTCGTTGAAACAAGTAAGACTTTTATTGTTTTGAATTTTATTTTACCCAGGGTTAATTTCCTATTGAAATTTGTGCTCTTTGTAATGTATTACAATGTATATTTGGGTTTTATCAAGTTCATTAGCAATCGTTTGGTGTTACGTTTGGCTCTCCTCAATGACTTTTTTGACCATTTTCTTCTATAGTCCAACAGAATTAACCTGAGCTTGACCTTTATGCAAGAATATATTAAACTCAGTATTTACAGTCTATTTTTGTCTTCGTTTGTAAATCGCGCAATATCGGAAGCTTTCGGCAAAATCCACGTACTGAACAATTAATGTTGTTTTCATAAGAATAAATACTTTGAAACTGTGCCATAATAGTGTTGACTTATTTGTTTACCACAAAACTAATGTGTGCAAAATTAAAAGTACAATTACATGCCACTTTTAATAAATAATTTATACTCACATCGGTTGTTATAAACACGTGTATAACCGTATATACGCGTACGGAAACTCACGATTTTATGTAAGTGAAGTGTGTAATTATTATAATTAGGTAGTTCAAGCTCAGGTTAATTCTGTTGTACTATACCAGTACTTGCTTACCCTTTCACTAGCAGGATAAACCACCTACTATATGTTTTAACTTATTGTTTCAATTCTTTAAAAAAGACTCTAACAAAAAGGTAGACGAATGAATTTATTTAAATGTTCTCTTTTTTTACCAATTTAATAACAAGTTTTAAGTTAAAAATAAGATGATACATAGCGATGAATAGTACTGAACAGTTATTTTTTCCATAGAAGTAAATACTTTAAAACTGTACCATACTCGTTTGGACGTTTGTTTTTCCTTCATAATAGCCCAAAATTAAAAGTACAAAATATGCCATGTTCACATTTATGAGTTGTGGATTTTATAAATAACAAGAATAGAGTCTGAAAGTAGCAGTTGTTTTTGTTTTTCGACTGAAGACAAAAACAAATACTTTTGTAATGTTAACTTTATACACTTATATTATATACCTTACATAAAATTGCTTCTTCTTCACGTATATAAAACAAAGCGGGCGATTTGTCACCATATTTCGGCAGCGGACCATTATAATGTGTTAACGACCATCTGACGTCATATCTAGTCGATATCATTAATTGTTTGTTTGTTTGTTTGGGTTTTACGGCGCACCAACACAAAAAGGCATATCGCGCGAAAAGTAATCAGTGATACTATTAATTCTAACGAAATTAATGATGTAAAGCTCTATATCTTATTATAAAAAATTATTTCTTTCAAAAAGATAAGTATCGCATATGATGATACAGATTCAAAAAGTTCTTTAAGTCGATATCATTAAACGCTTGTTAAATAACACAGCTTCAATCCACTATATGTTAGAGTGGGCTTACTATCACTATTAAACCAATAGGCATTCAGTGATGTGCACTATTTCTTATCCATAAATTGATTTCAGATGCTCTTCAATGTTACAAGTGTAACCAAGCCAGCCATTCTTCATCTTGCAACACTAATATTACTTGTCAAGCTTCAGAGGTAACCAAATAATTTATATTTGAACAACACTCAATGGGAGGGACTAGATTGTATTGCTGTTCAAAGGTTGTTGCTCTGCAGAGATTGAATTCAATTAAATTATTGGGAACAGAAATAGTAAAAGCTGTTGTTGTGAAGAGGATTTGTCCTGTAGAGGACCGCTTTGCAGAGGTTATACTGTATATAAGGCAGTTTTCAGTTCATTATTTTTCCTCCATGTCAAAGGTTATCAGAAATGTCACGAATATCATACTGCTATTAGGTCATGTTCTGTGTGTTCTATTTTTATATAACACTATGTCCTTTTCACATAAACATGTATGGTAAAATTCAGTTAATTAAATATGCTGATTTTAAGTCAAACTTACAAAAAATTATGATGACGTGATAATTCTTTTAGTAAATCAGGTGCACAAGTGTCAGTTAGAGTAACGAATGCTTTCATTTTTCTTAAGCTACTGCTTCCTTAACGTGTAAAGGATAAATATCGTCGTGAAGTAGCTTACTTGGAAGTTGTTATTATACGAGACATCTGAATAGTTCAAATAAATTCGACAAAATGACTTCTCATGTTTTATCAGATATTAAAGCACATTAGCCAATCTATAAACCATGAATGACAAAGGCATCTATTGAACGATAAAGCTAAACATGTAAACTCAAGCTCAATTTGATATTTTAAGAATACTAAAATCAAATACGGTGAAAGTTGAATGGGTCGAACATTGTGCCAGACACCAATCCATTTCATTCATTAATCTGCACAAAAAGTAATTAGAAAACTTGTAAGACACAAAAACAGGAATAATATCGAATTCTGATGGGTTGAACATCTACGAACCTTTTTCACAAAGCATTATTACGAAAAGAAGTTATCGTTAGTCGATTTCATAATGGTTGCAGTTCAAAGTCTGATTGTTGATAAACTCGTAAAGTTTGATATGATATTGAAAAGGTATACATTATTCTACATAATTCAGTGATATTTAGAATTGACTGGCCAAAACATGACCGTATAATGAATGTTTCATGTTTTTGACCAACGATACTATACCAACTTCTACTTTATTTTTTTTTCTTGCAGACATGCTACACAAATGCTTATCATGATGGACAATTGATGAGATATACGATGGGTTGTATCGACCATAACGTAAGTTTTAGAAAATGTTTTTAAAATTCGTTATATAAATACAATCCAGTAAAATGCGTATCGTTTATCATTTGCAATGACCAGTAACAGCAACGTGATTTTCTTCCACTGCGTTCCATTTTCTATATGGCCGTTGTACTTGAAGTCCTTTTGCAGTGATGAACTGCACCGTTTGTCTCAAGTTCTCTGTAGTGTCCACAGTTAAGTTTCGAATGGGATTCCTGTTGGCCAAAATGTCGGGCTTCTTCTAGGTTGGGACAGTTCTGCAGGATATGAAATGGCGTCTGTTACTCAGCTCCTCACTGACATGAAGATTTTTCTGCGAGACTCAGCCTTTTCATATGTTTACGCAAAAGATAGTGTCCAGTTCCGCAACGGGATAAACCTAATCATTCTGACCAGTGGCAAACAGGTCGTTCATGAAACAATGTGCGTAACATCTATGTCATTCTATCAAGGCATTTTCCTAACTGTGGAAGATGCTCGTCGCTGCTTCCAGTCCAAATGCTTGCTAAATGTCATAATGTGTTCTACTTAAACAATCTATGATATCTAAATCGTTTTCATAGTTAAGCATATTTTTGCTCATTTTTAGAAAATAATTGCAATGGATTTAATTTAGTCTAGATTTTGATAGATGAATTCCTAAACTTTTATTTGTAATACTACTTAAATATTTTTTTAAATTCGAATGCTGTTTTAAATTCACAGATGTGTACTCAACTTAGTGCGTCAAGTATGCCACATGTAGTTGGTAGACGGCAGCTGGAATGCCATCAGTGTTGCGGGTTGGATCACTGCAACATAGACTTGTGTAGCCAATTAGAATGTAAGTTTATTCTACACGTCTATTCCACATTTATATCACAAAAGGACAAAAAAAAACCAAATACATAATTTCAATGTATTGTAAAAATATGCCTTACAATCTTAAAATATGAGTCTAACAACATATTAGGAACAGCCGTTGTAAATAACCCAGACCTTTCAAACAGCAAAAAGCAGAAATGGAGATGTTTTAGACTTTTAAAGTACTTTAGTAATAAAACGACGCCACGAAAAATGAATACAAGCACCTCATGGTTTTGAACGGACAGTGTCAAACAAATTTCCACTAGGTATTCAAAGAAGGTTCTATGGTGCACCAACCTTAATAAAGCTTACTTATGCCCAACAAATGCTAATATGTGTTTGTCATATATACTTTACCATATATATACTTTGTTATAAAACAGTTTTACTAACTACTCGTATTCACCTTGAAAACTAGCATTTACATTGTACATGTAAATTGATCATTTTTTGTGTGTGCCCTTTTCCAAATAGTTTAGAAAAAAAATACAAAGGCTTGTCTATCATAAGTTTAATAATCATTCGACATCTAAATTGCCTATTCTATAGTACGCATGTTAACCTCTTGGTCAAAAGTTTTTTTAATTGCTGCGTCGACAAGAGGCAAATGCCTCTCGATGAATTACGACCCCATCTAATCAACCAAATGCCTACTCTTATAGCTGTTTCAGCTTTCCATATCGGCGTATCAAAATGTTATACTGACCTCGATAGATGTCTGTTATTGTATTTTGACGATATATACTTTCTATTTTAGCTAGAAATTGTCAAGACGACGAACAACTTGACTGTTCAAGATTGGACTCACTATTTCACGTATGCCAGGATGTCTCCAAAGCAAGACTGACATGCCCTAAGTATTGCAATCTCTGCAACATCAGTAAGTGTTGGTAACATAATTTTTGTTTCGAATTCTCAAAAACGCCACATCAAGCTTATTCATGTTTAAACCATTATCGCTTTTTGTGTTTCATTTCATTCGAATATTCATTTATTCGAGAATCCCTGAACAAATCTTAATTCTTGCAAATAATTTCTACAAGATCTCGAAATTGCCCAGGGCATTTTGACGACTTTTACATGTGTTAATATATTAAATGTACGACAATGGCATTATGTATTACTATCCAGTCATAGAACCTACATTTCAATTATATACATTTATGTACAGTGAACGTTCGTTGGCTTGAGCTTTGCAAGCTCGATCTACCCTGATGGGTCAAACAGTGTGCCAGACCCCGATCCAATTCCTCTATATATCTGCGCAAAAAAGTAATAAGAAAAATTGTTAGACACAAATACCAGCAATAAATTCATATTTTGAATTGTTTATCACCGGGTTCGTTCGATCTTTTGTTACAAAACTTCTGAACTTCTACTATAGTTTTGATTATTTTATTGTTTATTAGCCGACGGTGGATGGTCCACATGGTCAAGCTGGACAGCTTGTTCAGTCACTTGTGAGAATGGTCAACGTACTAGGAATCGACAATGTAACAATCCTACACCATCTCGACTAGGAGAAGATTGTAAAGGTTTAAGTATTGAAAGAAGCTATTGTAGCTTACAGGCTTGTCCAGGTAAGAAACATATTATAACCAAATCTTATTTCGTTCTCTTTTACTCGCGTCTGAGTTAAATTGGGTAATGACTTATTAAAGTAAAAGTTATCAAAGCGCTGAAGCACTGAATTTGTTTAGGTCACAAAGTTAGTAATTTTACAGAATTGATATTCATGTATTTTATTTTTAAATCTAAATGTAAATTGAATTTCGTTTTAACGCCACGTGAACAGAAGCTAAATGGATAATACATGTACTTAGTTTTATTCAGTTAACCTCGGTTACTATTCATTCACATTTACTTCACCGGCATGCTGGCATAAAAATATATAACAAAAAAAACCCCGCTGTTGAGATGTTATTCATAGTCATCAGCTATGACTTTTACTGCCTGGTTTTTACTGTTCTGATCTTTAAACAGAACCCGCTACAAACGAATCGTTATCCCATTTTATGCAAAAACGATGTGAACTTTTCTATACATAGACAAACAGTCCCAATCAACCTGAAATACTAGTACTGGCTATGCTTGATGAGGACAGTATCGCCAGCAATTTACAATTAATACCTTTTGTCTTTACTTACAGTTCATGGAGGATGGACTATGTGGTCATCATGGGGAGCATGCTCTGTATCATGCGATATCGGAATACAGAGACGTGATAGAGCTTGTGCCAATCCCTATCCAAGTTCAGATGGGGACTTTTGTTATGGCGACTCCCGTGATGATAGAATATGTTCTGTAAAACCCTGTGCTGGTGAGTTAATTGTAACAGTTCTCCAAACGGAAGAACGATCATACTAATGTTTATGGCATTTTAACTCTGAAATAAAAGCCTTCGTCAATATAATAAAATTTAAAGTCTGACGTTCACTACACACATTATGCGCAGGTTTGTATGGTTATTTCCAGTTTTTAATTTGGGTATGCATAATGTGAACTGTATGTGTCGGACTTTCAATTCATTCTACTGACAATGGTCTTTTAGCCGAAAAGATTATGTGAGAGTTAGATTACCATAAACATTCGTATGTTCTAACGGCTAAATTAAGAGATTTAGCCTTTTAAGGAACAGTGAATTGGTTGACCGCTGTAATATGACCTAGCAAAGTGTTGCTACGGCGTTATACCCAACTAAAACACAGTTTAGTATATCCAAGATGGTACTTGTTCGTAAGTAAATGCAATGCAAGTTTTGGGTTGAAACAGCGCAAAACTGCAATTTTAACCCTCATGTTTGTCACAGTATTGCCATGTAAAATACAATGGGTTAAAATATCTATTTTCTTAGTGACAGTCGCTCACGGAACATTTTGACAAAGTAGCATCTTTGTCATTTAATCAGAGATAAAACACGATCATCTTGAAATAGCAAAACTGTTTGATTGAGAAAAAAGCCAATGTCCTAATTGACTTAATTCGAAACTAAAGCTAGCTAAAAACTTTGTTTGTACCGGATGTAACTGTAACAAAGTTGTCGCACAAGCGTGTGCACAAAACAAAAGGATTTAATCTGTGTTGCACAATTTTCAGCATTATTATGTAAAATAACATTGGTCTACAAGGATGCATCCGGTACAAACAAACTATGTTCAGCTTGAAAAACATAAATTCTGGTTCTGAATAAGAACCTTTGGTAAAGTGTTATTATTGTTCATCTCTCTAGATGGAAATTGGTCAGTTTGGTCATCATGGAGTGTATGTTCAGCAACATGTGGCAATGGATTAAAATCAAGACACAGACAATGTGACAACCCCAAACCATCTGTACTTGGTTCTGACTGTGTTGGTGATCCTTTGGAAGATTCTACTTGCTTTGTGAAGGCATGCCATGGTACGTAAAGATGCTCAATCAAGCTTTGTTTGACTATGAATAGGTTCTGAAATTTAAAGTAAATAACTTCTAACGTTCGTTCGCATAAAATTTTTATCATGCCATGATGGCCCTAAGTTTCACTGATTCTCTGAGTTTTCCTCAATTGAAATAATAAAAATCATTTCAATTTATGGCATGAATATGTCCATTGCGCCCTATTGTCAGTTAAGCCGAGACTACAGTAATATCTAATGTTGATCTGCGTTTGTAGTCGTGCATAAAGGCCATACACTATATATATTTATGAAATAGTTCTTGAAACTCACGTCTAAACTACAAATTTTATTATTATCTTATTTAAGCTCACCTGAACACGAAATACTTTTGTGATCTGGTTACACGCTACCATAGCGTATTTACGTGCGTGTATCCATCGTCATCAATTTCTTAAAAACATTCTAGTCAAAAACCATAAAGCCTACACTTACTAAATGTTGGAACCCTGTAGAAAGGCTCACAAACGGATAGACGCCCGACATGTGTTCCGATATTCTAGGAGCGTATAAAAACGATAGCGTCTAAGACGTAATGGCTCATCATAGATGTGTTACTCACAATGTAGAATAATAATAATAATAATAATCATAACGACTTTATTTATTGTGGATAACATATTTGGTGTAAACCAATTTTCAATATGGTCAATGATACTTCGAAAAGGAGTTAAAATCAGTTCACGACGACACCATCGTTGGCTTGTACGTCATGACATCAGCGTGCTTTGCCCTTGTATACCATGCTCTTTTATTATCGTTGCTCAATCTTTTCATTTGTGCATTTTCATGAAAAAACGCTGGTGAAAATTTAAGGCCAAATTGTAGTTTAGTATTTACACAATGGACACTCGCCAGGGTTTACAGGACACCTGTCATATTAACGTTGTATTTTGTTTCATAGATGGAGGATGGTCAGTTTGGGGTACTTGGTCAACATGCAGTCTTACATGTGGAGGTGGTATACATTCAAGGTCAAGAACGTGTTCTAATCCCACCCCATCTGAACAAGGACAATATTGTTCCGGAGACTCCATTGAAGTAAGAACTTGTAATGGCGACAAGTGCCCTGGTAAGAGATAAAAGTAGTAGTGAACATTTTCATTTTTTTTAAATAATTTAAAAATTAGACTTCTTTCATGCAATGGAACACAACGTGGTATGAAATGTTTGTTTGTGTTGTTGGGTTTAACGCCGTAGCAACACATTGTATAGGTCATATAACGGCGGTCAGTCAACCTACTCACTCCTCCTGGAAAGGCTATATCTCTGGATTTAGCTGTTAACCAACTACTAAGTACATACTTTCGTCAGTGACTGACAACTGCCCTACATAATTAAAAATCATTGGTAGGAGGGAGAATGGCCGTAGAAATAATTTCATGACCAAACTCCACGAAAGTATGCCCCGCCCGGGAATCGAACCCACGACCCCTCGATCAGTAGACTTGCATGCTACCAACTGAGCTAGCCGGGCGGCTTTGGTATGAAATGCTTTTAACGTGAATTATAATACATGGCGTACCTTAATTCAATAAGATGAAATCACGTCTATGTGCTAAAAAATACGGAACAGTTTTTTCATGATTTTAAATTAAAATGTTTTTCGATATGAAAATACTTTGAGAATATTTATTAATATAAAATTAGTAATAATATTTTTGTAAAAAATGAACTTAATTTCATCACGAAACCCCACAAAGTATGATTTTAACATTTTTTTTAATGTTTCACATATGCGTTCTTCATACTGATCACTCTTAGGGAACGTTTTATAATTGTCTCGTGAGTGAAATAATTTGCTCGAACTGATTTCATGAACGTATATCGTTGGATTCCTGATCACAGTTTTCTAATGCAGAACCATAAAAAAGATGTGTTCCACAGTATCTATCAAGTAGATATAGAAACAGCTTTTAACTTTATGCTCATACTAGTATTGAACAATTAGAATGAAGCAGGAAAATTATTTTGATAGAATCACCTGTCTCAAGTACCGACGAATAGGCTTGCTAATTCCAGAATGACGAATTCATTCAAATTAGTCAAAATGAGTCATTAGTCAATGATTTAAGTTTTCATATTTAAATTGTTTTCACTTCATTTTACTCGCAGTTCATTTCTATTCCTGTATTTATTTCTTACTATGTAATATTTTTTCTTTGTAGAAAAGTTGGTACCACGTGTCATATTTCAAGCGAAGGCATTAACAGATCTAACTTTAGACGCAGATCAGACTTTGATTTTTACCAACGTAGTACAGAATCTAGGTAACGGTTACAATGCATCAACCGGACACTTCACTGCTCCTGTCGGTGGAGCATATTTATTCACATTTCAATATTGTGTTTACATACAACAACATATCTTCTATGCAATTGTAGTAGACAACGTCATACATACAGCTGGACATTCGTATGATCACAACTCGGACCCATGCTCCACAGCTGATGCTTTAATAATGCTGAGTGCTGGACAGAGTGTTTGGGTTAAAGCTACAAGCACAAGTCAATTATACGAGTATAGTACAGATTCAAATTTCTGGAACATATTTTCAGGACTCCTGATACATGAATGAAAAATGTGAACAGATTGATTATGTTGCGTACAGCTTATTGTCCTACACTTTATCTATTATCAAATAAGACCGACACGTTCCTTACCCACCAAAAACAATTGATAGATACATATTTATATAATGTATTTAATGGTGTATACGTATAAACCAGTCAAGTGACCAACTTTCTTATCGCTCCCCTTCCACCATCTCTCTCTCTCTCCCTCCTAGAAGTATTGGAACTTTTTATATAAATGTAAATTTTCTCTCTTTTTATATTTTTGTTTATATGCTGTTCATATTATTGCTCATGTATCATGGTTTGAGAAATAAAGACTTGTTCTGTGTGCTCTGTTCAGTAAAGTGTCTTTGGTAGATCGGGCGTGACCTTGAAAGTCGCCTGTGACAATTAGGGACTTTATTCAGTCATCTTCACTTGCTAAAATCTGAAGCAATCCAATTGGTAAATAGGTCCTATCAGTTGGAATCCTCGGTTTTTATCATTGAAGTCTTATGTAAGAATATCAAAATATTTGTTCTAATGTATTTCTTGTTAATGAAGCTATTAACAGAAGTGATAAAATTTAGATTGTTCTTTTCCCTAAAAATCCTCAAGCAAATAAAATTTTGTCAAATTGACATTGAAAAGTAAGGTTAAAATCCGAGTTACCCAACTAATTGGACCTACCTATTTGAAGAGTATACAAAGGGAAATAACTGACTAAAGTCCCCTATTACTAGACGAAGCTAGATTGTTTGAAATATCTAAACATTAATTTAAATGGAATTCATTAAATTCCTTTGAAATGTACTTAAAACACCACGTACTGTGTACGTATATCCACGCGTACTATTTTATCGTTTAGATGTTAGTTTTATTCAACTCAGACCAGCGAAATATTCCTACGCGCCAAACTTAATATCTTCGTATCCAGGGGCCCTGGATAGAATCAATCTTAATGCATTTTGATATTTATTTTTATTGTTTCTGAATCACAATCAACATGGACACCATCTTGGTTTCAATGGTAACCACCATAATGCCAGGCGTCAACCCTGGATAGAATTGAATATATCATGGTATAAAGGCTTTAAAACAAGGATAAATCCATTACGGGGCAACTAACAAAGACACATGTGCGTTTTGGAGAAGGATGTTTCCTTTGACTTTTCCCTTGATTGTCCTATTGATTGGCGCAATTTTGTGCATAAGATTTAGAAATTAAAGCAATCTTTTGATAAATATTCTATTCTCGTATCAAGAAGTTAACAAGGCTTTTGATAGAAAATCTTGAGAACCTCTGGGTACGAGAATGTAAATAAGATGGTTACTGAAGAAATATTCGGATTGAGCTAGTTAACAATTATTTACTCAAAATTGGAATGTTTCTATTGTTTGTCTAAGAAAATGACGAGTGTTTGTTTACCATTTTTGTAGATCACATTTTCATAAGTTTTGACTTCGTTTATTTCAAGGATATAAACTATACCTATTTAAAGCAGATTTTTTAGACACTGTTTCTTAGACATATTTTGCTCAAAGGCCCAAGAGAAAGTTATTAGAATTACATGCAATTGGATAATTTTATAAATGTTTGTTTGTTTGGTTTAACACCGTAGCACCACATTGTATATGTCATATCACGGCGGTCAGTCAACCTACTCACTCTTGAAAAAGCTAAATCTCTGGATGTAGCTGTTAACCAACTACTAAGCGCATATTTTCGTTAGTGACTGACAACTGCCCTACATAATTAAAAATCATTGGTAGGAGGGAGAATGGCCGTAGAAATAATTTCATGACCAAGCTCCACGAAAGTATGCCCCGCCCGGGAATCGAACCCATGACCCCTTGATCAGTAAACGTGCGTCCTACCAACAAAGCTAGCCGGGCGTCTTTAAAAATGTACGAGGTATAAGGAAGAAATCATAGAGAAAGTAAACAAATAATTCAACTTGTCAATGCTTATGCTGGTACCACTATCGGCCACAACCTAACTGTCCACTTACTGGGAACTATAGCTGTCAGGTTTTTCCAGCTGAAATACTTTGTTTGTACCGGATGTATCCAAGCGGAAAAAATTCACGTGAGTTAACAAAACACTAGGATTTTAAAATTTAATGTATTGAATACTTTTCAGCAATAATATGTAAACTATGTCGATCCGCTTGGATGCATCCGGTACAAACAACCCGTTTTCAGCTGGAAAACATCCACACATTCGAGTTCAGACATTACAATCTTTAGAAAGCGTAATCTTCATCAGAATCCCCAAAAGAAAAGAATGGAAATGTTAGTGTTCATAAATTAAATACGTTAACTTTATATGTGTACTACATACATAGGAGAACTAAGATAGTAATAAAACACTTCCAAGGAAAAAGGTCAATCATCGTTTATGAATAGTCCTAAGTCAGTGAAAGTACATTAACCCATTATTGGATCTGACTAGTCCGAAATTGACCTGTTTGTCACTTTATTCCTATTGGTCAATTTAAAAATACATGTACTCTCATTTTTCCACTTTTTGTGTTCTTTGGGATGATTGCTGCGAGACATATCCTGATGATTCCATATCTTAGGTTACCATGGTAATACTAGGCGGTGCAAGTGGGCGAAAAATGCATTGTTTTCGTTTTCCACTATAATTTCATTTTCAGTGCGTTTTATTAATATAGAATAAATCGAATCTGCTCCAACTTGTATAACTTAAAAGAATGGCTATTTTATCTCCCTATTACAGCTCTTGCAGACACTCGGTGATCCGCTTTATTCCGACGATGAGGGTCTCTGTGTCCCATTAAAACCCCAGCAACCCACACGAGCTTAGATTAGTAAATGCTTTAATATACAAAGGTAATCATATTAAGTGAATTCTTTATGACGTGAGAATAAGGATTACCTCGCTCTCTGTTTTTGCACACCTTGTTTTATATGACTGCATTACTGCTTTAAATAAGGGGTTCCTTGAAAGGTAATATTTGGTCACCTTTGGGGATGCATTAAGGGCCCTTTAAAGGTGATGTTTCGACACCTAGGGTAATTTCTGGTTAACAGTGGCGTTATGATACGCTGATCAGGACATGTACGGTTAACCGTAGCATCATGTTATACTGTTCAGGTCACCGACTTTCATAATCGCATAAAAAACGAATGTAAAAAATAAACCGAATCATGAACTGTGAATAATGTAGGTCCAATAAACTTGAAATTTAAAAACTCAATAAAAGAATACAAAAAAAACACCACAAAATACACTTTCGCACATAAATAACTTCATAAAAGGATTTTCAGGAAGTGCGGTTAGTTCTCATGTGGCGCTATACATGTATAACATCATGTGTGATAAATCTTAATTTAGTATTGTGTAATTGTATATATTTATGGTGGAGGGTTTTTACATATTTATTATTGTTTTCATTAATCTTTATGTACAACGTCATTGCATATATATGTAAGAGATACATGTTAATTGGGGAAGGTGCGCAACAAATGTAATTTTTGGTGGCAATTTTTGAAATCTAATAAATCTGAAACTAAAGATGCTTACTGGTTGGTATTATCCCTGTCCATGCCACATCAGACTTCATGCAGGAGTTCGAATCTAGTGTCCCGAAGGGGATGCTCATCGAGCCACATCGGCTTGGCTCCCATGAAAACTCATCGATGAGGTCGGTCTTCCTCTATCAGTGTGGATGTCAAAGGTCATAGCACGTTTGCTACCCTATGATTTGACCTCGGCTAAATTTCATTCGGTGGATAAATTGTCCGTGGAAAATTGACCGTTAACACCGGTAAGTAAACTTGTTGGTTGCAAGATAACAACATTTTGAACATGTTGTTATCGTATACAAGTCAGAGTAAATGAATGTTTTGTTGTTAGAAAACGAGATTATGGCAGATGAGATTTGTGAAAACATATTCTCAACAAGAAATGCAGGTGATGCGATTCTTGATACCTCGGTGTATACGAAATCAGAAGACTTTTACGTTTATGTGGCTTATCACAGTTTTGCTAGCTTAGCATGATTTCGATGAGAGCAACCATTCGGAACTACCTCGGCGATTTTCCACGCAAATACACCTCGGATATCACGAGGAGCGAAAGTAGTTCCAACATAGAATATAGCCTCGTTCCGGGCGTTTACTCAATAGAACGCTGGCACACACCAAAAATGACGGAAGATGATGGGCAGTTAAAGCCTTACAGATAGGTAATGTCATTTATACCCTAAGTTGATCCTTAAACATTTTTAGCGTACTCGATACTTTCTGCAAAATGATCCGCCATGTTGGTTGTTTACATCGGCACTACTTAACCTAGAGTTAATCGTCTGACCTCATAACTTGGTTGTATTCCTACTACGTCTGATATCCGAGGTATATCTTTGTAGATGATCGCCGAGGTAGTTCCGAATGGAGAGCAACTTAACTAAATTTTTAACAAAGTGAGGTGATTTTTTTTAAAAGAAATGAAATCATATGAAGCATTGTCTATAGGCTTAAATAAGCAGAATAGATCACTATTTTATTTTGACTTGTTTTTACTTTCATTTAAAATCCTAACCTGCGATTACCAAATTAGGGACTTTTGGTCGGTTATCTTCCCTGATAAAATCTGAAGCAATCCAATTGGTAAGTAGTTCCTGACAGTTGGAATCCTCGGATTTTATCATTGAATTCCTATGTAAGGACAACAAAATATTTCATCTAATATCTTTCTTGTTAATTAAGATATGAACAGAAGTGATGAAATTTAGATAGTTCTTTACCCTAAAAATACTTAGCTTGAATTGCAAACAAATTAAATGATTTACAAGAAAGTTATTTAAGATTAAATTTGGCAAATTGACATTAAAAAGTAAGGGTAAAATTCGAGTAATCCAACAAATAGGACCTACCTATTTGAAGAGTATGCAAGGGGAAAAACTGGCTAAAGTCCCTTATTACAATTAAATTTGTTCTGTTCTGATTTGCATACGCATGAACTAGGTGGCTCATTGAAAAAAAACACGGTGTTGCAAACGTCTTAATACTCAAATAATAATAATCAACCATTCAATTCACCAAAACATTTTGTTATTTCAGTTGTAGAATATCTTAATACTCGATATTTTACATCGTTGCCATGGTTTGAACTTTGACCTGAAAACTATGCATACATGTTAAAGATAACTTGAACACAGACTACATATACAATTTTACATGTGGTGAAAGATGAGTTAATTAAATAGAAAATAAACCAAGAAACAAAAATATACATATTTCTACACCATCCTCCCTCAAACATCAATGAATCAATCGATGTCTGAAACAGAGGATGTTTATTATCGTCGGTACCTGACCGAAGATAATAACAATTATCAAGATTTGGGCATTTTTGTGTCGACACCGGTTGCCTTAAGCCAATCAGAACGATGCATTTGAGGTCACGTGATGAAAAAAATGACGTCAAACAGTCAAAATAGGGGTGCGTGCATGGACTCGTCTTCGACGTATATTATCCGGTTACCTGTTTGTATTACCAGAAAAATATCATTATCAATATATAAACGCGTACCAGTTTCAAGGAAGTTGCAATATAAAACAAAAAAAAACATGCATAACTAATTATTACATGTTCATCATTAATATAGTCCAACAACGAGCATGGTTAGTCTATAGCTAGTTTTGACTCGACCGAAAGTGAACCTTTTTCCACTTATATGTAATAGGGCATAGTGGAAATGCTCTTATTTTGTCACATTTATTGCGTCAGCAGCGCAACTTGGTAAGATTGTTTACTAGGTTATTTGACCGTCAGAAATAATAATTAAGTATATATATACAAATTGTGATTATTATGGAATCGTCGAGGCGATGCAAAATGAACAAAAAATAAAGTGTTGGCTCTTTCTAGCCTTCAATTTAATGCCCGATTCCTACGTGCGTGCCATACCACTGAACCAGTGCCCCTTCTATTAGGTATACGGATCTAGATCGATTGAACTGTGCATGGAAAAGTAGTCTAATGCTGGAAAATTTAAGTCAGCTTACTAAAGTACATGTGCACCTTAATTCCATCTGTGAATTTAACCACTGAACGAACGAGATACACTTATCTGTATTCTACAAGTACAAGAGTCATGAATGTATTGTAAATGTCTACATACTTGAACCTTTTCAATTACCAATGGCAATATTTCAAGTATCATACAGAACTAATTTACTTGTTGTTATAACATTTAGTACATTACAATAAACACATTAACGTATTAATGGATGTAACATATGCCAATTTTACTTTCATCGCTGCCCGGTCGGTAGCGCATACGGTAGCACGCCCCGAAGGGGTACGGGTTCGAATCACATCCGGGAGTTTACATCCTTCCATGATAATAATGTCAATTTTCATCTGTTATTAAGGTATATGGAGAAGTTTCGGCCTTGTGGAAGGGTACGTGAGTACTGGATATAGACAAGGGTCCTGGTAAGCTAGCTAAGAAGCGCTGGTCGCCGTAAAATAACTTATAAATGTGTGTACACAGCTTTTAAAAAAGCGGTTTAAGAAAGTATACATTTATTGCTTGAGAAGCGAGTGTTGCAGAGCGGTTTTACACCATAGTTCTTATGAGGGCTCCAACTTAAAATCGGCATATCATTAGTGTCGTATCGTATCGAAACTTTTTAATGATACTGAAATCGCGATATTAACATTATTATATCGTTGGTTAGCACATTTGATTTGTGTAAAATTGGCGACAGAAAGAAGCCCATTGCTCTTGTGAAAAGAAGAGCAGCATTCGGATTTTTAACAAGGTAGGTTGGTACTTCAATGGAATTTGTACATGTGCGGTTAAATCACCCAGTCCACATATAAAAGAAGAAAAAATCTGTTAAAATGTGGCAAGAAGAGATAATATTTTTATTACAGATATAAAGTGTTCTGATTTAACCATTCATTTACTTGTATTTAATACATTTAATTTGACCCGTACATAGTTAACATTTCACACGATTACCTGCCCACCTGTGTATAATCGGTCAAGAACTTTTCTTTAATACCAGATCAATTAGAAATACAATCTGGAATGAATAGACAACATGTATGAGAGGGCATGTATACGTCGTTTTTTCAAGCATCTTAAAGGAATGCATAGGCAAAAATAATCCAGTCCTTATTTTCCTGATTTTTGCATTCTACTATTATCAATGTGATAGCAATAAACACTCACTATGAATTTCTTGTCGAGTATTTACGAAACTTCTCATAATATTTAGGGTGTTTCATAAACAGACCCACGTGGGTTAAAAAGCTTAAAATAGATATAGGGTGTTTCCTAACCAGACCCACGTGGGTTAAGTAAGCTTAAAATAGATTTAGAGTGTTTCCTTACCAAACTCACGTGGGTAAAGTAAACTAAAATAGATTTAGGGTGTTTCCTTACCAAACCCAAGTGGGTAAAGTAAGCTAAATAGATTTAGGGTGTTTCCTTACCTCACCCACGTGGGTTAAGTAAGCTAAAAATAGAATATAATATTATGTAAACATAAACTTGTTACTACTTCTAAAGAAAATATAAGAGCGTATTATATAGCGACAAATGTGTAAATCTACCATAAAGATAACGAACCTTCATATTAATATGTCCAAAAAGACAAATAAAGATAAATGAAGAAGAAGAATGATGCGTAGTAAAGTCCGCTTTAAAGACCACCTCGGTTATTGATAATTTAGGGGATTTTGGACCATTTTTTAGACCTAAATGTTTGACTTGTTTGGCAATTTCGCTGTTTTGACCATTTCGCTATTAAGGCCATCGATTTGACGTTCGTAATAGTGGAACTGATTGTATAGTTCGTTTTTTCTCAACTGTCAAAACATGAATAATTTCACGGTGAATGTGTTTGTTAAAATTATTGTCGTAATACATCCATGAGTTTCCAAAAGTGTGTATTATGATTGAATAAGGCTTCTTATGCCGTATGATATGTTTTAGTCAAGTTTTTTTAATAGCAATAAGGCTGCCAGTACAAAAACAATGCATTCAGTTACACTGAAATTATTCAAGTTTTGACAGTTGAGAAAAAATGGACTATATATCAAATAACTTCGTCAGTATTTCACTGTCATTTTCAAAACAAGCATTCAATTGTTTAGCTTTAATTTGTTTTTGTATACAACTTACCAATATCATTTATAAATATTTATTTTATCCTTATTGAGGTTTTAACGAATAAATTACGTTATGTGCTAAGACTCAGATTATTGTCGGTGTGTTCCTTTAACAATCCAAAGCGAAATATCTCATATCATTTATTTATTCAGTATTGAACGGATATAAAGTGTGAATTGAATAATAGACGTAAGTTCATGCACTTTCAATTCAAATGTAATCTATAAAAGAAGGAATTCGATTATAGAAAATGCTATTATTGTATTTGTTGTTTTAATAATTTTGTATTGTAATATTATTACATGTGATTATCGGTTAAGGAGTGATGGGGTCAATAACCAACGGATAAACTATTTAATGCGCACTATTCAAGTAATCTCTTTTTAACAAACATGTAATTTGAATAGGGTTTGAGTATTTAAAACTAATTTCATCAGCGTGTTTATTGTTACGTAATAATGGATGCGGATTTTACATTGTGTCGGTGGTGATTATCGCCGATGATTTGACAATGGTATAAACCAGAGTAAAGTTTTACAGAACAGAACCGAACAGAACTTTGTTCTCCTACATAAACATTTACAGAATGGGGATAAAACATGTACAAGAAGAGAAAGTTACAGTCAATGACTAAGGTTAATTAAGAATAGTAGCATACTTAGAGCAATATCATGACATTTTTTGTATTTTGAACTCTTCATACACGGAGGAATAAAAGTAAAAATGCAACGATGGTTTGGTTTAACTCGTCACGTGATAGGCTACTGTTTATATCAGTGTTCATTTACATTTTTCTGAAATTTGTCTAACAATCTATATGTTGTGTTTGACTTTTCTTCACTCTCAAATTTATTCGAACAGAACAGAACATACCAATAGAAGATAGTGATGATTTATAAGCGCATGTTTCAGGGTAATAAATTGTTATTTGGACTAAATAAATTCAATATAAACATATTTGGGTGTAATTTAGATTAAATAACTACAAGTTTACAATTATTGGATGAAAGTTTGGATTTTCAGCTCAAAATGTTTCGTAATAGGTAGAATTCCAGGTAAGCTATTTTATAAGTATTTTTAATGATTCTATCTCAATGCTGCCAATATGGTCGAACGTGTGGATGATACAATTGTAGCTATTTTCTTCTATATGATTATAATGGTCATCATAATAAAAATGCTAATGATAATAATAATAATAATGAATATGGTAATAATGGTTATTACGTTGATAATTATGGCGATTTTGATGATGAAAATGGTGACTATGATGGTGATGATGGTAATTATGATGATAAAGATGAGAATGGTTCCTGGCTACAAGACTAGTGGTCCCATGTACGATTCTTAACCAACTCTATACCATACATTTAATACGATATCAAAAACTCCAGTGTAAATATATTTGCCTATTGTCATTGATGTGGAGCCCGTAAAGTCACATTATGGAACATTTTTCCCCACGTATTTCCATTTGATTGTTATCTTATTTCGTTTAAACAAAGTTTTATTTCATTTTTTTATCTAAATTAATTAAAGCGTTGTGTTTTTTCGTATAAACCTGTTCTCGAACCTTTCATAAAAAAGATGTTTACTTTGCTACGTAATTGCGTATGACGTCATCAACTCGTTTGCACAAATGTTTTGTAAACAACAGACACAACTACATCCCTATTACCTTTTTTTCCGCCCTGTCAGTACAATCCATCAAATATTGTTTAAAAGAAGGTTATAACAAAAAAGCACATGGCAGGTACCCTTTCCTGTCTTCTGCTCATAAAGTCACATGACAGTCATGTGACAGCTAATTATAACCTCACAAATAGCTAAATACGGAAAAGGTTCGAAATTAGGTCATCTATTTTTAGCCGCCATGACAGTTTTAAGAGAATGGTAGTGTTTTTTCTGGAAGGATTTGGAATTGTTTTAAAAATGAAATATCAACAAATATATGTTAGAAAAGTGGAATAAAGGATAAAAGGTGTGTTTTAATGTGTTTTTCTAAAAATATTGTTGTATTGTTTAAAAATGGCTCATTGAGTCCTTAGAGGTTCGAGAACTGGTTTGTCCACGCTAAATAATGTTATTTTGTTCTCTATTTTCAATAATTTTACTTTTTCACGAAAAAAAATGAAAATAAAAAAGTATTCTGAAATGTCACTTTAGGTACTCCGTACATTCACGTACTTCAGTCTTATGTCACTGTTCAGAGTACATTTCACCCAGTTATCCTTTCAAGGAAAGTTTAGCTATTATGGCATGATTTAACGAGATGTTTCCGCTTCATTAAATGAAGCCATGTATTAAGTGTGGCTCAAAAATATGATACTTAGCACGAACACCAATTATCCAGCTCTTCTGTTTATGTCCACTGAGCAGTGAGCACGGAGTAAAAGTATCAATTTTACGAAGAAATTTGAGATTCGTCGTGTGTTGTTCATTACGGTCAGGTTCACAATATAGTACTATATTTCCTCGTACATGTTTTTGTAAACATTCGAACTTTATTCAAATGACGAGCACTAGTAAATTATATAGCCAAACTTTTTGTAATAAAGAAATATAAGAACATTCTCGTACCCAGAGGTTATCAAGATTTTCGATCTTTGTAAATGTATATTCTCGTACCCAGAAGCTATTAAAATCTCTATCTAGTAATAACCTCTGGGTACGAGAATGGTAAAAGAAACACGGTTAGTTTAGAAAATAGGGTACGATACAAACACCATTTGCATTTATGGTTTAAAATAAAAAAAAAAAAACCCATTCCATTCAATATCAAAAAGCAATACTTAATTATTCATGTTTATTACAAACCATGTTTAGTAAAACGCCAATTTCTTATCAATCAAAAATGAAAGAAAAAATATGCGATGAAATTGTAGTTGCATGTTTGAAGCATTCACCTATTTCCAGTGTATGTTGCTTTATTGCATCCCAACAATTTTTGTCACATCAAATGAATCAGTCGTACTACGTATTGTTGCTTTGGGTACTAGCAATTCTGGACCCAAGCATACTAAGCGCACGTACCAATTGCCCAAATTGAAATAGTCGTAGGCAGCACAATGCCCATTGAAGCTACTTCATAACTAATCTCCTTTGTACTAGGGTTGGTACGATACGATCATAACACGATAAGATACGTATCGAAACAAAATGAGACGATATGATTATTTACGATACGATACGATACGATACAATACAATACGATACGATACGATACGATACGATACGATACGATACGGTTAGTTAATGAAAATTACAAACATTCACATTCTTTCATTTATGATTACGGGTTGCCCAAAGGTTAAGATGTCTCTTCGGGTTGAGTTGTTTTAACATCATGGTGAGACGTCCACGGGTTTAGTTGTACCGGACCCGTTTTACAGCCTCAGAGATCACATTTCTTGATAGAATACGGCAAACCTGTCGAATACTGATAATACAGCGACTTCCCCTGATTACAAATATCAGGGTCGTATCTCGATATATCGTGTTAGGTCACGATACGTATCGTGAATCGAAGTATCGATATTGAATCGATATATCGCCATATTGACTCATCTCTACTGTACCCTGGATTGGTAGACGCGCAACAATTTGAACTAAGCGGTGGATGGAAAGAGAGTTCATCAACTGCTAAGCTCCAATCAGATAAAAACTAGTTATATGTATATTTATTCAGTTACAGCTTAAGTTTAGTAATCGTGTTCATATATGTTTCTATTTTGATCAGAAAAATAAAGTTCAATGACGACAGCATGTTTTAAACAAACAAGAGATATTTACTATACAATAGCTAAGATATTAATAAACAGTAAGAGGCTATAAAAGTTTCATATGGACATTCGTGTATAGAATGGACACCTGTGCGCTAAATACCTATCAGTATGCGTTAACAACACCTGTCTCAGTTCGTGTTTGATATGACCGATTATTTTCTTAGAATTTTCTTAGAACCAGATCGCACGTCGGCTACTTGTTGAATGGTAAGAGGGTAATTGTAAAAACTTGTTAAAACGCCGTAAATCTCTGGAAAATTGCTGATAACAGCCGAATAATCCAAATAAACAAATAAATAATCAAGCCAAAAATAACGCTTTGGAATGTAGTTTCACACGTGTTAAAGTTTAAAAAACGGAAGGTTAAAGAATTATGTGGTAAAAAACGACGATTTGTCTCACCAACGATTTATATTATTATACAACATTAATAAAGCCAATGACAAAAACGGTGTTCTAATGCCCAGAATGGACGGCTGGTGATAGCATCTCCCAGACTGGTTATACCCTTCCATGAAAATTAGATAATAATGTCAATTCTCCTCCATCAATAAGGTACCCGGTATATGAAGAAGTTTTTGGCTTTGTGAATGGAAAGGTAGTTGAGTACTGATTATAGACAATAGACAAAAAGGTATGGTGACTTGGCCGCCGTAAAATGACCGTAATTTGTTTTGACTCGGAGTTACACCAAATCAAATGTAATTTTACGTATAGGAGTTTAGATTATTATACATTAATGAAACTAAATTTCAAGCATTGTCCTTATGTTTGTAATGGCTTCATAGATAAGAAATCCGTTAATGCATGTATATCTATTGTTCCATTTTATTCAACTGTCAGTGGCGCATACATTAACCCTGCTGATTTAAATATTCACCACAGTACTTCAGTTTTCACGATCGATAAGATATAATTAAATCAGCGCAGTTGAATAAATTTTGACATTATTATTTAAATAAGTGGAGTTAATGTATGCACCACTGACAGTTGAATAGGAAATGACAACACTTTTAATGTATTGCCTCTAATAAATTCGTCACTTGTAAGGTCACGCATATGTCACAGTGTAAAACAAGTTTAAGGCCTAGAGAATTACTGTAACATAACATTTCTAGGTAAAACATCATACATACTTATTAAAACAAATGTACAGGGGCTCCCAAAAGTCTTTGGGCAAACCCCCGATTTACAGTTACCCATTAAAAATGTAATTCAGGACACAGTTGACAATGGATGACCAAGCGTTATTTGAAACTGCAATTATGTTTAAAGAACTGAGCCGAAGACTTGCAAAATAAATGATATTTTTGTCGTATGAAATGTTAAATTAGACGAAAATTACTTTCCCTTGGTTGAAAGCTCCGATAGGTGGCGTAAGTGTAGCATGAATTTTCGCGCTAAACCGATGAAGCGGTTTGGCCATTCAGCCTTGGGACATTGAACGTTAAACACCTGCAAGTTTTATTTATTTACTTTTTATTGTTTTATGTGAACGGGTTGTAGTTTCAATGTTAAGTTAGTAAATATACATGCATGATGCCATTAATATAGTAAAAAATAGTGAATAATTTCACTCTTATGTTTGTGTATATATAAGTGACATATCAGCAGGTCGTTGGTCCCAAAAGGCTTGTAACCAATATATATATATGTATATATATATTGATCTACGTCATTTCCATTGTAATGTCATTTTGAAAATAAATGCCGCTGATGAAGGCCGAAAAGCTGAAAGCGCTACGGCAAGATAATTAGCGTCTTTAATTATATATATATTGGCTTGTTGTTTGTATTATGGAAGTAAGGACTTATCGAAGGTGATAGTTATCAAGGGAACAAGAATGATTAGGTGGTTGGATTTCTATAAACGGTAACATTGAACTTTAAATTAAAAAAAAAAACAAAAACAACAACAACAAAAAGAATTCGTGATCTAAGAAAATTCCAAAATCAGTATGAATTATTTTATCATTTTTTTATCAACAGGATTCAAACAAAGCTTCATGATTAAACATTAATTATGATAAAGTTACCAACTTTCTCTCAAAATTTCATTTGTCTAATAACTTATGGAGGTCACTGTATACTTGACCATCTTACTTCAGAGCTTGTTTTGATACGTATATTATTGATATTACTTCGGTATAATTATTGTATTTATTATACTCTTAATGTTGCCTAAGATAAACAGTGATAAAAACATCATTATGTTGGTCATAATAATATCCGCCGCTGGTCAAAGATGTAAAACTCTCTCAAACGTACTTGTAACCTTGCGTTGTAGACACGTCTACATTTTACGTGTGCAATACATTGCTGTATTATCATAGACTAGAGTAAGGAATATAGTGTGTTTAACTTTTTTACTAGTGAATCTTGAGAGAATACGTGTTAACCTTTAAGGTAATTTTTCATACAATATTTTTTTTTCAGTTAGAGAACCCGGGTATCGAGCGAAGTTGGTAGCGCGCCAAGATTTCGAATCTAGTGTTCTGAAAGGTGGAAAGGGGTTCAAATCCCATCCAAGGAGGTTATACCCTTCCATTAAAATTTGACAATAATCTCAATTTCTCTCCATTGATAAGGTATATGGAGGAGTTTACGGCATTGTAGAAGGGTAGGTGCGTACTGGTTATAGACAAGGGTCCAGGAAAGCTAGGTTAGATGCTTGGTGCACTGGATACCATAAGATTACCAAAAATTGTGTTGACACGGCGTAAAACTCAGTTAGTATATAAAAAGCAGTAAGTGCTTTTGTAATTTTTGTTATTGAAAACAGTCAGATGATTTAGTAAATATAATGCGTTCACTTACAACATTATGCTAATTGGCATTTAAGATTTAATTCGAAGTGACGAATGAAATATTCAATCGTGTGAATGGGGGGATCTCATAAGAGTTTTGTAACAATTAGCGACCATCATGGCATGGTACGTTTGATAGAAGAAAAAAACTTGTAAAAATGTTTTATAGAAATGTTGCGTTTTTCATTGATCATTGACAAACTATGTACCGCTACGACTCTTATACGTGAACCTTAAATGCCATAGCACATATATAGGAAAGCTCGAAATTTTAAGGACGAAAAATACGCCCGACGGGCACCGATCTGAGTCCATAAGACCGAAAACAGCATCAAATTTCCGTTAAATACAAAGCTTTAAAAGGTGAATGCCAACTCAACATAAAAGTTCATAAATGTGAAAATGAAATGTTAAAGCTTTTGGTTTTAGCATTCTATTATGCACACTTTTCTTTTCATAAATCAAAAACATTTGTTTTAAATAAAACTCTCTGAAGTCAATTTTTTGTGCATTAGTTAGCCTTCCTTGATAAACAAAGAAAAAAGAAATGTCTCCTACCAAGAGCTTAACATATTATAATATAGTATATTGTTTGCATATGTTCTCGCTTAATATTTCAGTAGTAATTATACATGTACAGTACCCACCAAAAGTTTGGAGACAAAAGTGTATTACAACAATTCTTTTATTTTGATGATTATTTTTGTAGAATCGTTATTTTTAATATATTTAAGTATTATTAAAATGAAATCAAATTGCATAAATGCAAAACATTTCATAAGATTCAGCATCTGACCTTGTAAAGCCTCCAGAACCATGTTTATTGTAATTATATTCCACAAAAAATCATTTATGCTATTTTTGAAGTCTCAGTTATAATTATAATGATAACCAAAAAAATGAAGCAAAACTTAAAAGCATTTAAAAAAACAACAGTTTTCAAATTTTAGTTAAAAGCTATTCAGTTGGCCTAAAAAGTGAAAATGTCTCCAAACATTTGGTGGGTACTGTGTATTTACATAACAATGTGTACAATAAATCTATTATATTTATACAAATGTCGAATCAGTTTACTTAAAAATGGATACCTAAAGCCCGGAGGAGAGAAAATGAATAATCCAATAGATCAATTGCAATATTTAAATGTTCTTAAATGCTAAGGCTGTCAGGACCAAAAATAGCGCAGACTGGAAGGAGGAAGGAAAATAAACAGTTTAAAAAGCAAACAAAAAAGTTCGCTGGTTCAAACCTAGCCTAGCCGTACTTATTATGTTTAAAATATATCCAATAATCATATATAGGTATCATTTGTGATAATCATTGTTGTAAGTATCTAAACTTCTCTGACTAAAGCTACAGTCTCATAAACATAAAAATAGCCGTGAGGGCACCGTACGGGCGCCGTGCGATCAAGCTCCGCAAGGACCCGTACGAACTCTTGCTACCCGTATGGACTGTCACGTTTTTACCAGGGTCCGTAAGATGAGCCCAGGATACACGTATCAGTTTCAGAAGCAAATCGTGAACAAAATCGTGGCCGAGTATGGATTAAACATGCAGATCTTCCAGCTACGGCTTCGTACGGGTGTGTTGTTTTGTACCATGTGCGTACCGTCACCTTGATACGCAAAGCTTCCCACGACCTACGACTGTCTGCACGTACGGGTCCGTAACAAGCCACGATTTTATGGGACTTAGGCATATTTTTATGAGTCGTGTTAATACACGCCTGTTGCAGTAAATGTCTATCACAATATAGAATATATCAAATCGTGGGATACACTTTAATTACATTCCAATCTCTATTACCCAATACAATAGAACATCGAAAGTTCATTAGTATCTAAAGTCTTTGATTTTCAAATTTTGTCTATACAGAACATGAACAAAATTCACATAAATAGTTTTAAAGTAAAACTGTAAGAGCCGTGGTCCAGTTGTAGGACACACGCTTTGGGGATGGAGAGGTCCTGGGTTAGATCCACACTAAGAGCACTGCTAATTTCATTGAGAAAGACATTAACCTACAAGTGTTCTACTCCACTTGGTTGTAAATAGGTACTGTGAGGAATCGCCTGTCTGATTTACTTTTATGTTGAATGCATACGTACATGTATATTATACATACGAGTACAAGAGTGTTACAAGCAAATATTTGTATATATATATAATTTATTAAGCCTCCATTTTCTGGAGAGATTATATAAGTACATAACAATTACAAATCAAGCAAACATATTTACAAGACAAAAACACCGCAAAACTGTTTTAGATAAAAAATAAGAGTATGTTTAAATTTTTATAAGTTTTGTATTAATTTACTTTACAATGTATACATTGTATTTAAACATGTACACCTTGTACATATACACACGTGTCGACATTTTACTATCTTTTTCATCTTCAAGTCTTAATCACTTATTAATGACCATCTATTTCTGTCGACGGTCGGTCAACAAGGTACTTGTAAAATGCTATAAAATTATGACAAGTATGGGACGCCGTTACTATCATTCTTCATAAGTTATAACACGCGTGCCTTCTAATCGGCGGATAATAACGTAAAATCAATTCAGCGATACATTAATTGTTATATACTATTGTTATCTAGTTTCAGAAAAGCGTTCACAGTGACAAAGATTTTAACGGTGAAAGAATGTCAAACTATCTTCACCTACAAAGTTGAATTTTAAATTACATCCGTCTGGACTTTTGTCTATGCCAGTACTTTACTATTCCACAAGATCGGCAACTTCGCCAAACACCGTATTAATAATGGAAAATTTACATTATTGTCGATTGAACTATAACGTTTTATAACCTGCTCGAGGGTTGACTCGTACCAGCAACGCTTTCGTGACACTAGATTCGTGGAATAGATTCGGAAAGTGGCATCCATGTAGATTTATTATACTTGATATAACGGTGTATCTTCAATTAGCTCTGTATAGCATTGTGGTGAAAAATGAACGATTTTCGCCTGCGTTTCAACCTGTGAAGGGGTATGTTAGACCGTATATGTCACAGAACGCAAATGTCTCACGTGTGTAACATATTCAGTCGAATTTATCACACCTACATCGTGTGACATATACGTTTGTGCAAATTAGTGATAAATTTTAATGTCTTACCGTATTATTATCCTGAATGATTTAGTCAGTATATTTGATTTTACTCATTTGCTAATTTGGCTTAAATAAACTGAAATAATTCAGTTTTGTTTTAAAATGAAATTCAGCTCATCTACAGAAAATATATTCAAAAACAAAAGTCTCAGAAAATTGATTTTTATTTATGTTAATTTTTAGTACATGTTTCCAAGCATAAAACTTGGTAATATAGTATTATGTACTAATATGATAAAAATAAATAATAAAAAGTAATTGCTATACAGTGACTGGGTTTGAACCACCAATGTTCTGTTTTGAACTTCTGCGTCTCTGCCGACTGCGCTAAATTGGGTCCTAATATTATACAGGTTAGCTGACATATATATAATGAAAAGAGTCCCTTTATATTTACTAACTTCCTGTCCCTAGTTATTTATATTGAAATGGGAAACAGTATTTTTCGTGTATATAAAATGTATAAATGCAACAAAATTAATAAAACTGACTTTTATAATTCTTGTTTATATTATTTAGTGAGAAAATGTTAAAAAATATGTATTGTGATACCTATGAAAGCCCTTAGGGGCAATATTGGCCACTCTATTGTATTCAAATTATATAGACATGGGAGGATAATTACTACACACATTTCTTTTTTCTTTTGTGACTGATACTTAAAACTTTGTCATGACAATAAGTATTTAAAAAATTAAAAATATTTCATACAGAATAAAACTTATTCATGTTTCCAGAGAAGTTTAAATACAGAAAAGGTTCGTTTTTATTTACTAGACATGTTTAAAACTTTAGACGTGTGCTTTTGCTACAAGCCAATTTAGTGTCATTAATATTGTGTATAAGGATGGAAGGTTGTCATGTTGTTATTCGGTGAAAACCCAAGTGCTTTGGTTCCGTTTATTACGGTACTGAGGTACATTTTTGTATTTGACTCTTTTTAGTTGAATACCCAGTCCCATAAAGGGACACTTTTGGAAGAGTAGTCTCCCTTTTAATAGAGATCTGCTTTTCGAATCGTTTTAACTCTGTTATCTACGGACTTAAAGCGATTTATAGTGTGCTGCTCTCTCGAGTAGAATACCCGTTCCCTTTGGTGGGAAAAGAAGGGTCGAGTAGTTCACCCCCTTGCTGGGGGAGTTCTTTCTGCTCCCCTGATGTCCTCAATTCTTTTCCTGAAAGGATTGAGGATATCTGGTCCATTGCGTGGGACAATGCGGGTAAGGCATTTTCCCCCTATTACCAGTGGCAAATTGTTGGTTCCTAGGGGCTGTGCCTGGGGAGCCGGGGGGCTAGCCCTAGGAGGGGAGCGGCCCGGCCCTAGGGGTGGCTGGCCTTTTTTTTTTTTTTTTTTTTTTTTTTTTTTTTTTTTTGATTTTCTGTCATGTCAAAATAGATAAACGACATTGCAGTATATCATATCGTTTTTACACCGATTAAAGACACAACTTATCATAATTTTTGACACATGTATTGCATGCTTTTTCGTGGCTAGATGTAACAGTAAATTTTCAGTGAATCACGTAGAATGAATATAATAAATGAGGTCGTGCAATGAGTGCATGAACCTAGTTCAAATATAGCGTTTATTTAAATGGATCTTTGTATCGAACGAAAAAAAACTTACATGTCCCTAATTGACTATATTTTTTGCTGTTTTAGTTTAAGTTATAACCTAGATACAACTGAAATGATAAAAGTCTGTCGACACAAACGGAGAGACATCGGTTCCCGGACAAGAGTGACAGTAATAAGCTCTCATTCTCTTTGAAAAGCCATGTGCGACCCATATATGGACGATAAAGATTATTTGGTACCCTTAGGCACTTGGTGACAATACTTCTATGAAATTTTTATTGAAATCCATTGACATATTTAGATGGAATTGTAAATAGAAAAATATTTTCCTATGTATTACATATGTGTAATCGTTGACCAGCTACGTGGTACGAAGAAAACTGTCGTCTGCTCAATTAAATAGTGTCTGCTAAATTAATCATTTATCAATTGTTTAAAAAAAAGGTATGGACATATTGTCTGAATGACAAACAGTTTGGATACAGTCGCCGCAAAAACAATCAACTTACTCAATTTTGTCAGAGATATTCATGGATACAGTACTGCATTGTAGTAACGTTTTTAATAACTATGCATGGGCCTCAATTTATTTCACTTGCTAGCAAACACGAAGTTATGAAAAGTTATGAAACATGTAATACTTGAAATTTTCACCTCTTTTATGATGTAACCACTATACTACGATTTTCTTTTGATGTTCAAGATTTATAAGTTGTGTCTTTAATATCATAAACAATTTATATATTTACTATTAAAACGTCCCTGTTTGGATTTTTAAAAACTTTTAAAACGCCCTCTCCCATTTGGACTAAATGTTACCACCCCCCCCCGAGGGCGTTCAATCGAGGTTTTACAGTAGATAATAAACTGAAATAGAGTTTTAAGTAAAATAAACAACATAAGGATCTGTTTTATAAATTTGATAAATACCTAACTGTCTTAAGTTGAACATTTATAAAAAATATCACATCATTACACGTTAAATAACCTTTTTTCATTTTATTAAACACGATAATGAAATAAGAACAACACAGCATTAAACGTACATTCTAACGTCGTGCTTTTGAAATGATGTGAAAGTTAACATGTAAATAGCAACGTCGCCGTCACAATTTTGCTATCAAAAGTAGTTTATGGAACACCACACCACGTAATGTTTACTTATAAACACACGTTTAATAAAAAGTATCTGTTCTCAAATAACATGATGAATTGCAAGTGTTCGTATCTCTGTATATTTCAAGCTTACTTAATTGGCGCGATACAGCATAAAATAAACAATTACCATCCGAAAAAGGATCAAGCACAATAACTTCACCAAGCTAGGTTTTCGTCGTGGGTCAACACTTGATAATAATTATTTTTGTTGCTTCGCTTCTTTGTGTTGAACGTCTATTTATATACTTATGCGACAAATGCGTTGCTGTTTTCATTTTTTAAACATTTTTTATAAGTGACAAATACGTTTTGATGAGCAGGGAAAAACGAATTTTAAACGAATATGTCACATTATATGTCTCATTTTCGGCTGAAGGTTGTGAAATATTCGACCGAATATATCACACGTGTGACATATTCAGATCGAATATGTCACCGCGTGACATATACGTTTTGTGACATATGCGGTAACAAAAAACGATAAAGGCCGGAAACTTCTTCATATTATCTAATCAAAGAAAGAAAATTGACATTATTGTCATTTTTTCCTGGAAGGGTATAACCTTCCCGTTTGGGATTCGAACCCGTACCCCTTTCGGAACCATAATTACATCATTACCGTATACAGGAAGCCTGCAATTTGAGGATTACGTTTTGGCTTATCACCAATCGAATAAAAATTGAAATTTTATTCTCCGCTCAACGACTCTTTAATGTAAGGTCTGTACCCTGTTCAATTATCCCGAACGTTTCAAAACGTGCCGTAAAGTTAGGATCGGAACAACTCAACACAAAGACATCTCAACCCGAGACTTTGGTTTGAGTAATACACGGGTTGAGTTGTCTTCGGGTTGAGTTGAGCCGTAACGTTCGTTAACAGTCGTTTTAAACATTATAAATTGGTTGGACAGGTGAAAAAATGGCGTTCCATAGTACATTACAGAAACAGACAAAAACATATGTCCAAACATAAATATACATCCGGCGTATTATTGTTTTATCATTTACATTTGGCAAGTTTGTTTGCTTTTCTGCCAGCCTCACTTCTAAGGCATTTGATATGAACAAATATCGATCATCCCTATCAAAATTTGAAGTATGATACGTGTATTTTCAATTCTTTATATGAAAATTAAAAATTCTAGAAACTTTTTTCGGATATACTTCGTATTCTGTGTAGCATCGTTATTTCAGAGAAGTGCTTTAGTTTAACTTCACGTTCACAGTAGTTGTGACAAACGTATTAATTATAAGAAATACAAAAAATATATTATAAGACAGTTAAAAAATTGTAATAAAACAATGATAAATAGAAGAAACAGTTATGAACTATTTTAAAAACAATTTTTGATGGATAATGATTCTTTTTAAAGTTTGGAAATATTAACGATGTTTTTCTTAGTATTAGATTTCATACAGTAAATGGATTTGCCAATAGCAGGCCAAGAACAGTTACGTAAGTGTTATCTAATGGGGGATATCTACTACAACAAAAATAACAATGGTATTCGTACTTGACACAGTAAGTTATTATAAACAATGATTGAATACCAGGTTAAATTTGTCAGACAATACAGAGTTATAAATGTGAATATAAATCATAATGAATCCGCAGGATGATTTGTACTTTACTATGATAAGAACAGTTTAGTATGTACCTTTTAATGAAACGTTCATGGAACTACTTTATTTTCACGACATTCTTGCGCATTGATATCTGTATAGCATCTTTTTTAGCTCATTTAATTAGTTTTCATGCCGACTAAACGCCGTAAATTTGATTGGGAACAAATTGAACAAACTTTTCATTAATAAAATCTGACAATGGGGATTTAGGGCATTGAACATCTTGATATTTGCTGCAAAACGTGAACATTGTCACCTCATGTAGTGCAATTACCGGTTATTTTCGAATTGAAAGACGGACTGTAATTGGAAATTAAAACACTCTGCGATTAAGCGTAGATACTGTAGGTCGCAGAAATGTATGTATATGCCAATAGCCTATATTAAGGACAAAGTAGAAATGCACTTCTGTTTCCATGACTTAATACTTCGTTAAGAATAAAGAATAACGCTTTTAACACAATGCTACCTGTAGGGAGTTCAGTTACCGCGAACGTTACAAAAGGTTCCGTAACGATACATTCGGAACTCCTCGGCCATTCGCTGCGAATTATCTCGGATATATTTAGACGCTATTTTGAAACTACCGGTGTTAAAGTAAACAAATATATGATCGTTTAGGCATTGAGTGATGTTTCGTTTTTAGTCCGTAAATTTTGAAACATCACTCATTGCCTTAACGATCTCATATTTGTGTATTAGATAAGTTTATTCCCAGCGAATGGCCGGGGAGTTCCGAATGTATCGTTATGTAACGTTCTGTAACGTTTAGTGTAATTGAACACGCTACTGACTTATCTAGTGTAACAGGATAAAAATATTATACCTGTTACCTTGCCGAGTCCAATCATAATGACTCTTAAGCTGATGTTGTAGAATTTCAGAATAGAAGAGAGCAATGCTTTTTTAAAACGGTTAATCATATATAATATCAAGTATTGAATGGTCTAGATTGTCTTGAACTCTTGAGCAAATGTAAGAGGGCATTTTCAGCCATACTGAAACGCTTTCAAGACATTTAAACTGTTGATTTCGTTTTAAAGTTTATGTGATGGATTAATTCAAAGTAACTTCCTTCACAGCCATTGTTGTCTTCAGTTAAATGATGGTATTTGACAGGAAACTCGTTTCCAATACATTTCTTGTTCAAGGAAATTCATTTGTTACGCACGTAGGTTTAGAGACAATTTAACGATCATCACTTTATATTTCAGACTGATTCAAAGATGTGAACAGTGAAGAGGCTGGAAGAGAGAAATGTGACAAGACAAAAGGCAAATGTTCTCTTGGCTATGCATTTAGCTGTAACCACCAACACATTATTTGCAACTGGTTTATAAAGTTTTGTAGTTTATCACAATCTTATGGAGAGAGGAAAGAATCAACAAGTATATTAAGTGCCATATGCGAGCATTACATGGCTTTACAATAAATATTGCAAGTGCCAATCGTTATACATAGATAAGTCTTCAAATGGGATAATATAACCATCTATTTTATAACTAGGTAAAACAACCTGAAATACACCATTATTAAAACGTGACGAAATAAAACAAAAATATTTGATACAAAATTGACTTCCAAGTGAGCAAGTCAATTGTTGTAACTGAAATCATTGGAACTAGTTGATACAGCTATATTCTAAGAATCGATAGGTTATCAAGTTGTAATTCCAGGCATAAACTTGATTTGGTTTTATGTTATCCTGAAAATTATAACAAATACGTCAGTCATAATTGATACAAGATACAAAAATTAATTCAAGTCGGATATTATTACAAGTTAACAATATAATATTAGCTTTGGTAAGCTAATGTCCGACAAATTTAAACTTTTTAAAGAATCTGCAAATCTGGTGACAATTATGTCGAACAACTACAGTGTAAGTGATGACTTTCGAACATTTCTTGACAGCAAACAAAATTTGGATAATGCATATGGCACAACGATCACCTTGGAAGATTTGGAACTCATCAATTGTACAAATTTACCTATGCCAAATATTTCATTGGCTCGAAATGACCAGTTGACACCGGAGCAAACTAGAACATTGGAACAGGTATATCGCATATTGTATTTGAATGTGATACCTGCTGTGTGCGTATTTGGCTTCTTTGGAAACGTTTTGAACGTGATAGTGTTCTCAAAGAAACGAATAGGAAAGACATTAGATGAAATTGAATATTGCACTACTATATTTTTATTAGCATTGGCAATATCAGATATGATGTTTTGTGTGTGTACATTTCCTCAAGCGTTTGATGATACAGAGCGTTCAGTTTTCTACAAAACATCAGAGTTTATGCTATACTACAAAATGTACTCAAACTTTGCCATCAGCACATTCATTTTATCAAGTACTTTATTAACAGTCACTACTGCCATAATGCGATATACTGGGATATGTCACCCGTTTCATTCTAGGCAGTTTATATCATTTAGAAAAACTGTAGGGACTATTTGTGTACTTTTCGCATTTAGTGCAGCTTTTAATTTACCATTTGTTTGGAGATATAAAACCGTGCAACCAGACTGTGATATTACTGGAGCAGAAGTGCGACTGGAGAAATCGGACTTATTCACAAACCCGGATTTTAATCGAGCACATCGTATTCTGTGGGTTGTTATTGGAAATTTCATCCCACTTATTATCCTAATGTATTGTAATGTTAGATTAGTGAATGTCATACATCAAAGTCAGAGGCTTCGATTACTACATTGTAGGGACCATTCTCGCCAACTCTCCGCTCATAGGAGAATTAACATTACCCTCATTACAATCATCATTCTGTTCTTCATACTAGTAGCCCCATCAGAGATATCCAAGTTCATATCATATGTCTCTAACTCTAAAAAGTATTCATATTACCTCGTTTCAATGATAACCAATGCTTTACAATGTATCAATTTCTCTGTCAATTTTGTATTATACTATGTGATCATTGCTCCGTTCCGTAAAACAATCCATGATTTTGTACGAACAATATTTTCAAGACGAGGGGTTAGAGACTTTTCAAACACACCGAAACAATCTTGTATAGCAATGACACTAAAAGACCAACGGCGTACCCTGATACGAAACAAATAGAACACTTCTATATTTTTGTAACTTTCTCTATACAATGTTAAATATTAGGTTGTGCTAATAAACGGGCCTTTGGAAAGCATTTACGAACGTTTTTACATCACTTACATTATTCCATGTATTATGTTTTACTTTAGTGCATCTCTTTTGACCGAATGCTTAAAGCTGATCATTCCGTTTTAATCAGTCATCGACCCCTTGACATTAGGACCATAAATGTCACCAAGTCCGATACTTATGCCGTTTAACATTTTTCAATCCAGCGATATCATCTACGTAATTTTAAGGATGATATCCTACGCCATCGCAATACGCAAACGCAAGTCGACATGGCCATCCTTTTTGTTTGGCATGAATCTATATATGCTGTGTTTTATGATAAAACAGAGATTTGCGTATTAGTCGAATCAATACATCAGTTACAGAATATCAAATTTGATATAAAGTATTCTATCACTAATCCGATTTTCTTAGAATGACATTTAAATGAATACAATTTATTCAAAGTGCCTTACTGAATTGACATTTCAAGTCAATTTAAAAGCTGCTATATTATAAAAGTAATTTGAAATTTTCATGAGAATATTGCTGCTTCGTTTAAGTAAAAAACTCATTTTCTGAGACGCCTTTTGTAAGTTCATGGAGTTAAATGAACGTTTTACACATTGTCTTTTATATGGTTGAATAGCTGATGAATTTCATTTCTTTTTTTATATCTCTATTTCATCCCAGAACGACAACACTATGTAAAATATTTAAAACTATGCCACTTGTAGATTATTTTCATCAAACTAAACAAAACTTTCATTTTAAGCAAATTTGTGTAGATTCTGTTTTCTACATTCAACATTTAATTCACTTCAATTTTAAACCAGTGCGCTTATGTTTTCTTAGTATTATTATTTATTTTTGTCTTAATATATGTTATTTCTGCAATAATAATCGTTGTTAAAGATGTTATCTTCCCATGATTTCATGTTATATTATTTGTTTATTTGTTATTTTGTAATATAAGGTCTAGTAACACCAGGCTATACACACACATCAATTAAAGTTAAAGCAAGGGTTTTTGGAGTCTACAATTAGTATCACTATTTGGTGGACTCTTGACATTAACTTCCCCGATCATCGAGTCACACACCAACTGTTAACATACGACACAGATTGCAGCCACAGCATACAGTGCATGACTCTTTCAGGTACCCATTTACACCTGGGTGGAGTGAAGCAATCACAGGTAAATTTCTTGCTAAAGGAAATTAGCAGTGCGCCGAGTGGGATTCAGACCCAGGACCTCTCGATCCCTTATCGCACGTCCTACCACTGGACTACTGCTCCTGTCTAGTTTTGAACCCACACCTTCTAAAGATTGTCATTGTGTTTTACCTCGTACAATTCTGCCACTATTTGAATTTTATGTTCTTCTTTAGTTCTTATCATATTCGTATACTTCAATTTTAATGAGTCACTGTATGTAATAAAGGTATGTATTGTAATGAATTATTTCATTCTTTAACTTGTGTATTCGTGATGAATAAATTAGGGCTTTTTGTTCATTTTAATCCCAGTTATCATTGAAATGCGAATTTGTATCGAGAAGAAAAAAGAAGGCTCGTTTGTACTTTGTATGTCCGAACAACTCAAGTCGAAATCAACTCAACCCGTGCATAACTCAACTCAAAGTTGGGACAGTTCAATCCGTTAGTAGGGGATTAAGTTGTCTCGGGTTGAGTTGTCTATGGGTTGAGTTGTTCCGACACTTCCGTTACGGAACGTTTTGGAACGTTCAGGGTAACTGAACACTCTGCCGATTGTACGTCAAATGAACGAATGTGATTACACGGTGCAATATCATATATCTCCATTAATGTTAATCTCCATTCTGTCTGCATGGGATAATACTCAATTAATATCTCGAGTGTCTTGTTTGTTAGAATGTACCTCATCACCCAATGTAACATGTTAACCGGATACAGCCTAATTAACATAGGAGAGTCACCAGAGTTCTACTAATGGACTCTTATTGATACAATGTGATACCATGCAGGGAATGTGTATTCATAACAATGTACTAATTAGTCTGAGGATTATATGGAGAAGAAAAGTAATATTGTCCGCTTGCAAAACCTAAAGAAGTGAGTATTTATTTTTCATATACAAATATTAGCTGAACCATACCTTTGCTTTGTGGTAGATTTCATTGAGCTGCCAGGCTAGCTAAGTTGGTAGCACGCAAGTCTTCTGGTCGAGCGGTCGTGGGTTCGATTCCCGGGCGGGGCATACTTTCGTAGAACTTTGTCATTAAATTATTTCTACGGCCATTTCCTTCCTACCTATGATTCTTAATCATGTAGGGCAGTTGTCAATTACTGACGATAGTACTATTGTACAAGTATCATAATGTGTATGACCTCCAATGATAGCTACATGTACCACGGCACGACAACAAGATCTCATAGATACAATGTATCTTTGCAGGTATTGTTGTGGAATATTTCTCCATACCTTTTGATCGTCACGTTTCAGTTTATTTGACGTACAAGATCTATATTATTCAATATTTTCCTAATTGGCGCTTAGAAAATGACAATTATTACGTAATTTGTAATTTGTCATGTATTGTGTTTTGTGATAAGAGACCGTATAAATAGCATTGACTAATTTATAAAGTGTACAAGTGACTTTCATGTGCTAGAATAAATCAGATGTATCGTGCCAAACTAATTAATTTTATTACTGTTTTATTACTTTTATTTGACATAAAACTTGATTGGACGAATATTGGAAATGCTGTTTATATTGACACTGCACATATTATTCTTTCTAAATACGGATACAGTGTTGTCCTCATCTAGCTTTTCAACTTGATTATCTAACGATAACAATGTTTTATTGCAAGCTTTCGATTAAGTTGCCAGAATTACTCGGTTTGAATTAAATTTGATATTCTACCGTGTTGACATTCACTTGCCAAACTACTCTTCCATTCATAAAAAACAATAGCCTAGTCAAGGAAACCATTTCTATATGTCATGTGAGCTAAGGATATTACATTTTTACAAGTGGCTCATAGTTTATTTAGATTTGCAGCATTTAGTCACAAGATGTGTACAACTTGAACATATAAGTTAATGATGTCCCTTTTATAAGTTTCTAGATGTAGCGTGGACAAACCGGTTCTCGAACCTCTAAGGATTCAATGAGCCATTTTTAATCAATTAAACAATATCTTTGAAAAACCCATTAAAACACACCTTTTAACCTTTATTCCACTTTTCTATCATATATTTGTTGATATTTTATTTTTAAAACAAATCCAAATTCTTCAAGAAAAAACACAACCGTTTTCTGAAAACTGTCATGGCGGCTAAAAATAGATGACCTAATTTCGAACCTTTTCCGTATTTAGCTATTTGTGAGGTTATAATTAGCTGTCACATGACTGTCACGAGACTTTATGAGCAGAAGACAGGAAAGGGTACCTGCCATGTGCTTTTTTTGTTATAACCTTCTTTTAAACAATATTTGATGGATTGTACTGACTGGGCGGAAAAAAAGGTAATAGGGATGTAGTTGTGTCTGTTGTTTACAAAACATTTGTGCACACGAGTTGATGACGTCATACGCAATTACGTAGCAAAGTAAACAACTTTTTTATGAAAGGTTCGAGATCAGGTGAGGTTCGAGAACAGGTGTTTATACGACAGTACACTTACATTGCTCGTAAGATTGTTGATCAATTACATAATGTACTAAAATATGTTCGCATTAACTGACGCACTAGCACTGGTAAATCAGAAGGTTAAATCAATAAACAATATTGTGTCTATTCAAAAATGTTCTTACATTTCTGACACGTAATTTTAAGTTGTGATATGTTAGTATCAGAATTTCATATATCACTAGTCATTCTACTTCGATGTAGAAGATAATTACATTACCATCACAAAACCCCACCACATAGACTAGTTATCTGAATACTACGGTGGCATAGAGGTGACATGGACAAATATTAAAAATTTACGTGCGCACGCAATAACGTTTACGTGGCCACACAGTAGCTAATACGTGCGCACGCAATAACGTTTACGTGGCCACGCAATAGCTGTACGTGCGCACACCCAACAAAATGGCCGCCAATTTCGACAACTCTCAATGGTCAATTATAACGTGCGCACGTAAAGCTATTGCGTGGCCATATAAACGTTATTGCGTGCGCACGTAAAAGCTACTGCGTGCGCACGTAAAGCTTTTACGTGACCACGTAAACGTTATTGCGTGCGCACGTAAATTTTAAATACTTCTCCATGTCACCTCTATGCCACCGTACATTACAGATGCTATATACAATAATTTTGTTTCTACGAAAAAACACCGAATGAAACAGTCTGACATCACACTATGATTTATTAGAGCCTTTTGCATTGAATTTATAATTAAATCAACCAAAGTGTTTGCCCTAGATAAAATATTTAGCACAACACTATGGTTGCATCACTTTTCATCAAGCTATCACGATATAAACGCTATGTATATGTGCGTCACTAAACCCAAAGAAAAGACATGATAATTACCCAAATTTGCGTTGCATGCCTGTCTGTTGATAGTATTCCTGGTGTTGATTTCTAGGACAGACGTTCATACCTTAATGGTATTAGGTCAGGAAGTATTTTCCAACGACCATTCACTATGATATCACTGTTCACGTAAGAGGTAAGTCATCCGCTGGATTAAGGTGCTTAGAGAAGATTTGGTTCATACATACATGTGTATACGACTTTTATCGTATCTTTAATAATCTGTCGGTTAATGGGTTGGCGCAATATTACCGACTTGGGACATACAGTATCATAAACAAAATTAATTCTGGTAACTGCAAATATTGACAACGATATAAATTTTGTGAGCCGAGTTGTGTCTATCGATAAGGGTGTACATTTGACATACATAATATCGCTTTGCAGTTCTTTCCATTTTATTTTATTTCTCATTCTGAAATTTATCAACTATTTTTATTTTTTGTCAAATAATTATAATCTACCATATGCAATTGTATCCAAGCAATATAAGAGTTGCAGATTTCTAAATGTTCAACTCATTATGTAATTTCATGTCGGACAATCCCTAAGCTACTTATACAATGTATGTAAAACGAGGACTAATTACTTAAGATTATGGAATTGGCCAGGTCTTAGATTGCTAAACGTTCCCATCCCTTATCCGATACAGTGTCCTTTTACTTAATACCTTTTAATGTTTGAAGACAAATTTACACCACATTAGGAAGATTATCTTCCTTAAGATTACTTAGTATAATCAAGTGCAGCCGCGAATAGTAAATACGTAGTTACTGTCTGGTGAAAAATGTATCTAGCATCAATGTATGAAATAATATGGTTCTAAAGTGAATTACACGAAAAAGAACCTTTTCATTACTTAGGCGTGTTCGATATTGTTTATCAAGTACTATAATCCCGTCTAGAGCACCAAGTTCATCGACTGCATTAAAGAAGTACAAGATGTTATTTCGTCCTTGTCTAATTCCTAGTCGTACTTTGACGAGTAAAAGTACGTCAGGCAAAGCAGAATAATGGCTGCGCCCAATGTATTGTACAAGATGTCGGATAATCATGTTTTTAAATGAAAATTTCTTACTTTGAAGACCTTTAGAAATCAAATGTTCTTAGTACAAGAACTACAGTGGATACCTTATATTAGGCTTTCGGTCCATTCATGCTTAATAAAGTATCAAAAATTCTAACGAGACTATTCAACGTCCGAATTGTGTCCACTTTGAAGACTTGGTTTTGGTTAATCGTTCGCTATATATAAGTCCAAAATGAAAAGTTGACTTTGAATGACATATGTGGAACTAAACTTCTACCAAAGTTACCGTCGTAAATAGATAATGATCATGCAAAAAATAATAAAAGATAAAAGAAAAGTTTGTAACTTGAAGATCAATTAAGGGCACCTCCATTATTGTGCTTTGCCTGACCTGATAACTATATTGGTAAGGGGCAGGTAATCCAGACTAATATTTAAAATACATCTTTGCAGTAGAAGATGGGATTATTTCACTGGATTTGGGGTACAAAACAAGCTTTTATGTAAACTGGCGTGTTCATGTAACTATTCCAATGTAATATTCCAGTGTGAGGATAACTGAGTTGTATTATCTAATTTTTCAACGAATTTCGTCGCGTTTATTGGTTATAAAAATGATGAATCGAATGCATTGAACATATTTTAACATCGTTATTAACATAACATTTCTTAATCAAAAGTCGTAGCGAAAATTGTTTAACTTAAACTGGATTTAGAATAGACTATTAAGAGACTAAATATGAAATTATTACAAAACGTTGCACAAAAGTTGTTAAAGTACCTATTAATCCCAGTAAACTGTTCTTGACATGCCAAGTATATCATATCAAGAATAAAATATGTGTAGTGTAACTATATTATTTCTTTTCCCCACATTTCTTACAAGAGCTTCGTAATGTTTGAAATCCACATAATTCTTTTTACAGAAAATGTGTATCAATAAAGAATGCAATCACACAACCATCCCAAACCACTATAAGTGATTTTTTAAACTTGTATTGTCTATATAAATCAAATGAGTAATATATACACTCTAATTTTTATAGCCATCCGGCTAGCTCAGTTTGTAGCACGCAAGTCTACTGATCGATGGGTCGTGGGTTCGATTCCCGGCCGGGGCATACTTTTGTGGAGCTTGGTCATGAAATATTTTCTACGGCCATTCTCCCTCCTACCAATGATTTTTAATTATGTAGGGCAGTTGTCAGTCACTGACGAGTGTATGCGAGAGATTTAGCTTTTCTATGGGGAGTGAGTAGGTTGACTGACCGCCGTTGTAAGACCTATACAATGTGTTGATACGGCGTTAAACCCAACAAACAAACAAAACAAACAAACACTCTCACTGAGCCACACATACAGGTCGTATTCTAGGCCATGCGTGTTTTTGTACTTTAAACAATGGACTTGTCCACTAAATAGGTGAATAAGCTGGAGCATGAACAGCTTTTTTCTGATAAAAAACATACCACTTTGATATTTAACATTTATTTAAAATAGTATATATACACATTGTAAATTTTATGTTATGATGTGTTTGAAAATTAAGTTTAAACAAACTGAAACATAAAATTGTAAAAAGAATTCACCCCTAAATATTGGTGTGTAATGAAACTGGCTATGTCTGTAGTGGACAACCTGTAGATCTATATTGCGTACAAAATAACAAAACGTGTTTAGGTAAAATTATAAAGGGACAACCCATTTCAGGGGTAGGCAGTATTGAAAATAAAATTTGTGAAATTCATTTTAACAAAATTAGCATGGCGGATAAACCACTACCACTTGGTAAATCATGCTTGTAATGGTAGAACGCTTTTCTATTATACCGACAACTAAGACACTCGTAAAACATATCACAATTGTTTATGTTATTGTCATCCTGGGCATCCCTCGTCGTGGATTTGTTTATTGTATTGTTATTTTAAACAGTGGGTTTTTTTTGTTCGAACTATACTGAATATATGATTTTGCCTTCACAAGAATAAATTCTTTGAAACTGGTAGGCTCATGTGTTTCCCGCACAAACGAATTAATTCAAAATTAAGAGTACAATAACATGTTTTGAAAATTTATTTATAATCCTAGTAATTTGTATATGCACAATAATTTTGGTTAAAACAATTAATTGCGAATGAAACAATTTTGCATCCCATTGTGATTGATAAGAATTAGATGATTTCAATTTTGTAATTAGCTTAACATATAGTGTGACCTAGATAAAGTGTGGAAATTATTTAAAGCTTTGGATTTATCACACGTTCTTAAAGTGTTTTATGAAAAGAGGCATGATAAACTGAAGTTATTGTGTGAAAAAAGCGATAAATCATACTGCTTCTCGACATGCAATTTAGTTGTTTATGAACAGAACAGAACATACATTTATTTATAAAAACTATACTGTTCCTAGTGTTTTAAAAATATAAGGTATGGTACAAATTTAATATTAAATGGATCAGATAATAACAGGAGTTGCTGACTAAAACGTAACTGTCATGAAGGCTAATGCTATAAACATTGCTATATTCAATAGCATGTGTATTTTAGTGCCTTGTTATAATGTAGGAATAAATCATTATTTCTTTACCATGATCGATGTAAATTACATAAATTATACATAACAAAATGTACACTTTTTATTGTAAGTCAAGACGTAGTACCTTTTTTGTTTTTTAAAGTTTTTTTTGTGAGGGGGGGGAGGTAAACGCCGTAGCAACACATCGTATAGGTTATATATCGGCAGTCTGTCAACCTACTCACTGTTCCTGGAAAGGCTTAATCTCTGGATTTAGCTATTCAACAACTACTAGGCGCATACTTCTGTCAGCGACTGACTACTTCCCCACATAACTTAGAATCAATGGTAAGAGAGAGAATGGTCGTAGATTTTGTTTCATGACCAAACTCCACGAAAGTATGCCCCGCCCGGGAATCGAACACACGACTCCTCGATCAGTAAACATGTGCGCGTAGAACCTGCAAATTAAATATTGTATATATTACTTTTAGAGGGAACAGATGCAAAATTACTCATGTTTTTAATTTAACTGTTGGGTTTAATTTAGAAAAAGTACATAGTAAAATAGTTAATAATAAAATCCATGACATTTTGTGTTGAAAACTTTGTATATATTCCCATTATAATGATTATCTAATTATAATGATTCAAATCTATTCACGTTTTTGAGATGAAATCACTTACATGTAATTGTTTTAACTTGGACTTAATAATTTGTGACAGTTCTGTTCCATTCATGTGTTGAATACAAAAATAAAACAAAATCCTCTAAGCTATTTCTTTCTTAAAGCAAGCTGTGACATTTGTTATTGACATTTGGTTTTCTCTAAAGGAATAGAACCACAAATATAGCATAAATCGTGTCGATGCGTTTCTACGAGCATGTTATACTAGTTCTAATGAATTGACATTTAAAGGTTGCTCATGCACGATTTAATTTACACATTTAAATGTGTCTGCACTGTCATCTCAATTGGATACGAGAAAGTACGAGAATAAGTACATATCCCATTGTAAAATTATTGTCAGTTATTTTAATTCATTTAATTAATCTTAATGAATCATGAAATTGCTTCAATGAATTTTACGAATTATTTTCAAGTTCAATACTCTATTTAGTACAAACAAAACAGTTTCTGCTATTTCAATTTACATATATACAGATAAAAACAAGAAAAAACCCAACAAATAACCAAACAACATACATGGTATAGGGAAAAAAAGAAAAAGAAGAATGGGAAAATACACATGTACGTATATGTTCAATAAAGGAGAAAAGTTATAAATTTTATTGATCAGAAACATTCTGATTATTTACAGTGCACTTTAGAAGTTCTTTGACAAAATATTGTTCTTTGATAAACCGATATACATTTACCCATCAGAAAAAAGAGTGATCTGAGCAATATCTTAAATTAACAATAATCAGCCTATTAGCATAAATATTGGTTTAATAATTGCTACATAATAACACTCTGATTATAGTCAAATTACTTGCTTTATGCATCAGCTAAATCAGCTGTGTGTTCAGTAACGACTGTTTGCTAACGTTACGGGTACGGGACAACTCAGCCCGTAGACAACTCAACCCGTGCATAACTCAACCCGTGGATAACTCAACTTAAAGTTGTGACTACTCAATCCGTTAGTAAGGGATTGAGTTGTTTCGGGTTGAGTTGTCTATGAGTTGAGTTGTCCCGACTCTAACGTTACGGAACGTTTCGGAACGTTCGGGGTAACTGAACACGCTGCTAATTCACACAACGCATTAAGAGTCAGCGCCCTTTGGTTGTAATGAACAAACCTGGTCATCGTTTGTAATGTTTTGACCACGGACATGTTGGGAGGTAATAAGTTTAAAGAACTTACTTGTGTAATTCGACAACTGTAGCGTGTTCAGTTACCGCGAACGTTACAAAACGTTACATAACGATACATTCGGAACTCCTCGGCCATTCGCTGCGAATAATCTCGGACATATTTAGACGCTATTTTGAAACTACCGGTGTTGAAGTAAACAAATATATGATCGTGTAGGCATTGACTGATGTTTCGTTTTTAGTCTGTAAATTTTGAAACATCACTCATTGCCTTAACGATCGCATATTTGTGTATTAGATTAGATTATTCGCAGCGAATGGCCGAGGAGTTCCGAATGTATCGTTATGTAACGTTCTGTAACGTTCGCGATAACTGAACACGCTACTGATGAAACAAAACAAACATTATTAGTCTGTTTCCAATGGTTAAAAAAATGGGTTCAAAAAAAAATTATACTATACTTAGTTATAATGGTTTTATTTTGAACTATGGACCTTGTAGTTAAAAAAAAGTATCATCCTCAATTTTTCATGTCATTATTTCGGTGGCCATCTTGGATTTCAAAATGGCCGCCATCAAAACAATAAGTATACAATATTTTTGTAAAGATGCTCATAACTTTTTTATTAATGCTCAGATTTTGTTCATACTTGATCAAAATGACCACATGATTAAACCCTTAAATTTTAAATATCTAAAGGTGACTTTGATCTCATATGACCTTGATCTTCAAGGTCACATGTAAAAATTGTATTATTTTGATCGAATGTATTATGTATACATTCTTTTTTTTCTGAGTTTTATATTCTTTTGAACTAATGAATGGTTTATTTCAATGTTAAATCATTTTTAAACAGAAAAAGTATCCTCCTCAAACTTTCATGTTATTATTTTGGCGGCCATCTTGGATTTCAAAATGACCTCTATGAAAACAATGCATATACAATATTTATGTTATTTGTTCATTACTTTTTTATTTATGCTCATGCTGTATTCATACTTAGACACAAAACCTGCAATGATAAGCCCTTACTTTTGGAAGGTATATATGTGACTTGATCCTTTGTGACCTTGACCTTTCCCAAGGTCAAAGGTCAAAATATTGCTAAATTTGATCAAATATGAGGTGTATACATGATTTTTTGTGTCACTAAGGTTTTTTTGGAACTTATAATTGGTTTATTTCAATGTTTGATCATTTTAAATCAGGAAAAGTATTATCCTCAATTTTTCATGGTTTTATTTTTGGAGCTATTCTTGATTTCAAAATTGCCACCATAAAAACAAGACTACATGTATAATCATTAATGTAAATAAAAATCCTTATTGTCTAATTTATTTTTAGATTGTATTGATACTTGGACACAATGACCACAATACTTAGCCCTCAAGTTTGGGAGATAAAAATGTGACCTTGATCCTTTATTACCTTGACCTTCACCAAGGTCACAGGTGGATTTTTTTGCTCAATTTGATCAGAGGAATCTTGTAAACATGATTATTTTACAGTGTCGAGCATTCTTTTGAACTTAATAATTGTTTTATTTCAATGTTTTATCATTTGTGAAGAGGAAATATACTAATTTATCATACCCAATCACTCATTTTGGATTTAGATGCGGAAACCTTCGTAAGGCATTAAAGCGTTAACATATATTTAAGGATTGAAATAATAGAAAACTGACTTTCATCGAAAAATAAATGTCATTTTGATGATATCTAATTTGCATAAGTGATGAAGTGTAACTATTAAACATATTATTAAGTACATGTACATGAATAAAAACCTTAAATTTTTTGTATAGACACATAACGTTGAGCCATTATGACCTTGTCGATGGAGGTCTTATGTAAAAAATGTAAAGGGAATAGTTTGGTTGGTATAATCGGAATATTGCTTATTGGTTTTTTAATACAAAAGTTTATTCAGCCTTAAACATTTGAGTTTGCAACAGTGATGTGTGATTTGAACTGTCATGATCAGGAAAGGGATAAACTTATGTGATAGTTTCAAAGATCTATATATTAAAGATCGTTTTCATTGTATTGGTTTTACTCTAAACAGGCATTATTTGATTTACATTGGCTACCTGTAAAACAAAGAATTGAATTTAAAATATTGACATATATGTATAACTGCTCAGTTGGAAACGCTCCTGGGTATCTGATGGAACTCCTGTCCACTAAGTCTTTCACACGAACACTAAGGAACTCAGCATCGTCAGTAGGGTGCTATGTGGTTCCTCATAACAGTAGAAAAAACATTTAATGACAGAGGGTTTCAGATAGCAGGTCCACAGCTTTGGAACATCTACCTCTTGGGTTGAGACAATGTAATTCTATTGATGTTTTCAAAAAAAGACTAAAAACCAATTTATTTCAAAGATATTTTCAATAGTTTCTCATGTATACATTGTAACTATGTTTAAAATTAGTTGTAATTGTAAAACGCCATTGAATATGTTTTTTTAATGTAGAAATAGGCGTTTAAGAAAATAAAACAAGTTTAAGTTTAAGTTTTTAAGAAAAAATGAGTTATTATTCAATTGCAATTGCACGTCCACAATTGACGAAATAAACATATGTTTGATTGTCTATAGTACTGCAAAACCCCGGTAAACAGATGGACCCCCAGTGTCATAAACAATTGTGTCTAGGTTTTTTATCTTAATTATCTGTCACTTATGTCCAGATCTTAAGGAAACTGTATACAATGATAGCATACCATTTGAAAAGCCGAATTATTAAATAACCCTAACCCCACCTTGCTTCATTATTAGATTGTTGCCATTTTATTTTTTGCTATAGAATGTTTATACTATGAAATGATAATAATTTGCAATAACTTTGTCTGCTTCTTGCTTAATGTTTGATTATTGCCATTTATCTATCTTTCAATAAACAATTCATGTTATAATTTTTTCCTCTATGTTGCTTTAGTTGCTGTAAAAAACAAAAAAGAACATGCTGTATTCTTACATAAATGTTTTTCAATTTACCTTCACATGGTAAAACTGGCTTTAATGTGGTTTCCACTTTTAACCACTGTCTATACCATGATCATTTTGGTGAAATCATATAATAGATTTTAGTAATGATAAATTTCACATGTGATTTCATATAACCAAATACACCATCAGTTTGGGGTAAAAAATGGAATATTATTCTGACGTGAACCATATAAACGTTGCATCTAGAACAATTGCACTATACAAAACTGTTTAAAAAACTACTCTGGAATACCAATAATTCCTTAGCTGTGACAATATGACAATGACATGGCCTGTGGTATACATAATATTTTTAATGCGCCTAATAACTTTATGCAGAATTTTAGTGGCAGATATTGAACCTTTAAATTCTGATAAAATGAAAGGACCCAGATACATGTAAGTCATGTCTCGTATACATACATGTATAAATATTTTATAATATTTCCAACTTGAACTTCGTGTCACAGTTTGAATAATTAAACCACAGTAAGATTATTTCAAGTACATGCTTTCAATACATTTTAACATTTGTTTAAACATGGAATTTTCAGATTGTTATAAAAACGAACATTATGACACATAACTACAAAACAGGTTCAAGTAAAAACGAACCGGTTACACACATAAAATTTGTATTGCAATATAAACTTGTATAACCGGTAACCGTTACACCCCTACAAAATACCATAACTAATTGCATTCAATTTAAGTTAAAAATCTGCCAGTCCTATATTCCCTTAACAGCCGTCTGGCTGATAATATCTTGTAAAACAGAACAGATACTTTGTTATAGGGCTTGAGCAATACTCATCATCCAAGTAAATACCCACCTCTTTCACTTGAAAAAGATAAAACTAACAGAAATGGCACTGTGTACCAATCATAATTGTCCTTTACATGTAAATTAAGTTTGATAACATGGCTGCCATGTTTTAGTCAGTGAATGTTTTAGTAGATCAATTGAAAGACATATGTTTATTTCATTTTGGTTTTGTTAGAAAACGTTTTCAACCATAACTGACTGACAATCTATTTTAGACGAGGAAGTTCTATTTAAACATGATGGGGACATGCTGTTCCAAATTGTAGGTATTAGTATCTAAGTCATTTATGTTATGTATACAGCTGTTAGTGGAGCAGAGATGTGGCCTGACTGTGTTTGTTTATTCATAGAGGTGCGCGGTATTACCGGTAAACCGGTAACCGCGTTTTTTATCTCGCGGTACGGTACCGCGGAATTTTCGGAAATACCGGTTTTACAGTACCCGTGAACGAGTAGTTCCCGTGATTTAGGTTTTACACGTTAATATATATGTCAGCAGGGTTGGCAAAATCAACGGTGGTCCGAGTCGTACATTAAGTTATTTTTTAATTTAGACTTGTCCGTTGACAAGTGAAAAGTTCTGGTTTAGTTAGTTAAAAATAGTTTTACCACTGCATAACGCTGTGGAAGTCATACATAGACATGCAATCACATGCATAGTAGCAATCGCCTAGCAGAGTTGTCTTGTATTCTGCGAGAAAGAAACGTCGACTAATTTACGACAGTCGTTATTTACTGTTATTAGTTGATTGTAAAATTAAGTTAGTATATATATAAATAAAATATTTCGATTTAATTCTTGATTTCGCGATCGGTTTTAAAGGCAGTGGAACGCAATTTTTGTATGCATGGGTTTCCTTTTTAAAACGATTGTTTTATTTATTTTTATTTTACAAAATAATGCCGTATTTATACCCCGATTAATTTTAGTAAGCTTAAGCATAAAGTTATTTTCAACTTTGATTACGAAATATCATCAAATTTTCGATGAATTTGAGCAAATAATGTAAACAAAATCAAGGATGATTAAGTTGTTATAGTTATTACCCTTAAATTAACGTTTTTGTGTTTTTAAAAGTTAATAAATGATCTTCTTAAAAGTGTATTTTAATTATATTGTGGTATACCGTGGTATATACCGTGGTATTTAGTAAAAAACCACGGTATACCGTGGTATAAATTTCCTGGCGGTACCCAGCCCTATTTATTCATGACCTTGCATTCTAGTTTTGGCTTATGGTAAATCTGAATTGGTCGGACGCATTAGAGAATTTGTCTATTTATGACTGGAGACCTCTTGGCTCTTGCAGGAGATGAGATAGCCTTAAACCTGGGAAGAGAAGATCTCACATTAACACATTTTATGTTGTAGACAAGACCCTCGATTGCCACCACTCTTAACTCCATGTTAACTTCCATCAAATTTAAAATAACTTTGAATAAGTTTAGGTGCACAGACAGTTTAAGGCAACTTTTATACATATCTTCAGTGCAAAATACATGTATGTCAAGCATTTATTCATGTCACACACTTATAGTATTCTTGTAAATACATTTAAACATGCTTGCCATCTATGATAGCATTTATATAATTTAATCAAATACATGATGAAGGCCTATACAAAAATCCTTGATTGTTCTACATCATGTAACATGTATAAATATGTGAAGAAGGTTGTTGTGCAAAGCTAGAATTACATCAATTAGTTTTTCCATTGTATAAAGTACAATTCTTACTGTACAATGGGGTCAATGAATACAGAAAAATGGGGCAAAATGGAAAAATGACACAATTACAGTAACTGAAAAGTACTAGCATTTAAGACCTCATTTTGGGAAGTTGTAACTGAACGCAGTGGAAATTTTAGGCTGAAAAGAGCAAAAAATGCATTTTTGCCCCTTATGCTCTACCTCAGTGTTGTCATGGTAAATAGAATAAGGGTCCAAAAGAAATTGTTCTAAAGTTCACACACCTATTGAATACCTTTGCCAAGTTGCATTCAAAAAGTAATGAAAAAGAGCATCTTGAAATAGCTTTATTGCATTACCTAAATTGTAAAAATATGGACAAGTTTCACCCATGCCCCAAGCAGAAAAGGGTTAAATGACTATAATTTATGAAGTAATTTGTCTTAATTTGTTTTATTTCTAACCTTTTGCTCTGAGAATATTTAAACTAGTGTGTATAACTTAAAATTTTCAACAAGATGTAGGAAAAAAGGGAATTCACAAGATAAAATCAATGTTTTTTTAACTATGGCGGCCATTTTGAATTATAAAAATGGTGTAATATACCCACAATAGGTATATTATCATTGAAAATGTTCTAAACATTATTTAACTTTTATAATAATTCATTTGCATTCAAAATCATTAATACAAGCAACCGTTAAGTCGTCTTTTATGGATAAGTACAGTAAAAATTGGCGGCCATTTTGAAATTCAAAATGGCTGCCAAACCGGAAGTGTGAAAATTTGAGGATGATACTTTTTTTACTCAGCACATTTCACTCTTTGAAAAAAACATACTTTATAAAAGTATAGTATGATTTTTTTTTAATTCACCATTCGCCATATACTATATGTTATACCTGTAACGATACATTCGGAACTCATTGACGATTCGATGCGAATAATCTAATCTAATAAACAAATATACGATCTTTTAGGCAATGAGTGATGTTTCAAAAGTTGTGGACTAAAAACGAAACATCACTCATTGCTTAAACGATCGTATATTTGTTTACTTCAACACCGGTAGTTTCAAAATAGCGTCTAAATATGTCCGATATTATTCGCAGCGAATGGCCGAGGAGTTTCGAATGTACCGTCACGGAACCTTTTTGGAACGTTTAGGGTAATTGAACAGGCTACTGATGGAACAAAGCAGACATTGTGTTATACCTGCTGTGTTCATATCCATTGAAACAATTGTACGTGTAGCTTCCTGTAAGGCATATTGTCCATAGTTAGTCTAGCATTCCCTAAGGAAATACGGAGCTTAATGATCTCAAATAACATGACAAGTATTTTTATTTAAGCCAGTTCGTAGACAGACTTTTAACTAAACAAACCTTGAATCCAATCCGAGCAGAAACAAAACCTTTTAGCAAACTACGACGCTACAAGTGACATGTTTGCTCCTACTATATAATTAGTCTCCAGTGTGCTTATAAAACAGAAAAACGAGTATATCTTAAATGAAACATCTCCAGTTACTTAACCCTTTCAATGCTGGAGCCAAATATGAAAAACTTTGCCACCAACAAAGAATCAGGCCAGTCAACACAGCACGTGCTAGCTGACCAGTGCTCCATGTCCATTTTATATCCTGAAATACCTAAAATGAGAATGAATATTTCTATAAATTGAAGACGGACTAGTCCATTGTGGAAATTCAGCATTGAAAGGGTTAAAGCATCAACAATGGAAAGTATGGGGCCTATACCACGTGACATTTTTATGATCAGTGTAGGTAAAACATCCAAACAAAGGACCGTCAAGTTGTCAAGATTTTCATCGACTTGCACAGACCTTCTCCCAGATTTTCCATTATTACTAAACAGGATAGCCTCCATCTCCAACTCCTACAGGAAAGACCAATGTTAAGTATTTTTTTCTCCCTGATAAGTTATCCAGTTCTTGGTTTTTAGACCACTTTTTCTAAATGGCTTCTCAAGTTGTGTGTTCTTCACTGAAAACAGTTAGTTAAACATCTTCTTGATGATATAGACAGCTTCTTTTCCCGTTCTCATTTCTTTACTTTTGTTTCTAAATGTCTCTTTTTCTAAATATAGTAGTGTGATTTACAGCTTGTATTTTGCCAAGTTGTATTCTTCCAGAGAAAAGCTAGCATGATCTGCCGCTTTGGTGATTTTTCATATAGTCCAAGAAAGCTATATGACGGGCGAATACCTAGCTGTCTTCTGCATGCTTGCTAACTGTTTAAAAAGCTGTTCGACAAGAGTGGTTGATATGTCACATAAGTGGCCAAACAAACATTGGCAGTACAAATAGACCAATGACTCTTTTCCCTAAAACTCTTTCGATAAAAAAAATCCTAAGTCAAATGCAAGGAACATTAATATTGTGGTAATATTTTGGCCTTTCAACTTTAAATATTATTGAATTATATAGATCATTATATACTTTTTGAATATCAAATCATGTTTACATTTAGTATTATTCGGACTAAAAACTTAAAAATTAATGAAATTGATTATCGATAATTTTTTGCGTGAGAATTTTTTGAAAAAGGTGCACATGTAGGTAAATTCATGCCTACATGTAAAACTTTCCTGGGAAATCTATTCAACAAAAGCTCTTTTAAACTGTTGCTGGATTCATTCATTGTTTTTCATGTTGATTGCACTTCAGGTTATATGTTTTTAGTATATCTTCTTGTATCCCATAGAAATGATTTGTCACTAAAATGACAAATTCTTGTTTGATACCATTTTCTCTCTAATGAGAACCGTTTAAAGTATCTCACATTTGAATGTCTCGCAATGTAAGTGTAACACTCTAGAGATTCAATTGTTTTGTTTTGTTTCGTTCAAAATACTGAAATACAATCTTCAAAAAGTCTTATGAGAGTCGCCACTCCTTATTGAGAGACTGTCAAAAAATCAGCTCATCAGAAAAACAAATGCTGCATACGAAACTGTTTATTCATCTCGAAGAATTTATGACTTTATAAAACCAATGGCAAAACTTCAGTATTTTACAGTTGTGAGTTTTCTATTAAGTGTTGAAGAGGACTAAAGAGATATCAATATTTTTTGACAAATGACATTTTTCAGAAAAAATATGCTTACTAGGGCTGCAACGATTCGATTCAAATAATCGAAAATCGACTGGGAGGCGCCGATTCAATTTCGATTTTCGATTCCATACCGGGCTGTAAACTTGTTTGTAAAAGTTATAAGGATCTAAGACTTTATTAATTAGTTACAATAATTAACTAGTGATAATTAAATCAGTATGAAATTACTGTTAACAAATAAGTAACAATTTTATTCCCTCCAACATTTCATGAATCCAAAAATGAAAAACAACACTAAATATAAATTACTATTTGTAATTGTATGTAGCACTTGGGCAACCCATTTTTACAATCATACATCATAATACAATATAAAATCATGTAGAATAATATCAAAGAATATTGTGAAACTCTTTCTATAGAGAACCAGGAAGTCGTATGAAAAATTAGCGTTCTTGACTTGTCGGTTGCCCAAAGCCGAATGAATTTAATCCTATTACACGCACGAAACCTCGTGTGTTCTAGCGCCACCTTTTGGATATCATTAAGTATACAAGGGAAATAATTTATCTGCTAATTCGTTACACTTAAACTAGCAACTGAAACGCATTTTCAAAATTATTTTGGATATATTGTTGTTATATATCAAATGAAAGGTCTTGTTGAGAGAAACACAGAAATGAAATAATTTTTAAAATCCGTCGACTGAAACAAAAGTTATGGCCCTTTGAAATTTTGAATTTTTTCCTTTTTTCTGCCGAAATTTATCTGTTAATGTCGCCATGGCAACAGTGATAATTTTATCATAGAATGTCAATGTATAGGTAGCTTATCATTAGATATTGATGTCAAAAGACTTAAACTAGATATATAATGACATTTCATACATACAAAGTGAAATTACAACCTCTAAAAATGCAGTAATAAGATGGTTATATTGAAAAACAATCATGCTGTATAACAAAACAAAAAAACTCAAATTAACACAAATGTAAGTAACAGTTGTATAAAGAACACATAACAACTTCAGAATATTTTTTGTATGTATTGTACTCACATCCAAACTGAATACAAATAGTTTAGGTTACAAACATATATTTTAACTACTTTTCACAATAACATCGCCTGCGTGCATTTCGGTGGATAGTTTTGCTGTGTACACAGCATCATCATCTTCATAAACTATGTTGAACCAGTCCGGGAAACCAGGTACCTGAAAAATACATAGATGGAATATAGGTATTGCCTTTAAATTGTAATTATTATCTCTAAAATACTGTGAACATATTGTAATATAACTATGTGATGAATTATACTGAAGAACAGAAGAGTGCTTATTCAATCATGATAACATAAATATGAACTTTTTATTGTATTGCTAATAATGATGTTAGTGATAGAGATTATAGACATTTATTAATTCAAAAGTTAAACATACATATTATATTCTTTAATAAAGGTTTTAACATTAGTTCACTTTGTTCAGTCTGTTGAACCAATAACATTGACAACAGAAATAAAAAAGATGGATTCAATTTAATCCATGGAAATCACTAGTACCTGTGATATCACTTTTCCAGTGTACCATTTAAATGTCTCTGAATTATCATCATCTTTAAACTTGTGTTGTATTGTTTTGGAAACAAGCCAATGGGGTTGATCAAGCGGTGCAGAGTTGAGTGACATATTTACTAATTGGTTAACATTTTGCTTAAGTTCATTTGATGAAAGATTCTGTCTTTTTCCATTTACAATTTTACTGAAGGAGTAAATGTTACTATTTGGTCCTATTTGTTTAAAAACATTCTTCCTAAATCTTAATTGTACTTTCAAGGCTTCAACTTTTTCTTTCTCTGTCTGTATCTTACCCAGCTCTTCTTCAACCTGATCTGCGTTCTGCCACAACCCATAGTAACTCATGTCTATAGTCTCTTGCTCTAACTTCAAAATTCTTCTTTTTTCTTGTTCTTCTTTCTTTCTGAAGTCTTCTTCTTGTTTTTCAATTCTTTTTCTCATGATTTCATCTGATCTTTTCTTGAACCTTTCTCTTTCTCTTTTTACTTCTGCTCTACTGTTTTTGATGATTTCTTCTTTATTAGGTTGCTCATTAAGCCATTCACTAGTTTTATTCAAACTAAAAGATATTTGGGCCTCAAGAGCCATAGTGGAAATGTTAGGCTTTGTTTTTAGTATATGATCAACATAACTAAAAACACGTTCAGGGAATTTATTATGTTTGTCTACACTTTTGGTCTGTGAAGAGTCAATGTGTTCATGTATGCCGCCTGGAAGATGATCCTTGTATTGATGCTTAATCAATATACCTATGGCTGGAAGCACAATAGCTAAAATTATTTTTACTTGGTCATCATGGACTGATGGAGAAACTAATTTATGGTAAATGATATCTTTTTTAATAGACACATCTTGAAATAATATTAGATCCCCTTTCATAAAACATTCGAGATCATCCACTGACTCATTTAAAAATACAAGTAATCTAGCATAATGATGGTTCATGTCAGATATTGAAATGTCCTTATTTTCCATAACTCTCCACAAGGGGGTTGTTATAAGTTTTGATATGAGACCAAGTGCTTTACATCCACTTATAAAAAAATCTGTTTTTAGATCAAACAAAACACTTTCTAATAGTCCATTTAATGCACTACACTTAGTAAGATACTCAATCATAGTGTCTTTTAAAAAATAGACATGGCCGGCATTAGAAAATAATATATTGAACCTGTTACCCCTTAAAGGTTCCAATGGTAAGGATAACAGATTATTTTCTTTAAAAAAATTGGAAATATATATTTTATAACCATGATGGCATCCACTTTTTTGATCTCCCCGTCTAGCGAAAGCTTTACATGCAGTCATGATACATCGAACTGTTCCTGACTGGCCTGATTTTTTGAAAAATTTATTATTTATTGGAACATTGTCATCAAAAAAGGTTTGCTCTATATCAAAAAGAGATTTTTGAGATATGTCTGCCATATGGACCAGGGTATGGAGACCACAAAAAAAATTATTCATGCGGGTCAGAGCCTGCTGACTGTCAAGGTTTAGTTCATTATAATTTTCATATACTTTTGGTAATATTTCTTCTCTATATTGCTTTAATAGCACATTAAATTTCATCTCCGTTCCAGCACGGTCACTCATTGTGTTCCTGATGTTTGTCAAAATGTTAACACCAGCCTCACTATTATCAGGAATTGAATTGTCAATATCGGACAAAATGTCTTTGAAGGTATCGAGTGTATCGGCTGAAGACTTGGTTGCCATTTCTCTAAGGCCAAGTAGCATATAATTACCTTCATTGTCTCTGTTGGCAAAGGCACCCCATTTCTGTCCATATTTTGAAGTTTCATCAGTATATAGAGTAGTGTTACATTTATCTGACATGTCAGCTATATGTCGCCTAGCAATAATAGAACGTTCTAATGACCAATTACTTATGGTTCTAGGGTGGGGCAATTTGTTAGGTTTTACATTTACTAGTTTACAAACTGATTTTATTACATTTGGGATATTTTCACAAGAAACTTGATAATTCAAAAGTTCATATACACAGTTATGTAAGTTGGTTTTGTATGACTTAGTTTCTTCATCAAAAAAAATCCCCTCTTGTACACTTTTATACTTATCAATATTATTAACCAGATCATCAATATTAAGTTTCAAACTCTTAATCTCACTGTCTTTTTTCTTAATTTGCTCCCGTAGGTATTTCAATTCATCATGTTCACTAATTGGACTTTCATTTTCAATATTTTCCAGCCTTGAAGCCTTTTCTCTATAATAAGTTTCTCTACCTGCTGTTCTTTTCAATGATTTTTTTGAATGTTCAATTTTTTCTAGACTTTTATCAAGACTTTCATTCAGTTCATTATTTTCCTCAAAACTTTTCTCTAATTCTTCATTTAATTCCTTGTTTTTCTCTTCAACATACTTTAATTCATCAGCCAGACTTTCAGCAACATTTTTATAGACATCATTTTGTAGATCAAAGTTATCAAACTTATGAAAAGGCAAGCTTCTATTTAATTTACTTGAATTTTCAACCCTATAAGATTTGGGATCCGGATATCTGTATGACGTATCTAAAAATTCTTCAAGTTTTAGCTTTCCACATGGTGTAGATTGACTTTTATTCAATTTTTTGTATTTATTAAACAATGAAGCAACCTGTGACTGCAAGGTTTTATAAGATGTTGATGAGAGCTTTTTCTGTTCTAGGTGTTTACATGTTGACTCTACAGAATCTTTCTTGATCATGTCAATAATATCTCTTATTTTTAGTTTCTCCATTATTTACTGGAAAAAAGAATACAATAAATGCAATACTTACAAGTTGAAATGAGGATTGAGAACATCAACTGCTGTCATGCTTGGATTGAGTCTTATAACACATTATCAACCTGGTCGAGAAAGAACTGACAACCACTAACTGTAAAATTAAAATAACACATTAACAATGAAAACAATAACAACAAAAAATATGTGCTAGAATACATACAAAATTTGAACAAAGAAAATGCTTCATTTTGCTGGTATGCACAAATAATCAAAGATAGTTTATGTCATCAAATCTAAAATTCTCTTGGTTTAAGATTATCAAATGAAAGAATGTTAGAGTAAGGGTCATTTGATCCACAATTCTACAGTTTAGAGTAATTAAATAAATAAATTTTATCATGTTTACTTATGCATACCATTAAAATGTTGTTGAAACAAGTATTAACTATGGATCTTACACATGATCCTAGTGAGCAACATGCAACCTTTGGTGTTTAAGTAAAATATACATGCAGGCCTGTAGGAACAGTTTGTGCCCACTTAAAAGGGCCCAAATTCCCATAAATATTCAACAAATGATATTGTAACTACATCTGTGTAAGAATATCATCATTTACTAACTGTTACAGGCTAAAAATTATGACTCACCCCAAAGAAGTTTAAAAAAAAAACTCTACTGGTAACTGAATCCTACAGTACTGAAACCCAAACAAACAAGACCAACAATGAAACATCACTCTAACAGGTGACATGTGTGTATTTTATTCATAAATCAATCCATAATTGTTGAAATAATTTATAGAATCGAAATTTCGTTTAACTTATAAAAGATCTAAAAAAAAACACAATAAAATAGCGAGATATCTTGAAAAATGAGCAAGAAATCGTATTTGTTTACATTTAGTGGACGTAATTTCGGATAATTCGGATAAACTTCCGGTTCAATCGTAAACATACATAAGTTCAAAATCTATGTCAAAATTGTTGAGCGCTGCAGAGCGCACCAATGTGAATGGATTAATGTTGTAGAAAAATGCTTTATCACAGTAAAACAAGTAAAAACAGACTCACGGACCCAACCGCCACTCGTAAAATGCAAATTTTCCTCACCTTTCTTCTTATTTGCGATTACAATATTATTATTTTGTTATTGGTAATTTACGCTTTGGTACCGTAAAATGCGCAATGAAATCGTCTGCTTGATTGGCTTAGTCATCGCCTTCTATTAATACGTCATCGATCACATGATAGCGTTCTTGTCAACCATGTGATCGTAAAAAATGGCGGACAAACTGCATGTTCGCGGAATGAGGTCAGTGAAACAAATAGCGATTGCTAAGCCAAAAATGCAGATATTTATTCCAAATTTTCAGAGAAGTAAGATAATTAATTTTGCTTCAAATATGAATAAAAATACAACGTTCAACTTACCTTGAAATAAGAATAAATTGCCGATGTTTCATCTTTGTAAACACATTGAACCAGAAGGCGCGTTTAAAAATCCGTAACCCGTTTCGGTCGCTACACGCAGAAAAATTCATTTTTATCGATATAGGTTAGTTTCAAGCTCAAATTAATACATTACTGTACATTAGGAATAAATTATACTATTGAAAATCGAACCAAAAAATCGAATAGAAAGAAATGTAAAAATCGCTTCGGATCGAATCGAATAAACTTTCCAGTTAATTGTTGCAGCAATTGGTCATAGGATCGTAGGATCTTCGTTTACCATCTCACTATCGTTCTTTTCACCAATTTACCAGGACCCCGTATTATCAAGCGTCTTACGACCGATTTAAGTCGTAAATCCTTCTGTGCTGTATTGCTAAATTATCGTAAGATTTTTGATAATTTGCTGTCTAGGTTTCAAAAACACGAAGAATGGTGGTATGTTTGGCCATTAAAGGGACAGAAATCGAAAACATACATGTAGTTCAAACACGATACCGTTCGAGTTCTGTATAATATTCAAACGCTTTACTTACAATGTTTCAGTACCGTCAAAAAGGAAATTGTTCCAAACTTTCTCACAATTAGACTTTGAATTAAATTAATGTGATTTCACTGATGGATTTCTGGTATTTATTAAGAGTTAATGGCCTCATTGTCAGTGATTATACAGGTCATTGTACAGTAAATGGATCCTTACTTCTCTGGGAAAAAGTCTTATTTTACAATATTGAATTGTTTTGTCAATAATTACAATAATTATTTAGCATTCGGAACTCCTCGGCGACTTTTTACGCAAATATACCTCGGACATTATAAGGAAGTAAAATAGTTCTAACATGGAGTTTGTAGTAAATTTAAATATCTCAGAACGAGGATTCTGTTGAAATAAAGTCAGAACTACATTGAAACACGACCTTTTGGACCTAGAACTTCTAATAAGATATTGTTGATAAAGCGTTTAACAATGTAAATCTGAGTTTTAAAGAGTTTAAACAAAACTGACAGTTGGTCGTATTTCAATATATATAATATGTAGATAATCCTTGGCCATTTGCTGTGGGAAATACCTCTTTAAGTTGTATTGTGGCTAATTAGAAGAAAACTAGTTTGATAATGTAAAGCACGATAATACATAAACAATAATAGCACTACTTGCCAGCAAGTTATTGGCCAGACCTCATAACTTGGATGTATTCCTACTACATCTGATATCTGAGGTATATCTTCGTAGATGATCACCGAGGTAGTTCCGAATAATTATTTAGAAACCGATGTCCGACCAGCTCAGAAGCAATACCAGATAAGTGTGTATAACAAATACCGACATTACTCTCATTGAAACATACACGTATTTAAATAAATTGGCTGTTTGATCAATTATTTTCTACGAAAGCCGAATGGTGTAACATAAAATAAAAAATGAAATTATAGTATGTCGTTATTACAAGATAACTAACTCGTAATAACGAGGTAATTAACTCGTAATAACGAGATAACTAATTCGTAATAACGAGATAACTAACTCGTTGGCAAAAGCAACAATAGCAACACCTAATTAAAGTATTACATTATTAACACAAAGAAACAAGAACAACAACAAAAACTCAAAACAATAGCATAAATAATTAAAAACACAGCAGCAACAACACCAACTGATAACGTGTAGGAGCAGTAGTCCAGTGGTAGGACGCGCGCTTAGGGATCGAGAGGTCCTGGGTTCGAATCCCACTAGGGGCACTGCTAGTTTCCTTGAGCAAGAAATTTACCTGCGATTGCTTCACTCCACCCAGGTGTAAATGGGTACCTGCGAGGGTGGTATAATTCCGTTGCGCCAATTTGTCGGCTGCACTAATAAGCGGAGTAGAAGACTCCCCAGGGAGATTGATAGATAGATACCAGTAGCCCAATGACCAGGGGTAATTGTTGTAAAGTGAACGTGCGTAAGCATGAAACTTAGACTATAAAATGACATTACTTTTATAACAAAAGCAGCAACATTTGAATACAACATAAATGACAACTAGACAATACAGCATTAAAACTAAAAATAAAACAGATCCGTCAACTATATAGATCAGCTACAACATTTGTTGCTGTTACTTTGAGCTATAAATATAATTGTATTAGTTGGTGTTGCTATTGTTTACAGTCTCTGTTGTTGTTTTCAGTTGTTGTTGCTGTTACTTTAAGTTGTTAATGTAATTGTTTTAGTAGTTGATGTTATTGGTTTGAGGTTCCGTTGTTGTTGTTTTAGTTGTTTGCAATATGTAGATTTGAGTTGTTTATTTAATTGTTTAAAACGTTTTTGCTATTGTTTTGAGTTGTTTTTGTTGTAGTTTTTAGTTGTTGTCAATGTTGATTAAGTTGTTGCAATTGTTTTGTGTAAATGATTTTGTTGTTTTGAGTTGTTGTTGTTGTTTTGAGTTGATGCAGTTGTATTGAGTTGATGGTTTGTTAATGTCGATGTTGCTTTTCGGTGTTGTTGCTGTTGTTTTGAGTTAATGATGGTATTGTCTTGAATTGAAGTTGTTGTTTTGAGCTGATGATGTTTTTCTGTGTTGTAGTTGCTGTTGTTTAGAGTTAATAAAGGCACTGTTGCCATTGTTTTGAGTTTTTGCTGCTGTTTTTAAGTTGTGGATGTTGTTGTTCCGATTTTGATATTGTTTTAGGTTGTTGCTGTTATTCTTTTAGTTGTTAATGCTGTTGCTTAGTGTTTTAAAGTAACTGTTTTAGTTGTTTCTGTTGTTGTTGTTTACAATGTTGTTGCAGTCGTTTTTAGTTGTTTCTAAATTCTTAATAGTATTATACTGTTGATGAAGTTTAGTTGCTGCTGCCAATGTCTTTTGTTGTTAATGTTGTTTTTGAGAACATGGTGCTTTTGCAAACGAGTTAATTATGTCGTTATGACGAGTTAGTTATCTCGTAATTACGAGATAATTATCTCATTATAACGAGTTGATTATCTCGTTATTACGAGTTTAATTATCTCGTAATTACGAGATAACTATCTCGTTATTACAACTTAATTATCTCGTTATAACTAGTTAGTTATCGAGATAACGAGATAATTATCTCGATAACTTGACTCGTTATAACTAGATAATTATCTCGTAATTACGACTTAATTATTATCTCGTAATTACGAGTTAATTATCTCGTTATAACGACATAGAACAATTTTATTTTTTATTTTTATGTGACACTATTCGGCTTTCGTAATTTTCAATAGGTGAAATTGCATAGATAAATTATTGAGAATAGTTAAAAAGGTATCTGAAGACTTTTTTTGTACATTTTGAGAATAATTTGTTGTATTGTATATGCAGGTGACAAATTGAGTCAAACACAACAATTTATGACTGCGTACAACTCAAAATCATCTGTTGACGTCATTCGTTGTTTCGAAGCTATGAATCTAAAATCTCTGCTATGCAATAACCACCCATAACAATTTCATTAACCTTTCAGGAAATGATGTCAAGACGTCACGCTTAAATTGTGTAATTGATATTGGCGCATAATTTGTATCAAAATTGAATGCGTAATAACATGTTTAATGTTTTCAAAATAGGTGAAAATATAGCCTGCTTCAAGTGACTAAACTGTGTTTTTATGGATATCATTTATTCTTTCTACATATTAATAATCTGTTCGCAAAAATGATTGTGGAAATTCAAATGAATTTTTTTACTCTTATTTGAGTTTTAATGTGATTTGACAAAAGGGTAAATATTTTAGAAGGGAATTCCACGTATTAACCAATAACCTCTCGTACTGTACAATACACAATGCATATATATATATGGGAACAAAGATGAATACAGTAAGGTTTGTATGTGTCTACTAGGCGTTATTTTATCTAAATGATATGTTTGATTTTACGCATTTTTTTTGCTACAATCAATAAGGAGGTTGACCAATCAATCGTTCATTGCATGCTCTAGAACTGGAATACAATCCTTCGTAAGCATTTCCAACTTTTTTACAAAAAAGAAACGGTGACTGAGTGCTCGAACGGATGACTCAGCACTCAAGAAATATTTCTGTTACATGTGTATATGAAATGATAACAATTATTAGTTCTCAAGAAGCTTTTCTTCGTGGAGAGCAGCTTAGTCATATTATTTGTGCCTTGTTTAAAAATCGCCATGGTTACCGCTATACTGCTAATTGAGCACAGACTTTATATTGTGCCGTTTATTTAATCATTTTTAGATTGTACATGGTATCCGCTTGTAAGTATAATGGAATAATTCTAGCGTTCTTAGTAATGTTCATCATCTTTCTATTCCATTGCTAACCAATGAACAAATACACACGTTATTTTGTTTTGTAACCCTCTGTGACATACCGTGTTACTTTACAAGACAAATTTTCATAAGCACTGGACATAAGATCCTGCATAATAATGTTTTTACTATATCGAATGAAAGTCTACTGGACCGAAATAAATTCTGACTGATCTTTTTATTATATATAAATATATGTTTATTAGATATCGGCTAAGTTTAACCTTTGGACATTTCCATCGAGATATTTTATGGCAAAGACAAAAATACAAATTTTATAAATATTCTGTCCATTTTCCTGACTAAGCATAATATAACCTAAAATCAAAAATACATTGTTTTATATAAAATGATTATATATATAATTATATATAGAATTGTATTATACTAAGCAAATATATTTATGGAGCTGGAATATAACCATATATATAATGTGTAAGAAACATGTATATTTATTCAACAAATCATACCACAGTGTAAAGTAATAAGAGAACATCCTATCTGAATGTTCATAAAATTAAAAAAGTTGTAAACAACATCACAGTAAACGTAGGAAGTCACCCACTCATAAAATATTCTTGGTTCTGCCTAGGTGGGTGGGGTAATGCAAAAAACTAACACTCAGCGCTAGCGCAAAGTTCTTTACAAAATCAAAGGTTATAGTGAGTATGAGCACCTCTAGTAATAATTACTTCCCCATATCGACGTAAGAAGGTCTGATAAAATTCGGTTTCGTATAAATGTCATTTTTCTTGTCTTTTTATCTAAATTTGTTGATCTGGTCGTCATTTTTGGTGTGTTAAGAACCATATAGGGTACGCGATTCCCCACACTGAATAGCGTTAGTATTGACGATTTCAAGAGATCGTTTTTAATCCGATAAAATAAATGGTCCGAACTGAGATTCGTACCCACGACCTCTCGAGTCGTAAGCGGATACTCTACCACGTCGCCATAAACGACACCGAAAATGTCTCAAATATGGAATCCATGTAACAAATATTCAATATAAAGGGAGATAATCCTACAGAAGGGGTTACTTATGTCAACAATAGTCTATTGTGTGATAATGACCCCTTCTTTAAGTTTTTCCCGTCAATAATACATTATGTAAGGACATGATCTTCAAATTACGATATTTAACACTAATCTCTTTTGGTGAAGGGAGATAATTTAGTTCGTAGTTTTGTAAATACGAGTTAAATCCCATTGATTTCAATACTGGATTAATTACTTCTATTTTTTATTTTTATTATTATTATATTTATAAGGAGAATTAATACACATACATTCTAAAAACATTTAGCATTACATTATTCAATAGTTAAAATACATATACTATTACAATTTCACTTCTCTAAAACATTGTTTCTAATATTTTGTGAATTATGTATACTCTTGGATGCTTGCATGACACCCTAAGTTTAAACTTACTTATATGTTTCTTGTAGAATTTCTTCTTAAAAATGTAAGAATGTTTGAAAAGAGGAGTTGAGATGAATGTTTTAGAATTCATTAAAAGAAAAGAAAGAACTGATAGTTGTTGTTGTTTTTGAAAGTTCAGAAAGATGAGAGAAAATGATTTGTTGCATTAACATTATATTTTACTGGAGAGAAGTATGCTTTTCCCACTTTAGTGCATTTTGATTTGGATTGTGAATTCGATATATTGGCATATCGTGTCCTCCAGAATCTTAACCCTAAGTTTGGACCACTCAACCCATAGACAACTCATTCCGTATTATATAAGTTAATTGAGTTAGAATAGTAATTTTCTTGCGTACGGACGATATTTGTAAATAAAATACAACGTAATTACATTACAGGAAAGTGTCATACCATATATGTGTAAAAACAGAAGCTATTAAAAATAATGACTTTTAAAACAAGTCATTATCTTCACATATTGTCCGTTTTTTCTCAACTGTTAATGTTTGAATAATTTCACGGTGACGGAATGCATTGTTTTTGTACTGGCGGCATAATTGTTAATAAAAATATGTTGACTAAAGCATATCATACGGCTTCAGCAGCTTTTCTCCATCATATGTAATACACATTTTCGGAAACTCATTGATGTATTACGACAAACGCATTCACCGTGTAATTATTCATGCTTTGTCAGTTGAGGAAAAACGAACATTACTTATACAGAACGTTACTTCAACTGCAATCTGATTAAAACCCGATCTACAATTTTACCGCTCGCATACTCGCTAATGTAGATCTGGCCTTTTCCAAACGAAGGTCACGTTCAGGTGACCTTTTCTCATCATAATATTCATGACGAAGTTGTTATGATACGTAACTTGTTTACATCGTCTACGTCACGAAATTTGAAATGAGCCGCCCAATCGCAGCCTGTGAATATTACCGCGGTTAAATTAGCAAGCAAAACTTGGTCTAAAAATAGAAATTACGAAATCAAAATGTGATTAATAGCGCTTTCGTCTAGATGAAAGCTACGCATTGATTGGTCGACACAAAGTTCATCTCGACGTGACCTCGAAGGGAAAAAGTACAGATCCAGTACGACCGTGGTCTATTGGATATGTGTTTACGCAGATTGCTTCAACTGTGTATTGTTTTTACTAGAACTTAACAAAGTAATTGTTTTTTATAATTTTGTTGAGAACCTTAAAGGCTTATTGCTAATGTGTTATTGAACCGACTTTTGAAGCACTCCTTCGTTGTATTTATCTTCAATGTTTTCATAAATTAAAGAATGATGACTATATCGTCTCATCCACAGGGAATTGTCAAGTTACCTCCCTTTGATTTTTCAAACTTACCTTTCATATACTTATATACAAGGGGTACAACTGCATTTACTTGACCACTTCTTCTAGATTTATCATTTTGTGACTCACAAAAAATACTGATACCCTGGCGGCACTTTAACGGAACGATTAAATCGATTAAACATAACTCTTCGAGCTGTGAATATTAAATGTTTCATAGCGCATACTATTAATACGATTAAGTTATCAAAAACATAAAAAACAGCACAAAAATCTCAACTCGGACAAGTTGATGAAGTGGTCAAGTAAATGCAGTTGTACCCCTTGTATATAAGTATATGAAAGGTATGTTTGAAAAATCAAAGGGAGGTAACTTGACAATTCCCTGGGGTCTCATCCCTACGTAAGAATCAGTATACATGTAGCTTTACTGCAGTGCTTTCAGCGCTTTGATTATGTTAACGAGATTATGTACTATGTGCTCTTTAATGAATTATCTGTTCTGTTTCTAAGGCCACAACAAATTGATCATATGTTCTATGGATTCGCTCGCACCTTAATTTTGACGGGTTTTTAAAAAAAAATAAAAATTTTATTTCCTCGCTCGCTCATAAAAATTTGGTCAAACTGCTATATAAAGCAAGTGAATAAAGACTTTTTAAAAAAAATTTCTTCGCTCGCTCGCCCCATTTTTTTCCAGAAAAATCCGTAGAACATATGATCAACTTGTTGTGGCCTAAGACGTTTCTATTAATCACCTATTTCTTTTTTAACATTCTGAGATGGTTTTGGTATCCTTGTAATAGAGTTATACACAATTTGGATAGTAATAAGTGCTTGCATCTTCTCATCAGTAAATGCTTATCCTAACACACAAGTAAAGTCTATTTTAGCTAACATGACCCACAAGGGTTTAGTTAGAAAACACACCAAATTGTAATATAATAGGTCCATTGATTTTATCATCTTTAACAAACATCAAATATTTACTTAAGTTATTCATTGGTCACTTGACCAGTTCGGGCACAATCACGTTCAAGAGTTTTCCAATTTTAGATAAGTTGAAACACGTATGCTTGGATTCGCGTGGCGTGGGTGCAAGCACTATATAAGTGAGCTGCATCATTATTCCGGGAGAGAGTGGGGTTGAAGCCCATACTGAGTGGTCCACGACAGTTAGTGGCCCTCAGTAGTTAGTCGCTGCTCGATGAGTATGAGCAAGTACATGTAACAATAAAGTTTATGTAACCGAGCTGTTGTTGAGTTCTGTTGAGAAGTTATACGACACAAATATTGAAAAAAATTTTTTTTACAAAATGTAGTAACGTATCAGTGTGTTGTTGGAATCATAATTACAATAAATACATACAAAATCAGGAAAAGGGGTTCCAAGCGAATCCTTTGTTAAATAATGCCTTTAAGGTCTTCAGCGGATTACGTGTATATACGAGGTCACGTCAGATGAAAAACAAAAATAGAAAGGAGGCTTAAATCTTTTTGAAAGACAACCCTGCGTTCAGTTACCGCGAACGTTACAAAACGTTCCGTAACGATACATTCGGAACTCCTCGGCCATTCGCTGCGAATAATCTCGGACATATTTAGACGCTATTTTGAAACTACCGGCGTTAAAGTAAACAAATATATGATCGTTTAGGCATTGAGTGATGTTTCGTTTTTAGTCCGTAAATTTTGAAGCATCACTCATTGCCTTAACGATCTCATATTTGTGTATTAGATTAGGTTATTCGCAGCGAATGGCCGAGGAGTTCCGAATGTATCGTTAAGTAACGTTTTGTGTAATTGAACACGCTACAGAACTAATTTCAACGTAATAGTACAATTGTTAAAAACAACTTAAAATCTGGATTAATCTTTTGATAGGTTTCAGCCTTCTTAATCACTTTGTCCAAAATAAAGTGTTTTTATTAATCTTCATAGTCGAAGAGTTAATCTTTGTTTCTGACCTAGGTATGCCTTCTATATGGATAAGTAATTAAACTTTTATAAAGCAATTTACAAATATCACATTCTTAATGCTGTTTAATCATTTAAAGATTATGACAATAGGCAAAGAAACTAAACAATAATCCGTATTTAAGCTATAAGGTCATTGGTGACATTTCTGAACTGAAATTAAAGCAACTAAAAATACGGTGTAAAGTTTCACCCAAAAGTAGCTCACTATAAAACGTATGCAAAAGTCAAATGATAGTGGAAATATATTCTGACTATTGCTTAAGTTGACCGAAAAGTAATTACCGTTTATTGAAATCGAAATAATATATGTTTGCCCATGAATAAATGTGGTCTTTGCTTAAAGCATTGTATAGTATTATAATAAAGGCATATGTTTTGCTGTTTTTGCTCAACAAAGATATATGTGTGTTTTAAAAAGAGCGTTTATAACAAATCTGATTTAAACCTGCCCAGTGTTCAGTAACTACTGCTAGCTAACGTTACGCATACGGGAGAACTCAACCCGAAGACAACTCAACCCGTGCAATACTCAACTCAAAGTTGAGACAACTCAATCCGTTAGTAGGAGATTGAGTTGTCTAGGGTTGAGTTGTCTAATGGTTAAGTTGTGCCGACACTTCAGTTACGGAACGTTTTGGAACTTTCAAGGTAACTGAACACGTTGCTGATTTAATTCTCAACTCGCCTACTCGCTAATTAAAGATCTGGATATTTCGTTCTGAAGTCCATGTTCAGGAGTCCATCTCTCATTATGATATTCATGACGCAATCATTACGTTTAGTAACTAGTTTACATCATTTACGTGACGTCACGCAATTTAAAAAGAGCCGTCCAATCACAGCCTGTGAATAACACCACCGTCAAATTAGCTCGCAAACCTCGATCTAAAAGTAGAAATAACGTAATCAAGATGCTAGTAATAGTGTTTCGTCCAAATGAAATGATTTGTCGACACAAAGGTCATCTCGACGTAGCCCTCGAAGCGACCATAAGCGATCCAATACGACAGCAGTCTATAGGATATTTGTTTACGAAATCAGAGCCATAGGTGGATCTAGCGGGGGGGGGGGGGGGTCCGGACCCCCTAGAATTTCCAAAATGTACCTGTCCATAAGTGTATTTCGTGACTTAAGTTAATTTAAGTAGCACGAAACAGTTTTTCTCGGTGCTTCAGATACAATTAATGGTTATGTTGTCTTTATTAGCAATATGTTGCATTATTCTGCAGACAGTGTATAATGTGCTTGTGGTTCGAAAGTTTGGATCCCCCAAGAAAAAGTTCTTAATACGAAGGTATTAACGATTAAGTACGGGCTCTTCATGCTAAATTGAATTCTTAGATTAGCCATGAATACAAGTTAACATTGCTTATATAATCTAAGTGCTGATAGCACTGGACATGATGGCATATTGCTAGGAATCAATTCTATTAAAATTCTTTTTATGAGGGTCCGAAATATGCTTTTTGTCGTAGCGTAAGATCTAAATAAGCATTTGTAAGTTTTTAAATACTGCTACTAGCTTGGCCGCTTTATATTTTTTTTAATAGTTTAGTAACTTCTAACATACATCGTCGGTTATCCCACGATACGTTAGGCCATGCCATATCGGAATTTTGTTAACCGTCCGCGCATGTTTTACAGTCTTCAATCCAAAAAAAACCACCAAATTTGTGGGTGATTTTTTGTTAAATAATTCAGTTTTTCCGGGATCCGATAACGACAATTTCGTTAAAACACTAGTCATTTTATTATAAACCATATGTTTTAAGTCTGTGCTTAAACTAGCCATTTCATAAGTAATTCAGACTATTGTTTCATACTATGATGATGTTTTCTATTTATACAAATATATATATAATGTATTGTTTTAGTCGTAAATATTTGTGTTTTCGTTTTCGGTTTGTGTGTTTTTGTGAATAGGTACCTAGGTTTGTCAAACTTGAGTTGACACTTAACAAAAATCCAATTTGGCATGGCCTTACTGCGCTATGCTGCGTTGTGTACCGTGGGTCATTTGGTTAGAAAAAACTCGTATTCATGAATAATTAATGAGGCAGTTTCATTGGTTTTTCAAGGAAACCACTGCAGAAAACTAGCCAGGAAAAATATATTTAAGGGTATGGTTTACCATTCAAAATGAGAAAATAAACATGTGTGTTGGTTTCTATTTTTACTAAGAAAAATCCAGTATGACGTCATTGTTATTATAAGTATTTACGTTGTAATTGTAACATGCGATTTCATTGGAAAAAGATTGGTCTTTCCTACCTCATGCATATTTATGAAAACGAGATTTTCAGTCAACTTTACTACGGTACGTATGGAGTGTAACGGAAGAAAGTACTGTGGTAACCGACGATGCTAACATATTTCAATGACAGATCAACTTGTACAATTTACAATGTACCAATGTACTATTTATGATAAACTCTGAAATGCCAAAGTAGACTATTTAAATCAGTTAAATGTTGTACATGCAGCAATTGTTTCACTTATTGAGTGGACAAGCCCATTGTTTAAAGTACATGAACACGCATGACCTATAATACGACATGTACATGTGCCATTCGTGAGCGAAGAAATGAACGTATTTTTCACTGAACATAATAATTATATGGTAAGCAGACTCAATTTAGCTGTTTATGTTATGTTATGTTACTGACAACCAATTACGCACATAATTTATATTCTACTTGTTACAATCTTTGCTTAGCTAACACGTTACGTGGTCATGGCAAATAAGTTGGGCTTGTCGGTTCCCTTGCATATTATCAGTTCATGTTTCGTCAATTTCTTTTTGACTAAATAAACAAAAAACTAAAACTAAGTTATTTCTTCTTTAAGAGAGACGCCATATATGTTTTATGCTATTCTAAAACTGATTTTCTACAATGGGATTAAAAATAACGCGAAAATAGTAGCAGGCACTATAATTCAATTCGCTTCTCTGAGCAAAAAACTTCTATGTTGTGTCTATCAAATAAAACACTTAATCTCCTTAGGGAAGTTTTATTTCTTAGCTGAGATTTTTATTGACTTATTGTGTTTTAGAGGTCATGTCCGGCCAGCGTACTGTGAAAATGGCAAAACCATGATGCCATTGAACTATTTGTTCATTCTCTCGTTTGTATCATAGGTATTTGATTTCATGCCCGTCACGTTTACCGTACATTTCAAATATTCAAATTGTATACCTAATGTTCTTTTTCATTTCGCATATACATGTATAACATAGGAACGACTAGTCTGTACAGACACACTCTCCGTAAACAGATATTCTGTAGAGCGTTGTCGTACAGGCTCTACTTTCTCCGTGGAAGGTCACGTCGAGATGAACTTTGTTTCGACCAATCAATGCGTAGCTTTCATCTAGACGAAAACACTATTAAACACATTTTGATTTCGTAATTTCTATGTTTAGACCAAGGTTTGCATGCTTGTTTAACAGCAGTATTATTCAGTCTGCGATTGGGCGGCTCATTTCAAATTGCGTGACGTAGACGATGTAAACAAGTTACGTATCATAACAATTTCGTCATGAATATTATTATGAAAAAAGGTCACCTGAACGTGACCTTCGTTTGGAAAAGGCCAGATCTAAATTAGCGAGTATGCGAGTGTAAAATTTTAGATCGGGTTTTAATCAGATTGGTACAGACAATGACCGTAAACTTGTGGGAATGAAATGACTTCAAATGTGTTAGAAAAGAGTTTGTACTCTTTATAACATTGTGAAGCTATCAATATCATTTAATTTATTGACCTTATCTACATAATACACACAATAAGATATCCTTTTATTAAAATTTACCAATCACGATACAAGAAGTTACTAACCCGTCATAAAAAACACATGTTCATTTGTATACTTATTAATCACACCAGCAGTCTTAAAATATGATATAGAACATTATATAGTTGACTTAAACATCCAGAATTTTGGAAAGTGCGCATAAAAAACTAAAACTTATTAAAAAGGAGAACAAAAATGCGCAAAAAAGGACCACAACTAAAAAAAAAGAAATTAAAGATGCTCGTGAAACTAGAAATATTTCTCATGCCAATGATACAGATTTGGATTAAGTAGTACCAGAAATATCCTTTTCCTTTAAACCCATACCGTTCATAGTTTCCTTATCAGAACAATGTACAATGTAACATGAGTAATCAACTAAAACCTTTAAAAGGAGCAAACCTCTAAAACCACACATAAATAAAAAACCTTTAGTAAGAAAAGAAAGTTTTAACTTACTAGCATCGCTGACGTCAAATAGATACCTGAAATGATAAAAAACGAAATGACTGATTAATGGTTTCACCCTATACCTTTCTATAGTAAAGCGATTCATGTATATACTAACAATGTACTAATAAGATCACGTATAAATCTACAAGTTGAAGATAATTATGCTATATAAATCACAATGACAAAAAAACCACCATCCTGCGTCATCTATTAATGTATAATGTTTGCCATCTTTTTTTAACTTGATTTATTTACGTAATGTAGACAATAAACAATGCTAAGAGAGATACAAAGAGCCTCAAATCACCGTGCTAATTGACAGTTGGAATCTTTAAATAAGAAATAATGATCCGTAGACTAAAGTAATTCCTTTCATGATAAAGATGTTTGTTCCAAAGGCTTCCGCTTGCAACGTAATATTATACTCGAGAAATATCTGTTGCCTAAACTTATCTATGTTATTAGACACTCATTTTGAGCAATTCACTCAGCGAACCTACTTAATTCACGATAAACTATTCTACTATCAACGCGACCATTCAATGAATAAATTATCTCAAACGATTTGTGGGGGTTCATCAACAATGGTATTCGTTTGCTACATACGAGAGGCAAAGCACAGACAAAACAAGTAACGGTTATGCCGTAATTTTAAACACAAGGCATTGAAACACTTGTTTTGTATATTAATATGTGACTTAATATTGTTCTGCGATATAACATTGAATAGCTTATTTTGAGAAGGTATTTCACAGTAACCACCACTCTCCTCCGTGGAAAATTCTTACACAGAACAAATTCCCCGCAAAGATGTTAACATCTTTACAGATAAGTATACCAGAAAGCAATGCTTCGGTTGACAACACAGTGAGTGGTTCCGCGTATGACCGGCAGGAATGTGTCATCGACTGGGTAATGAATGAAGTGGCGAAAGAAAGACTTGATGATTGGCAATGGGTCTAACAGTCCTATCAAAGGATTTTGGTTTCGTTGATGACATTAAATTACAGTCTAAAGGATATCTGTTTGCGGAAATTGCAAGAGATCAGAAACATGGAGCTGCGATTCTTCGCCATAATAATACCCGAATATTACAAATTGTTTTGAGATGAAGTCCACTATGAAAAGGAGGAGATGAAACTTACCATAAGTAGAAGAACGATAGAAGAAGATACGGAAACAGATTGCCAGACATTGAATCAAATTGGTTGGCTCACCCAAGGCAGAAAGGAACGGCGACTATTTTATGGAACCGTATGCCCCTCAAGAAGTGAAAAGTATTAGGTAAGTGAGTTTTATGATTGTAGAATTGACATTAAAAGATTAAAATTGTTTGACCAAATGCGTTTAAGTTTGAAACCGGAGATTGTTGAGGTCGGTAATGTGAACGGTATGATGTTTGCCATTCGTTGCACAGAGAAAATTCTGCATGCTAATGTCATTGTCAATATTTAGTGTAGTCGTTTTTAATAAAACTCTTTGAAGTTAAAATCCCAAGTGTGGAAAACAATAACCCGGAAGTCATTTATTCAGGAAAAAGAATATGATATATAATTTAATACATATTTTATTGCATAAATTGGATTGGATAACAGGCATATAATGCCTATACACATCCTCTCCATAGAATATGATATATGAAGACAGAAAAAAATCCTCGTTACGTCCCTGGTGTCAGACAAATATGCAACAATAGATGTCTCAATGTTAGAAGTAAAAAGCATTTAAATAATGTTATTGAAGTTTGTAATGTTTTCAAGCTTTATTGACAGCTGAACGACTTGAAACATATTGTTTAAAAGTATATTATTCTACAGCTTAGGAACTTTGTCGCATACATTGGTATTTGGTCTCAAGTTCTAATGGTCACCACGTAATGTAATTTTTGTGAAAAAATGTATCTGTAATTAAATGGACACACTTAACAGAAATTTACGTAGCTATTTATATATAATGACATGTACAATGCTATACTGTTAAAAATGACAGTGTTTGTTTGTTTGTTCGTTTGGGTTTTACGGCGCACCAACACAAAAAGGTCATATCGCGCCGAAAACATTTGATGATACTATTAATTCAATCGATAGTAATGATTTAAAATCCTATATTTTATTATATAATTATATTTATTTTCTTCAAAAAGTTAAGTATTGCATATGATGCTACTGACTCAAAAGTTCTTTAAGAGAGTTAAAAGATCCTGACAGTCAATGAGAACGTGTTTTACATTGAAATGCTTGTCACATGGTATACATTCAGGCGCTTCCTATCTATTGAGAAGGTATGAATGTGTTAATCTGGTATGACCAATTCACATCGCGTAATTACTATTTGATCTCGTCGATTAGCAAATATTATTGACGAAGATGCATCAAGGGTTGGCTTTATGTCATGTAACTTATTAAAAATAGCATTGTTCCACATTGTTAGCCATTTTGACTTTATTAACCTGTTGATTGAACATTTGAAGTCACTGCTTGGTAATTTGATATCTACTGGTTGAAGGTTTAAAGATTCTTTAGCCAAAATGTCTACTTATTCATTTCCATGTATATCAATATGACTTGGTATCCAGCAGAGATGAACTATTGTAGATTTTAAAATTTCATGTAATTTTAATTCGATACTTTTGATAAGAATATTGTCTGAACGACGATTTATTATGGCCAATAATACAGAATGAGAATCTGATTACAGATGTGGATTGTTCGACCGAAAACGTGCATTCGGACAAAGCGGGAATACTTTGAGAGGAAGGGAAAGTTGATATAATTAGAACGAGTTCTATAAAAGCAAAATCACAAACATTATTTTTTGAACATCCCTCGTATTTATTGTATTAGTACAAATACAACACCACAAAGATCAGATGTTTGCCTTGTTCCATGTATTTAAAATTGATCCGCTTATTTTATGATATATATCAATGGAGAATGGTCTTCGATCAAGGTCATATCTAATAGATGTTTATGACGGAAAATGATCAAATGGATTTTACAGATAAACTTAACCAGTCTGGCTTTTTGCAGTTAAGGCTTGTCTTTTTGACAACCTCATGCTGCTTTAATTCTAAATATGACGTCTGTAGACTAAATGTCTAATACAGACTTGACCAAGCTTTGAACTGCGTTTGTTTCACTTATCATTATTTTGGACTTTTACAATTTTGCACTCACCCAATTGAAACATGTCTTACTGTTTTGCTACATATGACTCTAGAATGCTTTTTGCAGGGAGCACTTCATGACTTTGATCCTAAATTGTACGTTTTGCCATTTTTGATTATACTTAATATCCTCTCGAGTTTCCAAGATAGAGCATAGCCTTTCACGATCGTACTTTTAACTGTGGCCGCTGATATAAATATAGCAAATATAGAAATGCTGAAAATAGTACAAAAAAATTCTTAGAAGCAAAACAAATGCATACATTTTAGTTGTATATTCTATTTTCATTTATGTTATATACAACAATACCTTTTAAACGTGTATCACCAAATCAGTAAAAATGGCAAATAAATTTACATGTTGTCCATGAATTACTTAGCACAAAATTATGTTGTTTTTTATATTTATTTTGTTTTTGTTTTCGTTATTTGCTCTAAACGTCCCTTAATAACAAAAGTTTAAACATCTTAAGACTCTCCCATTTTTGCTTCTTGGCTGTGTGAAAGGACAGTGTTATTGCACTTTTTCGGTTCGTGATATGTACGTGATATGTCCTTACGCGAATAGAAAGCGTCTAGCTTTGTTTAATAGATAAAAAACTGAAATGTTACATGACAGGTAATGGCGTCATTGACCTAGATATAAAAGCATTAATTTTGAACTTATGGTGCATCTTTGTTTGAAAAAGTAATTAACATATTTTTGAGATTTTTGAAAGGAATAAGGCAGATTTCTTTATGTATTTCCTGAATTGCATCCTGATAAACAAACTTTAATAACCGCTCGAGGAGATATATTGTCATATAAGTCAGCTTGGCAATATTTACCTTATAATGTTTCTTGAGCGACAAGAATATCAAAATACAGACAAACCCCATAAAACGATCGCTGAACGTCTATGTTTGACATAATTAAAGGTATTCTATTGTTTCATAAACGTTGATAACTTCATGGGAATGGTTTATATTGTACATGTATATACCTTTTATACCTTTTCTTACCTTAACATTGAACTGGTACTAGGATTTTTTACGAAATGTCAATTCTAGCTTTGTTTGTTGCAGCTTGTACAAAGCACTGGAACATGTTCCACACTGTATTGATTTTTGACCATACTCTCTCTTTGCATTTAGTCATCATTTAGGTCATTGTATTTAAATAACCACCAGAGTTCAATGAACTAGCTATACAGGACAAAGAGGCTGGTAAGCTACACAAGAAGATGAGGCCCATAATACATTAACATTGCATTAGAATAGTTAAAAATTTTATTCAATCAAATAAAAACAAGTTTTGTAACAAATGAGAGTTTTGATATTGAGCCTGTGCGCAAGATGTGATCTCTGGTCTTGCAGTACGTTGACTGTCTGGTGAACACTACATTAATACATGTTCATTGTTCACCATTAAAGTACTTGAATGTAATTGAGACCTTATGTAAATACATTTTAAATGCAGATTATTACTTAATGCATTACAATAGCCAAAACAGTATAAATACACATTGCTTTTTGCTTAGAAGAAAATCATATTTGAAATTCGTAGACTAATTACAACATACAAGAAGACGGATATTGAAAACACTGAGCATGAATTGCATTCTCAATAATATAAAACGTTAAAATTGTTTTCCAGATTTTAAATTTTAAGTTGCGTTGACGAACACTGTAAATTGATGTTTCTCTCGACTATATCATTAAATCATAAGATACTTGAATCTTTCAAGGGTTTTAAGTTGGTCTGATGTAGACATGTAATCACCTCTCACTATATGAACCAAAATCTCAGTTTACACAAGGATAGGACTAGTAATGTATTACCAGATGTGAATGTATACCGGGTCCCTTTAATCCTGACTTCATATTCACATTTTGTTGTTTTTGCTTATTTAGTAAGTAAATTATGAAAAAGGTATATTTTAGACTGAATGAAGATAAAAACTATTAAATATATCGGCATTAGACAAAAGCCACGACAACACAGCTATAAAACCACATTACCAATAAAAACAATGCTATTTTACAGGAATATTGGACTTAAATATAAAAGCTAACACTATCGAGTAGATCTCTGCGTAAAGGAAAAGGCATCAGCCAATGGATGACCAGTTCTGCAGCGTAAAAGCTTTACCATTAACTGTGATCTATCCAGAACTGTTTGTTCGTCTTGTAGCGAACATGTTATTATTGGGAAACGGCATCTTTATGGTAACACGCTTTCATGCTTATATTTAAGTTACTGTTGATGTTTTTGATATTATACCATACCAAAAGAACGCAGGACATTTCATTTTATTTAATTTGAATTGTTTAAAATATAAAAGCAAGTGGATAGTTTTGTTATTTTGAAAGAAACTTGTGGCATACTCAATGGGACTATGTTCACTCTGAATGAATGGCAATAAGTCTTCAATTAAGAAGAAAATGATTTAGGTATAATCGTATTTAGTCTTGCTGCAATCTAGTGAACACAATGGCGGACAACGCAACCATTTTTAATTCATCTAGCGATCAGCTGACACCAGCACAGACTAGAACTCTTGACCAGGTCTATTGTGTGCTTTATTTCTATATGATACCAGCGGTTTGTGTGTTTGGATTTTTTGGAAATATACTAAACGTGATAGTGTTCTCAAAGAAACGCATGTGCAAAACTTTGGACGAAATTGAATATTGCACTACTATATTTTTGATAGCTTTAGCTATCTCGGATATGATGTTTTGTGTGTGTACATTTCCACAGGCGTTTGATGATACACAACAAGCGATTTCATATAAAACATCGGAGTTTATGTTATACTACAAAATGTACTCAAACTTTGCCATCAGCACATTCATTTTATCAAGTACTTTATTAACAGTCACTACTGCCATAATGCGATATACCGCAATTTGTCACCCGTTTCATTCGAGACAGTTTATTTCATTTTGGAAAACTGTGGGTGCTATTTTATTCATTTATGTATTCAGTGCAGCCTTCAATTCTCCTTTCATCTGGCGATACAAAACAAACAAGACAAATGAAAGTGTGCGACTTGAAAGTTCGGATCTGTTCTCCAACCCTGATTTTGACGGTTCACATCGGATGCTTTGGGTAGTGATAGGAAACTTTGTTCCACTTGTTATTTTACTCTACTGTAACATTAGGCTTGTCAAAGCCATACATGAAAGTCAAAGACTTCGTTTGTTACACAGCCGGGACAACGTTGGAGGTCTTTCTGCACATAGACGTATTAACATCACTCTTATTACAATTATTATATTTTTCTTTATCCTTGTTGCCCCTACGGAGATATCAAAGTTCATATCATACGTTTCTATACCAGACAAGTATTCATATTATCTTGTTTCGATGATAACAAATGCTTTACAATGTATCAATTTCTCCGTCAATTTTGTTCTGTACTATGTTATCATTGCTCCGTTCCGTAAAACGATTCATGAATTTGTATGCGTATTAATGTCACGTCGGGGCACGCGAGATTCTTCTAATACACCTAAACAAACTTGCATTGCTATGACTCTAAAAGAGCAACGCCGTGCTCTGATATGAAATACAGAAACTATGTCTGTTCCTAGACAATCAACTTCTTGTTCAATGTAAATACTTAAATTTGTCTATTTTAGTACTAATTGTATAGAATAATTGAGAAAGATAAAGACTTAATTAAAATATATATTTGCGAAAAAAGTGAATCTTTTGTAAGAATAAGACTTTGTACGAAGTGTAAAAGATAACAATTTTGTATCTCTTAGAAATCGTTAAATGCAGTATATATTGTCATAGGCGTTTGCTATCGTGACTGTCGTTTGTTTCAAAAACACTAAATTATAATTATATATTCAAGCAAGTGCAATCCGCATATGACAGATTCCTGAAATTTATCAGCACGTCTCTGTTGAGACCATATCTGGGTTCTGATACATAGATATATCATTCCTGAAACTAATTATTCTTTTTTTAATGATAAGTCCTTTTCTGTCATCTGATACCGAAAGTAGAATAAAACATATTTTGGGAATAGAAAATTATGTTAGAAAAATACTTTGAATAAAATCTTAGTAGAATAATAAGAGGTCGCGATCAAATTACATTTTGATATATAATGTGCCTTTAAATATTTATTAAATTATTTATGTTTTTCTTGTGTGCACTTTTCGTCGTTAATCAGGATGACATTAATTTTAAGATGGATAGTTTTTTCTAATTTGCTTTTAATGACGAAATTGTTCGTTAATGACTAAAAAAACATTCACAATAGCATCAGAAGAGAAAAATATGTTTACACAAAGGCGAAGTTAGACACTTTTAGTCTTTATTTTCGAAGCGTTTTAATTTTTTATAAAACAGTTGTATATTATGAGTTTACTGTCATGAAATGGTTTTTATAAAAAGTTGTTTTTTTCTTGAACCAACTCCGCGATAATTTATTATCGTACCGGTTAAACAACGGTGATTTTTTAATGGATTTGCATTGTTTTACATGCATTTACCTTTTTACAGAGATAGTTCTGAGATCAGTGTATATGACTTGTATATACATTGTATTTATGTAGAATATATGTATATAAATGATATTTGTGTTCTCGTGTAAAACGCATACATATCAATCAAAATAAAAAAAGTCTAGTTATTTCTTGCATAATTAAATCTAGCAATTCGGCCTATTTGTTTTTCCTCTTATGTGACATTTAAAGCTCATCAGAAACAAATAAATAGGTGGGACACACACTATAGTATATGTATTCAAGTGTAATTGCTGCGCAGTTGATGACTTTGCATTGGCAAAAAACTTTAAAAATCAATTACTTCATCTTTAAACATGTGACATTCAAGTAAGATATAATGTTAATAATATTCGTAAACAACATACATGTACTTGCATATCTAATTCTGAAGTGTGCGTACATATTTTATGTTAGCTACGAAGCCTATTCACCGATTTCCTATATTAAAACTAGCCTTGTTCTAATGTTTCAATCACGATAAACAAAAAAGTCATGTATATAATAATACATTTATAATGTATTATTAAAGACGGCATATTGTTTCCCAATTTATTACCAGATAATGTGAGACTTTCAAAGCTGATATTTCAGTTTAATGTTTGAGAACGATAAACAAAAAGTAATTGTTTTTCTAGTTAAAGGCTGTAACTACAATGGTCTGTCTGATGCAGTTTTTGTAGCAAGTATTCCAGTCGTAGATTACCCAATGAAACGCAGTTATACGCGGGGAAATAGTACAGCTAAATGTTCATGCATTTCTCTTTTTGAAAGATTTCTCCGTCAAAGTTATCATATAATATAAGTCATTCTTATCTTAATTCTACTTAATGTTACGCTTCAGTTGCTACGTGTACTCCTGATTAAATGACATGCAGCTGGATATGTAATATGAATTTCATTAACTGTTTCAACATTATAATGTATAAAAGTGAGTTTTTTCGCACATATCATCTAGCGAAATAGGCATTTTTCAAGCGATAAAGTGTAAATCAATTATTTATTCAGGTTATTCATGTATTATAATTTATATTAGTAGTGCGATTCTTTAAAGTAACGTTCGCGAACGCTCGCAAAGTTGGCGAACGTTTGCCACAAGTCTGCCGCGAACTTTCCGAACTGAGGGAACGCAATTAAGAGGTGACACGCTATGCGAACAATGATAGCGACTGCATAAGAACTTGGCACTGAAGTTTTGTATGAAAATTCGTCATCTTGGATTGTCTACTTTAACAATAACTTTATGCGGCGAACGTTTTTTTGCTTAGGATCGCAATGCTAAGCTTTTGTTAGGCTCTTTCCTAGAGAGAGGCAAACTGGTGTGCATACAATGTCTGTTCAAACATCATTGGTATCTAATTAGATTTTAAATGTATTTTTTCTTATCTAATCTAATTAAAGTAAGCTTATGTAATTTGCTTTAGTTGTAGTAGCACCATTCATATCAATTGTGTTGACGTCATCAGGTATGAGGTGTTTTTTTTGGTTATTTTTTGTTAAGTAGATACACTTAAAAGTATTTTGTAAATATTGTACTTGCTTATGTTGTGCACAGAGTGTATGTAAGTACAAATATTTTAAGCGCTTTAATAAGAATATGAATTTTTTAATTCATATATAATTAATAACTTTGATATACAATGCCTATTTTTGTATTTGTACTCGCCTTGTTTCTAGGTATCCTATTGGGTACCTTACATAGTTTAAATCTGTGAACATAACAACATATCCCGACCAATATCATTGTTACGAAGCGGGTTATGAAAATGACACTGTTCGAAAAATATATATTAAAAAGTAATTATCTGGCACTATAAGCATAATAAGAAATTTACATATATCTTGATTTAGAGCTAAAACAATACCCACTTATTAAAACTAATATCTTGGTTATTTCAAATAAGCCACAAGAATACCCAAATCTGTAAGGATTTTCAAAACGGTGAGAAATAAGGGGCCCTAGTCAGTTATTCCCCTGGTATACTCTTCAAATAGGTGGATCCAATCAGCTGAATTACTCGGATTTTACCCTTACGTTTCAATGTCAATTCGTCACAATTAATCTTGAATAACTTTTTTTGTAAATCATTTAATTTGTTTAAAAAACAAGCTAAGAATTTTTAGGGTAAAGAACTATCTAATTTTCTTGACTCCTGTTAATATCTTAATAAACAAGAAATATATTAGTTGAAGTATTCTATTATCCTTACATAGGACTGCAATGATAAAATCCGAGGATTCCAAGTGATAGGACCTACTTACCAATTAGGTTGCTTCAGATTTTATCAAGGAAATATAACTGACAAAAGTCCCTCATTGAGAGCCAGTTAAATACTTGTTGATTATGAATGATGAGTTGACATATGAAGATATAAAACACCAGCACTCTGGTTATAGCAATAGATAAAACTATTGTCTGATAATTATATTTTTACAATTGTTATGTTATTTCATATGTATTCTTGTACATATTTCATGTTTCATATAATTCCATGTGATGCTTTAATCTGCTCAACTTTTTACATACTTTGAAAAGTTTATTGTTTTTTTGAAAAACATTAAAGTTCTGCTTTAGAGACCATCTCAATAATCGCATTATCAGGCTGTTTTTTTACGATTTTTAATTCCCAAATGCTTAATTTGAGAAGATTAAGGTCCATTATTAAGATCACTCACTTACCAAGACCATACATTAAGATGGCACGTCTTTATAAGTGGATTTTTTCTGTACATAATGCTCCATTACTTCATAGTTAGTTTGTACAAAAATACTGAACGTCTGTAAATTGTGCAGTCTAAATGGGTACCTTATGATACTCATAGTTTTTTTGTTTTAATAAAAAAATTGTATATAGAGAGTTAAGTGCACAAAATACACGAGGAAGTATATTGTTTATAGTGTATTATCAAATGGGAAATTGTTCATTCAGAAATGTCTATTTGACCTTTTTGTGATCAAGGGCCTTTTGAATTTTTTGTACTATTTCAACATTTTTATGTGACAATCCATTTCTTCTAAGAAGTAAACCATATGTTGATATCTCTCCTGAATTTTTCCTTTAATCCAAAAGCTATCGTATGATAGATTTACTTTTGTTTCCTTAGACGTATGCCCTCACAGAATAGCGCTTTTATGCGGGACATATAAATAATCCTAGCAAGGTTCAAAGTACAATTTTATTTCTCGAATTTAAATTAAATTACCATAAGTAGATCTATTGATGTGTCGAAGACATTCTATTATAGAGACAAGTTCACATCGGTCATATAAAGGCACTAAATCACGAAGATAGAAAGTCGAATAATAATTTGAAGAGAAAGATTCTCAATGCAATTAGCATTTTTGTGAGGTAAACATGTTCAACTTCATTATTATGCTAATTGTACATATCTTTAAAGTTTCTTAGAAACATACATTTTAGGAAAAGATAAATGACAAAACTTGAGTATATTATCGGCGTTTAAGTAGGTCATTTGACTTCAAGTGGGCTGATGATTGCAATCAGACCATTCTCTGTATGTAAGAACTATGTACGAAATACATGTTCCTGAAATGTAATTCATTATACATTGGATCTAAAAGCATGCTTCAATATACAATATATTATACAGAGTTACGAACATTGTGCATTTTTTCCAGTGGAAATTACCAACAAGCCGCCCATAACGTAATTACGTCATAGAATATATACGTAAGGATTTTCATCTACGTGACCATCTAATAGCTACGTCATGCAACAGTGGGATTTAAACGCTACCTCTCACGCAAAATGACTACGTCACGAAAGATATTTGTAGTATTTAAACGCTACCTTACGCTCAAAATGACTACGTCACGCAACATATTTTTAATAGTATTTAAACGCTACCATAGGCACAAAATGACTACGTCACGCATCATTTGTAGTATTTAAGCGCTACCTTACGCACAAAATGACTACGTCATGCAACATACTTAAGGGATTAAAATCCTACGGCACAAACCATATGACTACGTCACGCAACGTATCAGTAGTATTAAAACCCTACGTCATACACACACTAACAATATAGACCAGATTACAGATAAACACTACGAGCCCTTCAAAATGGTTATGAAGTGCGAAAAATACGTGACCCAAAAATGATTACGTCGTACAATAATTGATGTATAAAAATATGAGAAAACATTTAGGTTTGTATGTATACGTAAATTGTTATTTGTCATTGTTTTGTTAAATGATTAGGAAGTGTTGTGATATTGTTATTAGTATAAATTTTGTAAATTGTTATAATTTTGTACAAGTGCACCAGTAATTATATTATTTGATCTTTCGTTATTTGCTGTAAGAAGTCGATTTTTTCCGTCATTTTCCGTGATGACTTCGACGTCTAAAGTCAATTTTGTAAACATAGAAGTGCAGTATTTTCAATATTTATATTTGATATTACGGAAAATGACGGAGGTTTTGTTATAAGGAATAACGTCTCAAGGACATGATGTACATAGATATATATTATTTTTAAAGACGCTATATTGTTAAACATTGTTATTATGTTAATGTTGCGTTAATACATTGCTTAAAGTAATTCAACTGTGTTGTTCAATATTTTTAATACTCCTCTGTAATCAGGGGATGTGGACTTTAAATTATTTGCCACTTGTCCACGGACAAGTTAATTCAAAACATCAACTTGTTCGGGATCAAAATGCATTTGTACAGAAGTTCAATACACATGAAGAAATATAGTGAATTATGATACAAATGCATATAATAAGTAATAATAAATAATTGAATGAAATTGTTCAGTGCTGAATATTGTTATGTTAGTCTATTTATAGCCTAAAACTACTACTTGTCCACGGACAAGTGGTCTTGAAATATTAACTTGTCCGCAGACATACATGTACGAGTCGGTATTTCATGCATTATAAGTATATACACTAGTGTGGAAGACTGTACAAATGTAATTGTGTTTTATCGAATAAGCAGTTGTAAATAATCAATGCGATGTTCGTTTGTTTATATAGAAATAATGCTGTTGACCAATCGACGCACTTCGTTAAACATAATCAGGTTACATTATTAGATTCCTTAGACAATGTTCGCACCTTTCATTTAAATAAGGGAATGCAACCCCTATGTGGAAAATAATACTCGGACAGATTTGACCAGCTCAATTGAGAATCAAATAAAGATTAGCATGCATTAAACTCTAAATCACAGTATTGACTTCATAGACGAGAATGAGCACCTTTAAGAACGCAGTGAAGTTTATCTCCATGTTTTATATTTTTGCGCATCATTAGTGTATTAGTTCTTGTATTAAAGCAGTGGTTCAAACAGCTGATTTATTTAGATTTTATGGCATACATACATACAAACTTAAGGTTTATTGTAGGTAAGTTTCGATACATCTCTAACTCCAGTATTTAAAGAATTAAATGTCAAATATACAGAGTATATAGTAATTTCTTTCAAATGAATAGGTGTCATATGATGGCACCTAGTTGTACTTGATCTAGAAGACAGTTTAGTTCAAATTGTTTGTACAAAATTTATCTAGGATCTTGACAGTCAATTTGTCTCATCTGGTAATACAAAACAACATAATTCAACAAAGTATTTACAATAACAAATCGAAAGATCGCACAAAAAGCAACACATAAATAGAAGTAATGTATTTTGTTAGATTCTCTCGAAAAAAGTAATTGAATCAACAAGTTTATTACACTGTTCTCAGTAAATAGGATAATATATATCTCCAAAAACCTCATTTGTTGGTTTCTGATGTTTTTTTTGGGCTAAGGAAATGAGACCATCAAACAAATGTCACAACGACTTTACGTAGTGATACCTAGAGTATGAATTGCCGATTTTTTTCGAGACATCTGAACATAACCTAGAAAAATAAGAAACTTTCTCCGCAAAATACTCATAATGTCATAATCTTTGTATATGCTTTTAGTTGCTTACAAATATCAATGACTTTAATTGAAATTTTGACATAATCAAAATCTTGATTAGCATATCTACGATTGTAGAGAATTGCAGTTAGCAAATCAGCAATTTCATCGTACAATCTACAAGGACATCTAGCGTAAATTTATTTTGCTTTTATTTAGTTCTGAATTGTTCTTGGTGACAAAATTAAAATCTAGTTTGTCAACATGTCTCAATAATTAGCTAACAAGATGGATGACGGTGTAGCTAGCATCGTTTTACAGTAAAAGAAACAAAACAAGAAGTTTTGCAGGAGGAAATCGATTGAATTCTCTAATTACAGGCGTAAATCAGTGAGATAAGCCTGAATCGCTACTCGAAGGTAATTTAGATTTTCAATACATTGAGCTCATCAAAATATCTCAAATTAGGTCATTTATTTTTAAATCTTAAATTTGGTCACGATTTATCTAGATTGCCGGAGGCAATAAAAATCCCTGACGTAGACGAAACCATATAATTAAGCTTGTATTTGCTTGTCTTGGTTCTCTTATTTACAGAATAATTTGTTACGACAACAATATTAAAACCAATACATGTACTTTATATTTGGATTGAACGGCGTAAATGTTATAGAGCGCTAAAAACAATTGATGTTCATCATTAAATTATACAATTAATTCCAGCATGTTTGATTCCTAATAACAGGTTTAAATTATGGTTACATTAGCATCTAAACTAAAATGCTGACTGTCTTCTTATTAAATCTTGCTTACAAACTCCGAGAAGTCGGTACATACACGTATGAAGAAAAACAACTGTTTAGCAAATAAATATGGATCGCCGAAGAATAGAACGCCTCTTCAATAACAGCTGAACACTGTCTGTCGCAGTTAAACACTTAGGTAGATAAGCACTTCTTAAAATTCTTATAGATTAAATACAAGTGTATATAACATGAAGTATAAAGGACTATCAAGGAGTTTATATGCCGTAATACAATACACAAAAACACTGACTATGTGCCAATGATTACTTATATAAATGCAAAACTAATACTTTATTCGCACTAAGATCGTTAATGCTCTAAAAAAGTATACGTTTGAAAATGACAGGAGGGATTATATAGGTGAATTTATGTCAAATACAGGTCATGTTGTATGTTTTAAGATTATAAATCTAACTAATGACCAAATAAAGTGCATATCATTATGTCATAAACTAGTTATGCTTGCTTCATGCCTTACTTTACTAGTATGGAAGACCATACTTCTACTGATGATTGAAATCAGATGTTTTATCGTTCGATTAACCTAGGGTTGTCTGTAATTTCAATGCTACTATTGATACGTAAAACATTAATATATTTCTAATTTTAATCACTTGGCTATGGCCTGTTCAAACGTTCGGTAAACCCATATTGAAACGGTATCGATCTTCGGTAAAAGTGTTGAGAAAAGTTTTTATTTTAACGATATATTGTTTCCGATTGTATCCGGTTAATACTGATACTTATAGTTAGTAAACAGTAAAATTCTCATGATAAAGCAATAACAGAACAGAACAGAACAGATACTTTATTTCAGGGCTTGAGCAATACTCATCAGAATTCGCGTCAGAATTATCAATTAGCGACCATTATCCGGTGTGTTTGTTACTCTCAATGAACTTAGGTATACGTAAAAAACCGAATCACACGGTTATTAAGTATCGTTCTTTTAATAAATTTGATGAACGGAAATTTCGAAATGATTTACTGAGTTCTGGTTTTGAAAATATTGAAACTGTATTTGATCCTAATGATGCTTTAGATTTATTTTATTACATTTTAAACGGTGTATTATCAAAACATGCGCCTATTAAAGAAAAACGCGTTAAACGTATACACCAGCCAGACTGGTTCAACGGAGAAATAAAATACTTAATACGTGAAAGAGATCACTTAAAACAAAAAGGTGACCACGACAGATACAAAATTAAAAGGAACTTAGTTGCTTCTCGTATAAAACAAGCTAAAAAAGATTTCTACAACAAATCCATTAAAGACAAAAAAGATTCTAAATATCTATGGAAACATATTAAGGAGGTATCTTGCATGAATAACTACAAAAATGTGGAATTACCATATCAGTTAAAAACATCTAATGGCATTATGCAAGGAAATTTAAATATAATAAACGAACTCAATAGGCACTTTATAAACATTTCAAGTATTGTCGAAAAAATCGAATTTCAGCAGGAAAATTTCTCATCTTTAAAATTAAGGTTAGACTCAGAGCTTAGTGGTCAAAAGTTTGATATAAAATTTATAACTCCCTTAGAAGTGAAGAAAATAATTGACAATTTAGACATCAAAAAATCTACAGGCTTAGATAATGTAGGACCAAAAATTTTAAAGTACTGTGGAGATACAATAACTATATGTCTAGCATCTATTATAAATAATAGTATAAGTTCTGGTGTTTTCCCAGATAAACTAAAAGAAGCCAGTATTATACCTATCTTTAAATCTGGAATGAAAGACCTTGCAGAAAATTATCGGCCAATTTCTATCTTGCCTACGATATCCAAAATTTATGAGCGACACATAGCGACACAAATACATGAATATTTTAAGTCAACAAATATAATACATGATAACCAATCAGGGTTTAGAAAACAACATTCATGTCAGACATCTTTGACAAGATTAGTCGAAACCTGGATTCAAGATATCGACAGCGGAAAATTTATTGGAACTGTGTTTCTTGATTTAAGAAAAGCTTTTGATTTAGTAGATCATCAGATTTTATTATACAAGCTAAAATTATTTCATTTTTCCCCGAAGTCCATTTCACTATTTAAGTCCTACCTTTCTAATAGAAAACAACTGGTAAAAGTTGGAAATTTTCAATCCGAGTCTATGGAAATAAAATCAGGTGTGCCACAGGGATCCATTCTTGGGCCGCTGTTATTCTTGATATATATCAATGACATAGCCTATTCTTGTCGGGATTTAAACATTGATTTATATGCCGATGATTCGACTTTGTTTAAATCTGATAGTTCACTGTCAGAAATTGAATCACATTTACAGACGAACCTGGACCATATTATGAAGTGGTGCAAATACAACAATATGGCATTGCATCCAATAAAGACCAAGTGCATGGTTATTGGTTCTAAACACAAACTTAAAGGTGGTAAACATCTAACATTGAAAATAAATGAAAATTTCTTAGAAAATGTCACTTCCCATAAAGTATTGGGTGTATACATTGACGACAATCTTAATTGGCATACACATATCGATTTTATTTGTAAAAAGCTTAAAAGTAAAATTTCATTGCTAAAACGCATTTTGTATTACCTTACGGATGAAACCAAACTATTATTTTACAATGCATACTTACTGCCCATATTTGATTACTGTTGTACTGTTTGGGGCAAATATAATAAAAAATATGTTAAAAAAGTATATGTTCTACAGAAGAGAGCAGCAAAACTAATATTAAATAAACCTATTCGTACACCTGCTTCCGATCTCTTTGAGCAATTGAAATGGCTTACTTTTATTGACAGATGTAAATACCACATTGCTTTACTTGTATTCAAAACTCTAAATAATATGGCTCCTTCATATATGTCAGATATAATAAATTTTGCTAAAAATGAACACTACTCCTTGAGATCTATTGTACACAACAATCTTGTTATGAAAACAAAACCCAAAACACAATATCTAAAAGATTCTTTTTCTTACTACAGTATGACCGTGTGGAATGAAATACCTTACGAGATAAGAAATATATCAAACATTAATACATTCAAGTCTTCATACAAAAAAATTCTTTGTCGAAATAACTAGATTTTCTGTTCTGCATACAGGCTTACACGACTATAAAGAGGCATAACTCTTATGTGAGTTTATTTTTGAGTTATGCTCCTTTATACTAGTTGAAGTTGTATATGTATGCATATTCATAAATGTTGTACGAGTTTAAATTATTTGAATTATGGTACATTTATAATTTTGAGTATATTATTGTGAGTGTCTGTCTTTATAAATATTTTTGTATTGTTTTTGTCTTCACATGTCTGTCTTAGTGTCTTGTCTTCGTTAGTGTATGTATGTGTGCAAGAGATTTTTGTACTTTTAGTTAAATTGTATGTTGTTGATGCTTTGTTGTTTTTTTGAAATTTATATTCTGATACATGCAATTTAATTTTTGTTGAAGGCCATTTGAAATTAAGGCATATGTTGTAGTTTTACTTTGTATGTCTAAATGTTACCTTCAGAAAATAAAGTTATTATTATTATTATTATTATTATTATTATTATCACCCAAATAAATACAATATACATATATATATATATACAATTACATGCGACATGAAAACATATCATATAATATAAACATTCAAAAGAGGGAAAAATACATAAAGATATCAAACCAAGTTAGTCAGTAAAAGAATTTCAGGTTATTATGTCAAGGGTTAACATGAGAGGACCTAATCATAAGTGCTTCCTTTATGTATTTAGATAGTTTAAAAAAGAGTACATTTGTTTTCAGAAAGTAATAATTCAAACAATTTAAACATTGAAGGCTTTACATAAAAATACTTTTTCAGATACTTTTTACGAATAGATAAATAACATTGTTTGATTGATAGAGGTAAGTTCACCGTCGTCAATAGGGTGTAATCTAGTAATAGCATATTTGAAAAAAAAGTCGACAAAAACATCTATTACATCAAGTCGCACCCCCCCACCTCGATGATTTTGCTCATATAGTGAGACAGCTTCGAGTAAACATACAAATACAGATACAGACATCCCGAGTGCTTGTTGTCCTTTTAAACACCACCGCTACATTTCTAATTAGTTCATGTATAAAATAACCACAATAAGAAAATTTTAATACTCTAAAATCTGACATGAGGAGATGAGATTAATTGACATATTTTCGTTTCTAATTATTTTCCATTAAAATCTCGGTTGATTCTACAACAGCTAAAAACTGAAAACATGATTAAAATGAATGATACTTTTCTATAAAGTCAGTTTTAAGAAAATTTAACTAGAATGAATTGGGTCATGTTTGTCTCTTAAAAACTCGGAGAACTCTGGTACGTGCAAATTTATTGCTTACATTGTTCGTTTTTCTAAGAAGTTCAGACTCTGTTTCATTAGTTTTTTTAGAAACTACAGTAATTCAATCTTATTTATTTGTAAAAGTATGTCTTTTATAAAAATTATCTAATCTCCTCCAGCAGAGTAAGATTGAGTTACTAGTTAACGTTAACAGTCTGTAAGATTAAACCTTCTCTCAGAAGAAACTCATGAATACATGGATGCATTGGAGGTGACTTATGCATTTAGTAATACTCGGTTGTATTTTAGCACGCGATTGGCACATTAAGTTTTTAGGTTTTCAGCACATTGTGAAGATAAAACATTATTTGGCTCAGCAGTACACTGAAATTATATGTGACTCTAAAATAAATTGAACTAAAAACTGGTTCAAGTTTTCCATTTAAATCCTCATATAAATTAAATTTTGTTCTCGTTTTGTGTCTATTTTAGTTTAAGAAAGTTAAAACTATTTAAAAAGAGAACTAAACATGTTAGGTAGTAAGTACATGTTTATAATACACGTAGAAGTAAATTCTCATAGTGCATTATTTGCCGTTTACTCTAGTACATTTGTATTAAAACTCCTTTATCACACTTAGTTCATCTACAGCAATATTAAGACTATCTTTAAGTCATTAATTAATTCATCTGAAAGTTCTGTGCATTAGAAACGAATAGTTATTTAATTCCAAATCGCACTTAGCAACTGAAAACCCCAGAATTCCTTTTTTTTGTCTTTTTGTCTGTAATTATTGATCTGATGGTAAAGCAATTGAAAGCATAATTGTGTTCAAAATCAGATGCAAAATGGGCATGTGATGCGATTTAAACGTTTGCCAATTCTAACCGTAACATGTAAAAACACTCATATGTAATTTTAAACGTGAAAATGTTTAATGGAGGACAAAATATGCAAATGGCAAATCTCGTCGTTGCGGATTCTTTTCAAATAGGGTTTGGATAAATAGATTTTAGATGATAATTGTTTGATTTTATTCGGACATAAATGGCAATGTATTCATTATTCATTATGTAGTGATAAAGTCATCACTTTGATAAAGGTTTTAAAACAAACATGAAGAATTTATTCAATGTCACACAGAAAAGGAATTTAACCCGGGTCGATAGCGCAGTTGGTAGCGCGCCGGGATTTGGATACTCGTGCCCGAGGGGGTGCGGGTTCGAATCCCACCCGGGGAGGTTATACCCTTCCATGAATATTTGACAATAATGTCGATTTTCCTCCATTGATTAGATATATTGAGAAGTTTCCGGCCTTGTGGAAGGGTAGGTGAGTACTGGTTATAGACAATGGTCCAGGAAAGCTAGGTTAGGTGCGCTGGACGCCGTGAAATGACCTAAATTGTGTTGATACGGCGTTAACTCCAATAAATAAGAAAAGGAATTACATGAATACTTTAGTTACTGTTAGTATTTTACTCCACATTAAAGTCTATCATGGCAAATTACCCTGAGTAGATGACGAATACAAGAAAATACGCAATAAAGGTGTCTGATTTAATCTTATATTGAAAGACCACCTGCCTTGCCTTAACAATCATTGTATGGAATCATCTCTTGTTTAAATAATGATTTGTTAAAGCAACATTTAAAAGGTTTTGTAAACTGTTTTATATATAAATAACGCTTAAACTTAAGAACACGCTTGATAAAATCATTATGCAATTGTTAAGTTGAAAAAAGAATCGATTTTACTCGATAATTGACTTATTATAATCAGTCCGACTGTAAATACACATTTAATGTATACACACTGCAGTTGTTGGACAGAGCCTGGTACTACATGTAACAAACGCACATCGCTGTTTGCCGTGAAAAGAACATACGATTCTCTAGTGCAAGCGTTCTGATTAGTCAAATCAATTTATTATTTATTGTACTTAATAGCTTTCCTAAATGGTAGTATTACATAACTAATGGGTTATAAATCTCCTATTAATTCAAACACATATTATTCTTTTTTGATCTATTAGTTCTAATGACCACAGCGTAAATATTAATTTTTAAATATACGCCTCTGCGACAGACACTATAGGTCGTGGTAAAATAACAAAAAAACACAATCCAGCAAAAAATAACTATACATAGAATATAATAAAATATGATACACATTTAAATATAAAAAATAATAATGTGAAAATGATTGTGATTGCATTTGAAATAGTATTGAACATGAAAACACGTATTAGACGAATATACCCCAGTCTAGTTCTCCACAATAAATAGAAACAAGTAATAAAGATCCGAAAACAGAAACAGATTTCAAGCAAAACGATTGTTTTATAGCAAATTAGAATAATAGTTCTGCAGGTCAATATTGCACACATGCTTGTTTCATAGCTCATAAAACATAGCAAAGCGCATTAATCAAAATGGTAAAATTATACGCAAAATTTGAGGCAATTGCAATGAACTTGAAAAGAGCACTCTTAAACATAAGACTTTCAATAACATGATCATGTGCTGAATACTTTGGATAAAACATAGCATGTGTTTTAATGGGCGGTGAAGATTATCAACATGTTTGTGCTGATTAACCGGTCACGTGATTTGCAAATGAGGACATATGTATGAACATTTTTCATGTCCAACTTTTTGGCCCATACATGATATCAAATCGATGCTCGACTTTCAATAGAAAAGTATAGGGAAAAATTCTTTAAACGGCCATATCTTTTTTATTGTTTAAGATATCAATTTTGTGCAAATGATGCTAAAAAGTTTAAACTTTCTTCTTTCATTTGGTTGTTTTTATATTTTTGTAAAATTGTAAAGTTTTGGTCTGTTTTAAGGTTATATTTGATTACTCACGTTACTATAGAATAAGAAGGAAAAAAAATACCCGTGTTGATATAAGTTAAAAAATAAAGCCTTCCGGTTCTTTGATCAAATTTGTGCAAACGACTTGAAAAAGCTAAATGTTTCTAGTTTCCGGAGCATTTTTTTTTTTTAATATCTATATGAAGTGTTGGTCTGTTTTGCACTTTTTTCCAATAGTTTTGGATTTTTAATGTTTTTTTTTCTTAATTTTATAATGTGCGCTATCGGATATAGGGACCCCTGGTGTGATTGTATAATACATTGTGTATAGCAAGGCACAGCGGGTACACTTTTATGACAGGATAACCTTCCTGTCTCTGTTTTATTGATGATAAGTTGTATCTGTCAAATGATCTAGCAATAAAGTTTTAGAAAAAAATATTATTCTGGACTGTTAAGATAATATAATTTTCGGTAGATTTACTCGACTAAAAGAGCCACTGAAATCAGTATTATAAAATAATATTACTTTAAAACAATTTTACTTGAAGTAATACTCCTTCATTGCTTATAATATATTTACATTTTCTATATGCATATAATTTTCGTTTTAATGTATTCATATTTCTCTGATAAATGAATACTTTCAAACATTAATAAAGTGTTGTAGTTTATTTTGTCGGCATGTTAGAAACTGACATGTAATTGTTTTAATTTCACCACTACAGTTATGGTTTATTTAAACGAAGATACCGTGAAAACTTTTTTATTGACTAGTTTATTCATGTAAAGCAATTTCATGAAAAAAGTGAAATTAGTTAAACAGCTATGCTAATATTCATCAACTAAACTGAACTAAAATTCAGTCAAGAATATAGAATATTGCAACGGACAAACGAAACAAAAAATAGTTATTGACGGTTTAACAATAACGATGAGGATTAAATAAGTTGTTGCAATTTAACTTTATTAAAATATGGCATATCAAAATTAACGGACGGGCAATAAAGTAATTAAAAAAAGGAGATATAATAGTGTATTTATATTTCTCATTTCTAACATAATTTAACAATCGACAAACTATTTCAATCGTTAATTTTGTTTCAACCAGGCATTTTATATAACATTTTTATATATCATACATATATATGCATTTGTTACATAGAGCCCATATTTCAACTAACTGTCATGTAAACAAAATGTCACCTCTAAACTAGTGACATCTTCATTACACCTCATGCACAATGGACAATTATACAAATACAAAACATTTGTCTACAAGATATTTAATCCCCTTATGATAAAGTGAAATCTAAATGGTTATGATCGTGATCTATGATCCTTATCTTACATTATCGATCACAACATGGGGTCAAGCCTTGTAGATAATTATATTGCTAAACTGATGTATCTACCGTCAGTGGTATATGGATGTATTAAACAGCGAAAATCTTGATGGGTCTAAAAGTTGGGTATGTCCGACTATACAAAACTACCTTAACTGGAAACCAAATTTTCAGTACAGAGTAAGCAAATTAGATACTATCAGTGAAATTCCTTAAGTTATTCACTATTCATTATCAAGTCGTATATATGTGTCCTTATTATCGATATATTTCATCTTGGACATCAAATACCAGACCTAGATAATTACCCATGAGACTATTTCTTACGCTAGTTACCTCTATTACTGCTTGTCGCTGCATTACAAATCCACATCAGTCCATAAATGTATAATAACTATCCGCCGTTATTAATTGCTTCTGATTCAATTCATTAGCTAGTGACCAGTGGTAAGGTTTTGGTGGATATGTTCCCATACATTTCATAAATGTGTAAGTGTACATATTGTAAGAATTGACAGTAATTGTTGACATATAGTAGGGCTAATTAATTAAACTATTTACTTGTCACACGTTCTAATACGGAGCCCCTAAAGTGACATTTTGAAATACTTTTTTATTATAACAGATATTTCGTTTAAACGTAATATTAATTCGAAAAAACGAAAAATTATTTCGTTTATTCGAAATATTATTTCGAATAAACGAAATAATATTACGTTTAAACGAAATAATTATTTCGTTTTTTCGAAATAATATTATTTCGTTTCATCGAAATAATTACTTCGTTTTTTTTCGAAATAATTATTTCGTTTTTTCGAAATATTATTTCGTTTATACGAAATATTATTTCGTTTTAACGTAATATTATTTCGTTAAATCGAAATAATTATTTCGTTTTTTCGAAATAATATTTCGGTTTTTTTGAAATAGTTATTTCTTTTTTCGAAATATTATTTCGTTTTTACGAAATAACTATTTCGTTTTTTTCGAAATAATTATTTTGTTTTTTCGAAATAATATTACGTTTAAACGAAATAGTTGTGAAAATAAAAAAAAGTATTTTAAAATGTCACTTTAGGGGCTCCGTATTCTAATGACTAAGTATATAAATTTTATGAAATATGTCTCTTTATAACCCAGGTACGTTCTGATTGTTAGTACTGGCACGAACCTGTTAGGACAAATGCACTTTGAACCCGGTGTAAACTCTAGCGGCAATTATTTTCTAGCGTCTTTTTTTGGCTTTGTAAAAAGTCTGTGATTTGTTACTATTTCTGCACCTGATATTATTTTAGACTATTCATTTGATTAATTTGATTTAATAGACACAGTTTATCAAAATAGTGGTCGGCCAGCAGAAATTAAGCTATGTATGGAATGAAAAAGAAAGGGCTACAATTTTGAAAAGTTTGCGTAAAATATTAAACAATTATGTAATACGTGCATATCATGTTGTTATTAAGTATTTTAAGTCTTGCCATAACACCATATAAATACGAGTAAATGTATTGTCAAAATAACATATACCATCAAATAAAGCTTTTACATTTGAAACGTTTTCATCACTTTAGGCGTAAAAGCAGATGATGACATTTTCACCATCCTCATAAAATTAGATGAAATAACGCTACTTAAGTGTCATTAAATGACAATTATATATGACGTGGTGTCGATCAACAACCATTTCAAAAACAAGTCTTAGTCTTTTCAGATTAGGATGTCACACGGGTTTAAAAAGGTCTTGAATCTTAAGAGAATTATTAAGTGCCTGAAACATTGTATTTATTCTCAGAAATATCATAACAGAGTGTGAATTAAGAATGACCGTATATAATATGAAATAGCCATACTTTGATGAATAAGCATTTATCGCAACACATGCGTGCTTATTAAGGATTGTGTTTCCCTGGTAGGTTGATTGATGATCTTGAACATGATCTAACTACTGCAGTCAATTTGTACTCCTGTGTTATCCATAACCTGCACTTACACGAGAAAGGAACATTAAAGCACAGTTATTTCACTTGTACATGTACACTCTCAATCACAATTTTTGCTCACGCAAACATTCATTAGAGTTTAATTCATTATTAGGTAGATTAATAATGACATCAGATTCTAGCAGCTTTTTGCCTAGCAGCACTAAGATTTTTTCGTCTCGAAAAAAGGGCTTATGTCCACGTCCAAGAAGATTGTATCTTCTTTAAATGTATACGATCGCATATAGAAATGATGAACGGCAGCTTCAATTTATATTTTCATCAAAAGTGCAAGAAATGCATGTCTAAGGGGCTCGTGCTGTAATCGTATTCAACTAATTCAGCTAGAGAATCCCCTTTTTGATACTGGGTTAATGCCATATAAACACAAAATTTTAGTTTTTTACGGCGTCAAGCGCACCTAATCAGTACTCACCTACCCTTTCACAAGGAAATTTCTCCTCATTCTTTAATAATGGATCCCACCCGGGGAGGTTATACCCTTCCATGAAAATTTGACAATAGTGTCGATTTTCCTCCATTGATTAGATAATATGGAGAAGCTTCCGGCCTTGTGGAAGGGTAGGTGAGTACTGGTTATGGACAAGGGTCCAGGAAAGCTAGGTTAGGTGCGCTGGACGTCGTGAAATGACCTAAAATTGTGTTGATACGGCGTTAACTCCAATAAATATAAATATAAATAATGGAAGAAAATTGACATTATTGTCAAATTTTTATGGAAGCGTATTACCTCCCCGGATGGGATTCAAACCCGTTCCCCAACGGAAAACTAGATTCGAAATCCAGGCGCGCTAACAACTGCGCTAACGACCCGGATTAGCTATTTCCTTACGTATAAAGTAATTTAGTTTTCCCGTGATCATGTGAACATTTAACTTCAAGGTTGAAATAGAGTCCATTCGATAAATACTACAAAGTGGCCAATTAAGTTTTAATCTGTTATAATTTGACAATGAATGTAATCCCCACTTTAACATCATAATATTCCATATTTGATTACACATTGACGTTTAATGCATTTTTCTATTCGTCAATTTTTTCAAAGGTTGTATCAGTGTTTATCAAATGAAATCATGTTTAGTTTTCAAAATGAAGAGTCATTTTCTCATTGTAAGTTAGTCCTGGGAGACAAGGAATCGGACTTAAAAGTGATCAGTTTTTCACAATCGAGCTAAAAGTAAATAACTATATATTATTGTTTATTGTGTATGGTTCTTCGTAAATTAAGTTTAAGATGTGTTAAGAAGGTGGTTCTTTTGAGAAAAGATTATCAATTTGTGAATGATAATAAACATTAATTACGTCTGAAGACCAGCCGTTTTGTTGTAAGAAGTACTTAAATCAAACAAGAAAATATAAACCATTCACACAAAAAAGCCATTAGGATTCAGACTAAAAGCTTCAATCATAACTCAATGAATTCAGATAGTCTACTATGTATTGCATACTATTAAAAGAAACCTTGATCTACTATTCCCAATATAAGACAAGAGTGAAACTAGTGCTGATAGCGACGAATCCAATCACTGTTTGTTCAAGCTAATTACTGCTTTTATCAAATTTGTAAAGGCAAATTCTCGTTTAAATCTCATCTAATCATATTTAAATGCATCAAATTAAGCGATAAAAATCTGTATTACTAAAGGAATTATAAATAACTGTCATAAAAATATACCAGACCAAATACGTCAAACTGATCACACTAGTTTGATTGCTATAAAAATGAATTTATGAAGAAACCGTGAAAAAATGCCTGACTTATACAGTTATACCGCTGTTCTACTTTTTATATCACGTTAATTAAATTTTGTTAATTACACAAAAGTGATTTGTCGAAAACCAACATGAAATGACCTATGTCGACGAACGAAAATGATCAAAAATTTGTTTATCTTTTATTTTTTTGAGAACTCTCTTAATGAAGATTGTAAGTTACAATTTTGATACTACTATGCTCACTTATATAATTTATTTCTGATTGGCATTCCTTACAACAATTCTATCTTCTTCCAACAAAATTATATTAGTCTTGATATTTGCCGTTCTAAAGTTTTCGCTTATAATACAGTTGTCCGTTCGATTACAACCTAATAAAATGTTAGTTTTAAAATGATAATAATTATGTTTATTTTAACTAGCATGTAGGCTACCAGCCCATATACAAACAAATATGTACATATACTAGTAGTTACACACAAACATTTACATAATACACAATGAAATGCAAAAAAAAACAAGTGTACTGAGAGAACATGAAATAGACAATATACTGTATATTATATAATACTCAATTTTCTTTTCTCTGTCAAAATAACGACTTTTAATTTAAGGAAGAAACACAATAGTATGTCCTTTTTAGATATTTAGTTTTGACGTTGCTATGACGTGACCTCAGCAGTGGTGTTTTATTAGTCGTTTGCGTCTGTAGTATATATATGTACATGTATGTAATTTTAGTAATAAAGCGAAGACGTAGACAAACAAAAACAAAAGTCAGTTCGGAGAATTGGTCTCATTGTCAAAAGTTAATTTTCAGAAAGAGAGGAAGTCCAGCGTTTCCAGCGAAGACCTTCTTCCGAGAAATAAAGAGAGACCAGCTGCCGAGAGATAAAGAGGAGACTTGCTGCCAAAAGAAAAACAACTGTTTGTAAAAAGACAAACTCATTTTTGAAACAATGAAAGACAAATTCTTGGGTTTATTCCAGATATCCATAGACTTTTTGTGAAGTACTCATTGCTTGATTATCTGAATTAGTTTTTACTATCATCTTCATTCCCGTCAAAATCAACATTGAAAACTATTCTCAAAAGAATCTGTTTATCGGAGTGATTATGAAATGCGAGTATCACGCATTGAATCCAGACATCCTACATTTCATAGTGAACACTTTCAACGAGAACAAACCATGTAACTTCGGGCCATATACCTTCCTCAGTCTGACCAACCAGTCCGTAAACTTGCATATTGCCCGCAATGCCATGTGTTATTTGTTAAATACCCTAAACTTGTCTCACTTGTATACAGTATATACATTGTAACATGATATCGCATCATTTTTACACCCCCGCTTCAAAGAAGAGGGGGTATACTGTTTTAACCTTGTCCGTGCGTGCGTCCGTTACAAAATTTCCGTCGCAGTTTTCTAAGCAACTATAATATGCAGCAGCCTAATACTAAGCATATTGCTTCATCCCATAGTCCCATATGGTGTAAAGCAATTTCATGCTCCTTGCTCATCTACTTCCCCACCAGGGCCGGCCCCCTCCCAGAGGGCTAGCCCTCTCCCAGGGCCAGCCCTCTCCCAGGGCCAGCCCTCTCCCAGGGCCAGCCCTCTCCCAGGGCCAGCCCTCTCCCAGGGCCAGCCCTCTCCCAGGGCCAGCCACACCATGGCCAGCCGCACCAGGGCCAGCCCCACCAGGCTAAGCCCCCAGGAACAAACTGATCCCAGAGATTTGCCCCTGTTAATATGGGAAAATGCCTTTCCCGCATTGTCCCACACGATGGACCAGATATCCTCAATCATTTCATGAAAAGAATTGAGGACATCAGGGGAGCAGAACTCCCCCATCAAGGGGGGTGAACCACTTGACCCTTCTTTTCCCACCAAAGGGAACGGGTATTCCACTCAAGAGAGCCGAACACAATAAATCGCTTTAAGTCCGTAGATAACAGAGTTAAACCGATTCGAAAAGCAGATCCCTTTTAAAAGGGAGACTACTCTTCCAAAATTGTCCCTATAAGGGACTGGGTATTCAACTCAAGAGTCAAATACAAAAAATGTGCCTCAGTACCGTAGTAACGGAACCAAATCACTTGGGTTTACACCGAATCACAACATGACAACCTTCCACCCTTATACACAAGATTAATGACAATAAATTGGCTTGTAGCAAAAGCACACGTCTAAAGTTTTAAACATGTCTAGTAAATAAAAACGAACCTTTTCTGTATTAAAACTTCTCTGGAAACATGAATAAGTTTTATTCTGTATGAAATATTTTAAAATTTTTAAATACTTATTGTCATAACAAAGTTTTAAGTATTAGTCACAAAAGAAAAAAGAAATGTGTGTAGTAATTATCCTCCCATGTCTATATAATTTGAATACAATAGAGTGGTCAATATTGCCCCTAAGGGCTTTCATAGCTATCACAATACATATTTTTCAACATTTTCTCACTAAATAATATAAACAAGAATTATAAAAGTCAGTTTTATTAATTTTGTCGCATTTATACATTTTATATACACGAAAAATACTGTTTCCCATTTCAATATAAATAACTAGGGACAGGAAGTTAGTAAATATAAAGGGACTCTTTTCATTATATATATGTCAGCTAACCTGTACATTATTAGGACCCAATTTAGTGCAGTCGGCAGAGACGCAGAAGTTCAAAACCAAACATTGGTGGTTCAAACCCAGTCACTGACATAGCAATTACTCTTTATTATTTATTTTTTATCGTATTAGTACATAATACTATATTACCAAGTTTTATGCTTAGAAACATGTACTAAAATTAACATAAATAAAAATCAATTTTATGAGACTTTTGTTTTTGAATATCTTTTCTGTAGATGAGCTGAATTTCATTTTAAAACAATAATGAATTATTTCATTTTATTTAAGCCAAATAAGCTAATGAGTAAAATCAAATATACTGACTAAATCATTAAGGATAATAATACGGTAAGACATTAAATTTTATCACTAATTTGCACAAACGTATATGTCACACAATGTAGGTGTAATAAATTCGACTGAATATGTCACACACGTGAGACATTTGCGTTATGTGACATATACGGTCTAACATACCCCTTCACAGGTTGAAACGCAGGCGAAAATCGTTCATTTTTCACCACAATGCTATACAGAGCTTATTGAAGATACACCGCTATATTAAGTATAATAAATCTCCATGGATGCCACTTTCCGAATTTATTCCACGAATCTAGTGTAACGAAAGCGTTGCTGGTACGAGTCAACACTCGAGCAGGTTATAAAACGTTATAGTTCAATCGACAATAATGTAAATTTTCCATTATTAATACGGTGTTTGGCGAAGTTGCCGATCTTGTGGAATAGTAAAGTACTGGCATAGACAAAAGTCCAGACGATTATTAAAAAACTTACTTATTGACAAGAACATTAACTATACAAGTTGTTAAAAAGGTAAAACAGATAAAGGATATCACTCTCCTCGCAGATAGGGTCCATATCAAAAACACTCAGATTGTGAGATTCAGGCATTTTGATTGGTTGCGAATCTCATAATAGCCAAGTGTTCTCATAAAGGCTATGTTCTTTCTTTCCAGAGAACAAACGCTATTTCGGCGCGATATGACCTTTCTGTGCTGGTGCGCAGTAAAACACAACCAAACAAACAAACGCCATTTAGAATGTCAGTGCAATCTGATAAACCAAAAAATATTGATGCAAAGCATCAAAGAGCGCAAAAATTATTAACATTAAAAAGTACTGCTTAAGCTTGTAATTCTCTATAAGTGGGACATTACTTCAAAACAAGAATATTGCTTATTAACCGCTAATTAAAGCAATTTCGTATGATTACTAAAACATAAACACATATATAAATGTACAAAATATATAATAAGGTTAAAATAAGTGATGGTCTAAAAATTCTTCTTTGTTTATGGTGTCAGTGTTTTCGCAAGCGGTTTAGACCGTCCCCAAACATGATCTCGAGCCATTCATTTATGAAAGGTCGAGGTGTTCCGAATGGATCTTGAGCGTGCTTTCTATAAATAGACGTCGAAGACCGCGAAAGTCGAGTGTACGTGTTAGTTTAAACCACAGTTTAGAAGAGAAGCTATTAATTTCTAAGGGAAATTCCTATTAAAGATCATTTATTAATGCTAAATAAAACAAATAAAATATTTACAGATAAATAAATGCATTAACTTAAAATTTCTCTAGCTGTCTTGCCACATAAAGTATGTACGCTTTTTAGTCTAACCTTTGCTGACTTTAACGGCGGCCTCCATGAGTGAGTTAGACAGTAATTAGGCAGTACCAGCCGAAAAGTTCCGCATGTACAGGCATATTCAAAACGCATTCCATATAAGAGCACACACTACTGTGTGTGCTCAATAAGCGGTTGACCCTTACTTGAAATCTTTTACTTTTAGTTCATTTTAACAAATTGTATATTTAATTGATAATTATGATTGTTAATAATTAATTTGGTTTCATAATTGTTTAGTTATTTGGGTTCAGAGAGTCATATTAGCAGTCGGCCTGTAGCTTTAATTTGATATGATTATCTTGAGCCTAATAACAAGGTCAGCATGTGAACGCTTAATTATTAAAATTGTAGTAAAATTTCTAGATTGTAGATAAAACTATTGTAGAATAATAAATAAGCAAATACTTGATTCGAATAATAGAGTAAACAATGGTGGTTTTAGATATTTATAGATATTATACACATTTATTATACTAAGTGCACAGAAGTTAATAGCATTTTAATGATTTTGGTCAACCACATTTGTGACACAGTATATAAAGTCAGTAATTGCCGGCATTGCCAGGTATTAATAGTGGAGTAAAGGTATAATAAACTATTGTTTCTGCTACAGGTATTTCGGGTATAATTTTAGATTTATTCTAAATTTTTAGTTATAAATATTTATCATAATGTATCAATTTATATAGTACATCCTAATACTTTGTCTCTGTTCTTTTCGTTAAGTATATGAATTTAAATTTTGTTGCAGTCATCAAATTGTTTCTTGGTTATGAATTTAGAATATGTTAATTCGAGCCGTTTAATGTGAGTGCAACTTAAATGTTTTCGAAAATGAGATTTTTCTTGATTTGAAAAATTGAATGCTGATTCAAAAACTGTTATTTCTTGGCAATGTTGTTGTCTAACGATTAGCGAATTTTGGTTGTCAAGGAAACCACGTTGATATAAAAAGAGACAAAAACAAGAATATACGGATGTAAGTTTCTGTTTGATTGTAATCTTGCATCAATAAGAATAAACAATATAGTAACAATAACATTAACGATATAATGGTAAATGATTATATCTTAAGGAAACAATCGCAGTTATAAAAACGGTTTCTATGGCAACCGAAATACATAAAGGCGAAAATATATAATTTTTACCCAATCACTCATATTTCTGCAATTATGTATGCCAATTTTTACATAAAGATATGTTCTGGTCACATATAATCCATTTGTACAGACATAATTGATATTTTCAGAAATAATTGAACCAGTATGGTACATAAAAGTTTCATTTTCAGCATAATAAATGATTACTTTTATCTAGTCAATTTTAATGTACACACCGCAAAGAATATGTCAAATAAATACGCTTTCGTTAATCAGAAAGTTCAACTGTGTTTGTGTTAGAAATGAATACTTAATTAAGATAATTATATGAGTTTATCGATTTAAACTCACAGTTTAAATTGGAATAGTACGGAGCCCCTAAAGTGACATTTTGAAATACTTTTTTTATTTTCACAACTATTTCGTTTAAACGTAATATTATTTCGTTTTTACGAAATATTATTTCGTTTTAACGAAATATTATTTCGTTTATTCGAAATATTATTTCTATTAAACGAAATAATATTACGTCTAAACGAAATAATTATTTCGTTATTTCGAAATAATATTATTTCGAAAAAACGAAATAATTATTTCGAAAAATCGAAATAATTATTTCGATTTAACGTAATAATATTACGTTTAAACGAAATAATATTTCGTTTAAACGTAATATTATTTCGAAAAAACGAAATAATAATTCGAAAATTCGAAATATTATTTCGTAAAAACGAAATAATATTTCGATAAAACGAAATAATTATTTCGAAAAAAACGAAATAATTATTTCGAAAAAACGTAATAATTATTTCGAAAAGACGAAATAATATTATTTCGTTAAATCGAAATAATTATTTCGAAAAAACGTAATATTATTACGTTAAATCGAAATAATATTTCGAATAAACGAAATAATATTACGTTTAAACGAAATATTTGTGATAATAAAAAAGTATTTCAAAATGTCACTTTAGGGGCTCCGTAGAATAGTCATAATCTTTTTTTGCATTAAAGCGCCGCTTGTAAGCAATTGCATTTATATTTCAATATAACAGTAGACGAGAGCATAATACTGTCGGAGAATTTACATGGAGTTTAATGAAATAGCAGGCGAGTATGTACAAACTTACTTACGGTATAAAATGAATGTAAACTATTTATTTCAATAATAATTATTTTAATAATGATATTCAAGTGTAACAAAATAGTAAATTTTATTATTATATGTACGTAAACAATTCGTTACAATAATAATTATCTAATTAATAATTTTATAGTGTTACAAAAGAGAAAATTTTATTAATATAAACGTACGTGAACAATTAATTACAACAATGATTTTTTTAATTAATAATTTAATAATGTTACAAAAGAGTTAAACTTGACTTTAACGATTTATATGTACGTGAACAATTCTTTACAATGAAAATCATTTAATTAATAATTTTCAAATGTTACAAAAGAGTGAAATTATCATTGTATGTACGTAAACAATTTATAACAATAATAATCATTTAATTAATAATTTTCAAATGTTACAAAAGAGTGAAATTATCATTGTATGTACGTAAACAATTTATAACAATAATAATCATTTAATTAATAATTTTCAAATGTTACAAAAGAGTGAAATTATCATTGTATGTACGTAAACAATTTATAACAATAATAATCATTTAATTAATAATTTTCAAATGTTACAAAAGAGTTAAATTATCATTGTATGTACGTAAACAATTTATAACAATAATAATCATTTAATTAATAATTTACAAGTGTTACAAAAGAGTGATTTTTTATATTATGTACGCGATATATTTATTAGATAAGAATAACTAAATAAATTATTTCATTTTAATGTGTCTAGGTGAATTTTAACCTTACATTTAAGTAAATTATTAATGGCAGTACTAAGTCCAGCAAATGCTTTATCTATGTTTAATATTTTACAATTTCATCATACCAAAACATAAAAATGAAGTCAAATTCTAACTATTATGAAGTGATCATCATTTGTAATCATTCGTAACTACTTGATAATTTACAACCGCGATATATCGCGGACATCATAAGAAAATAAATCTTATATGGATTCTGTAATAGATTTTAAATGTCTTGGAGTGAAGATTCAGTTAAAATAAAGTCAGAGAAACATCAAGTGTGGTCTATTGAACTTCAAATTAAGTCTTTTTATAATGCGTTTAATATTGTTGAACAGAACAGAACAGAACAGAACAGAACAGAACAGAACTTTATTTTCTCAAATTACAAATTACAATGTAATACATGAAAACGATTGTTAATCGAAATTTATGTGAAAAAGGTAAAACGAGAGTGGTAGTTCGTCGTTTTTAATAGTCTTTGAATTATCACTGGGCATTATCAATGGTGGCGAAATTAAATCTTGATCTGTTGCTAGATTATGGACTAAAAGTTAACAAAAAATCAATTTTATGATTATATTCAATAAATGACAAAATCATCAAACCTTTTGATCTTTGTCAAGTTCATTAGCCGTGATTCACCAGAACAAGCTGTGTCAACGGGCAGTAAGGTTGACAAGCTGGTTAGATATCAGTAATTGTGGATATAAAAATCACTACTTTTCCAGCAACGTAATCGCTGATATTTGTTACTAGTATTACTTCCACCCATAATGTTCAGGGTATTTATGTGTAGAAGATTGCTGCGATGTTCCGAAAAACTTGTAAGGTAATAAGCAAACTAATAATTAATTGGGCTCACAGTAGACTGTATCAAAGGGAAATATCATGCTATAGTTTAAGCATTCAATACTTCCATAAATGTAAAAAATGAATATTTGTTTATTAACCGCAGTTAGTTTTGAACATCCTTCAACGGTCGGAAAACATGTGTTTGACGTTGCTCCACGTAAACTAACTTAATTAATAAATAACAAATATAGTGCGGACACATTGACCCCGACCTGACCTTTATGCAAGAATATTCATTACATTGAATACGAATGTAGTATTAATGCTCGATAACAATCGGATTTTATCGACAAGGCTCGAATTTAATTTTAACACAGGGATTAATTTTAAAGTACATTTAAAGCGTACAACGCGTGTCTATTGCACATAGGCCAGACTAGAGGATTGTACGATGAGGCTAGCTACCAATTCAAAGGTTGTTGGTTTTAGCCCCACAATCACTACCCCCTCACCCATTTATTATTAATTGTTATCAAAAATGTAAGAACACGAGATTCCCGTTTGAATGCATTTGAATCGTAAGTTGTTATACATGCGGGCTGTGTATACTCTATACATGTTAAATTATATTTTAAATACGTAAAGAGTCGAAGTGTAGAGTAGGTGTGGTATTGATTTTCACCGGGATATGTGTAGGTGATAATTAAATGCAAATGTGAAAGGTGAGGTCGGGGTCAAATTGTACGCACTATACCTGTATCATATATTCGCAATCAATTTGTTTCATTCAGTGGCTTGATTTGCAGCAGGCGGTACATCTTTATGTCTCTTAGGTAAAGTTTGCATTAAAACGTCAAAATCAACCTTTGTGGACTTTTCGCATATTCTAAAGTTCAGTTTTACAGAAATTGTATCAAATGATTCCTTGTCGAAATTTCTTTTTAATAATAGAATATTTTAAAGATACAATATTTCAAATGTTTGTACATGTATAATTGCAGTTTTTTCCTTGTCGGAATTTCTTTTTTAATTATACATTATTTTAAATTGAGGTACATGTATTCTTGCATTTTTTCTCGTCGGAATTCCCTTTTCAATAATATAATATTTTAACTGTAGGTACATGTATAATTACATTTTTGTTTAGATAAGAAAATCAGCCAAACGATTTGCAAATGTCATACATGTAGCCTTGTTGTTTTCAGGTTCCCCACCCACCATGAAGAGATTGTTACCACTTCTCACTATACTACTGAGTATTAACAGTCTTCAATGCCAAGACAATACATATATAGTTGTGTCAAATCTCAAGGAACATTTACTAGTCAACAACAGTTACGACCAGGCTTTAAGACCTAAACTCAATCAGACTGATATTACACGTAAGCTATTTTTCACATAGCTGTCTGAACAAATTTTTGACCTAATTATTTAATTTATACATTTTGGGTTTCCATTCGACTTTTACTCCATGTAAAAGGAATTAATATGTTAATTAGATATACACTTAACAAAACTTATAAGTATACATGTATATTTGGGCTCGTATCTAAGTAAGTGCTAGTCAAATATAGTTAAAAGACGGATCATTATTATTATGTTTATTTCGTTACATAAAACGAAATATTTTACAAGTAACAACAAAAACATCACAGGGTGTGAAAATGTCAAAGTAACAAAATGAGGATTGCGATTTGCGTGACTAAAGCCTGTTTCACATCAGCAGTGCGATTTTTTTGTCGTACGATTTTTACTTCGAACGAAATCGCAGACGAATCGCAGCCGCCGCAGATACATCAAACTTTCCGTGCAATCGTCGTGCGGGGGTCGTGCGACGCTCTCAGGAGCCGTAGGTTGTTCGTCGCACGTGTTTACGCACGACTGCCGTGCGATTATCGCGAGGCTGTCGAACAAACACTAACAACTGTCGTGAGACTGTCTCAAGAATGACGTACGGTTGTTTTACGGCAGTGCACGACTGTCTTGCGGGCTCCAAAAATCCAAAAATCGCAACGAGATAGCAAGAAAAATAAACATGTTGAAAATTTGACTTGCGACGTCTACGACGATGCGATCACCTGTAAAAACGCACGACTGTCTTGCGGCGTTCGTACGAAGTTCTGCGAGTTTTCAGAAAATGTTGTCGTACGGCTGCCGCAAGCGTGATGTGAAATAGGCTTAAGCGAATGTTATAAAATGATAGTGGAATTCGGGTAAATGTGTCAACGGTTCTCTCTCTAATAACAAGTGTGGCCTCCATGGTGGATAGGAAACCGTTTGGCATCGCGTTTTAGTAGATCTTACACACTGATGGAAACGATTCTGTCATATTCCTGTTCACTCGCGCACAATCCCTCCGCGTGACTCAGCTAGGGGTTGGGCTGCAACACCACGAGGTACACGGCGGTTCAATTTATCCCATGCGTGTTATTCTATGTTTAGCTACACATTGCGGCTGTATGCACATCAGCGTGATGTTGTTTTCATGTAGTAATTCTGTTGTCGCTTTTGCGGTGCGGGCTGGCGCGCCATCCATTTTAACAACCCATTACATGTAGCGCTATTCCTCACTGTTCTATCGTTAGCCCGACCATTGTGTGTTTTTTGGATGTGCGGAACGTTATACTGTCCACTGCGACTACGTGCAATTTTGATTCAAGCCAGTCACGATTTGCTCGTGCATTTAATGAATTTAATCGATTCACGGCCAACGCGCTGGTTAGGTTACTTTCGAAAAAATGACTACGCAGTAATAATTGTAATATAGCCAATAGCAGATGTACAAATTTCGTTAAAAGATACTGGTTAATAAAAAAAGTTATACGCAATTGAAATATGTATACTTGAAAGTTTTGTTCAGTATACATTCTTTCATAGCGTCGGATATCTATTCAAATATATTTTTGTTTATAATAGATGGTTCAATATTGTTGTCATTCATAAGCAATTAGATTGCGTGTCTTTCGTCATTTCATTAGTATTGTCAATCAGAAAATAAGTCAGCTTAGACCGCTACGCCGAAAAATACTTAGCTTGAAACAGACTTTTAAAGAAAAGTGCACTTATTTGACAAAATGCTTAACCCACGAAAGCACAATTTTTAACACGTTATTTTGTTCAAACCTCTTAATTTCAGATTCTGATAAAAAAAATCAACATGGCAAAACGCTACGTAAAACCGTTCAGAGAAATTGAACTTGTTAAAAACCGTCAGAATTCGTAATGCTATATCAGCCGGTATATCGGTTTTAGCGCTACACCCCTATAAGATAGCCATCTGTTGTTGTAGTTGTTGGGTTTATATATAGCGGCGGTCAGTCATCCTACTCACTCCTCCTGGAAAGGCTAAATCTTTGGATTTAGCTGTTTACCAACTTCTGAACGCATACTTTCGTCAGTGACTGACAACTGTCCTACATAATTAAAAATCATTGATAGGAGGGAGAATGGCAGTAGAAATAATTTTATGATCAAGCTATACGAAAGTATGCCCCGCCCCGGAATCGAACCCACGTCCCTTCGATCAGTAATCTTGCGTGCTACCAAGTTAGCTAGCCGGCGGCTTAGATAACCATCTATTACAGTTGTATCCAAATCAGCATTAAAATTCTAATTATCAAAACAACAGATTGCTGCTTATGTCTCTTTACAAATAAGAAGTATTTTGAAAAATTGACTTTTTGAATTGAAATCTGTGAGCGAGCATTTTTTACAAAATCCTATTATTCTATTTTTTTGCAGATGTTTCAGTTAGATTTGGCTTGTATTCAATATATGGTGTCAGTGAAGTAACTGAAACCTTTGCAGTATGTGGTTATGTAGGCGTTAATTGGATTGATGAAATGTTACAATGGGACCCTGGTTCTTATGGGAATATAACTTATATAACTTTGCCAAAGGTAAGTTTTATACACAGTTTTTCAATGTAGATCGACCCTGATATGTAATTAAAATTTAGTACAATCTCAGTAAACAGATATCCTATAGACTGCTGTCTTATAGGAGCAGTGGTCCAGTGGTAGGACGCTCGCTTAGGGATGCCCCCACCAGGGGCACTGCTAATTTCCTTGAGCAAGAAATTTACCTACGATTGCTTCACTCCACCCAGGTGTAAATGGGTACCTGCGAGGGTGGTATAATTCCGCTGTGCCAATTCGTCGGCTGCACTGACTAGCGGAGCAAAAAGACTCCCCGGGGAGATTGATAGATAGATATCAGTAGCCCAGTGGCCAGGGGTAATTGCTGTAAAGTCGGTGAACGTGCATAAGCATGAAACTTAGACTATAAAATGTAATTACTTACAATATCTCTAAGAGTCGCCCCAAGTGTCACGTCGAGATGACTTTTGTGACGACCAATCAATGCGTAGCTTTCATCTAGACAAAACGCCATCAACAGAATCTTGATTTCTTAATTTCTATTTTTAGATCGATTCATCTAGACAAAACGCCATTAACAGAATCTTGATTTCCTAATTTGTATTTTTAGATGGAGATATGCGAGATAAATTGACGATTGTGTTATTCACAGGCTGTGATTGAACTTTTTTCACATTGTGTGACGTTACAAAACAAAGGATTGCGCCATAGATATGATTATTAGTAAATGTCACCTGAACGTGATCCTCTTAACAAAACAACCAGTTCTAAATTAGTGAGTAGGCGAGCGAATAATTTAAGATCGGGTTTAATAAGATTGAATAAAGTAAGACTATACTGCAGTTACAGAATAACAGCGTAATTTGTCAACATATTTCTAGGTATTGCATTGGAACTGAGTTTACTACTTGTTCATTAGATCTAACAGGGTTAAAGAGCAGAATAATCAAATAAAACACTGAATATATGTATTTTTACAGAAAGAAATTTGGGACCCTGATTTTATTCTAACAAACTCAGTTACTGATGTTGGCTCTATGGGAAATGATGAACATTTGATTGAAACTTGGAATGACGGATATTCGATACGTTGGACATATCATGTAAGTCAGTTTTCAAACTGTTTATTATTAAAGATTCTTCACAGAGATTGTAAAATCTTAAGCTAAATTAAATTCTATCCCAATGTCAATGTCAGCTTTATTTTCTGATAAGCGAGCAAATGGCTTTTAACATAGTTCTAGCTATAGTGCGTACATATTAACCCCGACCTGACCTTTATGCAAGAATATTCATTACATTGAATACGAATGTAGTATTAATGCTCGATTACATATTGACCGTGAGGATTATGAGTTAAAACTTAACACACAAACATACTTCGATATTACGATCGCTGTCGAAGTGTAGAATAGGCGTAGTACTGACTTTCGTCGGGATATGTGTAGATAATTATTAGATGCAAATGTTTAAGGTCTGGGCTGAGTTCAGTTATCGAGAACGTTACAGAACGTTACATAACGATACATTCGGAACTCCTCGGCCATATAATTGTTTACTTTAACACCGGTAGTTTCAAAAAAGCGTCTAAATATGTCCGAGATTGTTCGCAGCAAATGATCGAGGAGTTCCGAATGTATCGTTACGGAACGTTCTGTAACGTTTGCGGTAACTGAACTCAGCCCAGGTCAATATGTACGCACTATACCAATTTTTTATAAGCCGCTTTTCTAACATTTTGACTTTCATCAGTTGCGACCTCGAAGTTTTAGATCAGACCCTATATGAAACCTCACCAGAATAGCACATATTTTGTTATCAAATACCCATTTTGGTAATTAGATCGTATGCATTATTCAATAAAACAATCATTTAAACATCATTTTATACCATAACGGTCAATGAAATATCAAAACATGAAATTAATTGGCCGTTTCGCTAGGAAACATTCAATCTCATTGTCTAGCAGACAAGAGAGGCTGTGTGAGATCTCGTTTCAATCGGAATCCTCGGTTATTAGCGATAGCGAAAATAGCAGAGAAAGTCCGATTGATCCCGGGAAATTCAAAACAAAATCTACTTTTAGAACTTATTTGTTGACAAAGACATTTTGTTTCTAGCAATTAAAGATTTTATTTGTTATTAATTTTTCTTATATTACCGTCAGTACGTAAATAAAAACATTATTGCACGCATTGATTGCAAATTAAATTGCTTATATGTATTTGTCTCACCACTCACTATTGATACTCCATAATAACATAGACATAAATACTGATTTTCATTTTATAACTAGATATTAATTAGTTGTATTCATGTGTATATGTTCCGTAACGTAGGAATTGGTTTATAATTCTTGAAACCTTTCTCAGTTTATGAGTTATATTTTCATTTCAAGACCAAAAAGATTTGAACTTTGCAAATATGTAAAAAAAATAATTTTTACGGAAAGTTCATTTTTCAACTGTTTACTTTTCAATATGGTAAGGATTCTGGGAGAATGGCTGTTTTACAGTGCATTTATAAATGCATATTAGAATTGATGAACATTTACTTATATTAAACAACACTTTAGAATCATAGATTTAAAACATACTAAACAAATTCTGAAACTTCACCGCGAGTCGTCCCATATTAAAAGTCCTAATACACCGTTATCAAGCTTCGAAATTTTCAAAGTTGTCAATAATTCCAACGATCATTTTTTAGACCTGGTGAAGATATTATATATTTTAATGATAACTTTGTTAATGGCGAGTTTCGGAACATGTTTATCGAATTGGACAATAGTATAACCGAGCGTGGGGCTATAAAAGAGGTTAAAGTCATAATTCATTAAACGAATAGTTTAAACACAATTCACTTAATGCGATATTTAGTTAATCTATTTAATACTATTTTATCATCGGAAATTTGCATAATGCTTGGTTTAAAGGCTATATAATCCCTCCGCATAGAAAAAGTCGATACTCATCCCGGATTATTATCGTGGAATAAATTTATTGAGTGTTCTAGGTAAATTATTTACACGTGTTTTAAACAAGTGTTTGGATCAAGCAGGTTTCCGTAGTGCAATAGGTATATTGCACATAAAATTTAATCGGATGATTTCTTTCAGGTCTATACAGCAACTTGTTCACTTGATATTACATACTATCCATTTGACGAACATGACTGTACGTTGGATTTTTCTTTGATTGGTTACACAATATGGGAGGTAGGTATTACTACAAACCCGTTTAATAAAGTGATAAGTAGGCAAATTATATGACATTAAAATGTGTTTTATTCATCTTATTACTCTTATATGAAGAAAAACTATTTCTAAATAGCCTTGGCAACTTATAAATAATAACTGAACAAATATTCTAGCATAGGCACGTGCGCTTTCATCCTTCATTTAATTTCAAGTCATCTATACTTTAATATTGAACAAATTTAGCTTGTGACGGCTGTTATAATTATACTCCCCACGTTAAATGAGCAAAACCAAAAATAGTGCCCGAGTTTAAAAGGGATTGACTATAACATGTCATTGAACAAGGCGGTGAACGTTCTCCAGTGTATCAAAACAAGAAAAAATGGCGCCAAACCAAAAAAAGGAGTGTTTTCTATAATATCTTCCTTAAATGGCTTCCTCTGATAAACATTTATTAACCAGAACACGCTACTCACTTTCTTGAACACGACGATACGTGGTTTATAGTATAAAGTCTAATAGTTTTGAAAATATGCGGAACCTAGGATTCGAGTCGATGAAATTCTCCCAACTATTCATTATAATAGACTGGAGATTTTTATATTATATATTATTTTTTGGTTTGGCGCCCTTTTTGTCTTGTTTTGATACACTGGAGAACGTTCACTACCTTGATTGAATGTCCTTAATACATATTCCAGTCATAAACGATTCCAGCATAAACTACCTACTTCAAAACGTTTTCTAAGTCCCAGCATTTCCCGGTTCCGCTGTCTCATTTTATTCTGTCCTTCATCCGACGATAATAGTCCATTTAATACAGCGAAAAAAATAGGCTAACCTAGACAAAATTGCAACACAATTTATTTTAGTACTATGAGAAAGTTCGTATTCATAGTAGTATTAAAAAATATTGCACTCAAAATTCGAGGGAAAAGTCCTTTTTTGGGGCAAAAACGTTGAACATGAACAAAAATGTGGATTAGCTCCTTTTACAACTATCAATTACATAAATTATACAAATGAAAACAATGTTGGATTAGCTCCCTTTATAACTATCTATCTCGTATTATCATTTACGAATGAAAAAAAATGTAAATACAACTTATTATTCAAATTCTTTTTAAATAAAAAAAATAAAAAGGGCATTTTTGAAATTATTTTGGATAATTGTGTCAAAAGTGACGCGTAAACGAGTTATTTATCTGGAATCTGCTTTACATTAATATTTCATGTGCTTGTACTATAATTCGTATAACAATAATAAGTAAGAGACATAATTGTACAGTTTTTGGATAAAAGTGCTAAAATGATATTTAAAACTGCCAATTTTTGGAATCAGATCGTATACAAATTTTCAAAAATCAAGGCTGATAACAACTTTTAGTTTAAACTACAAATGTGTCTAAAAAGGGTTTAAATGTCATTGATATGAATTCTTATTTAGTGAACAATGGTACAATATATCAGTAAACAAAAAGCGCCGCAACGCGACGAAACCAGGTTTTCAACGACCAAGTTTTGATATGACAGGAATGATTCATTTGAAAGCAACAAAATCAATACATTCAAAATGAAGCAATTACGTGGAAACTGAATTTCTATTTTAAGTGTCAGTGACATTGACCTTGATCACAGACCCCTAGGTAGCAACCCCAAGCTGTCTCTTGATATAAGCTACACATAAACCAAGTTTGGTGTCAATAGGTCAAAGCAATCTTAAGTTATTGAGCGGAAACTGAATTTCTATTTTTAGTGTCGGTGACCTTGACCTTGATCACAGACATCTGGGTAGCAATCCCAAGCTGAGTCTTGATATAAGCTACCAATACACCAAGTTTGGTGTCAATAGGTCAAAGCAATCTAAAGTTATTGAGCGGAAACTGAATTTCTATTTTTAGTGTCGATGACCTTGACCTTGATCACAGACACCTGGGTAGCAATCCCAAGCTGCGTCTTGATATAAGCTACCAATACACCAAGTTTGGTGTCAATAGGTCAAAGCAATCTAAAGTTATTGAGCGGAAACTGAATTTCTATTGTTAGTGTCAGTGACCTTGACCTTGATCACAGACACCTGGGTAGCAATCCCTAGCTGCCTCTTGATATAAGCTACCCGTACACCAAGTTTAGGATTAAAGCTGTCAAGTCAGTAAACGTGCATTAGAATGAAACTGAACTGAAAAGTGAACAACTTCCATTCCATTTATGTTGGCAGCGACTGAAGCTAAATTGATAATTGCATGATTATTTACCGTCGGCCTGAAGGCCGGTGGTGTATTGGAGTCATCAGAATCTGATGACTATGGTAGGAGCAGTTCATGATTACTTTTACTGGCGTCCTCCTTTTTTATTTACTAATGTTGGCAGTGCTAAATTACACTAATTTTCAGTTTTTTTAGTACTGCAATGAAATTTTGTGCTTTTTGGGGGCATTTTAAAGAACATTTTATCCTTAATTTATATCTTAAGACATTGTAAAATATCTGCTCCCCTTTAATTGAGGTTCAGGCTAAAAAACACTCGCCGTACGTATTTCACGCACGTCTCCGTGAACAGATTTGTTACAGACTCGCGTTTATCGTATACGAAGCGCTAAATTCATGATGAAAAAGTTAATTATTAATTTTGTACTGTCTGTAGTAAGTTTATACTGTCTCTGCATGCTGAAATTTTCAGCTGTTACTGTATAATAACTGTCTAACTCACTCTCTCATCGAGGCCACCATTAAGTCAAAACATGTTCAAAAAAAAAACGACAGGACAAGAAGTATTAGATTATTGATTTGTTAAATCTGGTGTGTTTTTGTGTACAGTTTATTTATTCAGTAAAGCATTTATATATCATGTTTAAAAGGAGTTTCTACAAGAAATTACTAATTATCTTCTCTTCTAAACCCTGCAGCGTGTTCAGTAACAACTGTTAGCGAACGTAATGGATACAGTACAACTCAACCCGAAGACAACTCAACCCGTGCATAACTCAACTCAAAGTTGGAACAACTCAATCCGTTTGTAGGGGATTGAGTTGACTCGGGTTGAGTTGTCTTTGGGTTGAGTTGTTCCTTATATTTACACACCGCTTCCTTTGTTTAACATGGGTTGATATATTTCGGAACTACCTTGTAAAACAAAAGATTTCACGTGAGCGAGTTGTTCTTTTTCACGTGGGCGAGTTGATATTTAGATATCAACCTGGGCTGCGTTCAGTTAGCAGTTAGCGTTAGCCAAACACAGTTACCGTTATGAACGGTTAATTGAACGACCCGTTGAAGTGCGAACGTTTAAAGATGGCGGGCAAGAGAGTCGTTACTTCTATTTTATTAGAAGAATTCGGAGAGGAGGACTTGTTTACTTGTTTTTTGTACATGTATTGATCTAAATCAACGGGAGTAACACCACCGACTTCGTTAGATCTAATCCAGAAATTAAATTTATGGGTTTTTCCGTCCGTGCACAGGCGGTACAAACAAAGTTGTCTACACATTATTGCTAAACAACACGAACTATGGATTAAATACTACTGTTCTTTTTTACACACGTTTTCATTGAAACAGTGAAAGTTTGTTTGTACCGGAAGGGAAAATCCAAATATTTGAATTTCGGATATAGTCTATTCGCTATTTTGCAAAATGTACTGGAACTATTTTGTTTCAGGTTGTTTCATATTCGCGTACTATATACTAAAACCGTTAGCTGTTGGCCTTAAACGTTTTCTGCTAACAGGCCGTTCAATTATTACTGTTGGCGAACGTTACAGAACGTTCGCGGTAACTGAACGCAGGGCTGGCCACGTGAAAAATAAATACCTGCCCTCGTGAAATTTTAATTCGCGTAGTAAATGGAACGCAGTCTTCTTGTAAATATAGAATTTAAAATAAACACGGACTGTTTAATTTTTATATATTGTATTAGGTACATAACTTATTATATTTTCATGAAATGTTTAAAACAAAACTTAAATAATTTCGAAAATATAAACGGAACTTTGGATTTCTTCAAAAGTAATGAAATATGAATATGATGTCTTTATTCACGTAATGATGACAGTAGTGATGTTAACCACCAAAAATACGTCAAATTCTGGTTCATTGACTTACTATAAAACTACCAAATTAGATATGATCGAGAATAAATATGTGAAATAACAAAAAATAGGCGTAAAATTGCGTAATTTACCGAAAATGAGATAATGGCATTGGAGAAGAACAAAATACCAGCCTGAATAAAAATTAAACTATAAATGAATCCAGAAATTTATATAATGCAATAATTGTGAATTAAGTTAATTAACAAATGCTATTTACCGTCACGGATTCTAAACCATGTATTCAAAACTACGCTTGTTATCTGTTAATTAAAAGTTTCAGATCCACTTAAACGCTCGTGATAGAAAAGATGCACCCAAGTCAAATTCGTTTGCAAAAATGAAGTTCATGCCCAGTCGATGTACATGCGAAACTAATCACTCGAATCGTTGTGTAAGTCGGATATTAACCTCGTGCTACGGATTTTCTGTGTTAAAACAACATGGCCTTGCACTTCTCAAAATCCTCAAACGCTTCGCGTTTTCGGATTTTCACGAGAAGTCCGCGGCCAGGTTGTTCTAACTCAGAAAACCCTCGCACTCAGTTAATATCCTTTACATCTTTGTGTTCTCTTTTATGTATTTACACATAATGTTATCACTATCTCGCGGTATTTAATGCCTTGCATTACTCTTTTCTTGTTTTGATTATGTTTTAGGTAGAAATCAACATGACGGGATCTTATATCTATACAACTTTCTACACATTGAACTCTGAATGGGATGTTACGCCAAATGGGCAAGAATCGATGTCAGATAGAGGGGATCCAAACTTAAAATTCAAGTTTCATCTTAAAAGAAGACCCGGTTACGTTGTTTTATCAATCATTATGCCAGTGATTATGTTGTCAATTTTGAACTTGGCGGTGTTTTTGTTGCCTAGCAACGGTGGCGAAAAGGCTGGATTTGCTATTACATGTTTGTTGTCTTTTACCGTTTTCATGACCGTTATATTAGCAACTTTTCCTCGTAATGCCTTAGTTGTGTCTGTATTTGCGGTCTACTTATTGATTCTAACATTGGACAGCACTATCATAGCTATACTTGCACTTATCCTTGTCCGAATCACCACCTTCGATGACACAAACAAGCCTGTTTATCCGTTTTTAATAAGATTTTATAACTTTTGTCGTTGTGTCTCTTGCAAATCAAAGGATAAAGACACAAAGGTTGTTAAGATTCAAGTTGACAAAAATGCCAATTCTGACAAATGCCAAAACGACCACGAAGCATTCTCTGATCATGAGCCTGACGACCCAACTTGGCTTGAGATTTCTAATTTCTTTGATTTGTTTTTCCTGATTGTGTTTAGCATCATTTTGTTCCTATCTTCGATAGTGTATTTCGCTGTTGCGGCGACTTAAACAAAGGGTTATTTATTCAATTGAATGATATTACAAATGTAAGCCGCATGATTTGATTCATTATCAGGGGTTTGAAATTCCTAGTTTTTTTCCATTTGTCTTTGGACAATTAATATCTTAAAATTCACTTGTACGGGGGTCAAAATGATTTTGTCAAAGCATGTATGAGGTCAAAAAGAACTTGTCCAGAAGTTCAATATTCAAAAGAAATATTGAGAACTTTGATATGAAATACATACAAAAATTGATGATAAATACTTTACTATGTTATACACTGTAGCTCACTGTTGAATTTGATTGAAACATTGAGCCGTCCACATTATTTTAATTTTGCTATTACATGTATTATTAGTATACATGTATGTGTTTTCAGCTGAAAACTTATTTGTCTGTGAACAACTGGGATTGATTTATTTACTGCCCCCCCCCCCTCTGACTTAAATGTACTAGCCTGACAAGTCGGACATAGGAATTACATACCCTTCAATTATCATATGTGCTTAATACCAAATACATGTACACATGTTAGCTGAATTTTCTGCATGAACATTAATATCGCTTGATCAGCACCTGTCATTCTAGTCACTTGTATTAAGTTTTTAACACATTTCTCATTTGTTACAACATGACAGTCTTTAAACCGGCTTTGAGTTAAATAATACTCCAACAGGTCATCTTTACAGTTGTCTGTATATTGCATGATTTGCAATTGTTTATATAAAAAATATAATTAAAAACAACCTTATTTGTTTTCAAGCATGAGAACTTTCAGAATTACAATCCCTCAGAATGTTCAATCCATATGTTGTGTCACAGAATGCTTTTTTTCAACTTGTTTATTGTCTAGTTATGAAATAAAAAATATATACCTTTTAAGTGATTGCAAAAAAATGAAGTTCAACAATGTGTTTATATGTTGATGGGTTGTTCTAGAATTTATTGAGGTAGACCATTAAACCTCTAACTTTTGTAACTGTTTTGTAACTAAACAATTAAAGGTACAAAGCCATAAACGATAGAAATGGTCATACAGTAAAGTTCCGCTAATAAGACCACCTGGCGGTCTTACAGAAAGTGGTCTTAATAGCGAGTCGGTCTTAATAGCGAACCGACCTATTTATATATTGAGTATAACAGTTAGGTGTATTAACTTAAATATATAAATCTTTGTAAGTCTCAACTTCTAGTTCAGCGTAAAGAATACTTTGAAAATACATCTTTGTTACTCTGATATATAATTGGTACATAATTGACATTGTTAATCACGAACAAAAGTGAAGCATTAGTGAACAGAAAGGTTGCTAAAATGCAAAAAAATGCTACATAATCTGATAAAAAATAAGACTTATTTACATCGGCTATGTGACGTAGTTAGCTTGAACTGTCCAATCACAGTCCGTGAATAACACTACCGCCAAATTAGCTCACACGACACTTCTCGGTCTGAAAAAGAAATGTACGAAATCACGATGCTATCAATAGTGTTTTGTCTAGATAGAGATACATATTGATTGGTCAACATAAAGGTCATCTTCACGTGACCCCTGTGCGATGTCAGGAGAACCTATTTTACAACGATAAAGAGGATATCTGTTTACGAAGATTGTATCATGCTCTATATTACAAATCTTTGTAGTGAAGTCGGAGTGTATTTTGTCTCGATTTGTGCATTTTATAGAATTTACTTTTAAAATACATGTATAAATGAGTTTTTATCAAATTACGAATCGTCAGGTATGCACAATAAAATATACAATTCATAAAATAAAAACAATTAATAAGCCAAGTCTTCTTTGCTCCTATAGCAGCAAAAATCATTGGGTCTACTTAAGTTTTGGATATTATTCATGAGTGTAACATTTTTGTTGCATATTTTTATTTTCACTACAATATGTTCTACATTTTGTGTACACGTATAATTCATTTTGTTTGTGATCTTGTCCTATCAGTACCTGTATTTGTATCCACAATATTTAGCACTATTTACACTGCTTCTTATGTATATTTCGAACAAAAAAAAAACACTGTTTATAATAATAATACAATTAACTAACCCACGACGAGGGATGCCCAGGGTGACTTTAAAATAAACAAGTGTGATATGTTTTACTTGTGTCTTAGTTGTTGTGAATGGAAAGCGTTCTACCATAACAAGCATGATTTACCAAGTGGTGGTGGTTTATTAACCATGCTAATTTTGTTAAAATGAATTACACAAATTGTATTTTCATTACTGCCTACCCCTGAAATGAATTGACTCATTTGTAATGTTTACCAAAACACGTTTTGTTTTTTGTACGCACTATACGTCTTATGCTTTTTGTTATTTGGAGTAAATAAAGTATGCACTCTTTACTAATAATTTAGTCACTTTTTTATTATGACAAATACTGTGTATTTATATTTGCATTTACTGAAATGTTTACTTGCTTTCATAAATGTCTATTGGAGGATTATAAAACAGGAAATTCTCGAAATAGCGAAGCGAAATCAGTATGCGCAAATTATACGAACTAAAAGTCGTTCCAGCCGTAACATAATTCTTACACATGTCCATAAATTGCACAAAACTAAGTCTATGCTCAACCAGCAATAATCTGATTTCAGTAACCATAGCTGATTTGAAACGACACACAATTCGAACGATGCACTCCGAAGTATCTGAATCTGATTTAAATAGTTTATTAGTACATGGAGATATATTATTACACGTTGAAGCCCAGTTGTCGACTAAGAAAACATTTGATTGAAACAATGACAATATCTTAGATAGACTAGTATTCATGCCGCTGAAACATTCAGGTAGAGAAGTTATATGTCTCATTGTCTGATGCAATATCATCTAAGCAGGTTTCATTGATCAAAATCATACAAGCCTATTTGTAGGCTTGTATAATTTAATCATATAATTTCTTAAAAAGCCCTACTTGACATGACAAATTTATGGTTTACTGATTCTAAACGAGTGACAGATCAAAACTACTTTCTTCCAACCAAATTGATCTCGTTTCTTCTTAATTCTTCCTAAATTATCATTTGAAGCTGTCTAAGACAACTTTTGTCCTACATTTTAAACAATACATTTTTTCTACCATACCTATTTGTCCGATGAAATTTTCTTCTGGTATTGAAAAATGGAAAAAATGTGGTACCATTTGTTATTTGTAATAAACAGGTGCGTAACACAACACGTAGTTGTTGACTATTTAATATATGTACTAGATATATGGATAACTTACTGTACTATGGATTATACATTCGTCGTGGTTACGCTCCCCTCGCAGCTCAGTGAATAAGTGAGCGAGTGAATCTTTCGAACCGATGAATTGGAGAGTACGTCGTGGTATGCTCCCTGATAATTTAAAGTGATTATGACTATTTATATTTCAAACAAAATTTATAACTATTTATATTTCAAACAAAATGAACCCTGCACAGCACCAAATATCTTTTTAAAGATATTTCTTGTTTATACGAACAGACTACATTTGTTTGATGCAAATACATTGTTTAGTTGATATAGCAATAATAACAATCTTCGTTGGTATTTGAAACTAGCACAAGTCATGTCATATCATTCAAGTCATTTTAATTATATTTTTCTCTAATAAATATTTCAAATGGTATATTAATTACATTAATTATATGACTACAGTTTAGAAATACTAGAGATCATTTGTAGACGAGAAAGAATGCCATTTGAAGGTTATTAGACATATCAAACAGGAATTTGAAAGGATAATTACAAACCTTGACAACTCTGCAATTATCAAATAATATGTGTGTAACTTCATGATGGTAAGAGACAAAACCATACGAAGGATGTGGTTGTCAATGCATACAACAATAGTTTTGATCACAGAATATTTAAGATTTAGTTATATGATAGATAAAAACTTCCTTCAAAATACATAATTTAGCCCTAATATGAATTTTGACCTTATAGTCAATGTTAACAAAAACTCAAATAAAGTATGCTCTTATAAAATAATCCCCCTTTTTTAAGAAATGAGCACTTTGTAAAACATTAACTTAGAGAGAACAAAGGTTTGACACTCTCGTAATTGTATCTCTAATGCGTGCTATATATACATGTTGGAAAGTTTGGAATGTCTGTTGTAAATAAGCATATCTTCACGAGGTGGATTTAACATCTTTTAGATGCTTAGTTGGTTTTATATTGATGAGTTCAAAGATCCGGACCACTCCTAATATTAGGCATCAATAACATTACAAATCACATTGACTTTCATATCAGTATTTTCTGTTTTTCCTTCTTTGTTAGGGAAAGATAAAAAACTTACTTCATTTGATGTATTTCCAATAAGACATAAAACCTGCCATTTCTGTTTTTCCTTCTTTGTTAGGGAAATATAAAAAACTTACTTCATTTGATGTATTTCCAATAAGACATAAAACCTGCCTTTTCTGTTTTTCCTTCTTTGTTAGGGAAATATAAAAAACTTACTTCATTTGATGTATTTCCAATAAGACATAAAACCTGCCTTTTCTGTTTTTCCTTCTTTGTTAGGGAAATATAAAAAACTTACTTCATTTGATGTATTTCCAATAAGACATAAAACCTGCCTGCTAAGTTAGGTATGCCATGAATACATATCTAATGCACAAAAATATTTTAATGCTGCCTACACCGTGTTAAGAGAGCAGAGACTTGCAAACTGCAGTCAGTATATAATTAACCATAGCTATTGTCATTTGTACGAGAGGTGTTCAACTTATATTTGAACACTTTTTTGATGGGATAAAAATCAATTTCTGACAATAAATATCCACATTTTACTTTAGTATGTTACAAGTGGATTATCTATAATCGAATGGCATATTACAATTAAAATTTTGAAACAACATAATGCTGTTATTAAACATTAAGGAAGGGACCGTAGTTTTGGCGTTTTGAACAGAGCGAAATCTAAAGTAAACGGTCACTTTAGAAGTTGTTATTCATCTTTATCCCATATGATTTTGCAAAATCTTTTCTTTTACAATTTGTTCATGTATATTTCTACTTCTTCGTGTTCTTTGAAGTTCGAAATGTGCGTGAAATTGCTTTTTATTTGTCTGACAACAATATTATCTAAATGAACGTTGAGCTGAATCAAGTACATGATAAATAACATTATTTATGAATGTTTCTGCAACTACTAATTCATTTGTTATAAGTATATGTTTAGCTTATGTTATAAAGACACACATTCCCAAAGTTCTACTTCGAAACCTCTACACAGGCTTTGAATGAGGCTTTTATATTTATGTTATGTGACGTCATATCTAGCATCATATCTAATTGAAAGCTAAAGTAAATACTTCTAAACATGGTCATATCAAAGTAACTACAACTATTAAGCAAATCATGTCTATGAAATTGGTGTATGACTATATTATTTAGCAACTTCAATTACAAAAAGTAAAAATATAGTGTTTTATACGTTACTAAATTTGACCAAAACGTGACGACTTTCTTTTACTTGTCTTTGAATTACCCTATCAAGGATCACTTTTTGACCCCTTAGAACATCATTGATTATTGCATTCCTTTCAATTTACACACTTTGGACATTAAAGTTTTAATAAGGATATGTTTAATTAAATAATTTCAAAATCTATTATGTAAAATTAATGAATGTATGATATATGCTCTCAAACACTGATTTCGGACTAAAGTCTGAAATGACAAAATGCATATTTTTTTGTTAAAAGACGTAATTTTGTTTTATCAAATTACACATGCTATTGGGATACAAAAAGGTAATTATAACATTGATAACACATCCAACAGGCCATATCTAAGAGCAAAAAGTGTGGTAAAACTCTAAAAAATGATGTTTTGGGGTGGTCAACTAACATGCTATAAATATGTTTGATAAAATATGTTTAAATAATTTTGTTTCATAGAACATGATTATTTACATAACAATACATATAAAAAGCAATTTTTAGAGGAAACAATCCGGGTATAGGCTTCAGAATCAGAGTTCAGATATGATCAAATATAAGTTGAACACCTCTCGTATTGCCTATATTATTATCGCAAATAATAGACACTGGCAATTCATATAATCGTCAAATGCTTAATCAAGCTATGTTATTGAGTTTGTGTGACTAATAATAACAGGATAAGTAATTATTTTCTTCTTCTAAAATAGATATTTGCATGCAGTATAAAGCAATTTAGATTACTGATGATAAAGTTTCACATTAATAACCAAATGATCAAATGATCATATGATTCGTCATTGCAGCAAATACTTTGGAAACGATACCTCTATGAGGTTTAAACAACATACTTAGTCTAGTTGATAGAAATTGTTGCTCATATCATAATTTACATGGAATGATTGATCACGACATTATTCATGATTTTACTGCAGTCTACGAAATGAGGATATGAAAGTGGTTGTCCAAACATGTCAATTTAGCAGCTAGATTATGTATTATTTGTAGAAATTTTGTTGCCCAAAAGACATTTTTTTGTTGTCTTAACTAGATATTGGTTATCCCGGGCAGTCGGAAACCTGCTAATTTTGTAGACTTAGACTGGTACTGTATGAAAGCAAAAAACAGCAGATAGTCTTAATGCCTTGATAATTTATTGTGTTTGATGTATTTAGGATATCCGTTGAGTACGATAAAAAGCGTGGTGTCTTATTATTTATTGTTTTACGATAGCTTCATTTTCAGAACAAAGTGAAAACAATGTTTTACTGGTTTTTCAGCACTAAAATTATTATAAAAACGTGCCCTTAATCGAATAAGTATTTTATTTGTGTTAAACGAGAAAATTATAATTTCAAGCATACTCTTTGCTTTTTTAATGATGCAAGTTTCACGTTGATATTAAATTAACTTGAAAATTTGATTTTACTAGGGATGGTTCTGCATAATAACACAATTACACAGCGTGACTGATGTCTTAAAATAGCATTGTTGAAGAATTCATTTTTAAGGAAAGAAATCGGCGCGATATGACCTTTTTGTGTTGGTGCGCCGTAAAACCCAAACAAACAAACAAACAATAAATAAAGAAAGGTTATGCAAAATTGATCTTGATTGATCTATATTGAAATGTTTTAGTTAAAATTCTACAATTTCCTTCCATTGAAAGTGTGCAAATATTTAATGTACCTTTATCGTTCAATGTCATATCCACTTTGAGAAACATGTAGTCATAAAATATTGTGCAGTATTCTTTATGGAATCTGTATGGTACCGTATTTAGCTACATCCTTTTTAATGTCGTACTTAATACTATAGATTTAGTCAAAGCAATGCGTAATTCAATTTTCTATAGGTCGTAATGTTGATTCGTAAATGTTTGATAATGGAATTATTAAACAAACGAAAACTGATTACTCAATGCTTTTGTAGCAATATCGTCTAGGTTTCAATAATCGACTGTAAAATTTGAAATGACGTTAGAGCACAATTACTTCCAATCATATGAATCGTTGTGTTTAATACGATGTCTCGACTGACACTTAAATGCCAGTCTGATAAATTACTAACATTAACATGCTGATAAAATGAAAATGTCTCAGAATTTAGATAAATGTGCTAAAATAATAGTACAAGTTTTCGTGTCTTTTGCGTGTCAGTATATTATTATTCTTTTTATTCAAATTGCGTTTGTACTATTATTTTACTTTCTTAAATGTTACTAATGAAATAAACGAAGTTGCAAAAAAACAATCTATTGGTGAGCCATACCGCTTTTCGAAATCAGTCACAAGGATAGTGTTTGAATATGCATATATATTATTCATGATAATAGAACTGTATTATATTAACAGTTCATTCGGAACTCCTCGATCATCCACTAGGAATAACCTCGGACATATTTAGACGCCATTCTAGAACTACCTTGCGTCACATGCCCAAACAAAATACTTCAACCTGTGTTGAAGTAAACTAATTCACAATCGTTTAGTCGGTGATAAATGTCTTTTTTCTAAAAAGTTTCAATGTACGATTCAATTATATCCGCTGGACAATATATAGCCACATATATAGTAAAAGAAATGTATTTACAATTCCTTATGTGTTTACGACAAGAATTATTTTGCATGTAGTAAAAATCCTCCTGGGTTGTTGGCTGAAGCCTCCACGAATCCTTCCGCGATTATACATTCAATAAATGGTCGAGGTGATCCGAATGACTGATAGTAATGACGAACAAGACTGCTATTTTCAATAATCTTCAATCCGGGAATGGTTAAAACAACAAGTCATATAGTTCGTACGAAAAAAAATAATATAGAATAATAGCCACATCAATAACGCGTAAAAACATATCAAATTTATTTATCTTTTACACAAAAAAACAAAACGATTGTTTATGTAAGCAATACAAAGAACTAATCTTTGACAGGGGATGCTCAGACTGACAATAAAGCATATAATTTTAATATGTTTTATAAGTGTCTCGTTGGTGTAATTGTAAATTAATATACCATTACAAGCGTGGTTGACCAAGGGGTGGTGGTTTATCCCACACAAATTTTTGTTAAAATTAGTTATACCATTTGGTTTTTTCCTACCTCTGAAATGGATTGTTTCATTTTTAATGTTTACACAAACACGTTTTGTTATTTTGTACGAACTATACCCCAAATCGTGCTACATTTATTCATTTATTAGATTTTAACGCCGTGTCAACACAATTTAGGTCATTTTACGGCGTCCAGCGCACCTAATCTAGCTTCCTGGACCATTTTCTATAACCAGTACTCACCTACCCATCTACAAGGCCGGAAACTTCTCCATATTATCTAATCAATGGAGGAAAATCGACATTGTTGTCAAATTTTCATGGAAGGGTATAACCTCCCCGGGTGGGATTTGAACCCACATCCCCTCGGGCACGAGATTCCAAATCCCGGCGCTCTACCAACTGCGCTATCAACCCGGGTTAAGTCGTGCTACACAAATGGGATTTTAATTAAATATTACTTAGATGCTAAATCGGCATTTGTGTTGATTATTGAATGAAAGCAAAAATAAACTACCCACGTTTAACTTCTGTAATGAGGAACATTGAATGAGTCTGACAAGATTTAGATTTTGCGTTGCATTTAAGTGGTTTGCATGGCATTTAAATCAATGGCAAGTAAATGCGCATTGACGTCTCTAGTGTCATAAAAACAATAAATAAATGCAATTATGTGGGATTCATTTAAGTAAAAAATCAATCTTCCTGACATTTATTTGCATTAAATGCACATGTATACTATTTGGTGGTAAAAATCATCAACTTATGTTGCCATGCATGTTGTATAATCATACAAATATATTGGTATTCTACGCTTAGCATTCACATCACATATATGACACTACTGAAAACGCAGTGATAACTCAAAAGAAACTAAATAGCCTACAAAATGTATTTGATAAATCAAAAGTCAATTAAATGCGCGATATACTTGTTATATCTACTTACTAGAGATGGCAACGAGTATCGATTTAAATACTCTAATACTCGGTCATTCTTCCGAACGAGTACTCGGTAGTATTTGACAATGTATCAAATTGTATATCTTTTCATAAATTCAGTGGGGTCCAAAATTTTCTTTACACATGTTAAATTTTGATGTTTTAGAATATACATAGTCATACTTCACATGTTGTTAGTTTTACAACTACATGTAGCATACATTTTATCATTAACCATCATTCATGTTCTTATATGGTGTCTCCTTTTTTGTCAAAATGTGGGTTTTAATGAAAAATGAATTTTATTGAATACTTATTAAATGTTCCACAAAAGTTTAAGTTTTCAGAGAAAATATGAAAAAGATTGTGTAAAGAAACTTTTGGACCCCAGTGTTTGTCAAATGACGCAGAGGGCCCATATAACACACTGATCAAATCATGCTAGTAGGCCAATCATTGAACCTAGTACTTTAATCAGTCAAGTATTGCTCAAAACTGCAATTTTCTACTATGAAAGCAGTAATTATTTTTAAAAACAATTTAATTGTTCTGAAGAGCAGGTTATTGTACGAGACATTTATGATTTCTGACAAAAAATATTTGACCCAATTTAAAAGTACTGATACATTTAATAATGTCTTTGATTACTAAATCTTTGATAAATTAACATCAGTTATTGTTTTAGTAAGGATCTAAAATTTGGGAAATTGGGTTAACTTAATCAAAAAGAAAACAATAACCCTTTTGTTTGCTCTCTGATTAATTACAGAATGAGAATGACTTAAATCTTCAAAAATTCATTCGCAGAAAATTAACGTAAGGTAAATATTGCAGAACCTGTTAAAAGTTATTGTTTTGTTTGTTTGTTTTTCTTGGGTTTAACGCCGTAGCAACACATGTTATAGGTCGTACAACGGCGGACAGTCAAACTACTCACTCCGCCTGGAAAGGCTAAATCTCTGGATTTAGCTGTTTACCAACTACTAAACGCATACTTTTGTCAGTGACTGACAACTGCCCTACATAATTAAAAATCATTTGTAGGAGGGAGAATGACCGTAGAAATAATTTCATAACCAAGCTCCACGAAAGTATCTATGCTCCGCCCGGATATCGAACCCACGACCCCTTGATCAGTAGACTTGCGTGCTACAAACTGAGCTAGCCGGACGGCTTTATTAAAAGTTAAAAAAGCGTCTTAATCAAACAACTAAGTTTGTTGACGACACATACACCTAACTGTAGAAAACATATTTTAATTGATTAAATTAGTACAGATGCGATTGTCCGTCTCAGAGTAATGACCTTTAATAGTATGCATTGCATTTTTGTCTTTAGACGTTCAATATCCGGACCAATTCCAACCTCAGACAGCAATAGAAATTTTACATCGCATTTAATTTCAAACCAGTATCCGTCTTTGATTAAAACCTCGAATACAATTATGGCAAGAAACTTGCATGAAGGTCACTAGGTGAATTTAATATCCTGAATAGAGTTGACAGAAAATAGTAATCTTGTCATTTCCTTAAACAGGATGCTTCCATCATTCAATGCATGCACGCACCATATGTCACCATTAGGGCATCGACATGTGAACAAATAATTAGAACTCCATTAAGGATTTTTATGTACAAGTTTATTTGTAGCATAAACCCGTGCTCGATGATGTTCAAAACATAGAAAATATAGCTGAAAGTTTAGTGTAAATATGCTCAGTGAAACGATAGCAAAAATGATAAACACAGAATAAAATACACTTAATCGGTTATCTAACACGTCTTTTTATTCTGAAATCTTGTTTGAAAAGAAGGTCTACGATTTAAGTCAATCAACTTTCAATTCAATTATGATACATTTATCAATCAGTTAGGTCAACAAAACAGTACATTACAGCCTATGAAGACTCTTGATTTTACAGCAAAGAAGTTTTACATTATGTAACAAATTCTTGATAACTTTGCACAAACCTTAAAATAAATCAAATGTGTGTACTTTGTTGTTTAGTATTGTGTCATCATGACACAATGATGCTACTTTAAAGTAATCAACGCATTTTGAAAACAAAACAACAGCTCAAGAAATTAAATTCACTATATGAATATATATTCATTTACATCAGGCACCGAAGGCGTCCTACAGCCGTGTTATTAATATACTACATGCATTAGAGATGAAATAAACATTTAAAACCATTTAACTCTTCTATGTTAAATTTGACAAAGTTCCCGCTTCTTAAAAAGGGAAGTCCATTTAGAAGACATTATCATAGTAATGTAAACGTTAGCATTGAATATTTATGATCAAAATTGTTTTAGAGTTTAATTATGAAATTTGGAGAAAAAGGTTTCAATCACAAAGCCTCGTCTTGAACATACTTTTAATTGTTTTTATTAAAACAAAATAGTAGTAACATATAATGTGATTTATGAAAAATAGTTTACACGTTCAAAATAGATTTAAATGTATATTATTCTAAGATGTCTACGGACAGTGTTGCAATGTACATTACATTTGATAATAGGGCTTTACAATACAATACATAATGTCTAAAAAATAAACTAAGCCTGATAAATGATGAAATGACAGATAACATGTATTAGGCTTATCGCTTTAGTATTTTATCTAAAAGACAAGAAAACGTAATTTAAATACCACATACACAATTGTCTCCTACGTTCAGAAAAAAAATGTTTCCCCCAATATCTTACTTAATGTACTTTTTACCTAATTTAATTACCAACATGGTATGTAATGAATATACAACACCGTCAAAACGCTTGTAATGTCCACTCGTTCAAATGAGAAATGAAAATTGAGAGTCTCTTAGATTGACGGTACAATATCACCAGTAGCATTCACTTTTTACACCATCAATCCACACACCGTTATAATTATACCTCAGGGAATTTTAATTTCTTCTGAAAGGAACTAGGAAATCAAATTTATCATTGTAACAGCCATTAGATTTGTATCTCAAGTCTTTTTCTTCGTCGTTTATTAGTAATTACTGCTCTCCAATGACCATACATTTCCTTTATTAAAAACATGCTGAATCATGTTGTAACAATACTCGATGATCATTAGTACACATAATTAGCTTATTCTGTGTATGATTTGAATTTATGTCATGGACTGTTTACATGCCAAAGTAATGAATATACTTGGTCAGCATTGTTAGGCCTCAACAAGTTGATCATGTGATCAATGGATTCGCTCGCTCCTTAATTTTGACGGTTTTTGGCCAAACCGCTATATAAAGCAATTGAATTAAGATTTAAAAAAACTTTTTCGCTTGCTCGCCCCATTTGTTCCAGAAAAATCCGTAGAACAAATCGTCAACTTGTTGTGGCCTCATGGAAATTACATAAATGACACATATGACAAATTTAATTATGGAAATATTGTATCCAAAGACAAACCATGGTCATCACAAGCTTGCTTTTGGGTCTGTCTAGATTCATTTACAGAAGTAAACATAAAACAATAAACCAATCTAAACTTGGAACATGTACACACAATTGTTGTTTTTCATATTGACTTAATGTATAATTGATTTGTATGTTTTAACACATTGTAATATTGTCAAATTTGACTTTATTGTTTTCTATCTGTCAAATTCATAATATTGTTAATTATATACAATGTGAAATATTTCAGCAGTTTTTAGAAATTATTGAGAGATGAGGTGAATGCATCGCGGGATGTATTTATACAAAGTAATTTTAACTTCATGTTTGTTAATTGCTAAATCAAGCTGGACTAAGTTTAATTAAAAATGAAATGATGAGACGCTATTATGATACATTTGTGATATACCCATGCGAAAAACATTCACTAAATCAAAGACTTAAAGCACCTAATAATGAAGTAAAAAAGTGGGCATAATAAGAACAATGGATTAAATAACTTGTAAAATCTTAAATCTGAACCTAATAGCAATATACATTCCTATATGTTATACATATAAGAATTAATAATTTAAGACTTTCTAGGCAAAAATGTGACTCAATCCAAAAACATATCATGGTCATGTTATTACAAAATGGAATTAACCTTAGGGTAATCATGATTATTGCAAACGTAGGGAAAAAACTTGTGCTGTATTTATCCCAATATGGAAGGAGGTAGTTATATTCTAATAAGAGATAAAACTTTACCAAATTATCACATCTTGGTATAGATAAAGTAAAAACCAATTGCAATATAATCTGAATGATTTAACATATCTGTAATGTTAGTGAGATACAAGTATAAACATCGCATTAGATATTTGATCTACAATTCACAATGCTAATGACATACTTAATGACTATGATCAAATGTTTAGCTCTCTTATAGCGCTATATCATTTGTCAGACATGGTAATTACGCTGCCAACACGTGATGTTGGGAAGATAAATACATCATGGCAATAAGATATGTTGAGTCGTAACAAGGGGAGACAATAATAAGTTCTAAGTGTTATGCAGTTAGCCACTGCTTTTGGAATGGTTTAGAATCACTTCCTTTTTTAAATATTTATAATTATTTTAAACTCATTCGACATTATTTATTAATAATTCAAACATTAAGCTCCGTAATAGGTAGCTTTCCTCCTGCTCACAAAATTTTCAGTTAGAGGACCAAGTGATGCAATGTCAACGACTAAATCGACTTGAAGAGGGAGGCAAATGCTTGAACCATTTTGTTGTAATCAGTTAAGCCCTACATTTTTTTTTTCTTTTCAATGTTCTCAATGAAATCATCCCCGATGAGTTTATTTAATTGATTGTCTGACTTGCATACGCTTACGGTATTGAATTTAGCTAAATTTAACATTATTGGTTTGTAAAACTGTAAAAAAGTTGACATATGTAATTACTATGACCATTCATAAACTCAATGGTCATATTCATACCAGATTAATTGCGGTTATTTCATTGGTGCAAATTAGGTTAAGGACGACACGCTGACAGCGGGAACTATTTGTTTTGAAAAGGTTTCCTTTAGATCATTATTACAGTTGTTAAATTTCTTTACGTTGTCTATATCATCAGTAGCATAATTCAAATACAAGTGTGGTCTAATAATAACATTAATGAAGAAAAGCCGAATGCTGGAGAACTTAAATGATTAACCAAATTACTATTGTTTGATTTTTCTATAGCCTGGAGACATGTATTAAGATCAATTCATAAAGGACTAATTTCAATGGCTTGAAAAGCCCTATTTGAGTTGTTTATTTCGATAAAACATTTTAAGTTTATAAGGACTATAAGAAAGTATCTTTAGGTCGCAAAGATCATTCTTGCAAGTGTAACCTTCAGACGCTGTCTCACAACGTATATATCTGTCACGCAATGTCAAAAATCACGCGAAGTAGTTCCAAAATACCATATAGTAAACGAAGCTTCTCGTTTTATTGTTTTTATTAATGTTGACATTACTGATCTTCTCTTAAGTTGAACTTCACAACAGTATCAACTGGAGAGGAAAACGTTTATTGTCAACATTTAAACCCTATTAATATGCTGTTATTTTTGTTTTTAATGTTGTTTTGATTATGTTCGTTGTACACTTGATGTAACACAGCATGTGATGGTATCGGTAAGTTAACAAACGTTCGTTCATTAACATTCTTAGTGTTTTAGTACTTGATGCTCTCAAATTAACTGTTGATAACAAACAAACACGCTGTTAAATCAGAAAGTAATCTGGCTTAACTGACAGAAATTCACACTGAACCGAAATAGTTCATAGCGGGACGACCATCATATCGTAGTAAAAGAAGTCGCATAAGCCATACTAAATACTACTTACGTTACAAATACTTCAAGTTGGTTTTGTTAAAAAGGTTTGATGGTTAGTAGTGCTTTAAACTTAGTTCCGTTACTAAATTGTGCATTAAACCTGTAAAACATGGTTGCAATCCTTTCCAATCCCATGGACTTGTGAATTACAATTTCTGCTAACATATGATAACCGTTTGCTTTTAACAACCGTGAAGATGGATAAGATTTCGAGCATAGTAAATATGTGGGCTCGACCTTACTTCAACTATTTCAGTAACGTACACCTTGTTCTTTTTAGAAGACTATTTAATTCTTAGAAAGTTAAATTCAATGGTCGAAAAAGTCTGCATCTACCTATGCGTATTTCCTATGTTTACAGTAGTTTGTAAACAATACAGTGCTAAATCAGTTTTACAGACATATGGACTTGCCACAACCATGGAATAAATATACAACCGCTGAGCCTTTCAAAAAGGAAGCTGCATAATTGCTCGATAATAATGCACGGTCTATTGTGTTAGAAGTCTTTAAAATATTTAAGACATTGGTCGTACATTTGATAACCTAGAAAGATATTGTATAAATGTAAACAAAAACAGTGTTTTTTAAATTGATCAATCATGGTAACAATGACTCTAGACTATTGGATAAGGATTGAAACCATTCAACATGTTCAGTTCAGTATCGTCAATAGACGAAACAATTTGTATACAATAATTGACAAGCTTCCAAGGGACGCTGATAACTTAACTAACCGAGATGAATATATATTTGAAGTTAATGTATCGGATTAAATGTCTGGTCTGAAGTTGGTATTAATTAAAAAAGCAATTGTCTGATAACTACGTTGTACACTTTGTAAGTGACTGTGTACAATTACATATTGTTACGTCAACGGTCATGACTGCATTTTAGCGTCTCCATGTGAGGCTACCTCCCTCGTTAGCAAGAAAACATTTGTAAACGGGTAACGGTAGACGCTCATTTAAAGACAATGTAGGCGCTTGAAAGTGTACTTCCCGTGCAAGAGTTCCAAAGAGCATTAAATGTATCTATGGACCAATCAGATTTCAGTTCCGGTATGCGTTGCCATCAGCTGCTAGCAGCACGAATACAGTGTGCACTTTGTTAAATATAAACCTAGAAAGCAAAATGGTTTGAAATGTCTACTCTATTGAGTCTCTAATGCAGGTCACATTTTGATATCTTCACAGTTGTAAAAAATGTGTTTGTTATAATTAAATATATCTTTATATAGTGACTTTTGGATATTTGGTTGATTTAAATTGATGTGTTCAAAGATCCGGACCACTCCTAAAATTAGACAGCAATAACATTATAAATCACATTGACTTTCAAATCAGTATTGTCTGTTTTTCCTTCTTCGTTAGGAAACGATAAAAAAACTTACTTCACTTGGTGTATTTCCGATAAAACACAAAACCTGTCTGCTAAGTTAGATATGCCATGAATACTTATCTAATGCACAAAAGAATAGTCTAACGCCGACTACACCGTTCATTGAGATAGTAGAGGCTCATAAACTGCAGTCAATATTCAATTAACGACACATATTGTTATTTGCATTGCCTATAATATTGTCGCAATTAATGGATACCAGCAATTCATAAAATCGTTAAATGTTTAATCAAGCTTTGCTATTGAGTTCATGTGACTAATAATAACATGATAAGTAATTATTTTCTTCTAAAATAGATATTTTCATGCAGTTGTAAGCAATTTGTCAGATTATTGCTGATTATAAAGTGCCACATTACCAAGTTAGATGATCCTACGATTCGTTATTGTCGCAAGTGCTTAAGTAACAATAAAGTGAATATGATACCTCTTAACAGCATACTTCACCTAGATGATAAGAGATGCATTGCTGATATCATATAGAAATATTATAGATGTATATAACAGATCGTTATGGTACCCTTTTGACATCACCTTTCGGCCCGCTTGACATCACCTAACGGCCCGCTTGACATATCCTATCGGCCCGCTTAAAGCGATCGGAGACAACTGCGTTGGAATTTGCTAAATACCGGGGCCCGTGTTTTAGCCATTCGTTTGAATTACCTACCTTGCGCAGACGCTTGCTTTTTTACCAAACCACAAGACTTAAGCGGTTTGAAAATGCCCTAAAGCCCAGAGACAAATAAAACAGATAGAATTAAACAGTTTGTGCCTATAACATTTTTAACAATTTCTTATTTTTGTTGTTCGGTATAATAGAATAAAGGCTTGGTTGACATTACCTGTCTCGGGTGAACATTCCGTTCTATCACCCTCTGTAGGTTGTGATATTCATAAAATGCTACTTCCTCTTTTATGTCGTACTTAAGAATAATCTAGTCTAAACAATGTGAAATAAAATTTTCTATTGAACGTAATATTGGTTTCGTTAAAGTTTGTTATTATCAATTGGCAACGAAAACTGATTACTCAATGACTTTTAGTAATATCGTCTAGGTTTCAATTACCTAATTTGAAATTTGAATAGACGTTAGAGCTCAATTACTTTCAATCCCATGAATGATTTTGTCTAAATGATGTCTCGGCTGACATTTAACTGCTAGTTTGATAAATTACAAACATTAACATTTAGATGATACTGTTTAAATGACAATGTCTAGGATTAAGGGATTTTGTTAAATAAGAGAATAATTTTTCCGTTTCTTTTGCGTTTCAGTTTAATAAATTAATTTTTTCAAGATGCACTGGCACTGATGTTACTTAAATGTTACTTATGGAATTAGTGATTTTTTGCAAAAATATCTTTTGATGAGCCATACCGCTGCTCGCAATTATTCACAGGGTAAGTGTTTTGAAATGTATATACATTATACACGTATTAAAACAGTTTATGTGGATAGTTGTGACAAACAAGAATGCTGTTGTTTATAATCGTCAATACACGGCATTGTAAAAACAGCGAATCATACCTCAAGCAGTGTTTCACTGACAGGATTTTAATTGAGCACTCCTTAAATACTAAATCAGCATTTGCGTTGAACTGAAATCTAATTAATCAAGATAAAAGCAAAAATAAACTATCCGCGTGAAACTCTGTAATCAGGTACGGTAATTGTTTGTTTGTTTGTTTAAGCTTTAAGGCACACCAACACAAAAAGGTCATATCGCGCCGAACAGTAATTGAGACTGATAGGATGTTGAATTTGCTTTGCAATAAAGTGGGTTTGCATAGTACCTAAAACAATGGCAAAAATTGCACATTGGGGTCAAATTTCAAAAGAATGATAGTTATATACACTTTTCAAGAATGTATTGAGGTAAAAATTCGAAGTTCCTCATATTTATTGGCATTAGATGTTATGCACATACTATTTCGTTTTCAAAACCGCAAGCTAGTGTTGCCAAATACGTTGTTCAATCATAAGAATTTGTTGGTCTTCTAAGGTTTACGTTCTTGTGATAACTATAACATTACTGAATACGCAATGATAACCAAAAAACCCTTAAAGCCTATAAATTGAACTTGATAATACATACAGAAGACAAATTAATGCGCGGACATACTTGTAATATTTATTTAACAATGTAATGAAACGTATTCTTTCTTAAAAATATATCAAATGACGCGAGGATCCATTTGACACAAAAATAAAAATAAACGTTAGTTGGCCATTCATTAAATCTTGTACCTTTATTAGTCAATTATTGCTCAAAACTGCAATTTTCTACTATGAAAGCAGTAATTTTTGTAAATAACAATTTAATTGTTCTGGAGAACTGGTACTTTCACGAGGCATTCATGATTTTTATCAAAAATTGTTTGACCTAATTCAAATTTAGCGCTGAATTTTTATGATGACTTATTACTAAAACATCAAGTATTGATAAATTAACTTCAGTCAATGTTTTAGCAGGGATCTAAAACTTGGACAATTAGGTGAATTAAAAAGAATCCAAAACATTTAGTTTACTCGCTTATCATTTACTAAATGAGAATGACTTTAACCTTTGACATACATTTGTAGAATATTAACACATGGCAAATATTGCAGAGTTTGTTAAAAGTGAAAAAACGTCTCGATCGAAAGTTTGTTGACGACACAAACACTTAAAGCTCCTCAATCACAGATCTCAACTTAATCAAAATAGTATGGTAATATTTTGGAAGCAGGAGAGAAGTGTTCTGATAATGACAATTGTAGTGTAAATTGACATACAACTACAAATGATGGTCTTTCAAGTAGTAAATGTCTACCCCGTATGTCACAGTATAGACACTAGTGTATTTTGTGACTTTAAATGTTTATCTCTTGCAACATATAGGTCAGTTTGTCTTAAAATAATAACAATTAATTCTTTGACACAATTGCAGACACTTTATGGTATTTTGAAATTATAGAAAAAATAAACTAGTACCTTTAAGAAAGGATGAAATATTTCAATTAAATCAGTATTGATTTGATTGTCTGTCTAGGAACAATGATATTTTTATAGTATGCATTACAATTTTGTATTTTAGTTGTTCAATTATCCGGACCAATCCTTATCTGAGACAGCGATAGAATTATTATTTCGCATTTAATTTCAAATCAGTATTCGTCTTTTGTTATAACCTTGAAAACAATAATGACGAGAAAATTGTATGACGTTCATTAGGTGTTTTAATATCCTGAATAGAGTTGGCAGAAAATAGTAATCTTGTCTTTTCCTTAAACAGGATATTTCCATCATTCAATGCATGCACGCACCATATGTCATAATAACATAGACATGCGAACAAGTAATTAGTACCCCATTTATTCTATTTAGATATTAGTTTATTCTAAGCATATACCTGTGCTTTATAATGTGCTACACGGTAAATATATCTGAAAGTTTAGTGTATATATGCATTGGGAAACGAAAGTTAAGACATTGCCATTGTAAAGAGGCAAAACATATTTAAGACAAGATAAAATACACTATATCGGTTATCTAACACGCTTACTCATTCTAACATCATGGGTGTAAAGAAGGTCTACGACACGAGTCCAGCAATCAACTTTCAATTGGGTATTTATGAAACAAAAATTCATCAGTTAGGTCATTATTAGATTACATTATAGCACCTGAAGACTTCTAATCTTACATGGAAGAAGTTTTACATAAGTTTATTGCATTTAAATAACACAGACAACATGTAAAACGATCTTGAAAACTTTCTACAAATTTCAAAAAAAATTCATAGTATGTGCTTTGTTGTTAAGTATTTTATCGTCATGACGAAGTGCCTCTTTATTGACACATATTGAAATCAAAGCACCGATAACGCTGTCAGACATGAGGTTTTGGGATAATAATTATACTGTATGGCTGTATACAACAAACGGAAGCGGTACAAGGGACCTTAACCTTATATAAGCCAGATTAGATACACATATACTTCATATCGTGTAATGCGAACTACATTAGATGCAATAGTTAATATCCACTTAATTGCGCACGCACAACCGAATGTAATCGTCCGCAGCAAATTTTGATGAGGATTTGCCACAGTCCACTACTAAACATAGGGACACCCCATGTAAAAAGCAACAGCTCAAGTAATTATACTCACTCTATCAATGTTTGTTGTTCATTTACAGCAGATATGAAAGGAGTCATACAACTTTAATTCATTAGAATATATCAAGCATTAGAGACACAATACACATTTCAATCCATCTTGCTTTTTGACAAAGTGTAAATTTCTTAAAAGGGGGTCCCTTTTATAAATAAATAAATTGTTAGTAGTTTATTATTAATTTAGCGTTGTATATATGCATGCTCCAGAATACTTTGGAGCTTATTTATGAAAGGGTTTCTATAACAAGACTTCATCGTAAGCATATTTTGATCAAAATTATTTAAATTAATTTTACTGTCAGTTTCAATGTAGTTTCACTTTAGAAATACAACACATAACATAAACATATCAAGTGATAATTGCATTAAATAATTGTTCTTTTCACTTGAGGAGCATAAAATATTTAAATGTATATATTTTTGATTTCCATGGACTGTATTACGTTTTATTATGGGGCTTTAATATAAAACAAAATGTCATGAAAAATGAACTAAGCCTAAAGAATGATCACATGACAGATAACATTATAAGATATCTATAAGACTTAACACTTTAGTAATTCATCTATTAGTTAGGAGAACGTAATTCACTCTTCACTTACACATTTTCCTTCTACGTTCTGGAATAATTCAATTATATCCTCGGTCATATCTTACCTAATGTACTTATTGCCTAATTTGATTACTAACATGGTATATAATGAATATATAACACCGATCAAACGCTTGTAATGTCTACTCGTTCAAATGATTAATTAAATTGAGAGTATTTTAGATTGCCATCAACATTAGCTCCAGTAGGGCATTCACTTTTTACACCATCAATCAACATAACGTTATAATTATACCTCAGGGAATTTTAATTTCTTGTAAAGGAACTAGAAATCAAATTTATCATTGTAACAGCCATTAGAGTCGTGTCTCAAGTCTTTTTGTTCGTCGTTAATTGATTATTAATGCTCTTCAATGTCCATACATTTCCTTTATTAAATACATGCTGAATAAAGTTCTTGTTCCGAGTTCCGATGATCATTAGTGCACATAACATATGTATTCTGTATTTGATTTGTACTTATGTGGTGTTCTGTTCACATGACATAGTAATGAATAACTTGGTCAGCATTGTTATGGAAATCGTATAAACAACAATTATTAAAAATCTAATTAAGGGAATAATCTTAGGACAAAAACATGGCCATCCTAAGCTTGTTTTATTTGTTTCTGTAAAATTTGTGAAGTAAAAAATAAACCAATCTATATTTTAAAAAAGTTTAATCTCTGCATTTCATGATGCTCAATGTACACCAAATTAGTATGTTTTCACAAATAGTAATATTGTCAAATTCGCCATAATTGTTTTCCATTTCTCGAATAAACAATATTTTTTTTATATACAATGCATAACTTTTCAGCAATTTTGAAAACTTGATGAGAGATGAGGTAAATGCATCACGGGATGTTCTCTTTAAAAGATATTAACTTCATATTTATTCATTGTTAAATAAAGCCCGCTTTAAAGTTTGTCAAATTGAAATAAAATGATGATACGCTATTATAATACATCAGTAATATATTTATGCAAAAATCCAATTTTCTATATCAAGGACTTGAAGCATCTTATCATAAAGTGAATAAAATTAGCGAAGTGAGAGCAACGGATAAAATAAAATGTAAAATCGAAACTGAAATCTAAACCATATATCAATATTCACTAATAATACACTACCCTCCTAGATTAAATATAAACTTATAAATCAAATGTTTTTGTCCAATTTTCGTATATTGCTAGCATTGTTTAAATTGTATTGTATTCATTCTATAAGAAAAGTACTTTATAACTAAGTTCTTGTAGTGCAGACTTTTATTTGACAGAATTGAGAACTAGCGAATTTGATATAAAATGAATTAAATGCCAAATAGAGGATTTGTTAAAAAGCTAATGTATTAGTTTTTGCCCTTTTATGAAATATCACACTAAATATTTACTTATGGAAGGTAGTGTATGTTATATAAGTGTAAATAATTTGAGGCTTTCTAGGCAAAAAAAATGTTATTTAACGCACTTACATAATTATTATAATGGTCATGTTATTACAAAATGGATTTTACCCTAAGTGGTATCACGATTTAGCCAAGCGTAGTGAAAAACAGATGCTGTGTTATTCCAATGAGGTACATATATTTTTTCCGATAGGATAAAACATTACAAAATAATCATTTATTGGTTTAGATAAAAGATAACTAACCGTACTTCAAGCTGAATTACTTACTAAAATATCTGTAATTTTTACGAGATACAAGTATAAACAAAACATTAGATGTTTGATTTATATTTCACGATTGGAATTGACATACTTAATGACTATGATCAAATGTTTAGCTCTCTTATAACGCTATATCATTTGTCAGACATAGTAATTACGTTGCTAAATATTGACATATGATGTTGGTAAGATAATTACATCATGTCATTGAATATAAATACGTAGGGAGGCAAAAAAAGTTCTAAGTGATATGCAGTTTGCTAATGTTTTGGTATGGCTTATAATCACTTCCTCTTGAAATATTTAGAATTATATCAAACTTAAACGACACATTTCGTTAATAATTCAAGAATTCAAGAATTCCCAACATGAAGATCAGTAATTTGTAACTGACTATTTTGTCGTCGTCTGTTAAGCCCTTCAAAAGATTTTTTCCTTTTCAATGTTATCAATTAATCTATCATGACAAGCAAATTCAAGAAATTGATTGTCCGACATATACAAGCTTATGATATTGTATTTAGGCAAATTGAACACATTGGCATGTCCTATTTTTTTCATTGTGTTCTAGAACTCACGTTTGATATTTGCAGTTTGTCATTTTAGATAAAATCAAAACTGTAAAAAGCTCACATTTGTAATTATTGACCACACATTAAGACTCACTGGCCATATTCATACACGGTTATTTGCGGTTATACCATAGATGTTAATAAGGTTAAGTATGATATTTAAACACTGTCAGCTATCACTTATTGTTTTAAAATATTCTAGCTCTCTGTCTATATTCATTCATTAGTGATAAGGTTTCCTTTAGATTCATTAGATAATTGTTCAATAAATTTATCTAAATTTATTCCATTATTATTATTAAATATGATATAATTCAAGGTCGAAGATAAGAAATAAGTGAGAGGAAATCTAATGATAAGTTTTCACCTTGTCACACTGCTATTAAACAATTACAGAAGGAAGCCAGAAGATTTAGTACTATCACCAGTAGAAACTTGTACACATGACTTAATATTTTAGTACATACTATGAATGACTCGAAATAATTTTCGTTTACATTGCAATGTTTCAATTATAGAACTGAGCATAAAATATGGTCAGTTGTTGAGTTTACCGAAAGCCTACTTCGTTCTCTGCAAGGATATAGTTTGAAGTCAAATACTTATCATTGTCATTCGTTCAAAAAGGAAGTAAACAAGTTTCCGGCGCATGATGGAAGCGAAAAGAACGATAACAACTCGGGTCCCGGATATTCCCCTAATTTTTCTATGAATTTGGATACTAAATCTCTTTGAACAATTAATTGGAATAAGTCCAGTATTAAATATTACGTGAAACAACCTTTGGTATAAAGGTAGGATTATAGTTTTGGTAATTTTTATGATTCAATTGATGAATTCATCAATACTGGAAGATTTAGTATTCTTTTACTTTACAATAAACTTCATAATTACCTCATCAGTGAACGGTGTATTCAATGTCATACTTGGTGTCTGGGTTATCATTAGTCATAATATCTTTTGTTAATATTAATATCAATGCTTTTGGGTATCATTTTCTGAGTAGTCATTATTTAACATTTTAAAGTGATTATACAATTCCTGTAGGTCAGTAGGTTCTGCAGTATTTTTTAGATGTATTTAATATTTTCCACTATTCTCTTGGATTTTAACTATTGCAAGAAGGAAGGTAGTACCTTCCATATTTCAACATATAAACACCCTTAATAATATCTAAGTTCACGCAGAAAATAGTTCACAAATTCGTTTAAGATAGTATCAAAAATATAATTCTCCGACTCTCGCAAAAAATATTTCATCATACCGTCATGTCAGACATATCCTTGAGATATTTATTTAGATAATTTCAGGAGAGACCTTGTTCGATGATTTGATTTGTTTGCTTGTTTGTGTTTAACGGCGCACCAACAAAAGAGGTTATATCGCGCCGAAAGCAATTGATGATAAAATAAATTGAAATTGAAAAATGAAGATATTTAATACTTCAATGGTTTTGAAATCCTTATTTCAGTTTTTTAAATAAAACATTTTACGTTTTAAGACTTTATAATGTATCAAAAGACCGCAAAAAACTTCTTGCATGTGTAGACTTTCGACGCTGTCACACAACGTGTGAATCCATCATACAATGACAAAAATCTCACAAGGAAGTTCAAAACTTCCGTAGTGTAAACGAAAATTCTCGTTGTAATTTATGTTGACATTACAGATCTTCCCTTACGACACAACAGTATCGACTAAAGAGGAAACAGTCCAGTATCAACATCAAAACCTTATAAATATGTTGTTATCTATTTAGTTTTTAATGCTTATATTTCCCCCACTGTACACGTGATGTAACACAGCATGTTATGGCATCGGTAAATAAACAAACGCCCGTTTATTAACATCCTAGTGTTTTAGTACTTGATGCTCTTATATAAACTGCTGAAAACAAGCACGCTGTTAAATCAGTGAGTGATCTGGCTTAACTGGCAAAACCTTCACAGAACTTAATTACTTCATAGCTGGACGAACGTCATATTGTAGTAAGGAAAAGAGCTCGTATAAGCTATACCAAATAAGGCAAATACGGCTGGCGGTACGAAAACTTGTGTTGTTGTTTTTGTAAAATGGTTTGACGGTTAATAGTGCTCAAAACTTAGTTTCATTTATTAATTTTACAGTTACTGTAGTATCATTAAACCAGTATATGTTATTGTCGTAGTTCATTCAAATCCACTTACTTGTGAATTTTATTTTTATTAACTCCTTTTGCTTTCAACATTCGTGAGAATAGGTTTTCGAGCATAAATGTAAATATGGACTGGACATAACTCAGTCTTACAACTTGCAACTTTTAGAAGACTCATTGTCAGAAAGTTAAAATTAATGGTCCAAAATTCTCTATCTCTATATACGTGTTTCTTATGTTGGCAGTAATTTGTAAACAATGAAGCTTTTAACCAGTTTTACGGACAAACGAACTAACAATAATCTAAACTAAAAATTAATATACACATGATAAGCGTTTCCAATAATATGCTATATAAATGCTTGAAAATGATACAAGGTTTTCGTGTTAGAAGTGTTTAAAACGCTTCAGCATAGGACTGTAGCCAAGTAAGGTTTTCTGTAATTTTAAACAACAATAGCGTTTCTTAAATTAATCAAGCACTGGTTACAATGACTCTAGACATTTGGATGAAGATGGAATTCATTCAACATGTGCAGTGCAATAATAGACTAAACAAAACAATTTGTATAAATAATTGACAAGCTATCCAAGGGACGCCGATAATTTAATGAACCGAGATAAAGATATATTTGGAGTTAATGTATCGGATTTAATGTCTAGTCGGAGTTGATATTAATTCAAAGCAGCCATGTTCTGGTATCTACAAAGCGCACTTTGTAAGTTACTGAGTAAGTGACAATGTTAAAAATACATAAATAAAAACAGAAAACATGAGACAATGTGATTGAACGTGCTTGCGTAATAAGAGACTTTAAATTTTAAAGACTCCTATTAATATTTTAATTATCAAGAAAAATATTAGATAAAATGTTTTATTTTCGTTCTATAGGACTTCAATGAAACAATAAAAGGATTCCAACTGATAATAACTACTTTCTTATTGGTTCGCTTCTGGTTTTATTAAAGAAATATAAATGACTAAAATCCCTTGTTGCAAATAATGTCTTGGCACAATACATTATCTGTACTACTTTATGCTGGATTTAATATTTCTATGTGATATTAAGATAACATCTAACTTGAAACATATGTATATGATAAAATGAGGATTTTTTTACTGTCACAGTTGTTTGAAAATTTATTCATCATCCCTTTATAACCAACACTTGTAATTAATATTACCTTTCCCTTTTAGAATACCACATGATAAATATATCCATACATGGATGAATGTATTATCTACAACATAATTTATCAACTATTATTAATGTCTACCTGATATTTTAAATAAGGTAAGAAAATCTTGGTAATAGTATTATCTTACCAAATTTAGCTAAAGCCTTTCCGGTTGATCATGGATATATTTGCATTAAATGCTGATCAAATCATAAATATAATTATATTTCTGACAAGTGTTTGCTAGGTATCTATATTAATTTAATTTACTTTTGAATATGTTCGTATGTTGAATTATTACCTTACATATTATTAAGATTTTTATCTGTACTTTAGGTATTGATAAAAGTAGTCAAATTGTATATTTATAACCGTATTACAGGACAATTTTAACAAGCTGAACAAAGACTGATGTATACTCACCTACATAATAGTCATTATTTGACACCATTGTTAATAATGTTGTTAGGAAGCAAACCTTATTGATGCACCACTATAGGAACTATACAACATTATTTTAGAGACATTCGTGAGTATAAATGTAAAGTGTAATGACAACATGCCTCATTAGAATCCTAAACAAAACGCTTTTTGGAAGGCAAATGTATTATTTTATATTCATTTATAACAGATGCGATTAAATTGATAGTTTTTAGAATAATTAGTTTTATTCCAATGAGGTTTAATAATGGGCCATTTAATCATTTTGACAAAGAAGTAGTTGAATAAGCAAATCTGAACAGAAATGAAAATAAGTTGTTTACGCGGTTCTGATTTAATGCGCTATTTCTTATGCATTGAAGTCAGATATAATGTATTACTGTATTCAAGTTAGACATCAAACTTACATCTTGTGAATAAAATTAAATGTTAAACTGTTTCGAAAGTTAAAATATTTCGCATTGAAATGAAATTGGACATAGGAGATTTAAATGCGCGTTGGAACAATGACATTTTAATCTAGGTATTTTTGTAAACGAAATGAAGTGCAGTAAGATGACTTTAAAATTTAATTTGTCGGAGAAAATGTAGCTTTAAGTTCTATGCAGAGAGAAAGATATATGTCCTACACGTGAGATTATTATGTCAAACAGACATATCTATTACAACTATGTATTTTACACGACCTAATAGACCGTAATTGCACTAATTGGATGTTTTCATGAAATGGCGTGTTTGATATGTAAGATACAAAATTGTTTTATTGCCTTACCTTAAATGCTTGTACATTGACAGCACATATTGTAAAGTCAATTTGTATTAATCCTGGACCACAAAAGCCCTAATTTTCTATAAATCTACACCATCGATTTTGCTTAGATTTTGCTAACAGTCTTTTACCTCTTTTCATTCTTAGATTCAGATTTTCCCATTTTTAGATTTATTAGAAATTTTCCTTCTCGTATTTAGATTTTCAGATTATTTTTTATGTAAAACAAAAAAATTCCATAGGGTGTAATGCAAATATTTGCATTCGAAATAAAAGACCCGTCGGGAGGGATAAAACACTTTTCTAATTATAGCATTGTTATAATTCAATTATAATTTTATAAAAATCCTGAGAACTCTGTGTTAATTAACAGTCGACAGTCTGCTGATTTGTACAGCGGATTTCTATCTTTTCAAATATTCTTGGAACAGAGCATGAATGCAAATTTTTAAAGCTATTTCAATTACTTGGATAATTATTCAATTCAGTATCGATGCCTCATATTTAGCGATAATTTTGTATCCTCTGTTATATGACTGTTCTGATTATGGCTCGTACCGATTTAAGAAAATTCTCTTTTGGGTTTCAAAATTTACATTGCATGTCGATGGAAAATATGTTATGCACAGCTACAACAACAAACTTTATTGCTATAAGGCCTACTGCCAATGCAAAATATATATTCATTTACATTCAAACTAATACGTGGTATACTATCATGGCAAGTCATAAACGTAATAAACGGAAAATTCTGATTTTTTGGATTTTAGAAAGAAAACGTTAATTGCACATACAAAATTGTAAATAAATCCACCAAGATGTCTACATAAATGTCATTCTGAAAAATATTAAGTAAGCGTAAACAATAACTTAACCAATATTATGGTAACATGACATGTAATGAGAACGTCAATTTGTTTGGTTTGACATATATTGACTTGTTTTAAAAGAGTAAATATCACGCATAACTTTCTTATTATCACGACACAATGCTATAAAGAGAACTTGCTAACATCCTTAATTATATTCATTATCGATGAACGGCGTTGTAAGGTTATGTTAGAATGTAAATAATTTTAACGATAGGTAATATCCCTACAATCAAATGACTTTGATGTAATATCATTTTCAGAGATGTCAATATCAGGGCATTTTTGTAATTTCTCATAGAATGTTGTGCCAAATTGAGAATCTTTACACAAAACAAATCTGATGATGAAAATTGTGTAAATTCAAAAGAGAACTATCAGAAATATTGTCATTGTTGGCCCCTCAATTCCAAATATTATTGACTTATGTAAAATACATGTATAATATACCTTTCTAATATCATGTCGTATTTTGTTTATTATCTTACTGACTTTGAACTGCAAAGAAAACATCGATCGTAAGAATTTTTGTGAAAAGGTGCACTGGTTGTGACTTTACATTTGAATTCAAAAGTATCTCTGTGGTGCAGAATTAATAAACTTGGCGTATATTAACATTTATACTTATTAATGGTGCTTATTTGCACAGGCAACTGGCACGGTCCCGAATCAAAACCACTATATATACATGTAAGGTATATTTCTAAAAAATGGTAGTTTTCAACCAAATTTAATCAGAGGCTTGTTTCTCCATCATAAATAATTTTGTTTCACAGATTTATACTTATAAATAATGCATATTTGATAATATCATATAATAAAATGATTCGCCTATCGGAGTGCACCAGTCGTTACACACGGTGTACCGGCGCAACTTTTTATTAACACAGCAAACGATCTCATTTGCGCCGGATTAGATGCACTTGCGAGTGCAGAGATAATGATAATGACACGTGAAACATTACAAGCAATTTAATGGTTGATTAACGTGGTTAACCATGCAATAGTCTTGTTAATAATCATCCAATGCTGAAAAAAACTGTGTTGAAATTGATTTTTAAATTGGAATGAAGTGGTCGGATTATGTGCATCAAACATTTACCGCCGATTGCGCCTATTACATTGCCGATGCCAGCTAGTTCGAAATCGGCGCATGTCATTCCAGCAACCTTTATGCTAAGAAGTCAGATCGACTAAAAAATTCAAAATTAAAAATAACCCCAAATACTCTTGTGATGATAAACCTCTCGTGGAAACTGTTTAGACAAGTTCTATATTGCAGTTGTCACAAAATCTCTAGAGTGTGAAATTAAGGTATCGAGAACACTGCACTACTTGTTAGCCACATTGTCCTACTAACTGATATAATAAACAATAGTGAGTGGGATATTGAATCGTTACAATTTGTCATCAATATCTTTTGAAGTAGTCTAAAATCTATCAGTCGCTTGATCCTTTACCAGTGGTAATCCAATGTTCGATAATAGCTTTAACAATGTTAGACTAAAAGCAACTAGTAACATTGGTTCATTAAATCCGATTTCAAGACTTTTATTTCAATTAGTTTCATTAGTTTTCAGTGTGTGTGCCTAGGGATTATTTATATATACCAGAAGAACACTTTACGGTCACAACATATGTTTTTTAATTAAATGTTACATTGATATATATTAAACTTGTCATTTCGTTAAATGTCAATGTCAGACAACTGAACAAATAAAAAGTCAGATTAAATAAATCCCAAATGTAATATAAAGAATTGCATTGTTAAAATAGTTAATTATGTGTATTGAAAAAGATATATCAAGGCTATGCGATATATTCATGAAGCTCAGGATAAAATTCAATGAAGAAAAAACTCTTGCTGATGTATCGTTAGAGAAAAGTCTCTTGTGGATCTACGAGAATATGATATCACATGCACTAGAATGACATTCAATTTGAATGTACATTGCACCCATAATCACACAGCAACGGCTGTAGACAAATATTTGATTATAGCATGACCTTTAAACAATTGGGTTCATAAAACATTTTAAAATGACAAATATTTGAATTGGAAAATATCAAGACTTTTAATAAACTCTAAAGAATAAAAAACAAATAATGTAATGTATCGACTAGACAGTGACATTTACAGAGTGAAATGTGAAACAATTATCATGTGTCACACCATTCAATATGTAGAGAGAAGTAATTCAGATTATGCTTGATGTTAGAGGAAGCTTGCTCACTTCACCTTGAATGTCTACTAGTTTGCATATCAATCCTTATTTCAAGCAGCAGTAAAATTGCCAAATCATAAGTTCCATCTTTAAGGTTCTTGTTTTCTTTATTTTAAAGTGTTATAAATCTTTAACATCTACATATTTCTTGTTGTCCAAGTGAGAGGTCTTTGTTTTTACTGTTGCTGTTCCTTATATGTTTTCAAACTTCATTTCTTATACATGTATATATAATTTACATTATACAATAATTTAAAAAAAGAAACCTGTAATATTTGCTTGCTGTTATCCTATGGAATATGTGCTGTGTGAAATCATCACCAGGTACAGAAATTTGTAATGGCACTCGCAACAAAATTGGTGTGAATATAAGATTATACAACATTCGCAAACATTGTACGGTCTAATGTTAATAGCTAAAAAGATAAAATTCGGTAAAAGTCTGCTTCCTTATACATGTTCAGCCAAAATAAACATAAAGTGAAATAACCCCTGATAATTGAATTCATTTTCAGGCAGGCAGTCTCTTACAGTGTCCGATAGACCTGGTGCAGTGTAAAAACTGCACGTTAATTTCCTGCACAAGGAAATTAGCAGTGTCTCTATTCACGATTGAATTCGTAACCTCTCGTCCTACTGCTGTGCCACTGCTCTTTATGCTATTTATTTTAGGAATTGAAACACACTGTCAATAGTGTACTTTTATTTGCGACAAAAAACAATGTAACATACTCCGAAACATAATTCTACACCATTATAAATTCTATGAAGCATTTACGATAATGTTCGTTAATAGCTCATAGGAAACTTATAAAATTTTAGATGGGTTTTATGGTCAAAAGCTTCATATACTTATTAGGTATACTCATCTGGATTGCAAATATTGCCTGACATAGTGATTGATTGGCTCAAAGTTATCACTGATTCAAGAGTGTTATTTCGTCTATCTAAAGAGTGAAAATTATATCTGATTTGCTCGTGAGACTATGGGTTATTTCAATATAACATAACATAAGTATTGCTAAACGTTGTATTTTATGTATTATTGCATTGCGTTTTGTATTTATATCTGGCCTAAATATATTCAAGAAGAATTGGTCTCGTGCTGTGACATACTCATATGCAACTATTTTCATAAATGATTTTTGTGAAAATAATATTAGATCCTATATCACTTTAAATTCAAACGAAGTTAATAAAATACATTGTGTTGGCAACATCGTCAACACAAGACATAACTTTCACTGAAATAAATACATCACTCCAATTTATTCTATCAAACATTTGACTGGATTTGTATTGCATACACTCGTGTCGAGCCACAACAATTGTTCTAAACTATCCGAGAACACGACTAGTGTGTACTCTCTTATTTACTTCGAGTGAAGTAGAGTATGACGTTAAAGGATTGCTAATATTAGCCATTGCAATTGCACTAGACGAGATTTTAATGTAATTAAACTGGAGCTTTTAACATTTGACGAGCGTTTTTAATAACTTTATTTCATTAATACAAGTAATAGAGCAATTTGTGTGAATTTTCGCAAAGTTGTTGAACGCTGTTCTAGCTTTTAGTTTACACTAACTAGTAACTAGTGCGACATTACAAAAAATGCCTTCATTGCAAATTAAGTACGCTCAAAATGTATCGCTCGTCTCAGCTTGATATTATTTGATTTTTTTCATCAGATTAATTGAAAGCAATATTAATTGGACTGACATCAGGTAACCGTCTATCGGTCTAGTACAATACTAAACTGCACTTACCTATACTTAAGCAACATGTATAGTTAAGACTTAATAATTGAAACGTACTTGATGCTTTTAAAGACGCCAATCATCTATCAAAGACGTACTTGATTACAATTCTCAGTCTTTTTATTTTAAAAGTCAAATGTCATTTTTATTCTAAACAGGCAATTATGCGTGAGATAACCTTACAAGGATAGAATATGTTTATTTAAACAATGGATTGACATTCAAACTGAAAGCTTTTGGGGGTTTAACGCCGTAGCAACACATTGTATAGGTCATATAACGGCGGTCAAATAACCTACTCACTGTTCCTTGAAAGGATAAATCTTAAATTTAGCAGTTAACCAAGTACTAAGTGCATACTATCGTCAGTTACTGACAACTGCCTTTCATAATTAAGAATCATTGGTGGGAGGGAGAATGGTCGTAAAAATAATTTCATGACCTCGTTCTTCGATAGTATGCCCTCCCGGAATCGAACTCACGACCTCTTAATCAGTAGACTTGCATGTGCCAACTGAGCTAGCCTGGCGGCACTGAATGGGTAATATATTTGGCCATTCTTTAATATATGTAGTAATGGAAAATGGTAAATCCATCGTTATATATATGATGTTGATCTCGCAATGAAAAGCGAAACCTAAAAATTGTTGTTTAAATTATTGTAATCTTCTGATATTGTTTGTACTTAGATAATCAAATGTTGAAATTTATTAACCACATTTTATTCATACTTTATAGGTATAGAAAACACTGTAATACTTAAAATATCAATTATTTGGTTCTCGACGTAATGCCAATGCCGATTTCATGCAGTATATGAATTTGAAATGATACAGTTTTAGGACATTTAGGTAATACTTCTCTTCCATTCGAAACGATTTGACAAAAAAATATTGATGTATTTCTAAGATGTCAGAAATTTCCATTTCAAATGAATAAAAATGTCTGGCAAGAGGGTAAAAAATTTTCGATGCGACAACATCAAAATGTCCGTACCTCTTGGTTTATAACAGCTTTTACAGTTATGGGACATAAATTATTCTTTTTCCATTCAAAACAGTTTATCAATATGTCTTAATGTATGCCTTAGATGTCAGACAATTGCCATTTCAAAAATTCAATTGAGAAAAATGTCTCGTGAGAAAGTAACCTAAGTCCAATGCGTCAACAACAAATTGTCCATTGATCTTTGTTGATAAAATTTTCAAACGTCTGTGAACACAACGATGATTATTGTTTAAGAGATATTTTGTCTATCATACACTTTGATGTTTGGATGTTAAAGAAATATTTTTATCGAATCACAGAGTTGTGCGTTTTCAATGTTATCGTCGACAATGACTGACCACGCTTACTTACCAATGACTTTCAATACAATTATGTAGCATAAAGAAAATAATGGTTAATGTCTACACAAAAAACTTTTCTAAATCAATGTCGGATTTAGATAAACATCGTCAGTCTCATTAGTATGCATTGTATTAAATAAAGGCTAAAATGGAAATCGTATACAACAGTGACAAAGAGTTTTTTAAACGTTTTTTGATTCGAAGATTGTCTGCTGCCTGTCAGCCACTAAGAAGAAGTAGTTTATCATCTTATACCACTACAAAATAATGGTACATCATTATATACGGGATCAATAAGTTACATAATTAGAACATCATTTGTTGAATATGGTGGTTGCTTTAATTTAGCTTTACAACACTCATATTGATTTTATAAATTAGTTTAGTTTATAGACGCTTACGCTAGGAAATGATATAAAAAACCACACGTTCTTAAATAACGATATCACTTAACGATACAAAATAAGAGTTTAACCGCCAATACGATTTCATTTGGAGAGATGTATGGTTTGAAAGAATGAATGAGAGCATATGGAATAACACCGACATTATGTAACATTTTTAAATGTAACAGCGATGTATGAAGAATTGTACCAAGCATTCTAACAAATTCAATAATCCATGTCACCTCTTCAATAGAATGTGTGTACAGAAATGAAATGTTGAAGGAAAAGTGTCATTAAATAAGCTTTCCTTCTCTGTGACATAGATCTTATGTTTTACTATTAAGTCTAACACCAGGTGTGCTAACACTTACCAAAAAATATAGGTCCTCATGTACTCGCATTTAGAACTTAGAAGTACTCATGGTACTCACGAAGCTGTGCCTAGTGATAACATTTTACTCGCTGTGCTTTCTGTATGAGAAATTAAGATGTGAAACTAATGATAAAAACAACATAAAATGTCATTTTGTCATCTTGCATGGTAACAAAAACAGCACAAAGTTGAGTGGGTCTGTATTGAATTTTTACGCGTTTGTCCTTCTTATTTGCAAACAATATTCTGCTTTATTTTTACTCTAATCATGTTTTAATTATCACAAAATCTAACTTTTATAGATCATTTCAATTTTTGTACGGAAACCTAACCTAAGGTTTATCTAGATTTGTTTTGCTAATGATAAGAAGACGGTGGATTTTCTAGGTTAAACTTTAGAATCATGTTGATTAAACAGCAGATGTGTTTGCCATTGAGCTGTCAGAGGCAAATAGTGTTTTGTCACAAGCACCATCTTCTTCGTGTTTATTTTAGATGAAAGCGAATTGATTCAGAAATAGAATGCATTGTAGCGGTAAAAATAATCCCAAACCTGCTATTGTCGACTAACACATGAGTTGATTTGAACAAAATGACATATTTAGAAGTATGCGGTAGTTGATATTGGTTTTCCTCTTTTTCAACGTTTATATCCGTTTGTAATGCAGTCGACATCGTAAGCATGCTAAATTACATACGAGTAAATTTAATTGCATTTGATTGTTTTGATGACCCTTTTACGAAAAAATAACTAGGTATATTGAAATGTGAACATTGTGTGATGTTATAGTTTTCTCATAAATATTGACGGTAATAAAATATATAAAATTAAAATATTTGCAGGTTTTTCATGATAATAGCAATTTAATTTAAAACAGATAACAATTATCTACACATTCAAGTAATGCCGGTTGATTACTAAACAGCAAAATGATGGTAGCCATTTAATAAGTTGAATTATTTACAATAAAAACTAAAAAAGCTTATTTAATAGTAACAGATCAGTTAAATTTAATTCAAAAAGAGTTTTGCTTATTAAATGCAGATAACACAATTTCTATTTACCAAGGCAAAGTAAATATATCGTTTGTTTAACTGTTCAGATTTGGTGCGTTGAGAAAACCAAGAATGTACAACAAAACAAGCTTGTTTGTATAACATGTGCGTGTAAACAAACGCACTTGTTAATTAGTAAGGTAATATATGTATGTACAAATTGCAATTGTTTTTAAAAGTGATCTTAACTTTGTTTTTTTTCACCGCGGGATTGGTGGCGGCGAAAATATACAAACCCTTTGCATATATACGTACAACTTTATAAAAGACAACTTTCTCAGAAATCACAAAAAATAATTTCATCGAAGTTAATTACTAATACAACCTTCCTCTGAACGATAAATCGATATGCTAGTATAAGTTGAATAGACGGTATGGCCTGTCTGACTGTCAATTAAAGATATATACATTTAGACTAAAAGGTTACCTTCCTAAAACTCTACTACTGTGTTTAACAGCTGGGATTATATTCTAAATGCAGTCGACCATAAAGAATGAAGAAGCGCTGTTAACCTTGAATTCTGAACACCGACAATATCAATGTATCGAGATCAAGGAGATTCGTGAGTGTAATTGCATTAAGAATGTAAATAATGTTTCGAAACTTCGAATCCTTATAAAGATGTTCAATAAAATATTGCAGCAGTAAATAAGTCTCATGAAGGCATATAAAGTATGATATTCACATTTTTTACTATTCCCTTCCAATTCACAAAAACATGCATTTTAACATGGAGAATACAATTTAACTATTGTCGATTATATGTTTAATAAATATGAACATTCTGAGACATAAATATGTTTGAAATTAAGCAAGTTTCACTATAACATTAGTATGTGAGAAATAAGTGTTGAGAGAGAAAATGTCATTGATTTATTAAAGACGAAAGCATACGTGAAATATATAAAACCATATATAAACAATTCACAAAATCATTGAATGATTATTAATATAAGCCGTCCGGCTAGATCAGTTGTTAGCACGCAAGTCTACAGATCGAGGGGTCGTGGGTTCGATTCCCGGTCGGGGCATACTTTCGTGAAGCTTTATCATGAAATGTATGTATATTTCAATATTTCATGTATTTTAATTAACTAGACTCAAGAAAGTAATGTTTGATAATTGAATCCTCACACAACAGTTATATTGTTTTTGTGAATCGATAATGTTGTCTAAAGTATTGGGAGCTAGTCAGACCTATATAGGTAATTGTCAAGCAAATTTTCAGACACAGGAATTTATAAACTACAGGTATACCTTATTCAATGTAATTGGTAAGACTGCATCAATTTTTTATTTATAAATGGTATTTGTTTAACCACTCATACCAACCATGATACTTAAAGATGAAAAAAATACAGTTTCTATTGGATGCTGGTAGGATGATTAGATTTATATCTTGTCCCAAATATATATGTTCGTTACAAGAGGAAGTATACAAAAAAACTTAATTAGTAACTCAAATGTATCTTCTAGTCTCAATTCTCTACTATGTACTGTACCATGGTGACACGTTGTAATTATCTTCATTACATCATGTTTTGACATTTGACAGTGTAATCACCACGTCTAGTCGTTGATACAAAACCCATAAGATATATACATGTTATTTCTAGACATTAAGTAGATAATTATCTTCCTGTTTTTTCTATCTAATGTGTCAGGACCTTTCTATACATGTATTTATTCTTAACTAATATTTCATAACAGTACAAGTACATGTTGTAACTATACCAGCTGTGTTTTTGGCTTGCTGGTATATGTAGACTGATTACGAGCCAAAGGCTGTTTAGGACTAAATCCATAAATGGTTTGTCTAAATTGTTAGTACTTTAAGTATGAGGCTGACTAATTTGATAAATGTTCTGTCTCATCAGAAAGTATTTTAAGTATAGAGATGAGAATATAAATCGGATTACTAGTTTCAAATTTTACTTTGTCATTTGTTTAAATACGATTATATGTCTCACGATAACATTATAATAAAGTATAGAAAGGTTTACGACCAAAACGTTAATAATACCATTGCTAATTGGGGTCCCAATAGCATGGAAGATCGTATTTAATGATCTTAAGTCGAGTTTGTTTGTTTGTTTCGTTTGGTTTTACGGCGCACCAACACAGAAATGTCATATCGCGCCGAGTCTTAAGTCGAAGCATTACTCATTAAGGAATGTTATACTTATATTTAAGAATATTGACCTAGCCTTTCCAATAGAACTAGCTGAGCATAATGAGGTCGAAAACTTAATCAATACAACGCAACGTACACTTCTTTTCAAGTATTATTATTCAGTATCTGCCATAAATTGTGTAAGTGTGTGAAGGATATGCTTGTCTGAGACGCAAGAGAATTTTACTAAAGTCACTTAATACTATGTTAGACGTAAAAGAAGATACATGCTGTCTCTTAACAATACTTTAAAAACAACATATGTATATACCTTTATTAACGATAAACACTGAACATAAAGCAAGGTTTGAATATATTTATAATCATGTTGTCTTGAGAACAAGTAATGAATATCAACTTCAACAGTACACATTCTAATATGTTAATCATATGTAGTTATATTCTTCAGTAACTTATATAGTTTTTAGGAAGTCACATACGTTAATTTATTATTGTTTCTCATATAGCGTTCACTGGCATGATAGTTCTATATCTCTATTTGTTTTAAATTTCACATCACTTGATGTATTTAAATACAAGTTACCAAATGTATATTATACCCAAATGAAACGTTTATTATGAATAATATACTAGTTGATGTAATGTATGGCTATACAGATTAACATCAACTTGATACATTAACCATTAGAAGATAAGAATGGCACATCATGAAAGGTGTGAGATAATGTTACATAAACTTCTAATTGTATACGTTTCCATTGATCTTACTTTAAGAGAACCTTATGCATGTTTACATTGAATTAAAAAAGGTAAGTTTTGTTAAGGTCTTATCAAGGGGCTCTCAGTATGCTCTAGTTTTAATAGGTTATTTGTTTCATTTGCTTTTTATGTTTGGTATTTAAATTAAGATAAATTAATTATCATATTCATGAAAATTGAACGAACATATTTATTTGGAATTCTAGACCAACAAAACATCATCAATTTCTTTCCATTATTTTTATTGATTTAACTATCAAAGAATCTAAACACAAATAGTGTTCATTTTATCCAACATATTTTAATAATATTACAAGTTTTATCATCAATGTTTTGTTGACAAAATGATTCCTTAGACACAATTGGAGAACGTAGTTTTCGGAAGTTCCGCCCGTGGACATTCGACGTCTTTTTAGATGCAAATGACATTTCGTGCAAGCCGACATTACAGTAGACTTCGTGTCTAGTGTTAAGTATGGGTGGGGTACTGGCAGATATTGGTTTACCTTTTTGTCGTTGACTATTTTAAACGGGATTTTTTTTCCACTTCCACGTTTAACATTCTCTAAGTGTACGAAGAAAATAGTTTACAAATTAGTTTCAAATAGTAAGAAAATATAATTTTCTGACTTTCACCAAAAAGACTTTCTCACACCGTCATGTAAGACATATCTTATGGACATTTATTAGGATCAATTCATGAAGGACCGATTTCATTGTTTTGGAAATCCTTTTTGAGTTGTTCATTTTAAAAAAACATTTTACGTTTTAAGGACAAAAATAATGTAAATTTAGACAGCAAAAAGTATTCTTGTAAGAATAGACTTTCGACGCTGTCATAAAACGTGTTTATCTGCCACACAATGTCAAATTTACGGAATAGCTCTGAACTACCGTAAAGATAACCGAGAATCTCGTTTAAATTAAAGATGGCGTTACAGATCTTCTCTTGTGTAAAAAAACGCAACAGTATCGACTAGAGAAGAAACAGTTCAGAGTCAACGTAAAAAACCAATTAAAATATTTTCATCTTTGTTCTAAATGTTCTTTCATTATTTTCTCCAATGTACACTTGATGTAACACAACATGTAATGGCATTAGTAAGTTAACAAACGTTCGTTCATTCATTTTGGTAGTGTTTTAGTACTTGATGCTCTCACATTAACTGTATACAACAAAGAAACACGCTGTTAAATCAGAGAGTAATTTGTCTTAACTGACAGAAATTCACACTGAACCGGAAGACTTCATAGCGGGACAACCATCATGTTGTAGTAAGTAAAAGAAGGCGTGTATGCCATACTAAATACGTAATGAATAACTGTAAAAACGTTGATAAAAAATGTCGGTTAAAAGTGCTCATAAGTTAGTTCCATTCCTAAATGGTACAGTAGTATCATGAAACCGGTATATGTTATTATTGTAATCTATTCAAATCCCATGTTATTTTGAGTTTCACTTTTGTTAACGAAAGATAACCTTTTGTTTTATTACATTCGTAAGGGTAAATTTTCAGGCATAGTAAATACATTGACTTGATTTAACTCAGTCTTCCACTTTTCAACTTTGAGAAGATAATTGTCAATAAATGGTCGGAAAATTCTTTATCCGCTTATTTGTATTTTTTGTTGACAGTAAATTGTAAACAATACAGCAATTAACCAGTTTTACAGACAAATGAACTTACCACAACCTTAAGATAAGAAGAGCGCTATATAAATGTTTGAAAATAATACAAGGATTTCGTGTAAGAAGTCTTAAAAAGACCTAAAACATTGGTCATACATCTGATAGCTTAGAAATGTATACAGTTAATGTAAACCACAACAGTGTTTCTAAACTTGATCGAGTATTGGTAACGATTACTTCAGATTATCCAATAAAGATATAAATCATTCGGCATGTGCAGTTTAATGATAGACAAAACAATTTGTATGCAATAATTGACCGACACCGAAGGGACGCTAATGAATTAATGAACCGAAATAAATCGTGATAAAAGTATTATCTAACCAAACTTAACTAAAGCCTTTTCCGGTTTAATCTATCCATAATCAAATTATTCATTTATGTATATATTCATAGTATGGATTCCAATTAGTAAAAACATGAAATTTCTTGTCTTATTCGCTTCTGTTATTCTTTGCATGTCAAAATAATATATTCAACAAAAAACGTTTTCTTTATGATTCTAATGAGACTTGTCGTCATTCATTTCACATTTATAATTATGAATTTCTCTAAACAATGTCCCTATAGTGATGCATAAATAAAGTTTGCTTTCTAACATTACTATTCATTGGTTTCAAATAATGTCGATCAGTAGGCTAGTACACATGAGTTTCTATGCTTGCTAAATTAGTCTGTAACAAGGTTTTTAATTATACATTTTAATTTTTTTATAAAAAAAAACAGCCAAAGAACATGTTCTTAAAGGTGTGAGATATTAACTCATCTCACGTAAATATAGTTATAGAAAATTAATAATTTAATTATTATAGATACCTAGATAACATTTGTTATAAATAGACATATGAGTATGATTGGATTGTTTTGACATGCAAAGAATAACATAAGCGTATTGTATAAAAATGAAAGGAATGATAAGTATTGTTTCAAGAAGTTTTAACAATGGGCCATTTAATCATTGTAGCAAGAAAGTATTTGAATAAGCGTATCTAAACTGTAATGAAAGTGTTTTACGCGGTGCTGATTTAATCGCGATATCCTCATGGATTTAAATCACGGTATAATGTATTACTGAATTCAAATTAGATATCAAATTTACATCTTGTGAAATACATTGAAATGTTAAACTGTTTTGTTAAAAAGAATAAGCATTGAAATAGAGTAGGACACGAGAGAGATATATGCGCATTGGAAAAAATAACACTTTAATCTAGGTATTATAGAAAACGGAATGTATTGCATTAAACTGACTTTAAAATTTAATTTGTTGAACAAATTGTAGCTTTTAGTTATATGCAGAGGGATGGGCATATATCTTACATATAACTTTATCATGTTAAACACACATGCTTATCACAACTAAGTCTTTGGTATAGAACAGTTATAAAAGGCTGTAATTGTATCAGTTAATTGTACATTTCCAAGAAATTGCGTGACTGTATAAAATATAAGCTATGAAATTGTTTTATTGCCTTATCTTATATGCCTGTATGCCTGAAAATGTGAGGTATCCTTTTTGTAATTGAAGAAAAATTCTGATTTTTTTTATTTGAGAAGGAAGTTGTTAGTCATGAGCACATACACTTTTTTATTTATTTCACCCAATTGATATTGAGATATTTAATGTTTGTATGGGTCCAGGTTTAACGCAGAGTACCTACCGAAACAACTATGATGGACAAAGCTGTCATACAAAAACACAACCAAAAGGCTGACATAAAATATCATCACTTATTTTAATTGGAGAATGATATCTTTAAGTAAGAAAAATGGAAAAAAATATTCAGAGATTTCAAAAAAAATATGATATGCACCAAGAAGCCAACATAAAAGTAATTCTGATAAAAAAAAATATTAATCATACACAATAACTAAACCATACTTATAGTAGCGCGACACGTAATGAGACCGTCATTTTTGTTTGGTTTGACATAGATACATGTACACTTGCTTTAAAAGAGTAAATATCACGCATATTTTCTTTACCATCACGACACTATGTCATAAAGAGAACTTGATAATATCCTCAATTATCTTCATTATCGAAGATTTACGTTATGAAGTAATATTTATTATTTAGAATTGAGAAACTTTATACGAAAGATAATATCCTTACTATCAATCAACTTAGCTGTAATGTTTTTGTAATTTCGGAGATGTCAGTATTAAAAGTGCATCTTTTTACAAAATTCTTACAAAAAATATCGTAAGCCAAATTCATCATTTTGCAATTCAACGTAATGTCAAAAAGAAAACTATGATATGATATTCAGAAGGTACACACTAGTGTACATGATTCAGTAATAATTGTTATTGATTGTCCAAGGAAATGACCATATTATTAATGTTTCTTGCTTTTGTAAATAACACATTAGCAATAATGATTATGCCTAGTGAACCTGTATAAATAATTTTATAGTTGATTTGCGTCTTTAACTATGCAATGGTATTGCTGATAATCATCCATTGCTGAATGATACGAGCGTTCAAGTTAATTTTAATATTAGAATGAAATTATTACGCATGTACCGCCGATCGCGTCTATCACATGGCCGATACAAGCCGGTACGATATCGGCGTACGCATTTAAAGCAACCTTTAGACTGAGACGTCAGATCGACTTAATAATTTTAAAACTGAGCTTTGTAAAGGCGACACTTACTTTAGGAGTATGGTTGACACATGAGAGTAAATATATGGCGCTAGATTTCTGTATTGATTAGAGGCTTGTTATTGTTAATGTATTGCAAATCATGGGGGAATAGTTATATAGTCATCTGTAAAGAGTTGATTAATTCCACACGTATACTTCTTATTTCATTTATTTTATCTACCTCGTGAGAGTTGTACAATTTTGGAATATGAGAACATATATTTCATATACTTGCTGGTGCTGTACTTTGGTATCAGGAGATAACATCACTTACCAATTTCACATGAAGAAGGAAGAACATATCTTAAGGTTACGCTTCCTCACAACTCAGTAAAATACTACAGAAAGTAAACGAGTGTAACTTTCGGGCGATGCAAAGGAGAGTAATCATTGGTTTCCTTATGCTGATAGTTCTACGATACAAACGAATCCTTAAGTTAAGATATGCCAATGAGATACTTTGTTTAAACAAGTTCTGAGACTATAATTTGAAAGGAATAAATAAATTACACGTTCAATGTAAATGCCATGAACGCAACTCACATGGAATCTTTATAAAAGTTGAAATTTAATCAAAGCAAATGAATTCACATTGACAAAATACTTACATTTTAAATAATTCTAAAAAACAATTATTTTAAATAACTAGTTTTATGTATTTATTTATTTATTGGAGTTAACGCCGTCTCAACACAATTTAGGTCATTTACGGCGTCCAGCGCACCTAACCTAGCTTTCCTGGACCATTATCGGTAACCAATACTCACCTTACCTTCCACAAGCCCGGAAACTTCTCCATATTATTTAATCAATGGAGGAAAATCGACATTATTGTCAAATTTTCACGGAAGGGTATAACCTCCTCGGGTGGGATTCGAACCCGCACACCCTCGGGCACGAGTATCTAAATCCCGGCGCGCTACAAACTGCGCTATGGATCCGGGTTCAAATTACTAGAATTGACTACGGACCATAATGATAAGAGAGACGATATATCATAATATAATCTCGATAAAAGGTATTGTCAACACTAGTACAAAGGAACATGAGAAACCGCTCTTAGGAACTGTTTCGACAAGTTCTATTTTTTTAGTTGTCACAAAATGTCTCCTGAGCATACAATAACGGCTTTGAGAACACTGCAATACGTTTCTGTAACGTTGCTTACATTACACTACCTATACTGAGTGCCATGTATAAGCGTTCCAATATGTCATTATTTGAAGTAATAGTCTAATACCTATCAGTTCTGTGTATCTGCGTTTCAGTTTATACAGTTTGTATGCATTTCAATTAGTGGGAGGACAATGTAGTTTGGGGAAAAAACATGAGTAGATATATATTAGTTTTAAAGGATAGACAATTTCTAATATTTTAATATAGACAAAAGGTTTTAGTATAATGGAAGTCACGCTTATTGTATATATTGTTATGCATGTGAACATATATGTATCTTAATATTTCATGCTACATTATATTAAACTTAACGGACGGCTTACAGATTTGTACAGTTCATTAATTATACATTATTTATGGTTCTTATAAGTATATTATGTTTAATGATATTGCTATCCCACGATTTGTTTATTATTATCAAAGTAATGGAAACGTCTAACGAATATATACAATAATTTAATGAACTTAAGCATGCTTCGATATTTCGATATCCTATGTTTCTAATAGCTGAACAATTTAATGTTCAAACTTTCCAGGCACTGTCCGAATACTATTGTCACCGGTAAAGATTCAAACTAAATAAAATCATTAATATTGTTTATACGTATATTGAACATGTTTTAATGCTGGACTAATTATCATTAACAATGATCAAAATTAAATAATAGCGTTTTGTATTAAGTAAAAACTCTGTATGGACACTTGAATGACTTGATATAAGGTATTTAGTCTTTTTCTCTCAGCAGTTACGTATAATTTGTGTTTCTTATCACATGAGTAAAAGTAAAAAAGGAGTTTACTTTCAAGTGCGTAGTAAGTAATACACACGAATGAAGTTAGTTCAAGCTATTTCGCATGGTCATTTACCAGTGGTAATCTAATGTTCAATAATCCGTATAATTCATTAGTCTAATAGTAAAAATAATTGTAAAACCAAAGTAAATTAACTAGTACCTCTGTCTTATAAAATCCAATTTCAAGACTTTTATTTCAATTAATTTCATGAGCACAATAGTGTGTCTAGGGAATATCAGAATATCAGAAAAACACTTTATGGCTACCACATTTTTTCTGATTAAATGTTACATTAATATAGATTAAATTTGTCATTTGGTTTGATATACGTTGTCAATGTCAGACAGCAGAACAAATAGTAAATCAGATTAAATAAATCCCGCGCGTGATTTAAATAATTGCATTGTGGAAATAGATAAATATGCGTATTGAAAAATGATTATGAAGATTTTGCGAGGTAATCTTGAATCTCATGGTAAAATTCAAAGAAGAAAAAAGTTAAAGGTGTATAATTAGAGAAAGATTAACATAACTAGTGAATCACCCTTGTGATTCTAAATAATATCACATGCTCTAAAATGAAGTGTAATTTAAATGTATATTGCATCCAAAATCCCAATATTTGATTATAGCATGACCTTATAATAATTGGGTTTACAAAATACTTTAAAATGACAAAATTCGAACTTGGAAATATCAAGCCTTTTTTATTTTTAAAAATATTAAAACACACAATGTAATGTATCAACGAGACAGTGTCATTTACAGAGTGAGTGTAAAATATTTATCATGTGACGCTCCATTAGTAAATGAGAGAGACGTAATTCAAAAATATGCTTTTTGTTAGAGGACGCTTGCTCACTTTACTTTAATGTTTGCAAAGTTGAAGGCCAATCCTCTTCCCAAACAGCATTATAATTGCCGAATCATAAGTTTTATCTCTCAGGTTATTGTTGTCGTTATTTTCAAGTTATAAGTTATAAAACCTTGTTTCGTCTATATATAATGTGCATACAGTATATTCAAAGAAAGAAACATTATGTATTTGCCCTTAACCTTTTTAATATTTTTATGTAATGACAGAAATTTATAATACAACTTGCTACAAAACTGTTGCAATTATATAAGTTTACATAACATTTGGAAAATAATACAACAAATGTAGTATATAATGTTAAAAGTTAAAGAAGTTCAAGTCTAATCCATATACATTTTCAGCCGAAAACAACCATCGTGTGCGATGATAATTGAAATCACCTTTAGGCAGGCGATCCATTACAGTACCCAATTACACATAGGTGAAAAGGAAAACATTGCAGGTTTTTTTTCTCAAGAAAATTAGCAGTGCCTCTAGTAGGGATCAATTATGGGGCCTATCTGTCTCTTAGTGCGCGGTCTTCTATAGAACCACTGCTCTTAATGATACATATATGTAAGTAGAGATTGTACATGAAACACACTGTTAATATTGTATGTTATACCTGTGACAAATAGCAAAGTAACTGACTCCGAAACGAACTTTTATACCATTATCAAATACAATGACACATTAACAATTACGAAATATTTCGTTAATAGCTCATAGCAAACCTATCGTAATTATTACATGGGTTTTATGATCAAATGTTTCATAAACTTAATAGATATACCCATCTGGATCGTTAATATTGTCTGATATAGTGATTGATTGGCTAAAACATTATCACTGAAACAAAACTCTCATTTCGTCTATCTAAACGGTGCAAATCCTATCTGATTTGCTCGTGAGACTATGGTTTATTTCAATATAACATATCAGAAGTATTGCTAAACGTTGATTTTTATGTATGGCAGTGTGGCTTTTTTGTAATTATATCTGGCTTCTATATATTCAATTGGAATTGGTCTCATGTCGTGCCCTATCTAACTATTTTCATGGTTTTAGTGAAAAGAATATTTGATCATTGTCGCTTTAACTTCAAACGAAGTTGTCAAAGTGCATTGTATTGGCAACATCGTCAACGCCAGACATAACATTCATTAAAAAACTACAGTACTCTTATTTACTTTATGTTATTTTATTTATTCATTGGAGTTAATGCCGTACCAACACAATTTAGGTGATTTCACGGCGTCCAGCGACCTAACCTAGCTTTCCTGGACCATTGTCTATAACCAGTACTCACCTACCCTTCCACAAGGCCGGAAATTTTTCCGTATTATCTACTCAGTGGAGGAAAATCGAGATTATTGTCAAATTTTCATGGAAGGGTATAACTTCCCCGGGTGGGATTCGAACCCGCACCCCCTTGAGCACGAGTATCTAAATCCCGGCACGCTACCAACTGCGCTATCGACCCGGGTTTTATTTACTTTTATGAAATACATTTGGCTTTATGTGTTTTGCAAACACTAGTGTCGGGCTTAAATACCAAGTCTGATCTATCACCTAGAACGTGAGCCAAGTGCCGCAAATGCTCTCTTGTGTGTACTCTCAAACTATTAGGTATATTTATTTAGTGAACCAGAGTATAACGTTAAAGGTGGCTGACAATAGCACAAAACAATTGTACAAGATAAGGTAAACGTGGGTTTTAATGTCATTTAATCTTTTTTTAAATTTGATAAGCGTGTTTCATTATTCTGTGTTATTAATATCAGTTGTAGAGCACTGTTAGCGTTGTTCTGTATTTTTTTGCTGCGACCACTGTTATCGCTGTTCTTGCAAACAAATACGCTCAAAATTTATTTTTCTCAGTGAATTCTAATACATTATTCATATATATAGATCTTGAGCGAATCGAAAACAGTGGATTGATCCTACAAATATAAAATTGGTTATTAAGCTCACAAAACGAATGAGACATTTTGTTTCAGAAAGATCTATCAAGCCAATTAAAACCCCACAAGTAAAACAATTCTTTGTAATTGACTCTAGTAATCAGAATTGACAGATATTGATAGTCTTAGATATGCTTCCACATTCAATAACACTAAAATTACTTTATGCCAATGTCCGTTTTAAAGCGGACACTTTTTAGATCCTTGTTTTTGTAATATGTTTGTTGTTCCATTTTTATTACAAAAATGTTATAAAATCTGAAGAATCCTCCCTTATTGATTGTTTTTGTGTGGGCGGTCTGTATCTGTTGTATTGTCTCTGTCCTTGAGTGTTTTCACACTTTTTACGTCCACATAAAACGATACATTTACCATTACTACATTTGTCATTGAATAGCAAAATATATTACCCATTGAAAAGGTCAAACATTATTCAACAATGAATTTCTTTGATGTGACTAAAGTCGTAACACTTAAAATTCAAGAATATCGTAATGATCTACTTACAAAATGATTCCCCATTGTAACAACAATACAAAAAGACAACTTTTTTCTTAAAATTCAAATAAACATCACGTCTACAATAACGATCACATACAGACTATGTGCTGCTGATGACATTTCCACAAGACAAATACAAATACAAAGACTCCATACATCTTATTATATTTCCTGTCTTGGGTTCAACTGATAAAAACAAGAAGATGAATGAATTTACTTCGTTCAGAATTAGAATTTTGGCAGGTGCTGTTTAGTGTCTTGATAACATACTTCTGCAAATAATTAGTAAGAAATGCTTTTGATGTATTTAATAGCGAGTTTCCATTAAAATGTATTTTTATTCTGTGATACAAATATATTGATATTGTTGTTTACTGACATACACTAAAAATCTAACCCGATAAAACCCTTGGTCCAAACCTATGACGGCTCGAATCGTAAGCCGACAAACTACTCCGTCGCCATAAAAGCTAGTTTGAAGGCAAGGAAGTACAAGTGCCGTATTATATCTCTGCTAAATACACCCCTCCTTTACCGAAATCGTATTTCTACGGCCTTTTTCCCTCATACCAATGATTTTAAATTATGTAGGCCAGTTGTCAGTCACTGATGAAAGTATGCGCTAAGTAGATGGTTAACAGCTAAATGCAGATTTTTAGCCTATCCAGGAGGAGTAAGTAGGTTGACTGACCTATACAGTCTGTTGCTACGGCGTTAAACCCAACAAACAAACAATCAATCAAACAAACAAACAGAAATCGTCCTCGAATTCTTAGAGCTTTGTTTTTCTGTTGGACTATCTAATGGTGCAATTCGTAGTAAGTTATTATCGTTAGACGCGAAATATAACCCACTAACAATTCATGGTCCAAATTGAGATTCAAAACCACGATCTATCGATGCGTAAGCCGACCCTCCACCTAGTCGTTTTATAGAATAGCTTTAAGGCAAGGAAGTGCACGTGACATACTTAACATCGACTACTGCTACACAGAGTATATTTTATTCACTAAAGTTATTTACTTTACACATTCAAATCAAATATTTGCTAGTTATTCAATTCTCTATAAAAAGACATTGGTAGAGTTGTTGATCTCACTATGTAAAGTACAGCATAAAAATCTTATTTAAATTATTGTAATATTCTGATATTGATAGAACTAAGACGACCAACTGTTGGTATTTACTAACCACATATTTTTCATACTTTATTATTCAATTATTTTAATGTTGTAGGTTTTTATTTCAACTTAATGTCAATTTCGATTCAATAAAATATATGACTTTAAAATGATACAGTGTTAGGAAAAAGTATCACTTTCTTCCATTCGGAACGTTTTATCATAACTGCATTGATGTTTTCTAGGATGTCAGAAAATTCCTTTTCGAATGAATAAAAATGTCTAATGAGAAAGTAATAAAAATCCGATAAGACAACATCAAAATGTCCATTTATCTTGGTTTATAAAAGTTTACACAGTTAAAGAACATAAAACACTCTTCTCCATTCGAAACATTTTATCAATATGTCTTGATGTATGTCTTATAGGTCAGACAATTGCCATTTCATATTGATAAAACATGTCTTGTGAAAAAGAAATTACAACCCGATGCGTCAACACCAAGACGTCCATTCATCTTTGTTGATTAAATTTTCAAACGTCTGTGAGAAGGACGATAATGATTGTTTACGAGAAGTTTTGTCTATCATTTACTTCCAGATTTGGATGGTTAAGAAATATTTTTATCGAATCATGGGGTTGTATATTTTCACTGTTATCATCGACAATGGTTGACAACGTTTACTTACCATTGACTAACAATTCAATTATGTAACATCAAGAAAACAATGGGAAATATCTAAACGATAAATGCCTGCAAAATAATGTCGGATTTAGATACAAATGACCATTCTCATTAGATTGCATTGTCTTAAATAAAAGCTAAATGCGATAGCTAAACAATGAATTTTATAATTCAAAGATTGTCTGCTGCCTGTCATCCGTCAAGAAGAAGTCGCTCACAAGCTTGTACCACTACAAAATGATGATATATCATTATTTGTGTGATCAGTAAGTTACATAAACAGAACATATTAAGATGAAGATATTTCTTGCTTAAATTCAGCCTTATATCACTCATATTGATTCAATCATTTAGTTTATTGACACATGCACTTGAAAATGTTATAAAAAATAACACAAGTTCTGCAAAAACGATAATACTAAACGATACAATATACGAGTAGAACAGAAAATATGATATTACTTGGATAGATATACGATTAGAATGAATGAGAGCATATGGAATAACACTGACATGTTTTTATTTTAACATAAATGTATGACGAATTTTATTCAGCATTCTAAGTAAACATATGTCACCTATTTAATACAATGTGTGCATCGTTCTGATATGACAAGGAAAAGTGTCATTAAAAAGATTTCCGTAGTGTGTGACATATATCCTATGTTTTACTATTTAGTCTAACACCAGGTGTGCTAACACTTAACAATAAATTGAAGATCATCATCAACTCAGAATGTCAGGGTACTCATAATACTTATGGTGCTGCATCTAGTGATAGCACTTCCCTCGCTATGTTTTCTTTAGGAGAAAGTGACAAAGATAATAGAAACACACAAATTGTCATTTTGTCATCTAGCATGGTTACAAAAGCAGGACAAAGTATAGTGGAACTGTATTTAATCATAGGAATCTTGAAGCTAGTTTTTCCTCCGTTTTGAGCAATTCATAAACTGTTGTATCTTTAATCTAATTTATTTCCATTTATCACAAAATCTAACATTTTCAGTTCATTTCATTTTTGTACGCAAACTAAGCCTGAGGTTCATCTAGAATTTTTTTTCTACTGTTCCACTGAAGACATTTGATTTTCTAAGATACATTACAGTATCATGTTGATTAATCAACAAATGTTTATACCATTGAGCTGTCAAACGCAAATTGTGTTATCTCACACTCACCATCTTCGTTTTGTTCATTGTAGACGAATAATAATTGATTTAGAAATAGACTGCCTTATAGCGGTAAAAATAATCACAATTCTGCTATTGGCGACTAAAACATGAGTCGATTTTAAAGAAATGATATATGGAGAAAAAATGCAGTTATTGGGATTGGTTTTCCTCCTTTTTTAACGCTTGTATACATCCGCTTGTAATGTAGTCAACATCGTTAGCATTCTATAATGCTAGTGATTTTTTTGCATTTAGCTGTTTTGATGAACCATTTACAAAATAACTGATAATGTAGTTTGAAATGTGAACATTATGCGCTGCCATAGTTCTCATAAATATTGACGGTTATAACATGTTAATTTTAATGTTTGCAAGTATTCTATAATACAGCAATTAAATGTGAATCAGAGAGCAATAAACTACAAATTCATTGAATGCCGGTCGATTTACTAAACAACATAAAGACGGTTGCTATTTAATAGAATGAATTCATCGTTAATTTATGTACCATGTTGTCATTTTAATGCGCAATCCTATTCAAACGTGTTATTGTAATTTTGTATTACTTTTCATTAATGATTGTATTTATCGAAAGAACGAAACAGGATTTATAGGACAATTATATGAACTATTCGAACAACCCTCGTGTATTGTATACGTTTCATGAACGGTATAGGCAATTGCGTGTGGCAATTAAACATATATATCAAGACTAAAAATGTATCTTCCTACAACTCCACTACTATATTTAACAGCTGTAATAATGTTCTGAATGTAGTCGACTAATGTCACTATATAGAATAAATAAGCATTGTTAACCTTGAATTCCGAACGCTAACTTGAAATATATACTTGTACCGAGATCAAGAAGATTCATGAGTGTAAGTTTATTAAGGCCATGAATAATGACACGAATCCTTATCAAGATATACAATAACATATAGCTGCAATATATCAGTCTAGTGAAGACATAAGATAACTCATATGGATATTCTGAGATATAACTATGATTGTACTTATCAAACACGTTTCACTATAACCTTAGTATGTGAGCTCATTTGTGGTATATATACATGTAATAAAGTATTGAGAGTGAAAATGTTCTTATTTTATAAAATGACGAAATCATACATAACATAATATCTACAACTATACTTATACAACTCAGCAAAGCATCGGATGATAAATATTATGCTAACACAAATATGGGGAAAGAAATCCGACAAAATGACACGTTACATTTGTACATCGTTATTAGTTTACGTTATCAACATATGTATATAACACTATTTTATATAATTATTTTAGATTAAGCAGACTCAAAACAGTAATGTCTGATAATTGAATCCTAACACAACTGTAATGTTGTTATTGTGAATCGATACAGTTGTCTTAGTATTCGAGCTAGTCAGAAATATAGAAAATTGTCAAGCCAACTTTCAGAAATAGGTCAATATAAACATACAGGGATCTAATATCCAATGTCAGACGGAACGATCGCTGTCTAAATTATCACTTGAACCTTTTATTAGTAAGTAGTCGTTTGTTTAACCACATATATCAACAACAATGACACTTTTAAGATGGAAATTACGGTTCCTTGGGATGCTGGTACGTTCTGTTTTCGATGATTAGATTAATTTCTAGTCCGAAATATATGTGTTCGTCGAACAATGAAGTCGACAAAAAACAAACTTAATTAGTAACACAAATCATAGAAAACACAAGTTCTTCTAGGCTCAATTCTCTACTATGTACTGTAGCATGGTGACACGTTGTAATTATCTTCATTGCTCATGTGTTGACATTTGTCAGTGTCTATCACCACGTTTAGTCGTTGATACAGAAACTACAAGATAGTAACGCGTTGTTTCTAGAAAGTAAGTAGATAATTAGCTGCCTGTTTTTTCAATCAAATATGTCAAGACTTTTCTATGTCTATTCTTTACCTAATATTTCATACTAGTATTAACTATATCAGCTGCGTTATTAGCTTGTCAGTATATAAAGATTGATTACAAGCCAAAAGCTGTTTTGGATTGATTTGATGAATGTTCTGTCTCATCAGTTAGTACTTTAAGTATATAGGGATGAAAAAATAAATCGGATTACTAGTTTCAAATTTTACTTTGTCATGGACGAAAATAAAATTAATGTCATTTGTGTAAATACGATTATATATAAGCTTCCACTTACAAACCAAGGGAATGTTTTTTTCAAAGGTTTTAGGATAATATAATAAAAAATATAGAAATATTTACGACCAAAACGGTAGTGAGTCCATTTATAATTGGATGCCCAATAGCATGACACGACACTAAACTCATTAAGGAATGTAGAAGTTATACTACAGAATGTTGACCAAGGCTTGTTATTAGAACTAGGCGAGTGTAATATAATCGTAGACATGGTCAATGTTATTTACAGTATCTGCTATTAATTGTGTATGTGTATGTATGTGAAAAACACTCTTGTTAAAGACGCAAGATAATTTTACTCTAATTACCTTATTATATTTAAGACGCAAAGGAAGATACATGAGGTCTCTAATTAGAAATTTGAAAATAACATATGTATAAGCCTTTATAAAACATTAAATGCTGATCATAAAAGCAAGGTTTGAATATTAAAATCATACCGTTTCCAATTAGGAGTTTGTAAACAATAAACCTTTATAAAACGTTAAACGCTGATCACAAAAAGCAAGCAATGTATAAAAATGTTTATAATCATGCTGTCTTTATAAAAAGAAATGAATGTTAAATTAACAAGTACATACTGTATAATATGTTTATCATATGTAGTAATATACTGTAGTACCTTATAGTCTTTCGGGGATTTTACATACTTTGATTTATTCTAAATAAAAGTTACTTATATCTATATCAATTAATATATCTAAATTTAGGCTATAAAAAGTGTTCACTGGTTCAATATATAAGAAATTTCCCTGATAAATGTAAATACAAGTTAATACCCATGGCATATCATTTTTAAACGAATCAATATTGCCAATGATAGACAAGTAGATATAATATATGACTATACAGATTAACTTTAACTGGATACGTTTATCGTTAGCCTTTTTGTACAATCTATTACTACAGCATAAAATGAAAAATATATAATGTATACAAGTTTCATGATTTTAAGGAAATACATTTTCAAATGCTATATGTTTGAATTATATGTGCTAGAAAATGCCCTAGCGTTATTTAATAACTTGTTCCTATCACTACAAATGTACAAAGCTTATTGTAGTTCTGCAATGTCAATACTCTGCAGAGTTGTTGAATTAAGGTTTAATAATGGCAATTATAACTTCAATACAGTCAGATCTCGATACAACGACACCGTTCGTTTCCAGGAAAAGTGTCGTTATAACGCACATGTCAGTGTAATGAATACTTCCGACAATGTACATGTTGGTATTGGTTCCCATAAAATATGTCAGTATAACGACAATGTCGTTGTAACGGATGTCGTTGTATTGAGATCTGACTGTATGTTTTTTATTATTACTGTAGGATGTACAACACATCAAAAGCGATGATAATACTCATATGGTAATAAATGATTACAGTCCTTTGTCTGATGTTGTGAAATCATCTCTCTTGACGTTGTCAATACTGTAGACTTACGTATTACACATTAAAGATTGGTCATACAAGTATGAGGATAAGTTTATTATAATCTCCTTTTAAATTATATATTCATATAAACTAAACTTGTTCTTGACCTAGATTATCTGTCATCTTAAGGTTGAAATACCAAAGTACATGTAAATCTATTATTATAAACAGTTTGCGGTCACTTATTTATTCCTTATAGAATTGAACAGATTGCATATTTTTATATTTTATCCACAAAATATATATTACAAAGAGTTGGTCTGTTGTTCTTTCTTATACTTAATATGTAACCATGAAAGACCAGAATTGAGTGGTCATTGCGTGTCCTAAATGTATTAATTAAACATCTGCAACTATGAAAAGTAGCATTGATTAAACATATTAAACAGGATGTAAGTATAAATCAAATAGTAGAAGCTTACGATTCAATGATTCATTACATCTTAATGGTATCTAACACGTCAACATACGTAACATGTCACACACTAAACTAGTAAATGACATTTTAATCATAGTGTTTTGCGGTTGTTGGTCTTTTCTAGAGAGTTCACGCATATGATTACGATGCAAACGTATTGAGTGACAATATTAACAAGAATATGTACGTGTTATAATAAATGCTAAATATTTTAAACCTTTAGATATAATGCGTTCGTCATGGAATTTATTGAATATGTATATTAAACCAGAAATGTCAATTTAGATAAGAAAGAAAAGAAATCTCGCTTAATAGCTTGCCCAAGACAAGTATGAAATATCAATGTAAATAAACGAAAATTCTGCTTGAAAACTTAACATGTATGTATTATATAACATGTGCAATTATTCTATTTCACAAAACGTGATTTTGTAGAAAGTAATTCAGAAATTTATTAACTTATAGATGCATATTGCATTTTCGATTTTCCATTACAAGTTACACCAGAAACAATGGTTCTGACATCGTTGCCATGTTTCTTTCTCACGCATTTCGTTTGCACGCAGTACGATTTTTTTGTAGTTATGTAAACAAAAGCAAATATATTATTCACTTTTTTTCATTCCAAAATTGATTAAATACTAAATATGACCGGTAATAATCGATTCGTGCAATAAAATCAAACCATTGCCTTTGAAATGGAATGCATGCACTAGACATAACGAGCATTTTTATTTCAACGCAACTGAAATCAAATTGCGCAAGCAATTACAGTCAATCCTTTTCCACTAAATTTGACCCTCTGCTCTCCGCTATTGCCAGAGACGCTTGTTAGCACATTTTACGTCAAGTATCGATTGATTCATGGGAAACTACTTGTCATTTACAGTTGCAGCTCACAGTTACGCCACGCTCATAATTCGACTCAACTAATCCAACTAATGAAACCCAGCATGCCTGTTGGAAACAGTTATTTTTAGACACTTGTTGTCAAAAATGGAAACATCATTAATTTTTGGGATCGGGGTTATCAAAATTCAATCATTTATGCGTATGATATGAATGTTTTAGATAGTGTAGTTAAACAAGGGAATAACTAAAACATGTTAAATATACATTTTATTGTTAAACTGTTAAGAACAGTATTTATTCTGATTATTGTAAAGCTATTTTCTTGAACAATTTGCAAAAAAGTCTCAAAACACTTTAAATGAGACATATTTGATATAGAATTGTAGTCATATGAACACACATTTGTAGTGATGTACATTTTATAGTCCAGCCAGAATCCGAAAAGGCCAGTCATAGAAATCTTGCGTTATGTGAAAACAAACATACTATATATTATCTGACACAGGTTCGAATTATTTTATCAACGAAATATTTAATGTTTGAGGAATACTGAACACTAATTTATTTATGACGCATACGAATAACCATCGGTTGTTTTTACTTTTTACAATTTGACTAGCACGAAGAAACGCTTGATGCTTTATTTTCTTTTTTCAACCAATAGAAATAGTGGTTTCTTCTACTTTCGAGTACGTCATTTGGTTTCGTCCAAAATGATAAGGTTTGAATAGATATTGGTATTGCATAGTCATAAAACGTTTACCACATTATTAATACATATTAATTAATGCAGCACAACAGAAGTTAGATTATTTAATTGCAACAACTTATCTATTTGGTTTCGCGTTAAATATATTTTAATTAAATTGACCGCTTCTTGAAGTAAAAAAGGTAAGTTTAGTCATAGCCTTATAAAGTGGCTATCAGTATGTTCTAGTTTTGATAAGTTTGTTGCTTTATATGCTATTTATATTTGGTATTTAAAATAGTTTTATATTGTTGGTCATATTCATAAAAATGGAATTAACATATTACTCCGGAATTATCGGATTCTAGTTTAACAAAGGATTCTCAATTTTGTCAAACCATTATTTTTCATTGATTTATCTGTCAAATTATTCAATCACAAAACATATTTTTATTAAATGCATATATACTGTATAAAAACAACATTTAAATACTATATGCATATTATTCTAGTATTTGAATGCCATTGCTACGGCAATATAAAATACCTTTTGCAACATTCTGACGAACGTAGTCGATATATATATGAACTTGATTTTAACTTGTTTTAAATGCAAATTATTAAAAGTTAGAAATAAGAGTTCAAAATGCTGTTTTGCTATTTTATTTATTCAGAACATAACAAAGCCGTGACCAATAAAAAGTCAATATCATAAAAGTGGAAGCGCTTAATACGGAAAAAACTCGTCTTCATTAAGGTTTGTCTTGGTTGGAATTCAAGCAGTTTAGGCTCAGATAATGTATCACAGCATGAACAGACATCATTAAGTTTGGTCAGGTCTGTTTATTGACGTTTTTAGCGAGTATTAGTACTTGGTGATCTTAAGTGAATTGGAAAATATTATCGCACCTGCTGTTAGCGGAGACAGGAAACAAATTTAACGGACGTAATGAGTTTTATACAGTACCAAAAGACTTTTGTGATCTAAATAACTTCCTGTGGTTTCAGTATCTCATCCACATTATTACAAGAAAACACACGGCAGATGTTAAATGAGGGATTTTAGTCAGTTATCTTTCCTTGATAAAGTCTGAAGCAATCCAACAAGCAAGTAGGTCCCATAGACATATATTTTAGTATGTCTATGGTAGGTCCTCTCAGTGTGAATCCTCGGACTATATCATTGAAGTCCTATTTAGGGATAATAATAAATTCACTAAATATCTTTCTTGATAATAAAGATATTCACAAGCGTGATGGAATTTAGATAGTTCTTCAACAAGACAATACTTTGTTTCATTTCCAAACAAATATAATGATTTACAAAATAGGTATTTAAGATTGATTATGTCAAACTGATATTGAAAAATAAAAGTAAACTCCGAGTAATTCAACTAATTGGACCTAGCTATTTAAAGAGTATGCAAAGGGAAATAAGTGACTAAAGTCCCTTATTGATTTGGTGGAATGCTTGTACATGTATTATATTTTTGTATTTCAATGAATACTGATCCGAGGTATAAGATAATATAAAGATGTATGAAAGAAAGCGTTCAAGCCAAAATGTATGTATCAAAACTGTGGTAAATTTAATGTGTTATGTGTGCTCGTAAAAATAGCCCATAAATGTAAAACGCACAATATCAACCTTGATTCTTTTTTATATTTGCTATGTCACTTTGATTGTAATCGATATTGGTTACGAAGACCAACAAAAAGTTGTTGTTCTTGTTTAATTAACTTTGAGATGTTTTAAGATGTTACTTTCTTACTTTCAGTGAGCTTAATAAGTAATTGTATATTTGAATTAATGAAGCATTAATGGCTATGGCTTTGTGACGTCAAGAATAGCTTTGTTAACGATTTTCTTTTTGTATTTCTATAAATAATGAATAAGGTTTTATAAAGAAGAAAGCATCAGATAAAGCATCAATGTTTTGCCAAAAGCATTGTCCTGGATTCGTGTAAACGACTTTAGACAAGCCATTGAATATGTCATTGACACTAGTGTCCAGTCTGTTGGGATTGAGATTGAATTATGAGAAATTTGGAGCAATTACATTCAATATTTGCTTTGCTATACATTGAAATGCATTGTACATAGTTATGTACTATCAGTTATGGAAATGTTCAAATAGAAATTTAAATTAACCTTTTCTATTCTGTGAAAATTAACTGAAAGAAAAACGTACAAGAAAAAACACATTGGCAGTAATTAAATTGCAAAGCGTCTGCATTATCACCAATTACGTAAAGTGTTAATGACAATAAACTGCAGACATAACGATCTTCTGGCATTCCAAGGTTAGTTAATACATCTTTGTCTGTCTAGAATTGTCATTGATATAAATAAAACAGACAGAAAACGGTGATTACAACAAGGGTATACACTAAATTGTATGTTTTCTCTGTCAGATGATTAGCTTTTTAGAATAGTAACTTCTAATACGTAGTAATTACGAAGTGATTAACAAGACATGATGCTCTAAGATACAATGTTATAGAATTTTCAAGACGCCTTACAATACGCTTTTATTACACTTTTTAACGGCATTTTATAGTCTAAGTTTCGATTTTATGCACGTTCACCGATTTAACAGCTATTGCCCGTGTCATTGGCTTACTTTTATCGATCAATTAATCTTCCTGGGGAGACTTTTTACTCATCTTAGTGCAGTCGACAAATTGGATCAAAGGAATTCCCATCCTCGCAGGTACTTATTTACACGTTGATGAAGCTAAGCAATCGTATGTAAATTTCTTGCTCGTGAAGACTAGGAGTGCTCTTAGGTCGTGTTCGAGCCCGGGTCTTCTTGATCCGTAAGCGCGCGTGCAACCACTGCACTACTGCGTCTAATATGCACATGATCCATGTATACTTTACTTTCCAAATTGAGGGTTACAATGCCTAATTGTGCTAAAACTAAGTTTCAGCGATTTGAACTCGGCGCCCTTAATAAATTGTCAAGTAAGTGTGTTATTAGTTTAAATTCGTTTGAAGATAAAGTAAATAACATCCCTGGTATTAATTGAAAAAATTTATGTTCTTTACAAAGAATAGTATTCGGTGTTTTACCAGTATATATTCCATTTTATGACTTGCAGACAACATCCCAACACATACAATGAAATTAAAGGGCAATTAATTATTGTGATAAAACGAACATTACCTTGCGTCGTGGTATAGAATGAAACATTTCGATCAGATATTTATTCAACTGTTTTAAGATTCCTAGTAAAACCAGAATATAAGAAACAATTGTTACAAATGTCAATTAGTTCGATTTTGTGATTTTGCATTTCCAATACTCCATAAAATTTAAGTAAATGTTATAAATGATGATATAAGTAACATAAATGTAATCCAATGTGGAATTTTTAAATTTATAATATCAAATGTAAATATTTTGTTTGTTTGCTTGATTCTTTAAGGGGCACCAACACTGAAAGGTCATATCGCGCCGAAAGCAATTGATGATACTATAAATAATTAATGCAACCGAATTATAATGGTTTAATTCTTATATTCTATGATACATAGTTGTTTCCTCAAATGTAAATGGAAAAAATTACAAGTGATGACATGAATACTTAAAAAGAAAAAAAAAGATTTAATATTTCCCCACGATAAGAATTAAAATAGCATAAGTAGCTTTTTTGTTCCTATCATTTTGTATAATTATCTATCAAAGCCCGTCAAAAATATCAAACGCATTACAAACTTTTGTCATGATTGAGATTTGCTTGTTTAATGTGTTTTCGTGTATATGTATTGCTTCTTTCAAAAGTTATAGGAAGTACACTTTTACATTTTGAAGAAAGTGTTAAAATGCATTCTCGTTTTTTCTATTTAATGATATGTTTAATTTGTGATTCGACTTAACAGTTTTGAGTGATATTTCTAAAAGCCAAAGCTTCTTTTAAACATTTAATTACATTATGATTGTCGGATACTCATATTAAATTGACTTTTAATGAGAGATGTGAACTTGTCATTTGATTATGTATAATTACACTGCACGTTCTTCCAGTTATATTTGATATTTGTATGAAGGCAATACTACTTGGAATGAACTTAGTTATAGAATGGAATATACATGTACTTATACCAGTTCTCTTATATACATTGTACAAAGCATTGCTCTAGCAGAAAGTAATGTAATAAAACATATTGGATTTAGGCACTGATTTAATCAGACACTTAGTTGACATTTTTCAATGTTTTATATATAAAAATAGGAAAATCTATCATTCGATAGTTTGGCCAAAGCCTTTATCAGGAAATTATTTTCATGAACTATAATTGAGAATGTAATTTGAGTTGATGAAAAATAATTTCTTGATTAAGACTTCGGCTGAAATATCGGATGATAGAGTTTCCTTTTTTATATCTTTGATACTTGTACATTCTCATTGGAATAATATAAGACATAAAACTTCTCCAATTAATTATACTTCTTGTTAGATTGTCGTAAACAATACATTCTGACTTTATGAGACATTTTACTGTTTAATGACTTTTATTTTATGATTGATTACCATAAAAATAACTTGATAAATCTTAGACATTGATTGTGTTAACCTATATTTATTACCACAATTTGATTCACCTTTAACATGATATCAGTGTAATTAGTAACTGATCTCAAGGTCTGTTTTTATTTTTAGAGTGCAATCAAACCTGTATGACCTAATTTATTACTATAAGGCAAGTTTTTTAGTATTAAGTAATTTGATGTTATTAATCATGATTATGGATTTTGAAAAAAAATGCAATTATATTTTTAAGACCTAAGGCTTCTTTTTATGGGTTTGTTCCGATGAATTGAAAAAATTACTTAAGTATTACAGACTTGACGCACTTTTGCTGAGGTTGTCTGGGTTTTTTTTACTGTCGCTTATGATAGCCTATAACATGATCGTACACAGTATTTATATAAATATAAAGATACATTATAATACGAATAGATATATTTCTTACATATCATTACAAGTCTATGTATTAACTTAAGGCGCCGTTGTTTTTTTAAATGGAAATGTGGTTTACTTGTCCGTGTGCCTTTAAGTTGCCATACATAATATCACTATTCTTGTCCTGGCGTCTGTTCTTGATAAATGATAAAATATTTCGATAGTGTTCGATATTTAGCTCCTTTCCTTTAAAACAACAGAACAGATGAGGTCGTTTTATGATTAATATTAATTGCTCAGTTAAATACGACGGGCGGAGTATCAATTTAATCAATTCCAGCTTCCGAAATACGATTTCATTAAAAAATATTTTGGAGCTTTTATTGGCATGTTTAGTATGTAATTACACTGGGACGTTTTCAATGTCAGGAGTATTGTGACAATTTACATGAACTTTCATGCAATATTTATTAGGCAAACGTTAAGCCAATGGTTGTATCATTGTAGAGCCGAGGAGTAAAATGTGGTCAGACAAATGAAAGCTACATTCAGTGATCCCATTACGACCTCTTTGTTGTCCTAAATTGATGCAATGTCCATCTGCTTTTTGACTGTATAGCTGATAATAAACTATACTCGGACAATTCCCACTTTGGTGCATATAGCAATGTGTTAATTCAGATACAAAATAAATAAGTCAGACTGGAACGTAAAAGGACACGGTATGGATAAAACAGTATGAGATCTCGATTATAAGGTACGTCAATCATCATAATCACATACTTAATTGTCACTTCATTTCAGTATTGAAAAATGACTTACGTACTAATGAAATTACCACTAATAATGATGTACCATTCACGAGTTACTAGATGTAAATGAATGATTAGACTTCCACCAGAAAGTATAAAAGGACACGATAAAAACTTTCTCCATCCGTTAAATTAAAATCATATGACAGTTTAAATTGCAACGTATAATGTCATACATGTATCTAATAGTATCTAGTAATAGTATTCCCTAAAATTATAATGTAAACGAATGTAGAATTGAAAAATAACTATTTTGAATTTCAACTAATTGGATTATCAAGGTTACTGTCCTTAATTATGGGAATATCATCTGAACGCAAAGTCAGACAAACAAAATATGGACGTTTGTCTGGTAGACAGCATAAATAACCAACAATAACGTATTACAATCTGAAAAAAAATATTTTGTTGAAATTACTTCATACGAGATATGAACCTTCCGATGAATATTATAAATGGGATGCAACAAGAAGATTTATGGAAAGTAACTAATGTAGTGAATGTTATAATCAGATCAGAACTAAGATAAAATAATTGAAAATCAAAGTACAAAAGCAGACTAAATATCAAACAGGTATAAACATTTAGTTTTGTTATTGTGTCAAAAACTAAATTGCTGTTTAAGCACTTTTTTTACTATCAATAAAGTTTTAAACAATTTGAAGATTAATTATCAGTTGCTGAATGAGCTATATTTATATGAAAATGAATGTGAAGAAATCTACGAGTGTTATCAAGCATTCATACATTATTAAATAAATCTCTTTTTTTTTCTCTACATTTCTAACTTAGCATGTCCAATGCCAGTATTTTTGCCATAAACTAACGTATCATAACCAACTGCAACTGAAATCAGGCGTAATTAACCTCCATTAAATAGTGATTCTTTGTGTCAGTTGATGATTAAATTGTTGTTCTTTACTTGCTTGTTAAGATTGCCAATATTCCATGATGGTGTTTGGTTTCTGTTGATCCTTAGGCGAAGATAAATTTCCATTTCACGTGTTTTAAGAATATATGCATGTCTTATATGTTAGTATATAGCAAAAGATCACAAATACAATTTGTAAAACACAACATGGGAATTTTTATTTGTGCAATTACAACATATTTTGATCGGATAATTTAGAATAAAGCCGATTCTTTATCAGTTTGCGTTCTGTATGTACCTTTTTCGGCGTAGCTGACGTAGCCAACGTTTGAATATATTTTAAACCAATACAATTTGCTCTCCCATACCTGTTTGTCCAATGAAATTCTCATCCGCTATATAGAAATTAATCTAAGATATGGTTATGTGAGATAAGCAGGCACGTATCACAAACAGTAGTTACTGACTATTAACTCAGTGTATTATTGGTGACTCTCTATGCAAATTGATTATGCACTATTTATTATGGTACGCTCCTAGAGATATGACTGAACAGCGAATATGATTATTTTTATACTTCAAACTAAATCAACCCTGAATAGCGCCAAACGTCTTTTTTAGAAAAATATCTACTTAACAAATTCGCGATTAAACTCTCATTTGCGAACATTGCACCATGCAAAAAAGGTTTCTGTCTAATTCGAAAAATAAAACTTTGCGTGACGTGACACAGTTCCATGTAGTTAGTTTTAACAAGCACGAAATAGTCTGATAAAGCCATTGACATTTGGAGTACTCTTAAAATAACCATAAAATAATATTAATGTTTGTATGATATTACCATACATTACAAAAATGAAAAATGATATTGCAGGTGATGAAGATTCACTCTTTAAGGTCAATAATAGATTGGTATGGCATTGCGTGATAATGAAAAGCTGGCTGTACGTTGGCTCGTTTATTTACAGAAAGTACGAAACCCCCATTAGATTAATAGACATTACTTCCGATCTTGCATCTTTATCAAATATTATTATTAGTCTAAATCCATACGTAATACTCTTTGAGGGCACGAACTGTCTGGTGTGTACATTAGATGCAGAAAAAGAAGGAAATTAGACCGTCATAAACGATTAGGCAAAAAGTAAAATCTAGTTTAAATTTCAATCAGTTAGGCGTTAAAATACGATTTTGAGTTTTTGTTGTAGTTGAATCCAAACAATCAAATTATTAAAACTTCAGATCCTCTGATATCAGAAACATAAACAAGCTTCAAGTTTGAGAAACATAACATATAGACAAGTTATTTCAAGATGACTTTCTCAAAGGTTTAATTTTCTGTGGTTGATTTAGAGCAAATCGGATAAAGAGGTCTTTAATATGAAGATGAACCTTTTTATCTCGCCCACTTCTTCACATATGTCATTCGAAATTGTCTCCTAGTAAACGAATGAATCAACCTGCAGACTATACATTATTTTATTTTCCTGCAGATGACACAGAAAGGAAGCGATTACTCTGAGTTAAATGTAATAAATAATAAAAAATGCAGACACAACACTACATTTTAAATTCAAATTAAATATATGATACATCGGTGTACGTTTATATATGTCAAAGTTATTACAATTGTGCGATGTTACAAATCTTTTGAAGCTGAAATGACTGTTGTTGTTGCTGGTATGTTTTCAAACTCCTTTTTAATATAAATATGGTTACTTGTTATTTTAAGAAAGCGTAGACCAATAAGCAGTCCATTATATTTTTTGCAGGATTTAAAAAGCAATATATATTTGATATAGGCAATTCATTTCGGACATAATTTGTAAAAATTGAATAATGAATTAAAACTTTCCGCTTTTATCGTCAGTCATAATTTGATTAACTTTAAGTTAAAGTTTATAAGTATTTTAAGCAACGTGTTTAAAGTCTACTTCTAGTATCACTAATTAATCGACTCTTAACATTAATTCCCCCGATCATCTAGTCACACACCAACTGTTATTATACAGCGCAGATTGCAGCCACAGTATACAGTGCATGACCCTAACAGGTGAAACAATCGTAGGCATTTTTTTTGCTCCAGGAAATTAGCAGTGTCCCGGGGGGATTTAAACCCATGACATTTTGATCCCTAAGCGCGCGTCTTTTCACTGGACTACTGCACCTACAAGAGAGCAGCGGAATATGGAAATATTTTAAATGACATATAAACAAGAAAATATATCTGCTTTTGATATATTGTGTAGAATATGTACATGACAGTGCTTATTATCAGCATATAAGTAGACTGGAACACGTTAATTAAACTTAATTTGACTTTATTAACATTTACTTTCTTAAACAAAAAAGTATTTAAAACATAATGTCATATATTTTTAATTATGTTATAGACGGCACGAAAATAGTGCATAATAATTTCATGAATAATCTATGAAATCTACGTACATAGACACTGATAGGAACAAAATGACAAACAAAGACTATTTAGAACATATTTAAAAGACGATATAAACTTAGTAAATGATATTAAACACGAGCAAGTGACTAACACTAGTCAAACTAGGAGACTAAATACGTAAATAATCAGATTGAAATATGTAATATACTAAGTAACAAATAATGCAAGAGAATATTACATCTGTTTGTACTTTTATGGAAAACCTAGTAGCAATAAATAATGAAATATTCATAAGTAAGTTTAAAGCATTTAAATGTTCCGCTTTTTTCTATTAAGCATAATAAAATCATTTACAAGACATTGCGATAATGAGAACGTTCACTCTAAATAAATTCATTAAAGTTATATTGCAAACTGATTGATTTACATCTGTCTGACAATAAACTTCGTCATTTTTATCAAGACATACTTTTGTAATGGAGTCACAGAAAATGACTAAAACTTCTTAACAGGATATCTTATATTGATATACGCGTACATCTAGTTTAAACTGATTTGATGTATGGGCATTTCTCGAGAAAAAATATAATATAGATTAAGTTGATGTCCTGACGTCAATATTTGTCATTACATTGGACACAATCATTTTTGGCAATTATTTAGACTTTTTAATGTTTTGATTCTGGATAAACTCTTAACTGCCGATCTGAAAATCAATTTACATTTAATACATAGGAGAATTTCATTTTCATTTTGGCTTTGCATTTTCATTAAATATCCGCTCTTTTACATCATTGTACTTCCGAATCTTGATTTAATTGTGGGATTGCTTCATTAGTACGTATTGCAATTGTTTCAGGATTATTCGCCAAATATTCTCTTAATCGACATAAACAGGATTGCCAGCTTTGCAATTAAACGTCAGAACCGGATTTAAAACCGATGCATACCGCTTTTTTCATTTTATGTCCAACCATGAGGGTGATGAATTTGAAACTGAACGAAAAATATATTAAACATTCTTACAGACTGTTTGGTCTTTGTTGCTAATACAAACGTCAATAAAACAATCATAAGAAATGACTTACTTTAAAGTACACAAACAAATTGCTCTGACGCTTTACTTTTTAATTAAATAAGCATACACGTCTTGTTGCTTGTTATTTTCTTGGACAGTTTGCACAAATAAACACAACCCTCTTCAAAAATAAAAAGACATACATTAAATGGTAGTTACATGAACAAACTTTTGTCGTGATGCATATTTTATAGTCCAGACAGAATCCGAAAAGGTCAGTCATAGAAATATTGCATTGTGTGAAAACAAACTATTACCACACACGTTTAAATTTTTTATCCATGAATATTTAAAGTGTGGAGAATAACTGCCTTTTGTAATATTCTGACGAACCTGGTCTATATTTAAACTGAATTTAATTTTTTCTATGCAAAATAATAAACGTTAGAAATAAGAGTTCAAAAAGCTGTTTTACTATTTATTCAGAACATAACAAAGCCTTGACCAACAAACAGTAAATATCATAACAGTGAAAGTGCTGGATACGGAAGAACTCTAAATAGCTTCTTGTGTTTTCAGTATGCCATCTACTATATTATAAGAAAACACACAGCAGATGTTTAATGAAGAATTTTATTCAGTTATCCTTTTTGATAAAGTCTGAAGCGATCCAACTGGCAAATAGGTCCTATCAATTGGAATCCTCGGACATTATCTTTGAAGTCCTATTTAAGGATACTAAAATATTTCATCAAATATCTTTCTTGTTAATTAAGATATAAACAAGAGTGATAACATTTAGAAAGTTCTTCAAGAAAACAATACTTTGCTTGATTTTTAAACAAATTAAATGTTTTAAAAAAAATGTTACTAAGATTGATTGTGTCAAATTAACACTGAAAATAAGGTAAAATCAGAGTTATCCAAATCAGACCTTGCTTTTTAAAGAGTGTGCAAAGGGAAATAATTGATTAAAGTCCATTATTCATTGGATAGAAAGCTTGTTTCATTTTTGTATTTTTGTAATGAATACTGATCCGAGGTTTAAGAAATATAAAGAGGTTTTATAATATAAGAAAGCTTTCAAGCCAAAATGTATGTAATAGTAAAAATTGTGGTAAATTTAATTTGTTATGTGTGCAAGTAAAATTGGCAAATAAAAGTAAAGACACAAGATAAGTCTTGCTATATTTTTGTACTTGGTATGTCACTTTGGTTGTAATTGATTTTGATTACGAAGGCCAACAAAAAGTTTTTTTTTTCTGGTTTAATTAACTTTGAGATGTTTTTGTCATTTTCTTTCAGTGAGCTAAATAACTCATTGTCATTGGCAGTAATTGTATTGCAAATTGTCTCCATTATTACCAATTACGTAAAGTGTTAATGACAATAAACTGCAGACATAACGATTTTCTGGCATTGTAAAGTTATGTTATACATCTTTGTCTGTCTAGAATTGTCATTGATATAAATAAAACAGACACCGAACGGTACTTACTGCAAAGAGATACACTTAATTGATTGTTGTCTGTGTCAGATGATTAGTTCTTGTAGAATAGTAACTTAAAATACGTAGTAATTACGATGTGGTTTACATGACATGATGCTCTATGATAGTGAATGATGTAAGTTAATACATTAGCCTTGTTAATACATTACCCTTGGAGTAGATGATAATGTTATTCAATTTTCAAGAGGCTCTACAATACGCGTGTTTATTAATTTTTGTAAGAATAGATTAATTCGTTTCATAATGGTGACATGTGACATGTTTTTTTAAATTTGGAATGAATTACATCAATGTGTAATTCAAAGGATTATTATCCTACAAGGAATTTATACATAAGTACAGATATCAAAAAGATTTGTAAAAATACGAAATGTACTAACTGTTACTATATTCAAAGAAACGATGTGGATTAGATGGTTGAGTCAGATAATTGGAAAAGACAATGTCTTAATAAGTTTGGAAAGAGTATGAAATTATTTACATTTCTTTCTGTTTGGTTTACAACCTCTTCTTGTCATACGACGGACGATTTATCTTACCATCGTTCATGATATAAAATAAAACGAAATTAAAGGCATTTTTATAGTCTAAGTTTCGAATTTATACACGTTCGCCGATTTAACAGCTATTGCCCCATGTCATTGGCTTACTTTTATCGATTTATTAATCTTCCAGGGAAGTCTATTTACTCTTCTAAGTGTAGTCGACTAATTGGCCAAATGAATATCCTCGCAGGATCCCATTTACACTTTGATGGAGCAACCGTATGTAAATTTCTAACTCATGGAAGTTAGCAGGGTTCTCAGTGGGTCCCGCTACTGTACTACTGCTCATAATATGCACATAAACTTGACATTAATACTTGTTAGTATATTGTATTCTCTACATTAAGGGTCATAGTTCGTAATTTTTCTCAAACCTAATTTCCTTTACCAGTGTAAGTTATAGTGTTTTGAATTTGATGACATTAACACATTGTTGAGCAATGATATTTAGTACGGTTGAAGCTAGTTGAAGCATTTTCCCAGTTATAATTTGTTATTTTGTATGTACTATTTTTATAACATTTGTATAAAAGCAATACTTTGTCATAGAATATATTTATACCGGTTAATTCATATGCATCATACAAATCATTGCTCTAGTAAGGTACAGGAAGTAATGTAATAAAAATATTGGAATTAGACACTGATTTAATCATACATTGTATTGACATTTTTCAATGTTTTATACATAAAAATAGGAAACTCCATCATCCGATAATTAGACCAAAGCCTGTATTAAGAAATTATCATTATGAACTCTAATTAAAAAATGTAATTTGAGTTGATGAAAATAATTTTTTGATTAAGACTTCGGCTGAATATTGGATGATAGAGTTTCATTTTTTATATCTTTGATACTTGTATATTCTCTTTGGAATAATAAAAGACATAATTTTTTTCCAATGAATTATAGTTTTTCTAAGATTGTAGTCAACAATAAATTCTGATTTAATGAGACATTTTACTGTTTAATGATTTTTATTTTTTGTTTGATTACCATAAATAATAACATAATATATCTTAGACATTGATTGTGTTAACTTATATTCATTTCCAGTATTTATTTTTACAATTTGATTTAAATACCGCCCGGCTAGCTCAGTTGGTAGCACGCAAGTCTGCTAATCGAGGGTCATTGGTTAGATTTATGGGCGGGAAATACTTTCGTGGAGCTTGGTCATGAAATTCTTTCTACGGCCATTCTCCCTCCTGCCAATGATTTTTATTATGTAGGGCAATTGTCAGTCACTGACGAAATTATGCGCTTAGAGTCTAGTAGTTGGTTAACAACCAAGTTCAGAGATTTGGCCTTTTCAGGAACAGTGACTAGGTTGACTGACCGCCGTCATATGACCTATACAATGGGTTGCTACGGTGTTACACCCAACAAACACAATCAAACAAACAATTTGATTTAGACGATATAAGTGGAATAAGTAACTGATCTCAGGGTCTTTTTTTCTTTTTAGAGTAACATCAAACCTGTATGACGTAATTTATCACTATAAGACAAGTTATTTTAGTATTAAGTAATTTGGTGTTATGTAATTATGATTATGGATTTCAAAAGACTTTTTCTCAAAAGAGTAGTTGCAATTATATCTTTAAGACATAAGGCTTCTTTTTATGGACCATTGGAAATGTTGAGAAAAAAACTAAGTTAACAAATAGTTAAGACCTGACGCATTTGCGTTGAAGATATCTGTTTTTTAATGTGTTTTAGATAGCCTATAGCATGATCGCACTCAGTACTGTCTATATAAATATAAAAATACATTATGCTAGATATTTTTTTCACTGATCATTACTAGTCATTTTTTAACTTAAGGCACCGTTTTTTAATGTACGTGTGTTTACTTGTCCGTGTGCCTTTTAGTTGCTTTAGATAGGATCACTTATCTTGTCCTGGCGTCTGTTCTTGATAAATGATAAAATAGTTCGATATTGTTCAATATTCAGTTGTTTTCTTATAAAACAACAGAACATATTAAGTTATTTATGATAAATTGCTCAGTTAAATACAACGGGCGGAAAATCAAATGAATCAATTCCAACTTCTGAAATACGAGTTCATTAAAAATCATTTTCGAGCTTTCATTGGCATGTTTAGTATGTAATTACACTTTCGACGTTTTCAATGTCAGGAGTATTGTGGCAATTTTAAATGAACTTTAATGCAATATTTATTTGTCAAAAGTTAAGCCAACGATTGTAGCATGGTAGAGCCGATGAGTAAACTGTGGTCAGACAAATGTAATCTTCATTCGGTGATCCCATTACGACGTGTTTGTTAGCCTAAAATTGCTGCAATATCCATCTGCTTCCTGAATCTATAGCTGAATGTAAACTTTACTCAAACAATTATCACTTTGGTGCATATAGCAAAGTGTTAATTCAGATTAAATTTTAAATAATTAGGTTACCAATGGTACTGTCCTTGCACATGGGAATATCATATGTACGCAAAGACAGACAAACGAAATACGGACGTTTATCTAATAGGCAACATAAATAACAAACTATAACGTGATACAATCTGAAAAAATATTTTGTTAAAGAATTATTCATACGAGAAACGACCTTCCGAGATATATAATAAATTGGATGCAACAAAATATGTTTTATTGAAAGTAACTAATGTAGTGAATGTTATAATCAGAACTTAGATAAAATAAATAAAATATCAAAGTACAAAACAGACTTAATATCAAACAGGTATAAACATTTAGTTTTGTTATTGTGTCAAAAACCAAAATTGCTGTTTAAGAACTTTTATTACTGTCAATATAGTTTTGAACAATTTGAAGATTAATTATCAATTGTTGAATTAAGTTTATTTAGAGGTGAAAATAATTGTAAAGTAATCAACGAGTGTCATGAAGCAAACATACATTATTAAATGAATATCAATTTAAACTGCTCTGAATTTCTAACTCATTTAGCCAGTCCAGTACCAGTATTTCTCGTACTAATTTATTTACGCTCGATTGTGAAACAAGTTCTTACAACTTACAACTTGTTTCTTACAAGATTAATCACTTTTGAGTCCGCTTCCTAGTCCCAAGTACAGAGCTAGGAGGATAAATATTCTTGCTCAAGGAAACAACGGTGTAGGTTTTGAATGGGATTCAAACCTACGCGGAGCTTTAAGTATTTCTGCCATATACTAATGTATCATAACCAACTGCAACTAAAATCAGGCGTAATAAACCTCCATTAAAAAGCGGTCCTTTTTGTCAATCAAAAGCCAATTATAGTACATGTTATTACAGTAGTCGGTATAAAACGAGTCGTTGATCTATCATACTTTAGTAAAATACCTTTCAAGACACAACATAAATGATTTCTTAACCTCTAACTACGACTTTTACCAATACCCTACGTAGACGTCTAACAATTTATACTACAAAAGGAAACCGACTATTGCAACATTTACATGATCACTTAATTATCTTTGAAAATGATTTGTTATTTGTTCCTGCAGGTGGTAATTTGTGTCTCCTAGACTGCTCTCACATTATTGTTAGTGGAAGAATGTCTATCACGCCAAGTACCTTTCTTAAAAAATAACACATTTAGTGTTGTATCGGTACGTCTTAATTCAGTATAAAGTTTTTCACTAAAGTAACATACTTTAGAATAAATAGCATTACCTTTAAATGCATTTACTGAATGATCTGATCCAAAGGCATTGCATAGAACGCATGAAGCTTCAAATTAATGCAACTCAGCATAATAAGTAACATTAAGTATAAAAAACTAAATGTGCTAACCAAGAACCATAGCAGAAACCATGTACATAGTGCGTTCACAGAAAGACAATGTTGATTATTAAAATTTTGTTCTTTGCTTGCTGGTCAAGATAGCCATTATACCATAATGAGGCTTTGTTTCTGTTTACCCATGGGCGAAAGATAAATTTCAATATCACGTTTTTAAGATTACCTGCATGTCTTATATATTAGTATATAGCAAAACATCACAAATACGAAATATAAAATACGATGTGTGATATGTTTTATTTGTGCAATTACAACATATTTTAATCAGATTATTTAAAATAAAGCTGATTTTTTATCTGTTTAGGTTCTGTATTAACCCTTTTTCAGCTTAGCTGTCTAAGCCAATGTTTGACTATAATTTTCACCAATACAATTTGCTCTACCATACATGTGTGCCCAATAAACAGGCACGTAGCACAACCAGTAGTTGCTGACTATTTACTCAGTGAACTATTGGTGACTCACTATCCAAATTGATTACACATTTTCCGTGGTACGCTCCTAGTGATATGACTGCACAGCGACGATGATTATCTATACTTCAAACTAAATCAACCCTGAATAGCGCCAAATTTGCGATTTAACTCTTTTAAAATTTGCAAACATTGCACCGGGCAAAAACATTTTTGTCTGATTCGAAAAGTGATTTTGCGTGACGTGACACGGTTCCATTTAGTTAGTTATGTTAGTTATAACAATCACAAAATAGTCTGATAATGTCATTGACATATGGAATACTCTTAAAATAACCATAAAGATAATGTTAATGTTTTATGACATAAACCATACATTACAAAAATGATAATGATATTGTAAATGATAAGAGTTTACACTTTAATATCAATAATGGATTTGTGTAGCATTGCGTGACATTGACAAGCTGCCTATACTTTGACTCGTATATTAATAAAAAGTACGAACTTGCCATTAGGTTAATAGACATTTCTTCCGATCTTGCAACTTTATCAAATATTATTATTAGTCTAAATCCATACATAATACTCTTTGAGTTCACGCAATGTCTGGTTTGTCCATTAGATACAGAATAAGAAGGAAATTAGACCGCCATAAGTAATTATAAAACACGTAAAATCTAGTTTAAATTTCAATCAGTTAGGCGCTAAAATAAGATTTTGTGTTTTTGTTGTGGTTAAATCCAAACAATTAAATTTTTAAAACTTCAGATCCTCTGATATCAGAAACATTAACACGCTTCAAGTTTGAGGAACATAACAGATAGACAAGTTATTTCAGACAAGATGATTTTCTCAAAGGTTTAATTTCATATGGTTGATTTAGAGCAATTCGGATAAAGAGGTCTTTAATATGAAGATAAACCTTCTCATCTCGCCCACTTGTTTACATATGTCATTCGAAATTGTCTACTAGTTAACTAGTGAATCATCCTGCAGACTATATATTTATATACTTTTTTGCAGATTACGCAGAAAGAACGCGATTACTCTGGGTAAAATGTACTAAAATTATAAAAAAAATGCAGACAGAGCACTACTATTTAAATTTAAATTAACTATATGATACACTTTTATATATGTCTAACATAACACCTTTCTGAGACGTTACCGATCTTTTGAAGCTGAAGTGACTGTTGTTGTTGCTAGTATGTTTTCAAACTCCTTTTAAATATTAACACAGTTACTTGTATTTTAAGAAAACGAAGAACAATAAGCAGTCCATTATATATTTTGCAAGATAAAAAAAATCACCAATACGATATTCTATATGATAAAGCCAATTTCATTTCGAACATAATTTGTTCAAATTAATGATTAAGTAAAATGTGCGGCTTTTGACATCAGTCATTATTTGATAAACTGTTTGAAGCTCTCATGAGAATACATTGACCATATATTGACCATCTTTACGTTTTTCGATAATTTCATAATTACTTAATATATCTTTATTTTTTAAAGTTAGTAGTAAAAGAGCAGCACAATATCTAAATGTTTTAAATGATAATCATAAACAAGAAATACATATTATACTTTTGATATGATGTGTAGAAAACGTACATGTCAGTGCCTATTATCAGCACTCAAGGAGAATGAAGCACATAAAATGGTCGAATAGAACAATTAAATTGAACTTAATTTGACTTTATTTAAAATATGAGACAAAACAGAATATTTGAAACATAATGTCAAACGCATTTAACTGAATATATTTAGTTAACAAAATATCAGACGGCACGAAAAAAGTACATAACATTTTTATGAATAAATTATATGTAATCTACTTACGTACGTACTGGAAGGAACAAAATGACAGGCAAAGACTATTTACAACAGATTAAAAAGACGACATAAACTTAGTTATTGATGTTTAACATGAACAAGTGACTAACACTAGTCAAGGAGAACAAATACATAAATAATTAGATTGCAATATGTTATATACTGACTAACAAATAATGCCACTGAATATTATGTTTGTGTTGTATTTTTATTGAAGTCTAGTAGCACTAAATAATGAAATATAAATAAGTCAATTTAAATAATTCAAATGTTCTGTTTCTTTTCTATTCAGCATTACACAATGCTCTACATGACATAACGATAATGAAAGCGTTCACTTTATATAAATTCATTTAAGTCGCATTACATGCTAATTGGTTTATATCTGTTTTACATTTAACCTTTACTGAATGGTTCGACAAACTTTAAATAATTACTTACATACGATAATGAAAGATACATAGACACATTCAATGAATAAACACTAATTGAAAATCAGGAGTTTGTTCGTCCTTTTCATCGAGACATACTTTTTGTAATGGAATAACAGAAAAGGAATATAAACTGTCTGAACAGGAAATCTTACATTTATATACGCGTGCATCTTGTTTATACTGATGTGATGAAGTAAAATGTCTCGAGAATAAATCTATATCCATAAAAGCCATTGAATTTAATTGTATTGGACACGATTTAATCATTTTGGCAATCGTTCGAACTTATAATAGGTTTTGATTCTGGATAAACTCTAAGATGAAAATTTAATTTCATACTCACGCACAAATAATTTTTGTATGACCTTTAAACGTCAGAAAAGCTCATACTTGTATGAAATTATGAATTTATCCGTAAATACTTCGCGTGCCAAAACCAATGTGATAACAAGGCATACTAGTCAACTAAGAGGTGATGCTTTAGTAGACTACGACGCAAGTTAATGTTAGTTTGCATCGACATTATTGCTCTTAGTCTCCTCGTATTCACTGTCTTTATTGTGCTTTCTAACAATCAAAAACCTTATAATTACATTTAACTTAAACATGCAGTCGAAGAAAAATCAATATTTATTCAATACTAATGTATTTGTGTGCTGACATAAATAAATGTACGTAAATCGTGGTTCTTTACTTTTTGAAACTCGGAATCCTATTCTGTTCATATAATGTTAAATATGTAATTTGTCCGTGGAAATTTATAAGAAAATACCCCCTTAGCGAGTTGGAATAACTTAGTATTTAAATCACTACCTATTCTTATTTAAATAAGATACCAAGAATCAACCCTTGATTTTCAATGCAAATGTCTAAAATAACTTATTTACGTCTAGGAAGACTTTAAAAGCAAAGTTTATTACATTAGTCATCTCCACATAGCTGATTACGCTAAAGCTTATGAAAAATGTATTTTTCATCCTTTTTTGAATAAAGCAGAAATCAGTTCCCCAGAGTTGTGTTTTAGTACTGCCGCACTAGCTAAGTTCCAGACAAACTACGTTCCCATACTGTCATTTTTTTCAGAAATATATTAAGACAAGGTTATATTCATAAATCTATATATCAGAACATACATTCATATCATCATAATATACATCAACAGTATAATTACGAGTATAAAGCAACAGTTATACATTACTAATAGCTACGCATCATGACATTAAATACCTAATTATAATTTTAATGACATGTTTGTCTGCACGATAAGGATAAATGTAATTTAATAATACACATTATTCATCCCTTTCTTATTTATAAACAAATATGAATTTCAACAGACTGTGGATATATCAAGATGTTTCATTCTACAAACAATGTCATGTAATGTTATGGCATCTTATCGTCTGAGTTTTATGCTTACGCACGTACATCGACTTTATAGCTATTACCACTGGTTATTGGGCTACTGGTATCTATCAATTTCCATGGGGAATTTTTTTACTCCGCTTATTAGTGCAGCCGACAAATTGGCGCAATGGAATTATACCACCCTCGCAGGTACCCATTTAGGCCATACCATATCGGAATTTTGTTAAGCGTCCGCGTGCGCGTAGGTTTTACAGCCCTTAATCAAAATAAAAAACAAAATTGTTGGTAAAGTTTTCTTAAATGATTCCGATGTTCTGGGATTCGATACGACAGTTTGATTCAGGGAAAATTGTGTTTGGCAACGACGTTATTCATCGTAAGCAATTTTCCATAACAGCATTAATACAATATATATTTTACGTGAAATAAACACTAGTCATTTTATAATAAATTCAGACCATTGTTCCGTATTATGAGGATGTTATTCCATTTAAAAAAATATATAATGCATTGTTTTTTGTTGATGAAATTATTTGTGTTTTCGGTTTGTGTGTTTTTGTGAATAGGTACTTAGGTTTGTCAAATTTGTGTTGACGCTTAACAGAATTCCAATTTGGCATGGCCCTACACCTTGGTGGAGTGAAGCAATCGCAAGTCAACTTTTAGCTAAAAAAAATAACATTCCCCCAATGGGATTCGAACCCAGGACCTTTCGATTCCTGAGCGCGCGTTCTATCACTGGACTATTGCTATTACACTATGCCACAGGTTATGGACATACCAACCCAACAACATTTGTCAGTATTGTTTAGGAATATACTAACTTTTATTTTTATAATTTATCTAATTTTCAGATTTGTATTCTTTATTTACGCTGCTTTAAATAAATGTTGTTGATTTTAGGTACAGAACTAGACTAGTGAATATTAAAATCAGTAGAGTTAATTTAAGTGTTCATGAATGTTGAATAAAGTTAACAATAGCCTTATGCTATAACAGTGATTTATTACCACGTTTTAGTCAACCTATTGCCTTCTCTGACTTGTCCTCTTTTAAATACATGTAATATACCTAAGGCTACAGTATGGGCATATTGTCAGTATCTTTCTGCTGTGCACCTGTTTAAAATGTTTACATTCCATCTAGATATTCCAAGGTTGCTTAAATTTTGAAATTACTTTAGCTAAAGGCTTTCATGGTTTTATTACCAACATATAGTTTATAAATTCCTTATTCGAAACAAGATAATCATCAATGATGGCAACGGAGTTGTCATATCTTTTGTGGTCTCTTTTATTATTTCAAACGAAATACTTTATTTTCACTACAGTCACAAAACGTGCTTTTGCCTAATCGGAATTATAATTACTAAATAAATGCAATAAAAAGATATTTAAGCATTGTTACATCAATAACGTTAGCATTTAAGTCACTATTATGTGTATACTTTAAACCTTTCATTTCTGCACCGGGTAGTATTAAAAAAGACAATACTAAACATTTGATAAATAATATGAAATACCTAATCAGTATATACAAATACCAACATGTATCCATTCGAACAATACATAATTGAAAACGCATACCATTTGGTGACATTTATACATTAAGTGTCAAACAATTTGTTATTGTTATCAAATAACCTTTGGTGTTTGATTTGTTGATGACTAGCCATGTGTTAATAAACCATAAACTGGCAGTAAGTGAGAAGTTCGTATTATGCAAATGCAACGTACCCAGGCTATGTTTTTTATCAAGGCAGTGTCAATTGAATGTTATTAATTCTTAAAATACTTGTAAGGAATACAAACCCGAATACTTTATTTACATGATAGAAGAAGAATATAAGTTTCCCAGCGCAGACTATTTTTTTTTGATATGACCAAATACTTAAGACGATGATTAATTTGCATTTAGTACAAGAACTAGGCTGACTTATCAGTGCCTTGATCAGTAAACATTCTGCACACCTGGTGAAAAACAATAAAATGATAAAATTCCAGTTAAGAAATACATGTATGTTAACATTATATATAGCAAGGACAAAAACCAAAAACCATACATAACATGAAGACAAAAACAGCACAGATGTAACTTTTAATCATTCATAAACAGCATAAATAGCTAAAACATCTTTTGTGTTCATAGCGTGTTATTTGTATCTCTGATAATTGCTACTTAGTTACATTTTCCAGACTATGTAATGTAACAATATGTCTGCATTTAATGGATCCATTACCGGACATATTCTTTGTACTTTGTACTTCACTATATTTTATAACAATAAATTGACCGGTATTTCAATCGTAAATTTCATTTTGGACAAGAAGATTTCTAATGACAAGGATGCATGCTTAAAGAATTGTGCGAACAAAGTCGTCGATTCATTTTTTCATTTGAATTTTTTTGAGATGTTTTTGTGCGAATGAATGAATGAATTTTGTCTTTTGTAAAGATGGGATGAAGTGTTGCTAGCTCGATAACAACATGTCATAAAAATGAATATACTCCAAAAACGTTTTAATTATGTATGCGAACTGATATGTTTTCTAATGCATTATTAAATGAAGTAGCTTGTTTGTTTATCTATTGTTTGTTTGATGATATCACAAACTGCATTAGCACAACTTGAATCTATTTTTGTTATCGAATAAAACATTTGATGGCTTAATGTTTGTTTGTTTTCTTTATCTGCTTACAGATACGTATATGACGCTATTGTAAAATTGATATAACATTAAAAGATGGTTTAATTTGATGTTTTACAAAGGACAGTAGATGATAAAATTTGCTTATTGAAAATGAACATAATTTGCAGTGTCCTATACTTTCCTGTCATCAAACAAAAGTATAACTAAATCTGTTTCCTCTCTCAGTTCAACAAACTCCTTTCTTCAAAAATTATATTATTTACATTTGTGCTTTTATGTGTTGGAATGCTATCCTGTTATTCCGTATTGAATAAATGAAAATGTATTTATCGTAATTCTACACCATTTAGTTTTACTCCCCAAAAGCTGTTGTTATCAGTAACAACTAAGTCCAGGCTTTGTTAATTGAGCTTGATAGTTGAGTTCCACAAAATTGTAAATAAGATTATATAATGTCATTTGACCAAATTGACTAAGTAAGTTTCGACAGAGCAATTTATGCCTATTACATGTGTATTGTTTGCGTGATAAAAAATCTAATTTTTAAACTGTTATGACATTGTCAATTTTTCAACGCTCTGAATTTGTTCGGGATTTTTTTTCATATCATATTGATCAGCATACTTAGTACCAGCATAACTAAATGGATTACTTTTTACACGGTTCAAACTTATTGTTCCGAGTGTGCAGAAACGTAGCCTGTTTTTAGTTTTATGAGGGTAATTATCCGCCGAAAAGAGAACAGTCGACACGCCGGGTCAAATATTCGGTATAGCAATTTCATACTTAAGATTATTGCAAAGTACAAGCTTTCATGATATTTTTACAAGTTAAAGAACAAGCACTGTTTGTGATTAATCTGAGGAAAATGAAAATCCATTAAATAATACTGTCTCTTAACACGTGGCAACTGACTGTGCACCTAAGGCAAAGAAATGTACTAGCAATTTGATATAATTATATCGCAAATGTTTATAACACGCACAAATAATATCTGCTGGATATGTCGTGTTGGCTGTAAAATGGATTATTTGCCTGGTTTTTTTTTTCAACTAAATAAATAGCTGCTAAAATTGGTCTATATCTAAGAGTGTTATAATCTTCAATACTTACGTGGTATATTCTGCTAGAAGTATTTTGTAACTGTACATACCCTATCGAATATATGAATATACGTCTTTCCATTTGGTAGCAACAGTAAGTATGATCAATGGTTTTCAAGTACACGAGTTCGGAGTAGAAGATAACGATAAAATCGTGTTATGAGAGTTCATCGTCGTTTACTTGTTAAGTAGCAGTATTATTTTCAATTAAAAAAAAGCAAAATCGACAACTTTTATAAATATTTTGCAACAATCTGTGAGAAAGCAAGTAAATGTTTTATAAAACCATTGGCTTTGATCAAGAGAAAATGTTTATTGCTGAGGTTTAACTAAAAGTTTATTTCTCAGAAATATATTTTTGTTAGATTTCGATAAAAGAAGGAAATAAAACAAATAACATTGTGTTGTTTTGTGCGTCTCATTACTGTTGATGTCAGAACAAAAGGAAATATAAAAGCATTTTAAAAAGGAAAATGCGATAAATATGTTGTTCTGCGTACATTTTTGTTCTGCAATAAATTGCTGTATCAGAAAGGTCATATTCTGCCCATAGCTAAACATTCAATGTGCTCTAATGTAACGATTCTATAAGAAAGGTGTCAGTTACACCGTGCTAGCAACATAATACATGTTAGGTTGTGTTCAATTCTCGTTTTCTCAACCATAAGACAGTCACTTTCAAGTACAACACATGTGCCATTTCATTAAGCTCGGAATGTATCTTTTGACATTCAAAAGTACAATACCACAGGTGTGTTAGCAATGATTCTGATAATGGTATACAATTTTATTTCAGCTCGATGGTGAAACAAGTTCTTACAACTTAGATTTATCTCTTTCAAGTGTACTTCCTGGTCCCCCAGTACTGAGCGAGTAGGATAAAGTTTCTAGCTTAAGTAAACAACGGGATAGGTTTTGGATTGGATTCGAACCAACGCGGTGCTGTCTATCCAATAATTACTAGTGCAACGTCGTAACGAAGGCGCGGCCACGCCCGCTCCTATTCCATTCAGTTTTTACAAAAGATATAGTTTTTCTATATGTATGAAGTTGTCTACCATGCATTTATCGATCGAAGTTTTAAAGATGGACACAAACAATATATGATACAATGGGATTAAAATTCGAATTTAAAGTGTTACTGATAAAGAAAAAAAATAGTTATAAAATTGTGCGTGTAATCAATTATGGTATGTCTTCATTTTCATTCGTTTGTTTTCTTAATAAATACAACATTATTTTTCTAGACGAATATCTGAGTCTATACAAATTCGTACATATGTCGCATTTCGCCGATCGCATGACTGGCCCAAAGGTTTATAGTCCAGTCAATACAGCTTTTGACCTAGACAAAATTGCAACAGAATATATAATTATACTATGCGAAAGACCATCAATACAATAACACACACCAAAAAGTTGCACTCCAAATAAAGAGGGGAAAGTGATGAAAAATGAATTTTAAATAATGCATTTTCTACTTATATTACAAGGCGCTGCAACGCTTCCGTACTTCTGTCCCGCAGTGAATATAGCTTTTGGGTCCCAAAAAGTAATGGATGCCGGTAGTATTTTGATTCTGAGTTGACTTTCCGATGTGAACATATTCACCCATATTTAATATATTTCATATATGACAAAAATTAATTAAAAATACCGTTTTTGGTGACGACCTTGACAAATAGAAATATTTTACTACGGTAGCGCGTTAGGACCAAAAATTGATCATGATTAGTGTTAAATTTGTGTCACGATATTTTTGTTGTCTGCGTGCTGAAAACGAAACTTTAAACTCCCAAAATTAATGTTATCTCATAATTTTTTTTTAAAAAAAAACGAGATGATTACCAAGTTAAGCTTAATTCATTTGATATATTATTTGTTTCATTTACTCATGAAAATAGCATCACACTATATATTTGAGCTTAAACGATTTTTTACTTTCTTGTGTATGAGTTACGTATTGCTTTTCCTCCGTCATTATTTAAAATTATAAACTGTTGTTGGTTTTGTTGCGCCATCCTACTAACCTGTTTGACCAAAACATTGTCTTCAGGTCTGACAAAGAAAGGAAAGTCGAGCACGGGACTTGGCTAAATTTAAAAAAGTCCAATGCTGTGTTTACTTCTCTATCTTTCATGCATACCTTAATTGGATGCCTGACAGCTTTAACATAATTTACATTGTAAAATCAGTAATTTTAAAACTCCCTAGAACTTACACAGAGTTCAAATAAGCCGTTCAAATATATATAGACGTCACAAAGGAGGTAGACATTAAAACCGGCGAGAGATCATAATACTCTATTGTTCATTATGAATTGGCCACACGAACCTCCCTTTGCAATAGTAAGCTACTAAAGTAGTCAATGCAACATCGTGCGTGCAAAATTAAAAGCTTGTTATAAACATTTGACGCAATATGAAAGGACAACACAGTATTAAATCCATGTGAGTAGGGATGTGAGTCTGTTAATGGAAATGTTCAGCCTGTAAAGACTCAGTTATAGTCTGTCCCTTAAGATATGTTAAAGTGATTCGATGACGGACCCGTGTGTTCAATCATTTACACAGTGTTAAGATCTAGTTAAGCCTCTGATAGCGAAAATACCAACAGTGACAATGATCAAAAGCTAAACCTCAGGTTATAAAAAACAGAACGTAACTAAGAACAATCCGTAACAAATGTATACTGTTACAACATTTCATGTGTAAAAACAGTAACAAAAGTAACAAATGATATTTTAAATATTTCTTTAAGTAATACCTATTATTCATCTGTATTACATACGTGTAGTAGCATGAACTACAACACTTGTTTGGAAGCATATGTTGACTATTAAATCTGCTTTTGTAATCGATACACGAGAAGCTGATTCCAAAAATTCATAGTTTCAGGTATTGTGTTGGTACTAAAATCACATTAGTTCATTAAATTATAATTACATTCATATCAATGACATTTAAACACTTTTTAGACACATTTGTAGTAAACTAAAAGTTGTTATCAATTATGATTTTTAAATATTGTATACGATCTGATTCCGAAAATTCGCACTTTTAGATATTATTTTAGTACTTTTATCCCAAAACTGAACAATTATGTCTCTTATTTATAATTGTTATACTAATTATAGTACAAGCACTAGTTATAGTACAAACGCATGAAAGATACATGTAAAGCAGATTCCAGATAAATGACTCGTTTTAAAAACATTTTTGACACATTTATAAAAAAATAAAAAATGACCTTTTTGAATTTTGTATTTAAAAAGAATTTGAATAATAAGTTGTATTTTTACAATTGTTTTCATTCGTAAATGATAATAGATAGTTATAAAGGGAGCTAATCCAAAATGGTTTTTCATTTGTATATGATAATAGATAGTTGTAAAGGGAGGTAATACACATTTTTGTTTATGTTCAACGTTTTTGCCCAAAAAAGGACTTTCCCCTCGAATTTTTGAGTGCAACTTTTTTTTGGATACTACTATGAATACGAACTTTCACATGGTACAAAAATAAATTCTGTTGCAATTTTGTCTAGGTTAGCCTATTTTTTTTGCTGTATTATTCATTTAATAGTCAAATGTATGATTACCAATATTATGTTAATACTTCAACAGCGTTTTCTGTTAATCGGAGGAACATATTGTTCAAATGTTCCCTGTCGTCTTACCACTAGGTAATAGGACTAATATAAGTTTATTAATTTTTAAATTTGTTTTAAACCAAAATTTAAAGCATAACAAGATTTTTTCATTGTAGAAGTCATTGCTTACGATAAATACGCACTGAAATCTATATTATCTGCTGAAATCAACTTGTTTTGTGTAAGTTGTAAGAGATAGTTTGTCTTATCCACAAACTGTTCAATAATTTCAATTTCGTACATTATTACAGTTTGAGTGATTTATTGTAATTAAATTTAACAAAAGATGAGATACTGCTCGCACATTCGATAACTAAGCAGACAAATGCGGCGTGATGGTAATTATATGAATACTACAGTATTTTCAAAGAAAAGTTCCCAGGGAATAGAGATGGGGAAATTTTTAAGGAAGAAGTAAAAACGAGTGAAACTTGAGACATATTGTTTGATTCATCAAATAAAATACATAACAAATTTGCATCTCTTACTTCCTCCGTTAAACTTATACATAAAATTCCTGCGTTCGTCTTGTGAAATACGCTGGTGTCTTGCTGTGGGTTTACACATTTGATGAGGTTGACGTAGCAAGTTCTTAATGATTTCGTTTTCATCTCCTTTTTTCGAATTTCCAACTGCAAAACGGTGTTAGTCGGTTTAAAACACAGTATCGGCGCTACGTACACAGCAGACGATTGTAAGAGACAATGACGAGTACAGACACATTTCAGCCAATATTGCGTTGAGAAACCTTGAAGTTTAGGTTAGATGGATTACCCTATTTGCTGTTTGCTAATCACATGATTGGTGCGCACGCCGAAATGGTACTTGCGCATGCATATGAAACAACTTCACTGCGTCTAATGTGGAAAAACAAACTATCAAAATCGGTAATAATGAGATTTGTCATATTGTTGACTCAACTACATGACTGTTTTACCTTTACGACTTTTGTATTGGTTTTAATGTTCCTTTATGATGATAGCAACGTATATTTGCGTGTAAGTCTAACTTTTCATTGTAACTAAAAAAATGATGTCTTGGCGCAAGCATATTTTACGGACACTTTTACTTTGCCCATACTTTTAACAAGACACTGACTTCATTAAAACCCATCTTTTAAAAAGCAGAATGATCATTATGAGTACTTTAAAACAAACTTTGAAGTAATTCGTATAATGTTAACAAGTTATTTACTTGTCAAAGAGAACAACTCTAATTATCAAATGTCAAACACACATAATTGGAATGGTAAAATAAAAACAGTAATAATACATAAATTACAAATACATATAATTGTTTTGTACAGTTAAAATATACGTGTGATATATATTTACACATACAGAGTGCCAAACCTAATTACAATATCTATATACTTTCATAAATAGTGCATTGATTATGTGTACCTACGAATAATTCAGTTGATAGCCATTGATTCAATAGTCAATATATGTGTATTGATATTGCTCGTTTTTTCTCAACTGTCAAAACATGAATAATTTCTCGGTGAATGCGTTTGTTAATATTACCGTCATGATACATTCATGAGTTTCCAAAAGTGTGTATTTTGATTGAGTAAAGATGCTTATGCGGACTGGTATGTTTTAGTCAAGATATATTTGATAACAATTAGGCCGCCAGTACAAAAACAATGCATTCAGTCACCGTGAAATTATTCAAGCTTTGACAGTTGAGAAAAAACGGACAATATAGTTCAACAAAAAATGCATAACATATATAACAAAACCGATACTTATAAGAATAAGATATAGTGCGACAATTTTAACCTGAGCGTGACCTTTATGCAAGAATTTATTAAACTCAGTATTTACTGTCTATGTTTGTTTTTGTTTGTAAATCGCGTTTCATCGGACGCTTTCGGCAAAAACATGTTCGGAACAATTAATTTTGTTTTCATAAGAATAAATACTTTGAAACTGTGTAACAATATTGCGGACTTACGTGTTTTCCTATAAACGAATGAGTCCAAAATTAAAAGCACAATAACATGCTATGTTCACAAAATTAATTTATTGCCTCAGAGGTTGTTATAAACACGCGTATAATCGTATACACACATACTGAAACTCGCGATTTAATGAAAGTGAAGCTTGTAATTATTCAAATAAGGTAGTTCAAGCTCGGACTATAACTAAGTATACATCTTTACTTTAACTATTATTTTAACTGAATTTGTGCTCTAAGCAATTATTTCATTTACATTTTTTGTTTTAGTGTCTTTTTAGCCTTCACAACCTTAATGCACATAAACTCTCAAAAGAAATGGAAGACATCGCATTTCACTTTGAATCTGTTTGATTACAAATTTTAAGTTTTTTTTCTATTCGATAATAGCAACGTGACACGTTAGACGATGTCAATGATTGAGTGTCATGTGAAATGTCATAAGTGCTCATGGTACAAAATCAAAACTCTTTTTAAATATACATTACGAAACTGAATACTTTGAAGGAAATATCCTCAATGGATAAGTTAGCCCTGGCGAGAATTTAGTTACCCTTGATAATACCCATGGCATACGTTTGTTACATCTGGCTAAAGTTTTTACTTAGCATTAAATGTGGCACTATATTGTTTTAAAACAATGCAATATGAAAATTAAATTGTTTTCATGATGACAAATATCTAGCTAATGTGGCACTATATTATTTTAAAACAATGCTATATGAAAATTAAATTGTTTACATCATGACAAATATCTAGCTAATGTGGCACTATATTATTTTAAAACAATGCAATATAAAAATTAAATTGTTTTCATCATGACAAATATCTAGCTGTTTGCAGCGTTCAGAAGGAAAAGATTTTCCATAACGTTATTAGAAGACACCATATTTGCAATATTGCCTGGAACACCTATCATTGATGGTGGGGGAGGTATGGTTGCTGTTTGTGCTGACCCAGTATTAGAAGTAACAGGTTCGAGACTAACATCAAATGTGTCAATTCTTGTAATAATTAAATCATTAGCTGCTTCTCCTCCGGCGTTTCTGTTATTATTTCGAGTGAGAATTCTTCCACGACGTCCACGTCGAATTTCATTTATACCTCCATCCTGGCCATTTGAACTAGCCAGAAAATTTGGGAGTACTTCACTACGAGGTTCAACAGCTCGCTTAATGCAGTTGTTGTTACACATTTCTCTTGTTAACCAAATATTTCTGTCCCTGATGGTATAACACCCAGTCAGTTCGACACAGGTTCCTGTCTTTTGACTGTAACTCCAATACGATCGTCTTTCGTCTACTCCACATACACCTGGCGTCGGATTGAGTCTACATTCTGCAAGGAAGAAGTAAAGTCAACCGTAAGAACCGTCAATTTGATCGCTGTAATAATTATGTTTAGTAAACACTTCGTGACAGAAAACATCAGAAGGCAAGAGCTCATTTAGAAATAATTAAAATGACAGTATCTGATACTAAGTATTACCTAAATGGCAATATAACTAAGGCAGAAGACAGATTGGAAAATGTATACATAGAAATTCAAAAATGAAGGGTAAATCATAAAAGCATCGTAGCAATGCAACTGTATCATTGATGTTAAATAACTTATTGCATTCAGCACTTAATTATGAATGTTTTACAGCTAAGTCATAGGTGTAAAAAATACAAAGTAGTACAATCATAATTGTTTACTTGAATCATGAACTAAGAATACATATTAAATGTTTACCTCTCGCTACTCCACCGACAAAGTATTCAGGAGGTTTACTAAAGCAGCCTGTTTCACATCGCCTCTTATTGATAAAGATGTTATTATCTCCAAGACGGTAACATCCATCTATCCTTTCACATTGTTTTGTAACACGGCTATATGTATACCACATGTTTCTTTGATTTGGTAAACATGTTTGTGGTACTGGGTCTTGCAAACACGCTGTAAATAAAAATGAATATAAGAAAAGTATGTAATGCATACAAACATAGCTAACACTATGTTTCATAATATTACCTATCCGATGGAAAAAAAACCGCGGTCGTGGCAAAGTGGTTAGCATGTCTGGAAATCGCGTGTTCGATGCCGGTCGCGGTAGGTCATACCCTATACATGAGTTGTCAGTCTCATGATAGGGTAAGTTAGTACTGGTGCAAAAAAGTGTCCAGGAAACCTATAGTAAGAGCTATCCGTCGTATATATGACCTAAATATGTGTTAAATACGACGTTAAACGCAAATATAAAAAAACGATAAAAAATTGTCTATAACTACTCGAATGAAACGAAATCTTACAGTCATGCGTACGTTTTGTTTGAATTATAGTAATTTATGATAATAACTGTAAATAAGCTAAACACAGGTGTCTATAAAGCAAATTATATTCATCCCTGAATATATAGACATACATTTTAAACAAGAGCTGCAAACTGTGTGCCAGATTGCATCAGATGTTATCGGTCATGAAAAATGTTATATTGAGGTTAACCTTCAAGCAATAAGTTAGTATGCCTCAGCTGCATCTAAACATGAAAAAAACTTAACAAAAATTTAATTGATACCATTATCTTTAATATGCTGCTAATATTTTGTTTCACTAACGTGCAAAATGACAGTAAAACAAAGTCGAAGAAGACCACAATAACCAATAACGACAATAATCTAAGACTTATGCATCTTATTATTATGTCTTATTATTATATTCACGTTTTTATCTATATGTAATAATATTATTATAGCTGTCTATATTTTCCCCCTCAAACAACGTTTCACTTGACTATCGACGGACATCTCATTTAAGAATATACGCTATAACACAGCTGTGACAATCATATCGTAGCACCGTTTGTTATTCGCAAAAGGGTTGTAGAAACGTAGAAGCAGATTTTTTGGCTAGAAATAATTTGTAAAATAATTACACTGTGATATTTCTGTAGGTCCACCGGTGCCTGGTTTTGGTAATAAACAACTTTCTTGACATCCATCCTTTGTATACCATACGTTTCTATCATTTATAGTGTAACAACCATATATCTCAACACATCCGCCAGCTTTACCACTAAAACTGTAAAACGATCTCTTTTGGCTCTCTTGGCATCGTCCTGGTATTGGATTTAATTGGCATTCTGGAAATAAATAAGTAGCAAAACACTTGTCAACAATTATCTTAGTCTTTATAATGTCAGAGAAACTTGTGTCACAATTATGTGAAGACATTTCAGATTATGTAAAAATACGATTTATTTGACAGCTGTTTTAATACTAGCAGATGTTTTATAGACATTTATGTAAACAGCTAGGTTTTTGCTATGACTTTATTTATAATGGGAGTGGATCTTGATTCAATAAATGACGAAAATGGTGTCAGACTAAACAACGATAATGTGTTTTTAATTGTGCATCTACAGATAATATCAGAAGTTATTCTATTAAATCATCGGATCGCTTTTCTTAGTTACATAAACAAATGTATTTCAGAGTATGTTTTTACGATCTTGATGCTTGCATTATTTTCTAAATGGAAGGTAAAGAGTGGATAAACAATCTATGTTTTTATATTCGTAATTTCATTTGTCATTTTGGTTTACACAATTCTTGTTTATTTTGTTGAGTTTAACTCCGTAGCAACACATTGTAAAGGTCATATAACGGCGGTCAGTCAACTAACTCACTGTTCCTAGAAAGGCTAAGAAAGAGTTGTTACCCAACTACTAAGCACATACTTTTGACAGTTACTGACAACTGCCCTTCATAATTTAGAATCATTGTTAGGAGAGATAATGGCTGTAAAAATAATTTCATGACCAAGCTCCACGAAAGTATGCCCCACCCGGGAATCGAACCCACGACCTATCGATCAGTAGACTTGCGCCCTACCAACTGAGCTAGCCGGGTGGCTTTACAAATTTTCTACATCTTATTGAAAAAACAATGCGCACTTGGACAGTGCATCTGATTAGTTAAAACCATTCTAATGCAATTGCTTGTTTTAGATAACAATGAATCATTGTTCAGTTTCCAACTCATACTTATGTTTGGCGTACATTTTACCTCATTACTTTCAGTAATTGTTTTTTTTTTTCACAGAATTTACAACTTTTCTGCAAAAGGATATTTCACTTTCATGATTGGAGTTTACATGTACTGCTGACAACCTAAACCAGGAAACTGGTTCAGATTTCTAATTTCATATATACATGAAACTGTCATTTCTGTGATTTAGCAATAAAAACGCTAAAGACTATTTTTAGTTTACAGCAAGGAACAGAAATTATGTTTTGTAATACGACTATCTAGGAGAAGACATTTAATGTCTGTCTGGGGACCAACAATTAAAACTGTATGGAACTGTAATTTTGTTACATTGCGTGTATAAAAGTTTCTGGTATAAGATTAACTGTCACTAAACATGTTTGTCGACACGCACAGACAAAGCTTCGGGGAATACTTTCGAGACAATAAAATGGATTACCAGCCACTTTCGTTGAACAAATATCTGATAATAAAGTCTTTACAATTTCCTTTAGGCATACTTCACTTAAACCTAGATTTATGTTCAAGCATTTACTGTGTTAAATGGCAAATTATAACTGAAGAGCGCAGGCGACCGAAGTTAAATGATCTTTTAAACTGGAGGTAATCTTCTTATGTCATTTTAATTGTGTTTATGTAATATATTATGTTGGTTCAATTAACATTCTTAATTTAATGACGTCAATAAAATCTTACCGAGGGCAATGTCGTATTTCGTCAAATCTGGCGTATATGTTGTGTTGACATGGCAACGGTCATTACATGCTTGATGTGTCCTCCAGACATTTCTATCATGGAAGTCATAGCAGCCAGTGATTTCAACACATATACCCAATTTATCACTGTAGGTAAAAACTGACTTCTTCTGGCTGTCCAGACATCGGCCAGGAGCAGGTACAAGTTTGCATTCTATAAATAATAAAGAAACCAAATAATTAAACGCTATCAAAAATGCATGTGTGATTCCTTCTGTTTCATTTTATTGCACAAAATATTATCAACCTGTGACTAATATAATACTGTTAAGTTATCTAATGAATCCAGCCCGTCCGTCAAAATATTTGTACATTTATTGAGCCCAATCTAATGAATACAGCCCGTCCGTCAAAATATTTGTACATTTATTGAGCCCAAGGTATTTCATTTTTAGCTGCAATAACATGACTTGAACTACAATTAACTTGAAAATGTTAGTTTAGGTGTCTCTACACTAACGACTTTTTTCTAAGGTTGAGATACAATTTAAACTCTTTTTACTATGCCTAATTATATTATGGAATATCTTTACGTAGAGCATTTCATTGACTTTGTAAATTTATCACAAAATCCCAAGAGAAATAAGAAACTAAATTTGACAATTAAGGGTTTCTCATATTAATATTGTTTTAAAAAACATATTTCTGTAAAATTATCTTAAAAACAACCTATTGCCAATAATAACAAGATTTATTTAATTATTGGAGTTAACGCCGTGTCAACACAATTTAGGTCATTTTACGGCGTCCAGCGCACCTAACCTAGCTTTCCCGGACCATTGTCTATAACTAGTGCTCACCTACCCATCCACAAGGCCGGAAACTTCTCCATATTATCTAATCAATGAAGAATCGACATTATTGTCAAATTTTCATGGAAGGGTATAACCTCCCCGGGTGGGAATCGAACACGCACCCCCTCTGGCACAAGTATCCAAATCCCGGCGCGCTACCAACTGCGCTATCGACCCGGATTAAAAATAACAAGAAACATTATTATTTATTGATGCACAAACTATTAACACTTACCTAAAGGTTTAGCAAATGAAATATCAGTACTGTTGACAAGACAGCTATTTTTACATTCATCACGTGATCTCCACGTGTTTCTGTCCCGTATATTATAACACCCAGTAACACGTGTACACGCACTAGCCTTACTGCTGAACGTCCAGAATGTTTTCTGCTGGTTGTCCGTACATCGACCAGGTGATGGATTGATGTGACATTCTGTAAATAAGTAGATCAGCTTAAGTATTAGAATAACTCAAATAAATTGATTCAGAATGAAGTATGGCGTTATCTAAAAAAACTTATTAATCAATATTGAAACTACGAAGTTGATGAAAATCATTGTAATTATAATTAGGTGTCAGAAAACAGCAAGAACAGCAACAGAAAAAACAACAGATCTTTCACACAGCTAAAACGTTAAAATAAAAGAGAGGTGTTTCGATTTTTAAACTTTTGTGATAACATAGAGGCATCAAAAATAGTGAAAACAAGAACTTAATAGGTTTTCGCTTCGAAAAAAAAACAGTTGCAAAATGATTATTATTATAGTTTGAACTAGTTTCTAGGGAGCATCAACCTCACGTTTTCCCCCAAAAGATCAATGTAAAATAAACAAAACAATTATAAACTACAGCCAAAGGCTTGTTTCATAATTGATATCTAACTAACTGCAACTGTTTAAAAACGATATAACAAAGATGAAAAAAACGTTTTGTTAAGCCTATATTGTTTTTATAGTCTATAAAGGAGTTTGTAGAACGCGATAATGATATTGACAATGTTATGCAACATTGATACACGTGTATCAGCAAGTCTTAGATAATTATCATCTCTACCAACCCCTAGAGTAATCTTTTGTTTTTCAAGGAACGTGCAGTATATCATTCAACTTATTATACTTGCGTAGGTGTCTTGATTTTGTAAAATGTACGAAACGTAAATAAGTTTCACAATATCATACGTGAGACGTTGAAATGCAATACCCTCAAAGTTGCATAACTTATTAAAGAATGTATTTTGATACACGGACTAACATTGAAAAACAATATTATTCGTGAGATATGATCATACGTTTTCATTCAATGGCTGAAAGACTTCAGCTGCTTCAATGGAAAGCTTTTATGCTACTTCATCAAAATAATCTAGGTTTAAAAAAGATAACAAAACATTTAAATATAAACACTGATGTAAGACAAGATTTAGATTTCTCATCAAACCAGACTATCATAACTAGAAAGTACAAAACGCTATGAAAAGGTAGATGAACCGAAAAAAGACTATAAACTGCAACGTGCTTGGCAAATTTTAGAAAAAAAATGCTTCAAAACACGACAGAAACTGCACCACAAAATTAATAAAAAATCAATGGTACATTTTAACATTTTTAGTCATAACGCAATGGTAAATCTTCTTCGGTTTAGATTTTAATCATTATTAAACACAAAACATTGCCTTCATAATACCTAATACCTTCATAATGTACGCGGAAGAAAGAAGGCGGTCAATAATGTTTTTGAATCATACTCTATATTATAATGTCCCGTCCTAGAATTAAACCAACAACATTAAGATTTGAAGTCAGATACGTTATTAACTGAGCTAACTAGACGGGTTTTCACTTACCTGGATGAATACGGATTCCTTCAACATTGTATGGTATTTCAGGGGCTAATATAGCCGATGTTACACGGCATTTACTTCTACATCTAGCTCGTGATGACCATACATTTCTATCATGGTAATCATAACATCCTTGTAGTTGTGTACATGCTCCTAGTTTAGTATTATATATCCAGACAGTACGTTCTTCACTTGGTATACATCGTCCCGGTGTAGGATTAAGTTGACACTCTGACAAAAAAGTACAAGAATTTTACAATAAGAAGACATGAAAAAGTATTTGAACTGTGATTTTATTTGATTAAATGTGTACTCTGTGTGATTATCTGTGAAGCGCAATCGAATATATAGACTATATAATTTTTTTGCACTATATAATTGGACTTTGATTTGATTTGATTTGATCAACCTACGAAAAGCTGAAACACTCGATAAACACGTTACGATAATATCAAAGCAATCCAACAAGAACTAGTGATTTAATGGTAGTATGCGATCATCTTATGCTACAGTCCCATAAACATAAAAATAGCCGTGAGGGCACCGTATGGGCGCCGTGCGATCAGGCTCCGCAAGGACTCGTACGAACTCTTGCGTACCCGTACGGACTGTTACATTTTTACCAAGGTCCGTGAGATGAGCCATGGATACACGTATCAGTTTCAAAGTCAAATCGTGAACACAATCACGGCCGAGAATGGATTAAACTTGCATATCTTCCAGCTACGGCTCCGTACGGGTGTGTTGTTTTGTGCCATGTGCGAACCGCCACCTTAATACGCAAGGCTTCCCACGGCTTACGGCTGTCTGCAACGGGTCCGCAACAAGTCACGATTTTATGGGACTGTGGAATTAGGAATCGAAATTATGTCGCTGTTGTTTTCGAATTGCACTTGCCATTGCTCTACTCAACTCAAGTGTAATTGGTACGGTGATGGTCTCTGTTTTTTTTATTTTGATTTATTTAATGTTATATTCAGAAAAGTAACAAGACTGTAACAATGGTCACGCTATATACAACGCTTGAATACTTTAAAGCCAGCGTAATGCAAAATTAAACGTGTCTGTGGGGCTTTTTACTTGTGTTTTAGCAACAGATATAGCATCGTTATTTCAACAATCAAATCGTGGAGGTATGTTATTTATTTTGTAATCAGAGACCTCGGGGAATACTTCAAACAACTTACCTAATGGCAATGTGGTACTTGTATCAACTTCACTGTCATTTTTCAGACAGTTTCTTCGACATCCATCAAGTGAGAGCCAAGTATTTCTGTCATGTATATCGAAACAACCCATTATCTTAGTACAACTGTTACTCTTTGTGCTAAAAGTCCAGAATGATTTCTGTTGATTCTCTAGACACAAACCAGGCGTTGGATTGATCAAACATTCTAAAAATTATAAAAATACCATAATAATAAAGATACAACTCCGTTTTTATGTTAGTATTTCTTCAACTATGTTTAAAACCGAATATCTAGAAATGATGAAAGACATTTTTGACATGTCTTTATCTACGTTTAATGAGAGATCTCCAGTCGGTATTTTGAGTAATGGCTGCTAAGATTGCTTATAGTCACAACTTCTCCTAAAACGAAATGTCGTATTCAATGTTACTAATTTTACTGCAACTGTGTTATACAACTAAAGCAAATGTTCATAGAAAAGAAAAATCTAAGCAATATACGATACGAGAAGTGGATTAAAATTATCTTCCTACAAAAAGCGTTTTATTTTTCAATATATTTAAAAAGATACATTTTATACAAATACAATTGGTATATTACGAAATAATGTAACGCCTATCATTGTAGTAAACTACCAGCCTACCTCTAGCAATACGTATTCCTGGAGCAATGTTGATGATAGGTAGATCTGTCAACGACTGTGGGTCAATTGGAATGATATCACTGATAAAACCAGTTGTACCATCTCTTATATCAATAAATGTTGTATTTTCATGCGCCCCAGAACCACCTCTGATATCGACCATATTTGGATCAGTAGTACCTCCACGAATGTCTACAAAGTTAGATCCTCTATCTCCTCGAATATCAACCATATTTCTATTACCATTGCGAATATCTACGAAACTACCGCCATTGTTGTTACGAATGTCTACCATTTGTCCATCGGTTTTTCCACGAATGTCAACAAAACTACCACCATTTGCAGAACTTTCTCTAATATCAATCATATTTGCACTCTGCTGGCGTCGTACATCTACGAAGTTAGCATCAGCATTACCTCTAATATCAACCATACTTGAACCACCTCTTACATCAACGAAGTTTGTTATACCATTTGAATTACCGCGTATGTCCTCCATATTATTGCCAGATGTGCCACCTCTAATATCATCGAAGTTTGAGTTGCTGTTCGGGTTGGTGCGTATATCAACTAAAGAGGGGTTTGTTTGGCCATTACGAATATCAACGAAATTATTAGAATTCCTAATGTCTGTCATACCTGTCTGACCACCTCTAATATCGACAAATGTTCTGGGAGTTGTACCTCGTATGTCAACCAAGTTTGCATCAGTTCTGCCATTGCGAATATCTACTAAATTTGAACCAGAACTACCTCTAATATCTACAAAATTGCCGGATGCATCACGTACGTCCACCATGTTTCCATCAACACGCCCATTACGAATATCTACCATATTTGATCCAGATTGCCAATTACGGACATCAACAAAATTGCTTGTGTCTGTTGTACCACGAATATCTACCAGAGTTGGATCTGTTGTACCACCCCTTACATCGACAAAATTTGTTGATGATTCACTTCGGATATCTTGCATGTTGTGATCAACTCTACCATTACGAATGTCAACAAATGAATTAGCGTTAGATCCGCCTCGTATATCAACCATGGGTTTGTCTGCTTGTCCACCTCTTACGTCAACAAACTGACCACCTGACTGTCTGATGTCTACCATACCTGATCCAGTTTGACCATTGCGGATGTCTACCATATTAAGTCCATTGTTTCCTCCTCTTACATCAACAAAGTTCACATTATTACCTCTAATATCAACCATTTTATTCCCAGTTTGCCCATTACGCACATCTACGAAATTTGTGTTTCCAGCAGATGAACCATCGCTTCTTATATCTACCATTGGTGTTCCTGCTTGGTTATTTGATCTTATATCGACAAAACTTTTCGTTGCCTCATTGGTACCTCTTATATCAACCATATTATTTCCACTGCGAACATCAACAAAATTGCTTGTCGCACCTTGTCTTATGTCGACCATATCAGGTGACGAAGTTCTTCCTCTTATGTCGACAAAATCACCATTGTTGTTCTGTCTTATGTCAACCAAATTGTTGTTATCTCCTTGACGAACGTCTACCATTCGATTGTTATTTCGAATATCAACAAAATCTGACCCAGTCCTACCTCTAATATCTACCAAGTTTGCTTCATTATTGGATCCACGAATATCAACCATACTGTTACCACGTATATCCACCATATTGTTTCTACGAATGTCTACCAAGTCTGGCCCTGTAGCTCCAGAGCGAATATCAACCATATTTATATCTGCATTTCTATTTCGAATATCTACCATTCTGTTTCCTCTGATATCTGTCATTCTACCACTTGACATATCATTGCGAATGTCCTCTATATTTGTCGAAGACTGACCATTGCGAATATCTACCATTCTGTTTCCTCTAATATCTACCATATTTGAGGACTGACCGTTACGAACGTCCACCAAATTTGAATCTGTTTGACCTGAACGAATATCCACCATCCTGTTTCTACGTATATCGACCATGTTATTACGAATATCAACCAAATTTGGGTTTGACTGTCCATTTCTTATGTCCACCATTTTATTTTCACGAATATCAACCATGTTGTTACCTCTGATGTCAAACATTTTTGGACCAGTGTCTCCTGATCTAATATCGACCATTTTATTACCACGGATATCTACCATATCGGGTCTAGATTGTCTTGATCGTATATCTTCCATATTTGGTTGGTTGTTTCGGACATCAACCATATTATTACGAATGTCAACCATCATGTTAGAATTTGACTGTCCTGATCGAATGTCAACCATGTTTTGATTTGACTGTCCGGAACGAATGTCAACCATGTTTGGATTTGACTGTCCTGAGCGAATATCAACCATGTTTGGATTTGACTGTCCTGATCGAATGTCAACCATGTTTGGATTTGACTGTCCTGAGCGAATGTCGACCATGTTTGGATTTGACTGTCCGGATCGAATATCAACCATGTTTGGATTTGACTGTCCTGATCGAATGTCAACCATGTTTGGATTTGACTGTCCGGAGCGAATGTCAACCATGTTTGGATTTGACTGTCCTGATCGAATGTCAACCATGTTTGGATTTGACTGTCCAGAGCGAATGTCAACCATGCTCGGATTTGACTGTCCAGATCGAATGTCAACCATGTTTGGATTTGACTGTCCTGATCGAATGTCAACCATGCTCGGATTTGACTGTCCAGATCGAATATCAACCATGTTTGGATTTGACTGTCCTGATCGAATATCAACCATGTTTGGATTTGACTGTCCTGAACGAATGTCAACCATGTTTGGATTTGACTGTCCTGATCGAATGTCAACCATGTTTGGATTTGACTGTCCGGAGCGAATGTCAACCATGTTTTGATTTGACTGTCCTGATCGAATATCAACCATGTTTTGATTTGACTGTCCGGAGCGAATGTCAACCATGTTTGGATTTGACTGTCCTGAGCGAATATCAACCATGTTTGGATTTGACTGTCCGGAGCGAATGTCAACCATGTTTGGATTTGACTGTCCTGAGCGAATATCAACCATGTTTGGATTTGATTGTCCGGAGCGAATGTCTACCATGTTTGGATTTGACTGTCCGGAGCGAATATCAACCATGTTTGGATTTGACTGTCCTGAGCGAATATCAACCATATTTGGATTTGATTGTCCTGAGCGAATATCAACCATGTTTGGATTTGACTGTCCGGAACGAATGTCCACCATATTTGACGTTGACCTTATATCAGTCATTTTGTTGCTGCGTATATCAACTAAATTATCTCCAGTTCGTCCATTGCGGATATCAAGCATATTGTTGCGTATATCAACCATGTTATTGCTAGTTTGTCCATTTTGTCCTGAGCGGATGTCAACAAAGTTAGGTCCATTTTGTCCCTGGCGAATATCAATCATTTTACCGGTCCTAATATCAATCATATTGTTGGCATTGTTACTGCGTCCACCGTTGTTTGAACGAACATCGACAAAGTTTGTCACCTTTCCGGCGTTATTTCTTATATCAACTAAATTGTTAGCGCCATTTCGAACATCAACAAAATTGGCATTACCATTCGATCTTATATCGACAAGTTTACCATTATTTGATTGTGAATTACGTATGTCAACCAAATTTCCTCCAGCCGACTGTCCGTTTCTTATGTCCACCAAGTTGCTAGAGCCGCCCTGTCTAATGTCTACCATATTGGCATTTCCAGACCCTCCACGAATATCTATCATGTTAGAATTACCTCCTCGTACATCTACAAACGATCCGCCTGCTGATCCACTGTTTCTTATGTCAACCAAGTTCGCACCGTTACTACCTTTTCGGATATCAACCATGTTCAGTCTTCCATTTCTAATATCTACCATAGTTGGAGTCCTACCCGATCTTATGTCTTCCATTGTTAAACCTCCGCCTATGTTACTATCAGTGTTACGAATATCAACCAAACGACCCCCACCGCCACCATTTCTAATATCAATCATATTTGTACCCCCACTTGAAGGATTACGTATATCTGTCATAGGCTCTCCGGATCCTCGGACATCTACAAAGTCGACTTGTTTCTTAGCCGATGTGTCGATGGGTGGCATTACTGCTGGAGGCTCACATCGACGACGGCAGCCTTCTCGTGTCATAAAAACATTTCGATCACGTATACTGTAACAGCCGTAGATCTGTAGACAGGTTGATGTCTTGGAGCTGTAACTAAAGTATGTTCGTCTTTGACTTTCAGCACATTTTCCAGGTGAAGGATTCATTGAGCATTCTGTATATAGAAAGAAGCAAAATAACTAAAAGTTTGAACGCAATATCAGAAACACCTCTTATAGATTCATAGCTCAAATAATGCCTGATGTTGTTATTTATATGTATGGTTGTTTTTCTTTTAAATTATCAATTTGTTCGTTCCTTGATGTCCATAATACAAAAAGTGATTCAACAATTAAGATGTAAAAAGCCGACCACGAAATCTGACTGAAAATAAGTACATTTTCTGACCAAAGAGCATAGGAAGAAACAAGATAGAGACAAATTCAAAACTGGAAGACCCTTAGGAGGTTTAATGCATTTGGTTAATTTGAAAACTGACACGCAAATAGTAGACTAATACATGTACAACTTTTAATGTCCATGTAACTAAGACAGCTTTAAATGTCAAGCATATCACTGTTAATTAACCAAATGACATGCAACATCTAAAAGTTTTAAAGTATTAACGGTTTTTACAGTAAGCTATCGTGTAAATGCCAATCAAAATTAATCCAGCATGACATTGCTACGCAGAACAATTACTTAAAGACTTTTTATGCTGTTTTTAGGTTTACATGAGCTTACTCTAATGGGCATTTGTCTTGCCGATTTAGCATAAGAATAAAATTAAGAGGCATCTAGACATGGTTATTTGTTTATCTGAATTAAGAAGAATTGCATATAGAACTATATTTGTAAATACACAATTGAATCACATGAAGTGTTTTGTGGCAAGCAAATCCATCACCAAAAATATAATAAAAATGATACATGGCTATGTTAATATTTAAAATTAAACATAACAGAAATATACTGCGTAAAGTGCAAAAGAATGCCAGATTCTGTGATTAAAAAGCAAAGCTATTCTTTTTTAAGTTGTACAATGGATTCAATGTAACGGTCGTAACAAAACAATGGGGCGGTTATACTTTTGGAATTGATTATGTAATTTTGTTTTCACCCAGTTACCTGCGTTAGTAGAGCATCTGACTAGCAACCAGGGGTCGCAGGTTTAAGGATTACATCAGGTACTGAACTTTTCCTCCTTCCAGTACATTGCTTCCAAATAAACAACAATATACTCACGTGGCTCTGAACCTGAAGTATCCGTGTCAAAACATCCTTTCTGACAAGCATCTCTGGTAAGGAACACATTTCTATCTCTTATACTATAACAACCATAGATTTCTGTACACCGATGTGTCTTGCTGCTGTAACTGAAGTACGTTCTACGATCTTGTTGCGAACATCTACCAGGTGATGGGTTTACTTTACAACCTTTAATATTTAAAAAAAATATTTATTTAATTTGTTGGGTTTAACGCCGTTGCAACACATTGTTTAGGTCATATAACGGCGTCCAGTGCACCTAACATAGCTTTCCTGGACCTGTGTCTACAATCAGTACTCATCTACCCTTCCACAAGGCCGAAAAAAATCTCCATAAACCTGACATTTTAGTAAAAATTTTCATGGAAAGGTACTCTAGATATGAAATGAGTCATATATACATGTATATTATCGTCTCCTTGTGAAAATGCTTAGACAATACTGACACAGAAAGGAGTCCAGAAAATCATGTTAGAAAAAACAATTGACTTAACAACTGAATTTTGTTTTTGTTGAAAAATGGTGTAAAATCATAAAGCACACTAAAACACTATCTAGGATTTATCTCAGCATTGGGTCTAGTAAGACTTATATATATTTCTCCTAAATAACTGAAAGTAAATGTTGAAAATGGTGTAAAAATCAAAATATGCAAACAAATAAGCACATAGTATTTTTAACACCGCTGATTAAAATACCTATCACAATACTGCTGTAATCATGATCAATAGAACTATTACAGTGTATCCGTTATTAGGTACGAAAAAACATAAATCGAGTATTCAATTCAACTGGGTTTATATATGCACCACTGACAGTTGATTAAATAAAATTGACGAACCTGGATTAACTTGAGAAATTGGTACAATTGGAGTTGTTGATACCAATGGTGTAAGATTAGGTGTACATGTTCTTTCACAAGCGTCACGTCTAAGGAATACATTACGGTCTCTGATACTATAGCAACCAAATATTGTCGTACAAGACATCGTCTTAGAACTATAACTCCAGTAATTTCTCTTGTCACTGTCTCGACAACGTCCTGGTGTAGGGTTGATATAACATTCTGTAATATAAATTAACAGTACAGGTCGTAATTAAGGTCATACATATTTATGTACTTTAAAAAATGGACTTGATTACTCAATAGGTGACTAAGGTTTAAATAATGGACTTGCCCTCTCAATCGGTAAGTGGGTGATATACGCACCTACATAATTTATGTATATATTTTAGTGTAAATTGTACAGTGTTGTAATGTCAATAAAATATATTTAAACTAAGAAATCTATGAATATGTGACACATATGAAGTAATTTATACGGATCTGGTTAAGTGGATTCTATAAATTAACTGTACAAAACGTTGTCTTTTTTGGAACTTGTATAATTCAATAAAGTTATATTAAATATTAATATTGAATGACTGATTGCTACTTATAAGTTATATAAATCAAATGCTTTGTTCACTTTGATAATGAATTCCATATATAAAGCAGATTCCAATAAAGTACTCAGCAGCGTAAAAGAGAACCAATTAAAAAACACTGATTTGCATTTTAAGCAAACCCTTGTTAAACCCAAATTTCTCAATAATGATCTTAATATTAAACTGCACTTTGTTCAGAAACGTATTGAAGATATATGTACGACAAAGAAAACATTAAACTGTTGAGCATAATGTTAAGAGGCGACGTAGTATGTCTAAAACACAAAAAGACAGCACTTACGTATGTTTGATATTTAAATGATACATCTTAATACTTATAAACGTCTGTTGCACTGCAATACTTGACATTTTTGAAATTGTATTTATGTTTAAGTTATAGATCTTAAGTTTTGATAACAAGTTTTATCATAGTGAAAGGCACTATACAGTTATATTGTATTATATGTTATTAAATTAGAGATTTGATATAGGCCCTGTTATTTTTCCAAAGGCCAAGGACCAATATGACCGTTCCGAAAATATGACCGAGGAAAAATAACAGGGCCTATATAAAATCACTTATTAAATGACAATTTTATTAAATAACTACTTATGGACCAGTTTTTTACATTGGTCTTGTTTTATCAACCAATCAGAGCAAAGAAATTTGTTATTGGACCAGGGCCAATAAATGATATTGACCCTATAACAGATTTCAGTCTTTGTTTTTAGCTTTATTTAATATGTATAAATAATGATGCGTTATTTGTCAGGTAAAGTGTCAAATTCACACACATATATATATATAGAGAGAGAGGCTCTAATGCCGGTAGCACGGTTCCGATTCATTTTATTATATAGGGCAATAGTTTGTTTGTTTTGTTGGGTTTAACGCAGTAGCAACACATTTTATATGTCATATAACGGCGGTCAGTCAACCTACTCACTGTTCCTAAGAACTAAGGCTAAATCTCTGGATTTAGCTGTTAACCAACTACTAAGCACATACTTTCGTCAGTGACTGACAACTGCCCTACATTATTAAAAATCATTGGTAGGAGGAAGAATGGCTGTAGAATAATTTCATGACCAAACTCCACGAAAGAATGCCCCGCCCGGGAATCGAACCCACGACCCCTCGATCAGTAGACTTGCGTGCTACCAACTGAGCTAGCCGGACGGCTTATATAAGGCAATATATTAACGATATGGCGGTATGGCGATTTTTCCTTAGTATCATGTCGGTAGCCTATTTTTCTATAATCTACGCGTGTTGTTGACACGCAGCCTTAATATTAAGGTTTCTTAATGTTATGTTTGTAAACAAATTCCTGTGGATTGCCATATTAAGGTGGGTCGGTACCTTACTCGGAGAGAAAATCGAAAAAAATATTATGTACTCCGATTATGTTATAAGTTGGCAGGCATACACCTTCATGCTTCTTGTTTGTTTTTCTGGTAACCTTAGCGACGTTGTCGTTCTTTTCACGACGTCATGGACGTCACAATGGTTCGCGCTGTAAACAGGCATGCATGTACATTAAACCCACATATTTAAAATAATGAATGTCCGAGCCCAATGATAATTATACCAAAATGTTTCTGAAATGTTGTTGCAAACAATTAATTTGTTCCGATTATCTAAATATCTCGTCAGGAGTACAGATTTTAAATTTCATCACTGAATGCAGGGTTTTCACGTCTATAGGTTTCTCCAATTGCCGAGTTTTAACGTTTATTTTCATATTAATGCAGAACGGTGGTCAAATTATTATCACGATTTTTGAAAAGTACACTCTTTATATGTCATTTTTATGCAATAAAAAAGGGAAGTGAACGTTCTCAGTTTTTCACAATTTCGCGTTCAAAGAAAAATTACCTTCATTGCAACGACGTTGCGCTGACGTTATGATTAAAACATTTGTTGCAAAAATAAGTAAAAGCGGACTTCTATTGACTTATGTTAAATTAATTTTGAACAGTTCAGATGCTGAGAGTCAAAAGAAATTAATTAATAATAGGAAAGAAACTACAAAATTTAATTTACAAGAAAATTACATACATAACCCAAAATCATAACGTCAGCGCAACGTAATATTAACGTCGTTGTTTTGAAGGTAATTTTACTTTGAAAGCGATATTGTGAAAAACTGAGAACGTTCACTTTCTTTTTTTATTTCATTAAAATGATACAAAAAGTGTGTAGTTTTCAAAAATTGCGATAAGAATTTGACCACCGTTCTGCATTAATTTGAAAATAAACGTTATAACTCGGCAATTGGTGAAATCTTTTAGACGTGAAAACCCTAAATTCAGTGATGAAATGTACAATCTTTACGACTGACGTGATATTTAGATAATCGGAACATAATATTCGTATGCAACAACATTTCAGAAACATTTTGGTATAATTATCTTTGTCCTCGGACATTCAATACTTTAGATATATGGGTTTAATGTCCCTGCATGCCTGTTTTTAGCGCGAACCAATGTTACGTTCGTGACGTCGTGAAAAAAAAACGACAACGTCGCTAAGGTTACCAGAAAAACAAACAAGAAGCATGAAGGTATCTGCTAGCTAACTTTTATCATAATCGGTGAACATAATATTTTTTCCGTAAAAGACGCAAACAAAATTTATTACAATAACAATTATTTATGAACAGATTTAAAATCCGAGTCCTACCAGCGCACAACGGCTGCTGCGATGCGGGCGTGGCCGAGTGGTTACGATGTTGGATTGGTAATCATGGGATATTGGTTCGAATTTCATCCAATACCTGCCCCGTTGTGTCCTTGAGCAAGAATCTTATCATACAGACTCACTAGTTTGGACTAGGAAGTGGATTTGAAAGTGAATAATTTAATTTGTTAGAACTTGTTTCAAATTCGAGCTAAAATAAATGAGTCTAAATTAACGACTGCAAGTGCAATAGACCTAATTTATATCTCAATAGAACTCCAATTTATGTTTTTTCTGTCCGTGCTCAGGCGGTACAAACATGTTTTATAGCACATTCTTGCTAAAAATCACGACATATGGATCAAATCCTAGTGGGCCTTGTACACATATTTTCATTGAAACGGTCAAAGTTTGTTTGTACCACAGGGAATAACCCAAATATTTGAATTCAGGATATGGTCTATATGAATTAGAGACTGACAATGGTTCCGGATATATCCAATTAGTTTATTCTGAAAACAGCGCTATAAATAGAAAACTTACGTGTATCACTACCAGGCGTGGAAGGTCCAGTAACAAAACAATATCGTCTACAACCATCTCTTCGTAAGAAAACATTTCTATCCCGAATATTGTAACATCCGTATATTTGTACACATGAGGACGATTTGCTGCTAAATGTATAGAAGAAACGTTTCTGGTTCTCGTTACAAATACCAGGAGACGGGTTGATTCGACATTCTGAAAAGTAGGATTGGTTAAAGATAAGTTTATGAATCTCTTACTTCCATTTTAAAATCCCGCAGCCGCAAGTTTATTGATATCTTAATTCATTTTAAAATCCCACAGCCGCAAGTTTATTGATATCTTAATTCATTTTTAAAATCCCGCAGCCGCAAGTTTATTGAATTATCACTTCAGTTTAAAAACCCACAGCCCCAAGTTTATTGAATTATCACTTCAGTTTAAAAAAACCCACAGCCCCAAGTTTATTGAATTATCACTTCAGTTTAAAAACCCACAGCCCCAAGTTTATTGAATTATCACTTCAGTTTAAAAACCCACAGCCCCAAGTTTATTGAATTATCACTTCAGTTTAAAAAAACCCGCAGTCCCAAGTTTATTGAATTATCACTTCAGTTTAAAAACCCACAGCCCCAAGTTTATTGAATTATCACTTCAGTTTAAAAAAACCCACAGCCCCAAGTTTATTGAATTATCACTTCAGTTTAAAAAACCCACAGCCCCAAGTTTATTGAATTATCACTTCAGTTTAAAAAAACCCACAGCCCCAAGTTTATTGAATTATCACTTCAGTTTAAAAAAACCCACAGCCCCAAGTTTATTGATCTCTTCCTTCAATTCGAAAACCCGTAGCCCCAAGTTTATTGAATTATCACTTCAGTTTAAAAAACCCACAGCCCCAAGTTTATTGCATTATCACTTCAGTTTAAAAAACCCACAGCCCCAAGTTTATTGAATTATCACTTCAGTTTAAAAAACCCACAGCCCCAAGTTTATTGATCTCTTCCTTCAATTCGAAAACCCGTAGCCCCAAGTTTATTGAATTATCACTTCAGTTTAAAAAACCCACAGCCCCAAGTTTATTGCATTATCACTTCAGTTTAAAAAACCCACAGCCCCAAGTTTATTGAATTATCACTTCAGTTTAAAAAACCCACAGCCCCAAGTTTATTGAATTATCACTTCAGTTTAAAAAACCCACAGCCCCAAGTTTATTGAATTATCACTTCAGTTTAAAAAAACCCACAGCCCCAAGTTTATTGATCTCTTCCTTCAATTCGAAAACCCGCAGCCCCAAGTTTATTGAATTATCACTTCAGTTTAAAAACCCGCAGCCCCAAGTTTATTGAATTATCACTTCAGTTTAAAAAACCCACAGCCCCAAGTTTATTGATCTCTTACTTCAATTTAAAAACCCACAGCCCCAAGTTTATTGATCTCTTACTTCAGTTTAAAAACCCGCAGCCGCAAGATTAATGAATATGAATTAAATATAAAAATCCACAATTAGGGTAAAAGGTCACGTGACAAACAATTGCATAAGGTTATCAAAAATTGTTTTTCACCAAGTTCTCTTTCCAGTAAAACATCTAGAATAACATCAATTTGCGCAATTAATTGAAACGTTTTCTATAATTTGAAGTAAAATCTCAATTGCCTATAAGGGTTTTTATCTAAGCTTATAATTTTCCGCATGAACACTGAGGAGTGTAATAAAGTAGTTCATTTGCAGCAATAATTACAACTCACGGGTTAGTGAGGGCATTTTTGGATCAAAGAAAAGGGATAGATACTGAATGCACTTTTTGATTTTTCCAAATATTTTCGACTTCTGCAATAATGTGACGAAAAAAACCATTTTTTTGGTCAATGTATGTTTACGTTCTGAAGATCGGATAACTGTATAACCTGGCAAAAATACAATGAAAACAGAACTTCAATGAGTTAGTGCTTAGATTTTTTATCGCCTGATTGGAGAAAAGGTTGATTAATTACATTCAATTTTATCTGTTATTGGTAGCTCCTTCTTCTGGTTGGATTTAAAAGATAACATTGAACAGTTATTAGCAAAAAGATTACCTCCCATAAAAACGGCAAACGCTAAACGATTAATCTGGCTTAACCGATTTTCTAAGAAAATCAATCGGCGTTATTGTTTGCATATTCACATAATAAGGCTGATTTAAATAGACATAAAACTGGAGGCTTTAGATAACATAAAATTATTACTGCCTTAGTGTAATATGATAGTGCAATAAACCAGAAATAAAATAAATGCTCTACAATAAAATCAAAACACTGTTATTTAGATTCTATTTTAAACATCATATGTTTCGTTTGATTATTGGAATAATAGGATACTACATTTTATAGTTTACATGTAAAACAAATACGCTACTTTTGTTGGGATTATTCTCGTTTTAACTACAACTGTATTTCCAGGACAGTGACTTTTCATCAGTGTTAGCGTTCAGTAAGAAATTCAAGACAAATTATCATCGTGTTTTACAGAAGCGTATGCCAAATAGCCGATGGGAGTATAGACCACGTCGCCAAGTTGGAAGTTGTGTGTGTGCTATCGTCTGCGAAAGCAACGTTTTTTAAACAATCAAAGACATATCATCATCCGATCAAGACTTTCACAATATGTAATAGAAAACAAATATTAACCAATCGGACTATAGAATCATCGCAAATCGCGATCTCTCGAAGTTTATTTTCGACAATGCATGCCAAACTTCGAGCGACTGCGTATTGTCATACATGAAGTAAACAACAAACCTGGAGCTATAGAATAATCTGCCCCAGCAGGTAACGGAACGACGTCAACGTTACCAAAGTCCACAGCTGGAGTCACTGGACGAACAGGAATATCACCGGAACATGCTTGTTGGCATCCTATACGTGTTAAGAATACGTTCCTATCTCTAATGCCATAGCAACCATATATACGAACACAGGCGTTGATTTTTGTACTGTATGTAAAATATGTTCGTTTTTCATCTTCTAAGCATCGTCCAGGTGATGGGGAAACATAACATTCTAGAAAAGCAAGAAAAGAAGATTTTGATGTGACAGCCTGTCTGTATTACTCACCACTGCTCTAACATTGCTTTTTTAAATTTTAGAAGGCTTAACACATGAACCAAATCTTATCTGAGAAATTACCATGTGCCCCGTCAGTCCTATGCAACACGACTATCATACGTCATTTTAATTAAAGATTTTTAATTAACGAGATTGTTTTACTGCATGTGAGATATACATATAACTATACTACACTGTCTCCGAAATGTCATTTCCATACTCCTAATTGATGAAATGTTCATATTTACAGTGCCGTCGAAACGTTCTCAAACAAATAACATTTTGAAACAAAAAACTGATCACGCATACAGTAAATAAGTTTGATATACAGTACCCACCAAAAGTTTGGAGACATAAGAAATTTACAACAATTATTGAATCTGGATGATTATTTTTTGCTGAATCATTATTTCTGATATATTTAAGTACGCTTTGTGATAAAATGAAAACAAATTTCATGAATGCAACACATTTATAAAATTCAGCATCTGACGTCCTAAAGCCTGCAAAACCATGTTTATTGTAATTATCTATATAAATATTGTTGTGTGTTACGATGAAAAAGACAACAATTTATACATACGTGATTCCATAATTCCAGATGATTGGCCTCCGTCACTAATGAAACAGCTACGTCGACAACCAGCTTTTGTGACGTAAACATTTCTGTCCCTGACGGAGTAGCAGCCGAATATTTCAATACAGTCGCCAGTCTTACTGGAGTAACTAAAAAACGTGTTCTGCTCTCGATCCTGGCATACTCCGGGGGATGGGTTAATGCGACATTCTAAAATGTAAGTTTTCAGCATATAAAAACGATGTTCAATTTCAAGAAAATATTCTCGTACCCAGAGTTTAGTAAGATTCTCAATGTAGTAAGATCAGGAATCTTGATAACCTCGGGGTACGACAATGCAAGATAAATTTCAGACCAAAGGTTTTATTTAGCACAAACAAGACCAAGGCACTGTCATGACAACACAATGCACATAGCCCTTCATTATTTTAATGTTTGAAACGGTGGCCGAATAACCTAATCAACTTTGCTGGACACCTTATTTCCAATGCACTCTAACCTTTCCACAGACGATTTTGGTATAACGAGTGCTGGTGAATTAAACGTTTTACGCTTCTATTTTTAACAAATTTACAAGCAATGGATGTTAACAACAAACAATAATTTAAGTTTTCAACAGATAAGTTTAAGATGACTCATATCTAAGGGAGATAATAATTAGCGTTCATAAAATATATTATCAAAGATTTGCTTAATACATTTCATATCAAAGGGAGGTTACAACTGACAATCACAATTTCTTTAATTGTAAATGCTTTCAATCAAAGGGAGATTATAATTGTTTATTTACTTGTTTTGTTTTTACTGGGATTAAAGCCGTGTCAACACTCTTTAGGTCATTTTACGGCGTCCAGCGCACCTAACCTAGCTTTCCTGGACCCTTGTCTTTAACCAGTACTCACATACCCTTCCACAAGGCCGGAAACTTCTTCATATTAACTTATCAATGGAGGAAAATTGGCATTATTGTCAAATTTTCATGGAAGGGTATAACCTTCCCGGGTGGGATCCGAACCCGTACCCCCCCCAGGGACACGATATTCCGAATCCCTGCGCGCTACCAACTGCGCTACCGACCCGGGTTCACAAAGGGAGGTAATAATTAAGACAATCATTAAGCCTTCATAAAATATGTTCATTCATAACATGTTTTATAGTATTATTGTCGAAAAGTGCCTCATTATGAGTTCATAAATTCGTTTTTAAACGAAATTTAAAAAAACTATAAGGGTTAAACAGGTTATATTTTAATTATAAATAAGAAAAAGTGCTGGTTCAACATTTATCACGTGTTTTCAAAGTTAGGGGGTTGCTGAATGTGTAGCTGCCAATTTAAAGGAATTGCAGGGCAAAAGTTCAACTTCATATTTCCTGATTTTGAATTAAATTTTTATAGCGGTGACTGCAACAGACACACTGTTATATTACTTGGCAAAATATTTCTTCATTTTCTCGTAATATTTGGGGTGTTTCCTAACTAGACCTACGTGGGTCAGGTTAGCTAAAATAGATTAGTGTTAAAATATGCATTTACAGATGAGAAGATATTAGAGTTTGTTATCGTGCAACATTAGTATAATTCTATTAAAAGATATCCTAACCGCCTACATATGTTGAAAAGACAAGAACCTTTAACATTGTGGTCTTGAATAAATACACTTTTAGCTCATAATCGGATTTTTTCTGTACATTTTTTTAATTAAGTGGGTTCTAAGAAGGCTTAATAAAACATCCATTAAAGAATTGTAAATCTTTAGAAATTTATTTTCTAAGAAACTCTTTTATCTATTATTATTATTGAAAAAAACTGTATTTTGGTAACTGAGACTTAAATATTTAATATTCCATAAACTGTTTGATGTTTCATTTCTAGAAATTACTTCCGTATTATAGTATATCAGGTTAAGGTACATGTAAGCCTCTCTTTTAACTATATTAAGCATAACAGCTACCTCACCACAACAGCCGTCTCCTTTTTACATGGAAGTCATTAGTAATTTGTCCAACTAATTTTGTTAATTTTTAAAGATTTGTAAGCAGCCTTAAGTTGTTTGAATTGTGTAAAAAGTAAATGTTTTCCCTTTAGAACCATCATCTCCGATAGGGCATTACTTGAACAATGAACAACAAATAAAATTATTAATGTTTTGGTTGCAAGTCTTAGGGGACAAATGAACAAATGGATGATTAAAACTCGTGCTACACTTACGCCACCTATCGGAGTTCTAAACTAAGGGAAAGTAAGTTTCGCCTAAATCAATATTTGAACATTTTCAAACGACGAAAATTACATTAATTTTTTATGGCAAACTGATTAAAAGACTGTTAGAAAAATAAAATAAAAGTCAAAAAGGTTTACAAACAAAGTTTTAACAATCCCCGTTTAAGATCATCTACTGCTGTCAAATACAGTCATATATACAGTCACGAGTGTAGTTTTCCATCGGATTTTTGCGTATAGATGCAATCCGATGCTCAAAAAATCAAAATGATACTGTGGTTTACTTTCAGCACTTACAAGAAACAAATATAAATTTCTCCACATTAGTTCTACTCGTGTTTCAAATAAAATTACTTTTACTCACTGTTTTTATAAAAATAATAATAGAAAATTTCTGAAGAAATAATTCTTCCCCGTTTTTTTGACAATTATACTCATCTTTTGTTAGACAGGTGCGAAAAGATAAAAAGTCACTCAAACATGAAATGTTCACATATTTTTTCATTGTTTCCATTCTAGTACATGTTCGTTTGTACCGTAGGTAATGGCCATAAAATTTCGCATAAAGTCTTTATTAAATGCTTTCTCGTACCCAGAGAATCTTTATAACCTCTGGGTACGAGAATGACTTTAATGAAGATGATCTAAACCATGTCAATTAGTCACTCGATAGTGAAATACTCACCTAACGCGATTTTAATGTTTAGTTCTGTACTGGGGCCAGTCGTAGGTTCAGGATTCTCTGGTCCGACACAAATTCTTTTACAACCATTCAGAGTTCGGAACACATTTCTATCTCGAACGCCGTAACAACCATACAGCTGTTGACAAGAATTTGTTTTGGAGCTAAACGTCCACATTGATTGACGATCTTCCGGTAAACAACGTCCCGGTGAAGGATTAATATAACACTCTGAAAAATAATCCCATGGTATAAAGAGATTTCAAGAAGATAAAAAAATAAATCTATCTTTGTTGAGACATTAGTGATAGCTCCCCAAGGAGATTGGTCTACTTTTCTTAAATATTTCCTCTTAGAATTAAAAATAATGCAAGTCAGGTGGATCACGTGATAAACGAGACTTCGCGTGATATCAGTTCTACTGCGAGATTTCCGTGTTAAGTTGACCTAGAGACAAGTGATGTAGGATAAAAAGGCCACAATGTCAAAATTACATCAGAAATCATCTTTGCAAAAACACTTACTAGCTGTTATGTTTGTAAGGTTTTTTACATTTATTTCACGAGAGCATGCATGTACACGCTATGTGATAATATTTTACGTCGAGAGACATCCTTTCCTTGCTACTAAAAAAGAACGTGGGTGATGTAAGTTATTTGGGACAACAACAAATTTGCGGGAGTTTTGTAGTGGGTTAATACATTCAATTTATAAAGATTGCGAATGACAACACGCGCAAATGTGAAAATTTAGTTTGTTTGTGTTTTAATGCATGGAAATGTTCATGTCTACAGATATTTTCAGGAAAACAGACTAGATTCAATATGGTAAAGAAAGATCTTAATATCCATAGAGAATGTGATGGGTAAATATTCACGTAATCTACAAAGTAATGTTTGTTTTTGCCGATTTCCTATTCCACACAAATAATAAAATGCCATTAAGTAGCAAATAAAATAACTAGCTTTTATGTTTATTTATTCGCAAATCTCCGTTAGCTACTGCATATTTTAAACATTAGGCATTTAGATCTACAATATAATCCGAAATGTCATATGAAATATACAATCGTATGATTTCGGGGGGGGGGTCGCAAATGTTAGCCTTCGGCCTGCTTACGAAGGAAATAGAAATTACTCCAACTAAGAGCTTAATACATATTGTGGTATATTTTTTGCAAATGTTCAAGCTTAATATTTCAATATCAATCGTATATTTAAATAACAATATGTAACATAAATTTATTATATTTATACAAACATAGATTCAGTTTTCTCAATCAAAATGGATACCTATAGTCCGTAAGTGAGAAAATGGTTAATCAAAAATTGCAACATTTGACTGTTCCTATGCTATGTCCTATGTCCTATGTCCGACAGGACCCAACATAGCGCAGATGGGTAGGTGGAAGGAAAACAAGCATTTGAAACTAGCAAACAAAAGGTTCGCTGGTTCAAAACTTGATGTAGCCGTACTTTTTATATTTAAAATATATGCACTATACATAATCAGATAGTCATTACGGAGATAATCACTTATATAACTGATGTAAATTTTGTCAAAAAAATGTTGACTAGATAGACCCCTACGGTCGATTTGTATTTTTTATTCAATATTAGACCAAAAAGGTATTAAATGACAGTACTGAACGAGTTTGACATAACGCCTTATGTTTTACGATTTTTGATTTATTTTCCCATATTGGATAAAAGTGTATTTCTTGTATACATCTCTACTTTCCCTTAACACGATATTCAGGGCGCTGACATGCAAGTTGTTACGGAAGATGTCAAAATTTCGATAATTTATTGATATGTTTCTGTCACTCGAATGATAAGATATTAACATCAACGTCGCCACACAAAACAGTTGATCATAATATCGAATGTAATTCGAAGCGTTTTCAAGAACAAAGATTCATGCAATGCGAACGTCCGAAGAATAACACAATAAATGTCATATACTGACAAAAATGTTTTGTTTTATGGTTTGATTTGTCAGTTTTAACATAAAATATCTCATTTGTTTTAACGTCAATAATGATGTATTACGAATAGACGTCGATACGGTCAAATCATCATGCTTATTATATCAAGCAAACATAAAATGAAGCATGTTAGCTATTAATGATCGGCTATAAAAAAGCAAATACAATGTAGTTTTAAAGTAAATTTTCACCGCCTACCTCCGAATCAAGTAAAATTGTTGTCAGGCTGCCAGCAAAAAAGTGAAGGTATTAGACTGTGTTTAGTACTAAGTTCTAAGATAAATGCCTAATGAAAGCAACACAATGTCACATGTCAGGGGAACATAAGTAGGACTGCTGTGATATAAATGAAAATGTGTTGAAAAGTGACCAAAGCATCATATATTATATTAGCGTTTAACTATATATTATTAGGCATCTTCGAACACAGTTACACGAAACCAAACGATCAGGCAACTGGTATATGGAAGATAAAGATAGTTCTAATACTGTGAATAACATCTCGTATAAATCAGTTTCGAAATGTAAGATTCAATTAGGGACTTTAGTCTGTTATCTTTCCCTGATAAAATCTGAAGCAATCCAATTGGTAAGTAGGTCCTTACAGATGGAATCCTCGGATTTTATCATTGAATTCCTATGTTAGGGTAACAAAATATTTCATCTTATATCTTTCTTGTTAATGAAGATATTACCAGAAGTGATGGAATTTAGATAGTTCTTCAACTTAAAAAAAATAATTAGATTGAATTTCAAACAAATTAAATGATATACAAAAAATTATTTAAGATTAAATTTGGCAAATAAACATTGAAAAGTAAGGATAAAATCCGAGTAATCCAACTAATTAGACCTACAAAAAAATGTACCTATTTTAAAGAGTATACAAGGGGAAATAACTGACTAAAGTCCCTTATTCTACTTTAATTGAACTTGACCAATCAGTTGGTGCAGTAAAATTCCGCAACAAAGACCACATTGTGTTTGCAAAATCTTGCGAATTTCTCACAATTTTTGAAACCCGACTTGTTTTCTTGAAAATACAAATTACTCTATATTTAGATAATTCCGCTTATATAACCATCGATTTTAAGGTATTATTAAGGAATTTTTGCTGTTTTAGCAGAAGTGGACGAATACGTTGTTATTAGCAGAAATATTTAGAAGGATTTCAAGGACAAAATGAATAAGCATTTAATTACAGGAAATTTCTCCGTCGTCCTTGAAGGAGTGTCCATTATATCTCACTCTTTAACTAATGGATTCAAAACTATTTAAGGGAATATCGTCGAAGCATACAGTCATTTGTTAACGAACTATTCTCAGACTAAATATAAAAAAAAACTTTATTAAACAAAATCCCCATTTTGCTTTCCAGACGGTATTATCCAAACGGACGCGGAAACGTACTTTTCGTGTTTTATCCCCTCGAGGCTCTTAAGACTTAAGACCCTGTCAAATATATTTTCTGTTTTAGATAATAATATATCATCTATCAGAAAAAAACACCGCATTCAAAAATAAACAAAACATTTAAATGTATGTGTTTTATATTTAGTCAAGTAGTTAGTTTTTTTTTTGCTTAGTTCGATTTTATTCGGTGGGCCGAAGTTGGAAGAGTTCAATCATAACATGTACAAAAGGTATAACCAGTGAGTACTAAATTGAAAATAAGTTCAAACTATTGTATCTTAAGTATATATGCATATAGTATTGTACACCAATAAACATCTTCTAAAATGGCGCAGTCCGGTAACAACACGGTCACATGATTATGTCCCATGCAATAATGAGTCTGGTTAATTAAGTTGTGTTACCTTTTTATTAGGAATATTCTAAAATTCTAAAAGTACAAAAGAGCAGTCACAGCTCATCGAATATAATCGGACTATAACATGTAAATGTGAACATTTTGAGCAGACGATAAACATAACATTTATTCGATATAGCCTTACAGGTTTTTAGACTTTCGGCGATTTCACCAAAAAGCTTAAGTTATACCACAAGTCGAAAACTATCGACGATTCAAATGCCTGACCAGTCCCGAGTTCAGTTACGACTGTAAGCTAACGTTATGTGTACGGGACAACTCAATCCGAAGACAACTCAACCTGAGCAAAACTCAACTTAAAATTGGGACAACTCAATCCGTTAGTAGGGGATTGAGTTGTCTCGGTTTGAGTTGTCTACGGGTTGACTTGTTCGGACACTTCCGTTACGGAACGTTTTGGAACGCTCAGGGTAACTGGACACGCTGCAGTTTAACCTGCGGAGTGATACACGTGTCGTTTTTTAAGCGATAAAAGTAGTTCCGTCATCTGAGTGCAGTATAGTAGTATACATGTACTAAGTGGCATCAACGAAGTGTTAATATTAACCACAGCAAATCAAAGGTTTACATTCCATGTCAAAGAGTTTATGATAGTCATACTGTAGTCAATTATTGTACATTGTATTACTTGAAGTTTAAGTTGTTTTACAGTATTGTACCATAATTATAATATCTACAGAATTTGCATGCAAAGTGACAAAGTGAACAGGGAAAATTGAACTTTTTTGTATGGAAAGAAGAGGAAAATAAAATCTTTGTATTTTGAACTGATAGTATTTGTCAGTAATACAGGGTAGAATTAACATTTCGCCTGCATTTTTGCCCTGCCCGATTTGTACTTGAATCTACTGGGTAAAGAGTAATCTTTATTATGGATTTGTTAGGTTTCAAAGTGCACGAAAGTCTTTCTGTATTTTAATACTTGGATAATACAATAGACATTCTAATAGTCGTCTGGTCAATTCTTATATACAAATCATGACTTCATAAGATTAGTCTTCAATTTACTTTGCCATATTTACAGAAAATGTTCATTCTGGTATACAGACTTTATTATGCGGACAAAATGAAACAAGGAAATGCAAGTTGAATAAGGAAAATCATAAAGATGCTTTTATTTTTTCTTGTGTCTTTCAATTTATGACTGATTCATAAATTATGATATTATATGTCTTAACAACAACTTTTATCTCTTGAATTTATTTAGCTATCCATATTTATTGTCATCATTAAATACAAAATCTGACTATTAAAATTGACAAATAAATGAAAACCGAAGAAATAATGAGAACTCAACCAAAGTGTCTCTGTTTTGATTTGTTCCCTGTATGCGGAACTTCTCAGTGTTTATGGCTCTACACGCTATTTTCAAATAATCATGGGGACCGCTAATAAAGTCATTGAAGGTTTGACTAAAACGCGTACGTACTTTTTGTGATATTACAGCTAGACACGAAGTTTTAGGTTTGTGAATTTTAAAGAATTGTTATATCTGGCGTGTTTTTGTAAACATTTCATTTATTTGGTCTAGCATTTATGTTTTATGTTTAAAGGAGTATTTCTAGGAAACATGTTCACATTTCTTAAACATATGTATATACCGCATTGTATAGCGCTCTTTCCATATTGAATATATGTTCAAAAGCGCTTCCCAATCATATGCATAATTAGGAAAAACAAGTTTAAATAAAAATGAAAGTGATTAAGAGATGATAAAATATAAAAAACATAAACTGAAGAGTAATATAAAACTAAGAATTAGTGATCAATAAAGTGCTAATAGCAGTTTAAAAAACAACAACAACAACAAAACCAGTGAATTTTCAACTGTAAAAAATAGTGATTGAGAGATAATGGATTGTTGGTAGAACGGCAGCAAAATGGTCGATGGGGAATCAGGCTAATTCCCGGAAAATCCATGATTGCAAGGTGCAAAGTTGGATTCTAATCCAAGGCTCCTGCCCGAACATCCACCAGCATCATCGCCCGCGCGTCCCCCAACAATGCATTATATAGTGATAAAGTAACATTTAACGTAAAAAACATTTAATGTTACTGTTCCCATATTGTTTTCTATAAATTATGTATAATCATTATACATGTAATAAGATTCGTGAACTGTTTGATAATAGGTCATGTAACACGTTGCCATTCTGTTTTGTCTGTTATTGGTTACTTTGGTCGTGTTTACGAGTATTTATTTGGAGCTACCATACTCTCAGCCTTTACTATCCGTTCGGAATCTGCAAAAACTCCTCACATACATCTTAAAACGATTTCCTGCACGAATCCAAATTACAGATAAGTGCCACTGACCTAAACAAATTCAGTGCGTTAATGCTTTGATTAACAGTTATTTTATATTATATCGTTACTGTTATATTTACTGGGTTGTTTTTAAATAAATAAACAGGTCTATCATGCATTAATATTTTGTTAAATAATATTGTCATTGAAACCCGACGATATTTGGTACATCCGCCATGTTACGTTTTAAATAAGCAAGTAATTAAAAAGCCACAAGGTTTTTTGAACTTACGAGGATCTTTTCTCCAGACATTTCCACCATTCCCAGAATCCTTCAGTATACAATTATTACGACAAGTGTCACGGGACAAAAACACGTTACGATCTCTGACACTATAGCAACCATAGATCTGAACACAGGATCCAGATTTACTGGAGTATGTATAGAACGTCTTTCTCTCACTTGGTAAACAGGCACCAGCTGATGGGTTGACTGTACATTCTGAAAGTGTCATTATCAATCATAAGAAAATGATGTGAAGTGCTTGTACAATACAATATAATTAAATACAATGTAATGCAAGCAAGGCTAGTCAATACAATGCAATACAATGCAAGGCTAGGCTAGGCTGAGCTAGGCTATGCTAGGCTAGGCTAGGCTAGGATAGGCTAGGCTAGGCTAGGCAACGCAATGCAAAGCTAGGCTACGCTACGCTAGGCTAAGCTAGGCAAGGCTAGGCTTAGCTAGACAAAGCAATGTAATACAATGCAATACAAAGCAAGGCAAGCCAAGCCAACCCAAGCAAACGCAATGCAATGCAAGGCAATGCTATCCAATGCAAAACATTGCAATGCAATGTTATTCGTTTCGATACAATAAATTTTTTTTTGTAATAATTAAATGACATGCCGGTAAGCAAATACTTTTGTCGGGCATTCGCTGTATCTACAAAATAGATGCAACAGATATCTAAAGCTTATAATATTTACTAGTAACTGATGGATTATGTCACATGGATTTCAAAACTGCAAAAAAGTTGATCATGTTAAGTTCCTCTAAGACTGTTATAAATATTGTTATAGATATTTTGGTCGTAGAAACAATGTATTTAGACCATCACATGCGATGGGTTTAACAACGGGATGGAACGGTCTTAATATAGGAGACATATGTCTTCTCAAATTAAGCATTTAGGTATAAAATTCGATAAAATCGCATGCTTTTGCGATAACCAATCATGCTGGTGTTTATGGCGGAACTTTATTTATAACTAATAACCGCTCCTGCATTTGTCAAAACCAAAACACAACGCCATGAAAGTGTGCCTTCAATAACAATGATAAATTGTTTATCAAGATTTTAATTATTTCACTTGGACATTTTTAATAATAGTTATTGATGACGTTTGTCTCATCAGTTATCACTTCTGAGCTATGATTTATTCTAGTTCTCGCTGATCATCCTTCAATGACCAGAAAACTTAATCTAATACGGAGAAAAACTACTCTCAAATTTTTAATCTGAGTAACTGGATAAAATTCACAGGCGATCAACACGGTGTCGAATTAAAAACATACATCTAAGGTGTATTATTAAAAAAATAGTATTTTTTAACAAAGTTCCATTAGAGTATCTGCATTATAAATAATTGTACGTATGTCACAGATGTTTACATGTACACGTAGTTTTCTATTGACACCAACACCTTTTGCATACGCCGAAAAATAATGCCGTACGTCGTAGGCCGATTTCAAACTTTACGATCGAAATATATTTAGTTTAATCGATATAAAAGTCGCAAGAACTGAGGTGTGAATTATTTATAATGGAGAAATTATAATGATGAAACTAGCCTTCAATTGAACTTGGTTAAAAAAACCTACCATTTTGGGGGTAATATATCTTAAAATATGTACATATAGTGTATGGCCTATAAATTGTGTTGTCATGACAATGAATCCAAAATAAACTAAAATTGCTCAAAACAACATAACATACCAACAGCGACGGTGTATCCAACTTCAGCAGTGACCTCTGTAGTAGTTGTACTTTCTATGAGCAAGGAATTGTCAGTTATAGAATCAGGTCTATTTAGAATACATATACGTCTACAGCCATCTCTTGTCAGAAAAATATTCTTGTCTCTAATTGTGTAACAACCATTTATCTGAAAGTAAAAGACACCAGGGTTTATGGTCATGTGCTCTACGATAACAACTACGATTTTTATAATGTTGATTTGCTGCTGCAGTAATTCGACTTTATTCACACAGGAGGTACGCTGAATTATTTTTAATACCAGGCGGTCAATGTGGGTAGATGGCTAGATAGATTCTTTATTAATCTCCTTCAGGGAGAGTTATCATACATACAGAACATATAAACAGTGACAAGAAATAAACCTGTGCCAGAAAGGAATAAATACATACACATTAAATCAAAATTAGTTCATGCACATCTACAATTGTATGCAAAGGTAGGACTATTATAGAAACCAGTAACAGTATTTTTTATTCAATGTATAAAAAAGATATTATGATGAACCAGGGATTCTATATAACCGGGACTTGTAACGAAGTGCTTTTTTTAATTTTCTTGGTCGTCACTGCCTATAACTGGCTGAAGCAGGCTGAACAAACTATTACCGAAATTAAAAACTTGATTTATGTTTTTGTACATGTCTTCCATGCAACTTGTGAATGTTTCTGAAGTTTTAACAAAAAACTGTCGCAATTATGACCGAAAATATGACTCTAGGTGATGTAAAATATGGCTAAAATGGCAGATCGGCGGGAAAATGCATTATTTTGTGAAACAGTCTGTGAGCATAATTCACCTCAAAATCATCAAGAAACACATTTTTCCTAACATTTATGTCAATTTGAATGGTACTGGTACAAAATTTCATGTGAATATTTTTATTCTAACTTGTTATACTTGCTTTCCGTATTGGCCGAAATAATAGCGACGACAGTGAAATTTGATGAAAATCTGTTACATTTACTTATCGTTACAAATCCCTGTTACATAAAATCCCGGGATGAACACAATGAGACATTATGTTAAGACCTTACAGAAAGAAAACCTCACATAATTTAGTTCCGCTTTTACATAAAGAAACTTTTTCATGTATAGAAATATTCTCAAAACATAACTTTGTCAGAATATTTTTTTTTACAAAAGGATGAGTACCACATTCTTTGACAAATAGAAATATTAGAAATGATTTCAGACTTGTGCCTTCAGAGAAATGAATTATAGTTAAAGGCGACATTCCGTAAGGACTATTAACATAAAACCATGGTTTAAACATACACTAGCGTTGTTCAGTTTCACATACATTTTATTCAAGGCAAATTGAATTCATTTTGCATGTCTTAGATTATAAATAACAACGACATGGCAACAAAGACCAATCGATTAAAACCCATATTTACGGTTTGCATTTTGAAACTATGAACCTCTGTTATATCGAATCTGTTTAATGGTGTGGTTAAGGTGCCATCAGGGTATAAGTATTTTTAGTGTCACATAGTAATAAAGCTATACTTAATAAAGTGGTCTACTTAACACGGTTGTATCCCTTGTATATTTGTATATATACAATGTGTTTGAAAAATAAAGGAATGTCACATGACATATCCCTGCGGTTTGAACAATGACATAGAGACAATTTCCGATTAAGAAAGTCCATTCGATATTATGCCAATCTGATTAAAACCCGATCTACAATTTTACCGCTCGCATACTCAGTGTGGGGAATCACGTGACCTAAAATGGTTCTTTACACGGAAAAAATGGCGGCCATATCGTAAAATTTGGGCTAAAAGACAAGATAAATGACATTTATACTTAACCAATTTTTATCAAACCTAGCGCAGTCTAAGCAGCACAAAATTCTCTTTCTAAAGGTAGTTCTGCCAAACCCACAACGGTTCTAGTTTTCTAGATTACCTCGAGGTTTTGAACGAGTTGAGAGTTTCCTGGAGGAAAAATGCCGTGGTGCCTAACACGTTGTTGCTAAGAATTATTGAAAATTAACAAATTTAAACTGAAATTGACCGAGCTTTTGCGAATGTATGTTAACCTTATGCAGAAATACACATAACCTGTCGATAATTTTCTGGTACGTCTTTAAATAAGAACGATATTCATGCTAAGTGACTATTGGTGCTTCACACGTACAATTTTTCTGTCATAAAATGATGGTGCTTTACACGTTCGATAAAGAACTCATTGTACATTACATATCTCTAACGGAATTTTTTTACATCCATTATAGCACCCACACGTCCGTTTGACGAGATATTCATATATCGGTACATTGTCACCAATTGATAACAAAGTCGCCTTTTACCAAATAAAGTTTGCAAATTCATACCAATGCACGCTTTTCTATACACATATCTACAAAAAATAGCATTTGATTTTATGTGACATATCAGATTTTCCCTTTACACGTTCGATTTGAAGGAGTGTACGCGGCTGCCAGGTCGCCGAAAAGAGTGAACAGTGAGTGTAAATAGAAAAGCGATCGATCTAGAAAGGAGCATTAGGTGTCAGATGGGAGAAAGCGAGGAAGAACGAGGCAAAAATGTTTCAAACAATGAAAATGGGACTTGAGTAGCTTTATTATATACATCTACGTCATCAAATATATGCGTGCATATATATTCATTTTCACACTTATATGTAATTGAGCTAAGGTTGCTGATTTTTGTGGACAAGGCATTATACATAGTGTCGGGAGTCAACTTGGGTATGTAAGATATGTAAAAGGCAAATAAAGTGACACTTTAAGTACTTTTTATTTTCACAGTTATTTTGTTTCAACAAAATATGTTTTCGTTTAACGAAAAGAAAAATCGTTAAAGTAAATTAATAAAATGTAACGTTTTACAAAATAATTGCGTAATAAAAATAGAAATTCAAATGTAACTTTAAAGGCTCCGTACAATTTTATCAAGTATGTATTGAAACAAAAACACAAAGGACTTTTTTATATGATTGCTCAGGGGTGATATTGGTTGTAAAAACCTGAAAATTAAGGCCGGGGATCAATGGGGTCGCGCTGTGTCCTATTTTGGGTCCAGGGCAACGCAATGGTGGGGTCACTGGAGGCGAAGCCCTCTGAAGCTCCAGTGATTTAAGCATTTCAATTACTTGAAATACTTTTAAATTTAGCCTTTGCTAGAACTATTCGTCTACCACTGTAATAACTGTTTGTCTGCCTTTTGTATGAACTGTTTGTTAGAGTACCATTATGTTGAATATACATACAAATCTACCGGTCATGTGATAAAAAATCAGTCAGCTGAAGAAGGTGATGTGATGTCACCGAAAATTTCAAGGTAAATAAATATTCGCTCTGAGTTGAAGAAAATTAACTCCATGAACGATCCAGAACAGAGAAACCTCTTTGGACGTAAGTGTAGTAGATTCACTGGAAAGGTAAAGTATAATTTCTTATAATTACTGAGTCTGAGTTTTAATCTGTTATGGAGAAGTTTTTAACAATTTTAGCATATTGCTTTTCATTTAATGACTAGAATTTTCATTTCTGTATACATTATCCAACTTGGCTTGATTTAGATTGGCTTCATATACACCTACACAAAATGTGCCGATATCCCCTGGATACGAAATTAATGAGACAAATGTTTCACGATCCCATTTACTCTTTAGCCTGAAATAAATGGTTTAAATTAACAAACTCTGAAAAGTCTGCCGAGTTTTTACGGCGAAATCCAGAGATTGGGCCGAGTTTTCGGCGAAAACACAAAAAAATCGGCCGATTTCCTCGGCAAAATCGAAAAAGAAAAATCTTAAAGCCGATTTTTGGCGATATCGAACGTTGACAGGATCGCATATTTTCACTCTGTCGTGTAAGAAGCTAAAACGTTACGATGCAACTCCCGTTATCATTCGATCAGTTATTTATTGAGAGTTAATTTACTTATAGCAACCACTGAACTCTCAAATTAATAACGAAGTCATCGTCTGCCATTATAAAAACTGATCGGCGGTAATCATCAAAAAAGTTGATATACCTTGATTATCAGTGAAAGGGACTCGGTGCCGACTCACATAAATCAATCTTTATTGACGTAATTGTTCATACTTAGATAAAAATAAAATCATACGCCCGTAAATAGTACGATATTTTTGGATATTTATAAATATATACGATGCCAAAATCACAACAAGGTTTACTCAAACCGACAGTGCAGGGTGCTAATTAAAATGTAATAACCTGACCTCATATATGAATTAACTTCAAACACGTTATCGTTTTCAAAGAATATAACAATTGTCACTTGTCAAATTTGTATATTAAAATTTTTAATTCTTTTGTTCGCCGATTGTTTTTTCACAGTCACATAAAATAACGTGCCGCATGGCAAATAAAATTGAGTAATTAGTCAACTCAAATTCGGTATTTTTATAGGCCGATGTTTGATGAAAAAGATTTATCTAATAATGGCATAGTGTTTTCAATCTGAAACAGAAAATAGGGCATTCGTCATTAGAAATGACGTATATATGTATTTATCTAATTCGGGGTACCTTCCCTTACCGGACTGCCCGTCAGTCCGATAATTTACCGGACTATACCGGACTGGCCTAAATATTTCATTGTTTTGATAAAGATTAACAATAAAATTACATGTTTTGACTTTTTTATTATTTTAAAAGGCCATATCTTGATAATCGATTGATTTCAAACAGTGAAAATAGCGTTTTAAACCGACTTAGAGCCAAAGAAATGAATATGTAAGATTATTCTCACTTTTTACAAACGGACTAGCCTTAATTTATACTTATAAAATTGTAAACCTACCGGACTGGCGATATTTTCATGATGGAATACCTACATAAATAGTTAAGAATAAATAAATGTTTTAAAAACATTTTATGCAATATAAGAAGAAAAAAATGTTATTTGCTACCGGACTGGCATTTCTAAATTGTGTAAGATTACTCTCCCTTTTCACTGCCGGACTGGCCTAAATATCTACTTATAAAATCTAAATACTACCGGACTGGCGATATTTGTATGATGGAATACCAACACAAATAGTTAAGAATTAATAGATAAATGCCAGTTCGGTGGCAAATAACATCATTTAATTCTTCTTATATTGCATAAAATGTTTTTAAACGATTTAAGTATCTATTCTTAGCTATTTGTGAAGCTATTCAATTATGAAAATATCGCCAGTCCGGTAGTTGTAAGATTTTATATGTATATTTCAAGGCCAGTCCGGTAGAGAAAAGGGAGAGTAATCTTTCCATAGCTGAAAATGCCAGTCCGGTATAGATAGTTGATGAATCTGTTATCAGAACTAAGTATTTATTACCAAATTCTATCCTTAGATGAGTGATATAGTATATATAGCATAAATAAATGTATCCCACGCACTTTCCATGGCCATAAAGGTATTGATCATTGTCAATCCAGACGATCACTGTGAATAAGCCATGTGAGCTCAGTCAGCGGTGATATATACTTTATTATTATATGGGTATATACACAATAAAATGCTAAAAAATGATTTAAAACTTTATTTATTGAGTTGTATAACAATACTACATGCAAAAAGTACCATTTTAATATGTATCTTTATCAAAACAATGAAATATTTAGGTCTGTCCGGTATAGTCCGGTAAATTACCGGACTGACGGGCAGTCCGGTAAGGGAAGGTACCGATCTAATTCGTATATATCTACACTCTAAAAACAATAAAACATCAATAAATCTATTGTGCAAATAATAAATTAAGATAATAATGACCCAGTTCCATCATCACTATCAATAATAACGGCTAGATGTATTTTGTCCTTTTAAGAGATGAAGAATTTAAATATTTGGAATAAATAGGACGTAGAAATGTATAGTTGATTGTTGGAACTTTTGAGAAAATTTGTTAGACCCAATGCTACGAAATGTGTTTAAAACTATTCAAGCTATATACTCAACTGCTTGTACATCTACCCGCAACCCTCTAACGCAAGAATGTGTGAGGGATTTGAAATAACTAGTTAAAAAGGTCTAGAACATAGTTAAACTTTTATCATAAATATCAACCTGATAATACTAATAACCTTTTGTAAATCACTATCAGTTCTTCATCGAACGTGTAAAGCACCGTCATTTCATGACAGAAAAATTGTACGTGTGAAGCACCATTATTACTTTTTCAGTGATATCTTTTTCAAATGGAAACGTAACAATGAGTAATTGACAGGTGATTTGCATTTCTGCATAAGATAAACATACATTGCCAAAATTTTGGTGTATTTTTGCTAAAAGAAGTTATTTTTCAAAAAATCATAGCATGTACGTGTTAGGCACCACGGCATTTTTCCTCCAAGAAACTCTCAACTCGTTCAAAACCTCGAGGTAATCTAGAAAACTAGAACCGTTGTGGGTTTGGCAGAACTACCGTTAGAAAGAGAATTTTGTGCTGCTTAGACTGCGCTAGGTTTGATAAAAATTGGTGAAGTATAAATGTCATTTATCTTGTCTTTTAGCCCAAATTTTACGATATGGCAGCCATTTTTTCCGTGTAAAGAACCATTTTAGGTCACGTGATTCCCCACACTGATACTCGCTAATGTAGATCTGGCCTTTTCCAAACGAAGGTCACGTTCAGGTGACCTTTTCTCATCATAATATTCATGACGAAATTGTTATGATACGTAACTTGTTTACATCCTCTACGTCACGAAATTTGAAACGAGCCGCCCAATCGCAGCCTGTGAATATTACCGCGGTTAAATTAGCAAGCAAAACTTGGTCTAAAAATAGAAATTACGAAATCAAAATGTGATTAATAGTGTTTTCGTCTAGATGAAAGCTACGCATTGATTGGTCGACACAAAGTTCATCTCGACGTGACCTCAAAGGGAAAAAGTACAGATCCAGTACGACCGTGGTCTACTGGATATGTGTTTACGCAGATTGATATTATGCTACAGTCTCATAAAAATAGCCGTCGTGAGGGCACCGTGCGATCAAGCTCCACAAGGACTTTTACAAACTCTTGCGTACCCGTACGAACTGTTATGTTTTACCAGGGTCCTTGAGATGAGCCATGGATACACGTATCAGTTTAGAAGTCAAATTATAGTGAACAAAATCGTGGCCGAGTATGGATTAAACTTGCACCTTGTAGGGGGTGTGTTGTTTTGTGTTATGTGCGTACCGACACCTTAAAACACAAAGCTTCCCACGCCCTACGACTGTCTGCATGTATGGGTCCGCAACAAGCCACGGTTCTAATGGACTGAGGCATAAGGTGAAGGATATCTACCAATGTCCTTCTATGAACAATCCTAACTATACTGTAAGTATTCTAAATATAATAATTAAGCTATATTCATACCTGTACACAAGCATTGATTTTACTACTGTATGTAAAATATGTACGTTTTTCGCTGTCACTACATAACCCTGGGGATGGGTTCACCTCACAATCTGAAACGAAAGTTAAAATGTACTGGTCATATATCAAGCCACGTGCGTACTTTATTCTCAGACTTGTAAATTACAATCTTTCTTACGATTGCTTTTCCTTTTTGTTATTTCATAACATTTAACCTAACATAAAATATCATGACGCACGTCAGCAGCACAATATGTTACGCGCGGTATTTCGAATCAATTGTTCCGAATGGTTATTAGCTAATTAGAGCTTACCCAGACTTCTTATACCCTCCAATACAATTATGACAATGATGTCAATTTTCCTGTATTATTAATATTCATAGAGAAATGACCATCTCGTGAAAGGGTATGTGAGTATTGGTTATAGACAAAGGTGCAGGGGAGCTAGTTAAGGTAAGCTAGCCTCCGTAAAATGATAATATTAATTTTTGTGAAAGTTTGTTTGTTTGTTTGTTTGTTTTGTTGGGTTTAACGCCGTATAGCAACACATTTATTGGTCATATAACGGCGGTCAGTCAACCTACTCACTCCTCCTGGAAAGGCTAAATCTCTGGATTTAACTGTTAACCAACTATTAAGCGCATACATTCGTCAGTGACTGACAACTGCCTTACATAATTAAAAATCATTGGTAGAAGGAATAATGGTCGTAGAAATAATTTCATGACCAAGCTCCACGAAAGTATGCCCGCCCGGGAATCGAACCCACGACCCCTCGATCAATAGACTTGCGTGCTACCAACTGAGCTAGCCGAGCGGCTTTTTTTGTGAAAGAGAAAACATAAACTAGCATGTCCTACCTAAGTACGACGTTGAAGTGGCATCATTGTTTCCAGTGGTGAAACAGCTTCGTTCACAAAGCGATCTAGATATAAAGACGTTTCTATCTCGTATCCCATAGCAACCATACAATTCTGTACATTCTCCAACTTTTGTACTATAACTCCATAACGTCCGCTTCTCTGTGTCTGGGCAGCGACCAGGTGAAGGAACTACTCGACAATCTAAATGTCATAAGAATATATAAAAACCCACGTTAAACAATGACTTATAACATTAGTAACACCGTGTATGATAATAAAATGACAATAATTCTTACACTTTATATGACAGCTTTGTACCGTATACAGATGACAACTAGGTATATATAGACTGAGCATTAAGAATTTGGTATATATACATGTTTTTGTAATTATTTGGTACGGATAAGTTTGAGGGACCAAAAACTAGGCCTAGGTCGTATATTCACGGATAAAAGTACCGCATTCAAGAACAAATCTGGCACGGACGATGCCGGCTCTGTGGTGATTTTTTTCAACTGTTAGGAGTGAAGTCACACACGGATGATAACGATTGACTAAGGAATCAATTGGATTGCAATGAGCACAGCTGTTTGAATTAATGGTTTGAATCACATCTGATGGTCCTTACAGAGGAATGGTCTTAATTTAAACTCGTTTTCCATTTAAAGTAAAGCATTTTTGTCTTAAAGATCATCAAAGTTTGTATGATTTTGCTATAACTAAAGAGGCCTTAATTTTGGATCATTTACGAAGATATACCTCGGAAATCAGACGTAAGTAGTGTAGGGCGTTAGCGTGGCACCCAAAATTTTTTGAAAAAACCGTTATGGCACCCAAATTTTTTTGAAAAAACCGTTATGGCACCGAGATTTTAAAGAAAAAATATTTATGGCACCAAAACGAAAAAACGAATTTTGGGGAGAGAAACAAAATTTGGGAGAGAGAAGAGGTGCCACGCAAAAAGTAAAACTTTTTTGTACCGCCCTGTGTGTTTGTGTTGTTCTGTAGTCAAATGTCAAGTGATCAGAAAAAACGGATTGACCTACATTAAAACGGATTGACCTACATTAAAACGTATATCCAATGAAAAGCCAGTTTACATATTTTGAGTTTGTTCGTGTTGGTTTGTGTATGGACTTTGTATTATTAGACTGAATTGTAGATTATGTTTTTATGAATTTTATTGACATGATGAGATTATATTCTTTCGAAAAAGATGGGTGGCCCTGAAAAGGGCCGTTGGTTTATAACTTTAGAGTTATTTAGACATCGCTGGTGCTTTCGGGTTTGATGTCTGGTCTTTCATTCGGTGTGCTGACAGTTGCAGGTTCATTGAATTGTTGTCTAGCCCGTTGCTGTAGTTCTTCTAGTTGTCTAGCCTGCTGCTGTAGTTGTTCTTGTCTAGCCTGCTGCTGCTGTTGTTGTCTAGCCTGCTGGCGTTGTTTTTTAAATTGTCCAAGACAATACTCACAGCCACATTCGTTATTTTGCACACGCTGCATCCACCATTGAAAGTCTAGATCTTGCTGTCTTTCTACAAGACGACTAGCTCTCTCTTCCTCCTGTCTCATGCTTTCTAATTCCATCACTGCTAAAGCCACATTCTGTTCACGCTTTTCTTTTTCACAGGTTTGTTGATCCACCCAACGGCGGACACTATACCAAGTTCTAGCTTCTTTAGCTCTCAACATTCTAATTTTTCTAAGTTGGTTCACAAGGCTGTCCATGATGATCACTGTTCGGTGTCGAAAAGTGGTGTGAAGTGACCTACTTAGAGCGCGACGTTATATAGCGTCAGCGCGAACGTGAGAGAGAGCACGTCTTTGGACGTTCGGTCGAGTGATTAATTTGTGTTTGTTGGTAGGTCTTTATGGACTGATTGCCACTTAAGTATTTGAGAATTCATTCTTCCGGCATAGATGGTTGGCCCTGAAAAGGGCCGTTGGTTGTATAAATCCATCTGCTTTAATGTTTTCGTTTCACATCATCTTTCTTTTTCTTCAGTGCAGGTTCCTCCGGCATTTTCTTACTGTGCTTGCCTTGTCCATGTTGTTCATGACGGCTCTCCGTTGAAAAGCGTACAGGTATTTTCAATTCTTGAGGTATGAATTGTACAGCACAGCTCTGTCTCTTCTCGATCATTTCACGTACATCTTTCAGCGGGTACAGCAGCGTTTTAATTTCTCTCAGTTCTTTCAAAATGGCAAGCGAAATTTGACGATCTTGACTAAAACTGCACCCACCTGATTGTTGTTGAGTTGTTGGTTGAATCACGGATTGTTGAGTTGGTTGCATCATTTGTTGTTGAGTTGATTGTGGTTGCATCATTTGTTGTTGAGGTTGTTGATAGACAGGCTGGTACATGGTAGTATAGTCCATCAACTCTGCAGTCTGCATAACTTCTCTTAATAAATCTTGATCCGACATCGTCGCTGGTTAAACAAGAAATGAACGTTCTCGAAGCGCGGTGCTATAAATAGCGCACTTCCAAGAATCTTAAGTCTGATGACGTCACGTCATCCATATGGCGTGTTTAATATTTATGAATTTACGCTCAGTTGTGTTTCTTTTAAAATTTAAAACAGCTGTTATTTGAAAACGGTTTAACTGAGACTTTTTTCAATGATTGATCCTTATTCTGTCAGTAACATAGATAAATATCATGTCAGTTTCGGAGCGATCCTATTTCTAGATTTTATTCAATGAACGATTTTAGGCGATTTTCAACCTGTGTTTCTTTCCATACTTCAATTAAAAACGCATTTATTGATTATAATATAGGCAGGAATACGTGCATAAGTAATAATAATAACGTTATAGATGCCTACAAATTAAAATAATTGTTATACATAATATCATACTAGATTTGTTTAAACAAAATAGGGATTTGATCTAAAAAACACGGATTAAGTCGAAAATGTACTGAGTGATCAATTGTGACATGTCGAGAATAGATTCTTTCGAAATGATATGGTTGGCCCTGAGAAGGGCCGTTGTTTCTGGTTGCATTCAACGGCAACCACACTTCCCCATACACACCACGCACCATTTAGCCCAAGCCTTCTTGGTGGTACCTGTGGCTAAAGAGAACGTCTCCGTTTTGCCTCCACTCCAATTGTTTATGAGATCTAATTCGTGATCCCATTCACGTTTTGGAGCCATACAGGGTACCTCCATCAGCTCCTTATGCCAGTCCTCTGGCGGCGGAGGTGGCAATTTTACATTATCACCCCAGTCTTCCACTTCTGGAGGTGGCAGATTCTTCCTAATCTCAGCGAACGTAATTTTCTGAGACATGTTGAGATATGAATGTGTGCAGCGATTCCAACGACTTATATACTCTGGATTGACCTACAGGAATAGGATTGACCTACATCCTGAAAGTCTGCGATTGGTTCTTAAAGTACGAGTTTTGATTGGTTCTTCATGTGTGTGTTTTGATTGGTTCTTAGTTTTTGTTCTCTTGTATTGTGTGGTGTCCCAGTTCATTTGTGCTTGAGCATTCAAGATGGGCAACTGCTTAAAACCTTCTCTGTGTGATGATACACCCTCTTACATCAAAATGGGTAACCTGTACCCTGATTTGTCAGAGTTTCAGACTGATAAATCCAATATCAAGATGGGTAATTTGTACCCAGATTTGTCAGAGTTTCAGACTGATAAATCCAACATCAAGATGGGTAATTTGTACCCAGATTTATCTGAGTATTATGATGATGAGCTGTACAAAAACTACTGGTACTACATCTACTTGGCAGAATGTCAATCGAAGGACCCAGTCCTAAGATGGAAGGCCTTCATTACTGCAGCTAAAATCTAATAACTAAAACCAACGGCCCTTTTCAGGGCCACACCATTTACTTACGAAGAATAACAAACAACATTTATGTCAATATATTTATTTTTTAAATATAACAAATCATTTCACTCACTGTGTTCTGTCACTGTGTACACTCACTACGTTCAGTCACTGTGTTCACTGAATATTAAATGTCAGTTTAAACACTTACAAATTATTATAAGTCCATGTTCTTTACCCGTTTACGTTTCTTTTCTTTCTTCTTTTCCTCCGGTATTTCAGTGTTGATTTTCTCTGGCATGTCTATCTTGTTTACCTCCGGCATGTTGATTCTGTTTTCCTCCGGCATGTCGATCACCAACTTATTCTCATTCACATCTTCTTCTTTTGTTTTCAATGGACATTTGTTTATATAATGTGTTTTGTCATGACAGTAATAACATCCCTCTGTGTACCTTGGTTGATTCAAACAACTATTCGCATAATGTCCTTTTTCATGACAACGATAACATTCAATATGACTTAAATCCTCAGTATCCAACTTAACAACAATGGCATGTACTTCAGCAAGTTTTTTCTTTAACTCGTAGATCAATGTACTCTGAGCCATAATTGTTCACAGTTCGAAGTCGTGTTTCGAAATGATCTGAGATCTGAACATCTCCCCCTTTTATACACAACCGCTCACCGTTGGGTATAAAAACGACCGCTGTTTCTACATTCAGTCATCATAACCATGTCTCACGAAGACGAGCAACCACCTCCTACCAAGAGATTAAAAACAGACAATGTACGTCAGTTTTATAATATACAACGGAGGTCGGAAAGAAAATCAAGAAAGTTTAGAACCAAAGCTCAAGTCTACGATGTCACACTACACCAGTATGATCAATCGTATGAATTTACCAGTCGATTATTCAACGATATGATTGAACAACTCTACGATACATGTCAAGTGAAATCAACCGATCAAGTTCGATTCTCCATTCAACATCCAGAGCTAGATTTTGGTATTCATATACCTTTTAATCAAGCATCCAACGTCATGGGAGAATCGTTATTAGAAGAAATCGAGAAAGTGGCGCAGAGTAATCAAGCCTTTAGAATTCATGATGGAGAAACCCAGCTAGAAATTACACATATTGAGATGCCGCAAGGCTCTGGGAAGCCTCTACCATTTAAATCCGTAGATGTCAGTCATCTTATTCAAACCAAAAGAAGTATTGTACGTATTGACAACAGTTCAGATTCGATGTGCTTGGCCAGATCTATTGTGGTCGGGCGATGTAAAGCGAACCAGACTTCAACACCTGAATGGAAAAAACGTTGGCATCTTATTCGTCAATCCAAGAAAAGTCTACAAACATTAGAAGCAAAAGCGTTATTAGATCAAGTTGGTATTGGAATGCATCAATCTTGTGGTATAGAAGAATACAAGAAACTGCAAGATCATTTGTACCCAGAGTATGTCATTAAAATACGTACACAACATGGAAAAGATTTATTATTCACCCCTCCAGAAGTGACTAAAAAGAGTCGAGTGATACACATTTATCATCATGATAATCATTATGACTGTATTGTATCTATCACGGGATTCCTAGCAAAACCATATTTCTGTGAATATTGTGATGTAGGATATAGTCATCGTGAAGGTCACAAATGTATACATATTTGTGTATGTTATTCACCCATCCCATGTGAGTTTGGTAAACCTCATTATTGTTTTGAGTGTCGTCGAATGTTCAAGAGTGAACAATGTTATGAGAAGCATAAATCTACACAAGGAAAACAAAAAAAGACCATATGTCAATCGGTGTGTAAATGTAAAACATGTGGACAGATTATTGTTGAAACGAAACGCAATCATCAATGTACAGGTACGAAAAAGTGTCGTTATTGTAAAACAACGGTTGGGCCAGGTCATGAGTGCTTTATTCCTACGTATGAATCACCAGACAAGAAACCAGCAAAAGTACCCTTTATCTTTTTTGATTTTGAATGTCGCTTTGATTCGGGTGAACATATTCCAAATTTCTGTGTAGCTCAAAGAGCGTGTGGGAATTGTATGTGCCAGTCTGTTCAAGAACCCTGTGCAACATGTGATGGTGTCGAAGGAGCTCGTGAAATGGTGTTTCGCGGAGAAGATACTTTAAAACAGTTCTTTACATGGCTATTTCAATCAACCCACCGTGGATCAACAGTGATTGCTCATAATGCTGGTGGATATGATGTACAGTTTATTCTACGACATGCTATTACACATGGAAGTGCCAAACCCGAGTTAATCATGAATGGGTCTAAAATTATTATGATGAAAATACATGGAGTGCGTTTGATTGACTCTCTCAGTTTTCTGAGCATGCCCCTCTCTGCATTTCCAAAAACATTTGGATTGGATGAATTAGCTAAAGGATGGTTTCCATTCTATGCCAACAAGTTGGAGTTTCAAGATTATGTAGGACCCTATTTATCTTTGTATTACTATAGACCTAATAGTATGAAACCAGCTCAACGTGAACAATTTCTGGCTTGGTACAATGAACAAAAAGACAAAGTGTTTGACTTTCAATTGGAAATGGAGAAATATTGTAGATCAGATGTTGACATTTTACGACGAGGGTGCGGAGAATTTCGTAAACAGTTATTAGAGAGTGATCAAATCGATCCATTCTTGGAAGCGACAACATTAGCACAAGTTTGTAATAAAGCATGGAGAAAAAACTCTATGCCAGAACTGAGTTTAGGTATCATTTCTGATGCTGGATATCCCAACAAAACGAAATATTCCATGAAAGGCGTGCGTTGGCTACAAATGATAGCTTTGACAGAAGGTATTCATATTCAACATGCCTTGAACCATCATGGTGAAGTTAAGATTGGGCCATATTATGTAGATGGATTTTGTAAAGATACGAATACCGTGTATGAATTTATGGGATGCTGGTATCATGGATGCCCCGAGTGTTTTCCCAATAGAGATCTGATCCATCCGTATTCCTTAAAAACGATGGGTTTGTTGTATGCCCACACAAAATGTCGTCTCGAAGAATTGAAAGATCAAGGCTACACAGTAGAAGTGATGTGGGAATGTGAATTTGAGAAAAAATGTAAAGCAGACAAGGCCTATAAAACCAGAGTAGAACGATTTTATTTTGGTCAAGATCCTATCATCCCTCGTGAAGCTTTATTTGGAGGTCGCACCAATGCTGTCAAATTGTTTCATGAATGTGAAGAAGGTCAAGAAATAAAATATGTAGACATTTGCTCCTTGTATCCCTTTGTGAACAAGTATAGAGCTTACCCTATTGGCCATCCTACAATATTAAGCCAAGAACAGATTGATCTCACTCAACTAGATCTCTACAAAGGACTGATTAAATGTTGTGTTTTACCCCCTCAAGATTTATGGATGCCAGTACTTCCCATGCATTGTAATAAAAAGATGGTGTTTACATTATGTCGCACATGTGCTGAAGAGGTACAAATGGGAAAGCCATGCACTCATACGATAAGGGAACGTAGTTTGTTTGGCACATGGACTCATGTTGAACTGGCTAAAGCTATAGAGTTGGGTTATCGTGTATTGAATGTGTATCATGTATGGCATTGGGAGGAGTGGAGTTCAGATGTGTACCGTCGATACATAGACAAATACTTGAAAATAAAACAAGAAGCTAGTGGTTATCCAAGTGGTGTGACTACAGAAGCAGAACAAAACCAGTTTAAAGAAGACTACTATAAAGCAGAAGGCATTGTGTTAGAGCATGTAGAGAAAAACCCTGGAAAAAGAGCATTTGCTAAAACTATGCTCAATTGTTTATGGGGTAAAAATGCCCAGAATAATATTCTACCTAAAACAGAGTATGTGCACAAATTAGATCGTTTATATGAGATTTTGTCTGATCCTAGAAAGTCTGTTAAATATACAGAAACCTTTGATCATGATGAATTCATGTTAGTGAATTATACAGATGAAAACGATAAAGTAGAACCCCACTCTTCATCCAATCCTGTAGTGGCCTCGTATGTTACAGCCTATGCAAGATTAGAACTTTACAAAGTGCTTGAACCTTTAGGAAAAAGAGTCCTTTATTTTGACACGGACTCTTGCATGTTTATTTATGATCCCAACGGGTACAATGTTCCTATCCACTCCAGTCGTTTAGGAATGTGGACCGATGAAGTGCCTCAGGGTCGTATTGTAAAATATGTAGCTTTAGGTCCAAAGAATTATGGTTATGAATACATAGAAAACGGAGAAGTGCATCAGACTTGCAAAGTCAAAGGCATTACTTTAGATTTCAATGCTTCACAGAAAGTCAATTTTAATTCCATGGTAGAATGTGTCAAAAATCGTGATCAGTATTCTACAGTCGTAGAGTATGAATCTAGAATAAAACGACATCGGGATCGTAAAGTCACCAGTGAGAAACAAACCAAGACATTTCGTTCGGTGTATACAAAACGTATCATCATTGACAATTATATGACGGTGCCCTTTGGTTACAATTCATTGACATGATGGACTTGATACCGTACTTACCGATTGAATTGAGAGAGAAAATTTATCGTTATGTGGTATGGGCCAATGCAAAACGCTGGAAAACGGAATTGGTGATAGCCTGGGCAAGTCACAATGCTTTGCATAGTTTACAAAAGAAAGACTTTCGATTAGAATCTATGGTGTTGGATGTTTTGGGAAGAGATGATTTGACGATTCATCAAAGACAACCCGTGTTAAGAAAATTTAACATGGTCCAGCAAAAAGTGTATCATATGGTATCACGTATTTGGGGTTTTAGTTTTACGGATGCAGAAATGAAAGAAACTGAACTTTTAGCACAACGGTTTCATCAAAGTTGTGTTTTTGTGTGGTATTACTATGTGAACACAATGTATGGGGTGCGTATACATGGTTTCATGCTTTTTCCATACGACGTTACGTTTGAACACGTATTTCTTATCCTTGGAGATCGAGCTCACATATATAAACAGGATTCTTCTGATTTGAGACAGTTCAGAGAAAATGTCGAGTTGGACACTTCTGATATAGAATACACTGGTTTAGCGAGAGTCAATTCTTTTGCTGCAGGGAATTTGACTTTGTGGGAAAATGCGCAATAGAATCATTACCAAAGCATTATTGCTAGCATGTCGTTTGAAAATACCCAAAGGTGTATATAATAGGGACTGGATTCAGCAGTTTATGAATTCACCTTTAATGTTGGAAGAATTGGACATGGCACTTTTTGTGGTGAATCAAATACATCATACTCATGTGTACGGAGTAAATTGGAAAGAGATTGTTAATTTAGATTGTGTTTTAAATGCTCTTGAACAAAAGTATTGTGTTCATTGTTGACATTTTAATTATGGATGAGATACATAAAAGAGCCATTAGAAAAAGTTGGACATCTCTGATTCGTTTGCTAACATCAGAACAAACTTTAAATATCATGGACTACCTCATGGAAAACAGTATTTTAACTATTGGTATGCGGGAAGAAATAGAGTGTGAACGATCAAACTTAAGCAGAAACAGGAAATTATTTTACATTTTACAGAGACGAGGACCTCGTGCTTTCGGAATATTCATAGAGGCTCTTCTACAAAACAAACTAAACCATATCGCTGACATTCTTATGTCAAATATTAAAAACTCTTGAACAAAAGTATTGTGTTCATTGTTGAAACCATTTCTAATGAGTAAACATGTTTGCTTTGATATTCACATTGTTATCGTGTGTGAACGATTTAGAGTTTTGGATAAACACTTATCAAATAAGACGGGAAGCTCGCGAAGTGATGGAACAATTGAAACATGACTATGAATTGTTAGATTAAACTTTGTCATTAATGTTTGTCATGTTTATAAAAACTATTTATCATTGATGTTTGTAATGTTTATAAAACTGTTTATCATTGATGTTTTATCATTGACTTTTGTTATTTCATAAAAACATGTTTTGAAAAATGTTTAAATAAAAATGTTTCTTTGACTCATGTGTTAGTTGTTCATGTACAGTCATGGAAGAGAGTTTACTTTTTAAGCATCCATGCAATATTTTTATTTCGGGTCCTAGTGGCTCAGGAAAAACACAGTTTGTAAAAAAACTGTTGGAATACAAAACCGATTTATTTCATATAGTACCTGAACGTATTGTTTGGTGCTACAAAGAATGGCAGTCAGCTTATGCGCAGTTAAAAGAGCAAGAAACCCAGATTCAATTTATTCAGGGTATTCCTGAGAATGATGAAGACATTGTGGATGATATAACCATCCCTCATTTAATTGTGTTTGATGACATGTTGGGAGAAAAGGATGAAGAAAAAATCAAATTATGGTTTACACGTAAAGGTCATCATCGCAATGCAAGTGTTATTTATATTACACAAAATTTATTTCAATCATCCAAAGCAAGTCGCACTTTGAGTTTAAATGCACATTACATGATCTTGTTTCAAAACACGAGAGATAAAGGTCAAATTAAAGTGTTAGCTAACCAGATTCAACTTCCTCATCTGATAGCAGCTTATCAAGATGCTGTATCAACACCTCATGGGTATTTACTGATTGATTTTCATCCTCATACCCCAGACACGTATCGGTTAAGAACTGATATATTTCATCATTGGTTAACAGGAGAAGATCGGGCTTCAGTTGTGTATATATAGGCTCACTTGAGGATCATTGGTTCATTATCCATCATGGAAGCTATAGCTCAGTCTCTTGTTCATTTGAGTCGGGAAAAGAATCCTGACACCCGTGAACAATTATTACGTTCGGGATTAAAGGAAATGGTGAAATGGTTTACACTTGCTGCACAAATTATTTTACAAAAGAAAGTACAACTTCCTAAACAAACTCTTAATTTCATGGAAAAACATCGCCATGAATTAGAGCAGTTACAAGATGACACCATTGATTTAGACACAAAACGTCAATTGATTTTAAAACCAGGCGGGAGTGGATTTCTGGGTGGAGTGATGATACGCAGTTTATTACGATGGAATGGTCAAAAGACAATACGCAAATTTGGTCCTAAGCTTAAAAAGACCTCTGCGAAAAAGACCACTGCCAAGAAAACAACTAAAAAGACCACTGCCAAGAAAACCATTAAAAAGAAAACAACGGGATATATTGCTCATAAAACACCACCCTCAACCAGTAGTTCATCAAGACATACGCCAACAAGAAGTTTCAATTCATCAAGAAGTTCAGTGAGTCATACGCCAATTGGAAGTTTCAGTTCAACCAGAAGTTCATCAAGACATACCCCAACAAGAAGTTTTAATTCTACTCCATCTAGAAATTCAGCAAGTCATACGCCAACAAGAAGTTTTAATTCTACACCAAGTCGTAGTTTGAGTTCAAGAAATAGTTTTAATTCTACTCCATCAAGAAACAGTTCGAGAAATAGTTCGAGAAATAGTTCAAGAAGTGAACCCTCTACTTTGATAGCACGATTTTCACCTTTAACCCAAACCATTGATACAGATATGGTGAAACAAGAATTAATGAGACAAGGATTAAGAAGAATGATGCCTACATCTGCTACACCTGTAGATGGCATGCAAGATTTAATGCGAAGAGGAATACAACGTTTATTATCTCAGTCTCCTCCCAAAGATCCATCCACAGCAGAGGCTTTAAAAGCTTTAGAAATGTTATATAAGTCATGAACAATGCAGCACTTGATTTAGTTATCATCATGACACGAAAGCAACCACTTGTGAAAAAGTATGGGCATGTGATGCTAGGTTTAGCTCAAGCTCCAGAAGCCTATCGAAAACAGATGATTCATCATGCACCTTCAGAACTGATCAATTGTATCTCAGAATGTTGTAGTAACATTTTAAAAGGGAATGTGACATTGACTCCAGCTCAAAAACGCAAGTTGAGGCCAAAGTGTCAACATCTCCGATTATTAGCAGACAAGAAAACATCTATTCAAAAGAAGAAACGTGTACTGAATCAAAAGGGAGGTATATTACCCTTGTTAGCATTAGCTCCTGTCATTGCAAAAGCAGTTGCTGCCGGTGCATTAAGTGGTGGAGTTGCTCAATTAGTCAAGAAATTATGAAGAAAATGGCTATTGTTCCGTTCAAAGTGTTGGAAGAGATGCAACGATGGAAAACACAACAACGACCTCGTTTACCACCTTCTCCTCAAGTCACCCAAACAGCTCAATTAGAAAATGAAATGAATCATGTGTTAAATGAAGATGCTTTATCACCCTCAGAAAAAGCTAGACAATATGGTGAAGTGTTACATAAATTTCAACAGTCGCATGAAAGAGCTCGTACACCAAAAGCAACGGTAATGCCTCCAGCAGCACCAACAACACCGCCACCAACAACAACGACATTGAAAGATCAAATTGTAGAAAGTGTACCACGCACTATGCGGCGTAAAGCTGAACTTTTAATCAACATGTTAAAACAACATCCTCATATGTCATGGAATGAACAAGGTGTTTTAGAATATGATGGAAAACCTGTAGCAGGATCCAATATTATTGATTTAGTCAATGATGTATTACGCCAAAGAAAAAGCTCCAACCCTCGTGGTTGGGAACAGTTTTCACGTGGATTAAGAGATGTGAACGTGCCTCAAGAAGTGGTAGGAAATAAAAGACGTTGGAATTGGATTCAACAGTTAGATGACAACGTGGAAGACGAGGACGAAGAAGATCAATTTTATGAAAGTTTTTCCAGTCCTACAGATCTCAAGACTGAAAAATGGGATCCTTATTAAAGAAAGTGTTACGTTCCATCTATTACAATCCTGCAAATCCAGCAGCATTTGGTGGAATACAAGCTCTGTACAAAGCTGCAAGACGCCAATTAAAATCTATCACTTTGAATCAAGTGAAATCCTGGTTAAAAGGAGAGAACACCTACACTCTGCATAAACCTATACGACGTAAATTTTCCAGAAGAGCAACCGTAGTAGCAGGGATTGATCATCAATGGCAAGCTGATTTAGCTGATATGCAATCATTGGCACAATTTAATAAACCTTATCGTTATTTACTTTGTGTTATTGATGTTTTTTCAAAATATGCTTGGGTCATTCCTATTGAAAATAAAACAGGCAATACACTTATTCAAGCATTTAGTTCTATTCCAAGAAAACCTAAAGCTCTGCAAACCGATAAAGGAACTGAATTTAAAAATCATGCATTTCAACAGTTTCTTAAAAAATCGGGTATTCATTTTTTCACCACTGAAAATCCAGAAACCAAAGCAAGTGTTGTTGAACGGTTTCAACGTACATTGAAAACACGTATGTGGAAATATTTCACTCATGAAAATACACGGCGCTATGTAGACATATTGCCTAAACTGGTTCATAGTTATAATCATCGGTTTCATCGTAGCATTCAAAGAACACCAGCTTCTGTCAATGCACAAAATGAAGCCCAAGTCTCTAACGCATTGTACGGTAAGAAAAAACAAGGTTCATCCCACACCATTCAGGTGGGAGATCGAGTACGTTTGAATAAAACAAAACGTACATTTGACAAAGGTTATTTACCCAATTGGACCACTGAAATATTTAAAGTAGTACGTGTGTCCAAAACCCAACCTTCCACTTTTAAATTAGAAGATTTAGAGGGTGAGAAAATATTAGGCTCTTTTTATGTTTCGGAAATTCAACCTATATTTGATAGTGACATTTACGAAATTGAATCAGTTCTTGATCGGCGTCAGAGGAGTGTAGGTGGAAAAAAGATACGGGAAATAAAAGTACATTGGAAAGGCTACCCTTCTAAATTTGATAGTTGGATACCAGAATCTTATCTTGTATAAATACATCATGTCTCAGACAGATAGTGCCAGTATTCAAGTGGACCCCACCGTCATTAAACCTTGTGAACCCAAAAACAAAGTTACGTTTATCTCACAAATTGTGGTGGTATTTATTATTATCTCTGTGTCTTTATTTAATTTATGTTTTCAACGTCCTGATCGTGAATTGTGGCTTTTATTATTAAGTAGCTCTTTGGGTTATATTTTACCAAATCCTTCTTTGAAATTTAATAAACCTAAATCAACATGAGTTCTTTTTACATTACATTAATGAGTGATAGTTCTACAGATTTGTTTCCTGATAATATACAATGTTGTTTTCGTACAAAATTGATCAAACCTGTACATTTAAATAAACAAGATTGGGAAATTGCTCTAGTCGAATTAATTGTACCAAGTCAAGTCATAAATATTACACAAGAGGAAGGAACATTTTACATTGTCAGTCAAGATGAAAATGTTCGCAGAGCATTGAGTGGTCTTCCTGAACATTGTGCTCAAGGTTTATGTTTATCTATTCCGCCTGCAACTTATGTAACACCACAACATCTCATTCAAACGATCGATGAAACGATTAAAAATTATATTGGAGGTATTTTAAAAAAATACAATCTTACATTGGTGATGAGTTTTTCTAATATTAGTAAAACAGTGAAAATGGCTAGTTCGGATGAATTGGGTATTCAATTTCATCCTGATCTGTTCATAAAACTAGGGGGAGATCCAAATGATTCTACTACTGTGTATTTGAAAGACAATAAAAATCCATTTCCTTATGGTGTAGATGTGCATATGGGACATAATCATTTATTTGTGTATTCTGATCTTGCCTCTTACACTTTGTTAGGAAATATAGAAGCCCCCATTCTGCGTGTGGTTCCATTTGAATCGGTGACTAAAGCAGGGAGTAATCCCCATATTCATTTCGAATTTTTAAATTTACACTATGTTCCTCTTGCCAAAGCCGATTTTGACACCATTCATATAAATATAAGGGGAGACACAGGCAAACATATTCATTTTGTGCACGGGAAGTCGATGGTAAAAGTTCATATTCGACAGAAACAATGATACCCATTTACAAAGGTCAAGCTCGTCAATATGGACATGGTTTAGGATCCGTGTTTAAAAAAGCTATGAAAAATGTCATGCCTCTACTACAACCCTTGTTCAAAACTGGAATGAAAACCTTAAAACATGAAGCGGTTCGTCAAGGAAAAGGGGCTGTGCAAGATTTAATGATAGGCTCCAAGCCTAAAGAAGTGGTGAGAAAACGTGGGGCTAACATGCTTAAAAACATGGGTGAACAATTACTCAAAGCTGTTGTTCCTGCCAAACGTACAAAACCCACACACCCAAAGAAAAGAGTTCATTCTAAACCTAGACGTTCAAGTGTCAAGAAGTCAAGACCTCACGACATATTTGATCAAAAATGATGCAACACGGTTCATGCGAATGCAGTAAGACAGAATTGGATGTAGGATTTGTTCCACCTACCATGACAGCCATGCAAGAGGGTCAATGGACTGAACATTACCCTATATCTACTTTGGATAACAATGCACCTATTGAATTTGTGATTCCTGCACAGACAGAAAAGTGGACAGATTTAAATCAATCGTACTTGTATTTAAAAGTCAAAGTGGTACAAGAAAATGGAGATAATTTAGCCAATGATGCAGAAGTGGCTCCTGTCAACAATTTCTTTCACAGTTTATTCAGCAGTATTGATGTCTACTTGAACAATAAACTGATTACCAGTAATGCCGATACGTATGCGTATCGCGCGTACATTGAAAACTTACTTTCCTACACCAAAGGATGTAAACAAACTCAATTACAAGGATTGGAGCTATGGGTTGAAGATACGGCAGGCCAGATGAATACCCGAGTACATGATGGAGATAACAAAGGTTATGTTCACCGAAGACTACAGATACATCAAAGTCGTACGTTAGAACTCTGTGGACGACTTCATTTAGATTTGGTCATGCAAGAAAAATATATTCCCAATGGTGTTGAAATACGTTTACGCTTAAACAGAGCTTCAGCCAACTTTTGTTTGATTGGCACATCTGCTGGCAAAGTTCAGTTTACACAAGCTGGATTCAATGTGCGAACCGTGGATTTACTACCCATCGTAGCTACACAGCTCAATCAGCAGATTGCTCAACATAATATGAAAATTCCGATCAAACGAGCTGAAGTCAAAACATTCACGATTCCTGGAGGTCAACGATCCAAGATTGAAGATCATCTTTTTCAAGGACAACTGCCAAAACGATTGATCATTGGTATGGTGAGCAATGGAGATATGAATGGAAATCCTGAAAGCAACCCTTTCAATTTCCAACATTTTAATTTGAATCAGCTGGAAGTCAGTATTGATGGTAAAAGTATACACAACAAACCCTTTCAACCCAACTTTGCGAGCGGAGAATGTTTACGTTCCTACATGTCCTTGTATCAAGCCACGGGCTCCCTTGGAGTCAATAGATCCATGGGTATTAGTTTGAACGATTACAGAAACGGCTATACACTGTGGGGTATAGATTTGACGGCGGATCAAGGTGCAGAAGAAGGACAGCTTCATCCTATAAAGACAGGAAATCTACGTTTAGAGTTTCATTTCTCTCGAGCCCTTGATGCAGCTATCAACGTTATTGTGTATGCTGAGTACGACAATCAAATTGAAATCAATTCGTACAGAGAAGTGATTCTAGACTATTGAAGATGAGTGAAGACATGATGTGTGATGAAATTGAAATCAGTGAAGGACAACAATTTGAAATAGAACTGTTTACTTTTCCGTGTTGTGAAAGTTCACGGACTGAGTTTTTAAAGGACAATTTAAATCATCATGTCGTAGAAGAATTACAATCATTGATATATCAAAAAGTGAAAGAGGATTGCTACGGGTGCATTGTAGATCACCCAAGTCAGATCAACCATCCGTTATGCTTGTATTCTACAACAGATGAATGGACAGATCTGTATATTGAAAAAGCTCTACTTGAATTAAACATTTACAGAGTGCTAGAAAAATGGTATCCTCATCTTCATTCTTTATCCAAAGAAGAAAAGGGAGATGCCCGACGTTTGTGGGTTCAGTTTGTATCTGAATTTGAAAGCCATCGGTCAGAATTATCTTGTGACTGGGTGACTTTATGGTCAGAACGTGTGAAGAAAGTGTGGTGTTATGGAGACTAATGAACTTCAATATGTGTTGGACCATTCACCCTTATTAAAAACATTACATGGACGTGTATGCGCTAAAGATGAATTATCTCTAGAGAATGGTGTGAGAGCTTTCATCGTGAATACACATAATTCAGATCAACCTGGTGAACATTGGGTTGCTATCTACCTGAAAGGATCTACAGCTATTTACTTTGATTCGTACGGACTTCCACCGTTGGGTGATATTCTGTGTTTCTTAAAGAGACATTTCAAAATTTACTATTGGAATAAAGTTAGACTACAAGGTGTTTTTAAACCCGTGTGTGGATTATATTGTATTTTTGCTTTAGACTTTTTATCTCGTGGTTGTGATTTAAATGAAGTGATTCAAACACGATTTGACATGAGATTTGATAAAAACGATGTGTATGTTCGCGATTGGTTTGCTCAACATTACTGGAGCTATTATAATCAAGCCTATCAATTGAATAAAACAGGACAAATATGTTGTTGTGAAGTAGGCAGTTACGATAAAGACTGGTTTCATGAGATAATGCGATGTAGAAACAGAGTTCATTTTGGTTGGTATTATGGATAGATGTATGTAAATAATATGTTGTTGTTGTGTTTCATCTCTGTTTTTTTGCTTTATTTCTTGTTCTATGTATCTGTTACATGTGTTCTATCTTGTTTGATGTTATAAAATAAAAATAATAAACCTAAAGATGAGTTGTTGTGATTTTGAGTTGATTTGTATGAATACTTAAGTGGCAATCAGTCCATAAAGACCTACCAACAAACACAAATTAATCACTCGACCGAACGTCCAAAGACGTGCTCTCTCTCACGTTCGCGCTGACGCTATATAACGTCGCGCTCTAAGTAGGTCACTTCACACCACTTTTCGACACCGAACAGTGATCATCATGGACAGCCTTGTGAACCAACTTAGAAAAATTAGAATGTTGAGAGCTAAAGAAGCTAGAACTTGGTATAGTGTCCGCCGTTGGGTGGATCAACAAACCTGTGAAAAAGAAAAGCGTGAACAGAATGTGGCTTTAGCAGTGATGGAATTAGAAAGCATGAGACAGGAGGAAGAGAGAGCTAGTCGTCTTGTAGAAAGACAGCAAGATCTAGACTTTCAATGGTGGATGCAGCGTGTGCAAAATAACGAATGTGGCTGTGAGTATTGTCTTGGACAATTTAAAAAACAACGCCAGCAGGCTAGACAACAACAGCAGCAGCAGGCTAGACAAGAACAACTACAGCAGCAGGCTAGACAACTAGAAGAACTACAGCAACGGGCTAGACAACAATTCAATGAACCTGCAACTGTCAGCACACCGAATGAAAGACCAGACATCAAACCCGAAAGCACCAGCGATGTCTAAATAACTCTAAAGTTATAAACCAACGGCCCTTTTCAGGGCCACCCATCTTTTTCGAAAGAATATAATCTCATCATGTCAATAAAATTCATAAAAACATAATCTACAATTCAGTCTAATAATACAAAGTCCATACACAAACCAACACGAACAAACTCAAAATATGTAAACTGGCTTTTCATTGGATATACGTTTTAATGTAGGTCAATCCGTTTTAATGTAGGTCAATCCGTTTTTTCTGATCACTTGACATTTGACTACAGAACAACACAAACACACAGGGCGGTACAAAAAAGTTTTACTTTTTGCGTGGCACCTCTTCTCTCTCCCAAATTTTGTTTCTCTCCCCAAAATTCGTTTTTTCGTTTTGGTGCCATAAATATTTTTTCTTTAAAATCTCGGTGCCATAACGGTTTTTTCAAAAAAATTTGGGTGCCATAACGGTTTTTTCAAAAAATTTTGGGTGCCACGCTAACGCCCTACACTACTGACGTAGTAGGAATACAACCAGGTTATAAGGGCCGGCGACTGTCATTCTTATGTCAACATTACTAATAACATTGTAACATCACATCATTTCATTAGTACAACGTCTCACACGTCGTATTTCTGTGTAGTTCAGACTATATTACCACAGAAACCAAAATTCCTAGATTTACTTTTTCACCTTATGATATCCGAGGTTTATCTGCGTAGAAGACCGAATGCTTTTTTGTACTTGCAATTCTATTGAAAATCGGTTTTACGTAGAGTCAGGCGCTTCAAGACTCGCGTCTGACATGGGATATTGACTCAGCAAAGTTGATATTGACAAATTGTTCCAGCGTAACAAAGTTCACAGCTTTGATTAAAAGTCTTTTATCATCTTATATCCCTGATGATTTTTATTCCAAGAAAATCCCGTTGTTTTCTAAACCTGTCACAAAGCGTAAGCTTAATTCGATGCAAAGACTTAAACAAAATGTTTAACTGTTAAACTGAAATGTCAATCAAAGGTCACTTTAAAGACATCTACTCACGTAGGGCGACGTTTCTGACATTCTGAGCTATCGTTGAATCTAAAAGTGCAAACAACAGGCAGAGAGCTGCTGTAGAGTACCGCATTTTCCTGAAAGATAGGGAAGAGAGAATTTCTATAGTAACTGTGATGTACGGTAATTCATGAAGTTTAACAGCGCGTTTTGACATTTTTCTAAGTACATTGTATCTACAATGCAAATATCGGTAATTCAGTGGAATTTTCAAGTATAGTAAGAAAGATAATGGTATTTTATTGTCTGAATTTCATGCTTATGCACGTTTACCGACTTTATATAACTATTCTCCTTGGTTATCAAGCTACTGGTATATATCTATCAATCTCCCTGACGAGCCTTTTACTCCGCTTATTAAAGCCGACCAATTGACGCAATGGAATTTAACACCCTCGCAGGTACCCATTTACACCTGGGTGGAATGAAGCAATCGTAAATTTCTGGCTCAAGGAATAAAGCAGTGCCCCTAGCGGGGTCGAACCCGGGACCTCTCGATCCTTAAGCACACATCTTACCACTGAACTTCTGCAGTTTTTAGATATACCACAGCAGTCAGGCATTCTACTGAGTTGATTTTACTATTCCTGAGCAGATTAACCAAAAGCCAATGACTTTCAAAGTCTTATTTTACATAGCTGGGGGAAGACTGTTCATAAAGTAAGCAAAACCAGAACCCAGACTTATACAACCAAACTATAGGAATGTTTCAAGATGGATCAAATTACTATGAATTTAATATGAACCATTGTTAGAAAATACAAGTTACAATAGCACAGCGATAGTTTTAATAATAAAAATAAATAATGTCGAAAATGACCGACCGAAGATACTCAACTGCAAATAGTTGTGAGCAACAGAGTCGTGACAAACAAATGTGGAATAATGTTAATAAATAAAAACTTGTCCATAGAAAAAATTCCATAACTTAACCTTGCTTGGATAAGTGTGTGTCGACCGAGAATCACATTTACGCCCACTGGATATGAAACCAGACTATCTAGATACCGACGTAGGTAGCCTTTGTATGGCGGAAAAACAATAACTTTAATTAGACGAAAGAAAACCTACAGAAAAACAATAATAATGTGTTTTCTGACAGTTAGACGAATGCTACAAGATTATTAGAAAATATTTATGGCTTTGAAAACTTTAAGATTAGAGTTTTCTGTATATTAGAAATAATATACGATCCACGATAGACCTAGACTTAATAAATAACTATATGCCTTCTGGCACGCAATCAATTTAAACTCGTCAAGTATCGTCCGACCCCTGCCACGTTCTGCAAAGTCTCACGCCGCACCGTCACGGCTCGTCCAGGTTTGTTTCATTACAAGAATAGCTGCGAACAAAGAATACGTACTATTTGAACAGTACGACTTCATCCCGCACCGCATCTTCTATCAACTATACACGTAGACCCCAATACGCGATTACGAAAACGCATTAACGTGCGAGGTATACTATAAACTGTGTTATATTGAAAATCCTGTAATCAGCATTCTTCATTCGAAAACAATGAGCTTTTTTATTGTTAATTTATTTATATGGCTTTAACTTGGAAATATAACGTCAATTTGTTAGACGTGAGACGATATTCTACCATTATTTGTCTGTAAATACGGATATTATTTGTCACACAACTCGTAATTTATTCGTGCTTAAATCTAAACAAACTGTGAGATTGCGAAGGCAGCGGAAACAACTAAAGCATTGTGATTGCTAGACTAAAAGTAAAAAGTATTGTCCCTGAGATAAAGTCTTTCTCTGTTTATAGTATGTCCTAATGACAAAATGATTAGTAATCCCTGTTCGTGGTCTTGAATTTTAAATAGATACAGTCGCCAAGTTAATGTCAGTGGAATAAAACGGTGAGTTTTTAGTGGGCAAGACTTTACGAAGAGAGCTTACTAAATGACCGGATTTGCGTTTTTGTGTGTATTCTGAATTACAGTAAGTAAGTAAGTAAGTATTTATGATAAATTTATTAACGTGACATGTACAATTTACCATATATAATACAATAATAGAATAATACAATGTACATGCACCCGACCCAATGGGTCTATAAGTCACCGTCATTATATAACAAATTATGAAAGTATAAATAGGTAGCACAAAAATATATACATAGTGACAATATATTTAAACGAATAAGATATAAGATAATGAATATATTAACGTAAGAAAGTCAACTACTAAGGCCACAACAAATTGATCATATGTTCTATGGATTCGCTCGCACCTTAATTTTGACGGTTTTTACACACACACAAAAATTTATTTGCTCGCTCGCTCATAAAATTTTGGTCAACCCGCTATATAAAGCAAGTGAATAAAGACTTTTTTTATTTTTTTGTCTTCGCTCGCTCGCCCCATTTTTTTTCAGAAAATCCGTAGAACATATGATCAACTTGTTGTGGCCTAATGTAATATTAATTTATTATGTGTATACATAGTATCTCTTCTTTTAAGATAAGCTAATACAGTGTATTTAGCCAAATTTTGCAGAACTACATGCAATAGATATATAAGTTTTTCACTGTCAGATTTGTTGACAAAATTATAAGCAAGCAACGAAGAACACGGAAAGCGCACTTAACTATTCGGAGTGGTGCTTGTGCGAACAAAAGCAATTGTTTGAAGTATTCGTGTTAGAATTTCCCTGCAACACTTCTTAGTAAGATTGTTCTAAAACGGGTCATTATTAAGTAAAACATCCCTGCTAGAGTTTTGTTTTCTTCCATAACTTTAGCAGGATATTTGCATATACTGCATCATTGCCCTATTACATCATATTAGTTGAACATAAAATGTATCAATTAAAATGGAATTCACCACTTTGACTACATTGTATATAATCTTTTTGTTCACGTTTGTAGCTTTTCGACAGTTTGTTCGTATGGGAAGTCTCAAATTGTCAAATTTGTCTACACAGGGCATAAACAAAATTGACTTTTATATTTTATTATACCTGTTATTTATCAACAGAGGCTATATAAATTTAGTTTATGCAGCACATGAACTAAAGTTCGGATTGCTTTTTGTCTTGTTAACCATTCAAGTTATGTTTTCTTATACATGTAAATCAAGTGAAAACTTACTACTTATGTAGTTTACAGATCAACTCCTAAAATAATATTATCTCATAATGATTTTTTGTTTGCAAATGTACTTACATGTATGTATACTTTTAATTCTTCTACTTATTTATTTATTTACTCACCATGTTGTATTACTTTGACCATGGAGAGGATGTTATCCAATCCAATTCATTGAATAAAATATGTATTAAATTAAAGTTCGGATTGAAAATTCAAAGCTATAAGAATGCTGTAATTAGAAGTTCTAGCAACTCTAATTTAGTACCTTCAAACGGATGTTCAATTTCAAAATCTAAAAAAGGGAATCATAACTAATGAACAATCAATGAGATTTGATGTTTCATGACGAGATTGTACAGCGAGTGTTGTGAATTTAAAGTTAAACTATATTCCATATTCAAATAATATGATATTCTAATTTTTGTATGTGTTTATTACTGTCTTCGGTATTTTGTGGCCTTGTCAGTCGTCTATGAGTTCTTATGTATTGAGCGTTCCTTGTAATATTCATTTACAGATAAAAGTATTGCTTTAATCCTTTGTTTTTGTCTTTAACAGAATTGACCAGTCACTTACCTTACCTGTATCAGTCAGCAACAGAAAAAATAAACTCACAAAATTTACGAATAATTACAATTCCATCATTGATTAAAGTCATCCATTCCATTTAAATAGTTCTTTTCGCTAATTAATTTATATTAATATAGGTCCATTTTTTGGAGAAAAAAATCACAAATTTGAAAATACTTGAAAAACATCTCACTTTCACTCACCTATCATTCCAAAATCGACCACGTTTATTAATAATCAAGTTTGGTCTGGTCACGTATATATTATGAAAAAGACATGATCTTCCCCAGATTTTTATGAGCTATTCATGATCGCTGATGATTTTTTGGTGGTAATTAAGCGATCCTTCATAATCAGGGCATAGTCAGAAAGTTTATGGGAATTAATGACAACAGTGACTTTTGTTATTATGTTATTTGTTACTAAGTGTCTGACTAATTGCATGTTATTATCGATTAATTTCAATGTTATACAATTAAACACGCATATTATTGATTTTTACCGATTTGCACATGCACGACTTTGAGTATTTTTCTTTTACTTTTTAATTATATGGTCCAATTTAATTTCAGAAAAAAAAATATTTTGTATTATATTTTTGTGATTTGTTTTCATTCAGTTTCATTACAATCGTAATTAGTAATTTCTTAGTATTTGTTGTTTGTTTATTCAAGCGGCTTTTTTCTTTGATGTTGTTGTTTTTCGAATACCGTCTGGTTATTTATAGTTATGGATAAAGTTATAACATTTTTATGCCATTAATTTGTTAGAAGTGAATTAATAAAACAGCTAATATAGGCCATTATGAATATTTTTAAATAATGATTAAGAAAGTTTTAAAGCTCTAGACGCGGCACGTTTTATTATTAGTGGCTAAGATATGGTGTGAAAAGGACACGGTAGAAAAACAACATGAAAAGTAATAGAAAGTCACGAATCACTCTGTCATCATTACTACGTTTGTTGTTTATGTTTATAATTGGAACAATTTTCATGGTTTTCTCAGTAAGGCCATGTTATGAGGTAAAGTCATTGTCCTAACCATTTATCGGGCGGGACATGACCGGAATTTTGCCATTAATTCACAATAAAGCGGTCGGTCTATTTCAAAATGCTCTTAGTGTATTACTAATAAAGTGACAAATACAACTTAATCACACCATGTTCATTTGATCAATTTCTTTAAGAAAAGCTACTCCATCCCAAAACCCCTGTTACCTTTTCAATGCTTAGTTAGGTGCAACAATCGGGATAAAAAGCTATTACATGTTTTTTACATTCAAGTTTTCACCATTTTCATACATCTTATAACCAACAATTGTTTAAGTCATATTTCGTGCAGTTTTCCTGATAGATGTGAAGATCATTAAAGTCTGTTTTAGACAACGGTGCCCCCTCTCAGCCAATCAAATTGCTTAAAAAGTGTTTGATAAATCTCATACCACACGGTTAAGTGTTTAATATTATCAGACCGTTTTTTTTTCGTGCTTAAAACTCGAGAAAACAGTGCGTGAAAGTATGGAGTGGATCCAGACTTTTCAAGTTTTGTGCACACTAAGAACAAAACGCAATGTTATAGTTTGTATTAAAGCGGCAATGAAAATTGGAAAGATTTTATTCATGGCCTCATTTGTCGACTAGCATAAGTCATGAAATAGAACAATCCATTGTAAAAAGTCTAGATCCGCCCCATTATCAGTTTAATACAATCAACTGCTGAGTATATAGATGAAGATTTCAACGGCGAAATGTTTCAATAAGCTTATCTGTATTAATTTGAAAGCAAGCCAAAGTTTTGAGAAATTAACTGTTAATTTATTTTAATTTAAGTCCTCACAAGAATTAATACTTTGTCACTGTATCACAATAGTATGGACTCATGTGCCATGTTTTGAAAATGGATGAAGTTGACTGGATTGTTTTATATATACACGTAATGTGATTTTGTACACGTATCGTACTGGTTTGAATTTTGCATACGTATAATTACGTAATTTTGCAGATTATGTGATATATATAAATGTGAAACTGCATTGGCACCATTTTCTGTCTATAAAACCCCTCGTGATATCATTGTTAGAAGTAAGGCATTTGTGGAAAGGAACTCGATGGTAGAATGGGCAATTGTTTTGAGAAATTCCAACTAAATAAATTTAATCCCTACTAAATAAATTAACCTATAGTAATTGTGTAACAGATTAGTTACTTCCGTCAATTACTTTAGGATCTAATAGGATCAATTAGGATCTAATTTTATTTAACTGATAGTCAAATAAATTTAGTATGCCTTCTTACTTAAATATATTGAGGGGAATTAAATGAGACAGGAAATAAAGCGCCATGATCGTGCGACCACATGCACGACTCATGCAGATCGGTTCGTCTCCATTCGGAGACAAACACCAAAATCAACAGCGTAAGCCAACTCCTAGCAAAACATTAACAGCTCTGGTAACCATGCATTATTTCCTTTCTCTATGAAAAAGGATTGGCATGGTGTTTAGGAACGACCAGAGCCAGTCAATTGCTTCGCTTAAAGGAGGCAAACGCTTGGCTATATGTATGACATTTAAGTCAAAATAACGACAAACACATTAAAACTGTGATGTTTTCTATCACAAGTTAAATACTAACGAATGGGTTGTCATAGTAAGCAGTTTATTATGTCAATTAAACTCAATTGGTGTCTAATTCTGTCTTACTTAAGCTTGCAGATTCTTTGTTTATTATTTAACTAGATATTTCAATATTATTACAAAAATATATTGAAGACTTACCAAATTAATCAAAAACAAAATTTATACAGTCACGCGTTATGTATAATTTAAAATTATTTAATACGATTTATATAGGCAAGGGAGTTAAATAGGATCTAAGCACTTGCCATTGTTGCCTCCCTTTGTGCCAATTTACTGTAGTTTTAATAACAAATAGTAAGACTTATAAGCTTTTTAAATCTTGACCGTTCTATTTTCTTACTTTTTCTATATTTTTCTTTTTGTACTTTTCATCTTACATTATTTTTTATGAGAAATATGGTCTTAGTTGAATGTTCACACGTTTACTAGTTATAACAATGTTAGAAAGGGATGAAATATATAAAACAATAACTTGAAGCCTAATAGCGCTCTTGGTTAGCCAAAACAGTATTTAGTTCTGTGGTAAAGAATTATTCCTATGACAAATCACCGCTGTGAATATTCAAAAAATGATTGTTAATTTGAATCCTTTACAATTATTTAACTGCACATTACGTACATGGGCACATTAATAATATTTACATTCATGAATAACACTATCTAATTGTGTTTATGAGTTTTAATTAGCTTTCGCACGAAATTCTCGACTCAAAATGTAATCTCGTTTGTTTAAGTTTAAGGCCCACTATATTATTCTGTGTTTAAAAGGATGGCAATAGTATAAACACGTGACAAAATAAATGAAAATGGACATTATAAACTTGTAATTTCATACCCGTTGTCTAAGTCGGATGGAATACGCGTAGCAGTTTGATATGGGATTTATCAACGAGCGAATCAAACTGCTACTCATGCTCTATCCTATACATAACACTTACTTATGTATAAGTGATGTCTCAAAATTTACGGACTAAAAAACGAAACATCACTAATAGACTTAATTCGGAACTCAAATTTGTGGGTTTTTCCGTCCGTGTGATGTAGGTACAAACAAAGTTTGTTACACATTATTGGTGAAAATCACGAAATATGGATTAAATCCAATTGTTCTTTGTACACGTGTTTTCATTGTAACAGTGAAAGTTTGTTTGTACCTACATGGAAAACCCAAATATTTGAATTCCGGATATAGTCTATTGCCTAAACGATCGTATATTTGTTTACTTCAACACCGGTAGTTTCAAAATAGCGTCTAAATATGTCCGAGATTAATCGCAGTAAATGGCCGAGGAGTTCCAAATGTACCGTTACGGAACGTTCCGTAACGTTTTGTGTAATTGAACAGGCTACTGTGTTCTGTTCTGCTCTGTTTCAAACTAGTGACGGCCATTTTGTAAGAGGGAGCGTTAAAAAGAGGAAAGTTTTTTTACGTTGTAACTTGTACTGGTAAAAATTAGAGGCTTCAAGGCGATTATTAAGCTTTCCGATCAAATTCATGAACAAAAAAATTCAATTTACTCGGCAAATGACGTCATAACTCCCTGTCTCTTTTAGTCAAAATACACGAAAATTGCATTTGTCTTATTTGGTTCTAAAACTTTCTCAGAAATAAGGAAATAAATGACGTCATAATTCAAAACACTATCGGCGTATTACATATGCTTATATAAAAAGAAAAAAAAACATTCTTCTCTCTTATGCAAATGATTTTGTCGTTTTTAGATAAATCTCAGCGTCTTGTGATCGTAGAAAAACAACAAATCTCTCTTCTAGAAAAAAAATGTATTAACAAAAATAATGGATAGGGATACAAGATTAGACAATCCTATATGTAGCTGACAAACAACTTATGTAAATGTAACTAGATACTGTATATATAAAATCAGATGGTTTTTACCAATCTGATAGAAAAATGGCAAAGAAATTAACAGTTGGTTGCTTTAATGTTTAAAGTTATACCTGATGATATTTTGTCTATATTTTTTTCTACTATTTTCGAGGAGCGTAACATATGTACTTGGCACAATTATTTTTTCGTATGTTGATACGAATCATGTCAAAATGTACGGAGCCCCTAAAGTGACATTTTGAAATATTTTTTTAATTTTCGCAACTATTTCGTTTAAACGTAATATTATTTCGTTTTTACGAAATATTATTTCGTTTATTCGAAATATTATTTCAATTAAACGAAATAATATTACGTTTAAACGAAATAATTTTTTCGTTTTTCGAAATAATATTATTTCGGTTTTTTCGAAATAATTGTTTCTTAAAAGCATAATACATGTATTATATCGTTTAATCGAAATAATATTTCGAATAAACGAAATAATAATTTGTAAAAACGAAATAGTATTTCGTAAAAACGAAATAATATTTCGTTTAAACGAAATAGTTGAAAAAAAATAAAAAAAAGTATAATTAATTTCAAAAATGTCACTTTAGGGGCTCCGTAAAAATGCGTAGTAAAGAATATAATTTTTCAGCTCAGCAGTCTAACCCAATCTTTGAAGTTTTTTAACTAATGAAATTTGATCTACCATACCTGTTTGTTGTAAGTAATTCTGTTTCCGGTACAAGGTAATGGATAAAAGATTTAGTATATGTACTATTGGTTATTTGTGATAAACAGATAAGGTAGCACGGACAGTAGTTGCTGACTATTTAATTTGTGCGTTGTGGGTCACTCACTATGCTAATTGGTTATACATTCACCATTCTACGCTCCTGGCGTTATGACTAAACAGCGAATACGACTATATATATAGTTCGTTTTTTCTCAACTGTCAAAACATGAATAATTAAACGATGAATGCATTTGTTAAAATTATAGTCGTAATACATCCATGAGTTTCCGAAAGTATGTATTATGATCGAGTAAAGCTGCTTATACCGTATGGTGTGTTTTAGTAAAAAAATTCGTAATAACAAATGGGCCGCAAGTGCGAAAACAATGCATTCAGTCACCGTGAAATTATTCAAGCTTTGACAGTTGAGAAAAAACAGACAATACCACAAAATTAACCCTGCAAAGCGCCGAATATCTTTTTAAAGACATTTTTATGGTTCCTTAAATTCAGATTATTATTTTATTGTCACCAAGTTAATTACATCCACAAACATTTTTGTTTGAGCGAAATATGCTATGTCATTTTAAGCTTAAACTGTCTACAAGTAGTGTTTTTATAACTTCGAAATATGAAAAATAGTAAATCTAATGTCTAATAGTAATACTGAATATGACTGTTCAGCTTTTAAACGAATAGTCGGGCAAACAAATAAGAAGAAAATAGAAAAGAAAATAAGCTTGTTACTGTCATTCTGAAACATTAAACAATCATTGAATCAGAAAGTTCCAAAACAACATATCTCAAGACCTAAACACTTTTTTCCTCCATTCAATCTAATATGCTATGTCTTCAACTAAAACATGGCCTTGAGTGCTGTTGATTTCGATATACAAACAATTCAGGGATGAACTAATCACGTTTTATAATCGGATATCTCATGCAATTTTGTTAGCATTTAAGGTTGTTTGTCTCACCGTGGAGCAGGATATGTTTGCCAATGATAAACTGTTTGTTGATACGTAATTCGATCTTTCGTCTGCCATCTTGGCTCAGCGTCTGTCAATCATAAAATATTTCTCTGAAATTATCAGTTATCAGATAATTGTGTTTCTGTTTGTAATGAAAGACGAGGAAAACTTGATATTGAAGTCACCAAATGACGACATCTCAAGGTTAAAATTACCAGGAAATTTTGATATCGCTATAAACTCAACTCCTACGAAAAAAAACCCATTTCTTTACACGCATGTTAATGTGGTTTACTGAACGGACTGAACTTAAAACAAGTATTAGCATTTCCAAAATTGTTTGAAATCGCCGTTTAGCCGTGTATGACATCTCCTTTAGTAAAGCATTCAGCGTTTTAGACCGTCCATGTCTATTTATAGAATGCCTAGAATTTAGCCGTAATCAATATACATCGAATGAACAAGCGCTGTCCTGGACATTTTCCAACTGTGCACGTAAAATAACATTTTCTTGTAGAACTTATCTTTTTTCATGTCTATTTGGTCACTTAGAAACTATATTTAATTAACAAGCAAACCGAAGTATTCGATTTAAGAACATGTTCTGCCTAAATTCTGGCAGCTAATCGAACGTTCACCGATATGTATTATTAGACGTGCCCGAAAGTAAGAATTACAAGTATTAGCATTTCCAAAAATGCTTGAAATCAACGCTCAGCCGTGTTTGATTTCTTCTCCATAGATGTATATATTTTGTGGTTAATATTCATTTGCTAACGGGGCGGATGTTATGAATATAAAATACATATTGATTACGATGAACAATTCTATTTACTATTCATTAGTTATCTTTGTAAATTTTACTTATTTCCGATCAAAAATACTTGCGTGAAAATGTTTATGTCCACTAAAATATTTAGTGGCGTGTAGCCTTCCTAAACATACAATAAGTATGGGGAGTATGTGGTAAATCGTTCCGCTGTCCGCTAAAATATTTAGTAGTGTGCAGCCTTCCTAAACATCCGCTAATGCCCGCTATTGACTATGCGCCAGCTTGATTTTAGTCAACAACTAGACGAGTCCATTATCACACCCCTTTTTTTACTTTTTCACGGCCATTTTCTTATCATGTGACCTCAAATGCATAGTTTTGATTGGCTTAAGACAGCCGGTGTCGACTACAAAATGCTCAAATCTTGATAATTGTTTATATCAACGCACAGGTGCGTTGATAATAAGTTTGCATTCTTTCAGCAAATGCGAGTTTTAAAGAGCAAAAAAAAACATGTTACAATTACATATCCAACTATTTGTCCTTTCGTAACTTACTGATTTTACTTCTCGATAAAATCGATAATTTATCAGAGCCTCCGTCGTTGCACTCGGTATTGTTCGGAAATTTCCGATATGACACCCTGCTGTGATCATAGATTGATAAAACTGATCAACCCCATCAATATATCACGTGATTGACACTGCATGACGTCTATTGCCAACATTTGATATCTGTTATATTTTGGTATAAACTTATAAATAACAAACCCTGCAGTGCGCGGTAAGAATAAAAATATATTTCAAGGAGTTTGATTTACGTTTCCTTTAATGAAAAGAATTAAAATTTATAAACTATGTATCATAACATAATTTTCATTACACCTTGTGTGTATTTACCTTTGCAACAGCATAAGTAAATGTACATACTAATACTTATAATAAACATAAATAATTATTTCAATGACAATTAAAAAAGCAATCAATAGGCATATAAATTGTACTAAAATACTGAAAATATTTAATATAATTTCATATAAAGGCAAACATCTGGAACATCAATTAATATCAATAGATGCTTTATCCTTTAAAAGTATTAACACCAGCTATTTTTTTAAACTTCAGCGCCAAAAACAGGCAGACAGCATTTCAAAGATTTATTGTTTAAAAAATAAAATCTAGATATCATCCTCTCTACCCTGTGTGTGTTTTACGACCTCGATGGTATAATAATGATAGTAGTATCCTGTCATAAAACAAGGACACTGCTTATATAGGGTCCTTGTGTATAAAATGACACCCGCTTGGATGTAGATAAACGCACCAACAGGGGTCCAATAAGGAGTGTAATAAAGTTAATCAATGCATATTAGGTCGTATCTGAAAGAATAAAGAATTATAGAAAATGCAAACTAACAAGTCCAATCAGTACATTGAAAAAAAATACTGAGACGAAAAGACAAATGTTATAAGTTGAAAAAGCATTAAACTGTATGAGTAGGCAAATAAAACGAGAAAATACATGTACAGTTTTTCTTTTGTTGTTTTTCTCACCTATGCGTAAATTATTTATCTTTTATATGTTTTATGAGCTAAAATTCATTTGATTTTTATTACTTATTTTATGAATTCTCTAGTAATGGAAACCTTGTAAATGTGAAGTTCTTCAATTAATCATTTAAACAGCATCGTTTTATAAAACCAAATGATGTATTTTTCTCTTCTTAAATAATTAGTTTACACGAAACAAATAACGAATTATACAATGCCATACGATTTTCAAGTTTTGTAACTAGTAAACTCGAAATTAAAAAAAAATACGTTTTAATCTTGTCACATAGATTTATTTTCATAGAGTAAAAAATCTTGTATCTGTAAAGCCCCATTATCAAAAGTAACAGTATTTTTACTGCAAAGAAAATAGACATTTATCATTACAAGCTTTTTAGACATATAAATGAATATATAGCGTGGTCTTATAATTTTAAGTATCCCACTTTTTAAAAAAAAAGCAGAATAGTTTGAGCAGTTTATTTTGTTTCTTACATGCATGTTATATTTTAATAATTTCATGTCTGTGAAGCAGTTAGTGTTCAAGTTGACTGTTGATAAATATATCTTCATATTATGGCTTTGATTATAATGCTCGATAACATATAATATATTTGACCGTTGATAAGATCGGTAGCGATAAAGCGTCATATTCTATCGGTCGTTCGGCTATCTTCGCCAGTTTCCGTATAGCGATACGGAATCTCCCGAAAGAAAGAAAAAAAACAATACTTACTAAACTAATTCGCTATTTCCCCCTACTAAATATTCTTCAAAAATTATAAAACCTATACCATTTATTAAAGAAAAGATCGTAGTAATTGAATCCGATTGGGATAGAAAAGATTTTTAAATAATAAAACAGAAATTGGGCAAAACGTTGCCACTGTTGAGGTAAAAAAATTCATTTTTGTATTGAAATGCATAGGAAATAGGGTTAACATTTTTAACTCAAAATTCCCCCAACTATTTATTTTTAAATTTTTATAAGATATATACCATAAGAATTTTATGAAACTGAATGGGATGGAATAATAAATACTTTTAAATCCGAGTTATATTAGATTAAGTACCAATGTCCTTCTTATTTCTATATAGCGCGCACTAGCATATTAGGCTTATCGATAAAGGACAAATAGTTGGATATGGTTTTGCATTTTTTCTGGTCTTATATTGCAACTTTCTTGAAACTGGTACTCGTTCATATATTGATAATGGTATTTTGGCCACATAGAGGAATAGTAGTACAGCGTTGCCTTGAGGAGCAGAGAGGCTGTAAATATGGACTAGTCTAAGGCAATGTCATCTGCTCTCAATTAAATAGAGAACGTTTAAGATGTATTACAGCGCCAAATAACTCTCTGGAAATCTCTGATAACGTGGCAAACGTGTTCAAAGACAAATGAGACTGAATTCCTCGGTCAGACTTCGGGAAACTCACTCGCACCTTTAAACACCAATAAAAGGAAGTAATTATTACTAGAGGTGCTAATATTGCTTATATATTGCTATTACCTTTGATTTTGTAAAGAATTTTGTGCTAACAGTGAGTGTTAATTTTTGCATTACCCCTCCCATCTAGACAGAACCATGAATATTTTATGAGTGGGTTACTTCCTACGTTTACTGTGATGTTGTTTACAACCTTTAAAGTGTTATGAACATTCAGATAGGATGTTTTCTTGTAATTTTACACTGTGGTATGTTTTGTTGAATAAAATACATGTTTCTTACACATTATCTAGATAGTTATATTCCTGCCCCTTTAATATTTTATTGAGTATATTACGTTAGCCTCAAAGTCACTGATGGGCCAACAATCTCAACGATCTTACGTCACGTGGATAAGATGTTGTGTCTTGGGCCCAGACAGTTACATATGTGTAGCAGAGGTATAATACGGCACTTGTACTCCCTTGCCTTCAAGCTAGCTTTATGGCGACGCGGTAGAGTGTCCGCTTACGACTTAATAGGTCGTGGGTTCGAATCTCAGTTCGGACCTTGGATTTTTATAGGGTTACATTTGGCGCCCAACGTAAATAACCCACTTGGAATTGTTTGATTGCACCCTTAGATAGTCCCACAGACAATCAAGCTCCAAGAATTCGAGGACGAATTCTGTTATGGAGGAGGAGTGTTTATAGAGTGTCCGCTTACGACTCGAGAGGTCGTGGGTTCGAATCTCAGTTCGGACCATGGATTTTTATCAGGTTACATATGTACCTAGGTATTTCAGTTTGGTGCGATATAACCTTTCTGTGTTGATGCGCCATAAAACCCAAATAAACAAACTAACAAACAGACTAGGTATTTTAGTTCGGGTAGTTGCTGTACTCAATGATGTTTTTAGTGAATCTGTGCTTTTATTCTGGTTGGTGATTAGCATAATGCTACCATCGGATGTCTGTTCTTAGTTATCCACATCACGTGTCCTAGCCATGTGTAACTTTTGTAAGGATCCTAAAATTTGACTCGAGCCAACAGTCGCCTGATACTTCATAAAAATAGGTTTATATAAAATATGCCATAAAAGTAACCCGGATCCGGAAATAAATACTAAAAAAGCATAAGTGACTTCACATGTAACTTTTTTTTATTTAGTTAACGAAATTACAAACATGTTTCGCCTGTACGACTCATCAGTGTGTATGTATTTATTAAGAAAAACGTTTCATTTTCAAAGATAACAAACCCCGGGTCCGTAGCGCAGAAAGTAACGCCCCGAAATTTAGGTTCTTGTGTCCCAAGTGGGGTATTAGTTCAAATCCTGGGACAGTTATACCCTTCCATGAAAATTTGACGATACTGTCAAATTTCCTATGTTAATATGATATAGGGAGAAGTTCCCGGCATTATGGAAGGGTAGACGAGCACTGGTTACCTACAAGGGTTCATAAAATACTGGTTTGGTGTGCTGGCCGGCGTAGCCGCCGTAAAATGACATGTATTGATACGATTGAAGCACAGTATTAAGATAACAATGCGTAGGGTTAGAAAATGATGACAGCCTTAACCACGCGTCTCAAAAAACAAACCAACTGTTCATGTAATGCATGTACATGTAGAATGATATTTACATTGTAGAATGGGTTGAATTTTTTATATACATGTAAAACAATGCGTCTCCATTAATTATGATCGTCGGCCGCCGAGGTGTTGAAAGCGTCTGCAAAATACCGTTATCGTCAACAATATTGACCTCCATATAAACTAAATAAAACACACCTGCGGAATGCGTAAACACAAACAGCAGTTCAATATAGTTCTCGGTGATAAATTGATAAATTTCTAGTGCGTCCAGGTCAAGAAGTCATCGGTTTAGTCATATGGGTTTACTAAGAAGCTCCTATTCTTGCTACATGTATTTGTAAATAAAAAATTATAATGTTGTTTATACAACTTTGCTGAAGAGCTGAGAATCATACGAAGACCTAATCGTGTCAATTAAACTTACAAGATTACGCACGACAAAGCAAAGTGACATTGCCAAACGAAATGTAGCTAAAATGTTGCCAAAACATACAGCGTGGCGTTTGCAACCCATTGTCGTACCCAGAGGTTATTAAGAATCTCGAAAAACTAGTATTGAGAATCTTGATAGCCTCTGGGTACGAAAATGTTTGCAATCCGTCGTATTGCATTTTGGGGATGTATCATGCAAATGCTCCTTCGCTGAAATGTAATAAAAAAATTAAATTCTGAAAGCCAAAGAGATAAAACAAACAAAATGTAAAAATCGTCAATAATTTAGTAAACTTGACCTTTCTACGACAAATATTAAAAATTGACTTACGAAAGTTTTAATCGTAAGATTTTAAATTAAATAAGTCATTGGTAAAGGGCGGTATAATAAACTAGGGCGATATCACATTCTGTCCATAATGAGGGCACTTGTGGTCCATTTCATTTCTTAATTAGTAATACCTGACTACTGAAAGCACATATGGGTTAACCCCATACTTCTCGTCTGTATATTACGATAATTTAGACATTTATTGGTGGTTTATTAATTTGTTGTCAATTTTCATAGAAATTATAATTGATAAATAACACAATGCTATTATACAAATATTTTCCAGCTACCTGACATGCGATCAGTCATCGGTCAATGGCGAAGTCTTTTTCTGAATAAATCATACTTGTGGTTAGTTAGTTATTTTTCTATTGCTTAAGGTTTTTGACTAGTTCATCGTACTTATATTTTTTCATTCGTCCGACAGTAACATGGTGTTTGTGTTTGTGTTTGTGTTGTGATACTAACATGGTTAGCTCGATGTACAGTTATTGATCTGAGTTTGATTTAGACGCCAAGCGAGCAACGACTCTGTCCGTCCGTTAAGTTATTTACCTCTGAAGAAGCCGCCCAGCTAGCTCAGTTGGTAGCACGCAAGTCTACTGATCGAGGGGTCGTGGGTTCGATTCCCGGGTGGGGCATACTTTCGTGGAGCTTGGTCATGAAATTATTTCTACGGCTAATCTCCCTCCTACGAATGATTTTTAATTATGTGGGGTAGATGTCAGTCACTGACGAAAGTATCCGGCAAGTAGTTGGTTAACAGCTAAATCAAGAGCTTCAGCCTTTCCAGAAACGGTAAGAAGGTTGACTGATCGTCGTTATATGACCTATACAATGTGTTGCTACGGCGTTGAACCAAACAAAAAATAACTCCGACCAGAAAGTCGGTAGTATATTTGAATGACATGTGTCTGATTACCATGGTAGGAGCGCTAGAGTTAAGTCTCTATTTGTGTTTTGATTTCAAGCAATACATGCTTGATGGAGTTATTGTTTGGTGCTTCATTTAGAAGCCAAACCAGCAACGACTCTGACCATGTTTTAAGTAATATTTACTTTTTTTGTTAAGAAATTGTGCAGTGCTGACTTTATGTACAGCTGTTGATTTAGGGATTGAATTAGAAGGCTGAATAGCAGGAAAAAACCTTGTACGTGCTAGAGTTGTACTCAAAGAACTGGCAAAAGTCAAGAAAACAACATGCTTTCTCTAAACATGCCTTGTTTTGTTTCGTGTTTGTAACTATCATGCAAGTATAGTAAATTGATATTCGAGTTGCTTTTTTCGTGTCGTGTATTTTACAGGCAAACAATTTACATAATTATCAAGTTGAAATAAGGAAACAAACAGTTGGTGCACTGAACTCTCTCTCTTAAAGAATAATTCTGTTCAAACAGTAAACTGTAAATTGAAACATGAATCATCTACAAGTGTACTCGTGTGTGTATGTTAATTTATTTCGACGAAGCCTCTAAAGTGACATGTTGAAATATTTATTTCATTTTCACAATTATTTCGATAAAACGTAATGATTTTTTCGTAAAAACGATAGAAATAAATATATCCTATAAACGAAATAATGATTACCTTTGAACGAAATAGTATTACCTTTAAACGAAATAGTATTACCTTTAAACGAAATAGTTTTACCTCTAAACGAAATAATATTAACTTTAAACGAAATAATATTACCTATAAACGAAATAATATTACGTTAAACGAAATAATATTACCTTTAAACGAAATAATATTACCTTTAAAAGAAATAATATTACCTTTAAACGAAATAATATTACCTTTAAAAGAAATAATATTACCTCTAAACGAAATATTAATACCTATAAACGAAATAATATTACTTTAAACGAAATAATATTACCTTTAAACGAAATAATATTACCTTTAAACGAAATAGTATTATATTTAAACGAAATAATATTACCTTAGGACGAAATGATATTACCTTTAAACGAAATAGTATTACCTTTAAACGAAATAATATTACTTCTATACAAAATAATATTACCTTTAAACGAAATACATCTTAATTATGAAAAATTAAAAAAAAAAAACATAATGTCACATAAGGGGCTCCGTACAATGGAAACAATAATCACTGCTTGAGAGAACATTCGCCCGTTAACCTGTACGGTAGCCTATAAAACTATCAACCTAGAAGTCATCGACTCTAACCACGGATGAGACATTCTTACATATATAGAGTTTGGTCTTAAAGTACTTTCTCCCGGGCATAAATTGTTGTTTCACAGAAACAATTCAGTCATTCTAAAAGCATGTGAATGACATTATAAACAATTAAACCTAATAATAATACAAAACTTAACGATGAAAATATATGAGCTAAGGGAGTTAGGTCTCTCAGGTGTCAATCTGATTAAAACCCGATCTAAATTTTTACACTCGCATACTCGCTAATTTAGATCTGGCCTTTTCCAAACGAAGGTCACGTTCAGGTGACCTTTTCTCATCAAAATATTCATGACGAAATTGTTATGATACGTAACTTGTTTACATCGTCTACGTCACGCAATTTGAAATGAGCCACCCAATCACAGACTGTGAATAATACCGCTGTTAAATTAGCATGCAAAACTTGGTCTAAAAATAGAAATTACGAAATCAAAATGTGTTTAATAGTGTTTTCGTCTAGATGAAAGCTACGCATTGATTGGTCGACACAAAGTTCGTCTCGACGTGACCTTCAACGGAGAAAGTAGAGAGCCTGTACGACAACGCTCTACAGGATATCTGTTTACGGAGAGTCCTCTGGTGTTGTAAAACTCAAACGCAAGCTTTGAATATAATTTCAAGATAAAAAGTCCACTAGGTTCGTCCTATAAACTAGAATTTTCGTTTAAGAATCGGAAAATAATTCAATGTTAGAATTCTTGTTAAATTATCAGAATATTCAGATTAAGGAACGTTTCCTTCAATAATTGTATTAGTCAATTCATAGATACATGGTAATTGAATTTTCATTTTTGTGAGAAAGTTTTGTTGTGAATGAAAATGGGTTATTAAGATGAAGCCTGAATATCAATGACATAATATGTATCTCTCTGGGTCTGGCGCTTGTCAACACAAATATTGGTCATTATGTAGCGACCAGTTCACCTTATCGCCAGTAATTGCTTACCCATTCACAAAGCAGATAACTTCTACATATACCCTATTATTAAAGAAAAGTCGACACAATTTTCGAAATTTCATGGAAGGGTAGAAGCAGCCCCGGTTGAGGCTATATAATATACATGTATAGAATTTTTTACTTTTACTCAAAACAGTGCCGGTTGCCTATGATACAATTCATATCTAGTATCATCGTCAATGTCAAAAGAGTGCGAGCTTTAATAAATGCATGGCCAAAAATCCGCTTAGAAATATCACCCATGACGTATAACTTTAATGTTTGACTTAAAACCTGCTGAGTTTTCCTGGAGGATGAAATCAAAATATCTCTATCTCGTATTTAAATGTTTTGGTATATAATGGCTTGCTTACTGATGGTAAAACAAAGGCCACATTGTGACCGAATTCAATTGTTATACGTCATGCCTGCTGATTGAACCCGCTGTCTGACCAAATGTCATATACAAGACAAACAGAGCTACCGAGTTGCGTAGAATCGAAAACAGCTTCGTACTTTCTTATTTTGCTTAATATTGGTAAACATAACATAGTCCTTGTGTGTCATTTCGTACTCTGATTGTTTACTAAGAAGAAATATCAAAATACATCTCTGTAGGAGACAAAACTCATTATAGCATGTACTATTAGAACGAACAAGCAAGCTGTGTCAACGGCCGGTAAGGTTGACAAGCTGGTTGGATTCCTGGAGGTTTTTTTTTACATAAAATACAATTTTATAGAAAATATCAAAGTAAATTGACCTCAGCAAAAATGGTATCCCATTGTTATTGGTAGGAAATCATTATTGTGTCAGAAATATGTCAAAGAGTATAAAGTCTTGTGACTGAAAATGAACTTTCTAAGGACTATACTGATTTTGGACCATATACAGTCAACATGAACAAAAATGAATTAGTAACCTGTTAATATGACCGCCTTTGTTTGGAAATAAGCATTTTGCCAAATTTAATTCTAGAAATCAAACAGGTTTGAAGTTTATTGTGGCTCTAATGCATGGCAAGCGTTAGGGTTAAGGTTCAAATAGCCCTATCATGATGGTCAGTTTTTCGAGCTCCCGGTTTTGAATGTGTAATGTGTCTTACTTTTTTTACATCTTCTGTATTCTATCAATATGATTATTATGATGTTTTGTAAATTATCCTATGCTGTATATAACCTGGGTTAAATAAAGTGAATGTTCTGTTCTGTTCTGTTCTGTTCTGTTCTGTTCTGTTCTGTTCTGTTCTGTTCTGTTCTGTTCTGTTCTGTTCTGTTCTGTTCTGTTCTGTTCTGTTCAGTTCCGTTCCGTTCCGTTTCGTTCCGTTCCGTCCCGTCCCGTCCCGTTCCGTTCCGTTCCGTTCTGTTCTGTTCTATTGTGATAACTTCACGGTTGTAAGACATATTACATGTCTGATGTAAGTTTAGATCTCTTCATAGTGACTTTAAGTACAGACTATACATTGATCAATACTGTTCAATATTTGCTTTATATTTTTATGTTAATGAGAACCATTGTGTGCCACACTTTGACCTCATAAGTGTCTCAAATACGAGTCCCATTTGCATAACTTGACACGTGACATTATGACAATTAATTCATAAACAAATAGTAACAACACTATTATGTATATTGTAGTCATAAAACAATCCTATAAACTACATATACTTATTGTAATCATGTTGGGTTATCCTTTGATATATTCTCTATATAAACTAACAACGAGCGGTAGTCTCATAAGGTTTTTTAAACTAACAACGGGCGGTAGTCTCATAAGGTTCTTTAAACTAACAACGAGCGGTAGTTTCATAATGATTCTTTAAACTAACAACGAGCGGTAGTCTCATAATGATTCTTTAAACTAACAACGAGCGGTAGTCTTATAAGGTTCTTTAAACTAACAACGAGCGGTAGTCTCATAAGGTTCTTTAAACTAACAACGAGCTGTAGTCTCATACGATTCTTTAAACTAACAACAAGCGGTAGTCTCATAAGGTTCTTTAAACTAACAACGAGCGGTAGTCTCATAAGGTTCTTTAAACTAACAACGAGCGGTAGTCTCATAAGGTTCTTTAAACTAACAACGAGCGGTAGTCTCATAATGATTCTTTAAACTAACAACGAGCGGTAGTCTCATAAGGTTCTTTAAACTAACAACGAGCGGTAGTCTCATAAGGTTCTTTAAACTAACAACGAGCGGTAGTCTCATAAGGTTCTTTAAACTAACAACGAGCGGTAGTCTCATAAGGTTCTTTAAACTAACAACGAGCTGTAGTCTCATAAGGTTCTTTAAACTAACAACGAGCTGTAGTCTCATAATGATTCTTTAAACTAACAACGAGCGGTAGTCTCATAAGGTTCTTTAAACTAACAACGAGCGGTAGTCTCATAATGTTCTTTAAACTAACAACGAGCGGTAGTCTCATAAGGTTCTTTAAACTAACAACGAGCGGTAGTCTCATAATGATTCTTTAAACTAACAACGAGCTGTAGTCTCATAATGTTCTTTAAACTAACAACGAGCGGTAGTCTCATAATGATTCTTTAAACTAACAACGAGCTGTAGTCTCATAATGTTCTTTAAACTAACAACGAGCGGTAGTCTCATAAGGTTCTTTAAACTAACAACGAGCGGTAGTCTCATAATGTTCTTTAAACTAACAACGAGCGGTAGTCTCATAAGGTTCTTTAAACTAACAACGAGCGGTAGTCTCATAAGGTTCTTTAAACTAACAACGAGCGGTAGTCTCATAAGGTTCTTTAAACTAACAACGAGCGGTAGTCTCATAAGGTTCTTTAAACTAACAACGAGCGGTAGTCTCATAAGGTTCTTTAAACTAACAACGAGCGGTAGTCTCATAAGGTTCTTTAAACTAACAACGAGCGGTAGTCTCATAATGATTCTTTAAACTAACAACGAGCGGTAGTCTCATAATGATTCTTTAAACTAACAACGAGCGGTAGTCTCATAATGATTCTTTAAACTAACAACGAGCGGTAGTCTCATAATGATTCTTTAAACTAACAACGAGCGGTAGTCTCATAAGGTTCTTTAAACTAACAACGAGCGGTAGTCTCATAAGGTTCTTTAAACTAACAACGGGCTGTAGTCTCATTATGATTCTTTAAACTAACAACGAGCGGTAGTCTCATAAGGTTCTTTAAACTAACAACGAGCGGTAGTCTCATAAGGTTCTTTAAACTAACAACGAGCGGTAGTCTCATAAGGTTCTTTAAACTAACAACGAGCGGTAGTCTCATAAGGTTCTTTAAACTAACAACGAGCGGTAGTCTCATAAGGTTCTTTAAACTAACAACGAGCGGTAGTCTCATAAGGTTCTTTAAACTAACAACGAGCGGTAGTCTCATAATGTTCTTTAAACTAACAACGAGCGGTAGTCTCATAAGGTTCTTTAAACTAACAACGAGTGGTAGTCTCATAATGTTCTTTAAACTAACAACGAGCGGTAGTCTCATAAGGTTCTTTAAACTAACAACGAGCGGTAGTCTCATAAGGTTCTTTAAACTAACAACGAGCGGTAGTCTCATAAGGTTCTTTAAACTAACAACGAGCGGTAGTCTCATAAGGTTCTTTAAACTAACAACGAGCGGTAGTCTCATAAGGTTCTTTAACCTAACAACGAGCGGTAGTCTCATAAGGTTCTTTAAACTAACAACGAGCTGTAGTCTCATAAGGTTCTTTAAACTAACAACGAGCTGTAGTCTCATAATGTTCTTTAAACTAACAACGAGCTGTAGTCTCATAATGTTCTTTAAACTAACAACGAGCGGTAGTCTCATAAGGTTCTTTAACCTAACAACGAGCGGTAGTCTCATAATGATTCTTTAAACTAACAACGAGCGGTAGTCTCATAAGGTTCTTTAAACTAACAACGAGCGGTAGTCTCATAAGGTTCTTTAAACTAACAACGAGCGGTAGTCTCATAAGGTTCTTTAAACTAACAACGAGCGGTAGTCTCATAATGATTCTTTAAACTAACAACGAGCGGTAGTCTCATAAGGTTCTTTAAACTAACAACGAGCGGTAGTCTCATAAGGTTCTTTAATCTAACAACGAGCGGTAGTCTCATAAGATTCTTTAAACTAACAACGAGCGGTAGTCTCATAAAGGTTCTTTATATACTAATTTATTTAGCTCGATTGTGAAACATGTTCTTACAACTTAGAGTAATCACTTTCGAATCCGCTTCTTGGTTCCCCAGTACTAAGCTAGTAGGATAAAATTTCTTGCTCAAGGAAACAACAGGGTATGTTTTGGACGGGATTCGAACCAACGCGAAACTGGCTGTCCATTTATTAACAGTTCAACGTCGTAACCGCTCGGCCGCGAGGATTCTTCATCGTGAGACTACGATGATAAATTTACTGCAAGAAATGTCCATGTTTTAATGGGAGATGGAAATAAAACTCGAAACTCTTACTATTTTAGTTAATTTGTCTTTTTTCTGTGTTACCAAATTTACAAACATACAAAAAAGCGTTTTTGAACATATACTCAATATGAAAAGGGCGCTATGCAAATGCGGTATATAATAATAATAACAATAATAATAATAATAATAAATTGAACTTGGCTCAATATCATTCGTACAAATATGTTTAATAACATTAATAACTGTATATCTATCGTTCATAAATTTAAAATTTGTGAGTTGATAAAATCAGTATATGAGTTTAAACGTTTTACCAGTAAACAAGTTATATTTAATTCTAATGAAAGTTTGCTCCACTAAGCATGCTAACCATTTTCCCGTATTGCTGATATTTTAGATTTAGTGCAAATATACAATATTTTATTGGGTATGACATATACAACCCGAGTTGTTTGCATAAGCCTAAAAGTAATAAAGACATATTACTAGTCTGTTTTGTTCTGTTCTGTCCTGATTTAGGACTTGATGAAGACACGTCGTTCTTAGGTGACAACTTAAAAATCTAAAAAAACAAAAACATTTTGATTCAAGCGTTGTTACGTTTTAATACATCTACTACGAGTCACAGGCTGCCGTCACAAAACAGTCCCCCCCAATATATATATATATATTGGGGGGGGGGGGGCTGTTATGTGACGGCAGCCTGTGCTACGAGTATACTGAAATATTTTAAATTATTATTTAGTCAAAGGGAAGTAACCGTAGTAGTCTATATGAATTCTAAACTAAACACCTAAAACCGGTTATATAACACGCCATTCTTATAGAAACATATCCAACTATTTGTCCTTTCGTAACTTACTGATTTGACTACTCGATAAAATCGATAATTAAACAGAGCCTCCGTTGTTGCGCTCGGTATTGTTCGGAAATTTCCGATATGACACCCTGCTGTGATCATAGATTGATAAAACCGATCAACCCCCAACCGGGTAGGTAACTGCTCGTGTGCATTTTATAGCAATACATGACAGAGTTTTCTTTCTTGGAACCTTACTAATACTATTTTAGTGAATAACTGTAAAGATAGGTAAAAAACGAATAAACCTTACATTTTAGGTATGGATTTACTGCAGTCGCAATATTTGCAAAGTGCTATGCTCTGTGTAAAATGTAATCGAAAAAGCTACGACCAAAAAGTCAAGTACATTTGAGTGAACATATATTAGAGATCCTAAGTGTGACGCTTAGGTGAATGTTTACTTTTACGTTTAATATCACAACATTGATCATTGTTCCAGTTTGTCAATATGAAATTATTAACTTAATTTTAAATGTGTTCCTCATACTAACTACAGTGTCTATAGTCACGTGATATGCGATTAAGACTAAAAAGGTAAGCAAACAATTCAGAACGCTATTCTATAACCGAGTTTTGATTGTTGGCTTAAAATTTTTTTCACAAAAATTAAGACGAACGGTACACTAGGTGGTCTGTAAAAATGTGCTCGATATTCAGATTTAGCAATTACAACTACCAGGCTAATGTGTGCGATTTCTGTCACAAAATGTAACAGTTGTTCATGTGCTATTTAAATCCTTTTTCTTTTTCCGCTGGATAGGTGTGGCTGATTGTAATCGGGAATTGAACCCATGGTACCAGATTTAAAGTCTACACAGGTAATCAAAAGAACTTTGACCAAGAATATTCAATTTAAAAGATAAATCAATATCAATACTGCAACAAAACATTTTTCAAACTAAATATAACGCTAAAAAATGAACTATTAAATTATAAATGTAAAATTATACTTAATCAAATCACATATAAACATCAAATAATTATTTGTATCACAATTTATTTTGTTTCACCTGGAAATATATTACATAACAATTTCTATAGAACGCGCCGCTAATGACAATTTCAAATCAATTATTTTGCAGTAGGCTATTGTACGATTTTAACGTATAATGTAAAATAACAAGTCAACATATATTACATATAGGCGGGTCAAAAATTTGATTTCATGAAGTGACATTTTGAGAATGTTCAAATGAACAGTTTGGAGTGAAACCGCAACTCGCGGACGATTGCGGAATAAAGTTGCTTTATACAATGTCCCGCAACGATTACGAAATGATACCTGGTATAGGCGTCGTGTTATCTGAACGTCTAAGAAGCTCTAGTTCCTCCAAGCCAGATATATAAAAAGAAAACAAGAGTGAGACTAACTATAGCTAAAATAGAAGCAATTTGAGCAACTATATCAATGGCAGCACTAACTTCCTCCCAAGTCACAGAGTCATCTTCAATTTCTTTGTCAGAATCAACATAACGATCATCATAACCCTTATATCTTAACCTATCAGGGTAAGACATCATATATTTAATATTGGAGTTAGCGCCGTTCAAATATGGCCTTCTATTGTAACTATGTAAACTGATTTCCGTAGAATATGCCGGTATTGATGATACACGATGTTGATGTTGTTTTGAATCAGTTGAATTAGATTTAGACACAACAGTTCCGTTTCTGTTTTCAACGTATCGTCTTTTCTTGGTATCCATCTTTTTGCATTTGAAACACCTGCCAAAACTTGCCCAACAAGCACCCACAGGTTGTTTGTCACCAATGTAGAAACACTTCACACTGAAAATATTTGTTAACGTTATCAAAATGTTCAAAATAAGCATCGACAATAGGTAATAGCTAAATATTGACATTGGATTAGACGTCTTCGGTAAATTGTCCCCAACGAGAGTAAGAAAAACTGCGATAGCTAACAACATGGTAATACTGTAAGCTATCCTTTCACCACTGTCAATAGGTATGTAAAACACAATAGTGCTAATTATAGCCATCATTACAATGGGTAAAATCACATTTATTATCACAAAACGTGGTTTCCTTGCCAGTGTAATGTACATTTCAAACAATGCGTTTTGGTATTTTGTAAGGACCTGTGTTGAAATCAAGTCCCAAGCTCCATTAGGGCTATAATACTCAAGTAGCACCTCGTCAGATATCGGACTTGTATTCATAAAGTTTTGGTCCGTACCCCATGTTGAAAATTGAAAACGGCATTTATGTTCATCCCAAGGAAAGTAGGTCACGTCGGCGTCACATTTTGCTGCAAGAACGCCTCCAGGGTAAAAATATGCAGAACCATTATGGTAAAATCTTACTAATAGCCAATCGTCATCAAATCCAAGTTTCTTTATATCATTAACCGTATTGACCAAAACAAGCATCGGAGTCCATACTTGGTGACTTTCAAAGTAGACCGCCTCAATTCCACCGTAATCTTCAGGTTTCCACCTAATGAGCTCATCCGTCCAAATCAGATATGTAATCGCAATTAACGAAAGCTTTTCCTGTACTTCGTCGAATTCTAATATACTCAACAACTGAAAACCAATTGATACGTCCACTGGCTCTGATTGGTTGCGTTTTGGTTTTAAAATTCGAGAGTAATTAGCCATCAAATCTGACGTAAGAGCACGTGCATTATCGATTGATTCTGCCCGAATGTTGCTGGTTAGTCCAATAATAAAAATTACCAACGATATCCACTTCATTCCAAAATGTCCCATTATTGAACTACACGTTTATTTCACTGTCTGGTCATAATTTTCGTTTCTTTTACTCATAAACGCTTATACGTCAATATTAAGTGACCAAAATCACACATTTATTTAAATCAAAGTGCCGACAATAAAGGTTAACAATGCCAAGCTATTAATGTTAATCCCCAACACAAACAATGGTATAACTGCTGAATAAACGAATAAATCCAAGCTAATGAGAGTACCAATTTATGTACTAGTATTTCATTTGAATTGGTTCCCAGGCTTTAACCAATATGACAATGAATAGTATATAATTTACAGAGATTTAAACTACGCTAGCTGTGATCATTAGCCAACTCAAATGACCACTTAAGTATTGAGAAAAGTATTATTTTTCTATTTTTGTGTACTTAAAAGAGGGATTATAGGTTGTTAAAATAATACTGCATATTTTGAAATAAATTCATGTCTACATAATTAAGTGTTTAAAAACAGACTGACATAATTGAAACATGCACATGTTGAAAGAACATAGGTTGTACAATAATTCATTTTAAGTATTAAGGAAGATATATACCACAGATTATATTTTAAATGGGTTTAACGCCGTGTCAACACAATTTTGGTAATTTTACGGCGTCCAGCTCACCTAACCTAGCTTACCTTAACCCTTGTCTATAGCCAGTAAACACCTACTCTTCAACAAGGCCGGAAACTTCTCCAGATAATCTGACCAATGGAAGAAAATTGACAATATTGTCAAATTTACATGGAAGAGTATAACCTCCCCGGATGGGATTTGAACCCGAACCAGCTTCGGGACACGATATTCTAAATCCCAGCCAGCTTTTAATTGCGCAATCGACCCGGGTTCCACAGACTATAAGTTGCCTTTGTTTTCATTTAGATTTTTTTCATAATTAAGTTACCGGATAACCTCATAAGTAACCAGTTGATTAAGTGGTTTACTTGTATGTAACTAGTTAACCACTTAATTAATTTGTTAGTTAAACGATTACATAATACATGTATACATAATCAATAAACTGTTGTAAGTGATAAATCGGTTTAGGTATACGCCCATAGTCCTTGCGGCGGTCGCACGATAGCGTCGCTCTTACGACTGGCCTTACTGTTCTACGATTCAAGTAACACAAACCAGTATACACAACGAACAAACACAATGCTTCCCACGATATACGACTGTCTTCACTTACATGTCCAAAACAAGCCACGAGTTTCAAGTTAACCACATCATAACTACGTATGAAGATACAACATGTGTTTAATCACTAAACTAAATCCCATTTTTGGTAAATTTGGAAATAAACTATTTATCAAGATTTAACAATGTGAAAGAATATATCATAAGATATACAACCAGAAATACTAGAATCTATAGAACATAACTGTTTAGACCATCATAGTTTACTGGAAAAAGGTTAAAAAACTAAACAACGACACTGCATTAACAAATAACACGTCAAAGTTAACATGTCGAACTACACTACATACAATATTTAGCAAATAAAACAATAATGACAATTCATATATTAAATTGCAGGAATTCATTATCTTTGCTGGGACTTCTCGGATCTAGATGATGTCCATCTGAAGTCCTAGAAATTAAAACAATCTCTCTGTGACCTCTTGGAAATTACAGGAGATTAAGATATACATATGCAATAAATTGTTACATGTTTTGTTTGTTTGTTTGGGTTTTACGGCGCACCAACACAAAAAGGTCATATCGCGCCGAAAGCAATCAATGATACTATTAATTCAAAAAAAATTAATGATGTAAATCTCTATATCTTATTATAAACATTTATTTCTTTCAAAAAGTTAAGTATCGCATATGATGATACAGATTCAAAAAGTTCTTTAAGTGAATTTACTTTAAAATGTTTGTCACGAATGTATTTAAGATCCTGACAGTCAAGGAGAACGTTTTACATTGAAATGCTCGTCACATGGTATACATTTAGGTGTTGTTACATGTACAATTAATCATTTAATCCAAAAATACTGACAAAAAGGAAATATACATACACAAAAAGCTATTGTTGATTAATGAAAATATATGTTTACTGCCTTAAATTGTCACAACAACGTTAGTCAACACATTTAAACAAGAAACAGACATACATAGATGTGTACATAAGTAAACAAAACTGAAGGAATTTATAACACTTCTAGAATATGAAAGCAAATTAAATCATGGGAGGCCGAGCTTGTCGAACAGACTACTATTTTCATGGAAAAAAATCCAATATACAATACTTCAGTCTTTAACTCGTCATTTGTGCTCTCTATTAATAAAAAATATTATTAAATGTAAACACGAAAAATAACATATTATATTTCCTTAATACAATGGCAAAGTTAACACGAATATTGAGTCATATGCCGATACATTATCTGTTTATTAGGTTATACTCATATGTTACCAATTCAAAGCATTTATCAACTGAAGTAATAACTTCTACTAGTGTACGAATGTATGTTTCTATCAATCCAGGAGACTATCAAAGTTTGAAGCAGACTTTATTCCTCCAATCCAAATGATCAAAAAGAAGACAATGGTCAGTATCAGTATTAACAATATTGAAACAATCAATGAAATTTTATCAATAGTACCACTGACATCATGCCAAATAACATCCTCCTTCTCATCACCTATGTCCTCATGCATGTCAGACCTATTGGTTACAATACCTGGTTTAGAAAACCGCATTTTCTTATCAAGTTCGTTCTTTTTGGTGCCTGGACGTCCATTAGTAAATGATGTTGCTTTTGTTGTAGTATTATTAGTCAATTCAGCATTCATACTTCGCCTTTGTTGTGAATTTGTTGTAGATGTAAATGATTCGAGTGAAGTCTTTGTTTGTCTTTTTGACCGTAGTTCTCTCTTTTACTTCTAACTGTCTTACAACGGAAATAATGAAAGAATCTTATCCAAAAACTACCAACTGGTTGTGTTTCACATATATGATAACACTTAACACTAAAGATATTAACTACTGTAATAAGTATATTTACGATAAGCATCGAAAGTAAGTAATAGCTAAATATAGACATTGGATTAGACGTCTTCGGTATATTGTCGCCAACGAGAGTAAGAAAAACGCCTATAGCTAACAACATGGTAATACTGTAAGATATCCTTTCACCACTGTCTATAGGAATGTAAAAAACAATAGTGCTAATTATAGCCATCATTACAATAGGTAATATTACATTTATTATCACAAAACGAGGTTTTCGAGCCAACACGAGGTACAAATCAAATAAATGATTTTCCAGTTCTGTAACGATTACTGTATTAACTAATTTCCATTTCCCGCTTGGTTTGTAAAACGATAATAATACATGTTCAGAGACAGTTATGTTCATATAACTAGTACCAGCAGCCCATGTCGAGAACTGAAAGCGACATTTATGGCAATCAAAAGGAAAATATGTCACGTCGACATCACATTTTGCCGAGAAAATACCACCTGGGTAAAATAGAGCAGATCCATTATATTTATAGTTAACAAACAACCAATCATCTTTATGGCCGATTTTCTTCAAGTCCTGAGCTGTATTTACCAGTACAAACATCGGTATCCAGACTTGATTGCTTTCAAAATCGACAGTCTCTAGACCTCCGTAATCTTCTGGTCTCCAACACATTAACTCATCCTTCCAAGACAGATATGTTACAGCTATTACAGAAAGTTTTTCCTGAATTTCATCAAATTCAAGAATACTTAACAAATGAATTGCAATTGATACATGTACTGGCTCAGACTGGTTACGTTTTGGTTTAACAATGCGAGAGTAATTAGCAAGCAAATTTGAAGACAGAGCACGCACATCGTCAACTGTTTGCGTCTTACACGTGGTAACCAATCCAAAAAGTAAAAGAATATAAGGTATCCTATAGCCATAGTCCTTAATCTTATCAATTAAACGTTTTGCACTTCAGTGAAGTCAGTGATTCGAATGACCTAAATAAATGTGTGATAAAAATATATAGTGTCTCTCAATGGACTTTAACATTAACGAGTTATCTATCATGTTCATTTATCGGACTAATGTTTTACAAAGCCATGAATAAATTCAATTTAAATATAAATACTGTATTGATGTAGTATCGACAATAAACTATTGTTTAATCAGATTGTTACGTTGATGCTTCATTCTATTCATTATCGTTTAATAGCTTCGACAATCATTTTAGAATAGTTTTGTTGTAGAAAAAAAAGTTCTTAGTTCGCATACTTTCATTAAACAATGGGTTACATTAAATACATTAAGAAATCAATGTTGTGTCAAAACTTTTCACTTTTCTATTCATTGAAAATCCACCAGCCCATAGCAAATGGTGTTTTTACTTGATTGTTGTGTGAGTTGGTTACGCCGAATTGTCTTTTTTTTAGACAAACGGCTGCATATCTTGGACGTCATTTAAGTCAAAATGAAGTTATCGAATGTGATATTGTTTCTACGATTGTTAAGCATGCATTGGTCTCAAACGATTGACGACGCCCGCGCACTAAATTCAGTATTACTTGCTAACTATTCTCGAAATTTAAAACCAAAACTGAACCAATCAGAACCAGTGCAAGTATCATTAGAAGTTCAGTTGCTAAGTATTTTAGAATTTGACGAAATTCTAGGAAAACTTTCTATAATAGCTGTAACATTTTTAGTCTGGAATGATGACTTGATATCGTGGAATCCGGAAGATTACGGTGGCATAGACTCAATTTTTATTGAGAGTCACCATGTGTGGACTCCTTACCTTGTGTTGTCGAATACAGTTCAGGATATAAAAAAGCTTGGATATGGTGATGATTGGTTAATGGTGAGATACTTCCATAATGGTACTGCTTTATTCCTTCCAGGTGGTATTCTCGCTGCAAAATGTAATGCAGACGTGACATTCTTTCCATGGGATAAACATGTATGTCCATTTCAGTTTTCGGTATGGGGTGCGTCACTAGGCCTTATGAACATCACTCCAACTTATGATCATATATTATTAGACTTTTACAAACCAAGTGGAACGTGGGATATAGTTTCTACAGATTTCTTTCCAATTTATGACTATCAATTGTTTGAAATAAAGATTACACTTGCGAGGAAATCTCTCTTCGTAGTTGTAAATGTGATTTTACCTCTCCTAATAATGGCTCTTATAAGTGCTCTCGTGTTTTATATACCAATCGACAGTGGTGAAAGGATATCTTACAGTATAACCATGATGTTGGCTATTGCAGTGTTTCTTTCACTCGTTGAAAACAATTTGCCGAACACGTCTAATCCAATGCCGATTTTTAGCTATTATTTGCTGTCAATACTTGTATTGAACACTTTAATTGTAATAGCTAACATATTTAGTGTCAAATGTTTCTACATTAGTGAGAGTCAACTTGTTGGAGCTCAGTGGTCAAGATTCGTTGGATGCATCTGCAGGAAGAAACGGATGAAACAATCGGGGCGATGTATTGTTCGTAGGAATATGTATAACAAACCAGAATCTTTCACAAAGGACATCACAAATTGTCGCATATTGGATCCTACTAAAGATAAAGTCAAGTCTAAGGCAACTTCAAATGAAAATAAAAGTTTGAATGATACAGACTGTCATCCTGATGTATATAAATGGAAACCAAGTAGTGTTAAAACTAACTCTAGTACAAATGATGATGTTGACGGTGATGGTGAACTTATTACGTGGCATGATGTTAGTGTTGCCATTGATAAACTATCTTTAATTGTTTCAATATTGTTAATGTTGATACTGACACTTGTCTTCTTTTTGATTGCTTGGATTGGAGGTACGAGTTAATTTAATTCTTACAGTAATATCCAAAACACTTTTGAACATGGGTAGCTTAACATTTCAGCGAAATTCTCCGATAAAGAATGCAGAAATAAAGATAAAGAGGTAGTTATGAAAAACGTTTGTCAGGATAAATAAATTCCGAAGCCAATATCAACTTTACTTACGTCATTAACCCATCTGCTTACTGTTAAAAATAATAAATAAGCAATAAATCATATGTAATAATAATGTCACGTACTAGTTTAATCGAAATACTTAATATATCATCTTACCACATAATCGTTTTATTGAATAATGTAAATGCTTACCATTATATTTATATTACTTCATTATACTAAATGCACTTCTCATTGTACATGACTATATGTATGTAAATATGACTTCATTTTCAAGTGACTGATAGGCCAGTAGGGCCGGGTACTTTTTATATTTATCATTTTGAAACATATTATAATGCATTATATTTGAATATATGTACTAGTCACTATAATAAACAATTTACTTACTTACTTAATGACTCACTCACTCACTCACTCACTCACTCACTCACTCACTCACTCACTCACTCACTCACTCACTCACTCACTCACTCACTCACTCACTCACTCACTCACTCACTCACTCACTCACTCACTCACTCACTCACTCACTCACTCACTCACTCACTCACTCACTCACTCACTCACTCACTCACTCACTCACTCACTCACTCACTCACTCACTCACTCACTCACTCACTCACTCACTCACTCACTCACTCACTCACTCACTCACTCACTCACTCACTCACTCACTCACTCACTCACTCACTCACTCACTCACTCACTCACTCACTCACTCACTCACTCACTCACTCACTCACTCACTCACTCACTCACTCACTCACTCACTCACTCACTCACTCACTCACTCACTCACTCACTCACTCACTCACTCACTCACTCACTCACTCACTCACTCACTCACTCACTCACTCACTCACTCACTCACTCACTCACTTACTCACTCATTCACTCACTTACTCACTTACTCACTTACTTACTTACTTAACAAATGTGCTTTGAATGTACCCACAATAAATATATATGTAACAGCAAAAGACTAGTTTCTCTTTTAAGTTACTAAAAGTTGTGCACTGCGTTAAGCCTCCGTAAGCATCATCCGATTAATATGAAATAAGCACTAGTAAAAGTGGTCTCATTTTTTAAGCTGAAACTATCTTTGTTTCCAAAATATATTAACGCTAGCCTTTTCTAGCATGGGAGAAAAGTGACCTTTTTCACCTCAGCAAGCAGACGCTTTTTCTGGTTACTCTTATTTCATAAATAATTGACTGACTGATATGAAACTTGGCCAGCTTATATCCTGTGTAACTGGCATTCAGAAAATGCCAGTTGAGCCCTGATCCAAGCTATCATGGCAACGCTTGAGCTGAGTAAAAGGGCATAAATGCAATTCTTGCTCTGGACTTGAGTATGAACAACATTTATTTTTACTGTTTTCACCATCGAAGTATAAGATGTATACATTGTATACATGTTAATTTCAACATGTAATGTAGAACTCAAACCATGATACATGCTGTTTTGTTATTTGCATTCAAAAACTTTTCTTACATTGTTGGACGTGCATGTACGAATAAGTCGAGTATTAGTATCAAGTTAGTTTCTGTTTGGTTGGTTGGAAGTTACACTCGTATATGTCAATTAACGGCGGTCAGTCAACCTACTCACTGTTCCTGGAAAGGCTAAATCTCTTGATTTATCTGTTAACCAACTATCAAGCACCTGACAACTGCCCGACATGATTAAGAATCATTGGTAGGATGGAGAATGGTCGTAGAAATAAGTTCATGCCCAAGCTCCTGAAAGTAAGCCCCGTTCGGATATCGAAACCACGATCCCTCGATCAGTAGACTTGCGTGCTACCAACTGAGCAAGCCGGGCGGCTAAGTTAGTTTCTGTATAAACTAATAGTACTTTGTATTTACTTGAATGAGTTTATACGCCTTCAAGCTCGAGGTATCGTTTCATTTCACTAATGATTTTATAAGCATACTTTAGATAGCAGATTAAACTAGATTTTTTACTATTATTAAATTACCAAAACTTACTCAACATTAAACAAAGGACCGAAATCGCATAGCCTTTACGAAGAAAAGCATACGTTCAGAATGAGAAACACAAGGCAACGAGAAGATCTTAATTATATATCATCGAGCAAGTGTTGAGTGAAAGGGTAATATTTGGAACAGTTGATCGATCAATTCTAGTTGCTTTGTAACACGATTGCGCAATTTCGAAATCAGGTTAACCAGTATTATCTACAACTTTATATTTATTGACATTAACTGTTACCTTTAGAGTTGAACTTACAGATATAGCTAATGAACTTCCGGTGTGATTTAACAAATAAATAACATTGTCAACATAAATCTATTCCGGTAATTTTCTAACAACAAATAATAATAGCATTTATAACATTTATGTATTATTTGGAACCTTATTAAACATATTAATCAATCGAAATCGATGAAAACTGTGACTTTTTATATTTGCTTGAGAAACATTAGATACACTGGTGAAAAGGCTCTTCAAAAAACCAGGTGAATGTAAATAAAACTACTTCCGATAAAGAGATACCAGTAATGGCTTTGATACGGAGCCCCTAAAAGGACATTTTGAAATACTTTTTTTATTTTCACAACTATTTCGTTTAAACGTAATATTATTTCGTTTTAACGAAATATTATTTCGTTTATTCGAAATATTATTTCGATTAAACGAAATAATATTACGTTTAAACGAAATAATTATTTCGTTTTTCGAAATAATATTATTTCGTTTTTTCGTAATAATTATTTCGTTTTTTCGAAATAATTATTTCGTTTTTTCGAAATAATTATTTCGTTTTTTCGAAATATTATTTTGTTTATACGAAATATTATTTCGTTTAAACGTAATATTATTTCGTTAAATCGAAATAATTTTTTCGTTAAATCGAAATAATTATTTCGTTAAATCGAAATAATTATTTCGAAAAAACGAAATATTATTTCGTTAAATCGAAATAATTTTTCGAAAAAACGAAATAATTATTTAAAAAAAACGTAATAATATTATTTCGAAAAACGAAATAATTATTTCGTTTAAACGTAATATTATTTCGTTTAATCGAAATAATATTTCGAATATGCGGTATATAATAATAATAACAATAATAATATTAATAAATTGAACTTGGCTCAATATCATTCGTACAAATACGATTAATAACATTAATAACTGTATATCTATCGTTCATAAATTTAAAATTTGCGAGTTGATAAAATCAGTATATGAGTTTAAACGTTTTACCAGTAAACTAGTTATATTTAATTCTAATGAAAGTTTGCTCTACTAAGCATGCTAACCATTTTCCTGTATTGCTGATATCTTATATTTAGTGCAAATATACAATATTTTATTGGGTATGACATATACAACCCGAGTTGTTTGCATAAGCCTTATAGTAATAAAGACATAATACTAGTCTGTTTTGTTCTGTTCTGTCCTGATTTAGGACTTGATGAAGACACGTCGTTCTTAGGTAACAACCTAAAAATCTAAAAGAAAATATAAAACATTTTGATTCAAGCGTTGTTACGTTTTAATACATCTACTACGAGTATACTGAAACATTTTAAATTATTATTTAGTCAAAGGGAGGTAACCGTAGTAGTCTATATGAATTCTAAACTAAACACCTAACACCGGTTATATAACACGCCATTCTTATAGAAAGGTAGGTAACTGCTCGTGTGCATTTATTAGCAATACCTGACAGAGTTATCGTTCTTGAAAGCTTACTAATACTATTTTAGTAAATAAATGTACAGTTTGGAGTGAAACCGCAACTCGCGGACGATTGCGGAATAAAGTTGCTTTATACAATGTCCCGCAACGATTACGAAATGATACCTGGTAAAGGCGTCGTGTTATCTGAACGTCTAAGAAGCTCTAGTTCCTCCAAGCCAGATATATAAAAAGAAAACAAGAGTGAGACTAACTATAGCTAAAATAGAAACCATTTGAGCAACTATATCAATGGCAGCACTAACTTCTTCCCAAGTCACAGAGTCATCTTCAATTTCTTTGTCAGAATCAACATCACGATCATCATAACCCTTATATCTCAACCTATCAGGGTAAGACATCATATATTTAATATTGGAGTTAGCGCCGTTCAAATATTGCCTTCTATTGTAACTATGTAAATTGATTTCCGTAGAATATGCCGGTAAAGATGATACCCGATGTTGATGTTGTTTTGAATCAGTTGAATTAGATTTAGACACAACATTTCCGTTTCTGTTTTCAACATATCGTCTTTTCTTGGTATCCCTCTTTTTGCATTTGAAACACCTGCTAAAACTTGCCCAACAAGCACCCACAGGTTGTTTGTCACCAATGTAGAAACACTTCACACTGAAAATATTTGTTAACGTTATCAAAATGTTCAAAATAAGCATCGACAATAGGTAATAGCTAAATATTGACATTGGATTAGACGTCTTCGGTAAATTGTCCCCAACGAGAGTAAGAAAAACTGCGATAGCTAACAACATGGTTATACTGTAAGCTATCCTTTCACCACTGTCGATAGGTATGTAAAACACAATAGTGCTAATTATAGCCATCATTACAATAGGTAAAATCACATTTATTATCACAAAACGAGGTTTCCTTGCCAGTGTAATGTACATTTCAAACAATGCGTTTTGATATTTTGTAAGGACCTGTGTTGAAATCAAGTCCCAAGCTCCATTAGGGCTATAATACTCAAGTAGCACCGCATCAGATATCGGACTTGTATTCATAAAGTTTTGGTCTGTACCCCATGTTGAAAATTGAAAACGGCATTTATGTTCATCCCAAGGAAAGTAGGTCACATCGGCGTCACATTTTGCAGCAAGAACGCCTCCAGGGTAAAAATATGCAGAACCATTATGGTAATATCTTACTAATAGCCAATCGTCGTCAAATCCAAGTTTCTTTATATCATTAACCGTATTGACCAAAACAAGCATCGGAGTCCATACTTGGTGACTTTCAAAGTAGACCGCCTCAATTCCACCGTAATCTTCAGGTTTCCACGTAATGAGCTCATCCGTCCAAATCAGATATGTAATCGCAATTAACGAAAGCTTTTCCTGTACTTCGTCGAATTCTAATATACTCAACAACTGAAAACCAATTGATACGTCCACTGGCTCTGATTGGTTTCGTTTTGGTTTTAAAATTCGAGAGTAATTAGCCATCAAATCTGACGTAAGAGCACGTGCATTATCGATTGATTCTGCCCGAACGTTGCTGGTTAGTCCAATAATAAAAATTACCAACGATATCCACTTCATTCTAAAATGTCCCATCCTTGTACAATGCTTTAAACTACACGTTTATTTCACTGTCTGGTCATAATTTTCGTTTCTTTTACTCATAAACGCTTATACGTCAATATTAAGTGACCAAAATCACACATTGATTTAAATCAAAGTGCCGACAATAAAGGTTAACAATGCCAAGCTATTAATGTTAATCCACAACACAAACAATGGTCTAACTGCTGAATAAACGAACAAATCCAAGCTAATGAGAGTACCAATTTATGTACTAGTATTTCTTTTGAATTGGTTCCCAGGCTTTAACCAATATGACAATGAATAGTATATAATTTACAGAGATTTAAAGTACGCTAGCTGTGATCATTAGCCAACTCAAATGACCACTTCAGTATTGAGAAAAGTATTATTTTTCTATTTTTGTGTACTTAAAAGAGGGATTATAGGTTGTTAAAATAACACTGCATATTTTGAAATAAATTCATGTCTACCTATTTAAGTGTTTAAAAACAGACTGACATAATTGAAACATGCACATGTTGAAAGAACATAGGTTGTACAATAATTCATTTTAAGTATTAAGGAAGAAATATACCACAGATTATATTTTAAATGGGTTTAACGCCGTGTCAACACAATTTTGATAATTTTACGGCGTCCAGCGCACCTTACCTAGCTTTCCTTAACCCTTGTCTATAGCCAGTAAACACCTACTCTTCAACAAGGCCGGAAACTTCTCCAGATAATCTGACCAATGGAAGAAAATTGACAATATTGTCAAATTTACATGGAAGGGTATAACCTCCCCGGATGGGATTTGAACCCGAACCAGCTTCGGGACACGATATTCTAAATCCCAGCCAGCTTTCAATTGCGCAATCGACCCGGGTTCCACAGACTATAAGTTGCCTTTGTTTTCATTTAGATTTTGTTCATAATTCAGTTACCGGATAACCTCATAAGTAACCAGTTGATTAAGTGGTTTACTTGTATGTAACTAGTTAACCACTTAATTAATTTGTTAGTTAAACGATTACATAATATACATAATCAATAAACTGTTGTAAGTGATAAATCGGTTTAGGTATACGCCCATAGTCCTTGCGGCGGTCGCACGATAGCGTCGCTCTTACGACTGACCTTACTGTTCTACGATTCAAGTGACACAAACCAGTATGCACAACGAACAAACACAATGCTTCCCACGATATACGACTGTCTTCACTTACATGTCCACAACAAGCCACGAGTTTCTAGTTAACCACATCATAACTACGTATGAAGATACAACATGTGTTTAATCACTAAACTAGATCCCATTTTTGGTAAATATGGAATTAAACTATTTATCAAGATTTAACAACTTGCACACCAAATCTACAGTTTATTAAGTCGTAGTATTGACTGTGGGTTATATATCATGATAGTACTTTTTTTCTTTATTACTTTTTTACTTCGATGCAACAAAATGATCTTTGTTTCGGTCTATTGTAAGTCATGGACACAAAATGTGGTAATGCGAAAGAATATATCATAAGATATACAACCAGAAATACTAGAAGTTATAGCACATAACTGTTAAGACCATCATAGTTTAACTTTAAAAGTTAAAAAACTGAAAAACGACACTGCATTAACAAATAACACGTCAAACTTAACATGTCGAACTACACTACATACAATATTTAGCAAATAAAACAATAATGACAATTCATAGATTAAATTGCAGGAATTCATTATCTTCGCTGTGACTTCTCGGATCTAGATGATGTCCCTCTGAAGTCCTAGAAATTTAAACGATCTCTCTGTGACCTCTTGGCAATTACAGGAGATTAAGATTAAGATATACATATGCAATAAATTGTTACATGTTTTGTTTGTTTGTTTGGGTTTTACGGCGCACCAACACAAAAAGGTCATATCGCGCCGAAAGCAATCAATGATACTATTAATTCAAACAAAATTAATGATGTAAAGCTCTATATCTTATTATAAACATTTATTTCTTTTTAAAAAAGTTCAGTATCGCATATGATGATACAGATTCAAAAAGTTCTTTAAGTGAGTTTACTTTAAAATGTTTGTCACGAATGTATTTAAGATCCTGACAGTCAAGGAGAACGTTTTACATTGAAATGCTCGTCACATGGTATACATTTAGGTGTTGTTACATGTACAATTAATCATTTAATCCAAAAATACTGACAAAAAGGAAATATACGTACACAAAAAGCTATTGTTCATTAATGAAACTATATGTTTATTGCCTTAAATTGTCACAACAACGTTAGTCAACACATTTAAACAAGAAACAGACATACATAGATGTGTACATAAGTAAACAAAACTGAAGGAATTTATAACTTCTAGAATATGAAAGCAAATTAAATCATGGGAGGCCGAGCTTGTCGAACAGACTACTATTTTCATGGAAAAAATCCAATATACAATCATTCAGTCTTTATCTCGCCCTTTGTGTTCTCCATTTAAATAAAAAAAAATATGATTAAATGTTAACACGAAAAATAACATATTATATTCCTTAATACAATTGCAAAGTTAACACGAATATTGCGTCATATCCCGATACATTATCTGTTTATTAGGTTATACTTATATGTTACCAATCCAAATGCATTTATCAACTGAAGTATGTTTCTATCAATCCAGGAGACTATTAAAGTTTGAAGCAGACTTTATTCCTCCAATCCAAATGATCAAAAAGAAGACAATGGTCAGTATCAGTATTAACAATATTGAAACAATCAATGATATTTTATCAATAGTACCACTGACATCACGCCAAGAAACATCCGCCTTTTCATCATCTATGTCCTCATGCATGTCAGACCTATTGGTTACAATACCTGGTTTAGAAAACCGCATTTTCTTATCAAGTTCGTTCTTTTTGGTGCCTGGACGTCCATTAGTAAATGATGTTGCTTTTGTTGTAGTATTGTTAGTCAATTCATCATTCATACTTTGCCTTTGTTGTGAATTAGTTGTAGATGTAAATGATTCGAGGGAAGTATTTGTTTGTCTTTTTGGGCCATATTTCTCTCTTTTACTTCTAACTGTCTTACAACGGAAATAATAAAAGAATCTTATCCATAAACTACCAACTGGTTGTGTTTCACATATATGATAACACTTAACACTATAGATATTAACTACTGTAATAAGTATATTTACGATAAGCATCGAAAGTAAGTAATAGCTAAATATAGACATTGGATTAGACGTCTTCGGTATATTGTCGCCAACGAGAGTAAGAAAAACGCCTATAGCTAACAACATGGTTATACTGTAAGCTATCCTTTCACCACTGTCTATAGGAATGTAAAACACAATAGGGCTAATTATAGCCATCATTACAATAGGTAATATTACATTTATTATCACAAAACGAGGTTTTCGAACCAACACGAGGTACAAATCAAATAAATGATTTTCCAGTTCTGTAACAATAACTGTATTAACTAATTTCCATTTTCCGTTTGGTCTGTAAAACGACAGTAATACGTGTTCAGAGACAGTTATGTTCATATAACTAGTACCAGCAGCCCATGTCGAGAACTGAAAGCGACATTTATGGCAATCAAAAGGAAAATATGTCACGTCGACATCACATTTTGCCGAGAGAATACCACCTGGGTAGAATTGAGCAGAACCATTATATTTATAGTTAACATACAACCAATCATCTTTATGGCCGATTTTCTTCAAGTCCTGAGCTGTATTTACCAGTACAAACATCGGTATCCAGACTTGATTGCTTTCAAAATCGACATTCTCTAGACCTCCATAATCTCCTGGTCTCCAGCACATTAACTCATCCTTCCAAGACAGATATGTTACAGCTATTACTGAAAGTTTTTCCTGAATTTCATCAAATTCAAGAATACTTAACAACTGAATTGCAATTGAAACATGTACTGGCTCAGACTGGTTACGTTTTGGTTTAACAATGCGAGAGTAATTAGCAAGCAAATTTGAAGACAGAGCACGCACGTCGTCAACTGTTTGCGTCTTACACGTGGTAACCAATCCAAAAAGTAAAAGAATATAAGGTATCCTAGCCATTGCACTTCAGTGAAGTCAGTGATTCGAATGACCTAAATAAATGTGTGATAAAAATATATAGTGTATCTCAATGGACTTTAACATTAACGAGTTATCTATCATGTTCATTTATCGGACTAATGTTTTACAAAGCCATGAATAAATTCAATTTAAATATAAATACTGTATTGATGTAGTATCGACAATAAACTATTGTTTAATCAGATTGTTACGTTGATGCTTCATTCTATTCATTATCGTTTTATAGCTTCGACAATCCTTTTAGAATAGTTTTGCTGTAGAAACAAAGTTCTTTGTTCGAACACTTTCATCAAACAATGGGTTACAATAAATACATTAAGAAATCAATGTTGTGTCAAAACTTTTCACTTTTTCCATACATTGAAAATCCACCAGCCCATAGCAAATACAGTTTTTACTTGGTTGTTGTGTGAGTAGGTTACGCCGATGTATCTATTATTTAGGCAAAAGGCTGCATAACTTGGACGTTACTTAAGTCAAAATGAAGTTATCGAACATGATATTGTTTCTACGATTGTTAAGCATGCATTGGTCTCAAACGATTGACGATGCCCGCGCTCTAAATTCAGTATTACTTGCTAACTATTCTCGAAATTTAAAACCAAAACTGAACCAATCAGAACCAGTGCAAGTATCATTGGAAGTTCAGTTGCAAAGTATTTTAGAATTCGACGAAATTCTAGGAAAACTTTCCATAATAGCTGTAACATTTTTAGTCTGGAATGATGACTTGATATCGTGGAATCCGGAAGATTACGGTGGCATAGACTCAATTGATATTGAGAGTCACCATGTGTGGACTCCTTACCTTGTGTTGTCGAATACTGTTCAGGATATAAAAAAGCTTGGATATGGTGATGATTGGTTAATGGTGAGATACTTCCATAATGGTACTGCTTTATTCCTTCCAGGTGGGATTCTCGCTGCAAAATGTAATGCAGACGTGACATTCTTTCCATGGGATAAACATGTATGTCCATTTCAGTTTTCGGTATGGGGTGCGTCACTAGGCCTTATGAACATCACTCCAACTTATGATCATATATTATTAGACTTTTACAAACCAAGTGGAACGTGGGATATAGTTTCTACAGATTTCTTTCCAATTTATGACTATCAATTGTTTGAAATAAAGATTACACTTGCGAGGAAATCTCTCTTTGTAGTTGTAAACGTGATTTTACCTCTCCTAATAATGGCTCTTATAAGTGCTCTCGTGTTTTATATACCAATCGACAGTGGTGAAAGGATATCTTACAGTATAACCATGTTGTTGGCTATTGCAGTGTTTCTTTCACTCGTTGAAAACAATTTGCCGAACACGTCTAATCCAATGCCGATATTTAGCTATTATTTGCTGTCAATACTTGTGTTGAACACTTTTATTGTAATAGCTAACATATTTAGTGTCAAATGTTTCTACGTTGGTGAGAGTCAACCTGTTGGAGCTCAGTGGTCAAGATTCGTTGGATGCATCTGCAGGAAGAAACGGATGAAACAATCGGGGCGATGTATTGTTCGTAGAAAAAAGTATAACAACCCAGAATCTTTTACAAAGGACATCACAAATAGTCGCATATTGGATCCTACTAGAGATAAAGTCAAGTCTAAGGCAACTTCAAATGAAAATAAGAGTTTGAATGATGCAGACTGTCATCCTGATGTATATAAATGGAAACCAAGTAGTGTTAAAACTAACTGTGGTACAAATGATGATGTTGACGGTGATGGTGATCTTATTACGTGGCATGATGTTAGTGTTGCCATTGATAAACTATCTTTAATTGTTTCAATATTGTTAATGTTGATACTGACTCTTGTCTTCTTTTTGATTGCTTGGATTGGAGGTACGAGTTAATCTAATTCTTGCAGTAATATCAAAAACTCTTTTGAACATGGGTAGCTTAACATTTCAGCGAAATTCTCCGATAAAGAATGCAGAAATAAAGATAAAGAGGTAGTTATGAAAAACGTTTGTCAGGATAAATAAATTCCGAAGCCAATATCAACTTTACTTACGTCATTAACCCATCTGCTATTTGTTTAAAATAATAAATAAGCAATAAATCATATGCAATAATAATGTCACGTACTAGTTTAATCAAAATACTTAATATATCATCTTACCACATAATCGTTTTGTTGAATAATGTAAATGCTTACCATTATATTTATATTACTTCATTATACTAGATGCACTTCTCATTGTAGATGACTATATGTATGTAAATATCACTTCATTTTCAAGTGACTGATAGGCCAGCAGGGCCGGGTACTTTTTATATTTATCATTTTGAAACATATAATAATGCATTATATTTGAATATATGTACTAGTCACTATAATAAACAATTTACTTACTTACTTACTTACTTACTTACTTACTTACTTACTTACTTACTTACTTACTTACTTACTTACTTACTTACTTACTTACTTACTTACTTACTTACTTACTTACTTACTTACTTACTTACTTACTTACTTACTTACTTACTTACTTACTTACTTACTTACTTACTTACTTACTTACTTACTTACTTACTTACTTACTTACTTACTTACTTACTTACTTACTTACTTACTTACTTACTTACTTACTTACTTACTTACTTGCTTACTTGCTTGCTTGCTTGCTTGCTTGCTTGCTTGCTTGCTTGCTTGCTTGCTTGCTAGCTAGCTAGCTTGCTTGCTTGCTTGCTTGCTTGCTTGCTGGCTGGCTGGCTCGCTCGCTCGCTCGCTCGCTCGCTGGCTGGCTCGCTGGCTGGCTGGCTCGCTGGCTGGCTGGTTGGTTGGCTGGCTGGCTCGCTCGCTCACTCGCTCACTAAGTTACTAAAAGTTGTGCACTGCGTTAAGCCTCCGTAAGCATCATCCGATTAATATGAAATAAGCACTAGTAAAGGTGGTCTCATTTTTTAAGCTGAAACTATCTTTGTTTTCAAAATATATTAACGCTAGCCTTTTCTAGCATGGGAGAAAAGTGACCTTTTTCACCTCAGCAAGCAGACGCTTTTTCTGGTTACTCTTATTTCATAAATAATTGACTGACTGCACTGGCACTGGAATCCTCACATTCTTTAAAATGCACGCACATATAATATTTTGTCAACAAACACAATTAAAAATCGCTCCCGTATTCATCACCGTGTACGAGTTATGACTAACATTATAATATTCACATGGTATTGAACCATTTTGACAGTAGGTACGGTCTGACAGATTTATTTTACCTTTACCAATATATTTGGATGCAAATATCGGTCTCGTTTTGTAGATTAAACATTTCCTTACAAAACTGACTATTCAAAAACTTTATATCTTAAACGGTTATTATGAAATTAATCGTAATTTCAATACTATCATTTTGCAGCGATTGAGAGTCACTGTTCCCTTCCGGTTTAATCATGACGCGTTTACCGGCGTAAACTGATTGGTTGATAAACTCCTCGAGACTTTTCCCGTACCTTGTCAATGAAGCGCGCCAAATTTAAACCCAATCGGAGGGCACTGCCTAGGTAAACATTTACGTGTCCCAAGTTCTATAAATAGAATATACACGTAATCAATGATATATGCTGCGTCTGTGTACGTAATCATTAATATCCAGGGAACCAGGTTAAGTTAAACCGGAAGTCAGTAGTGACGTTGAATCGCTGCAAACTAGTGATTTTGAAATTAATATAAATTTCATGAAAACGGTATCAGATACAAACTTGTAACTTTGCATGATGTTAGAGTAATGTTTAATCTTTAAATTGAGACCGACATTATCTTTCAGATACAAGTCGAATTGAAGAAAAACGGTTTGGGCCGTATGCACTGTAGAAAACGTTCAATACCATGTTTATTATATATGTATGTACAGAGAACTATATATAGTGACGTACGCATTATAATCATAAGATATGGACTCTGGTGCCAGTGACTGACTGATATGAAACTTGGCCAGCTTATATCCTGTGTAACTGACATTCAGAAAATGCCTGTTGAGCCCTGATCCAAGTTATCATGGCAACGCTTGAGCTGAGTAAAAGGGCATAAATGCAATTCTTGCTCTGGACTTGAGTATGAACAACATTTATTTTTACTGTTTTCACCATCGAAGTATAAGATGTAAACATTGTATAATTTCAACATGTAATGTAGAACTCAAACCATGATACATGCTATTTTGTTATTAGCATTCAAAAACTTTTCTTACATTGTTGGACGTGCATGTACGAATAAGTCGAGTATTAGTATCAAAATAGTTTCTGTTTGGTTGGTTGGTAGTAACACATTGTATATGTCAATTAACGACGGTCAGTCAACCTACTCACTGTTCCTGGAAAGGCTTAATCTCTTGATTTATCTGTTAACCAACTATCAAGCACCTACTTTCGTCAGTGACTGACAACTGCCCGACATGATTAAGAATCATTGGTAGGATGGAGAATGGTCGTAGAAATAAGTTCATACCCAAGCTCCTGAAAGTAAGCCCCGTTCGGATATCGAAACCACGATCCCTCGATCAGTAGACTTGCGTGCTACCAACTGAGCAAGCCGGGCGGCTAAGTTAGTTTCTGTATAAACTAATAGTACTTTGTATTTACTTGAATGAGTTTATACGCCTTCAAGCTCGAGGTATTGTGTCATTTCACTAATGATTTTATAAGCATACTTTAGATAGCAGATTAAACTAGATTTTTTACTATTATTTAATTACCAAAACTTACGCAACATTAAACAAAGGAACGAAATCGCATTGCTTTTACGAAGAAAAGCATACGTTCAGAATGAGAAACACAAGGCAACGAGAAGATCTTAATTATTATATATCATCGAGCAAGTGTTGAGTGAAAGGGTAATATTTGGAACAGTTGATCGATCAATTCTAGTTGCTTTGTTACACGATTGCGCAATTTCGAAATAAGGTTAACCAGTATTATCTACAACTTTATATTTATTGACATTAACTGTTACCTTTAGAGTTGAACTTACAGATATAGCTAATGAACTTCCGGTGTGATTTAACAAATATATAACATTGTCAACATAAATCTATTTCCGGTAATTTTCTAACAACAAATAATAAGAACATTTATAACATTTATGTAATATTTGGAACCTTATTAAACATATTAATCAACCTAAATCGATGAAAACTGTGACTTTTTATAGTGCGTACAAAAAAAACGTGTTTTGGTAAACATTAGAAATGAGACAATCCATTTCTGGGGTAGGCAGTAATGAAAATAAAATGTGTGTAATTCATTGTAACAAAATTAGCATGATGGATACCACCACTTGTTGGTAAATCGTGCTTAAATGTTGGTAAAAATCTGTTCTATTACACTAACAACTAAGACAATCGTAAAACATATCACATGTTTATGTTATTGTCATCCTGAGCGTCCCTCGTAGTGGATTAGTTTATTCTATTGTTGTTATTATAAACAGTGTTTTGTTTTTTTGTACGCACTATATATTTGATTGAGAAACATTAGATATACTGGTGAAAAGGCTCTTCAAAAACCAGGTGAATGTAAATAAAATTACTTCCAATAAAGAGATGCCAGTAATGGATTTGGACTATTTATTCAGATTGTTTAAATGAGTTTCTGAACTATAATTATATGAAATAGCCAAACAAAATCATTTTCATTATTAACGGAAACTATAAACATGTATACAAATCAAGAGACAGGAAAACCAGTAGGCCTACACAGGTTGTTACACGTGTTTAAATATTTATTGCTTTGTTGGGTTCTTTAAACTGAGAACCCCATTATGTGATCCACTCAATATTTAACTTATTTAAGAACGCTTAACTAGTTATATCAGATGCCCCAAGATGTATTTCACTTTCGGCTTGAAATACCCTTTAATGGCAATTGTGCGATTTTGGTGAGACGCTCGGCTAGATCAGTTAGTAGCACGTAATGCCTCAGTCCCATAAAATCGTGGCTTGTTACGGACCCGTGCGTGCAGACAGTCGTAGGCCGTGAGAAGCCTTGCGTACCAAGGTGACGGTACGCACATGGTACAAAACAGCACACACATACAGAGCGTAGCTGGAAGATAGGCTTGTTTAATCCATACTTGGCCACCATTTTGATCACGATTTGACTCTGAAACTGATACGTGTATTCTAGGCTCATCTCACTGACCCTGGTAAAAACGTAACAGTCCGTACGGGTACGCAAGAGTTCGTACGGGTCCTTGCGGAGCTTGATCGCACGGCGTCCGTACGGTGCCCTAACGGCTATTTTTAAGTTTATGGGACTGTAGCTTTAGTCTACTGTTCGAGGGGTCGTGGGTTCGATTCCCGAGCGAATGTACTTTCGTAGAGCTAGGTCATGAAATGGTTTCTTTGGCCATTCTGCCTCTTACCAATGATTGTCACCCACTGACGAAAGTATGCGCTTACATGTAATAGTTGGTTAACAGCTAAATTCAGAGATTTAGCCTTTCCAGGAGCAGTGAGTAGGTTGACTGACTGCCGTTATATGAGCTATTTAATTTGTTGCTACGGCGTTAAACCGAACGAACAAACAGCACCTGTGATGATTTGTCTCAGTAAAGGAAAATTACATATTCCTTGTTAAATAATCAAGACCTGTTACAGAAAGGGTAGAGAACTTCGTCCATGTGTTGACCGAGGCAGAAAGGTGTTGAAAATATTAATTATGAAGAATTATTCAAATTAATAAACAAACATCTCGATAATATGCTAAAATTATTTTATTACATTCGGAAAAAACTGCACTAACACAAAATACTTTACAGTAAATTTAGAAGTCAAACAGTTATCTATTACATGTTTTCAAATATACAAAAAAATATCATCGTTTGCTATTTTATATAGCATTAATGCATTGAGGATATACCATGAATAATTCCTTAAATGTTTAAAAGGTGTTTTAAACTGATATAACCGAACTGGTTATTTTACTATCAGTACAGCAAAGACGATGGTGGACAACAAAACGATCATAAAATTCAATATAAATAGTAGTCTGTCAAAAGCGGCACTGACATCTTTCCAGGATATATCATTATTGCCAGAGATGTTTTCAATCGACGTATTAGAATCTTCCATATCAGTGAAATCCTTTTTATTTGTTTTATTTGAAACGCCAGTAAGAACATATGACCATTTATCCTCTGTGTATTCTTTTTTATCGGCATTTTTACGAGCAGAGAGAATATCTTTTTCAGCATTTTTATCGTGGAGTTGAATCTTGTACACATCTGGTCTCTTAGCAGAATGTATCCCATTAACATGACTGCCACCATTTTGAGAGTTTAATTTACATGTGGAACGTTTAGTCTCACGTCGACATAGTAAACATCTAGCAAGCATGATCCAACATTGTCTCACAGGAACATGTTCATCCGTGTAATATATGTACAGGCTGAATACATTCGTCAATGTTGCAAATATGCTTGTTACCATGATTACTAGTAAATACAAACTGAACAGCGACAGAGTATTTGATGTTTTTGGTAAGCTGTCCCCAATGATGGTAAAGAATACAGCAATGGATAATAGAATGGTTAAACTATAGGAAACACGTTCTCCGCTAGCAGCTGGTATCAGAAATACTATCGTGCTCATAAATGAAAGAAATACAATAGGACAAACAGCATTGACTAAAACATATGCTGGTCGTCTTTTTAAACGTAGACTAACTTCTGTTGTATGTTCTATATTACGAATTTCAGACCCTGTTAACTCCCATGCTCCATTCCCCATATAGTAAGTGCTTCCTACTTCATTAGACGTAGGACTTACAACAACTTCATATCCCATATATCCCCATACCACAAATGTAAGTATGCAGTTATGTTCATCCCATGGGTAATATGTGACAACCGCGTCACATTTCGACGATAGTATTAAACCTGGGGTAAAGTATAATCTTCCGGTTGGCAAAGCGAACACCAGTTGCCATGATTGTTCAAGTCCAATTTTTTCTATTTTCTCGACACTATTTATAAGAACTAAAGGCGGTGTCCATATCTGATCACTGCGTAACCGGATTCTATTTATTCCATTGTATTTTTTGGGGTTCCACTGTAGTTGGTCATCCTTCCAAGACATTATCATTACTGCCATTATAGACAATGTCTCATCCACTTCGTTAAACTCAATGATAGTACATATTTCCATTCCTAAATACACCACAACACCTTCAGATTGGTTACGTCTAGGTTTAAACAATGTATTATAATCCTTGAGTAAATCTTCTGTTAGTTCTTGCACGTCTTCCAGCATATGACTTTGACTGAAACTAACGATAAAATTAAGAAAAACTATACACTTGATAAATTCAAACATCTTGATGTAAGTGTATGCCTCTTTGAATAGTTTGTTAACTTATAGATCTAAATTCTGTAGTTCTTGAATAATAGCTGCCACAAACTTTTTAATACACTTCGAAGGCTGAATGGTGGAATTACAGTTAACATTTATAGACGTAAAGTCGTTAAATAGTTAATTACAATAGACCTATTAAATTACTTAAATGTTACTAGACAGTTGAAAGTACATACAGTGCGTTCAAAAAGTCATTTTGCGAATAAAGTTTTGAGAAAAACTGAGCATGCTTGCAGCAAGTCATTTTATTGCAGTAAATGAAGTTTCTTGCATGTAGCATGGTTTGAATCATGAGTTGATAGCACATTATACGCTTAGTTATGAACATACTTTGTGAATTTGTATTCTTGTCAATGGATAAGTCTGAATTAGTTTATCCTTAAACAAGATTTGGTCGAAGATCTGTTATGCCTCAGTCCCATAAAACCGTGGCTTGATACGGACCCGTACGTGCAAACAGTCGCAGGTCGTAGGAAGCCTTACGTTTCAAGGTTATGGTACGCACATGGCACAAAACAACACACACGTACAGAGCCGTAGCTGGAAGATATGCATGTTTAATCCAAACTTAGCCACTATTTTGTTCACGATTTGACTCTAAAACTGATACGTGTATCCTGGGCTCATCTCACGGACCCTAGTAAAAACGTAACAGTCCGTACGGGTACGCAAGAGTTCGTACGGGTCCTTGCGGAGTTTGATCGCACGGCACCCGTACGGTGCCCTCACGGGTATTTTTATGTATATGGGACTGTAGCTTTAGCTGGAACTGTATATCCTACCATTGAACTCGCCTTTGAAGTTCAATACAAGCATTAGGCTAATGTAATTTGATTTTGAAATATTGTAGTGATGTCCGTTTTGATAACAATGAATGTTTGTTCTTTATAAATAATATAATGTATGTATCCATTAAGCAGCGTCATGGTCTTTCGCCGTTATAGAAAAGTGGTGTTAATGTTTACGTATCAGAAAGCTGACGTAGAATCGATGGAATATAAAGGAATAATGGAAGCAGTCGATATTGCTTTCGGATGAAATGTGGCACATTATTCAAGAACTTAAATAATAAGGCATACATGTTTAATTAACTGCATGGACGTGATTGTACAATGGGAATAAAAAATGCTCCTGGCAACTCAAAGACTATAAAGGCGCAAATAGATCCACTGTTGTTGTCGATATTTTATTGACTGACACGGGAGTGGTTAACAAGCCATGCGGGCAGATAAATGTACATATAACTTGTAGGTTAATGCAATTTCATTACAAACTGAGGTTTACATGTATATTGGTAAGTTTATTAGCATTAAATGGGGTATGACTCGGTAAGAATTATTCATTTCAAGTACAGAGTTATTTCCCTTAATATACGTTCATTTCAATCATTACCTTTTAGATTAATGCATATGATGCAAAATTGAGATAGTAAAACAACTTATAACTAATGTTATTTAAGATGCGAAGTCATATGCTATGTGATTAGAACGGACAATGAACTTGAAGAATCGGTACGGAATGCGTACTAAACGTATATTATGGACAAATAATGACAAATGAAAGAGAGACCTTACACTGACTTACATCAAGAAACTATCAAAGTATAATATATGTGACACTTTGACTAATTCTGACTTATTTATTTCTTCACACGTGAAAATACTAATACAGTATAACCTCTGCAGAGCGACCCTCTACCTAACAAATCCTCTGTATAGCAAAAGTTTTAGATACATCCCTTACGTTTAATTATAATTAATGTTGTTTGTTGTTTGTTGGGGTTAACGCCGTAGCAACACATTATATAGGTCATATAACGGCGATCAGTCAACCTACTCACTTCTCCTGGAAAGGCTAAATCTCTGGTTTAGCTGTTAACCAACTACTAAGCGCAAACTTGTGTCAGTGACTGACAACTGCCCTACATAATTAAAAATCATTGGTAGGAGGGAGAATGGCCGTAAAAATAATTCATGACCAAGCTCAACGAAAATATGCCCCGCCCGGGAATCTAACCCACGACCCCTCGATCAGTAGACTTGTTTGCTACCAACTGAGCTAACCGGGCGGCTTAATAAATTACCTCTACAGAGCAACAACATCTGAACAACAACACATTCAAGTATCTTCCAGTGGGTGTTGTTCAAGAGAGGTTATACTGTATATCTAAAAAAAATCATAGGAGGTCATAGCTAAACTTATTTTTCCTTAGATTGTCATTTACATATGCTTTTTTTATAACTCTTTCTTGTCGCTTCCATGTGATGTGTGGTCCTTTTGTTTCAACGAATATTGTCAGTAAGGAAATGATTTTATCTCATGTACGCAAGCTGTTATTACATTTGTCAACAGTTTTGAACAGGTTGTCGGAAATTTTATACTGAAATGTCCTCTATATGAGTCACTCTGATAGGAACAATATGTAGTCCTTTTGTTTCCGTTGTTTCACATGACTGTTAAATATGCATTCTTGAAATTTTCATCGGTATTGGAATATTTTTAGTGTTAGACGGAATTCAGCCTGAAAGAGCAAACCCGAATGAGAGCCTATATTTTTCCGTATATAGTACACACAGTCCTTAAATACTTGATCTACAAAACAGCTAAAATCTCGGCTAATAACGGTATGTTAATAACGAATAAAATGATGATTGAAACAATTGTGTAGTTTTGACATGGTGTTTCCCCATGTTTAGTAACGGACTGTATCAACTCTTCGTGGAAATGTGTCGCGGACGATTACATTAGGCCGTGCGTGCCATGTTTTGAAAATTGATGAAGGACTGGATTGTTTTATTTTAACGTTAACACACGTAATGTTATTTTGTACACGTACCGTACTGGTTTGAAATTTGAAATTTGCATACATATAACTACGTAATTTTGCAGATTATGTGATATGTATATATGTGAAACTGCATTGGCACCATTTCCTGTCTATTGAATCCCTCGTGATATGATTGTTAGAAAGGCATTTGTGGAAAGGAACTCGAATGTAAAATGGGCAATTTTTTTGGAAAATTTCCAACTGAATAAATTCAAGACCTATAGAAATTTTGTAACATATTAGTTTATTCAGTCAATTACATTACAACAGGATCTAATTTTATTTAACTGATAGTTAAATAAATTTCGCATACTTTTTACTTTAAATATTTTGAGGGGAATTAAATGAGACAGGAAATAAAGCGCCATGATCGTGCGACCACATGCACGACTCATGCAGATCTGTTCGTCTCCATTCGGAGACAAACACCAAAATCAACAGCGTAAGCCAACTCCTAACAAAACATTAACAGCTCTGGTAACCATGCATTATTTCCTTTCTCTGTGAAAAAGGAATGGCATGGTGTTTAGGAACGACCAGAGCCAGTCAAATGCTTCGCTTAAAAAGGGCAAACGCTTGGCTATATGTATGACATTTAAGTCAAAATAACGACATACACATTAAAACTGTGATGTTTTCTAACATAAATTAAATACTAACGAATGGGTTGTCAAATTAAGCAGTTTATTATGTCAATTAAATTCAATTGGTCTCTAATTCTGTCTTACTTAAGCTTGCAGATTCTTTGTTTATTATTTAACTAGATATTTAAATATTATTACAAAAATATATTGAAGACTTATCAAATTAATCAAAAACAAAATTTATACAGTCACGCGTTATATTTTGTATATTTCTATACCCTGTGTTTAAAATCATAAACATGCCCCCGGGGCGTATATTTAATATTATCTAATACGATTTACATAGGCAAGGGAGTTAAATAGGATCTTAGCACTTGCCATTGTTGCCTCCCTTTGTGCCAATTTAATTTAATTTTTAATAACAAATAGTAAGGCCTATATGCTTTTTAAATCTTGACCGTTCTATTTTCTTTCTTTTTCTATATTTTTCTTTTTGTACTTTTTATCTTACATTATTTTTATGAGAAATATGGTCTAAATTGAATGTTCACACGTTTACTAGTTATAACAATGTTAAAAAGTGATGAAATATATAAAACAATAACATGTACTTACAGCTTAATAGTGCTTCTGGTTAGCCCAAACAGTATTTAGTTCTGTGATAAAGAATTATTCCTATGACGAATCACCACTGTGATTATTTATCAAATATAATTGTTAATTTGAATCTTTTATAATTGTTTAACTGCACATTATGTACATAAGCACATTAATAATATTTACATTCATGAATAACGGTATCTAATTGTGTTTATGAGTTTTAATTAGCTTTCGCACGAAATTCACGACACAAAAGTTAATATCGTTTAAGTTCAAGGCCCACTATATTATTCTGAGTTTTATGTGGCTTTAAGATGGCAGTAGTATAAACACGTGACAAAATAAATGAAAATGGACATTATAAACTTACAATTTCATACCCGTTGTCTAAGTCGGATAGAATACTCGTAGCAGTTTGATATGGGACTTATCAACTCGCTTCGCTCGTTGATAAATCCCATATCAAACTGCTACTCATGCTCTATCCTATACTTAATCCACCGCGGACATATACATTAAGCCGCTCATGTACAATAAAAGTGACTAATTACTGATGCAATTAAAGTAGTCTTCTCTACCCGTTAGCACAGATGATGCAGTTTATGTAAATGAAGAAAATTTTGTTAAGCTATTCTAATTATGTGCAAATGGATTAAAAAAAAAATTTTGTATCACTTCCGTTTGTTGTAGAATTCCCTGTTTTTATATTTAACTAAATCGCCATGTCCGACAGCGCTGTTAGCGCTTTGATTTTAGTTTCTGCTTACTGGAGCAGTTTTCACACGGACACTCATGTACATGTCACCAAATTGTCACTTTGAGACATTTACTAGTTCTATATGTTACTTATTAAAAAGTATATGACTCACTCAATCAAAAAGTTATAGAGTATAACAAGCTGTAACTGTTAAAGGAAATAATAAAATGTAATATTTTACAGCTTTTCCCCAATTCAGCATAATTATTTTAACCACATTCCGATGGTTACACGTCCAAATCACGTTCATTTTACTGACCTAGATCAGATCACTGAAGACCAAGCACTACTAGTATATCCTTGCCAGTGACTGACAGCAACTCGCCAGTGACTGACAACAAGCCAACTTGGTTTAGAGATGGGAGAGAGAATGACCACGAAGCTACATAGACTAGGTCTTATCAAATAATAACAGCCATATCCCATGCGATCGTAATCAGACGTGCTACCGACTGAGCTAGCTGAGATTGCGTTAAAAAGGAAATTCACTCACTTGTTAATTGAGTCCTTTTGCCATCAAATGCGCTTTTTTCTGGTATTGAAAAATATAAATCTATATTGAAGGGAATGACCCAAATTTATTCACGTTGTGGTCATTATTAAGAACTAAAGAACAAAAAATGTATGGCATAACCTAGCAGTTATAGAATTAAACCTATAAACATGTGTTAACTGAGACGACCTTTAATTAATTATCTAAAATAGTATCTCTCAACAACAATGACTATCCACAAATTACTTATGTTTTGATTTGAAACGCTCCATTACAGCCATCCTGACTCAAGTCACAACAAAACTGGGGGACAATTAATACATAATAGGAGGAACACGGTGGTACGGTAAATTTACATTCGATAATCTTGTCTTTCTGAAATGACAAATACCTTAGGCCATGCCATAACGGAATTTTGTTAAGCGTCCGGGTGCGCGTAGGTTTTAGAGTCTTCAATCTAAAGAAAAAAAAATTGTTGGTGAACTTTTCTTAAATAATTCTGTCGTTATTGTAATGGTAACCTCATTCGAATACCACGGGAAGCAACCATGGTGTTTTGTATCCTAGACTAGATTGTCTCCCTTTCATAAATTTATACGAGTAGATACTCTTTTGTATATATTTCAATTAAATGCCCTAAGGGCATAAATACAATATCTTTTAAATATACTGCATAAAATATAAGAGGGAATAGGAAATAATTTTAAAGTGTATATTAATTTTGAAATATTGATCTTATGAGTTATTTAAGTCCTTAATTGACATAAAAATTGTGTGACTTGTTAAATTATTAACACTGAACATACCATCTTAAAGTTACTTGTATTAAAATCAATTTGGATTTAATAGACATGGTTATCTAAAAAGTTCGTAAACCGTTGAATAGTTTTTTATCTGTAATACAAAAGATGACACTACGCAATGAAAGATTGTACTTTTGACGTTCTGTCATAACCACTACCAAGCGTTTGCCATCTTCTGGTGAAGCATTTTATGGCTATGGTCGTTCCAAAACACCACGCCAATCCTTTTTCATATAGAGAAGGGAAGTAAGGCATGGTTACCAGAGCTGTCGATGTTTTGCTGGGGGTTGCGCTTACGCTGTTGTTTTTCGTTTGTCTTCGTAAGAAGACGAGAACAACCTGCATGAGTCATGCATAAGGTCGCACGATCATGTCGCGCTACCCTGTCTTCCCCTCTATATATCCAAGTATAAACATTTAGTAAAATTAAACACCACTAAAGGCAACTTGATTTTAGGCAACACCACGCTTAAATGAACTTTGGCTTTATATCAAATTTAATATTCATTTTGTCTTGTTTCACTCAAAGAATCATTTAGGTTGAAAAGTAACTTCATCTACAAACTTTTAAGGAAGCTTATTATGTCCAATATTATTCATAAAAATTAAAAATGGATATGAAATAATTATGACTAAAACGTTTGTAGATAAAGTTACTTTTTAAACAAAATGACTCTTGAAGTGAAACATGGCAAAATGAATTTTTCAATTTGAATTAAATTTAAAAAGTGGTGTTAAATTTTACTAAATGTTTTCTACTATGAGATGGTAGACAAGACCATGTGGCATGATCGTGCAACCTTTTCTACTCATGCAGGTTGTTCGTCTTCTCACGAAGACAAACGAAAACAACAGCATAATCACAACCCCCAGCTAAACATATACAGCTCTTGTAACCATACATTATGTCCCATCTCTGTATGAAAAAGGATTGTTGTGGTGTTTTGGAAACACCAGAGTCATGAACGCTTTTTTAGGATCGAAAGTGATTGAAATATTTAATATGTAAAATATTTGTGTTTTGTTTTCGGGTTGTGTGTTTTTGTGAATAGGTACCTAGGTTTGTCAAACTTGAGTTGACGCTTAACAGAATTCCAATTTGGCATGACCTTATCGCAACACTGGTGGGTTTTTATCTCATTCAACTTAATACTAGGTCAGATTTGGCAACTAATATGGACTAACTGTCTGTATGGATTTAGTAGTTACATGATTACATGATTCGGATTTTTTAAATAAGGCGTTAAATAAAAAAACTACAAGTGAACAGTCATTTCGAGCTCCTTTGCGACTCTTTTACTTTTTAATTACAACAAGTCTTGAATTTTCTCTATATCTAAAAAGAGTGCATACCTGGTCGGGTCTGTGGCGCCTTAGACTACGTATAGGATACAGATTCTATTGCCCTGAAAGGATTGCTAGTTCAACCCTTATCCGATCATACGTTTCCAAGAAAAATGAATGCAACTGATGAAGATCATTTTTTCTTCATTATTAAAGTACATATAGTTGATCACGCCTCCCTAAATTGACAATAATTCGTGTTGACATGGCATTAAACCCAAACAGAACAGAAGACTTTATGTGTGACAAACAGTAGTATTATTTCAACATTTTTTATAAGAAATGTTGATTCTGTGATAAAACACATACCTTATAATTTAGTTCATCGTTCGTTATGGTTACACAAGCCTTTCATTTCAATCATAGCTTAAACAGACACCCTACACTTATACATTACTGAAATCTCATTAATTTAGATACATATGTAATATAAATATTAATTATTTGACAGAAAGTTTAACATGTTTAAGACTGTAAGAATGTATCTGGTATTTTAACAGCTGGTGACTATGTTGTTTATTGTGATGGACGTCATATAAGATGGTCATGGCTTTCTTACTCCAATCTGGCCAACTTCAGCCTCAATAGGCCCTATCACTCTAAATTCAAATTTAAACATGTTTACAAGCCGTGGAGAGACGTTCCATTAATAATGGTTGACAAAATAGTTCCTATAGAAATGATACAGATGTTTCTTCAGGCTGTTTATTAGATCATGTGAACTCATGTACTTAAAATAGTTGGTCATCTCTCGCATTTCTAGTTTTGTTAATAGTACATACATGTACAAAAATACGTTTGGGGTAATTGTGTTCACATTAACAGTGTCCACAATTTTGTGGCATGATGTTATACCCCTCAATCTTTGATATTAAAAAAACAGTTTTCATGTTTAGACAATTTTGTTCATGATTCATGGTTTTGATTATATGTATATACGTATCATGTATATATTTGTTTTATGTCATTTAAAAAAAATGACTAATTTCATTTCAAAACCATTTTGTTTGTTGATTCTATTCCTTTTTATTATCAAACTGAGAAAACTTCTTGTCGAGAAAGGTAAACATAAAATATATAAATGCGGATTTTGTGGAAATATTCAAGAAGTCCAAAAGAAAAGAATCCTCATTTATGAGAATGGGAGAATTCTCCCAGTGGAATAAAATCACTAATAACTCAAAATTTAACATATTTCGAGTCAAGATAATTACAAACTGACGTGTTCTGCCCATTTGTAGATCTACAATAGTTTTGTTTTTAATTTTAAAGGAAACGGATGAAAAAATACAAAAGTAAGTCAGCTAGATTTCCGGATTCGCAGGCTTATTCTGGACTGTAATGTGCTAAAATGTCATGATGTTTTTGCTAAATAGAAACGGTAGAATGACATCCTCAAATCGTGTCAGGTTGTGTTTCGCCTGATCAAGTACGACAGAGTTTCGGCACGATGGCCTTTTCTGGTAACCTTAGTATTCAACGTTATTAAATTTTGTCTTTGCTCTCATCCACTTTACAAATTTTCATAATTAGTTGAATTTCACTATCTTCTCTTTAACAAAAAAACACGTTTTTTTCTGTGTATGAAAGACCAGGCGTGCCTTTGTTGAATGTTAAAACAGGGGATTATGCCACCCCATGAAGAAGTAGCATGCCATTCCTAGCTATGTATTGTAAAAACGGCGTTATGCAAATGCTCTGTTTAGTTTGTGTTAATTAACCTAAAAAGGGCTACACAATAAATATTATTTCTACTAAATAGTAAGCTAGATTTCACTAGTCCTAAATATAAGACCCTACATAACTATTTTATCATACGGACGTTCTTCTGTTATGTAGGGTCTTAATGGATTGCTTCAAAACGCATAGCAAAATATTTTTTTCTAAAAGTACATGAATGTGGGTCAAATAAGCACCAATCGATAGATAAAAGTTTACTTTTATTCTTTCCATAAAGCAAAAGATAATAATCAGTTTTTTTCGCTTACGAAAACACTTAATAACTGTCCTGCTATCTAGGGTTGTCGCCGCTCACCGCCATTTTGAACTGAATTTGTGCCGGTAAATAAAGTGTCGCTTCGCTTAAACAAAAAAAATTCTCTCCTGAGTAGTCGTTCTTACTGCCAACAGTCAATAGTATACCTAATTTACTTCGTTCAAAATCAATTCTTACAAATGACGTGACCCAATTTAAATTCGGATTGTCTTGGCTATTATTGCACGGTTGTTGTGACAAACTGAAAGTACTCGTCAATGAAGGATTTTAAATGGATTAATTGACTGTCTAAGGTTAGAATTTGAAATAATTATACATCTATCATGTGTATTTTTCATTTATCTTTCCATTGGTGAATCGTTTTATTGCAAAATTTTCGAATTTAAACGAGTAGAACGTTCAGACCTGAATCGATGTCTGTACACTGAAATTTTTGCTATGCGTTTTTGAAACAATCCGTTAAGACCCTATGTAACAGAAAAATGTCCAAATGATGAAAATGTTACGTAGGGTCTTATATTTAGGACTAAGATTGCACAAACTATGAATTGAAACTTTTAATGTCGTTGCGTAGTAATCTGTCAATTTACTATGAAATAAAGAGTTCAAAATTGTTTATACCCTAATTAATTAAACATTTTTGTAGGTAGGAGTTGCAAAAAAGTGGTATTTATTGCTTTATAATAAACATTTAACAATCAATGTCTTCTCCAATTATTGATAAACGCGCATTAGTACAGGGACTATTTTTTATCATGTAAAGCGTCAGAATGGATTGTTAATAGTGATTTCTTTCAGTGTATTAATACATTAAGGTCTACTGGTGATTGTCCCTAATTGTAATTAGTTGTAAACTAACACTGGGACATTAATTATACGCCCGTGATGAATTACTTGCATCTTTTTACAAACTTAATGTGGTTATGAGGCTAAAAATAGTCCTTAATCACCAAAACATAGCGATAAAAACATTTTTATTATCAAAACAACAACAAAACTCGTTTGTACAAACTAACATACGTTCACTTCATTCATTTTATTCAATCCCTCAACGTCCGCTAGATTCGTAACTGTTCGACAATTTCCGTAAACTGAAAATATAATTTCGACTGGCTCGAGCTCGTTCAGATTGCGCCCGAAACCACGTTTTCTTAATTGGCATCCTAATCCGAACTGACATACGGAATGTATGATTCGTATGATTTGGGAGGTTTCCAAAAATGAAATTGAGAAACAACGATCAGCGTAGGTGTTTTACTAAAGAAAAAGACCAAATGACATTATAACAGCGTTTTGTATAAATTCTATACATGTTAAATTTCTCATTAGTCATTGAAAGTTTATGTACCAGTAAGGTCCTTCCACGTGGACCCTGAATGACGTAGTATATTTATAGGACAGCTTAAAATTTCAACAACAAAAATACGCCTCTTCTCGTATAAGACGAAGTATTCGGACGTGCGTTCGATCTGAGCCCATGAGTGCCAAAAACAGTCGATTGATACAGAAACAAAGCATTAAAAGTTGAGTCCCAACTCAACATGAAAGTCCTTTTATCTTTATTCAAAATAAAAGTTACAAACTTTTGGTTTTTGCATTCTAATAATAACACTTTTTCAGCATGTCAAATAAAATAAAAATAGTTGACTCCTTCTAAGATCTTAACACAAAATATGATATATTATTGTGCTTAATATTCAAATAACAATCATATACTTAAATGACAATATATAATTGTTCATCCCTCAATGGATTCAGAACACAATTAGTACTGATATTTTCATGTGATTACTGGGTCATACCCTTTTACAAAATATTGAATTATGTTGAATAGCCCTACAGCACATGATAAATGCTTACTTTGTGGTATACCATGGTATTTAGTAAAAAACCGCGGTATACCGTGGTATAAATATCCTGGCGGTGTCGAGCTCTACTCTAAATCAGGTAGGACATTTGCCAGTCTCTTACGTAAGTATGCCCCTATAACTGATCAACAGCTGAATATAGAGATTTAGCCTTTCCAGGAACGATGAATAGGTTGACTGACCGCCGTGATATAACCTATACAATATGGTGCTCATTCGGAACTCCTCGGCCATTCGCTACACGAATATTATTATATTATATTATTCATTCATGAAAGGTCGAGGGTGTTCCGAGTGTATGGTGCTACGACTTTAAACCCCCCAAATACTTCAGACCAAAACAATCCAACCTGTGGGATTATAACCAAAATGTAATGTCATCGTGATTGTAAGGTCACTGTTTAACACCGTTCATGTGATGTACTAACGTGTTGTGGTTGAGGTCGTGACATTTATTAAAGATGTTGGGTTACAATGTGTCACAAAGTCTGTTCTCTAAGTAGAATCTTGACTACTTCCATATATTATCAATGGAAAGTGTCATTCATACCACGTTGTTTTGACCAAATAATTTATTTTATAAAGTAATAGATTAATGTACGGTAAAAGTATATTCAGTCATAATGTCCACAAAATAAAGTCTGCCTAATCATGATACACGTATTAGTTATATAAGGCTTAAAACGATCCATACCAACTTTCTCTTCATGCATGTCATTGTGCATATGGTACGTGACATTTTATGATCAGTGCGGGACATAATATATAAAATGGCATTATTTTCGCCCTTCCTGAACGGTGATATACTTGTATACAATTATCAATATTTGAACATTTTGTTGTGGATGAACACACTGTTGGAACCACAATGATCACAAAACGTCGCGTGGTATGTACACTGAGCCTTCTCTGCAAATAAAAAGACCTAAGGTACTTTAGAAGAACTAACTCACTTCAAGCTAATGGCGACAATTTTGTTGTTTGTGATATGGCTCCAATCTACGGAGATAGGGGTCATCAACATATAGCATAGTGAGTACTTTCAGATGATGCATTTTAATAATTTTAAAACCACTAGTAAGTGAATGTTAAATGTATAGTCAATAGCAATACCATTTATGCTATTTATACTGGGTTTAAAGCCATGTCAATACAATTTTTCTATGTTATTTTACGACGTCCAGTGCACCCAATCTAGCTTTCCTGGACTTTTGTCTATAACTCACGCTTCCACAATGCCGGAAACTCCTCAAATACCTTATCAATGGAGAAAAAATTGTCAATATTATTAACTATTCATACAATGGTATAACCTCCCGGGATTCGAACCCGTACCCCCTCATTCATGTTCAGATAATTTAATTAAAACATATTTTAGATTACCTCCCTTTAATAATTCATACATATTTATTTCGAGTGACAATGTAATTTAATCTCGTATAGAACCTATGTATATGTTTTAGAATACATATCAATATACTGAAAATAAAAACTATTTTTTTATTATTTCATTTAAGTCACAAAACTTAAACTTTGTGTTTTTATATTTAGTTCATATACGATCGCCATGCCAAAGTAAGATAACTCTGGTTTCACTACAGTCACGAATAAATCTTTCGCCTTTTACTAAAGATTTCCGTGCGGTGGAACAATCTATGAGTCTATAGACTAATTTTTGTAAACTCATCGATAGATGAGTGACAATTACTAATATAAAAGTAATGAGATGAATCAAAGCACTGAGCGCATTGCATTGAGCGATCCCTATCCGTGTTGCTTGTATAGATAAAGTGTGTACACTTTTATTCAACAATCCATCAACCCAAGCTGAGCCAGTGATAATTGGTTGTAGTGTTCTGGTTTGGTAATAATCTGAACAATTAATCCTCTTTCTCACTGATATTTTGTTCAAGTATTGTAACCTCTGTAGTATAATACATGCATTGTTGCGAATAGATAAGAACTTGTTTGTTGCTTTTAATATTTGCCATAAAATGTCACGTAAATTACCAATACAAACTTTTGTTACAAATATTTTGTCATGAATAAGTTTTTTTACCCAAACACCTTTTATACAATCATAGAAGCACGTCTTAGTAATTAGCTATTTGTCAACTTGTGACACTTAGTCAAGGATACGTTGACCGATATCCAGGTAAGGTAAGGAATACAATGTACAATTATGTAAAAACTAAAATTAAAAACTAAATTAAATAGGTCAAATGAACAATAACATTGTTTACAGACATATTACTCATAAACGAGTAGTACTCATATGACACAGTCTTCTGAAAGCAGTGCGAACACTTATGACAATGCATAGGCGGATCTAGCGGGGGGCAGGGAGTCCGGACCTTACTGAAATTAATTTCTAAAATGAGTGCAGTTTTAACTGTAAACCATTTTTAGATAGCATGAAACATTTTTTCTCGGGCTTGCTTCGCTCTCCTTTGTACTTTAATAGTAATATAGCTTTCATTTTTAATATATTGCATTATTATGTAAACAGTGTATTATGTGGCTGTGATTCGAAAGTTTGTACCCCCTAGAAAAAGTTTGGACCCCCTCCCCCCCCCCTAGAAAAAACCCTGAATCCACCCCTGCATTTCAGTTAAGGAGGACTTGTATTACTAAGCCGGCTATAAAAACAAGGTAAGCCTTCAACGCGACAACTCTAAAAGAATTTTGGAGAGAAAATGATAAATAGGTGATTTGCCAAACTAATTGGTGAGTGAATTGGGTTTATATCACAATTCACTTTGACAGAGAATACCGAAAGTATATCTGCCACACCAGAAGCAATAGAAAATATAATTACAATAATGCTCTGCTTTAAAGACCACCTTGGACACATTGCAAAATCATGTGATCTTCTATGATTTTAAGTACCAAACTCCTGATTTAAGATGAAAAAGGTCCCTATAATAAGACCGTTCCGCTGTTAAGACCACTAATTTTGATGCCATGGTCTAAATAGCGGAACTTGCAGTTTTAAATATTATTCTTTTAGTTATACAATGTATTCTGAAGTTGATAAAAATGCATCTCCGTTTGTAGATGTGATAATATTATACTTAGTATGCTTTCTTTCCATTACCTGCCATACGAGTCAAAGTTACTAATGCCTTAGTCCCATAAAATCGTGGCTTGTTGCGGACCTGTACGTGCAGACAGTCGTAGGCCGTGGGAAGCCTTGCGTATCAAGGTGTCGGTACGTACATGGTACAAAACAACACCCCCGTACGGAGCCGTAGCTGGAAGATATGCATGTTTAATCCTTACTCGGCCACGATTTTGTTCACAATATGACTCTGAAACTGATACGTGTATCATGGGCTCATCTCAAGGACCCTGGTAAAAACGTAACAGTCCGTACGGGTACGCATGAGTTCGTATGGGTCCTTGCGGAGCTTGATCGCACGGCGCCCGTACGGTGCCCTCACGGCTATTGTTATGTTTATGGGACTGTAGCATAAGATTTGAGTGCTGTCTGACGAAGATAAGTGCCTAGTACTAAGTTACAAGCTTGGGATTAGAGATCTAGGACTGGACATTTGACTGAAAAATAGATTATTAGCGGCGTAAAACATCATACATTTCGTAACATTAAATTACGTAACCAGTCATTAAAAAAGAATGAAAGGAAAACAAATAATAGGAGTTTAATATTTTCAATTGATATTAAGATAATGCTTACTAAATTAACAAGTAATTGCCAAAAAATTAATACTAACGCTTTTTGGCTATCTTTCAGTGTATTAATACAAACATTTATCAGTTGAAAAAAAAACCAAACGAATAGTACCGAACATAACAGAAAAGAAGACACATTTATTCACAAAAACTATACACTTTCTAGTGTTTAACAATAATAGCAGTAGTTTTTCTGATGTCCATTGTTTAATATCAATTTTGATTGACTAATGATGAACGTTTTGACAGGAGTGATACATGTTGTAAGGGGGTAAATAAACATTTCAGTGCGAAACTGTCCAATGTAAATGTCATGGCTTACCGAGGGAGTAAAACAGAAGTTCTTATGCAAAGAAGCATTGATATTACCATTTTATTAACTTCTGTCCGTTATTATTTAACCATTTACAAATTATTTAATTATGGATCTAGATTTTAGCCGCTACCATTCGCTGCCATCGTTTTATATGAAATATTGTTGTATTTAATAATAGCGTTAGAAGCTACCGTTCAATTAAGTTTGTATTTCTTTAATTATAGCGTAAGCTATCATAACCTATAAACAAGCATTATTTGACGTTGATTTACCTCGTCGTTCATTTTGCATTGCTTGCTTCGCTAACGTTGTAAGCTATCAGAATCTACCATTGGGACTTGCTGGCTTGTACAGATACTATTCAGTTTGGTGTCCATTGCTTGCTTTGTTTACATTGTAAGCTATCATATTCTACCATTGGGACTTGCTGGCTTGTACAGATACCATTCAGTTTGGTGTCCATTGCTTGCTTTGTTTACGTTGTAAGCTATCAGAGTCTACCATTGGGACTTGCTGGCTTGTACAGATACCATTCAGTTTGGTGTCCATTGCTTGCTTTGTTTACGTTGTAAGCTATCAGAGTCTACCATTGGGACTTGCTGGCTTGTACAGATACCATTCAGTTTGGTGCCGATTGCTTGCTTTGTTTACGTTGTACAAGCCGTCAGAATCTACCATTGGGACTTGCTGGCTTGTACAGATACCATTCAGCTTGGTGTCCATTGCTTGCTTTGTTTACGTTGTACAAGCTATCATATTCTACCATGGCGATTAGCTGAACGTACACTGTAGCATAGTTACCACACAGTCCGATGTACATTGTTGCTTCCCTTACGATTTGGGCTACCATAAGCTATGGTGATGCGATGTTGAACGCAGTCCTGCTACATGTATGCAAAGTACAATCCCATCGGCCTTTATGCTATGCAAGGACCTACTATCTTTCGCCATCTAGGACCTACTTTCTTTCGCATGATATTTAAAATAACGGCTCAAACATAATGAAATTTTGCTACAGCTTTTTAACAGCTTTTACAGCTTGGAAGAAAATTACTTATTTAATAGCCATGAATTTCCTGTTTATATCTGTCATTGAAAAAGCATGTCAAAATTTTTGTATCTGTATGATTTAATGCATATGTACATGACTGTGGGCTTTAGTTTTAATACTGAGTATTAAATGTTCACTTTTCTTTTTTCCATAAATTATATAGATTGATGAATAAAACGTTGTATTGCAAGATATACTCAACTAAAGGATAAAAAATACCATGTACAATTTGTTACTTTCTGGCGAACGGACACTGTCTCATAACTCAGTCGATGCACTATAGTGCATTCTAGAACTATGTACGAGATGTATTTTACGAAACATGCGACAATACGCGAAGCCTTACGATTGATGCAAATTATTCTTCCAAAGTGCTCAATAGTTGGGTTATCTATCATTTTAATCATAGTATAAATTTATGTCCATAAAGTAGCACTTCATCATTTTGATAAGTCTTATTGTAGCGGTCATTCTCCCTACTTGAGGACACTTGAAAAAAACATGAACTTAATATGCAAATATTTTAGAGCTGTATGGCTAACGCTTCCCCACAAGTAATATAAGTTCATAGAATGATATAAAACTTGGTATGAAGTATCCCATTGTCAAGTTCACTAGGTTAATAATTCTAATTATCAACCTGTCATAATTAGAGATAAAAACATATAAGTCTTTAGCTATGTAGTTAGGGTCAAATGAAAAAAGAAAAATGCTCAAGTTCTCAGCGTTAACTGTCAAATATACAGGGCTGTGACATCCATAACTGTCATCGGTAAAAAAGCTGACGACATTATCCCGTGAAACAAAGTAAATCGCTTCTCATTCCGGTTTCATCGTCCAAGCTAGTGAGTTAGTAAAGAAATTTTAGGCAATATATTCTTAGCTAGGAGAAAGACTCGACTTTTCAAGGTAAGAAATTAGATAACTATGAAATGGTATTTAAATAGGTTTTCTTTAATATTTTTATTAATTAATAAAAGTATATACTATTTTAGTATTTTAGTACAATTGTATAAATGTACATTTTGATTTGTTCGAATTAAATATAATCAGGTGTTTGTAATTAAAAGAATATATTTTTAATGTGTATAAAGACATGGCCAAAACAAGCTCTAACAACGTAAAATATTAATAATAATAAAAAAGTTATACATTTTCGCCAATCATTTATGAATGCGTCAATAAAAATGTACAAAAACTAGTTTTAACAAATTGGAAATAAAAGTTTTACAATCAAACCAACAGCACGATCCAAAGCACCCAATCAAAGTGAAACTGGAGTTAATTGATTGAAAATAACTACATGGCAATCATAGAAATTACATTGAATCTCGTCCTATAACACAATACTTATGAACGGACTTCTCAATTGTACTGTTTTAAACTTTTGCTTGCTTCTTAATAAACGATTCTCACTTAAGGTGTTTGCTTGAAATATTTATCCCAATCCGAATCTAATTCGCTGCGACATTACCTTCATGCGTTGGGGCGACGTTTAGGCATACCTTTAGCACAAAAAACCCTAAAACTGTTTTTACTAAGTACAAACTTACTGTGCAGCCCGCGGTGAAGCCGAGGGATATCATATGCTTGATTTTGTTGGTATAGTGACTGTGTCATCTCTTCGATAGACCAACTTGATTCATTTTGTAAACTTATTTTTAAGCGAAATCAATTACATAATTATAACTAAAATTTGTTCAGTTTTGATTTTTTTGTTATGTATTTGTTGAGTTTTACGCCGTAGCAACACATTGAATAGGTCATGTAACGGCGGTCAGTCAACCTACTCACTGCTGCTTGAAAGGCTAAATCTCTGGATTTAACTGTTAACCAACTACTAAGCTACATTCGTCAGTGACGAACAACTGCCCTACATAATTAAGAATCATTGGTAGGACGGAAAATGGCCGTAGAAATAATTTCATAACCAGGTTCCACGAAAGTATGCCCCGCCCGGGAATCGAACCCACGACCCCTTGATCAGTAAAGTTGCGTGCCACCAACTGAGCTACCCGGGCGGCTATTCAGTTTTGAAAACACATAACTTGCGATTTTTTCAATTCAGTTTAAGAATTCTAGAACACGATATGCACAAGATTGTCAAAACTTTTTCCTTTGATGTCTTGGAACTTTGATATAAATACCGCCCACAGTTAAAAAAGTTGGGCAAATGTTGCTATGGTACCCATTATTCTTATACAATTAGCAAAATAACCTACCTAATCAACATAGCACGGTTAGTGTAACTTAACTTGTTTCTATTACATATTGGTCGACAGTTTTTTAGGAGCGGGCATGGCCAATCGGTTACGACATTCTACTGATAAAACCTATACTCCGTTGATTCCTTGAGCAAAAAAACTTTATTCTACTAACTCAGTACTGGGGGACCAGGAAGCGGACTCAATAGTGAATAATATAAGATGTAAGAATTTGTTTCACAGTCGAGCTAAAATAAATTAGTATAACAAACAGTGTATGTATTAGTCAGAGATATATTACTATAAAGAAATTTACTTTTATATGATTCGTTGATGTCATTCAAGCTCTGTCTAGTCAGTTGTCGCGTTGTTTCACACAGCTCTTTAATCTATTTCTAAACCAAGCGCGGTGCTCAATCGACCAACTTACCGTGATTTCAAGTCATTATAGAAACTAACAATTACTATAAGCGCGCATTCATTCCCTAGACGATGACAACTATCATACCAGATAATGAGGAAGGGGTTAGAAAAAGCCATAAAAAGTTATTCTGATCATGACATAACGAAAGTATGTAGGCGGCACTCATGAATCAAATCCACAGGCCACGGTAGTCTTACACACTACCGGTTCAACTAACCGATCAGGTTCCATTCTGGCGTATATTATTTATACTATGATGAATTAAGATTAAAATAGGACGTGCTTTTTTCTTCATATCAAATTGGGCCAGTTGCTTACACTATTATGCTGTTATAGTATTGTAGAATAAAGATAATTCTATTCTACACTATAATCTGATTGCAAGATTTAAGAAGAGCGCAAACATTTGTCGTAAAGCAACAGCTGTGGTTCTAATAATAAGTGATGCCCCGTTTCATACTACAATGCAGCCGCCCGGCTAGCTCATTTAGTAGCACGCAAGTCTACTGATCGAGGGGTCGTGGGTTCGATTCCCGAGCGGGGCAAACTTTCGTGGAGCTTGGTCATGAAATTATTTCTACGGCTATTCTCCCTCCTTCTAATGATTTTTAATTATGTAGGGCAGCTGTCAGTTACTGATGAAAGTATGCGCTTAGTAGTCGGTTAACAGCTAAATCCAGAGATTTAGCCTTTCCGGGAGGAGTGAGTAGGTTGACTGACCGCCGTTATATGACCTTATATGTGTTGCTACGGCGTTAAATCCAACAAAACAAACATACTACAATGCTGCAATACCAACAAAGACGTGCATTGTGTAAACACCAATATAAATTTAAAAAAAATGCCCATAAAACTATCAGGAGTAAACACTATTTTGTTGTTGTTGTAGTAGTTCAAATACGCTATCGGTTGTAGCTGTTGTCTCAATGTGCGGAACTTTCTAGAAACTCTAGCGCTCCCTAGCGCTTTGTCCTCTAGTACTCCACTTCCTACACCAAAAATAATATGTATGTGATATCAAATTCAGGGTACCAGGGGCGAAGCGCTAGCTGACAATGTGCTTAGAAAACTGGCCACAAAATTATTCTGTAATTGATCACAAAACGCTTCGTTTTCAGTAATTACTCACTTCCGGCAAAAAACCGTTGCATACGAGTATATATATATTGAGCGCAGCCATACAAGGGCGTGGTTAAAACTACACTCATAATTTTGTAACCAAAATATTTCCTAATATTTAACATGTAAATACATTCATATTGATTGATAGCTTTCATAGATTTATTACGTAAACTAATAACTTTTTATTTTCGTCGCCATTTTGTCGCCATTTTGGGATATGATAAAGTCTTTACAAACTTCCGGTTTTTTTGTAATAGATTTATCTAAGATGTTATTGTTCGTTAAAATACGATAACAAGCTTTGTAGTGGGCGGCTAGCGACGATACAATCATAAAACAATATCTTAATTAGTTTTTATCATTTCATATTAGGTTACTGATGGCTGTCGTTTTGACATTTGTGACGAAAACAAAACAATAACTAAATAAAAACAGTCCTGACCTTAATTTGTACACAAGAAATGTAGTGTTTCGTATACAAAGAAATAAAAACTATTATTATTAAATACTTGTTTTTTATATTCTTGCACTTGATTTATTTTATTGTGTGGAAAGTCGGCTATGTCTCGTTTATGTAAAACAGTTTTTTACATAAATAAGAAACATCAATGAACTATCAAAATCCTAGTGTTTGACGGATATTCACAACCATTATGTAATGTATGTGACCAGCTATATTGTTTTATAGAAACCCAAGTTAAGCTTGCCCATTTCTGAACTTTATATGTTTTACAACATCGTTTTTCTTTTCTTTCAGATGTTTAAAGTATTGACAATAATCCTTTCATTGAACTTGCTTGTAGCCTCACAAGACATATTAGGTGATGGACTTGGTAAGAGAATTTTTATTATCTTTTTTGGTTGACTCAGAATTTAAAATAAAATGTGCAAATAAATATACTTGAACATGGATGAAAGATTTTAAAACTGGTCCTGAGTTCAGAATTTTGCCCAATTTTCGGGAACTTTAAAAATGGTTGTTTTCCTTCGTAAGAGTAGCTGAACTTTATAAATTGTTGGATTTTAAGTTTTAAGCATTGCTGAAATAGTACATTTGCCTTTTAAGCCAAACGCCTGGTTTAGTTAGCTCAGCCCATAGCCCCTCTGACTACAATCCAGGGATCGTAGTTTTCTTTTCCGGAAACACCTACATACCTTAGAAGAGAATGGTCATTAAATATTGTCTTTGGCAATTCTTCGGCCTGCATCTGTCTCAAGTAGATCAGTTGTCAGCCACTGGAAATAGAATGTGCTTAATACAAGGTGAACAACTTAAGTCCAGCGATCTATACTTGGCAAAAGGACAGTGGGTAGGTCGAATGCCCGCCGCAATAAGCACTTGTTTTCATTTCAAATGAAACATCACCATGTCATTCTTGAATATAAAGGATCTAGAATCTTGATTTTCTTCTTGGAAAAATCGAGAATACGCCATGGTGACTAAACTGTCGTGAAATGCACTAATTATACGACATATTAATGATCCAACAATCTCATCGCGTGCAATCAAAACATTTTTCTTGTTTATTCAACGTCAGGGGTTAAGCGTTAACTATGTGATATTCATTCAAAAACTCGGACGCAGACCTATATACTGTAACAACCAGTAACATAGATCAGGGGCATAGTTAACAGTTTTACGAACATTTTATCACCCCATGAACGTTTCTTTACCCCAGCTATGATATGATTTATGAATGTACGTCGGTTGACCATGAACTTTGGTGAGTTTGAAACAGTATGAGCGTATTTTCCCATTATAATATGTATGTTTGATTGAGTAAATCGAACACATGTAAAGGCGGTGACTATAAAAACATACAAGTCCGCAACAGTCTTTACAAAATCCGGTTTAGGAAAGCGGAGAGCAACACTGCTTGTAAGACAACCAGAAAAAGAGTGTCTTGCCAAACAATGTTATTTCTTGAAACTAAATAAGGTTATGATGTAGTCCGGAACAGCATATAAGAAATCCATGTGGAGCGAACGAATCTCGGTGAATAAACAAAACATGAACAGACTAGGCGATACAATTGAACGCTTATGAAACGTAGCGCTATGCAGCAAGGCACTTCCGCATTTAAAGAACTTGGGGTCCGCCCCAAAGTGTGGTAAACTTTAAACTACATTTAGTGACAAATCGAGACATGGATGCGTGCGAAGGACCCAAAAGTGCGAGCTTCAGCGTTTTCAAACGCTTAAGATTACAAAGAAAAAATGATATTTCATGCTTAAGTATAACATACGAAAGCCAGCACGGCTAGCTCAGCACAAGTCTACTGATTTAGGGGCCATAGGTTCGATTCCCGGGCGGGGCATACTTTCGTGGAAATATTTCTACGACCATTCTCCCTCCTAACAATGATTCTTAATAATGTATGTCATTTGTCAGTCACTGACGAAAGTATGCGCTTAGTAGGTGGTTAACAGCTAAATCCAGAGATTTAGCCTTTCCAGGAACAGTGAATAGGTGGATTGACCACCGTGATATAATCTATAAAATGTGTTTCTTCAGCGTTAAACCCAACAAAAAAAAAACAACTTACGTTTCTTATCGTATGACGGTTGTCAGCCATATAGTTTGTGGTGAGTGAAAAATACGTTAGGTCACACTAAATTTATTTTATGTTTAACGTTCGCAGGCAGGTTGGTTTTGGAGCTTTTGAACAATAATACTCTTATAATCACATTTTGTATTTCGTTACAAAATCCATATAGACTACTATTATAGTGCGTACAAAAAAACAAAACACTGTTTTATGTAATCAGTACAATGAACTAATCCACGACAGGGGATGCTCAGGATGACAATAAAATGTAATTTTTAATGTATTTTTATAAGTGTCCTGTTGGTGTAAAGGCAAAGCGTTCTACCATTACAATAATAATTGACTTTGTCGTACTTAGAGGACGGTGGTCTATCTTCCACACTTATTTTATAAAAAATACTTTTATTTTCAATACTGCCTTACCCCTGGAATAGATTGGTAGATTTCAATTTTTGGAATAGAATGGTTTATTTTAACATATACCCAAACATGTAATGTTATTTTGTGCGGACTATTAATTTTAAATTTATGTACGATGTATGTGCTTACAGGATAAAGATTCAGAAAAAAAACTGATAATGATTGAATCGGATATAATTTATCTATTACATTTTATCGATTCGATTCACATCGCAAAATTAAACATTCTAGTTTACTCATATTTTATAGACAAAACACGCTTATTTCACAGTGGTCAAATACATAAAATATACATATTAGTGTCAAAAGGGTCCACTCACAGGTTCTCGCAAATTAACTATGGACATTCCCCGAGGTAAAATATCTATGTATATTGTGCGTTTTTCACTGAAGTCGTTCGGCTTATCCCACCTGGGCAGCACATTATCAAACATCTATAAAATATAGATATAGAGGAAATTATGACTGAATTTGGTCGTACGACTTTTGATAATACTGGCCCCTGGAATGTTAATTTGGGAATTTTGACAGGACGATTAACATAAACTTAAGTTGGTATGGCCTAAAGGTATCTACGCAGTTTACCTTTGATAAACTGCAGTGTTTTGCAACACTAAGCTGTTAGTTGAGGTTTACTTGTTCCAATGATTGATGGTTACACTATAACGAGTGGACATGTATGAGAGGTGATCATCATTATAACTTCTTTATCATGTTATTTAATGATTACAATGTTCTCCACGTCAGTAAGATGGAGTGCAACACTAGAGCAATAAATCTTAATACTTCATACGACAAACGTTTAAATGTGACATCAACTAAAAAAGTAATGTACATTTTGGATGTTATTCGCCGCATTTCAATAAATGATCAGTCATTTAACGGCGGTCAGTTTCCATGCTAACGGTCCCTGGTCTAGAATGTTTTAGAATCTAGACCTCTGAACCAAAGCTTGGTACCTAGTACTTAGTACATACAAGCCGCCCGGCTAGCTCAGTTGGTAGCACGCAAGTCCACTGATCGAGTGGTCGTGGGTTCGATTCCAAGGCGGGCATATTTTCGCGTAGCTTGGTCATGAAATTTTTTTTGCGGCCATTCTCCCTCCTACCAATGATTCTTAATTATGTAGGGCAGTTGTCAGTCACTGACGGAAGTATGCACCTAGTAGTTGGTTAACAGCTAAATCCAGAGATTTAGCTTTTCTAGGAATAGTGAGAAGGTTGACTGACCGCCGTTATATGACCTATACAATGTGTTGCTATGTTGCTGTGGCTGACAACCGTTCTTCTTTTTAAACTATGTAGTAGGCGTTTGATGGCTTTCTTCTAAAGACAATATTTCGTGACGACATTCAAGTGTAAGGCATTCAGAGAATTTTTTAATCATAAGTGTCGGGATTCATCTTTTAAAATTGTATTTGATTACTTTAATACATTTTTTAACAATAAAGATTGATTTGCTTCAAATGAACATTTAACAATGAGTTTGTCGGATTATTTTTGTCCACAAGACACGACATAATTAAGTTATTATTATGGTGATACATGCAGGCCATTGACTACGAACGAAAACTTTTAAAATATTTAATTTCATGGGACATTCTATACACTTGATTTTATATCCATTAAAACGTTATAACTTGTACATACCTTTTATTTCATCCGTCATTATAATTGTAATTATTAGTATATACAAAAATAGTCTGCTTTAATTGTGAAGAAGTTCTTGAAAATAAGATTAATCTGAGTCAGCAGGATATAGATATTTGCTCAAGGAATCAAAAATTAATTTTGGACATGACTAACTCTGAGCTGGGTATCCAATAACTACCAGTTCAAAGTCGAAACCACTCGACCACACATCCAATCAGTATACAACGTATGTGTATGTAAATGACAATGTACACATGTATACATAACTTCTGACATGCACACATGTTTTAATTACGTCACTTATGACATGTACACGTGTTTTAATTACATCATCACACATGTCTGTCTGCAATGAGAGACATGTTTATTCGTCTGCATTTAGTAGAAAGCTTTAATATCACTGTCTAATGTCACGTGGCTCAAAACTAATACTGTAAAAAACCTCATGTTTATCACCGTTTTATTTTATTAAGTCAATAAATGCGGTCATTAAATAGTGCATTACGCCTACTTTTCTTTCCCCCCAAAAATTGCAAAAGGTTGAGTTCTTATTGTAAGCTCCAAATCCAACGCACAAAAGTTAAATAGAAGCGAAAACTAGATCAAGTGCAAAATATATTGTGTCGAAGATTAACCCTAACCCCCCTAACGCTGACCCTAACCCCTAGCGTTAATCAAAGTTGATAATGGGTTACTAGTTACGATCGTTTTCGCCATAAGCCCGTGAGATACGACTTATTACTCTTTAAAATAATTTATAATTTGTTTCTGTATTTTTTAGGAGGTTTATTTGCTTTAAATATGATCAGCGGTGGACGAAGCCCATTGGGAAATCTATTTGGTATGGGAAGACCAGCCGCTTACCCACAGGTTGCACAAGTTTCTAATCAAGGTGGTGCCTCTGGTAACAATGCAGCAATGGCGGCTGCAATGGCGGCTGCTGCAGCAAGAAGACAGTCACCAATGGGTAGGTTAAAGCTAATGTCTCGCACATTTGGTTATCTTTTATATTTGAATGTTATCATTCAGTGTCTGTAATTGTACGGATTCTTAATAATTTAAGGCGAACTGGCGTATAGTGTTAAACAAACTAGATTCAAGAGTGTAAGATAAACTGGCGTATAGATTAAATAGTGTGAGATAAACTGGCGTAAAGATTAAATAGTGTAAGATAAACTTGCGTAGAGATTAAATATTGTAAGATAAACTGGCGTATAGATTGAATTGTGTAAGATAAACTGGCGTATAGATTAAATAGTGTAAGATCAACTGGTGTATAAATTAAATAGTGTAAGATAAACTGGCGTATAGATTAAATAGTGTAAGATAAACTGGCGTATAGATTAAATAGTGTAAGATAAACTGGCGTATAGATTAAATAGTATAAGACAAACTGGCGTATAGATTAAATAGTATAAGATAAACTGGCGTATAGATTAAATAGTGTAAGATAAACTAGCGTATAGATTAAATAGTGTAAGATAAACTGGTGTATAGATTAAATAGTGTAAGATAAACTTGAATATAGATTAAATAGTGTAAAATAAACTTGAATATAGATTAAATAGTGTAAGATAAACTGGCGTATAGATTAAATAGTATAAGATAAACTGGTGTATAGATTAAATAGTGTAAGATAAACTGGCGTATAGATTAAATAGTGTAAGATAAACTGGCGTATAGATTTAATAGTGTAAGATCACTGGTGTATAGATTAAATAGTATAAGACAAACTGGCGTATAGATTAAATAGTATAAGATAAACTGGCGTATAGATTAAATAGTGTAAGATAAACTAGCGTATAGATTAAATAGTGTAAGATAAACTGGCGTATAGATTAAATAGTATAAGATAAACTAGCGTATAGATTAAATAGTGTAAGATAAACTGGTGTATAGATTAAATAGTGTAAGATAAACTTGAATATAGATTAAATAGTGTAAAATAAACTTGAATATAGATTAAATAGTGTAAGATAAACTGGCGTATAGATTAAATAGTATAAGATAAACTGGTGTATAGATTAAATATTGTAAGATAAACTGGTGTATAGATTAAATAGTATAAGATAAACTGGCGTATAGATTAAATAGTATAAGATAAACTGGCGTATAGATTAAATAGTGTAAGATAAACTAGCGTATAGATTAAATAGTGTAAGATAAACTGGCGTATAGATTAAATAGTATAAGATAAACTAGCGTATAGATTAAATAGTGTAAGATAAACTGGTGTATAGATTAAATAGTGTAAGATAAACTTGAATATAGATTAAATAGTGTAAAATAAACTTGAATATAGATTAAATAGTGTAAGATAAACTGGCGTATAGATTAAATAGTATAAGATAAACTGGTGTATAGATTAAATATTGTAAGATAAACTGGTGTATAGATTAAATAGTATAAGATAAACTGGCGTATAGATTAAATAGTATAAGATAAACTGGCGTATAGATTAAATAGTATAAGATCAACTGGCGTATAGATTAAATAGTATAAGATAAACTGGCGTATAGATTAAATAGTGTAAGATCAACTGGCGTATAGATTAAATAGTGTAAGATCAACTGGCGTATAGATTAAAAAGTGTTAAATAAACTGGCGTATATAATGAAAGTATCAGGTAATGTGGCGTATGAAATGAATACTTAAAGGTAAAATGGCGTATTGGTTGTGGGAACATTGAATGAAAGTGACAGACGGGTGTTTACCATAAATTAAAGTTTTTATAGGCTATAAGTCTCCGAATGCTTTTGACTTATCTCAGTATCTAGTCCTTTTACATCAAAGACGCCAATCTGTTTTTACTCGCAACTTCATGTTAATTGAGAAAAATTGAGATTATCCGAAACCTTCTAAACTACGCAGCAGTTTCCAGTCAATGCTCGATTAAAATATATACTCACGTGGCGGGATACGTCAAAGAGCATGACGTAACGTTTTGGGTGATTTGATGACGTCACGTGGCCTAACATGAACGACAAGCTAAAATTCCAAAGAGCTTGAAACAAGTTTTCCAGAGAGTTTGAATCTGTAAGAAGTCCGACCGACTATTTCGGTATATTTACCTTTAAAAGTGTACAATTTAACATTGTCAATGTATGTCGAACGTTGTCCATACCATGAAATGGTCAGTTATTTTGGACAAAATATAAAATGCTTTACACAAGTTTAACTTATTAATTGCCACCAGAATCGTGACGGCTTCAAACTCTTCGGAATGTAAAAAACTATTATTAAAACTCTTTGGAAAATTTAGCATGGCCTTACAAGAATCACATAATAAGAATTCTAGCAGACATCAATGAATGAAGCAAACCAATTGATCAGCGTGATATTAAATTAAATGTATAATTCTGCAAATGCTCTTTTAAGTAAATAAAGGAGGATGTACACTAAATTTGTGCTGACTCAGCAAAATATTTATTGACCAATTAACGTCAATTAAATTGTTATCCGTGTATTGAAAATGCGATAAATGTGAGATAATAAATTGTCATCATTTTGAGAGCGAAGAAATAATGATATATTTTATATCAACGTTAACTAGCACGAATGTCAAACACTATTGACGTAAACACGTCAAAAATACTATTATAAAATAATATATAATACATGGACATATCTTCCGCATTGTCAAAATACTAGTAGGTGGTATTTGACTAATGACAGAATGACATCTTGTTATGAAGGACTAATGACTTTTAATATTGGTTCAATCTGGTGAGCACTACGATGAAGCATGTCAATTGGTCAACATATAAGTAGTTTAAGAACATGCACTTGCACATTTTTAAAAAAGAACTTTAGGTTTTGTTTGCACTGATCAAATTCAGGGAGTTATGACACAATAAGTTGATAAAAACTTGTAAAATATTAGTGGCAGTATGAATTTTGCTCGAAATAGAGGGGAGATTATTAACAAACAGTACTGAAAAGTTCTGATCGCTTCTCATCGCAGCGGTTACGTCCCCTTATTGAAAGTAAAAACGCGAGACACAATTCATGTTTTTAGTATGCCAATCATCCTAAATAAAACGTTGGTATGGTCTGTGCTGAAACAGATAAATACGTTAAACGTTTTAGGAACTGCTTAGTTTCTAACTGCTTTAATGCATGTGAATTATATGTAAATTAGTTTTGTTTGTCACATGTCAATTTTTACAGGATTTAAAAGTCAAATAATAAAAATTCAAACAAAAATGATTGATTTTAGTATATTTCATATAATGTAATTTGTTTCCCTCTTTTTCAGGTGGCGGACTTGCCAACTTGTTCTTATTTGATGCCATGGGAATCTTGTAACAGTTGAATCATCTTATGTACAGATTCGTACTCACATTTATTCGACCCAAGCATAAGTTACAAATCCTTGTTTGACGTAGATGTTCAGTCTTGTTTTATTGTACAACTATTTTTTTCTTATTTTATTTTGTTTTGTTTTTTTCTTTTATCTCCATCCTATAATGTTTGCATATACGCTGAGTATTCATGTATAACTATTACAAATAGACCAAGCATTATTATTTTTTTCTCAGGGTTACATGTAACTAAAAATCCATATTCCATTAATTATTAGTTTGGCAACTTTTCCACGACAGAGTGTATATTTGACTCCACAGCTTCATTAGCAAATTCATGTGATTTTGACAGAATGACATCTTGTTATGAAGGACCAATGACTTTTAATATTGGTTCGATATTCAAAATGAAGGTAAATCATTTTGGTACCATGATCATTTAAACACAACCACGTGTTTTCAGCTAAACAGCTATATTACCGCCATATTCTATTTCACTTAATGTGTTTTCATCATTAGTTTATGCATTCAATGTGTTACTTGCCCTACGGGTTGTCAGTAAGAAGCATTACTTTACAGTTCTCGAGCACTAAGCTAAACTACGCCATATTTGCAAAACCGGAAGCAAACAAATGGTGACCTACTTTGCTTTTTCAAATTTCATTGCATATTGGTAAGCGCTATGCGCCTTTTACATTGCCATATTTATGGCATGAATAAGGTTATTATTTTTATGTATTGGACTTTATAAATATCTTAATAAACTCACCTATACTTTACTGTTTAGTTTTTGTTTATCTTGTTGGGTCAGAAGCCCACCTAATGGAGCTTTGCTTTTATTCTCGCGTATCCGGGGTTTATAGTCACGTGATCTACAATAGCCTGCAATAAGGAATCAAAGCGCCGATAGCGCTGTCAGGCCTGGGGTTTTAGTAGAGTATATGGCTGTATACAACTCATGGAAGCCACACAAGGGACCTTCACCTTACATAAACCAGATAAGATATACACGTGCTTCTTATCGTCTGCTTGTTAACGCGTAATGCGGACTACATTAATTGCAGTGGTAATTATCCCTTTACTTGCGCGTGCACAACCGAATGTAATCGTCCGCGACAAATTTTGATGAGAATTTGCCACAGTCCACTACTAAACATGGGGAAACCCTATGTAAAAAATGAGTATCGCCGGGGTTGTCATTGTTTACACTGAATCATCCGCACAAATATTTTGTACACGACATTGTTTACATGTACCATTTACCTCCGTTTTTGGACTGGAGATTTAAAGCAAATCGTCACACTCAATTTATTTACTTATTGGAGTTAACACCGTGTCAACACAATTTAGGTCATTTTACGGCGTCCAGCGCACCTAACCTAGCTTTCCTGGACCATTGTCTATAACCAGGACTCACCTACCCTTCCACAAGGCCGGAAACTTCTCCATATTATCTAATCAATGGAGGAAATATCGACATAAATTTTCATGAAAGGGTATAACCTTCCCGGGTGGGATTCGAACCCGCACCCCCTCGGGCACGAGTATCCAAATCCTGGCGCGCTACCAACTACGCTATCGACCCGGGTTGTCACACTCAAAAGGTCAGTTTTAAAAATGTTTCCGGAGAAAAAAGTACAAGCTATTTTGCGCGCTAGTTGATGTAATTATATCATTTGTTACGAAAAATGGATCGGCGACAAATCTGTTTTGTTCCCACTGTTAGTTGCTGTAAACCACGTGACTATAAACCGCGATGTTTCTAGGCTTCTGTTGATATGTTATGACATCGATATGAGAGGTTAAGAAGTCGACTGTTTGTCATATTACTGTAAATTCTGACATAAATGGAGCAACAAAAAGAGTGACAATTACAAAAAATACATTGACACAAAAGAATGCTTACCCAGTTTACATCAGAGTACATGTTTAGTCGGCGGAATAACTCTGACAAAATTTGTCATTATGATTGACATTGAAAAGTAAGTTTTAGTTGTAAATACAAATTAAAAATGATAATTGAATAATAAAAGTATTGTTCACAAAATTTCGTGACGTATATACATATTGTATTGAACAAAAAGGCTCCATAAACGTTGAGTTTTGACTCTTTATTTTTCATTATATACGACAGTCTTGACCTAGTTGTGGCTACGGAAGCTGACAAAAATAACCTTTTACACAGCCTTTATTCAGAATACTTACACAGCGGTTCATCAAGCTTAGTTTTATTACCATAAAACACCTGAATGTTCCGGAATAATTGCACAGTATATCACCTGCGTTTTACAACATACACAATATATTTGGACACACAAAAACACAAAATGCTCACAATGAAACCTGACTAGATTCGGAACTCCTTGGGGTTTTTTACGCAAATATACCTCGGATATGATAAGGAAGTAACGTAGTTCAAACATTGATTCTGTAGTTGATTAAAATTTCGCTAAATGTGGATTCTATTGAAAAAAAAGTTCAGAACTACATTGAAACATGAGCTTTGAGACCTAGTACTTCTAATGAAATATTTTGATAAAGCTTTTAATAATGTAATACTGAGTTATAAAGTGTATCTAAAAAATAGACAGTTGGTCGTGTCCAAATATACATGTATATGTAGATAATCCTATGCCAGTTGCAGTGTGAAAGACCTCTTAAAGTTGTATTGTAGCAAATTAGAAGAAAACTTATTTGCGAATAAAAACAAAGCACATTCTGGATAAACAATTACACTACTTGCCAGCTGGTTAGTGACCGGGCCTCATAACTTATCCGAGGTATATCTCGAAGATCTCTGAGGTGTTTCGAATGACCTGACTACGCATATTTATCCGAAAAAGTGTACAGCAAAGGCTTATTTTTATTATTGGTCGCCATCTTTATTTCTAGCGTTTAGAATGTGGACGAGAAGTGAGACTACTATTGACCGAAAACGTGTACAACTTGTCAAGTTTGTTGCAAAAAAGTCCAAAGAATAAAAAATGATTGCAAGATTACCATTAACATTCGACATGACAGAGTTATGTGTACAATGTTCATCCAGGAAAAAATACTTGTCAATGCTATAAAACAAACATTGACTGGCACACCTCCGATATCGACAAGTTCACGTTGACATTGTATCAACTTCTTGAAAAACAAGGTTCACGTGGTTATTCTACACTTTTTGAAAAAATAACACGTGATTTTACTACTCGAATCATATCGGTGTTATTCGTTGTTAATCGGAAAAAAATAAAATTGTCGATAGGTTTTGAATAATGCACTTATCACCGGCATAAAACATGATATAAGATGTTTCGAATAAAGCAGCAATCTACAATCTGTCCTCGATCGAGATTGTCATATGGAAACTACAGGTTACAGAAATAGGCGAATTGTTACGATTGGCCGACGACCAAAGTTATCAAATCGGAAGACATCTGTTTTTAGCTAACACTATTTTACGAATGATACGGAATTATCCGATGATTAACGATTGAAGCTTGGTATGTCAAACGTTTTATTTATTTATTGGAGTTAACGCCGTGTCAACACAATTTAGGTCATTTTACGGCGTCCAGCGCACCTAACCTAGCTTTCCTGGACCATTGTCTATAACCAGTACTCACCTATCCTTTCACAAGGCCGGAAACTTTTCCATATTATCTAATCTATGGAGGAAAATCGACATTATTGTCAAATTTCATGGAAGGGTATAACCTCCCCGGGTGGGATTCGAACCCGCACCCCCTTGGGCACGAGATTCCAAATCCCGGCGCGCTACCAACAGCGCTTTTGACCCGGGTTATGTCAAACGTGATAACTCGACTTTTTCCGCGACCTGAAAATATGGACAAAACCATTTGAGTTTAGATTTTGGTACATCTTAACATGAGGCAGAAATCTCCATGCAGAAAAACATCTAATGTGATTGTTTGATACTACGATGACAAGACAAGACGACGGTGTTTACAAGATATAAAAAATGCAAGGAATGTTGACTTAGTGAGATATTATATAAAACAATCCTTTTATTAGCCGTTCTTACCATATATACACACCGATTTTTAGATACTCTTGTTGAAATAGCGAATAATTGCCGTGACGAGTTTGCGTGATCGTTTATACTTAAAGGCTTGAGAGAGGATTTTTACATTCAAAATGTTTTATTTCGAATTTATATTTTAAAGCATTTTGACTACTAAAAAGGACTTTTGGAACCTGAATAAAAATATAAGTATTTGCATTATTGTAACCTAATTTTAGAGTTGCATAATGTCTTTATGCAATGAACGAGAATTTATGTGCAAAGAATTGTATACCACGATACAAATCAAATATGATTTTCACAAAATGTTGTCATATTTTCCTCTGGCATATTATGGCCTTCTTACAAAATGCCTTTGCAACTAATTTTCGTACAAAAATAAATAAAAATCGTTAAAGGACAGTAAAACTGGTAATTTTCTGGTCCTTGCCTGCCATAGATGGGAAAATGTATAATAGAAGGTAAATCATTGTACAATCTCCGTAAACAGATATCCTGTAGAGCGTTGTCGTACAGGATCTCTACTTTCTCCGAGGAAGGTCACGTCGAGATGAACTTTGTTTCGACCAATCAATGCGTAACTTTCATCTAGACGAAAACACTATTAATCACTTTTGATTTCGTAATTTCTATTTTTAGACCAAGTTTTGCATGCTAATTTAACAGCGGTATTATTCACAGTCTGTGATTGGGCGGCTCATTTCAAATTGCGTGACGTAGACGAGCTAAACAAGTTAAGTATCATAACAATTTCGTCATGAATATTATGATGAGAAAAAGGCGCCTGAACGTGACCTTCGTTTGAAAAAGGCCAAATCTAAATTAGCGAGTGGAAAATTTTAGATCGGGTTTTAATCAGATTGACCATTGTATAACATGTTAAAAGGCTTATCATTACTTCATAGTAATTAAAATGGCATTGTTATAGAAAAAGTAACAAAATGATAATCAGGAATTACTTTAATATCATGTCACCTGCCATTTATGCATTAACAACTCCTTACATTCCAAACAACCATTTAAAACCGAAGTAACGGTCGCAACAACGAAGTGTAAAGGACAGTAAACGAGTTACAGTTTTAAAATGCACATAAACTAAAATTTACATACCATTGGTACTTATACTTGAAAAAGCAACGTTGTAAAACATTCCTTACATATTTTAGATTTTAATGTATAAGAAATTACTTCATCACGTGCATTATACTAAAAACAAGTAGATAAATAATTAAATTTGTAAGTGAAAATATTTGTGACAAAAAATATGTGTAGACAAAAAACCCGACATGATGAAAAAAGAAAACAACCACTTTGTTTAAATGTATGTTTGAGGTAAAAGATTTAGACATGCAGTATAAATATTCAAAACATGTTTTTAAAGTAAAATGCGAATTCTTTAAAACTCATAAAAGGATGCAACATTTTATTTTTTACAAGACGCATTTAACATGAATTTCGCACAATAAAGACAGTAAGACACCTGTATTATGACAACAAGTATAATGGAATTGTATCTCTTTTTAGTAAATATAATTTTATAAAAAACAACAACATTTAAGCAGCTCAGTGATAATATAATATATTTATAATTCAAGGCATTCCTCGAGTTTACATCCCCATAAAGAAAATCTTCACGAGAATCGAGTTTGGTTTCACTTATTTAAAGATAGTAAAAGTATTATTTTTCGAGAAGGTTCTTGTAAATAATATATGTAATGAGTCCATCGTACTGGCTACTTTTCAATGTATATTTATGGAATTTAACAAAGAATGTGGTCGAGCTTACTTTTATTGTTACTTGTCTTGCCGAATTAATATAGAACTTATCGTTCTTATCTTATTTTAATGCTTTAAAGCAGAGACATAGGGTAATATCTAATTCCCTGCTTAAAGCCACTATTTGACTAAGTGTCCATTTCTTAAAAATGTAGGGTACTTTTATAAGAGCGCACTTTACGCTAGTGTTCAATATACCTGACCAAAATTAGTTTTAAAGCTTAATTATGTAATTCGGAGTAAGTTTTTCTATAATAGGACTTCATCTTAAACCTACTGTGATCATCAAAAACATTGTTGCAAGTATTGACAACCAAATTCTACTTTCGTTTTCGATTTACGTTCACTTTAAAATGCAATGAATAACATAAACATAAACATGTTTAAGCATTATTTGAAATTAATTAAAAATCTTGTTCAATAGAGGTGTTTGAAATAGATGAATGAGTGTTAAGTACTTTTTAAAAATTGGGCTTTAATGTTCGAGTTTTTCACTGTTTTACGCTTCGTTACGTATTTTAGGTAAATGGTCGACATTAAAATCAAGTATAGAAAACGGTATCTTCCTTTAAAAACAACAACAAAGATGTGATTATATTGGTGAAATAAAGTGACAGCTTGTTTTAACTTGAAATTTTGTCTTCCAGTTATTATAGTTGGTAGGCGAATTTATTATAAATGCGGATGCAATAATTTATACTGTAAAGTATACAGTAATTTGTAATCGTCATGTGTTTTCGCGAGTAAACAAATGCACCCTGTTGAAATTCCGTGCGTCTATGGTAAGGAGTTTATTGAGTATTGCAGTCATTTTCAGGTCCTAATTTAAGGAAGTATTATTCGTGGATGTATTTTCTGACTTTACGTATAACTGTCACATTGTAAAATAGCTAAAAGCCTCTTGAATATAAAAAAAATAAAAATATTATTGACCCTCTATCAAATAACCAGAGGTTAAATGCTTCATTTCATCTGTTTTAACAAATCATGTCCCCTCTATGTCTAAGAACAAACAGTGACTTTTAATTTAAGGTAAGCAATCCATGCTACTGGTGATATCAGACTGTGAAACCGAGGGTGTCCTCCAATGCTCTTACAAAGACATGACTTGTCAATATGAATGCTAGTCCTTTCTATTTGTAAGACTATACTTAACTTTTGACTGTACTTGGCTAAATCTGCACTACCAGCTGTAAAATCACAGGCAGTGTCTGGCTTAATCTCTGTAAGTAGATATCCTGTACATAGAATGCTGTCTTGAGATCTCCTCAGTGGGTCATGTTTAAATTATCTTTGTGTCAACCTATCCAGCGTTTTTTTTCCTTCTTAAAATGGGTCCGGAAAACGGACCCATTCCCAATGACGACCGGACCCTTCCCAATCACGCCAACGGACCTTCCCAATTGTGTCAACGGACCCTTCCCAATCGTTTTTTTTTATTGGTATTTTGCAAATCAAGAGAAAAAACAGCATAAGTTGTCAAAACTAAAAAAAAATCGGCAAAAAGAAACGGGTTTTGGAATTAATAAAATTTTACTTTTGTTTATTTGTCCAAGTATCGTTACTGACAGTTATTTAATGACCGTGTGTCAATTATCACTTAAATGGGCAAGAGTCGGCAAATTTCAATAATCAATATCACTTATCATCAATTAAAAATAAATTAGAATTTTTATTCATGCCGTTCTTTACGACATCGTTAATCCGTTAATGTTGGTGAATAGCATCATCTTGTATAATTATCATCTGAGAGTTTGTGTAATCACTCTTTCACACGTTCATTGTTCCGCTTCATTAGTTTTACAATCAAACTAATGATGTAAAATTTAATGTTTACAAACAAACTCCTTTGTCTTACCGCGTAAAATTGTGCTTAAGTTTTATTTCCGGTCAAGGTCATTACATTGACTAATTTCTCACGGACCCGTGATTTTTACGACTTTTTTATGAAACTAGCTGCCATTAAGCATAGAAATTGAAAGCTGTTCATGTCATGATGATTTCGCGATAATTTTCTCAATAATTCAGCAATGGTTGAAATAATCCAGCAGTAGTTTAATTGTTACTCAGAGTAAATTGTAAAACATTCGTCCCCAATAATTTCGTACCCGACAGTTTCGGACATTTAATGATTTTTAATGATTTTTTATTGTGGGAAAATGAGACATTTTAAAACCAAGCTGAATTGCTTTTCAGGAAGATTTTGAGTAAAAACTATAAGAAAGGTTATTTGATTAATTTGAATATAACAGATCTAAAAACGACTCAGACACTGAAATACTGGTAGTCTCCTTATTTCTGAATTATGTTGTGGTCTATCAGATTACATAAGAAGATAAGTTGCTGGTAACTTTGAACACATTTCCATCAAGCTTGAGTAGATAATGTGACTGGAGATAATTTTTAATGACATTTCCCAAATGTTATGATAAACAGCTTGTCACATAACCTGACTCGCGTATACCCTCTTTCTTTTTAGGCCTATTGACAATGGCACTTTATTATTGTTTGGAGTGTCCAAATTCTAGGCGTCATTATATGCATGTCTCAAAAACTACAAAATCTAGTTTAATGTAACTGTTAAAAGGGAGAATGATGGAGATATTTTACAATTTCTGTATTTAAACACTTGTTTATTAATATTCCCAATTTATTCTAAGTTGTGCATGATTTTCCCAATTTTTCCCATTTCACGACTAACGAAATTCCCAATCGGAGGGGTACAGGACCCATTCCCAATCGGGTGGAAAAAAACGCTGCTATCAATGGTTAGCTTTTATCTAAATAAAATATTATCAAAAGCAGTGGAATTCCAAAGTTTCTTAATTAAGATTGAGGTTTTGGATTTTGAAGGTGCATGAAACCACTGTCTATGAATGGACGATTCTTGGCATGTTGCGTGACTTGCATCATGAATATTATAACTGCAAAGATTAGTTGAACTTAACTTATATTGCAATCTTGTCCAATGTAAAACAAGTGATTTCACAAGAAGATGATTTTAGATAGGCTTTTAATAAGATTTTATCCATCTATAACTATGGCTATTTTCCCTGCTATTTTTGGTAGACTGATATGCAGTACTTAACAAGATGGTCTTCGATAGCTAAATATTTGTTAATCAATTATTCTTTCTTTTACTTTACTGGGAATAGGTAAAATTAGATAGATTAATTTCTTTTGTATAAACTACATTGTAAGATCTATTGTTGGTTATTATAAATTTTATAATACATTGTGTTCAAGGGAGATAATAATGTATTCTCATGATATCAGTTTATTACATGAATTATCTCCCTTTGTTACAAATTCTATATGTAAAAATGCATTTATGTTTAAATCCTTTCCTTAGGCTTAAACTAACTCATAATTATTTTTGCTAAATTAGATTTTTTTTCTGTATCAATGTTTTTGATTAGCATATGTATGGCAGCAATGGACTTGCTAGGACACTTCATTACAAGTGTCTGCTTCACTTGCGATGTTTTTTTCCCAAAAATTTGGGAATATGACCCATACCCCTAGAATTGGGAATGTTATCCGCATTTTGGTTTAAATTGGGATAAAATGTCAAGCAAATTTAATAACAATAGCAGATTTAACAAGATTTTTTAGTTTCATTTATCATTAAATTAGTTACTTAATTATTGAGAAATATTACTGGGACATATAATTTTAAGCTGAAACATACTTACAACAATTGTTTTCAAAAAAAATTAAATTCAAGTTAAATTGGGAATTTTGGATTGAAATTTGGGAAAAAAAGATATGATTTTAGATTGGGAATATAGCCCATAAACGGCTATAATATTGACCAAAAATAAACACTGACTTGTAACAATGAGACATCTCCTCTGTCTCCTGAGGAATATCAGTATTAAATATCCAATTTTCATATAAGGTTATAACATGTTGTGGCCAGGAATTGAAACCAGACTCTTAAAGTTAGAAATCCTGCACTACACAGTGTGATACTTACACATTCAAAGTGTGTTAAAGAATTATAGAATGCATTCGATTAGTTGTTTTACCTTTTTTCTAGTTGACTGTTAGGGTAGGATGTTTAAGCAATCTCTGTAAACAGATATCCTGTCTTGAAAATGCTGGAACTACAAAAAGCTAAGTTTTCAGGAGATGAAAAAAACCAGTATTCAGTGAAGAATGCAAATGAAAGGAAACTCATTTTTGCAAAAGTTTACATCAGATAGATATCTTTAAGTGCAGATATGCATTCGTATCGAAACTATTAATTTTTACTGAAATAACTGTAGCTTCTTACAAAAAACAAAAAATCGAAATTTTGTAGTTCCGGCATTTTCAAGTGACCACCACGATATATTATCTACAATCATATAACATAAACCATTGTCTGTAATAGAGAACTCAATCTGCAATAAAATATGAAACCCACTGCAATTTAAGTTTAAGTGCCGTTTAAAGTCTGCTTCCTTATACACGTTCAGCTGACTTTACAATCTTGTATGATAACTCCTGATCACTGAAATCTCCTTCAGGCTGGTGATCCCTCACAGTACCTATTTACACTAGGTGGAGTGGAACAATTGTAGGTTAATTTCTTGCTCAAGGAAATTAGCAGTGGCCCTTGTGGGGATCGAACCCGGGACCTCTCGATCCCTAAGCGCGAGTCCTACCACTCAACTACTGCTCCTATTTTAAGGATTTAAGAATCCAATTTTAAGAAATGCAATTTCTCTAAGGAATATGCTATCCTAGAATTAACGTCTATTCCCATGCAACCATTGGATTTAAATTCATATAAACTCATCAATATAATCCTGATGGAAAATTATCTTAATACACTCTACAGTACCCACCAAAAGTTTGGAGACATTTTCACTTTGTAGGCCTACTGAATAGCTTTTATCTAAACTTTGATAACAGGTTATTTTGAAATCCTTTTTAGTTTTGCTTTATTTTTTTGGTTATCATTATAGTTATAACTGAGACAACAAAAATAGCATAAAAGCTTTGTTATGGAAAATTATTACTATTAACACGGTTTTGGGGGCTTAATGAAGTCAGATACTGAATTTTCCAAATGTGTTGCATTCATGAAATTTGTTTTCATTTTATCACAAACCATACTTAAATGTATCACAGATAATAATTCTACAAAAATAATCATCAAAATTCAAGAATTGTAGTACATTCCTTTTGCCTCCAAACTTTTGGTGGGTACTGTATATTGTAGACAAAAGTTTCTCTCACAAAGTTTCTCAAATATAAATAGTTTACTTCAGATTTCCTTTTACGGTTTTCTAACTCTGTGAAGTTTCCAGCGTTATGTAACCTCAGGGGACTAAACTTGTTTAATGAAAACTGATTTTTAACAGCTTTCAGTCTGATGCATTGAAATAACTTATATACTTTTAAATGATTAATACTTTTTTATTATAACTTTTTAAGCAAATGTTTAATGAGATAAACTCCCATGGTTGATAAGCAATTACCATTGTAAGTTTACATCATTTTAAATGCCCTCCATCTTGTCTATTCTGTATATTAGTAATATTGTAGGAAACCAAGGCATTTTAGTGCATCAGTTCACAAAAGTAGGATATCAGTCTTCACGAATGAATTTTCAAAGCGCAAGACATTCGGTCTGGTAAACGCCAAAATTTTACTAGACCGAAAAGACTTTTACCGGACCAAAGGCTTACCAATCATATTTTGTTTTTATATGTTATTTTAGACTGTACTGCTTATGTTTCTACCTCATATATGATATTATTATATAATAAACATTGAATAAAGAATTGCTTGACTTACTTGCAACTGCAAGTTTTATGTTTGATTATGCATTTTTAGTAATATTGCTATTGAAATTTCCACCAGACAGTCGGTCTTGTGATCCGTATATTTTAACCGGACCGTCAGTGTTTTATATGGACTCGGTCTTCGGTCTGGTGGCTAAATTCGAAGACTGGGATATGAAAGTGGTTGCCCTAACAGGCCATTTTAGCAGCTAGCACTATATCTTGTTTGTTGAAATATGGTTGCTCTGAAATTTTTGGTTGCACAAACTAGAAATAGGTTGTCCCAGGCAACCGGACACCCACTTATTTTGTAGACTGGTGCATTATACTATAAATAATGTTTAGTACAATGTAACAACATGAGATAGGAAAAAATTAAACATACTGGAAAATCGTCATTACTAACCATGCATATTTTGACATTATTTAAGGACATATTCACCCATTTTTTCAGTTTGTCATGTCTGTATATATTGTTCTCATATTTATGTATGAAATGATTATTCAAGTCTCAGATATTTTGTCTCGAGGGTTTTTCAGTCATACTTTCTGTGTTGTATTTTCTTCTGATAGAAGTTTGATAATTTGTTGTATGTGTCTTTATGACATCTGGCTGTAAATTAAAATGTTATAAGAGTTTAATGTGTCACAGTTGATTGGGGAAGTGTTTAATATTTTTCCAGCTGTAGGTTTATTTCTATGGAACTTATGTTCTACATACAAAAGGAAAAATCATATTGCTTCTGTTATTTGTTTGTTTGTTTGGTTTAACGCTGTAGCAACACATTGTATAGGTCATATAATAATAGTCAGTCAACCTACTCACTCCTCCTGGAAAGGCTAAATCTCTGGATCTAGCTGTTAACCAACTACTAAGCCCATACTTTTGTCAGTGACTGACAACTGCCCTACATAATTAAAAATCATTGGTGGGAGGGAGAATGGCTGTAGAAATAAATTCATGACTAAGCTCCACGAAAGTATGCCCTGCCTAGGAATCGAACCCACAACCCCTCGATCAGTAGACTTGCATGCTACCAACTAAGTTAGCCGGGCATTTGCTCCTGTTATGTTATTGCATAAGTTTTGTGGTTGTTATATGGTTGATTCTTTTGATAAAATTGACTACTTTGGCATGTCTGGATTCAATATTTGGTCTTGTGGTTTCCTAGGACATTCAATTTACTTTTACATGTATTATGGTCATTGAAAAATGTGTCTAACCAGGGTTTCAATGGTGATTTGTGATGTATGAAAATATAAAAAGAATGTTTTTATATGAAAGAAACATGTCATATTTGATAGCTTAACATAAGGCAAATAAGATTTACTCGTTAACAGGGTGCACATTTTAAAAAGAAAATGGCAAACTCAGTTCAGAGCTTAGAATGCCTTACTTCCGATAAATCTTGCTTTAATATTGGCAATTTTGAATTCCTGTCACAGAATTTGTTTTGTTCCCCTGAAAGAAGAGAAAGAAAAAAGGAATGTTTTAATTGCCCTGAAAATTTCTGATATGAAAGGATTTGTTTGTTAGTTACTTAATGGATTGTTTGAACATTGAATTTGTTGGAATGCATAACGTTATGCTCATTTGCATTATGTCATACTCACAAAGATATCCAGTTGTCATTTTAATGGAAACTGTCTCTTTATTTTTAATTGGTATTTTAGTCTGCTTATCAATAAGTATCATTTTTAGCCAGAATTTTTATTGAAAAAATTCAGCTAATAATTTTACGAAACAAGGGCCGGCGGATGAGTGTGTGGATGGTTGTGCGGGCAAGGTGTTGGGCAGGCGGGTGGAATGTTACCACAACTCTACCTGCCTTTATTATGGATTATTTCCCTTTGTAATTTTTGCGTGACAGTTTTTAAATCTGGCTTTGATGTGGTTTCCACATTACATTTCTTGTTGGTCTAATAATAGCTTGGAGTAAATCATGCTTTAAGGCTTATTGTTTTCGTGACTCCAGATACTGATCAAGTTGTGTTTGGTACAGTTTATAGATAAATTATTGTTCATCTTTATTATTATTTTAGTACCTTATTATTACTTATTTAACATTGCACAGGGTAAAATCCCATTATTAAAAGTAACACTGTTTTTGGACTGCAAAGAAAATAGACATTGTTCTAATTCAAACACCTCTAATAAACTATATTTTTTAAATAAATGCAAATATTGCTTTAGTATGTTCATGTTATTTATTGCATTTCAAAGTGAAAGTAGATTGAAACCGAAAGTAGAATTTTGTTATCAATACTTCAAACAATCGTTTTGATTACAGTTTGTTTATGATGAAGTCATATTATGGAAAACACTTTCTCAGAATTACATAAATAAGCTCTAAAACTATAGTGGATCATGTATATTGAACATTAGTGTATAAATGAATATAGTGTGCTCTGATCAAAGTCCACTTCTTTTTTGACACACTTGGTTAAGCTTAAATTTAGAAAGTAGAATGGTTTGAACTGGTCATTGTGTCTCTTATACATGTTTAATTTTGTTAACTTCATGTTTGTAAAACAGTTATCAAGTACCGGTACACTGTTAATGACTATATCTTTATTCACATCACGGCCTCTCTACGCCGTGATATTGTGATGGGTAGTTTTTGGTAGCAATGGGCAAAAGTAACGTGACAAAATCCTTTCGATTTCTACTGCAGACATTTTAATGGTTTTTAGTGCAATCATTGTACAGCCCATTTCCGTTGAAAGTTTCATAGAAAAGGCATTTTTATTAAAAACCATATAAACAATATTTTTATCAACACACAAAATATTAGCGTTTTATACTAACACATTTCCGCAAATCCTTTCGACACACATGAAAAGCTCGCCGGTTTTTATAGTAGCTTTAACAAATATAAGAATTTCTGACGATTTAGAATCGGTAGTTTATTATTAATATTAAAGGCTTATTTACTATTATCACTGGTTATTAGGGGGGTAACGGTTAACCCATATACCGGTTTATATTGCAATACGAATTTCGACGTTTTTTTACTAGTTCTTTTTTTCCTGAACCGGATTTTGTAGTTATGTGCCGTACTGATTGTTTTCATTGGAATCTGGGACAAATGTTTAAAAAAGGGTGAAAACTTGAAATTATCTAATTGTGCTTTAATATGATAAACATTTCATGGAATGAGAAAATAATTCTCTTCAAAAGACCATTTCAAAATAAGCTTTTTTCTAATATACAATCCATTCTATACAAGTAAATAAAATATTTTGATAAGAAATGACTTGAAAATACGTGTAACGAATGCGATGTTTGTGCGTTGCTACTAAAAACAGATATGTATTGCAATATATTGCAATACGGGTTTTGCATATTGCAATATATTGCATTTCGCGGGTTTAGCGCAAAACAGTCGTAACTCAATATAAAAAAAGAGCAATTTACGACCGTTTTGCACTGAACCCGCGATTTGTTACACCCCTACTGGTTATGATCAATACTGACAAATTAGAATATAAATCTTGTGTTAAGAACTTATTAATACCAAATATGGATCTTTTCTTTTGCCTGTATGAATTTTATTTCCATTGATTAGTTACATCAGTATTCAGAATATAATTAATTTATCTATGAGTTATATTTACACCTAAGATATTTTATTGTTCTTTTTTATTGGTCAGTTTTCTGATTTATTGTGGACTCTAAATGGAGTTGCTATAAATATAAGTCTTAAAAAACTGCTATAGCTATGATTAATTCCTAATTAAATGGGGATAGTGTATCTTGAAATGATATATTATTGTTATACTTCGTAATATTGTAATTTTCACTGACCACTGAGCTAAAACATTCCTATGATGTGTCAAACCTATTGTTTAGTGTTGCCATTGTTTTATATCATGTTCTACTAAATACATTAAAATGAGTGATAACTTGGTTTGGTTTGAAAAGCAAAATACGTGATAAGGTTCATAGTTATAAATATTAAATTATTAATCCCTCGCTTCGAAGAAGAGGGGGGTATACTGTTTTACCCTTGTTGGTCCGACCGTCCGTCCGTTACAAAATTTCCGTCGCAGTTTTCTCTGCAACTATAACATGCAGCAGCCTAATACTTTGCATATTGCTTCATCCCATAGTCCCATGTGGTGTAAAGCGATTTCATGCTCCTTGCTCATCTACTTCCTGTTGGTCGCATATTTTTAGATTTTTGTGGGGGTATCACTAGTGAGCATTAGCTCACAGATTTACTTGTTATTTCTTCTGTTGCTTCTAGGTTGTAAAGTAACGATACTGTGTTCTGTCAAAAGTTTAAATTACGCAAATTTGGTAAATGTGACAATTTGAGCTAAAAGAGTTTTGATTTTTCGCCAATTTTATTGGTCTGTGTAAAACATATAAAGTACACGAACTTACGCTTTAAATAGGTAAACATCAATTAACATCTTAGTAAAATTGATAAAAATATAACTGACCTAAATTGTGTTGATACGGGGTTAAATCCAATAAATAAATAAAAATATAACTGCGCAAAATATGCAAACATTTATTGTATCAGAAGTTGTTTTTTTCTGATACACAAGTAAAATGTTGTTTGTGTTTTACTAGAATATTTCATGTTACATATTTTTTTTAATGTCATATTCAACACATATTTAGGTAATATATACGACAACCAGCTCTTCTTACTATAGGATTCCTGGACACTTTTCTACCACCAGTACTAACTTACCCTACCACGAGGCCGACAACTCATGCACAGGGTATGACCTACCGGGACTGGGCTCGAATCCGCGAGCTCCGGATTCGAAGTCAGACATGCTAATCACTACGCCACGGCCACAACTATTTGTATATCTTTAAAAAGCATGTTGTATTCAATGATTAGAACTAAATAATAAGGTTGTCGATGTTCATGATCTTTTAATTCAAATTTATGTTGAAATTCAGTACGAGTATGCTGTGGTAGTTAGTTTTACAATCAGTTCAAAAGTTTTAGTATTTTGCAGTTTGTTTGTACTAATTCATGCTGGCTTGTATGAAATTTTATGTTTAATGGCTTTCACAAATATCGTTTATGACATTGACTACTTTGTAAGGTACTTTACTGAACAGTAGACGTTTCTTCTTCCTAACAACTTGAAGGGACGAATACAAAATGCTAGATTCAGTGTAATGCAAGCTCTTAAATATGTTTAAGGGATAATTAATACTACGATATTATTATTATAATTATAGGCGAGTTACTAGAAAGTGTCTTTGTCGTATTCAGAAAATAAGTAGAGAAAAACAATTTAAACTGATTAAAGTACACCAATAAATGACAGTCGAAAAATGATTTGGTGAGCATCCTTCAAAATCATTTCCTTTACTAATTAAATTGGGATTATTTAAGCTAGAATCTATTCCATGTAGTAATAATTTTGTGTCTTATTGTTGAAAAGAGGGAAATATTTCATTACATACAGGGAGTTTTGTTATGACTTATAAAACATTTATCATTAGATTTTACATATGATTAGAGCTGTCTCGGTTTATCCTTCTAGATTCGTTAACATATATATCAGGGCCTACGACAGTCATATTGGTGTATTTGGTTAACTTACATTTGTGAGTGACTTGGTAATGCTGTCTTGTTGCCTTTACGTATACACGCATGCTATAGTTCAAAATGGAAGTGTTTCTAGTCACACGTATATGGTTTATTTTCATTTTGCTTTCAGCATAATCCAGAGATGTAGCCTTTTGAGGAACGGTAAGTTGACTGACCCCCATGATATAAACAATAAAATGGGTTGCTACTCCGTTAAATTAAACCAAACTCAAACCAGTTTCTACACATTGCTGTGATATATTCACTGCACGAAACAAACGTACTTTGAAGTGGCATAAAATATGAGAATTTACTCTTTCTTAACATGGAAAAATATTGAAGTGTGGAAAACTTGACAATACCGTTTCCCCTAAACAAAACCCCTTGTAATGAAGTTTGTACTTACAATAATTTGGCGTGCTTAATGACCAATAAGTGTCGATGCTCCTTACAACAACATGAAACAATAATTGGCTTTATTTTTTAACTTATTTTATTGCTAAACATTACATAGAACATTATTAACTTAAATTATATTATATAATCCATTCTCTATAAAAGAGGAACTCAATCTGCAATAAAATATAAAATCCACTGCGATTTTAAGAAATGCAATTTCTCCAAGGAATATGATATTCTGGAAGAATAGGCTATTCCCATGGAACTATTGTATTTAAATTCATATAAGCTCATCAGTATAATTCTGGTGGAAAATTATCTTAATACGACCATTGTCAGAAAATCTCTTTGTTCTAAAAATGAATACGCAACACTTATGTTTCATAATAACTGAAAATATTTTCTCGAGTTTACGTAATAACCTGAAAAAGTTAAAATACCTTTCAAAGTCATCTGTTTCTTTCGTTTTAAAATAATCATGGTTACACCAATTCGGAGCGCGCCGAAATACTTCAATATCATAAAAAAGCTCATAGATGCACATACCTGTGGCTGACGTCATTATGAATTAACACAGCATCTCGACTTTGAGATTTACATGTTTTTTTTAAAATACATTTGTAAATATTTAAAGAGCTTGCAATAGTAACATTTTTTAATGTCTTCCCAGTTGTCAGTGTTGGGTTACCCATGGGACTTCATTTGTTAAATGACAAATGATATTAACAGTTATCAGTCGGATGCATTGAAATAAATTTCATACTATCAAATTAGTAATACTTTTTATCATAAACAAACTGGCTTTTAGAGCAAATGTTTAATGAGATTTTGAGCGAAACTCCCATAGTTGTTGAGCTATTAATACATCCTTTGGTCTTGTCTGTCTGTATATTAGCTTTATTGCAGGAACCAAGGCATTGAAGTGTGTAATGTGTAAAATTTAGTTTTGATAGAAGGTGTTGAAGGATAAACGTTTTCTTATCCAATTCCATCTCACTGTACTGTTATTTTAGTTCTCATTGTTCGGGGAGATAATTCAGGGGAGGTAATCGTGATAGTAATATTATAGTCCTGTCGCTCGATTAAATACCAGAACTTATTATTAACATAAATCAAACAACTCTTACTGCCTACTCGTATGTTGAAGAGGGAAGATGTCGAAATAAACTTGTGAAACGTTTTGCAGTGTTTTTATCGTTTAATAGTAGTTTTTAGACCTTTCGAGGTCTCTATAGAACACCCATTAAACCTTAATCGATAGCAGCTAAGTCCAGAGATTTAGCCTTTCAAGGTGGAGTGAGTAGGTTGACTGACTGCCGTTATATGACCTGTACAATAAGTTGCTACGGCGTTAAACACAACAAACAAACAAACAAACAAACAAACAAAAACCTTAATCTATAATATACTTTCGGACTGAATTGTTTCAACTTGTACTTACGTTGTTTCAAATTTGTTGAATTTGGTGTTGTGTAGAACAATTAACACAAAGCTCACTATTTATTATGGAATATAATTATCCATCCTATTTTCGTGATTTGACTTGTCCTTAAGGATAAGATTGTTCTCATATTCACGTTTAAAATGAATACTTTCGTCTCAGATATTTTGTGTCTCGAGGGTTTTCAAGTCACTATAATATTTATTTTCTTTTGATAGAAGTTTGATCATTTGTTTTTATGTGACTGTACTACATTTGGTTGTGAATTGAATTATGGTATGAGTTTGATGTGTCACAGCTGATGGGGGAAGTGTTTTGTTCATTCCTTTATGTTCTACACATAAAGTTATTCTTGCTTTTATTAAATGTACGCTCGTATTTATTCTTTTGTACATGGTTGTTAAGCTTTGAATTTATAATTGAGCTATTAAACTATCTTTCAAATTGTTAGAGTTGGGAACCCGGGTCGATAGCGCAGTTGGTAGCGCGCCGGGATTTGGATACTCGTGCCCGATGGGGTGCGGGTTCGAATCCCACCCGGGAAAGTTATACCCTTCCATGAAAATTTGACAATAAAGTCGATTTTCCTCCATTGATTAGATAATATGGAGAAGTTTCCGGTCTTGTGGAAGGGTAGTTGAGTACTGGTTATAGACAATGGTCCAGGAAAGCCAGGTTAGGTGCGCTGGACGCCGTAAAATGACCTAAAATTGTGTTGACACGGCGTTAACTCCAATAAATAAATAAATAAGTTAGAGTTGGGACCGCTATACCATTATCAAATTCGTGTTAGTGGAAACATGAAATATCTGACTTATATTGTGAAGTGATTGTGTAGGAGGAATCGGTTCGAATATTGCACGTATTTTTCTAACGCAGATCTCTGATAAATAAAATCACTTTAAATAATAAAATTATCTTTAACTATGCAACAAATAGTACATTTTCCACTAGCGAAATGCATAAAACTAATATTGTTGAAAAGTTCATAACCATAGCATTTGTTTTTGAAGTTAAACACATTTTGAAAATTTGAGTATGAACATTACCACGTATATATATAATCTATATGTTATAAGTTTTCAATATAACATGGTATGTTAGGATTTAAAACATTTGAAGCAGGAAATACTCCCGAGAAAAGCTGACTATATTACTTTTGCATCAAAGAGATATTTCTGAAGTGATGCATATTTATGTAGTATATGCAGTTTATCATATATAAAAGGAGTCATTTGTTCGTCCGTCTCGAATCTTTTCCGGACAATAACTACACCAGTAGGTTAATGGATTTTAAAATTATTTAGCAAAATGTTAACCGTGACGAGACGGTGCAAGAACTGTGTTGATACTTGAAAGGGCAGGGCCAATATAGAGGTCAAAGATCAAATATTGTCGACAATTGGGTTGTCCGGGCAATAACTCACCACAGATTGACGGAATTAAACATAATATGGCACAAATCTTTACATTGTTTCGACAGTGTGTTCGTCTGTAACAATCGTGTTGATACTTTAAAGGGCGTGGCTAATTAATTGGGTCAACTGTCATTCCTCTTCGACATGGTGCCTAGGTGGGGGTTTAAATCACTTCTGTGATAGCTCTAGTTATAATAGTTTAGAACAGATCAACAAAAATGATTATACATATTTTAGTACACCTATTACAATGTATGCATAAATTTTGTGTTACAAGTTTTGCTTTACTCATGTAAACAAATACCAACAATAATTATTTATTTGCAAAAACCAACAAAATTTAATCATTATGTCGCTAAATGTTTTTCAGTGATTTTAAATTTTGCTTGGCTGTTTAAAGCAAAAGAAAATAATTTGAATAAAAATAATCTATACTTGTCAATCAACAATCCACGATATAATAAAATCTTCGTAATGCTTAAACACACTTGCAATAGACCGTAAATGACTGAAAAACAAAATTATTGCTGTCATTCCATTCTTTAGTTACACGTGAATTACGAATTTGTAAAACACATACTTACTTCATAGCTCAATTGAAAATTTGAAGTAAAATACTAATGTGATATTTATTACAACGAACCTTATTACATACTGTGCTTTTCAAACCAATCCAAAATATCACTCACTTTAGTCTCATTAGCAAACTTTGATATAAAACAATGACAACATTAAACAATAAGTTTGACACGTCGTAGCAATGTTTTCGCTCAGTGGTCAATGAAAATTACAATTATACACGATATAACATTAATGTATCATTTCAAGATACACTATTCCCATTTAATTAGGAAATAATCATAGCTAAAGCAGTATTTTATTACTTATATTTAAAGCAACTCCTTTTAGAGTCTACTATAAATCAGTAGAATGTCCAATAAAAATAGAACAGTACGATATCTTAGGTGTAAAATAACTCTTATATAAATTAATTAAATTCTTAATATTGGTGTAACAAAACAATGGAAATGATATTCATAGAGACACGACGTTAGATCCGCATTTGAATGTGATTAGGCGTAACAAGTAGTCCTAATGTTTTACTTCTGGTCAGTTATGAAACATAAGTAGTGACATTACTGATTAAAGCTTGAAACCATGAACCAATTCTAATGCTTCATTCAAGAATTAATTAACAATAGTTATGTTAGAATCTTCACTTACTGGTTAAGGTTTTAGACTTATTTCATGTGTTATGATAAGGTACCAAAATATTTATAATGAAAAAAAAGATTGATAAAACAAACACTTGCTGAGTTTCAAATTAAAGTACAATACTAGTGCTTGGTGTCGTCAAAATAAGAAACACCAAAGCATGATTTACTTCAAGCGATAATTAGACGACAAATGTTATTTACACGCAGAAAATAGGAGCAGTAGTCCAGTGGTATGACGCTCGCTTAGGGATCGAGAGGTCCTGGATTCGAATCTCACTAGGGGTGCTGCTAATTTCCTTGAGCAAGAAATTGACTTGCGATTGCTTGACTCCACCCAGGTGTAAATGGGTACCTGAAAATGATGGCACATTTTTCGTTGCGCCAATTCGTCGATTGCAATAATAAGCGGAGTAAAATACTCCCAAAGGAGATTGATAGATACCCGGAGGAATAGCTGTAACGTCGGTGAACTACGATGCATGAAACTTAGATTATAAAATGGCATTACATTACATTTCAATGAACGACATTATTTAAAAAAGAGGACAATTTCAATTTAAACGACAACTCGAGGTCTTTGTGTAAATGACAATTCAAATAGGCATATCACATTCAAGCAATTTGAATGTTCAAACAACCCATTTAGTTACAAACAAACATCATTCATATCAGAATTCTTCAGGGCGATTAACACATTCATCTTCCCTTATCTTCTTTCAGGAGAAAAAGTGTATAACATAAATTCCTAATTTATCACATTTTAAAGCAGGGGTAATCGAAATTTAGGCTTTTTGAACTCCAAACTGTGTTTTCGATTTTAGGTAGCTATTAAGTTGGTTGTAATTATATTGGAAATGTTAAAGAGAATTACACTGCCAACCATTAGATATAGGCTTCCTACTGTATTAATGTTCATCCAAAGATTCTAAACCATAATATTATAACAGTCTCATCACTTATACACCATCATAACTGGAGCAATATGACATTTCATTTTATATACCTAACACTTCTCTATCAATCGTGCCACATAAAACTTTACTCTAATTCAATTCACGGCCAGATGCAATACAGACACATAAAACAAATTATTAATTTTTTGTCAAAAGAAAATGTAACGCAGACTGGAAAACTCTCGAGACACAAAATGTTTGAAATTAAAATATTGATAATAATTTTGAATATACATATGAGAACAATCTATAAAGGGGTAACAAAACTGAAAATAGGAAGTGAATATATTCTTGAATGATGCCAAAACATATGCATGGTTATTCTAAGTCTATGACGAGTTTTCAGTTTGTTATTTTATGTTTCCTTTTGCACCGAGTTAAAAGTACAAAAACTTAAATTGCGCTTATAATTAGGTGTAATTCCTTGGTTCATGCAATAAAGCTAACATATAGATGGACAATATACTAAAATATATGTACACTTGTGCTGGAAATAAATTATTGATAATAAATTTACAATTATGGAAGTTTATCTCAAAAATCACATTAAACATTTGTTTGAGAAAGACTTAAGTTATGATCAATATGTATTACTAATTCAACAGACTGGTGTAAAAGTTATTTCAATGCACCACACTAAAAATTGTAAAAATCAGTTTTCATTTAACAATTTAACAAATGAAGTCTCATGGGTTATAACACTGCAAACTTAATGGAGATTGAAAACCGTTAAAGAAAAATGATAAGTAAAGCATTTATATTTCAGAATTTTTTTGATAGAAACTTTGTCTACAATATGAAGTGAACTAAAATAATTTTCCTCCGGAATTTTATTGATGAGCTTATATCAATTTAAATCCAATGGTTGCATAAGAATATCCTTTAATTCTAATTTCTAGGATATCATATTCTTTGGAGAAACAGCATTTTTATATTTTATTGCAGATTGAGTTCTCTTTTATAGACAATAGGTTATGTTTTATGATTCAAGTTAATAATCATTTCTTTGTAATGTTGAGCAATAAAGTTAAGTTTAAAGATACCACCAATAACTGTTCATAGAAATTACTATACAGTTATGTTATATGGGAATAGTATTGACATTGTTTCAAAATTTTGATTTTTTCCATATACTAAGCCATGAATTGGAAAGACAGTTCTGTTCTACAATTTTTGTAAAGATCTTATCCACATCATATTGAATTTTACCACAACATTGTTATATGATGACAGACATCGGCTCATGTATACAGTACCCACCAAATATTTGGAGACAAAAAGAATTTACTACAATTCTTGAATTTGGATGATTTTTTTTTGCTGAATCATTATTTTTGATATATTTAAGTATTTTTTGTTATAAAATGAAAACAAATTTCATGAATGCAATACATTTATAAAATTCAGCATCTGACATCTTAAAGCCTCCAAAACCATGTTTATTGTAATCATTTTTCAAAACATAGTTTTTTGCTATTTTTGTAGTCTCAGTTATAATTGTAATGATAACCCCAAAAATAATGCAAAACTACAAAGCATTTCAAAATAAACAGTTATCAAATTTTAGATAAAAGCTATTCAATGGGCCTACAATCTGAAAATGTCTCCAAACTTTTGGTGGGTACTGTATATAACAGCTCTAAACGTTCAATATAACATGGTATGTGAAGGTATATATAAATACTTGCAACAGGAAATACTCCTGAGAAAAGCTGACAATATATTGCTGTTAATAATAGAAAGATATTTCTGAAATGATAGATATGTGTACAGACTTTGCAGCGTTATTTTAAAACAGTTTTACAATAGGTTTATATTTATACACACATTAAAATGCATGCATTAAAATATAAGTACCGGTATATGCATGGCCTAAATAAACTGAGACTATAAAACTATGATTTTTTCGTTTGAACTAAATAGTCTACGAGTTTAATATTTTCAAGGGCACCAGCTCTAAGTCACTGATTGAACAATTTCTAGTTGTCTTAAACAAACTAGAATATGAATCAAATAAATAGTTAACCTATATATACAGTGTAAAATTAGAAATTTAACGTGGAAATGAAATGCTTTTGGATGCATCTCTAATACTGGCAGATGTAATATAATTACTAGCAATAGTAATATCATGTGAATATTTTTGTTTTGTTGTTGTTAATTGTTCTGCATTTTAAAAACAAAATCCACACTTGTTTTAAGGATTTTGTAAGTGGAAAATATAATATTTATCGTATAATGGGGAATTTGGTTTTAAATAACGTCCAATTATAAAATAAATTGAAAGTCCATCAACTGGATTTGGTTTTTATGTAAACATTGTTGAGTTTAGTTTGTTGCCGTAAAAGAGAAAAAGAAATGGAGAGTAGTTTGTTTCACACCACCCATTATTTTTATGCTAACATGAAATGAGATACAACGATAATATATGTGATTTATTAGATTAATTTTTGCTGCAGTTTTAGGTGAGTTGTTTCGATACTACGTTAGTTTATTACAAATCATACTTACAGCATAGTAAATAGAAAGTGTCAATCTCACATTCAGAGAATAAGTAGAGAAAATCAATGTAAAATAATCTTAGTCTATCAGTAAATGTCAGATAGCCAAATAAAGATTTGGTGAACACCCTTCAAATTCATCTAACCCTTCAACTCCTCACTGATTAAATTGGGATAATTTCAGTTAGAATCAATTCTATGTTGCAGTCAAATCATGTTTTATCCTGGAAAAGAGGGAATTGTTTCATTACTTATATGAAGTTTGGTTATGAAATGTTGGAACATTTTGATATTTACTTTTGTATATGACTAGAACTTCTGTCTTGTCAGTATGTGTATGTCCTTCTTCATGAGAAATTATGTCTATACGTCTCATGGATTCTCATTATTTATTCGTTAATCTTTTATACGTGTTTGATTAGGCAATGACCCCTTGATGTCATGTAATGCATCTTATAGATCTTTGTGGGTGGTTGTATGTTTTCTGGTCAAAGGTGTATGCCAGGTTAGGTTTTTCTTCCTTATAAATCTCATTTCTTTGTCTGCTAGAAGCAGAGTCGTTATGTGACAAATGACCTATGTTTTGGTATCTGGATTTTTGCATTTGAGTCAACAAGCGTTACATGTATATGATACAAAGCATTACATTCATGATAATTATTTTTATTCATTTGTACGATTAACTGTTTTGCAATAGATTTTGTGCAGTTTGTAACATTTCATAATGTTGAATTGAGTATGACATTACACTTAGTCTGTTAACTAAAACGAGAACTAACTGCATGACTTTCTAAACTGGTTGTTCAGTCCTCTGATATAACATAACATTATGTGAGAAAGACGTATGCCAAACTAATTTGCCTACCTGTCAATTGCATTCCTCTTCCTCATTGGATGGTAAAAACTGCTTGTAATGATTATTTGATATTGAATGCTTGGGTCATAAACGTGGACTATCAGACTTAATTATAGTGAAAATTTGCTGAGAAACAACTTCAGAAACCACCTTCTATAATTAGTTAGTTACACTTTCTTGATTATGTGTCTACTAGGTGCCCCTAGCCAATCTTTAGGTCACGATAAATAATTTCTCTGTCCGTGTAAATAATTTCTTCATCATAATTCTCGGTGAAAATTGCTTGTATAATATCGACGTTAATCTTCATATGTTACATTTGCTGTATTTTATTGATAGAAGATAAATAACTTATGTCAATCATCTCTATCAATTGTCTGTTACCCATGGTGATATTTTGTTGGTTCTGCAAATATTAATTAAGATTGGGTGTCCATCAAACTAGTTAATGGATATGTTGGTTTTTAAAGAATATTTTGCTGCAATGAACTTAACGTATATAAAGCTGGCTGCATTTGGCGTAAGATGTGTGACATTGATTGGTTCAAATTAATGTTTACAAATAAACAGAACGGAAATCAAATTTGAAATTCGAACCACTTTAAGTCAGATTTGAATGATGCAATGGAATATTTTTGAAAGTCTGAAATATCACAGGGTATAAAAATGTTTTTAATTAATTATTCCGATATATGGACGTTTTAAGTATCTACTGTCATACATCAAAGCTTCATACAACCCATCGTAAGATCAGGACACTAAATTGTACTACATAATTTATTAGATAAAATTGTATAAGTGGATATTATTAAGATTGTCATTCAAACGTAAGGTCACAAGCGTCTTAAAGACCATGAAGAAAGTATTCTCAGCATTTCATTATTTGTTTTAATAAAATAGATTATATTATTATTTCAGTTTAATATGAAGATTATTAATGCCAATCTAATAAAACGGCTTCCCCTTACCACACTACGGTTTATCAAATAATCCAAGAAGCTTTATAAGAAGGTTAAATTAAGCCCATGGGGATAATTCTCATAATGCTATAATATGTTGAATTTTATCATTTAAATAACATGATTAAATCAATAAACTAAGCTGTTGGATCACAGTGGAATATTTTAATATAATGAAGTCCTGGTATGAAAGATTATACCAACTTTTCATTTTATTAAAAGAAATTATTGTGTCTAGAGATTATAGTATGAAATGCATTGTGATAGTTGTTGTATGTCATACTGCTTATGAAAATTTAGACTAAATACTTCTATTGTCTTGCTGACTCGTGATTTTGTGTCTATAATGGTGTATGCATTTAGGAGAAGGGAAACTACTACAATAAGCTTCTCTTGTACACATTTGAATGAAAAGTACCAAAACTTTTAACAGCTTTTAATAATGCTGCTATCGTAGAGGTATGGTTTAAAATTATAAATACATATAATTTATAACAAAAGTCAATAATTGTTTTAGAAATATGTTTTATTTTAAAAACAAATGAAGGGTAAACAGTGCATTAGCGTGTGCCATATTGTCTAGAAACATCATGTGGTATGTGGGTGTGTCAATATTTGTCAACTGAAACTAATCTTCTCTGTGGAAATAAGTTATTTGTCTAATCATTTCCTGTGTTTAAACATTCATCCATATATTTAATTCTGAGATTTGCTTTCTAGAATATTGTCAATAAGTCTTTGTGTAACGAATTTATCATTATGTGTCATTGAATTTGATGTTGTACTACACGTCGACAATTTCAATTCTATTAATCAAATCGCCATTCTTGATACATATATGCTTAATTTGTCCCTGTCATTAAGTTATGCAACATTCCAGATGAATAATTTCTATCATTCTGTACCAGGTAAGACTCTTGGTAGTAAGTTGCAATTTTAGGTGCTAACTTACACTACAATTACAAATCTAGGCATGTCTTTGCTTCCCTATTGACGCTGGTCCAAATTATACGTTATTTACAGTTTTCACACAAATAAACTAATGTTATTTTGATTCTATTCTACCTAAGAACCCCTTGTTGTAATATCATTATATCTCGTATTCCTCTAGGGAATTAATTGGAGTTCTTCTAACAATATTTACATGATGTATTATTAAAAATTCTAAGACAGATATTTGGTTGTAGGTTGTTATTGCCTGCTCATTTTCTACATGAGAAAACATACATAGTGTTAGTCATGTAGAAAATTGAGCATTGTTACAGAATCTAGATTTTCTGATTACATTGTCATTTTATCACATTAAAGCAATATCTATTGTTTGGGATTGTGTGCTATAAGAAAATATTTTATTTATTTTGTCGAGACTGTGGGAAAATTGAAGAAAAGTATGCCTCCAAGTTGCACAATATTGCAAATATGATTTCTCTTAGGCTATATTGTCTAGAAAATGTTCTTGATAAAATTGTTACAGGCAAATGTTTTAGTTGAAAATTTATATTATTAAGTTAAAGCTTCCCTTTGTGTACCAAGAGGTTATTGTCTGTCCTTGACAATGAGCAGAGGGGTTATTAGGTGAATTTACGATTATATATAGATATCGTATTTATTAAAGTAAAAACTTATATTTTATTTTTATTCCAATAATAACACAAATGTTAAAATGTCATTGGACAAACGTAAATATCTTAATCTGTAAAAGTAATATCTTTAGGTATATTTTTACTTTTGAGTATTTGATTCTTGATTTTATCATATATCATCTAGATGGTCTTATATTAGCAGAATTTTATGTTATATCAAATTGATTCTTTAATTAAGAAGACATTTTGTTACCTTTCATATTTAACATTCATGGGAAGCAGAACCGTGAGAGTAAAATTGTATTTCCAACAGCAATTGGAAATATACCGTGAAACTTCCAGAAAAAATCACCTCCGAACAGAAGCAAGTTTCACCTTTTGTCTCCTTAAAAAATCTCGATAAACCCTACTTATTGATACCATTAGCATGTTGATTATGCAATTGAAGTGGATCTCGTCTTTTTGTTTAAGTCGATTAATCATGTTTCAGATAATGGCTGTTATAGAATGATTGCTCTGTATTAAGTGAATACGTAATTTGCACTTGTAATTAGACGTTCTGAACTATTCTTTATTAAAGCAGAACATTTGGTCCTTTGATCTAACATCGTCTCGCTTTCTTTGACAAGTATTTATTGTTGTACAACATAGTTACACATCATACATTCTTTTAATGTATTTCAAAACAGTTCAGGGTTTAATAAAGCTTCGTGTGTTAGATGCATGGACTCCCAAGAAAATGATCGCAATATAGTTCTATTTTGCTCATAATATCGTTCATTTAATTAGTTGGCTTGTTAATGTTCACTGTATGAATTTAAATTTACTTAAATGTACACTTCTGAGACATGGCATATAGACCGCTGAAATGTTTGTCAGACTTTAATACACTTAACATTATTTCTAAGTAAATATCTATATATGTGGGCATATCTGGGTTGATACGTAAGCTATTGATATTAAATTTGTAGAAAATGTTCTTCAAATAGTATTTTATTTATTTATTGCAAAACGAAAAATAAATTAAAAAATAACTGACCTTTTAAGCAGCAACAATATTGACAACAACAAAGTACAAATTCACATAATTTACGTGTATGGCCAACTTCAGCTCGTATAACTGCAAGACACCTTGCTCGCATTGAGCTTATGTAGTCCTAAATGATATCCTTGGGTATCATAACCCATTATTGTTTTCACACGACGTCAAGTCTGCCTAAGCAGGTCTTTAACACTTCCGGTATGCTCAAAGTTTCTTAAAAGTTTCATCATAGTCATAAGGCTACGCTGAAAAGTACGCGCAACCAAACAAAGGTTTCATATTTTAACGATTGTTGGAGGTTTCTGCATTGCATACGCTTAGAATGTCTCCGTGATAAATACTTTGCACACAAGACATAAGATGGCAATTCATGTCAATTTACCTCTCGTAATGATGAGCCAGCATGTATCATTCTGATATCCCGGCCACTTTCTTCCATTCACATTTGTCTTATACTTACGACTTGTGAAAGTTTAGATGTTCTATCCAAGTGTAAATCGCTACAGATATCGGCTTGTATAAAATAAACGTATAACTGTAAATCGTTTTGCTCATATTCACTAAAAAGCACAAAATGCACGTGCAACCTGGAACTCGGTAACTACACGGTGGATATCAACGTATTTCGTGTCACAAGAAAGATAAAGTAAACCCGGGTCGATAGCGCAGTTGGTAGCGCGCCGGGATTTGGATACTCGTGCCCGAGTGGGTGCGGGTGCGAATCGCACCTGGGGAGGTTATACCCTTCAATGCAAATTTGACAAAAATGTCGATTTTCCTCCATTGATTTGATAATATGGAGAAGTTTCCGGCCTTGTGGAAGGGTAGGCGAGTACTGGTTATAGACAATGGTCCAGGAAAGCTAGGTTAGGTGCGTTGGACGCTGTAAAATGACCTAAATTGTGTTGACACGGCGTTAAATCCAATAAATAAATAAATAAAGATAAAGTACCCCATAGTTTACTCACGAAATTTCGTTTTAATATTTTATAAACTGTTGGAATTATTTGCAAAGGAAATGTGTATACTATGAAAAGTTGTTAAGTGCAGTTGGTGTTCAGTCCTACACATAAGGGACAAAACCTCTGAAATTCTGGAGAAAATGATAACGGTACACCAATTTGCCACACTCCTGGGTTTGTTATCATTACCTCGAGTTAGACCCTATATCTGTCAATGCATGTTAGGCTATAGATTGTTATCTTACAGATGGTTTAATCTATGGTCAATGAGAATCCCTAGCTCTGGTCAGTTTTCTTGTTTTCAGTTTGAATGAAATTCAGTGAAGTTAATGTTAGTTCTGGCTCTCTGTACAATCAATGAGAAAATATAAAGAAATAATTTACATATTAATTACAATGTACGTAATTTAAACATCTAAATAAGAACAATAAGTTCATAATTTATTAGATTATATTTTAAGAAATAATTATTATATCGTTTAAATGTTAAATTAATAAAAAAATGTAAACCAAAGACATTGCACAAGAACACATTGTACAGGCGTAGGGAAATTTTATATAAGAAGAGGGATGTAGTTGTAAGTAGTAGATCCTGACCCTTCTAACAACAGTCATGGTCATTGGCTTAACTTGAATCCAAGAAGAACTATCTGGAGACATGTAATTAGTACAACATTGTATAATGCCTAATAATTGAATATGTTGAATAACTTGTGCAATAATAATCAGTTTGATGAGCTCAGTTAGTAGAGTGTCTGACTTGCAAGGACGCAAGTTTGATCCCTCTCTGGGTCTGCAATTTGTCATAAGCCGAACAATTAAGCATTCTGTTAAGTGTTATTGAAGAAATAGTCTCAATTTTAGGCTTGAATTTTTTATGAAATAGATCATAATCATAAAACAGCGATGAAACAGACATTAGCAGGGTCTTCCTGTTAATATGTATGTGATACATATGAGTTAAAAAGTACATGAAATTATTCTATGAAATCTGAAACCATCTACAATTTCAAGTGTGTTTGGTTCCTTATTACATAATCTAGCCTTTTTCTGGCAGGATTGAACAAGGATGCTCTGTACAGTAGCTGCATTGGTCAACAGATAGATATGCCTTCATGGACATTTTCTTGCTTTTTAAGCCAATAGGAAATAATTTTCCAAATCACTTAGCTTGTACCATATATTGCACGCACAAAACAATTTTTTTATCATATTTTGACAACTATTTTGTGCATTCTTTTCATAGGATAAATATGAGTATGAAACGATTAAGTGAATATTAAAATGAAATCACCGAACATTACCCTTACAGATTACGAAACTATCGTCAAGTTTGGCATGCATCGATATAGTAGGGTATGGTAGGCAGTCTCGATGGCCTAGATTTTTTTAAAAGTTACCATAGAACATCATCAATAGATTCCAATAATTAGTAAATCTTGATAGTCCTCAAAAAAAAAGATAAGACCCTCTTTGAAAAAGGGACTTCCTTCAAAATACCTCTGTCTTTTAATTACATTAAAAACAATTTGTTCTTCAATCATGAAATAACTTAATTAAATAAGTGGATAAAGTAGGCTATTTAGAGCCCAAAGGGTTTCTTTAAAAACACACATTTCTTATTTCATCCTGTGGTTAAAGTCCGTTTGAACTGACATCGAACTACTGTTAATTAAGTTAAGCCATATTAAGCCACAGCTGGAAAATGTGCGGTTTCTATACATATAAGGCTACAATTTTAGTCACGAGTTTGATACACAGTGTAGCTCTAGAAGAAGCAGATGTCCAGCAGTAGGACGCGTTTTTAGGGATTAAGAGGTCCTGGGTTCAAATCCCACTAGGGGCCCTGCTAATTTCCCTGAGCAAACATTTACCTGCGATTGCTTCCACCTAAGTTTAAATGGGTACATGCAAGGGTGGTATAATTGCATTGCGCCAATTTGACGCTTGCAAATAACACGCTTGCATTCCTAAGGAGAAACATCACCTGCTGTTATGGAGTATGCCGCAGCAATCTTGGACCCTACACCAGTACAAACTTCAACAAATTGGAAGCGGTCCAGAGGTGGACAGCCGTTTTGTCATTGGGGACTACCAAAGGACAAGTAGTACCTGCCAGATGATAACATCACTTGGATAGCCATCACTACAACAGCCCAATGCAGATGCCAAGGTTGTGCTTATGTACAGAACTATCTCTGCCTACTACCACCCTGCTGTTATATCCACCAGAGGACCAACTATTCGGTACCTGTTACCATTATGCCGCACTGACACATACCGGCATTCCCTCATCCCGTCATCGATCCGGCTGTGGAACAGATTGCACAAAGTTATATCCCGATTCTCCCTCCTTGGACAGCTTCATGGCGGTGCTGGGCTCTCTCCACTAACCCACTACAATGTTTTTATCCACTTTTATCCCTGCACCGTTTTGGGCCTCACAGTCACTTTGTATATAGTCGCAAGTGTGTCGATGCTCCAGAGAGAGCCCTGCACTTTTTTAGGAAGATGAAGGTCAAGTTTATGTAGGCCCTTGCTGAACTTTAAGCCAATTATCATAATCAATGGACTGTAAAAAAATCCTGATTGTTAAATCATAAAATTTATTCAGCAAGTTGGAGTATGGACATTAGGGTGGAATTGATAAAAAGTAAATAACATTCTGCTGTTAATTCAAGCATAATTTTAAACAACATTTTTAAGTCATATTCATGAAATCGACTAAATATAAATATAAATGGTAATATGAAAGTGATTAACTAATAAAGGAAAAAAATAATAATAGTATTCCATTTTTATATTATTTTTATATGATTCGATTAATGTTATTGTACAAAGTTTTTCTGACTTGATGTGCTATACATACGTATGAACTCTAAAGCATTATGAACAATACCACATGTGTTTATTTAGATACTAGGCTTATCAGATTGAATTGACATATTAATAGTTCACCCGCTGATAAATTGGCTGAAGTGGTCAGATAATGTTTCCTTAATGGTTCTTGACATAACGGTACCATCTTCCTCAGATCTGAGGAGAATCTTTTCCTTATGTGTAGGACTGTATTGCTTTGCATTTATTGCATATATTGCACACAAAAACTATGGCCAAGTGGCTAGTACGGTGGATCTTCAATCAAGCCAACTAGGTATCCTTCACAGAAAGAGATGCTTTTCCATGAAATTAATATAATTATGTTAATAAATCTGAATGTTAATAATGCCTGCTTGCTCTTCAAATTGGGGGTTCCGCGAGTCCAGGAAATCTTGTTGTGAAGCGACCATAGTTACATTAATAAAACAATATTGATCGAAGTAAACAATTAAACAATAAAGAGCAATATTTTTATGATTAGATTAGATACTTTGAAATGTTAGCATAGGGTCATTAGATTAGTTTTTTATAATTGAACACGAACTATTTTCGTATATTGATCTTAATCATTATAGGAAAGAGGCTATCAAATATCTTAGTAAGCGTTGCTGTTACTAATGTTCTTGTATTTTCAACCAGTATAGAGTTAAAAAAGATTGTTTGTTCGATATATTTTCCCATAGATACAGATAAATGTTTCTCTTGTGACCGTGAGATCAATAAAGGAAACGAGATAAAACTCAGGTATATTGATGTGAAAATCTGTTCAAGGAAATCGGGAGATAAATGTCCCTCGCTGGTTCTTGGAAACCTCCAGCACGTGTATGATAAGAATCTCTGATTTTATTGAACCATTCATTGTAACAGGTAATGTCAGTTAAATGTACAGTGATTTATACTGTACAGAAATAATTAGGTTTGAACAATATGTTACATAGAATAATGTAAGACTTGAGTCTCCGACAGTGCGTAATTTATGGTTTTACAAATGGATTTCTCCACGTTGACAATATATTATAATAGAAGGTTGTTATTTACGCTTATATGTTCGCCAATTTGTTGTTTATGTTTTTTTTCTTCAAATTTTAAGTCTTCTTTTCAATTTGTTGTTCAGTATGTATGTAAATCCTTGATCTTGTAATTAAGTTTTTACTGACAGAAAGTTTCAATAATTATTGTAATCGTTGAAGTTTTTTATCCAGTGTGCATCAAGATGACACAAATGGTTAAAATATTGCATATTGATTCCAATCGTTCATTGAATCAGGTCATACCGTTAAATTAAAAGTTGATCATAATGTTGCTTTTGGGAAATATGATGGCTCTTTGTGGCAAATTACTGGTAAAGAAAACGTTCAACAAAATCTAGATTACTGAGCTGTCTGTTGATAAATAGCTATCAAACAAACAGGTCTATGAACTGAACTATGAAATCTGTACAATATTTGGCTATTACTAAAAAAGTCTGAAAGCTTTCACACAATATGGCGATACGTTAGAGCAGCTTGAGACCCCAAGGACGATAACATACATCCAGCTAGTAATGGAACTTACATCAACAGTGTATTGATGTTATATATCTGTATTTAGTTATAGTTACTGTAGTATCATTTTTTTGGTTTGGCTTTAACAAAATCTGAAAAATCTCTTCGGTGATTCTTAAAATATACTACAAATGTGGAAGTTGATATAAAAAAGCATATTGTAAATTCGTTCAAAATTTATATTGCACATGCTTGTGGCACTGGGATCGGATGACAGAATGTATTGAAAATGCTATTGAACTTCAGTGTCATTAGTCTGACTTTGATGTCTGTAGCATTATGTGATATAAAGAACATCTAACAAAAAACATATTCACTTAGTTACCCTTTCTCTTCAAATGTTCGTCGGTAACCCTTTTAAAACATACTTCTGTTTCCACCGCTGGGTGTGTCAGGCTGTAGGCCATTATAAACATATGATAAAACACATTAATATATCATTTAAATAAATTGTACATTAACCTCCGTATTATTATAATGAACTACAATTAATAGAGTGGACTACAGTGCTTGATTTTAATAAATGTTTGATATTTATCTTGTTTAACTAATTTTGTTCTATGTACATCTGTGGACAGTGATTAATGGTTTGTAAGTTAACGTTACTGAATGAGTAGGTAAAGTCCATACTTATAAATATTGAGTTCACGGTTTGTATGTATTTTCCGTAACATTGTTATTAAGAATATTCAGTTTGAATTAAATACTTATTATATTAAGTTTCTAAAACTTTGTAACCCGGGTTGATAGCTCAGTTGGTAGCGCGCTGGGATTTGGAATCTCGTGTCCCGAAGAGGGTACGGGTTTGAATCTCACCCGGGGAGGTAAAGTGCTTATATATTATACGAAATTTATTATAAAAATTGATTGAAAAATCAAAAAGTTCTAAACGTTAATTGAACTTGTCAACTTTTTGAATATGGCAAATAATGATTGATCGTTATAATAATGAGAATGTTTTGAATTTGCATGAACAAACAATTAAAGATTATGTTTCAATCTTTTAATGACAATTTGTTTAATATTGGCGACACAATAAACTATTATTATCTCATCAAAGATAATCAGAGCATGTTTTTATATCAACAACGACTCCAGAAACATTCATAGTTGTTCTGACCTAATGTTCTTAATGTTTGGAATAACTCAATTACAGCTTCCTGATACAACCTAACATAAAGATTAATATTTAGATTGAATTGATGTTCATATTCCTATAAACAATATTTATTAACTATTTATGCAAATAAAAGATGATCTGCTCATAATCATAATAGTTAGAACTCACGTAAATGGGCAGTTTTTGATTAATTTTCCTATCATGAACTGCTTATTTTGGCTTAATATTATTTGTCAAGTTTGCAAGGTGAACATCAATATTAATTCTCTGACTCTGTACATTTAATACGAATAATAGGAAACTCTTATCAAAACTATGCAAATTGTATTGTTCTTAGCATGCAATTTCATAACTATATAGAACATAAATTTATTAATTGTTTTCTAAGATTGTTAAGTTTTTCAAACATAAGGTTTACACTTAGACCTCTTATATAACAACTACCGGAAACATTGAATATCCTGAAAATACATTAATATAAAAAAAAATCTGGAGTCGAGAGACCATCTCCCTGCGTCTACAACCTAGTAACTTGAGCTACTTTGAAATGTCTTTGTTGCAGAACTTCTAAAGGCAATGTCTGTACAATAACATTACAAGTACTACATTCATACGAAAAACGCTACATCAAGTGGATGTTGCACTGGATACGTACCTCCTTTGATTACTCAATGACATACCATTGCTCTGGGTTTCCACTCCCTATGTCCTAGTTCTTTTTGTTTGCAGTGTTAACTATTCTGATCTCTAAATATTTTTTATACATACCCTGACTTAATCCTATAACCAACGGTGCTACTCTTACCCAAAATTTCTTTCCTGACCTCCTGATGTTCTTTACAATGCTAGAGTTACTTCTCATTATCAAATATTCTATACATACAAAGTGTAACCTCCCCTAGTCTACCTATAGTTAAATTCGTGCCCAGTAAGTGGCAATGATTTATGTCACTTATATATTTTATTGATGTTAGGAGGATGGAGGTTAATGGTAAAATTATGATAATTCCTGACCTGTCATTCTTCTATATAAATCCACATGATTTATTGTTGCTTTAAACAAATTGAAAAATTATGTTTATCTTGTTTATAGATAAGGTGTAAATGAAAGTATAGATAAATAAATGAAAGAAATGTTGATTTAAAATAACTCAAGATAAATTATTTTTTCACCCTGAAGTAAATGATGTCTGTCCCTTATGGTTGTTACTGTCTGATTTATTGCTGTTGGATATTTGGTTTTAAGGCATTTTTACATTACAGTAAGATAAGTATACAGTATTTTATAATTATATTATAGATTTATTGTTTATGGAATGATATATGTTTCAGACTTTACGTAAATGAAAAAAGGTACAAGAGAGATTGGAAAACGATTGAAAGTTTCAGTTTTTAAAAATAATTACTTTTCCCTCCTACTGAGCCAATTTAGTTTTTTGGTTTATCATTTATACTGATACAAAACTTTTTATTGTTTCTTTACTGTTTATAATTAGACAATTATAATGACTTTGATGTGGCGTGGATTTGTTGAAACAATACAGTATACAGCTGACCAAGCAAGCCTAGAGTTTATCAGACAAACTTTTAACTTAGTGTTTACAATAAAGATGCATGCTTTAAATTTGGTAATTAATGTTTTTAAAAAATATTAAAAGACATACTGCAATTACAAAGACATATATTATTATGTATATTTGCTATATAAATCATGGTGTTATTTACGAAGTAGTTTGCATTATCATTTTACATACTTTATAAATTCTTCTCTCAAAATACGATTGATCGTGTCAGCATTGTAAAAAAAGTGATGGAATTCATTCCTTTAATCTATCTTAATGGACCAAATATGTGTGGTATTTAATTACAAACTCACCTGTTTTATTTATTATAATGATTCCTTGTAACTGCTATTTGATAACCTCGATGTTCTTGGTTATCTCAGACTTGGGTTTTTGCTGCTTGTTTATACAATTTCTTATGTATCTTGTCTTCTCTAATGATACTCGTAATGATAGAGTTGTAGAAATTTAATGAGAAAATGTTGGCAATTTAATGATATAGAAGTTTTATGACTCAGCTTAATTTAGATTCATTGATTTTCTTGTCAAGACGTCTGCAGTTACATTGTTTTATCCAGGTACGTAAAGCAGGTATGATTGTAACTTTAATTGAAACTGAACATTTGTATATTTATAATTAGGTAAATAACATTTGGGAGGTCTCTTTGATTTATTAGGACCAGTTGCTGCTTAATTGGTGTCTTTTTTCAAAGTTTTAAAGTTGTGTATCTCCAATTTTAATAGAAAATTCACCACTTTATTGAGTGTATACATGACTTTAAGTGTATTTTAACATTGATAAAATGCTTTCTTAAAGTGATAGATTTCTTCGTATATTTATAAATTAATACAGATTGAAGATTCCTCTTACTTGTAAAATGTCTTTCTTAGCCATGTTATAATATTGCTTATACAATTCATTTTTGTTTAACCCACGAGTTGTTATATTAAAATGTAGGAAGTGGCATTAAAGAGATTCATAGTTACGTTGCCATTTACAATCTTCAACAAATTGTACTTTTATTGATTAAGCGATGTATTTTATCATCAAAGAAGAAACTTGTTAGTGACCTCAAGATCGAAGTATATTATCATTAAGTTCGTGCGCTAATATCATTAAATTTAATCTTTTTGATTTTGTTATCGTTTCAGACAGCTATCTCTTGTGGAACAGTAGAAGTTGGTTAATCATTCATAGAGTAAGTATTCATGATTTAATCTTGATTTTCTTATCTTTTTCACCAAAATGACGGTATCTGATATAGATGATGCCTGATAGCAATCTATTTCCTTCTATAATTAATCCTATTTCATTGAGAGAAAATAATTTTAAGTGTCTCTACCTACTGGAGTTTAAATAATTATCTATCACAAAGATCAAGAATGTTTTCATTGATAATTTGGCTGATTGAATGTAATAAACAAACTGGATATGGAAAAAGAAGTTCGTACGTAGTAATGTTATTTTTTTAAATTTCAAGCAAACTATATTGTTTTGTGTTTGAAGAAGTTTAAATGTAAAGGTATATATTAATCGAAATAAACGATGACCAATACTAAATGTCTTATTTGATATCTTTATCTTACCTTTGAAAATGTCCAAAACCCGGGTCGATAGCGTACATGTAGTTGATAACGCGCCGGGATTTGGAATCTCGTGTCCCGAAGGGGTACTGATTCGAATCCCACCGGGGGAGGTTATACCCTTCCATCAAAATTTGACAATGTCAATTTTCTTCCATTGATAAGATAAATGAAGAAGTTTCAGCCCTTGTGGAAGGGTAGGTGTGTGTAAAGCAAGATGCTTAACATTAACTCAATTAGGAAAGGATGTATTTCTGGTTGTTCCCGGGTCAATAGCGGAGTTGGTAGCGCGCCGGGATTTGGATACTCGTGCCCGAGGGGGTGCGGGTTCGAATCCCACCCGGGGAGGTTATACCCTTCCATGAAAATTTGACAATAATGTCGATTTTCCTCTATTGATTAGATAATATGGAGAAGTTTCCGGACTTGTGGAAGGGTAGGTGAGTACTGGTTATAGACAATGGTCCAGGAAAGCTAGGTTAGGTGCGCTGGACGCCGTGGAATGACCTAAATTGTGTTGATACGGCGTTAACTCCAATAAATAAATAAAATAAATATATTTCTGGTTGTTATGGAGTTATATGGAGTTATACTCCTTTCATTATTCAAAAATAGGAATAATTAATTATTGATTACCTGCGTTATTTACTTTGAAACATAATATTGTCTATTAAACACTCTGAATTAAGATAAGCCTTGCCATAAACACTGTAAAAGAACGCTTTGTCATTTTACTACTCTCGTTATTTATATAAGTCAGAACAAGCGAAATAAGAATCATTTATTACTAAAAAATAAAAAACTTAAGTGGTATCTGAGACATAAGTACTTTAGAAATGTGAAAAAGTGCTTAATTTATTCTCTCATGTATTCCCATTGAAAATGTTTTATTGTAATTATTTGTTGCATATGTATACCTTGAGTCTGATTAATAGTACTTAGTAAGATATTTTTTGTAGTCGATGTATTAAAGATTAGCAAATATTATCATATTAAAAGTACATTAAACATTTTTCTTTGATGTGCATTTGATGCCATCCGGTGTTTCAATCATACTTTTGTATCAAGTGTTATCATTGATAATTTGTGATGATGAAGAATAAACAGGTAGTATTGTTACAGAATTATCAAAAAAGTATATTAGAGGTTTTTCATTTGACTTATTAAACTTCTATTTTTGAAGTACATGTGTAGCCAAGGATAAAGACGAAACTTATGGTAATTATCTGATTGAAGACTACATGTTGTTGGCATAAGAATATAATTATGAAGTCATTGTTTGTTTGTTAACAAGGGTTGTACAAATATATCAGAAACAACATTTCTTTATATGAAAAGAAATGTACATTGAACCTTCACTTTTCACTAATCCTGCCACTATTGTTAAAGCAAAGAGATAAGCAGTAGTCAACTGATTCTGACAAAAATATAGAGAAACTAACACTGTTTTCTTCAATTCATAAATCCCCATTAAATACTGATTGAGAAATACCTTGGCTATGATAACGTCATCTTGGTGTTCTTAAGAATGAGAGACAGCGCAATACATCTTTTAGCGACATGAAAACAAATCAATAATAAGAGGTACACAATTTGTATGAACTACTTGTATGTAAAAAGAGTATCTAAATCTAACATTAATAGGACCTTGTAAAAGGTAAGGGCTTTTGTAAAATCATGACAGGTCTATAAAGACTGAGGCTCGCGTTGAAACTAGGATTTATCATGTGAGGGTCATAGCCAATCTATTGCCAGACCATATTCTTTAGTATGCTTGTTTGTGTTGATCTCTGCTATTTTATGTATACTTGTATTTAATGGTTTGTAAAATACATGATCTACTTATTAGTATTACTGCCTTGACCTTACTCATATAGTTAGGTATTAAAGTTAACTACAGACATAATTTAATGACTATTTCGAACATGATATCTCTGATTGTTTTGCATGATTGTTTTAGGGAAGCCACATGGGATGAATAAGATATAAAACTTAGTAAACGTATCTTTGAAAATCTATATTTGTTTCGTATTGCCCAGCCCTTATGATGTCAGATAGTCTAGCAGTTGTTATCATTTTTAGATAAACATATACTTTATGGTACCTATACCTTCCTTGAACATGCGAATTTCTCATCATTTCTGTTTTGATAAATTATAGAGTAACTGCGCTTACCACAGAAAACACTTAACATTGAATGTATTGATAATAGACAATTTACATGATTAAACTATTTTGTGTCTTTGAATTGCTATATACAGCACTGAATATTCATATGTTTTGTTCGAGCCATCAATTACGTAAAAGACGGTTCGAATCTATATTAAATTTATTTTAAATTCGCAGACCTGTTGTTGGATGTTAAAATTCATGTGAGATCTGATGGCCGTATATTTTTATTTAAAAACATTTAATGGCGTATCAATATGTCACTTAGTTGTGAATTGATCATTGCGATATATATTTTCCCAAAATGATTGTGTGGTACCATTTAAAGCTTGAAGGTGTGTTTGTAAGTCTTTGTTAATCGATGTTTGATTATAACATCGTAATCGACGTACTTGATTGAGATTTAGTTTGAATATTATTACATGTGCAAACTTTTCTAAGGTCACCAAATCGATCACTTTATTATGTCTAAACATACATGATTAACAAACATTAAGATATTCAAACAAGCTTCATTATGTTTGTCCTAGTGGTATATTTGTGTTTTAATGATGTTTTAATCAAGTTCGCCCGGTATTGATTTATATTCAATAAACTTCCGGTATCTTGTAATTAAAGATTCATTAGTTCATCAATATTCATTGATGTCTTATTGTAAACGTTTCTTTCATTATTTCTTTGATGAAAAGTTAGTGAGAATAAATAATATGTTGCATTTAGTTCGCTGTGGGCTTGCTTGCTTCCTTACTTTGTCGAGAGCTTACTTCAGACGTTTGATGAGAAGTCAATCAAGTCTCATTAGCAGTAGTGGAAATAAGACTCTACTTGATTTATGGTCGACATGTTATCGAAGCTAAATTGATTTAGCGTTTCTCTACATGCTACTAATATATTATTATGTACAAATCCAGAATAGTATATGCATTAGAGTGAAGCTAATCTTACGGACAAATTACGAATTGCGTTCGTCTAAAGTGTATAAATTTTATGATTTATAATTTTGACAGCATGTTTATGCGTATAATGATAAGAATTATTTAAAAAGCTATAGATAGAAGAAAAATGTGCATACACAATTATGTATGGAAAATTTGAAAATTGTAGCAAGTAATACGTAATTCTTCTCCGCTAAATTTCTGTTGATCAATATATAATGTATTCGCTACAAACAATTGTGCTTATAAAATCACGGGCGTATATTTACCAAGAGCTTTCGTTGTGGTCATTTGAATAGGAATTGAAATTGATGAGATTGAACCCTAAATTTTATGTTATACATAAAATGTTACCCTCAGTAGGAACACATAAAGTGTTTATAATGTCAATATTTTTATGGAATATGTTTAATATTAATGTTCTTATATAGTTGTTGTATATAAATAAATTTATTTAAACTGTTCTTGCTTTTATAGCATGATTAAAGTCATTCTGGTGTATTTGGTAATTAGTTTTATGGAATACCTAAACGAACGTATCATTAATTATTAAATGAATATATATAATTGTAAACAATTAGGTTTTAGAAACTAAGATTCTAGAATATCAATTTATATAAAATTTGTTTTATCTTTTGCCATCAAAGTACATTTTTGTAACTGTACAGTCAATATTTGATATATACTTTTGTTATGAAGATTTTTTTAAATAATATTTAATGTACTGTATGATTATACCACAATTTGGCATACATTATATAAGTTTTGTTTTGTTTTGTTTCAGTATGCACGTCTGTCAAATAAAACAATTTGTTATTAATCATTGCATGCCCGCATATTGCGAAACTATAATAGATATTGTTAATTTGTCCATCATTTCTCGTACACATATTTTACTGTAATTGAAACGGTTAATGTTAAGAGAACTGGTTATGTTGAGAAGGTATACTTCAAAGTTATGATTTATTCTGTTTTTGTTTTTTGGTTTTTTATCAACAAGTGCTTTCAGTTTTAGGTAATATCTCATTTAACTGATTTTCTTGAATCTATTTACATCTTCGCTTTCATTTATATATCTAACGTGTATTTCTGTTCGAAAGTCCACAATATAGACGAGTCAATGTTATTAAAAGATATGATAAAGCCCAAAATGAACTGGTCTACACTAACAATTTTACTAAAACATTGTATAACTTTAAGGCTAATTATTGCATGGCACCTAATTCAAAGTTCCCACGTAAAGGTTAACTTGACATTACTTTTACGCAGGCAATCTTAAAATTAGTATAATGGGACTTTGTAGAAAAGTGAATTTGTTCTTCTTTTATCATGGACAATATTGTTATCACATGATTTCACACATAGTGTCCCTTTTGATAACTTCATTTAATTTTATCACCTAGTTGACGTGGTAATGTAAGGACAATATCAATGGTAGAATCAAATTCTGTATTGAGTTCATATTATTCGCGTATCAATGAAACACAAACGAATTATTTGTAACTTGTGTCAATGTTATTACATTCATTGTGAAAAAACATTGTTAGTATAATAGGCTACTCTTCTCTTTGGCTTGCAATAGCCTTCCGTTTGGTAATATGGTACACATTGTCTAATATTTGTATCTGTGTTCATCCAGACTGCTTTATTAGTTAAAATTATTGTAGCGTGTCATGATGGCTGTATTTTGTTAAAGACGATAGATTATCCCTGATTATATTAAATTTCTCTTAAGAACTTTCATTCTAGTAATATAGGCCAATTAGTTTTATTATGTCATTATTTTTCAAAATTGTTAGATGACAAACTTTGTTGTTTCCCTGTAATACAATTGTGTTCCGTGGCATATTGCTTTATCTTACTCTCTTTTGATGTTTTTGTTATGATATCACTGAACCATCAAATTGTTATTTGTAGAGACATCTATCAAGGTATTTGGTATAACATTAACCTTAGTTACTCACTTTAAGATGTATCATAGAGTTATAAGATTGTGACAAGATTACACAAAAATGACTTATTGCTCGAATGTTTTGAATTGATACTATCATTTATTTATGATAATGTTTCCTGTTCAAAGACTGTATCAAAGATTAAACGTAGTGCTACATCAAAACGATCATGGGATATAATACAATCTAATCAGCAGATTAAAATATACAGGATAATACTTTAGTTCATTAAAGTCTAAGGGTGAATGATAATCTTTACACAGAGGTTAAATCTAGGATAATTTGTTATTAATTGGTATTTTATGTCTAATATTGATCACTATTCAGCTAATGATATCTGTAATATATATATATAAATATTTACAAGTGGGTTGTATCTTTCATAAGTATTTTGATTGACAATCGAATAATTAAACTAGATGAAAGATCATGTACGTTTAGTAAAACTTTACGAATACAAAAAAATGGTTGTAAATCAAATTATGCATCAACGTTTTTAAAATCATAAAATTGAATGACGGTGTTATCCACGTTGATATTATTAGTCAATATTGCAGGGCATATTGCACAATAAATAAGTTCCATTTACTAATGTCCACCATGGTATGTAGATTAACAATTGTACAGCGCATAAGAAATGATAACCAGTAAAAAGAGAAACAACTAGATAAATAGCTGTTTTAATGTTGAATCATGTTGATGGTAACTTTGTTTATTAATGAAGAGTTAATACACCAATATACTGGTACCAGTATATTTAAATATTTCATGAAACAAACGTATATTTCACTAACTATTTTAATAAGATATTTATTAAGCATTTATTGGGTTCGAAAAGACTTACGAGTTATAAAATTAAAACGAATCCATTCAGTGATTTGTTTATATTACAATGTTGCATTGCTGTAAAGAGATGTAACGGAAATTATTATAATTTCAAATACTACAATATTTGGAAACTAAGTAATAATTACAACGTTTGATAAACAATGTAAGTCATTAGAAAACAATTTTGTCATCTGGTTTAATACGTAACCTATCGAAACCTAATAAAATATGTAATGATTAAGTATGATCTTATCAAATTTCACTTCAGTCAGATTTGCTATAAACATAATCCACTCATAAATGACTACAGATAGAGTATTAAAATGATTGATCATCTGACATACTTCAAACGCTATTGTTAATTGGTATACAAATTGATACAATCTCCTTAGGAGATAATTATTATGGAACAAATCATGGATCTGACGTGTAGAATTGTATAAGTATTGTTGTTTTGTTCATTCGTTGCTGACAAATATGTTTTTGAATGTACCATGCTTAACATTCCGATTCCAATTTTCGACTTTGATAGATGACAAAAATACTATTTATGCCTCTTTGTACTAAATTTGCTGATCATGTTAACTCCTTAATGTAGTGCTCAGTTGCGATGATTAGAATTATAGTAATTAGATTTTATAAGTATGATCTATTATGGGGTTGATTGTAAATTTTATGTTGTACGTAAAATTACGCATGCAGTGCAGTAAGCTAAAACCCGGGTCTATAGCGCAGTTGGTAGCGCGCCGGAATTTCGAATCTAGTGTCGCGAAGGGGCTACGGGTTCGAATCCCACCTGGGGATGTTATACCCTTCCATGAAAATTTGACAATAATGTCAATTTTCCTCTATTAATAAGGTATACGGAGAATTTTCCGGCTATGTGAAAGGGTAGTTGAGTACTGGTTATAGACAAGGGTCCAGGAATGCTAGGTTAGGTGCGCTGGACGCCGGTATATGACCTATACAATGTGTTGCTACGGCGTTAAACCAAACAAAAAATAAATTAAGCAGTAAGTTAATTTATAGATAATTATGTATCATTTCGATATATTGAAATTTTATGATAAATAGTACATTTGATAAATTTGTCTCTTTAATATGATGCATGTTATTGTTCCTTCTATGTTGTTTTCTCTTCATTAATTTGACCCTATAATGCTCATTTACGCCTTTTACCCTGGTTTTTATATTCATCACATTAATGGCATTGATACGAAATGGAAGACGATTATTTACTAGTCAATTTCAAAGAGGATGTGGAAACCCCCAATATTGACTTAGGTGTGTTGGACCATATATCATTTTTGATGTGCTAAACTTATTGCAGAAGTGATAACAATTGTGTACATGAAACTTGAGATAGCTTGAACTTAATCGATCTGCTTGAATGATATTAAGGTGATGTAGTAAAGTGCATTACGCCCAATATTGATCGAGTTTCTGTACAACTTCCGGTAGCAATTAAGTAATGTTAACATCGCGTTTTGTGCTTACATTTATAGTAAACAGTAATCAATTCATTAATGAGTTTTGTGGACAACAAACTCACTCGAATAAATGGCACTTTATAATAATCTTGCGATGTTTGTGTAATTCCTCATTTTGTCAGAAGCTATGTCCAGACTTTTGATAGTAATTCAATCATGTTTCATTAGCAACAGTAGAAATAGGACTCTACTAGATTAATAGTTGACATTCAATCAAAACTAAATTGATTGATAGTTTCTATACGTGCTGTGTTATAGAAAATTGATCAAAGTTAGAGAGTTGATCTTAAAGCAATTGCTAGAGATGTCTTTGTAATTTATCCTGGCTGTAGTTATGACCAACTGTGAGCTACGTCGAATGATGTATGACTCTTTCTGTCTAAATTTGTAGGTGGTTGGATGATGGTAGTTTTTACTAATTAAAATTTCTCTGCAAAATTCTTTGATGTATTATGAATTATTCTGTTGAAAGGATAATGATGCAAATAATACTTGATTCCTCTGAGTCAGCGTTTAGCGATACAGAAAGTACTATACTCTTTTACCAGTTGTCATTTGTTTCAACCTTTATCTACTTGTCTTCTTTAAATGTGTTTTGACAAAGTTCTAGTTACTTATTTTAAAAATATCACCACCGGAGTATAAAAGTTCATTTAATGAATTGATGAGGTTTGATTTAAAATATACTAATGGACAAAAGTCTTGTCCGGTCTACAAACACCATACTATCTTTTTTGTTTGTTATTGCACACTCATACATTTGGTATCATTAGAAAGAGAATGTTATTATGCATTGAATAAAAAAGAATTGTGAAATTTGAGCCAGTTCTGTCGGTACAGTAATGTGTTGAAAATTAACATTGCGGATTTGCAAGTTACAAATGATTGTGTTGAGTCAGCTTTAAACGAAACTTTTTTTTTCAATAGTGTGTGTGACCCCCATTAACCCGAATGAGTTCAGTGACCCTTTTACGCATCGATGATACAAGTTTGCGAAGGAATCTAGCCGGAAGTTGGTCCCATTCTTGAACAATAGCGTCACGTAATTGATGGACGTTGTGCACGTTCCGAGCCCTTATCTTCCGTTTCATGTAGTCCCAAACGTGTTCGATTGGGTTCATGTCAGGCGATAATGCCGGCCATGGCAATGTTTGGACATTGTTAGCCAACAGGTAGTTTTGAGTGAACCTTGCAACATGGGGCCGGGCGTTGTCCTGCTGCAGGACTGTGCCTGGATGTGCAGTAAGGAAGGGAAACACAATCGGTTGCAACACTTGGTCTACGTAACGTTGTGCATTTAAGCCACGACCGCGTCCTCGACCATATTCGAGGAATACAAGTTGGGTTTTATGATGATGTGTAAACCCTGCCCAAACCATGACGCTCGGCCCACCCCAGTGGTCATTTTCAATGACACAGGCGTCCGTAAACCTCTCACGAGGGCGTCGATAGACACGTTGACGTCGGTCGCTTGAATCAATGTTAAATTTACACTCATCCGTAAACAGAATGTTTTGCCATTGATTTAAGCGCCACCTTTGATGACGCAACGCCCATGCTACCCGTAGACGCCTGTGATTGGGAGTTAATATTGCTCCACGATATGGCCGTCGGCAACGTAACCCGGCTGCCTTGAGACGTCGCCGTACCGTTCTGGCACTAATGCGAGGTCGATTACGACCAGCTGTTTTTCGTGCCGAGTCATTTGGGGCGGCAAAACGATTACGTAAGTGGGTAAACTGAATTTGCCTATCCTGACGTAACGTCGTTTCGCGCGGCCGTCCGGAACGTGGAAGGTCTGCCACGGAGCCTTGCGTTGCGAATTTTGTACGTAACCGACGAATGGTTTTCTCATTAACCCCGAATTGACGGGCTACATGTGCAGCAGTTGCACCAGCCTCAAGTTGGCCTATAGCGCGCGCACGCTGCTCATTTGAAAGCTTCATTTTAGAATAAAAATCAATATTTTATTAAAATATTCTGATGTCTTCCGATTGGGATATCGTTACACAAGAGAGTAAGGTAAATCATTTCATCAAACTAGGCGCAACACTTTATACACGCGAAAGCACGTGAAAAACGTGGCCGGAAATGTATCTCCTTTGTTAGAGCGAGGACGACTGTCAAAATTAAGAAACCGGTTTGAAAAACAGGCGATATAAAGTAGGCCAAATTTCAAGATCGTAACTTCACGTGTTTAAAAAATATTATGGAAAACCATACCGGACAAGACTTTTGTCCATTAGTATAGGTACACAAATAGAGAACCTTCAAATATTTACGCTAACTTTGAATCAGTACTTCCAAAAATAATGAAATTCATTTGAATAATTTGAATGTAGCTAGTCTTATTCTCGCAGACATTGTCCTCTTGAAAAGTGAATTTGTCCTGCTTTGTTAATAGACAACGTGGTAATGACATGATCTCACGCTTGACATATCTTGATGAACGCTTTATTAGTTTTTATCATACAATAACAGCTAATAAAAACCCCCAAAAAGAAGAAAAGAAGTTGTGAGATTCGCATAACGTGATCCGATCTTGCTTAACTAAAACACAAAGAAATTGAATTTTAAAAAAAATTATGTTCGATTTTTCAGTGAATTCATACTTAGTAAACCATGTAGGTTAATGTATTCCTAGAAACCTTTTGCATTTTTGCAGTTTAAAACTAAGCAAAATTGCTACAATGTTGATGCAGCTACATTTGGTTTTAGTTAAAAGAAATTATGTTCGATGATTGTGTTTACTTTTGCTTTAATTTTAGTGATTGTAGTAGTGTTTTACCTTCATGAAAACATATATATACCGTGTGAACTAGGATTACAATAGCATCTTATTTAATGTCATGTTGGCAGTTGTAAATACGATAGATCATCGGGATCATCTGTTAGTGAATTAACTTTGTTAGCTGACTCCTAATCTTATAAAGAGAAACATTGGTAAAACATCGTAGACACGGTGTCGATCACCTCTCTTAGATAACAATAAAATAGGTTTGTGTCATTTCACTTCTATACGAACGTCTGACACAATTTAGTTTTTGTAGTTAGATTCTTGAGTGAGTGATTATTTTATTGAGAATAAACATGTTTCTTTCTTGTAACATACAATTATTTGATAATGATACTATATCAAATAATGTACTATATTAAATAATGTGATGAAAATATAAAATCCTAGATTTACATCGCATTGTTTTTAAGTCATTGTTTATTTTTGTTTTAAAATTGATATTTTCACTATAGCATTCGAAAATATGTTCTAACACACTTGGTGAAATAAAATCGACATTGCACCGAATTCGTTTTCCATGTTTTTGTATAACAGATAAGAGGATAATGTTGACGTGCAGAAACTCAATATATGATAATCTAAATTCTTCCAGAATTCTATCTTAGATACATTTCTTAAGGGGGAGATTTATTTCAAAAAGATCAAATACAATTTTTATCATCTATGCATCGGAAGTAAAAACGTCTATGGTTGGAACTTAGATCAGGAAAGACTATCAGTAAGCGATGAGTTTTCCAAGGAGTATTTTTTTAATTTTCTTTAAGAAATATATTACTGATTTGTCATGTAAACGCCACATGTGTCCGGAAACAACGCTATTAAAAGAAAATCATAGATTCATTACTCATGAGCTAACACACACCTGTTAATTTGTCTAGATAATTTTACTTTGCTTGATAAGTAAGCTATTCACTAGTATCTGTAACAACTTTATTATTGCCTTACCAATAGTTAATTTATATAAATATGGAACATCTCGTGGAAGATTGGATTATAGAGGCCCACATGGAAGATTAGATTTATCGAAATTTATAGCCTCTTTAAATAAAGTCTTTATTATTATTCTTACACTCCATAAAAATGACATTATTTCTTCTTGTTTACTTAGACTATTTAAGAGAGGTGACACAATGTCTAGGAGACTTTACTGATTACTTTTCTTTATTAGATTAGGAGTCTGCTAACAAATTTGATACAATCAGAGATGATCTATCTTGTTTACAACTGTCAATTTGACATTAGATAGAGAATCATTGTAGTCCTCCTGACAAGCTAAGATTGATTACAACAAAAATATAACTGCCTGGACAATGAAATTTCATAGAAGGAAAGGGAATCCAATATTAGACAAAAGCTCATTTTCCGTCAATTTGTGTATAGAAACTTAAACTATGTTATGCAAGAAATAGTTAAGTGATTTATTTAATATTATATTTGTAATTGTGACAGACAATAAAAGACGTCCATTGCATGATTCATATAATCAATTATTTGTTTTAATGTGTAGTAAAACTGATCAAACAAATTAGTTATTATTCTTGTATTAGAAGTTTTCGAAATGGAATTGATATATTCATTATATTGACCATTTTACTGACATTTCCCCGATGATTTTTTATGTGTATTGTTAATTTCAACAGATTAATCATAATCGATTTTTATAATGCATGTTAGCATTTGTGTTATATTGGGGTGCATTGTCTTTTTCATTAAATACTAGAAGCTTGTTGAACTAGGAAAAGTCGAGTTTTTAGTTATGGTGATTTATGTAAATAATTTTCATGAGATTTATATACATTAATTCCAAGTATCCAATGTCATTATTGTATAAAATTCTAGTACACGTGTATCCTCTATTAAGAACGTCTAAAGTGAACGGTTATGATATCTGGTAAATTGCTATGTTGAGTTGTGTTGTAAATTTTTATGACATTACATAAAAAATAAATGATAGCGTTTGTTCATCAATAGTAAAATAAGCTACATTACGTACTTGTATTCATGATTGCAAAAGTTTTAAATGAGTTCATGCTCAAAATGCTACTGAATAAGAATCATCACAGCGATATGCTTTTTGATTAAGAACATGCTGCTCATAATAGTATAATGCCACAAGAACTGACTCGATGTTATATTTTTGTTTTTTGAATACTTCCAATTCAAATCTTATTCACTAAAATTTAAGGAGCAATGGAACAAACCAAACAACAAAAACATTATCGAAATATGGCTGAAGTTCTATATCTCGAGTTTCTATATCAGCTTCGATCATTTTCATTTTACATAACGCGTATAAAAAGTTTTTATTCAATGTCAACCATTGATCAAGTAGACTTTTATTTTCACTATTCCTAATGAGAAATGATTGACTTCTCGTCGAGCGTCTACAGTAAGTTCTTGACAACGTAATGAAGCAATCAAGCCCTCGGCAAAATTAATGAAACATGCTATTTACTTTCTTGTACACTGCGTCTTTAGAAAGCATGAATTAACTGTTAACAATATAATTTTAATACATATGGATTTAATTATACATTCCTACAAGACTGCCTAATTACTATAGGAGGTCGTATCTGTAAGAAATCAATACTTGAGTTTAATAATCGGTAATAGCCAATTGTTTGTTTCTTTGAATATTTTTAATATTAATACTACTGCTGTGTATGTTTGGTCAATTGGTCTACATAGGGATAGTAAATCACTGATCTACTAATAATTTGTACGTGTTTTTCTTTTGTTTTATATTAGCGTTGTTTGATCACCATACAAGTTAATCAGTTATTAAGTTTATTATATACATTTACAATTACACATCAGGCTTAAAGAAACTATGTGAATAAGATGCGCTCTTGTATTAAGGTGATAGTTTCAAATCATGCATTGTCATAAAACAGGGATTTGTGACTGATGAGTATTGTGTATTCAATACATTGGTTTTAATATGTACAAAACATAAAACAAATATAGACATACTGTCTTATCTGAATTGTAGCAATACTGTTTAAACCTGAAACAAAATAATTTTGGAAAAGAAAATCGCATAATGTAATTGATGGCCTCATGAATATTCTGATTTGTATACAGCAATTTAAAGACACTATATATATGAATCATGTAAAGAGTATATCATCAATACATTCAATGTTAAGTGTTTTCTGTGGTAACCTCAGATGCTCTATAATTTATCAAAACAGAAATGATTAGATATTTGCATGCTCCAACACGATACAGGTCTTACAAAACACATGCTATCTAAAATGATAAAATCTTCTAGACTTAAATATGACATTATAAGGGTCGTTTTGGTTTCTAAATTGATACTCGGCAAGAAATGCTTTTGATACATTTAGCTTACTTATTTTAATGTTTCAGTTTGATTTAAACCAAATTGCATTCATTTGAATACTTTTAGTGAAATGGTATTTATGTGATGGGTGTCCCAATAAACCAACCAAACAAACAAAAGAGTATTTTAAATCAATCTATTTTAAATGGAAAGTAGAATCAAAACTATCGTTTTTATTTCATTTGCTCACCAAGCCATAATTGTTTAAAACAAAATATTAAAGTCAATTGTTGGTCCACCCATTTCAATAGCTTTATGTTGAATTTCTGTTGTTTTTTTGACATAATAGCAAATCATTAGTTTCTAGGGCTTCATTATTTTTGTGGCTAAATATTCTGTCCTTGCAATTATTTCGAAAAGTTAGTAAATTTACTATGATTTCAAACACTTGTTGCTCTATCAACTATTCTTGTTCAGCATAAACAAATGTCAATGCTAGCATTGTCTATTATCGAAACGTTGTTTACGAAGAACAACATATTTACATTTTATTCCATTCAACATGTTTAATTCCGCCAGTCATAAGTAATAACATCTAAATCTTTTTCATTTATATTGCATATGTGAGACAGTTCCATCAAAATTACTGTTGTAATGAGCCAATTATCAGTTGTATAATATGTTGAATATATTGCTTTGATATGTAATATGTTGTTGTCGTATGACGAGATATATCAGGTGTTGAATGATATGTAATTTGAGTCTCTGTATCATATTTTATCATAAGAAATATCAATAATTACATATGCTACACAAAAATGATCGAAAAACCTGATGGCATCAAAAACATATCAAAGCAATATATATCCTGAATTTACTTTGTTATCTGATACTTATTTATTAATTCTATATTTATTACAAACACAGTATGAGCTGAATTCATATTATTGCTGATATAAGTTATGAGATAACCTGTTTGCAATAAAATATTTCATAAACCGGTATCATAATTGTATGCAAAGAGAAGTATAACAGAAGCGCATTTTTTCTAGTACGCTTACGAACGAGAACTGTAAATTAATCAATGTTTCCATACATTAAATTTGTTCGGGCAATTTGGTATATACGGTTACAGAAGCTATATATTGTTCGTTATCAAAGTTGTTTAGTTATTCCATAAACAGCCTTCCTACTCATTTTGTACACGTTATTGTTCATTCTTAAATTAACATGGTAAGGTTTCAATGTTTGAAATGCTATATTTTAAAACACGACCGAAGCTGTCAAACATACGTCATTCCAATTACCGCTGTACAAATTAATTCTGTTTTACACTTTACGATTATAAGTGTTATCATTTTAGCCGATTTTCGTTAAAGGTAATAATATGCTGTGGTCGAAAATCAGATGCGTTTCTATAATTTTAATCGGTAATTGAAAACATTACCGTTCTGAACTTTTTACCAGTCATGCACAGAGTTAAATGGAATATATGTTATTGTAAAGCTTATAATTCTGATGTACGCTCGGCATTTAATGGTTGGTTTCCTGAAACTTGAATCAAAAGTGTTGACACTTCATACTTTTCATTTGTAATATGTCATGAAATATAATCTGACCTGTGGCACAACCTATTTATCAAAATTACATTGACGTAGGTGTTCTTTTTGAAAGAAAAAAATGCGCTGGATTTATGACTTTATCAATATTATCATCTTTTTAGACATACTTTGAAGATTATATCTATTAAATAAATTAAGAATTACTTTTGAAGTTTTATCACAAGAAATCATTTTAATATTATTTTATTGGTTATTAAAGTAGGGTCTAGTTGTCAGCCAACTTGACTTAGTCGTGACTTGATAGGATCATGATTTATTGGAAGTATTTCATCTTGGAAACTCTACATATGTATGCTACCTGTTAGAGTGTCTATAAATGCAGATGTTACATTTCTTGTCAACTGATTTATTAATTATTGCATCTATTTATAATGTATTTAGTTAGTTTGTTTCAATGTTTATAAGCCCTTTTCCCAGTGTATTATGCTTTCGACTGGCACTTGATATTTGTTTTTGTCTCTTGTCTGTATGTTGATCGTCTATTGAGTGCGCGCTATGGCGTAATATCTACAAAATTAACGTATCCTGTCTTTAACTTGCCATCGTCAAATATTGTTTTATCATTGTGTTACAACGGAATGACTGTGTTGGGTGCTTGATTTATCCTCATTTTAATTATATTTTCTATGGTTTCCTTCTTCAAACATTTCTTACGTTTCACTGTTATGAGCCACTCACTCTCAATGTATAACGTTTGCAGTTATTTTAGTTGGATTTCCTATTTACCTTAGAAGCGATTGAAAGTAAACTGTATTTGTATAAAGGTTATAAAACTCTAAACTTAAGTTATTTTCTTTAATTTAGGTTAGTTACTGCTATAATGGCGTAATAATTTGTCTTTTAATTTTTATTTTTTACTTTGATATCATAGTTTGATATTGTAGCATTTGCAACATGTATTGTTTAATACTATGCAAGTACTCGATATTTGTTATTTAGGCCTCCTTATTGCAATGTATTAATATGAATCATCTCATGGCAAATAAAAAATGTAAGTAAATGTCCAAATGCAGCTGAAAACCCGTGCGCAGACATCATAAGTCATGTTACCTAATAATATTTGATTGACGATCTAGTGATTCATGTTTGGTTAATCCTTATACTATGTTAATTTGTTCAATATTTAGCTGGATGGAAACCTTTATGATAAGAAAAGTGATATTCTGTTTCTGAAATTTAGCGTCAAAGATTTTGCCAACAAACAATAGCATGTATGTTTGTCATAACAAATCTGTTAAACGATTATTTTATGTAGCTGTTTGTGATAGCTTTGTCATTCCAAAGTTTGTTGAATCAAAGTGTATGGAATACTTTTCGTTTCGGAACGGCATAAGTGTTGAGTTTTTCTTTCATTCCAGTTTTTTGTTCTACAAAAGGTTAGAATCACGAGTATATGTAGTTGAAAGGTCGTGTGTTTTGATATGGCCCGATTTATCTGTAATGTTGGATTTGTATGTCAAGACACAACTTTTGATCAAGGTTATAGTCATATGTTGCTGTCTGTATAAGTCTTAAGAAAAATGAAAAGATCTAATTAATTGCTTTAAATTCTGATTAAACATTTAGTGGAGCTCATGTCGGTCTAACTGATTTACTTTCGTAAGTTTCAATGCTTCGCAGATTTAATTATACAATTATTGGCTGTATATTATTAATCAACTATTTATTTCTACAGAATTAAACTTAAATATATTATTTCTATCTCCTTCGTAATTTTAACTTAAGAGATTATTTAATTTTCTCGTTTTTTAAATTACTGTCTTGGGGTCTTTGAGCCTCATGATAATATTTTAAGGTATAACATTAAATAATCTTTTTTTAACGAATACATTGTTTCCGTGTTTGCTGTATACAGAATGTGATCAAGTATGCCGTATTGAGTCAACGATTAGAACTAATTTTGGCTGTTTACAGCATGTGTGCTGAAACACTACAATGCTTGCAGGAGGGTTATGTTTTGCGTAGTTTTAGTCTTTTTTTTTGTTTGTATTAAAACTTATCTTCTGGATATTCCTATCGTTTTGATAATGTAAATGTTTTTATTACTTTGATATTTTTCAAATTATTACGAAGCATACTGGTATATATTACTGTTTGTTATTTGCTTTTATGTTTAGTTATAACTTGAAATAAGTTCAAATATCAATTAGTGGATGTTTTTAATTTATTCTAAAAAATCAATTGCTTTCTTGAATTTCTATTTGTATTTAATATGTATGTATTTCTGTCTTATTGGAAATTGCATAAATATTAGCTTATAAGGTAATTAACAAGTTATACCAATATCATTTGTTTTATTCTTACTTTACACAGCCATATCCTCTTTATTAATTTGTGTATCCATTAGATCTTGTTTGTATCAACAAATTCGTCGAAAATGAGCTTTTGTCTGTAGTTTTAATTCAAATTGTCCTATACATGTCGTTGTCCAGGCAGTTATACTTTTGTTGTAATCAATCTTAGCTTGTCAGGAGGACTACAATGATTCTCTATCTAATGTCAAATTGACAGTTGTAAACAAGATAGATCATCTCTGATTGTATCAAATTTGTTAGCAGACTCCTAATCTAATACAGAGAAGTAATTGGTAAAGTCTCCTAGACATTGTGTCACCTCTCTTAAATAGTCTAAGTAAATAGCAAAAAAGAATGTCATTTTCTGGAGTACTGACTCATATAAATGTTTTAGATGTGCTTTAACACGCAAATATTGTTAAACAGATAATAATCTGATATTAAATTTGGACTTGGCATTATTTGAATATTTTAAATAGTATTAAATATTAATAAAATAATAAATAATTCTCATTCTATATATTTCTTAAATTTATACACACCACTTTTATTTTAGATTTTAATAAATACTTTTATTTTGTTGTTTTAGTATGTACAAATGTACTTCTTTTGAACTACGCAGCCGTCAGAATGGGCATAAATAATATTTACCGGACATGTTCATGCATTTGCTCTTTGTTTAAGTGCAAACTATCGAGAAAATTGTAATGCTACAGCAAATTATTATGAGAATAAATAATTCGATGTGCTCAAAGTATATAATAAAGTTGTTAGTTATATAATCCTAATTAAATTTTAGTGCACATTTCTATATACATTTCTCTAATGCAAAATGAAAAAATATTTATATTCTTGAAATTGAAAATTTAATTTAATGAATAAGTTTATTTGATTATTAGTTCACATTTCATTATGGTTACAAGCATTTCAATTTTGACAAAAATATTTTTCATTTTCAAGCATTTATGCTCATTATAATCCGTGTAGTGTATAGCAATCCTTTTATTTCTCATTTTAATAGTAGAAGAGGTTTCTATCCCAATAGATTTTGATATGCATGGGTGTGTGTAAGATAAAGGAATTTTAAGATGATGTTATTTATCATTTATGTGATACTAATTTATTCATTATATAATTTTATGGGTTCAAACATATTAACTTTATGTGTTTAAAATATTTATTTGTATCTTTTATAATGATAAATGTGCCCTTTGGATAAATAATATAGATTTTTAAGCCTTTCTAATTTTGTTCAATCTGCATTTTAGTTTCTGGAACACCTAAGGATGTTTTGAGCAAGCCAGCTGTTGCCTCAATTGTGTTGAGTGTTTAATTGATAATTAGCACAATTAATATTTTAACACTTCTAATAATACGTCTAAGCCGGATGAATTATTAGATATTATAAGTTTAAACTGATATTGTAAATTCTGTGAAGCTTTATGCTTTAAAGTTAAATGTTATTTTCAAAAGGTATGAATGATTGTAATGTTTTCTTATTGAAGAATAATGTCTTCCTACTGCTTTGTTTATAGGATTTGAACATTTTGATGAGTTTTTTGGCATCAAAATTCCTTTAGTTCGTAAATTTGTAAGAAAAGATCAATAGGCATTAGTGGTGGGCATTCTGTTTAAAGTCATTATAAGTGTTGATTAATACCCGGAAGACCAAACCAATTAGCTATGGACAATTATTGTTGTTCTAAGTTGTTTATTGAGGTTTTTGCCAGTTCACATCGTGATAAAAACACATCCTAATTGCTGCCTTCTGCTTGTATGTTTTTTTTTATTTTTGCAAAAAATACATTAGTTACTATAATAGTTTATAACATACTCAACGAAACACAGTTAAGAGAAATTATCAGATTTCTAGTATCAAATGAGTTTTGTTTAAAATGTATTTTTATATTACACGGTTACTAATTTTGCTCTTTTGCAGATATCTCTAAATCACAAAGACATCTTTCTATCTCTCAGTATGTTTTTGGTAATATTTTCAATGGAACTTAGCTGGTTAAGTAGAAAAGAAGATTTCATATTGACATGAAACTATAGATTGCCAATCAGTCTAATTAATCAGACTAAAGAATTGATATCACTGCAGGAGACCATATGGGATGTTTCATACATTTTCAAAACTGTGTTCATCATGCTGCAAATGACTGTATGTAGTAATCACTATTTGTGACTATTGCACTACCATAAGCACAATAATAATTGAGTTGTTATTTTAAGTTGTTCTCAATGGACATTATGCTTATGTAATTGTCATCAAAATATTGTCTTTGAATTGTTTCTCTGTATCGTTTCAGGTGACCAGATGTAATAATTACTAAATGCAGAGAAGTATTTGTTGTGTTTGCATATAATTATCTATATAAGAAAGGAAGAAATAATTTACGCTTGTTAAAGTGTCTTCGATGTAAGTAATGGTTGTGAGATTTTGGAATGTGGGGTTAAAAATTAAAAATTTCCATTGTCTTACATTTTAATTCATTTTCAGGTTGTTGTTGTTGTTTTTTAAAAAAAACCTTGGATAAATCTTTTCGGAGTAGGTTGTAAAGCGCAGCATCATTTGTACCAGAGCAAGAAGCTTTTTTTAATGTAAAGCATATGAAATATCAGCAGTTTAAATAGTTGATATTGATCATTACCCGGTGAAAAGCAAGATGTCATTATAGATGTTAGATGTTTTTGTGGAATATTGACATAACCCAAACATTCAGTGATACAAAGTCATGCTAAAAGTTGACTCTAATGAAGCAGGTGTCTAATTTATTTTCATGACCACACTGCTCACTCTTTCAAGTTTATAATGTAAAAAGTTGTAATGAGGAACCACTCTGTTGAGTCTCAATGTAGTAAATGTGTGACTTTAAATGCTCCCCGTAGACATGACAAATAAACTTAGCTGCTAACTCGTGTTAAAATATACTGTTGAAAATGTGAGTCTACTGTTTTGCTTGATTTAAACCAGACTTGACCTAATTGTGATGTGTATAGATGCCTTATTGTTCATACTGTTGACCATAACAACAAAGCAATGCCAATTAAATATAAAGAAAACTTACTTATAAAAAGTGTATTGAATAAAAAGTGTATTGAATTGTTCTACTGATAAAAAGAATCCTTGTAAAGAAGTAACTTACACCTGATATTATTAAAAATTTAGCACTGGTACTTTAAGTCAAAGAGTTGCACAGTAATGTTACACTTTTGTGACCATCAAGATCGATAGCACTTGACTGGGAGGGACATCTGCGGTGTCTATTCCATCTGCCAAACAGTTATATGGAATTCCAGTCAGAAAGTTTTCTGTCAAGGTATTTTTTGTCAGTGTAATACTTCAGTAAACTAGCAATATATGGACATATGTGATTCCCTTATGAAATTACTAGACAAAAAATGACACATCGAAGGTCCCTCATCATCGAATATCATATGCACATTTTATTTTTACTCTTTTAAATTGCACAAATTATAGTTATGTTCATTCCAAACTAAGAAAACAATTATCATTCTGACAGGTGTGCTTTGTGACACTTTTGGCCATCAGTATTATTGATATATATTTATTGTGTAATTTTTGTTGGCCATCGTTTTTGAAAAAGTTTTATAGATATTTAATGTACAACCCTCGTGCTCTGTTCTTCTAAGTAAGGCTTGTCTCTTCTGTCTGCAATTAAGTAGCATTAAATGTATAAGAAGTTAAGACGATGATTGATTTACGTGGTGAAATGATAATTGTTTCTAGTCATACATTACAGACTTAATGTTTCTGTTATCTCAGGAAGTAATCCTTTTAAATATCACTATTTTATATGGTCTCAAGGAAAGGCCATAAAATGTTCATGAAGAAAATATTTTCAGTGGTGGGGTGTTATTTTTAGCTTTTTTTCCCCGAAAAGCTTGAATTTATTCTAACCTCACACGGAATATTATACTTTAGAGCTCAGTTTTTGATCATTTTTTATTGTAGTTCCCAGGAATGCAGTCATTGTCATGGTCTTACCCCTCCTTGCTCGAAGCTAAATACAAGTGAAAATGTGCACATTATTTTGAAAAATCACTTAATTAATATCCCGGTTAAGTTGAATATGTTGACCTTTACTAAAATAACATTATAATCACATTTAAGACCTCGAAAACTTTTGTGGCATTTATTGAAAATTGATTTCAAACAAAAAAGATCAAACTTAATTAAACCAATTAGCACCAACACATCAGTAATGTTTTCAGCAATTACAAGCACAAGTGTTAAGTGACATTAAAAAACCCCTGGACAATGTACTCAAGTTGTATCATTTAAATGAGTTTTTACCGGTTTTTCCATCAATACAAATGGTTACATTTGAATTAGTATAACTTTATTCTTTGTTTTATTGGCCCAGTGAAATCCTTCCTACAGCTTTGAAACAATTGATAGTACAAAACACAGTGTAAATGAGTGCAGATTATCTTTAAATGGAATTTTCAGCAGGGGCAACAATGAGAAATGTCCCTGAATCAACTCTTATTAAACTATTTTAAATAGTGATATAAGGCTACTTGAGACATATTAATACAGTAACATCTTGATGTCCTGAAGAAATGAATATATCTAAATTTAACTTAAAATATCCAAAGAATGCGGAGTCATTTCAATAGTGTTTATGCCACATATCTATGGTCATATGCATATTTGTCTATGTGATCATTGTCTCTGCATGAAAAATATTATAACATTTGATTGAAGCTGTTACCAGTACTTTGTTCATATATGTACTCATAACTTTTAACTACATTGCTTAATACAGTAGTAGGATACGTGTGTATTCTGCCATACCAAAAATGCCAGTTAATACTCACTGTCCCTGAAAAGAGAGGGTTGTTATCTATAATTAATATACTAGGACGAAAAAGAAACGCCGGGTACATAAAATATGCAACACATGTCCGGCCGTGTTTCGCAAAACAAGAAGGGTCATCGTTAAAAGGGGGTATTTTTTCACATAATCAGCATCGGAAATCGATTGAAACTTCAACAGCTGGTTCCATACAGATGACATTTCATGCAAAAATAAATATAATAATCCAATAATACAATTTATCCCTTAAAACAATCATTATAGGTTACCCGGCGTTTCTTTTTCGTCCTAGTATATGTTAACCGGTACTGAGCACATGCGTCTGCCTTAGTCCGAAATCTTTTAATCGTAATCGTACAATAGGAGGTAGAATGGTCATAGAAAGTATTTATGACAATATTCAATTAAAGTATTTGTGTCTGTCAAGGGAATTGAATTCAAACCGAAATATTTGCAGTCAAATGAGCTACCTATCAGAATAAAAAAAATAACTATAATTCATTAGTGGCATGATTGGGCAGATATTAAAAGGTTCACACATTTCGTCATGGCAAATTGCGTTATAGAAAGTTTGTCATAGCTTATGATCTGATTGATTTTAAAATGCATGAAGTAACTTGTGACCTTCAAGAAAAACTGTACAATTGGCATGTGAATCATTGTACACAGCATGACATTTCTTGACTAAAATGCTGAAAAGCAACTTGTTGTGTCAAGGCCAAACTAGTTTATTGCTAACCCATCGATTTGCACTTTGCTTTGTTTGTTTGAATACTTACCTGGTGTAGTGTGAATGAAAAGAAAAAAATGTGTTTTTCCAGGACAAAACGAAATGTATTTTTTGAAGTGATTAGAATAATTAAGAATCGAATTATAAATATAAAATCGTTAGTTTCAACCTAAATAATAGGATATGTAATTCAATGTCTTCCTGTTCTGAGTTTATCCGCTAAGTTGAAGAAACCCTTTTAGAAACGAATCGTAGAGAATGATTTCCAATATTCTATTTGCCTGAGTTATATATTAAATGTTACTTGTGACAAAAATTCGAAACTTCCGTGTCTATTACTTTTTTAGATTTAGACGCAGAGCAGCTGAATAAGTTTAAACATACCTAGAAGTGATACTGATGTGTGTTGTCTTTAATATTTCATAAAACCAACAGTATAAATGAACACATGATACATTAACTTAAACTTGAATTATGAACAAATGTATAACTTGCAAAATTCTGAGGTCGGGTGTTGCTCAGTGACGTAATGTATAGATATCACAATGGCTGCCGCGTAGTGATGCTTTTGACATATGAACATATCATTAATCAAAGATTTAAATGTCATTTCTAGCGATTGGTTAAACAATTGTCAGAGCCGCGGCCGTGGCGTAGTGGTTAGCGTTTCTGAGTTTGAATCCGGAGACTGCAGGTTCGAGCCCGGTCGCGGTAGGTCATACCATATACATGAGTTGTCGGCCTCGTGGTAGGGTAAGTTAGTATTGGTGATAGAAAAGTGTCCAGGAAACCTATAGTAGGAAGAGCTGGCCATCGTATATATAACCTAAATATGTGTTGAATACAACGTTAAAAAAACAAAACAAAAAACAATTGTCTGTTGATAATTCAAACTTTAAACTAATTAGGAAACACAAACACGCTGAGTGGGTTAGTGTTATCGATTTATGTTCGAACTTGTAGTTAGATTTGAATGATGACTAGATGCTCTTTGGTCTGTCAACTCTTTACCATTTTGGTTATTTTTTAAATTATTTATTAAGGAACCAGTGAGGTAAATATTTGTATTTGTAGTTTGAAGATACAGTATAACCTCTGCTAACGGCACCTCTAACGAGCGGCAACCTCCGACGAGCGGCATATTAAAATTCCGCCCGTCGATTTTGCACTATGATTTACCGTTGAGATAAATCCCCATAGTTATTCTTTACCTCTGTACAGCGACACTAAGTCTAGCAAGGTGAATATCAATAATCGATAATTATCTATGACCGGAAGATTTAAACAATAAGCGATACCCTTAATCGTATAATACTACCCTAAACTGTCATGTTGTTAAATCATTTGACTAACAGGGGTTAATTAACAAGTGACATATGGTTTCCATTACACCAACGAACGGACCTAAGATGAGGATCGCTTTGTTTGGTAGGCTGACGTCATCAAGTATCGTTGTACATACGTCCAGCTTTTTTCAAACTCCACCGATAGTCGCTATGCAGAGGTTACACTGTACTTTGATCTGATTATTTTGTAACATTTCGAACTCTTAACCACTTGAAAACTCTACATAAATAATCTTTAATGCCATAAATGTAGATTAATAATTTCACAAATAATTTAAAAGTGTATTGACAAAACCTGTTTGTTGTTATAAATAAAGAAGTAGGAAACTATGTGGTGTAATATATGTATGACTTTGTAGTATTGTCAAAATAAAATAGTAAAATTTTGTGAAAATGAAACATAAATTTCAGTCACTTGTCATATTAAATTGTTGGCTGACAACTATGCATAGCTTGCTGTGTTTAATGATTTATATTATTTGTCTACTTTAGTTCTGCATTGTTTTATGTCAGCATCCTCAACATTGTCTAGACTGTGACAAAACAAATAGAAAAGGTATGTATGTATGATGTATGTATGATATTCAAAAATTTAATATAAAATTATAGAACCGTTCTAAAAAAGTTCTGTTTGAAGTGATAAGTTGGAAATCTTCGTTTGAAAATATTTCTCAAGTTTGGTTTTAAGTTTAAATTCAATTTAAGGTTTAGTTTGAAAATAATATTCCGTTAAATGTTTTGTTTAAAGTTAAGTTCAATGTTAACGTTTTGCTTAAATTCAAGTCTAAGTTAAAGTTTTGTTTTAACTTACAGTAGTGTTTAATTAAACAAAAGTTTTGTGAAAAGGTTTGGGTTTAAGTTTTTTTTTTAATCTAGTCGGGTTTAATGCTAAATTTTAGTGCAGGGTCAAATATTTGCTTGAAGATAGTTTTAAGTAAAAGTTTGATATTAACTTAACGTATGAGTGAAAATCTGTTGTTGGTTTGAAGTATAAAATATTGTAAAAAATGAAAATTAGTTAGTAAAATAAAAGGTTAGTTTACATTTTGGTTTAAATTAAAAATGTTGTGCGAAATGTGATCTTGTGTTTGTGCTTTCTCATCAAAATTCCAAATGGATATTCATTATGAGTTATAACCCGCATGATTATCATCATTTGTCTGTTATATATTTCAAAATAAAGCTATAAATATTTTAATGACAAAATTTAAATCAAACATAGCTTTGATACGAGTCTTAAATTATTCATGATACATGTAATATAATGCTACAGTATTCGTAATATTTGGAAAAACAACGTTGATTGTTTTGTTTTGTTTTTGTTAAATTTCCAAGAATGTTTCGTAATTAAACATTTTTAATTTAACAAATTATGAAAACAATTTGCATTGGAATGCATCACAATGCTGTCTCATGAGACTAATTCTTTAAGTCCTATAATTTGAAGCCGCCTAGCTAGCTCAGTTGGTAGCACACAAGTCTAGTGATCGAGGGGTCGTGGGTTCGATTCCCGAGCTGGGCATTTATTTTGTGGAGTTTGGTCATGGAATTGTTTCTACGGTTATTCTCCCTACTACCAATGGTTTTTAATTATGTAGGGCAGTTGTCAGTCACTGACGAAAAGATGCGCTTAGTAGTTTGATAACAGCTAAATCCAGAGATTTAGTCTTTCCAGGAGGAGTGAGTATCTTGACTGACCGTCGTTATTTGATATATTCAATGTGTTGCTATGGCGTTAAACCCAACAAAAACAAACAAAACAAACTATAATTTGAGTTAACAAAGTAGTGTTTTATAAATTAAATGTGTTTTTACCCTTAAATGAAACAAAATATGATCTTTTTAACAGCATAGCAGTGCCATCATTATTATCCTAAATAAAACTTGATGTTATATGCAACCGTTTTACAAATGTATTACAAAAAGGCTTATTATAGCTACCAAAACAACTTTTGTAGCTGAATACATTAGAATCATGCTTGCACTTTTTAAGGCTACACTCTTGGTTTGCTCTCTTGAAGCAAAGCTGTTGCATAGACTATTAATAACAAAAAGCTTTGGTAACACCATTCTTATGAAATTGGCTCCTAGATTGCTATTAACCGTTTAATCTCATACGTTATACTTCCCCATTCAAAACAGTATATTTTAATGATAGTTTTTATTATTAAACATATTTTTATAGATTAGATTTACGTCATCGTTGCTTTTATTTTATTATTTTAGAGACATTTATGTTGAAACTATATTTAATTTGTACGTTGGGAATGAAATTTGATGCTACTTTAATAATTGAGTATTATTTTCTATGGCTGCCATAGTTTTTATAGTTTTGTTTTCGTGGAAATAAAAATGCCTTCCTGTATTTCACAGACCTTTGGGATTGGTTTAGGCAAAGGTATGTGACATTGTGTTGGGTAATAATGTGACTAATAAAATGTGATTCCCATTCAATATCTCGTGTCATGCATTGTGTATTCCCTCAAAACATCATAAATCTGCATCAATAAAGTGTATCTTCTTAATTAGGGAATACCCTTAAATTAATTTGCACTGAAGTAGCATACTAAAACACCTGATTAATAAAATTAAAATAATTGTTGTTTAAAGGTCAGCGATAATATGCATTAGAAAATCTTAAGTATTTAAGCAGTATGACTTCCAACTTACTTTAATCGTTTTTCTCTAGAAAGTTACTTATATCTCTTAAGCCCTTATTATTAATCGCATTTTCAATTTTGATTGTTGAACCGTAGCAAAGTGCTGTATTACAGCTGTGCCAACAGTTTAATTATGCCCCGTCACGTTCTTATATATGCATGGGTACGCCCATGTTAGTTGTTATGTATAGCATTATATAATGATCGGCATTATTCTTTGAAGACAGGATCATTATTGTAAAACTCTTCATTCCATACCATTCCAAGTTAAATAGTCTGCACGAAAATAGTCTAACTACAAATAAATAAAGTGGGATGTAGACTTGTTTTGCTCTACGTGATTAATATGCTTCAGTTATTTTAATGAAAAATAATGGACCTGTAACTTGTAATGAGAAATGCTTTTAAAATCAGGTTGATTACTTTGTAAATCTGTTGAAGATATTATAAGATACTTTCACTTGGATGTTTGTTTGTCATTGCAGACATTTATTTCTTGATCTTAGAAGAAAATATTTGCTGATAGCTATAATGTAGGTAAGAAATGTTAGAATGTTCCTACACTTTGTGAGATATGGTATTTTAATACAAGCTGCCTTGATGTGCCGTTTTTTGTTTGTTTTGTTATTTGCATTCCGAAATTCCTTTTTTCGGGAAAAAAGAGGAAGGGAGAGGGATTGGATTCATTTTACGAAAGATTTTTTTATGATATGAATCCATTTACTGAGTTTTTAAGAGACTTGAATATTCAGATCTAGAGAAGGGCTTTCTTAACCTATGACCACCCTGTTGGACCATTCATTATCTCATAACTTTGTAATATGATTCAATTATAAAAATGAACAATCTAAGTACATATAACTTGTGCAATATGACCATTTGGTTTACTGATTAGATGTAGTTAATGATATTATAAATATATTTTTGCATTAATTCAACCATCCTAGAAAATTCAAGTTCAACAAAAATGATAAACAAAATCCAAGACTCATGGAGAAAACATATTAGTTGAACAAGGTACTAGATGAGTCGATTTACAGGAGATCTATATAAACTAAAGGTTATACACTTCATTAACCTTCGGGAAAGTGATGTTGTATTATGATTTGTTTTGTTTTTTATGAAGGAAGGAATCTGTAGGTCACATTTCTGTCATATGTAAACGTGTTAACATCATAATGTTATGAGTGATAAGGTTGATAGATGGTATATACAACATTTAATCTCCCTACGTATTGACAACGACATTGGTAATTAGCTTATTGTAGTTTTGTTGTCGAGAGTCAGGTTCGTGTATACCCTATTGTTTCGTGAATACATATATTATTTTACAATATGTTTCGTTGTGGTAGAGCGTTTCTAGTGAATGTACACTTATACAGCTACTTTTATAGCGGAGTCATAATCTGGATTGTAAGAATCTGAAAAGATAGTATAGGGACTCGATGAACGGTTTGATAAGTCAGCTGCATGTTTTAAAGTTTATCAACATCCATTGTAGCACATTTGAGCTAGCTACATGCAGTTTGCGAAATGTTGGTAATGTGTATATCAGAATTGGGTGTGATATAATAATTCAGATTGTAATGAAAACAAATGAAAAACTGACCACTCAAGTAGATTTAAATACCCACGAAATTCCAACAGGTTAAGGTCGTATGGTAGTGAACAGACTGGTCAATAAGCTATGATTCTATGGTTTTCAGCCATGGTTTCTTCAGACTATCATAAAATTCAGTTGAACATTGGACCGTGACAGACCAGGTGTTAAGGTTGTCAATGTTAATGGGTTAACATTTTGATAAACTTTTGTTGATAGGTCAGCACAAAACTAGTCTTTGTTCTTCTTTATTATCATGTAGTCTAGTTTGTTCTGTTTAGAACTGTTTTGCACTTACAAATTGAAGCGTAATCGGAAAGTTGAAATTTAAAATGTACTTTAATTTGTTTGTACTTACATATTCTCTCAGGTTCTCTTTGATATTTGTTCAAATCTATTTTGAGTGTATTTATACCTGTGGATAAAAATGATATTTGTTTACATTGAAATTAATTATTAATTTTCTGTGAACGTCAATGGTGTATCACGTGTATAATATGATACTTCAACATGAGAAAAATTAAACAAAGATCATAGCAATCAAACAATGTTATTTTTTGATGTCATTCGAAATTGTTGAAATTAAACAAAGATCCATGCATATAATACTATTGCATTCGTTTTATGAGCTTTTTGAAGAAAAAAAAATCTTATTTTTATATAAAATTCTTATAACAATTTAATATAAGGTAATATATTACAAGTGTCAATGATCTCATGAAACTCAAGATTTTTTAATGGGTTTAAAGCCGTGTCAACACAATTTATGTCATTTTACGGCGTCCAGCGCACCTTACCTAGGTTTCCTGGACCCTTGTCTATAACCAGTACTCACTTTCCCTTCCAGAAGGCCGGAAACTTCTCCATTTATCTTATAATGGAGGAAAATTGACATTATTAACAAATTTTCATGGAAGGATATAACCTCCCTGGGTGGGATTCGAACCCGTTCCTCTTCGGGACACGATATTCTAATCAACTGCGCCACCGACCCGTGTTGAAGCTTATGATGTCTTACGTGTTGTAGACATAGTTTGCTTAATTGTTAATGTCTACTTAAACACAATTGTTTTAACAAGTTGTACTGGTATGGTTAGCTGAAGATCAACCTGTAAATTAAGAAGTGAAATTCATTAACAAAATTAGTAAAGAATGTTAAACCTCAAACTGAAATACAATTCATGATGATCATTACAAAATGATGTTTAAACCCAAGAAGTAACACAATTCATTAACAGTCTGTGTAAAGTAAGCTTAACTTCACGATCTAGCGCAATTCACTAAACCTAAGTAAAGATTGTTGAAACTTTTTATTGAGAAGTTTTCAGTATAATTTAATTACAACATAAGTAAATAACATTTAACCTCAAGAAGTAGCGCAATTCATTATTAACATGAGTAATGAATGTTTAACCTAAGAAGTAGCGCAAAATTTTCCGAGAAAAAAAGTCATGTACTTAAAGATGACATGATTAAAGTGTACTTTTCCTAAGGAGCAGTTAATTCAATCAGCACAAGTACAATCCTCCAATGCTAAACACATATCGTCCTTAGTAGCTTACAACAGCCTTACTTGATACGGTATAAGGTGGAAGAATAGCCGAAAAATATGGTTAATAACCCCTAGAAGATATTTGAAGCCTGCTTGTGAAGCGAATCCCCAATACCTTATTGAAGTCAGAAGCACTACGGTCAGAGAAAACAAAATTGGTTCTTTAAATGAACCGTTGCCGTTTTATGTACAGGTATTACTTGATTACGTAAAAATATTTTCATAGCAAAGTCAGGATGACGACAGGTACATTAACATAAAAATTAACCTTTGATTTATCATAATTTTCTAGGTTTATTTTCAGAGACTCGTAATGGATTCAGATAATGAGAAAATCATGTTAAGCGTCGAGATATATTTTTCTGGAAATCACTTCAGCTTTGATAGCTTTTCATGGAATTCACTTTGCTCTGATATTTTTCTAAGAATTTAGTTTCTGTCATTTTACTTGTAATGAAGATGAGTTATGCACTTGATCAAACCAATCAAATATGACCTACAAAATATTATTCAAGGGTGTTCCTTGGCGTACTTTGAGAGGACACATACACACATGCAAAAGATATGGCAGATTTTGTTGATATGCGTTTTGGATACTTTTAATCAATGCATGAATTTAGCAGTGCATTCACATAAAATCATTTTTAAAAAAACCTTAATCTTATTGATATATAAATTTATTCCCTTTTTTCCGTTGACTTCTTAATATTAAATTGCGAATCCTAAGTATGCTTCAAGACGTGTTCTATGAAGTGTACCTAGAATAGCCTTTTTAAATGCATCAGTTAGACTACTAGATCTAAATGACTACTTTCCCACAGTCGGATTGAATTCATAAACTTCGAATGTTTGAGGTAACCGCTATATTTGAAGTTGGCAACCTAAACCGTAGTAACCTGTAGAATGATGTGCATCCTTTGAAGGGTTTGATGAACCTTATATAATGTTTAAACTGAAATACACCAAGTGCAACATGCACCGAGTCAAATGTAACCCCTGTTATCGTCTATCCAACCACGAGTTTTAGATTTTGCTGATACGTGTGGAAGGAAGTTATTGATTCTGATAATTATAGCTAGCTTCCTGTGACTGTTAGACTGCATACCTAATCGTCATTATAGTTAGCTATACCATTACATGCCTTGAATCAGAAATATACCTATACTATAATAATTTTATTATTATGTATGTGTGTATACGAGATAAAGATCTAAATGATTGACTTGTTCTCAGGTTTTACATGTTATAATTATCATTTACAAGTCATAATTAGCTCTTTAACATGTTATTTGTATAAACATTCTGAGAAAAAAAAGCTGCCAAGAAAATAAGGTTGATCTAAGGTGAACTGAGAACATAACTTAAGAAAAATTACTTGTTTACAAATCTTTGCTTTAGGTTACAAATTTCATTAACCATTTAGTGACCTGTTATCAAGTTATACATAAAGTAGCCATGTCTTAGTTTCTTTTAGAATTTAGCTCATCTGAACCTATTCTGCTTTTAAGAATGAGCTATATATCATACTGATCAGGTGTTAATGGTTCCTTAATAGACTTCGTCCAGAATGCAAGTTAATAGGTTTTTATTTACGCCTAAAATGTTGAGTTCTGGATGACTTCTATTGTTAAATGTGTGTCCATTGAGAAAATATTCTTCAAAATGTTCTTGTCTGAAACAATAGGCACAGTGTTATCATATTCAGCAAATGGTCCTCTTCATATCATTTTGATCATTTTTTCATTTGATCAAATTGACACGAACTGAATATTTTCAAGTCTTCTTGTTTAAACACTTTCTGTGGTCATCATTGTCCAGTGTCAAGTATTCTTGAAAGCAGCTGGTCCCACGTACCCTTCCATAAAATTATGTCAACTATCTCTACTATTCTGGAAGATGTAGTCGCTTCCATAAGGAGTTGACAGGTTTTTAGCTGATGCTTTCGAATGAGCTTAAATTCCAAGTAATTGCAATCTTATCAGTTGCAACATTCATATGAGCTTGCCATGGCCTTCGAAGATAAATATTTTGTATGAAAACCCCCATCAGTTGCAGCATTCAGGTGAGCAAGCAAATTGTATCATGACCTTTTTTACGATATAAACAATCATGTAGATATAATATCAATTTACTCTCTGCTTGTTGCAGCGATGCCAATGACGTCATAGTAACAGATTTTCTTGAAATATAAAAGATAAATCAGGTAGGATGGATATCTTCAATGTTTACTAAACATTCTAAACATACTTCTTAGTATGATAACACCTTGAACGCTCTCACTAAATATATTTTATGGCTTCGAGATTTTTGCTCTCTGTCTGATTTCAATTTTCTGCTTTTCGTAATTATTGTGTTGTAATTTGACTGGGTATGTGAATAAACATAAATATTTCATCATAATTACTCTGTGGTAATTTAGTTGTGGAGGTTATTCTTGGTGCATTGTATTTAGTGATAACAGGTTCATTGAACTAGGAAATATATAAAATATGTTTTTTTGTAAAATTAGGGAAAAATTCTAAAAATAAACCACAACTTAAGGGAAAAAACATTATTCTTGTATATTATTCAGACAGTTTATTTTTTGTAAAACAACAGACAAATTAGATTCAATTATTGAACCTTTGCACTAGCCTTCTTATCTTTGTCGGAAGTGAATTTTTACGCAAATGCAAGGATTTTAGATTTTGAAAAGAAGATAAAAATACTGCATAAACAGAAAAACAATACTTTTTATGTGCTTGGATGAAAAAAGCTATAACTTAAAAACAACACAACTTTTGTTTGTGATATGGTTCTTTTTGTTTATTCACTAATTATAGTTTTGCACAAAAAATATTCTGTGCTCTTTAATTAGCATTCATCTGGCGCGACGTAAAGAGCGAAAACTAAAACAGAAATGCACAACAAAACTATCAAATCCAAAACATATTCATTGCCTTCAGTGCTTTGATTTAATTAATATCTTACAATATATTGCTATCTCTTGTAAGTTTATAAATTACTATCTATTGATAAAATAAGTCTATTACCATGGCAATCAAAGTATTATTATACCATCTGACAAACTTCCTTATACAATATTTTATCTGACATAACCTCAAAGATTACATGGATAAGAAACCAGGAGACATATTGATATTGACAAGTCAGATTATTATGGAGTGTTAAATATCTGATAAACATATGGTACCTTTTAATGTTGGTCACTTTATGTGACATATCTAACTATATTTTACACTCTGTAAGTATGTTGGAATCTCTGAACAACGGCTGGTAAAGGGTTTTATTGAGATAGCTGGTGATAGTTAACTCAATTCATTTCATATAAAATGCAGTAAACAGTGGTAAACAGCTCTAGGCTTTCTCATCCAGTTGAACCCAGGATTGGCAGGTTATATCGTTTTATTAAGATTTGGTAGTTGATATCATATTTGAAGTTATCAGCTCCCTGGGCAAGGATGAGCTTGTACCACAACCTAATATAATAAAAAGTGTTGATAAACGGCTAAAATTAAAAATTTCTATCCCTAGTTAATTAAAAACTTTTGAATTACAATAAATTGAACTCTAGCTACTTCAAGAACATTAATTGAGTCACTATTTTAAATAAAAACTCTTAAACAAAATAAATATAACCCTCTTCCTACCTTGCTTTTTTAGAATTATTGCCAGAAACAAACATTGTTTTTCCTTAGGCCTACATGTAGTGACCTATCTCTGGCTATCTTCGGACACTATTGTTCTGATAACCTTAGTGTTAAACTTAGCAGGTACTTTCTTAATCGGTTTTCTCTTTATTCTTGTTGAACCATTGAAGAAAGTGAGATGATTTGTTGATTTAGTAATTGATTCACTGATTCTAGCTTTCTTCCATGCATGTTGCATGTCAAGACGTATTTACATTACACGGCTGAGAAGTGATGCATTGTGGGTATATATCTGTCATCTCGCTGTCTGACCTAGGATTGTTTTTTCTCTACTGATGATTGTTTGATACTATCACAATAAGGCTTTTGGAGCAATCTGATAGTAAATCACTCAGTCTCTAATCTGATTTGCTTGTTTGTTTTAGGCGGCTGAATAGGCTTGATAGTTTGTTTGGTTTATTTTAGATCTTTGGGTTATAGCATTCTATTATAAAAAAATGTTTTGGAATTGAATTGGCTGTTTGTTTTAAAAAAATTATCTTATTTTTTAGAAGTGGTTGCAGGATATTTTTATCCAATCCATCCTCGTCATTGTCTTGATAATCAACATCAGCATTACCTTTGTTATCATCACAATAATTATCATTTAATTTATTTTCTTTACTATTTTAGTATATTCTTAGTATCATCATCGTTATTTTCATCATCATTATCTTAGGTGATTTTATTGATGTGCACGCATTGTATACATTTTTCCTCAATTATATTCGTTTGCCTCATAAATATGGAAACAATACCAAAATCACAAACCACTCCAAACATTGTCCTTGAAATCATTTTAAATTAAAGTTAAACAATAATGTAAAACGTCGCTAATATGAATAAATGATTAATTCATTTAATAAAATTGGAATTTTTATAACATTAATTGTCTGTTAATTTGATAAACCATTAGATAAAACAATATTCACTACAAATAAATAAATTATGTCACAAACTCTTAAAAATAAGAGATTAATACCTTATTGCTGATAATGGTAACACCTCGGTAATAATGAGCAAAAAAACAAAATCCCCTTTTTTAATTTGTTCATGTCTAAAGGCTATCATTAGAAGTGTTAAGTTGTTCCTCATTTTATTTATTTATTTCTTCCTGTTGTAACTACACAGACTACTAAAGATTCTTGCTTTATTCGAAGTGTTTGTTCATGTTGTTGTTAATTAAGTCTTAATTATCGTTTTTTATCTTCTTACAAATCAGGTTCATTAATTAACTTGTAAGCTTCATGAGAGAGAATATTGTCATCAGAGAGATTTTAATATGATTAAATAGTATCAACATTGCTTTTTTCATGCTGTTAATTAATGTATTTAATGCACGTTTATTTCTTGGCCTAATAAACTCACTGCGTACCTCGTCTGTTCACGAATCAGACGGGGCCTAGTCATGCCACCATGGAGTTTGACCATGAAAATATTTATATGGCTATTCTCTGCTTACACCAAGCAGTTGTCAGCTTCTTGACAAGTTTTGTTGTCAGCAACTGGCAATGTTACCGGCTTTGTGCTTGTAACAATCTTAACTTGGTTTAGAGACCTAAAACTCCACTTAGATGCTGCAATTAGCCGTGAGTAGGTTTACTTATCAAATGTAAAATGGCTGTATGAATGTCTTAGAACCGCAATAATCATAATTGAAATCAACCATCCCAAATGAGACTACAGAACGTGGTTGCATGATATGGATAACACCTTCAGAAGTGTACTCTTTGTTTACATTTCTTTTTTCCTTTTTTCAGAGACTGATGTCATTAACCTGTATCTAACCTAGGTGTTTCATGAAATATATTCCAAGTACATTGTAGAATTACACTATCAAGGTAGGAGCAACAACTGTGGTTAAAAATCTGGAAATGTCATTACCTGGAAGTGATTTCCTCATCTTTCAGAGATAATGATAATGTTCAGTCTTAGAAACTTATCTTTTACAAGTTTCGAGGACTCGAACGTTTCAAGGATAATATAGTTTACAAAGTGTTTCTATATGATGCTTCTATGATAGGTTGCTATAAAAAAGGTTAATAAAACCCAATTGTGTTTCATTGTAAGTATCTGAAACATGTGTTATGGCAAAAACCTAGTTGATTTTATAGTTTGTCATTTACTATAATATTGTTCCCATTTGGGACAGTTTCATTAAATACTTTAGTTTGATTATTACTTTTATTGTTTGAGTATATTGTAGGCCTTTATAGTTTCTTGACTTCTACACAAAGATGTTTTCCAAAATAACCTGTTTCTTCAGTTCTGTATGTCTGTTTTCAGACATGTCATTTTGCTCATGTCTGTGATAACATTGGCCATATAGCTCCTGTTAAAATGCATGGCAATTGATATTACAAAGTAAGAAATGTTTTTTCTGAATAATATTTTTTAAACATTTGCATCTTTATGTAAGTCAAAAAAGTTCCTGGACCTTTGCCTGTAACTAGTTACCTATCCTTACTGAAGGCCAACTAACCTACCATTCCTGAAGACCAACTACTTCTCCATATACCTTATTAATGTCCAGAGGACGATCAACATCAGAGTTAAATTTTCATGGAAGGGTAGAACCATCCTGGGTAAGGCTTACACCAGCATTCCAATCAGTCATCAGGACATAAGATTCAAAATCATACACATAGTCCACTGTGCAATGGACCTAGGTTAATAAGTCTTAATAATAGTTAACGTATCAAGAACAGTTGATCTTGCTATTGGGTTATTCAGATATTCGTCTGTGGAGGAGAAAGTTTTCATGTGCAAAGTTAAACAAGTACATTGTACTTGTAAAAGACAATTGTCCTAAAAAGCTATATTGATCATGAGAACTAGTCATTGAAAATAACCAAGTAGAAATAGTGTAGATAGCTAGTAAAAAGGGCCAAGTAGAAAATACAGGCTTTTTCAATGTAATGCGAAGGAAAAATCCTCGTATGTTTGATGTATCATACAATAAAACAAACTAATATTTTTTGTTGCAATATTTTGCATGCATTCTGTCAAGTGAATTAAGGCTGAACAAATAGGCGTCATCTGCTGCTGTTATATGCCAGAAACTGTGAAACAAAAATCGCAATGGGTTTTGATTACTTTTCAATGTGGACAAAAATTATTTGATGTGATTTTGTAAATGAGCTGAATATTTTCCCTACAGAATCCTGTGCTTTTGATAAAACATTGTACGCACGTTAGAATTGAATGATTTTGGTATTAACACAGTATGACTTTTTATATATGAGACTGAATTTTGTTTGATGATGATGAAAATCTTCCACGTAATACGAGAAAGCTCTAGATTTTTATATTTTATTGTCAAAAAACAACAGATACAAAGATATTAAATTGGCATCCTACTTGATACAGTATCTTCATTTCTGCTTGCCAAAATGCATTAATGGTATAAATTATTGTGCTCATTTTTACATTGTCTTAAAATATACATGTTGTTTATATAGTTGATGGGTCCAAAACATGGTGGTTAAGTGCTGCATCGTCAAAATAACTTGCAAAACCTAAGCTCAAAATAGAAATTATGAAACTCAGATGTTATTGATAGTGCTCTTTCTTGATAAATACTGTGCATTCATTGGTCAACTGATTTCAAAAGTCATTTGATTGTGACCATTTCATCCTATGACAATAGAGACTGGTGAATAGTTGCAACAGTGACATGCTTAAAACAAAAAATGAAAGAAAGGGCTTTTTTATAAATTTTGTTTTGCAGCATGTTGATATTATCTTTCTGTCGTACTTACAAGTTGTTTGATACAATCCTATGGTTTCCATGGTATCTTTAGCTGGTGACATTACTATGATAGATGATAATCAATTATTTACTGTTGTCACATCATGTTCATCAGTGTGACTAATTGTTTCTTGATATCATCTTGGTATATCTATACATGTATTTGTTTGTGTTTGGATATCTCCATAATTATGTTTGTGTGCCTTTTAAAAAGTTAAAAGAGTGCCTGTTTAGAGTATGCTTTCATATACATGTTCAGCAAACTTTAAAATTTTGTTTGATAACCCCCTGACCATTGAAATCACCTTTAGACAGGTGACTTCTCAAAGTACTCATTTACACCATGGTGGAGTGAAATTTCTTGCTTACGGAAATTAGTAGTTTCCTTAATGAGTTTGATCCCTCTCACGTATTTGATCCCTCTCACGTCCTACCACTGGACCACTGCTCCTACCTCTGCCTTTGAACCTAAAACGAATTTGAAATGAAATAAAAAAAATTAACTTGGATTATCATGTAAATAGTTTCGTATGATTGCTTTGTAGTAGACAAGCAGTAGATATGTATGACATTGTAGCTCTTTGTGATTCAGCTGACTTTCTTAGACATTTTAGTTTTGTTCCTTTATATTCAAGTTATACTTATTTTACGATATACTGTATTTTTCTTGAAAGAATTAAATTGATATGAATTGATATTCCTGAAACTCTTCCCAGTGAAAAATGTGATATTGTCTCTCAAAAAATGTATTGTTTAAATTTTTAGTCATGGTATTTTCATTGATGTACTCTATGTTTGAATAGTTTTAGAAAATGTTTCTATTACAAAATGGATATAAGCATGAGACATCCATGAGTTATGTGTTATTTTATGTGTTAGAAAAGTGTGGATTTATGTTTATGTATGAATGTTTTTCTTCAATTTCATCACCATTTGTATTGTTTATGAAAAAGTAAATATTTTCTGATAGCATAAATGGATTGAGATATCTTGTAGCAAACCATTCTGTCTGCATTTTACGCAATTGTGAAGCAAATGTGTGTCCCACAAATTCTTGAACTATTTTATTTATATGGCCGCTTTTTGTTCTCATTTCTTTAGAAAATGAACTTAGACATTCTGCTTGCTTAATAATTAGTACCAGCATTTTCAAAGATGCAAAATATGGTTATATGCTCCTAAGAGCAGTGCTTGTTCCACTGGTGGGATGTGTGCTTTTTGGATAAGTCCAGAGTTCAAATACCACAAGTGACATTGCAGATTTCCTTGAGCTAGTACCTGCAATTGCTTCGCTTCTCATTGGAGGTAATTGCCACAGAATTGAAGGGGATGTCAATAATAAGGCCTAATTGCACAGGGTTGTTAAGTTGGCTTACAATAAATTTGAAAGCAGACTTATACCAACTTCAACATCTTAATTTGTTAAAAAGTTAGGAAGAATCGTTGATTCACCCTGTATAATTTATGTATTTTATAAATTTATAAATTCAGCATATTTAAAAAGTGAAATTAAACAGCTGAATTCAACAAGTTGCAGAAAAAAGAGGAGGTGCATCATGGGTGTTCCCGCAGTTTTATAATCCTATTCAAGACGATTATACCAGGAAATGTGTGGTCTTGATTCTCTAATTATACGATGAAAGAGATATCACAGTTTACTCTTTGAAGATTTCAGCATTTCTTTCCTCATTGTAACTAAATTTTTCTCATTGAACCAAGACTAGGAATTCAATTAAAATAATCATTGGTAAATTTTTATTGTTTTATACGTTTAGAAATTTAGATAAGAATACTTTTTAGATTTCCCTGTATATTATTTCTTTGCAAATTATATTATGCATAATGCCAATTAGCTCTAACTGGATTCATCATTGTATGTGATCACAATTAGATAAAAGGTTTGACTAGTATACCTCAAAAAGCTGATTGCCCTGTGCATACATGGATTCAACAGGGCAAAGTCTTATGGTGTCATTAGTAGGAGGACATGCCACCTCGGATCATTCTGGTCTTTACTCTACTATTTGGTTGATTGTAGCATAAATGGGTACAGGAGAAACGAAAATATAAGTTAGTACGTGAACATATATTTGTTCTTCATTTTACTTCATTTGACATGTCTTTTATATGGTCAAATTAACTTTACAAGTGTTTCCATGTTATTGTTCGTTTTTTTCTCAACTGTCAAAGCTTGAATAATTTCACGGTGACTAAATGCATTGTTTTTGTACTGGCGGCCTAATTGTCATTAGAAATATCTTGACTAAAACATATCATACGGCATAAGAAGCTTTACTCAATCATAATACACACTTTCGGAAACTCATAGGTGTATTACAACAAAAAATTTAACAAACGCATTCACCGTGAAATAATTCATGTTTTGACAGTTGAGAAAAAACGATAAACCCAATCCTCTCGCAGCTCACATTATTACAAATGATAATTTTTGTGTATATGACAGAATGTAATTGTCCAGGACATGTTTGTAATATATTTCAACAGTTGTTGTTACTAAGACATGGATTGCTTACACAATACATGTTAAACATAAGGTAGGTATGTCTACTAGTATGTGACTAGGAATCTAATGGTCATGAATTTGTGTCCTTTGTAGACCTTGATTATTGATAGTATACGTACAGTTGTGCAAAAACTTATAAAGTATAAATGAAAAACAAAAGTAAAATTCTTGTCCATGATATGCCCACTTTTGCTAAGGATAACACAAGAAAGAAACAGGCTCTTATTTTCATTGTGGTCCTTGGGTTGGCAGCATGACATAGAGAGACAAAAATGATCAAAGAATCAAAATAGTATAATAAGTTGTTACCAGTTAATTACGCCAAAAGTGACTAAACACTCAATAAATAATATTTCTTAGAATTTATGGTTTCTAGCTTCAAGCTGTAATAGATGTTCACTCCCAGCTGATGAATAAATGCAAATAAATTGTTTGATGTAATCAAGTCTTGTTTAGACTACAAAGTAAAACAGTAAACTCTAAATTATTTCCTACAACGAAAGCATTGTTTATTATAATAGACTTTAGTTAATTAAGCACACACCTGAGTATACTTGATAATTGTTTGGCTTTGTATATAAACAGTTTGACGGGTTAGTGCGAAACTGATCTACATTTTTCCTTATCAATAACATGTAGATAGACTGGTTTTACGCTGACCCATTGAATTTCTTCTAACACTTGTACATCATTTATTTTATTCATATATCATCTAAATAAACAAAATCAGGTATGTTTATAAGAACTTGAAGTTGTTCAATATTTCTTGATTATGGTATTAATGGGATCAGTTCGAAACTAGTCTAACAATATGTAAATAGAACAATGATGTAGTCTAGTTTTGTGCTCATGCATTAGATTTGGAATGTGATTAATAATTTTGGGATTTATAATTGGCTGCCTCACAAGGGAAAGTGTCTGATATTTTTTCAGAAAAAATATGTCTTATTTCATATGTCTTTACAAATACCAAATTCATGTAGATTTCATATCATAAATATTTCATTTTTAAGGTATTACAGTCCCATACTGCGCTCACTGTTAAAGAGTAATTTTGTGAAAGTATGATAAAAGCTTTCAAAACTTGATAGTTTTATTCATTACAATATGTTAACCGTTTTGCATGGATTAGATTTATTACATAACTTGCAATTTCAAAACTATTTGACAAAAATGTTTAACAGGACTTAGTAATTACCTCATTTCTGAGTTTCTGGATCTTCATTGTAAGACTGTGAGCCTGTAATAATATCTACCATTACATCTGCCATATGCATGCAAACAAGAAAATATGGAATACAGGGCTCTTGAACAGTTTTTTCATAGATGCTTGAATATCATTAATTTTCATAAATATGCTTATGTGTATCACAAAAACATACCTACTTAATTGAGTTAATTTTCTATGAAGCAGGTATGTTTTTGTGATATATTGTATTCATATTTATTGAAATGATATTCAATTATCTATGAAAAGTGTTCCATATTTTCTTTTTTGGTTGCAATTTTTGTTTTACCTGTACCTACAAATTTCCCTCATAAACAGACATAGAACAATTGGCTTCTGAAAAATTGTAGAAATTTGTAGTTCCTACAGTTTGCCTTCAATCCTGCCTAAGGGCACTTAGTTAATTTATATAATATTATAATAATATGAGAAGTTATGTGGTTGGAATCTGCACATGGCATTTTGAATCTTTGGAAATTTTTGTGTAGGTGTAAATAGTATGCAATTTGCTAGTATTTCTCAAGTGTCTAATGACATTTTCCCATCATAATCCATTGCTTATAAGCGTCAGGTCCTTTGTTGAGTATTTATATTCTTATGTTGATGCTAAATGACAATAATGGTTCTTATGTTGTATTTGAAATAAAATAAGCCCAAAAATACAATAGTATAAAGTATGCTCCTTGGGGTTTCTGTGACCATCAAAACCAATAAAATATATAGTTGGTGTATGCATGTTTTTTTTCTGGCCCTGTGAAAGGATAGAGATGGGTTCTAGTTATAAACAAGGGCCGAGGAAAGCTAGGTTATGTACATTGGAAGTCCCAAAATAACCTCAAAATTTTTTGTTGACATAGTGTTAAACCCAGTATAAATTTGTACTATAAGTTTTATTAAAGCAAGTGTTAAGATAATTTCATTTCCTGATGGTGTTTGGATTTCTGTTTCTTAATGGTCCTTAGAATTCCCACAATCTTATGTTGTTGTTTTGTTGTTTATGACTATTTAGTGATAAGAAAACTATATGTATATGTGTGTGTTACTATTTTCTTTAGATAAGTCAAAGAAACCCTTAACTTTTTAAAGACCAGAAATCAGGTCTAGGTTTATTCAGAGTCTGTGTTGTACAACTGACTACCTACCGCTTTATGGTTGAAATGCAGCCAAAAGCACCATTAATTTCTATGCATTACTTATTCTATGACATGTTTTTGTCTTGAAGATGTGATATAACCTATTGATTGTTTTTTGTACAAATTGGTTGCTGTTTGATTTATATGAAATCATCTTGTTATATTTAAGTGTTGATGTGTGCAGTTTTTGTTGTTGTTTTTTCTTGATAAACTGGTAAGATAAAATATAGTGTTACAGTTTTTGCTGTATACTTTGTGATATATTAGGTTGTTTTCTATCTGCTATCTATATGCTTCTTTGATTTTCATGTTGCAGTTTTTCTTCTCAGATTAAAAGTATGGACGTTTTGCATTTTGTGCTGGAAACTTAGTTTTATGGCCATGCATCCCAAACTCTAATAATTTTATGGTGTGTGCATTTAATTGTAATTCAAAGAGAAAACACTTTATCTAGCATTTAAAATTGTTTGTCCATTTTATGAAATTTAGGGTGTTGCCAGCCCATTCAGTTTGTACATTACCATTTTTGTACCAGCATTAGTGATTTAAAGAGACTTCTTCTAGACATCTCTTGCTAGCAATTGGATGGGTGTGCCATTATTGAAACAAGATTGGCCTGATTGCAACAGTATACTGTGTGACAGAAACAGTGGGTTTCGAAGTAACTATTTTGTTCATGGTTTAGAAATTAGTAATGAAAGTTTTAAATTGTTGTAGTGTATTATTACATGCTTGAACTATTTTGTTAATGTAAGGTATGCATAGGCATCGATTTTAGGAAGGGAGGCGTGTCAAAAAATGCTTCCTGGCATAGTTGCAGTCTTTTTCTATTCAGATTTGGGGTCATGCTTGTATATTTATTCTATAAAGAAGAAGGTATAATACTAAGTTTCAATTAATATAGTTACTTTGCATGATCTAGAAATAAGATGCACACTGGTTGTCGTATATTAATGAAAACTTCGTATTATTGTTGCCCTTTAAGTTTAAAGCTTAATTTGATATAGAATCACTTGGCATTTGTTGTACAGTCACTGCAACCAGGCGAATGATGTTCCTACAAACATTGTATACTATTGGAAATCTACCGTATTTCTACTGTTACACAAGCAGTTCAGTTTATGTGGCATTCATGTATGTGAAATTTGAGAAGAAAATCACTTTAAAATGTTACCTGGGAAATGTTTCATTCCTTATTATTAATCTGGCAGACAATTAAGTATCAACTCAGGTAATATGAACCTATAACAATGGGCAGCTGCTTGTTTTTATCACTTAGTTTCAGTATTGCCGGTTGATCACAAAATGGTTGTAACTCACTCTTTTCTTATATTGAGTTATGACCGTTTTGCGCTAAACCCACAGTATGTCAAACATACAGGAATGCAATATCATCTTATTTAGCTCTTACAGTTTTGCCTTGTCATTGTTGCTTTTTTCTCAAGTGTTTACTTCAGTTTTTTCTGTATAAATTTTATCAAGACATTTTGCAGTATTATGACACAGGTAAAAACAATGTTGTGGCACCTGTGCTGTCATTTTTGCCAAACAATTAGCAACTTTGAGCAACTATAAAAGATAAACGTTACTTACATAACAAACAACATTATCATGGTTTTTTTTTTACTTTGAACTCGTTTTTAGATATTTGTAATATTTTATCTATTGTGATGTCATATTTTGTTCCAATTTGTTATGATAGAAATAAATAATCATTTAACATTATGTTTGATTAATTGTTCTATGATATCAGAATGACATTCTGAAGATATAAGATTGCATAGTCAGCAAGAAGCTTGCAGTTAGTGATAGCTTCTTTTTTTTAGCTCAACTATTTTTAGATTAGGATAAGGCCACAACAAGTTGATCATATGTTCTATGGATTCGCTCATAAAAATTTGGTCAAACCGCTATATAAAGCAAGTGAATATTTTTACAAGTGAAAAATTTTTCTTTCTTCGCATGTTCTTATTCTACCTCTTTTATAACTATATTTTTGTGTACTTCATGATTATTATATAATTATAAATTTTGAATTCATTGTTAAACTGACTCTGGTCTTTCTTCCAAACAAGTCCTTTAATCTTTAGGGCAAATAACCTGCATATGTCTGGAATCTGTATCTATGCTGTATTAGTTTACTTTATCAGATATCTGTGACAAGAACACATGATCAACTGGTTGTGGCCTAATATTCATAACAAATTTTGTTAAAAAACATGTCAATTTACATGTAAACACCAAACTTCCTTTGCAAGTATGTACAGTTTTCTGTATTTAAGATTTGTGCTGCTAAATTCAACTTCCTTATTTAAAAGCACTCTAGGTGAACTAGTATTGACGCATCCTTACTCTGTACAGCGTTTGCTTTGAAATAATTTCTATAACCATTCTCCAACCTACCTTTGATTCTGAATCATGTGGGGCAGTAGTCAGTTGCTGATGGAAGGATGCTCCAAGTAACTTTCTACACCTAAAATACAGAGATTTAGTCTTACCAGGAACAATGAGTAGGTTGGTTGACCGCCCTGATATAACCTATACACTGTGTTACTACAGGGTTATACTACAAAAACAAGAAAGAAATTTGTTATGATATAATATGTCAGTTTAAATACTATAAGATTTTTATACGCCCGTTTTGAAAAAAACGGTCGTATTATGTTATGATGTTGTCCGTCTGTCCGTCTGGCCGCTCTTACATTTGTTATTTGTGAGCTAATTTTTTGGTATATCCATGTTTATGTGGAAAAATTTTTTAGGAGCTTAGCTCATAATATGATGAAAAAAGTCTCTAAAATTAACATTTATGAGGTTTACTATCAAAATAACAGTCAATGTAATATAGCTCCTTATACATGAACAGCTCTTTTGTCCATTTCTATGGACTCATTGTCTTGAGTTACTTCCCCTTCACCAAGTGTAAAACCTACAAGCATCCAGACAACATAGACACTCACCTGCTAAGTAAGCGTTTGTTTGATACAGACTAGTCATGTGATCAGGAGCGGCCATTTTGGAATTTTGAGAGGTAAGTCCAAATTATTTAAACACTATTTTAGCCTTGCAATTGTTTTAATAAAATATTAACTCCAAATTCTAAATAAGCTTTATTTAATCAATTTAAAAATGGAAGGTACTTTATGAATAAAACAGCAAAGAAACATGTCTAAGAATATTCTGTATCAGTAAGATATCAGGAGATCAAGACTAGTCATGTGACAAGTACTTGATAAAGCAACATGGAGGCTATGATAGCCATAATTTTCTGTCTGTCATTTCTTCTGCTACTGCTGCTATTAGTTTTACTTGCATTCATATATTTACTGATTCTGAGGCATGTAAGGATGTGCAAAAGTTGTACCGATATGGATCGATTTCTGGTGACCTTGGGTTTGTTTCACTTTATTCTTTTAACTGACCCATTTTTGGGTCTGTTTGTATTGAACAGGGATTCAAGCATTTTAAAATCAACCTTTTGATGGTTAAAGATCAAACTTTATAGCAGATATTTATGGACAGTAAGCAGTTGTTAAATTAAAAAAGTAACACATTTTGTATTTATATTTAGGATTTAGGAAGTAGCTATTAACCTAAAAATTTATTTCCATAGATTAATATTATGAGGTTTATTAAAATGATAACATTTATGTGAATTACAAATATTTATTTCACAAACATCTTTTATACCTGTCATATAAGAATCTTAAATCTGCAGCTTCTTGAACTCATTGAATTTTATAATGACATTTTTTTCTGACAAACTGAGGTGATGTTTCAATTACTCTAAAATGAGGGACTTGACACAACATAAAGGATGGACATAGATCCTCACAATATTTGGACATGAAAAGAACTCAATATAAATACATTGTCTGCATTTAATTATTTAGTAGCCCATTCCACATAGACTTGACACCACATAATAATTGACTGAATACATATACTGAATATGCATTAATTAGACTGAAATAGAACTTAATTTAGTTTCACTTTAGCATGCACTTATTAAGAAACCCATAATTCATGGACTTTACACCACACAAATAATGGACTTAGAGCCTCAAAATATTGGGACATGAAAAGAATCTTATTAAGATACATTGAAATATTAAGTAGCCCAAAGTACTTGGACTTAACACCACCTAAATGATTGACTAAGAGCGAAATGATATTTGGACATGAAGAAAAGTTAATTTATATTCATTGCAATCATTAAAATAATTATATAGAAGCAGATAATACTTGAACAGAACACCACAAAAATGATGGACACTGACCTTTTCAATATGTAGCCATAAAAAGAACTTAACTAAAAACATAGTAAGCTCTGACATTTCAAGTTGCTCATAACACTTGGACTTGACACCATATAAATTATGGACAAAAGGCCTCACAATATTTAGACATTTAAAGAATTTTACTTAAATACATTGTTAGCATTCAATTATTTAGTAGCCCATAACACATGGACTTGTCACCACATAAATTATGGACAAAAAGCCTCACAATATTTAGACATTTAAAGAAATTAATTTTGGTACATTGTTAGCATTCAATTATTTAGTAGCCCATAACACATGGACTTGTCACCACATAAATTATGGACAAAAAGCCTCACAATATTTAGACATTTAAAGAAATTAATTTAAGTACATTATTGCATTCAATTATTCAGTAGCCCATAACACATGGACTTGTCACCACATAAATTATGAACAAAAAGCCTCACAATATTTAGACATTTAAACAAATTAATTTAGGTACATTGTTAGCATTCAATTAGTAAGTAGCCCATAACACATGGACTTGTCACCACATAAATTATGGACAAAAAGCCTCACAATATTTAGACATTTAAAGAAATTAATTTTGGTACATTGTTAGCATTCAATTAGTAAGTAGCCCATTACACATGGACTTGTCACCACATAAATTATGAACAAAAAGCCTCACAATATTTAGACATTTAAACAAATTAATTTAGGTACATTGTTAGCATTCAATTATTAAGTAGCTCATAACACATGGACTTGTCACCACATAAATTATGGACAAAAAGCCTCACAATATTTAGACATTTAAAGAAATTAATTTAGGTACATTGTTAGCATTCAATTATTTAGTAGCCCATAACACATGGACTTGTCACCACATAAATTATGGACAAAAAGCCTCACAATATTTAGACATTTAAAGAAATTAATTTTGGTACATTGTTAGCATTCAATTATTTAGTAGCCCATAACACATGGACTTGTCACCACATAAATTATGGACAAAAAGCCTCACAATATTTAGACATTTAAAGAAATTAATTTAGGTACATTGTTAGCATTTAATTATTAAGTAGCCCATAACACATGGACTTGTCACCACATAAATTATGGACAAAAGGCCTCACAATATTTAGACATTTAAAGAATTTTACTTAAATACATTGTTAGCATTCAATTATTTAGTAGCCCATAACACATGGACTTGTCACCACATAAATTATGGACAAAAAGCCTCACAATATTTAGACATTTAAAGAAATTAATTTTGGTACATTGTTAGCATTCAATTAGTAAGTAGCCCATTACACATGGACTTGTCACCACATAAATTATGGACAAAAAGCCTCACAATATTTAGACATTTAAAGAAATTAATTTAGGTACATTGTTAGCATTCAATTATTAAGTAGCCCATAACACATGGACTTGTCACCACATAAATTATGGACAAAAAGCCTCACAATATTTAGACATTTAAAGAAATTAATTTAAGTACATTATTGCATTCAATTATTCAGTAGCCCATAACACATGGACTTGTCACCACATAAATTATGGACAAAAAGCCTCACAATATTTAGACATTTAAAGAAATTAATTTTGGTACATTGTTAGCATTCAATTAGTAAGTAGCCCATTACACATGGACTTGTCACCACATAAATTATGAACAAAAAGCCTCACAATATTTAGACATTTAAACAAATTAATTTAGGTACATTGTTAGCATTCAATTATTAAGTAGCTCATAACACATGGACTTGTCACCACATAAATTATGGACAAAAAGCCTCACAATATTTAGACATTTAAAGAAATTAATTTAGGTACATTGTTAGCATTCAATTATTTAGTAGCCCATAACACATGGACTTGTCACCACATAAATTATGGACAAAAAGCCTCACAATATTTAGACATTTAAAGAAATTAATTTAGGTACATTGTTAGCATTCAATTAGTAAGTAGCCCATAACACATGGACTTGTCACCACATAAATTATGGACAAAAAGCCTCACAATATTTAGACATTTAAAGAAATTAATTTTGGTACATTGTTAGCATTCAATTAGTAAGTAGCCCATTACACATGGACTTGACGCCATATAAATGATGGACTAAGAACCTTGCAATATTTTGTAGCAGCCCGTTACACAAGGACTTGTCACCACATAAATTATGAACAAAAAGCCTCACAATATTTAGACATGAAAAGAACTTGACTGAAAACATAGTAAGCATTGCTTTAGCAATTAACCCATAACACTTGGACTTTACAAAACATAAATGATGGACAATTGCATTAGTTTTCTAATGCTCCTAGTAAACTGGTCTTTATGCTTAGATTAAGTTTTATGCCTGTGCAATTCCCTATCTTATTGATGTATTATAACATTACAGAGAAATTTCAAGGTCACTCCATTTGTGCTTGGGAGTACTTACAGTGTATCATTTGCTTATAATTTAAATATGTGATGTTTTTTTCCCTTCAGGTATGGATTTTCAAACCCTATTAGCAGATGATGGCAAAGATACATTGACTTAAGAAATAGCTCAAACAAGGTAGGTTGAAAATAAGGACATGGTTATAAAGCAGTGTAATTCATTTATCTCAAATCATTTATCTCAAATCTGCATTCTTCAGCCTAAAAATAGCCTTCTTTTGTATTATTAAAGACAACAAAATATAAAATTTAGTTGAACTTGTCAAAAGAAATGTTCTGAGTATTTTAGTTGAGACATATTTCTGGTTTTCTGAAAATCTGTCAAAACTGTCTGGTATTCTGAGTACATATGAGTAGGAAAATGAGAGATCAGGTAATGAGGAAATTCAGTTTGAGAGGTGTTTCTGTATGTAAAGACTGAATTAAGTTTCCCATGGCCCTTTACTAAATACCTTACATGTTACCTTTCGTATGTTTCATAGAATTTTAACATGAATTTTATGACTCATTTTTTGTAGGTAACAGAGTTTGTTGATGTGAAGAGCAGACAGAAGAGTTACACAAGTACTTTTAAAACATTTTAATGGTGAAGAGAAAGAAGACATGTCTGTTTCAAAAGGATTGTTTAGATGATATATTACTTAATATTTTAAATTAACATCGATTATGTGTGAATTTATGACATTGCTACTGACTTACAAGCTACTATTTTGAAATTGTCTTCACATTCATCCCAGTGAAGTTAAATGATACCATAATATATTGTTTGGTCCTTCTTGGACCTTGTGTAATGCAGTTGCTCTTTTAAGAAAATAAATGTTGAATTGATTTTGGATTTTCTTGTACATTTTGGCCAATGTTTTTTATCCAGGTTTTATTAGATTGATGCATGTTGATGAGTTGGCACCTAAACAATTTATTCGCAACTCCTGCATTGTGTCAAGCCCTCATTAGAAAATCAATAGGTTTTCAAGGTGTGCATTATTTATTTGCCTAGTATTTGTGTATATTGACAAATCAAAACTGGGTCTCAGACTGATCATGAACATCTATAGCTTTGGGTCCTGGACTAGGAATCATTATTGTGGTTACCGCCTCTTTCTGGAGATTAGCGAACAAAACACAGCAATCATGGTATGTCATAAGACAATGAAATGCACTTCAATACTTGAATCTTTTATACTTCGCCAATCTTAAGACTCATTGTGAGCTATTTTATGACCTAGATGAATGTCTGGGGTTCACCCAGGCTTGGCTTGTGAACAAAACGACATGGGTCACATTTTTGCATCCGTCTACAGTATTGATAAAAAAAGAAACGAAGACAGAAATAATTAATATTCTTAATAAATAAAACAACAAACATGTCAAATTAAAATATTCTGTATGTAATATTTAATTCAAATTACTACGTTTCAAATAATTTCTTTTGAATATTTAAACTGATTAGCAGAAACCAAAATCAGGTGTTGATGCTTTAAAAGGAAAAAAAGACACTTAGAAATTATTATTTATAGCACTTAAACTTGAACACATAAGCTCTTTAATCATCAACTTTTGAAGCTGGTAAATAATGAACTGTGAAAGCACATTAACATTAAATGTTGGAACACGTTTTAGTTACTCATAAAAATGAACACATTATAAAGCTCATAAAAAACTTAGCTCATTATCTTCAAATGTTGGTCCGTCCGTCTGTCCGTCTGTCCGTCCATGGACAATTGCTTGTCCGGATGATAACTCAAGAAAGGATGTACCTAGGTTCCTCAAATTTTATGTGTGGATAGCCCTTGGGTGGAGGAGGTTCCCTATTGATTTGGAGACCCCAGGGTCAAAGGTCAAGGTCATTGGGACTTAAAATAGGTAAAACTTGTCCGGACAATAACTGAACAACCAATCAACCTAGGTTCACCAAATTTTATGTGAGAGTAGCCCATGTGTCAAGGATGTTCCCAATTGGTTTTGGGGCCCCTGGGTCAAAAGTCAAGGTCACAGGGGCATCATATTGAAAAACCTTGTCCGGACGATAACTCAACAACGACTGTACCTAGGTTCACCAAATTTTATGTGAAGGTAGCCCATGTGTCAAGGATGTGCCCTACAGGTTTATGGGGCCCCAGGTTCAAAGGTCAAGGTCACAGTGGCATAATATGGAAAAACTTTGTCCAGACAATAACTGAACCACCAATGTACCTAGGTTCACCAAATTTTATGTGAGAGTAGCCCATGTGTCAAGGATATGCCCGATTGGTTTTGGGGCCCCTGTGTCAAAGGTCAAGGTCACAGGGGCATCATATTGAAAAACATTGTCCGGGTAATAACTCAACAATGACTGTACCTAGGTTTACCAAATTTCATGTGAGAGTAGCCCATGTGTCAAGGATGTGCCTTATCAGTTTTGGGGAAACAGGGTCAAGTTTAAACCTTCAACCAGAAGATATCAAATTACCAAGCTGTGACTTCATATGTTCATTCAATATGTTAATAAAGTCAAAATGGCAAACAATAAAAAACTTGTCCAGACAATAACTGAACCACCAATGTACCTAGGTTCACCAAATTTTATGCGAGGGTAGCCCTTGTGTCAAGGATATGCCCTATTGGTTTTAGGGCCCCTGGGTCAAAGGTCAAGGTCACAGGGGCATCATATTGAAAAACCTTGTCCGGACAATAACTCAACAACGACTGTACCTAGGTTCACAAAATTTTATGTGAAGGTAGCCCTTGTGTCAAGGATGTGCCCTATAGGTTTTTGGGACCCAGGTTCAAAGGTCAAGGTCACAGAGGCATCATATGGAAAAACTTTGTCCAGACAATAACTGAACCACCAATGTACCTAGGTTCACCAAATTTTATGTGAGAGTAGCCCATGTGTCAAGGATATGCCCTATTGGTTTTGGGCCCCTGGGTCAAAGGTCAAGGTCACAGGGGCATTATATTGATAAACCTTGTCCGGACAATAACTCAACAAGGACTGTACCTAGGTTCACCAAATTTCATGTGAGAGTAGCCCATGTGTCAAGGATATTCTCTATTGGTTTTGGGGCCCCTAGGTCAAGTTTTAACCTTCAACCAGAAGATATCAAATTACCAAGCAGTGACTTCAAATGTTCAATCAATATGTTAATAAAGTCAAAATGGCAAACAATGGAAATAATGCTATATTTAATAAGTAACATGAAATTAGTTCACCAAATTTTATGTGAGGGTAGCCCATGTGTCAAGGATGTTCCCTATTGGTGTTGAGGCCCCTGGGTCAAAGGTGAAGGTCACAGGGGCCATCATATGGAAAAACCTTGTCCGGACAATAACTTAACAATGATTGTACCTTGGTTAACAAATTTTATGTGGATCAACCCATTTGTCAAGGAGTAATGTGCTGATAGCTCTTTTGTAGAGGATGTTCCCTTTTGATTTGGAGACCCCAGGGTCAAAAGTCAAAGTCACTGGGACTAAATTTGTATTGAAACATTTTCTGGACAATAACTCAATGATTGTACCTAGGTTCACCGAATTTTATTTAAGGGTAGCCTAAATGTCTAGCATATGCCCCTTTGGTTTTAGGCCCCTTGGTCAAAGGTCAAAGTCACAAGGAAATCATGAGGAAAAACCTTGTCCAACAACCAACTTTATCTAAGATCACCAAATTTTATGTATCAATACACTTTGGGTCAAGGGTGAGAACTTTTGGTTCTGAGGCCCAGGGTCAAGGTCACTGGAAGTTTGTATGGGAAAACTTTGTGCCGGTGATAACTCAACCATGGCTGTACCTAGGTTCTCAAAATCTTTGCTTTGGATACCCCTCCAGTTAAGGATGGGACCTATTCTGAGATCCCGGGGTCATTGGTCAAGGTCACAGGGACTTCATATGAGATAGAACACAGCATGGACTGCACACGGGCGTATAATGCCCCGCCCAGCGGAACTCTTGTTCACCTTGATACTTACTTTTTCCATAAAAAATGAATGGAAAAAAGTGGTGTTTTTTTTACAATTTTTGCTGGTAAAAAGTTGCTATGTTTTCAGCTGTTTGTATGTCTATATTAATTGTTAGTTATTCATTATATTCTTGCAATTGTTGCATATCACTAATGGAGTGTAGCATGATGAAACATCTCTATTGTTATAGAACTATTGTAAAAAATTGTGTTAATTATATTATCATATGTTGCATGTTATGATACATAAGACAGGCAGTTAATTTAGTGTCATTATTTGCTATAACATACTTTGGTGTAAATATTAATAGTGCTGTTGTTGTTAATTGACAATCTTTTCCCATAATGCTGTTGTAGTTTTCACTTTCATTCATGAATCTCATAAATTACATTGTTGTTTTGATATTGTTCAAGCATGAACTTGTAAACTATGTGTCATTTCTTCTTTAAGAATGAACAGGTCATGCTTGTTAATATTGCATTTATAAACCTAGACAGTTCTCATGAAAATCCAAGTTAACAGCTAAATCCAGAAATTTAGCCTTTCCAGGAACTGTCAGTAGGTTGACTGACTGCCATGGTATGACCTGTACAATGTGTTGCTACGGCGTAAACCCAACAAAAACTAACAAGCCAACAAATTTAAATCCAGTATTTGGGTGTGAAGTATGAAAACACTTAAATATATTAATTTAGTTTAAACATACACCGCTATTGCATTGCAATATATCCCGATATGCTTCAGATGTATCGTGACAGCCCTAATAATTATGGAATATTAATAATAAATGTTAGTAAAATGATAAACATGCAATAGGTTATTTACATATTGAGTGGGCAAGCTCATTGTTTAAAGTACATAAACTTGCATGACCTATTATACGGCCTGTACAATGTCATTTCTAATTTCTTAAACTAAGGAAATTTTTATAAATAAAATGAAGGTCTTTGACCGAAATATGTCTTCATGAATAAATAACAATAATTTATTTCTGAAACACCTGTGTGTTTGTGATGATTAATTTACCTAGTTTAGAAATGTTAAATAAACTCAAACTTTTCTTTTATAACAGCTAAGCATGGAAATGCTTTTCTGCTGTCATTTTTCGGACACATCAATATTATGGATATAATTATATGCATGCATGTAATTCATTATCAGAAATATAAAATTTAAGATGTAATTATTAATTTAAAACAAACATGTATAATGGAAGAAAAATAAAAATATAAATTCGGCATTGAGATGTCAGTATTAATAAACAAAGCATCAAATAGCCACACCCATATGTCAGCTAGAAATTAAGGAAAATAATCTTAAAGTAGTTTAAGTAAAACAATCATCATTTCCTAAACTATCATATTTGAGTACAAATGATATGTATTTTAATGTTTTATATGTTTATGTATTTCAGTATGTTTGGTATTATGGTGGAATATCTATGGTATTTATGAAATTAAACAATTAAGGTAGGTAACTATGTCATTTCCAGGGCAGAACGAAAAACTATTGTAAATTGCTTTATTTTCAAACAAAGTTACAATAGTGTTTCACTCAGCCCTCAATCTTTTTGTTACTTCATATCTTGCATAAATCTTTTATCCAAAAGTACACAAAATTACAAACAAAAAACTGATGCTTCCCCCCCAAAAAAGTGTATGTTGATATTTCTACTTATGTGTCAATGAAACAAAATCTACATTGGTCATTGAATTTGGAATTGTCCTACGTAACAAATTCATTATTTGGAGTATCCAAAAGATGTTGGTGTCATTCCAAAGAGTAATACATTGCACATTTTGCAGTGTTTTTGAATCAGTACTGAGCTGGTAGCTTACAATTTGTCCAATGACTTCTGAAGAGCACTGAATAATATCAGAATATCACATGATTTTACTGCATAAAAACCAACATTTTATCATGACTTAAATGCAAAGTAAGCTTCTCTTTGCACATTCTATAATTAGGCAGTGGAACTGCATTTTTGAACATTCTTTAAATAAAACTGAAGCTATATCTCTCCCCACTATCTATAAATAGACTGTGAGGCTATAATCTTTCTGTTAGACCCTTTTTCTGTTGTGATTACTTCCCCCAGCCCCCCCCCCTATATGTGTAAGTAGGTGTTTATATCTCGTCTATATGAACTAAAACATCAAATAAATTAGTTTATATATTTATCCCCTAATTTCTAAGACATACAGTCTAGTATAAGATGCCAAATTACTTGTTTGATAAAGTAAATAGATAAAAGTTGAATGTCAAATATTAGTGAAGATATTTGACACAATATGTGCATACTTTAAAATAAATGTCAGTCAAAATGTGTCTATAACAAACACTGACTTCTACCATTATTAAGTTTCGTATTTGCTATTAAGTTAAAAATGTTAAAATTGGCATCAAGATTTCTATGAGATCTGTGAGAATTTCTATGATTCCTGGCATTAAATGTTTCCACTTGTAAATCTGTCACATTGTTGTATATCAAAGAGTTGATTTTTTCAAAAGTAGTCTACATCTTTCTGTATTTTGCATTTAGTCAGTGTTGTTTTGCGCTGATTCATTGCTTTGTGTGTACACTGTATATACAACGTAGAATGCCTGCAAGAATTATTGCATTAATTTTTAATTTCAGTTTTTTTAGTTTTTTTTTTAATTTCATGGTAAATCTGTGTTTGGATAACATTAAGTTGCTATGTAGGCAATCTTCAAAATTTATGCCTGTTGCTGTATTGGTATTATAAAAAATTGAGCATGCAGTTGACAAACCTGGTTTATTTATAGTGAACATGCCTCTTGTTAGTACATTTTACACCAAACAATTGCAGTGAACAGTTTACAAAATATTTAGCACTATGGTAATGCTGTTGTTTTTAAATGCAGTGTGACAATATGAAATACCTTGAACATTCCCTTTTATCTGAGGAGAAAGATCAGCCAGAAGAAAAAAGACTGTCCAACCCATAGGTGGCCAGCACATTTCTGAGTCAAAAACACTATACACATATTTTCAAAGGCAGGCTGCCTTTGATTACACCTGTTTATTTATATTGTTAATATGACTTGTTAGTACTAATCGTAAGTATTGCAGCAAACAGTTAATACCATGTGTATAAAAATTATGATAGTTATCTTAATGCTTGTAGATGCTGTCATATCCTATCTTCTACATATTATAATAAATGATAACAATTGTGTGCAATGATGTGATACATTCTGTACAACACTAACATTGTTCTGTTATACTATAAAACCCCAATCTTCTATATGTTTTATTGTACCACAAACAACACTGAGGTTGTACTGCTGAAACTTGTTAAAGAATAGTTTAGAAATGTTCGGTGCTTTTCGCTAAATTTCAACATTTTTTCAGTCTTATACATTATGGTCAAACATTCTATTCTGTTTCTCTGTTTTGGCTTTTAGATCACTTTTTATTAAGTTTTAAGTATTTACCTAATCCCTCAGTGGCTGACAGCTGCTCTTCTTGATACGAAGGTACAGTATGCAGGAGAATGGAATAACCTTGAATTCAAATTGTCTGAAAAACTTGCGACTAGTTTACTATAACTTATTTTTTAACTTTGTGTTTATAAAATATCAATAGACGATTATTAGCCCTTCAGTTAAAACTTGGGACATGAGCTAAAATTGGCCATTTTCTCAAGCTTCTATTTACTATTATGTTTTAACTTAAATAAGACACAAAGTTTGACTGTATGCAAATAAACTATGTATAAATAATGCCATACAACTTTTTATATATCAAGTTTGGCATATAATGTCAAAGTTGGCAGGCATGATCTTGGGCATACAGCTTGCATGATGGAAGATGGCATGTTCCATATAATCACAGATTATAGCCATCTGAGATTAAGTATAAAATTCCACAGCATCGCAATGTCCTGATTTTGATGAATTCTGGGAAATTGCGTTGTTTTGATACTGAAGGATTCTTGATAATAATTCTTGATAATGTTGGATTATGGGTTATCGTGCTTGTAATTCCACTATACATTACGTTCTCTGACAATCCAGTCTTCCGTCAGAATGATTTTATACTGTGATATGATTGGCATGTCTCCAGGTTAGTTTTGACAGCTCACTTTAAGGTAACATACCGGGATAATTGACTGAGTGCCTTGGTGAATATGTGAGGCATAACAATAGATCAAGGCTTGACATTTCTAGGTATTGTCTAAACTTACATACACAATATTGCATTTTGAGCTTCCATTAGATAGATAAGATATACTTCCATCTATTCAATCATTCAAATCCAGGGTTTTATTTTTCAACTGCTACGAGCATCCTTGGCTTAAACTAGGGTAGGCAGCAGGTGGCTAGATCATCTAACATTTTATTGCCATGAGCCCCTGTTCAGAGGACCCATGTTCATGAGGATTCTTTTATTTTCATAGGCACTGGTTTAATATGCAATGATAATAATATTGACATATTTATTTGCTTAGATGACATTGCCTAAATGCCAGGGACTTATAATTCACCCTTAGTCTGCTAGAGGTGATTATTATAGCATTTGAAAACAGCTTGGAACCAGACCTGATTTGATTCTAACCTACAAGCAATGTAGATCTGTACACGACACAAAAAACAGTAAATTTTCATTCAAATGACTAAACATGAAATATGTTAAATTTTCAGTCTAAAGTCCTAGTTCCAATTGGAAGTTTCATGGGAAAATACTTCTCCTTGGGAATTTTCAGAAATGGGGCAAATTCTCTTTTTTAGTATAAAAGTCAAACATTTGACGGCCCCATTTTGTAGATTTATCAGTTATAAACAATATTCCAACTAAAAAAAGAAATATTTTCATTTAGATAGGATTTATTTATCATTTTTATGAAGTTCATTCCCATTGCCACCAAATATTCACATTTTGGGAAATGACTTTTCTTCTATGATTAAATGTCTATAATTTTGTTCAAGTATATATTGAATGTTAAAATTTACCAGCAGTAAAAAGGCTTGGTTTTAATGAGATTGATTTATCGACAGTTTAATTTTAATATTTGATACATATTATATCATGTGCATCAGGGCTGCGTTTCATTACAAAATCCTAGGGCATGCTACTAGGAAAGGTCCTAGGACATTTCTAGGGTTTCACTTAAGTGGATTAAAAACGCTCTTAGAACTGCCCAAGACCACTCCTAAAGTTAGGAGCATTTTCGTCTTAGGATTTTATTTAGGAGTTTTAATGAAACGCACTAACGATTTAGTCTTGATCTTAGGACCAAATTTCGTCCTAGGATCGTTAATGAAACATAGCCCAGCCTCACAATGTTTTGTTTGAAACAGCCTGTTGCATAATAAAGTTTCCTTAGTGATACATGCACCAAGGACATTATGTTCAATGTAGTTACAAATTGACAATTAACAATGAATAGTAATGTTGAATATTGCATGGTTTATCTGTAAAACACCTTTGCTGTTATATGAGTCTATTGCATGTTTTAATGATAATATTCTCTTTGTTCCTTCATTGTTCAGTGTATTTAATCTAAATGATGTATAAACTAGGAGTCTGACTCATTCTTGTTTCTGCTATATTTTCTTTTCTTAATTTATGTTACCTCAATTGTGAAACAAGTTCTTACAACTTTATATTAATCACTTTCAAGTGCTCTTTCTGGTCACCCAGTACTGAGGTAATAGGATACAGTTTCTTGCTCAAGGAAACAACCGGGTGGGTTTTGGATGGGATTCAAACCAACGTGGAAGTGGTAAACCAATGATTACCTTCCAATGTCGTAACTGCTCAGCCACGCCGACTCCTTATTGTAATGTTGTGGTGTTGAAATTTCTTGTAGTACTGCTGAAATTACTGCTGTACTGCTGACCTCACATACATTAATTATACCCCCGCTTCGAAGAAGAGGGGGGTATACTGTTTTACCCTTGTCCGTGCGTGCGTGTGTGCGTCCGTCCGTCCGTTACGAAATTTCCGTCGCAGTTTTCTCAGCAACTATAACATGCAGCAACCTAATACTTTGCATATTGCTTCATCCCATAGTCCCATGTGGTGTAAAGCGATTTCATGCTCCTTGCTCATCTACTTCCTGTTTGTCGCATATTTTTAGATTTTTGCGGGGGTATCACTAGTGAGCATTAGCTCACAGATTTACTTGTTAATCCAGTTAAAGATAGGTCACAAAAGAGTTTTCTTCTTCTGTTTTTAACACCCAAACCTTTGTCAACATGATAGAAAGATCATTACACTGAAGCTCATTACACTGGGTCGGGTCAGGTATCTGGTATAGGGCTGCATATCTTTAAGCAAGTGGCTCTATGATACATGTTGCAATACAGTAGTTGTGATATACCTGACCAAGTCTTGTCTTAGGTTATAAATCAGCTTAAGACAATGTTTTAAAATGAGTTAAAAATATCATGAATAGGAAGACATTTCATAATATGATGAATTTAAAGAGAGATGATCTAGATGTGTTAATTTCTTGGCACATGATTCATGGCTGTGCAATTTTTCACAGCTTGGCCCAGTGCTTTGTTGGCTAGCATATGTCCTTTATAAATGATCTTGGCTAAGCTTTTTTATTTTCTCCTTAAGTGCATCTGTGTGCCTCTCTGAATAATATTATGACAACATTCATGTTAGAATTGGCCAAACAGTTACATTTTGTAGCAAGAAAATTACCATACACATAACCATTGACTGTAACATTCAATTTGAAGAAAACACCTGCAGAATTGTATCTTGTTACACAATTGGCACAATGATGCTGTCAGATAGATAATATGATAACCATTATAACAGAGATAGAGAGAGAAGGGAGGGAGGGAGGGGGATTGAGAGGGAGGAGGGGTAGGGGAAATGGTGAGAAGGAGGTGGGCATTGAGAGAGTGAGAGGGAGACAGGTTGGAGAAATGGAGTGAGAGAGAAAGGAGTAGGAAAAATGAAGAGAGGGACAGTGGATAATTGAGAGAGGAAGGAGGCAGGAAGAGGTATTGGGGCGGATAGACAAAAAATAAGAGAGAGAAAGAGAAGGAAGGGGTAGAGGATGGGAGAAGTAGACTGAGAGACCAACATTCAGAGATAGAGTGACAGACATAGAGAGAAAGGGAGGGCAGAGAGATAGGATGGGAGGGAGGGACAGAGAAAGACCAGAAGATAAACTGGGAGACAGAGATAGACAGAGATAGATGGAGAGAGATACACTGAGAGAAACAGACATAAAAAGTCCATGGCAATCTGATTAAAACCCAATCTAAAATTTTCCATTCGCATACTCGCTTATTTAGATCTGGCCTTTTTCAAATGAAGGTCAGGTGACCGTTTCTCATCATAATATTCATGACGAAATTGTTATGATACGTAACTTGTTTACATCATCTATGTCACGCAATTTGAAATGAGCCGCTCAATCGCAGACTGTGAATAATACCGCTGTTAAATAAGCATGCAAAACTTGGTCTGAAAATAGAAATTACAAAATCAAAATGTGATTAATAGTGTTTTCGTCGAGATGAAAGCTACGCATTGATTGGTCGAAACAAAGTTCATCTTGACGTGACCTTCCACGGAGACAGTAGAAATTCTGTATGACAACGCTCTACAGGATATCTGTTTACGGAGATTGGAGAACATGGTATCTGTTTAGTTAGTACATGTACCCTACTGGCAACATGTCTAATGATCTCGTGGCACTTTTATTGTTACATTCACAGATATATACAAACTCTGGCCAGCTTTCTGATATAAATAAGTCTTGTATTTATTAGACAGGAACTATGAAATGTTTGGACCTAGTACAGCTAGAATACTCAAAATAGTTTGTATATATATCTGGTTATACAGTGGAACCTGTCTGAAATGATCACCTTTTAATAACAGACATCTACAACTGTGGCAGTTGTCTCACAACACACTCACTGTAATGTGGCCTAAATTGCAACAACTGATTTTAAATAAATGTTTCTTGCTTTTGGTTGTTACAATTAACTGTGACAAAAGCCTTTTTTGCAATAATTATATTCACATTTATTTTTCCTATGAAAAAGTTTTATAATGAGCATTATCCTAAATCATAATTAACTTGTTAACAATATATGACACAAACTTACTTACATCAATAAGCTTTATTTAGAGTAATTTAGAAATGATTTGCATAGGCTGATCCAACGGGGGGATCAGGGGGGTATGGACCCCCCTAGAATTTTGAAAATGTACCTGTCCATTAGCGTATTTCTTGCTTGTAAGTAATTTTTAAGTAGCATGAAGCAATTTTTCTTGGTGCTTAACATATGTAGTTTTATTATCAATATGTTACATTTTTTCTGCAAAATGTGTATAATGTGGTTGTGGTTCCAGGTTCGGACCCCCCCCCTAGAAAAGTTCAACCACCCCCCTCCTAGAAAAAAATCCTGGATCTGCCCCTGATTTGCAGTATGCATGATCTGTTTTCTAAAAATCACATTTGTTCTAGAACTTTTTGAGAGCACTGTACATAAAATGAAAGCTATAATTATCCCTAGGACAATTCATTTGAGTTCTAGTGCCAAGAATTAGATTACTGGGATGTAATTATGTGCTCATAATTGTTGATCTCAACAGTTACTGATCAAGTAAACATGCCTTTGTTAACATATTGGAAAACAACCACTTGAACACAACTTAATTATTGATATTAAACATACTTGATCATTTTATAAAACAAATTGTTTTGTCATAATAATTTCAGTTACAAAAGTTTGTAAAAATGTTTGCAGTGGGACTTAAACACTTGTACTTTTGAAGCATTGATCTACAATGAGGGTTTAGATAGCTCGTTTGGTTGGACGGCAGTTACTGTAAACCGAAAAAATGTTTTGCAATTTTAATTTAGTTTATACTAATATAATAATTATTTTAACTCGATTGTGATATATTTTAGTTTTTACACTTACTTTGAATCAATTTCAAGTAGGCTTCTTTGTCCACCAGTACTGAGCTAGTAGGATAAAGTTTCTTGCTCAAGGAAACATCAAGGTAGGTTTTGGATGCAATTCGAACCAACACGGAGCTGGCTATCCAATTATTACTAGCCCAACATTGTAACTGTTCAGCAAGGCCTGCTCCTCTAGTTTAATTCAGTGACCTTTGTGGTCTGTTAAAGTGTTCTATATTCGATTATTGGCTAATTGTATATCAATGGTGAAACTTTGTTATCAAACTATCATGTTTATAATTATATGTTTACTAAAACAAAGAGATTAACCTGTTAACTTGTGAGAGGCTATAAATTTAATATATTTAATTAAAAGCCAAGATGTAATGTTACATTACCAGAAGTTATCATTCAAAAAGTAACATTCTTTGCTCTTAAGACTGCACTTTTCCTGAAATTAATCATAAATTTTAGTTGCTGTTTTTCCCCTAAGATTTCACCTTTTTTGTTGTGGAGAAAAAGTGATAGCTTGATTGGCTTTAATCATTTAAATTCATGAAACAACACCGAGACCTCCAATTGATTCTTATTTCTTGAAATTGTTAAAACATGCATAAAAAATTACTCACATAAAATACAATATATTATTTAATCTATCCTGGGAAGATTCGTCTCTAAGTTAATAAAAACGTGCAATTGTAATGTGAATGTAAATTCATGAAACATAAAATTTGGCAAATAAGCTTAATGCATGCTGCTTACAGAAGAGGGTGTTCTTGTTTTAAAAGAATTGTTTGCTTAAGTAGTGCTCTACTATTACAATTGAGTAAATTATCATAAAAACAATAAAGCGAGCAACTTTTTCTTTATTGCCAATAAAGTTGTATTTGCTGCAAGCTGTAGGTGTTCTGTTAGTTTTATGAACACAGTTTTTTTGACAGATTCATTTGATAATATGTATAACAAATTAATCAAATGAGGAGTTGTACATAAATTGGAACATATTGATTTGAAGATTTTTATATTGCATGCAAAAAAAGGCTTCAAAAGAGGTCTTGAACAAAATTTTTTTAGCGCCATTGGGTGCACACTATAATTATATGGTTATCTTTATAAGACTATGTTTTGAAGTCTTAACACTTCAATGGCTCAGTGCAAAACTAGTCCAGGAAAGCTAGGTTAGGTGAGCTGGACGCCGTGAAATGACCTAAATTGTGTTAATACGGCGTTAACTCCAATAAATAAATGCAAAACTAGTCAGTATTTATTCACAGAATTTCAGAGTTTATCCATTTTAAAGAAGAAGATTTTATGATAGTGGATATGCATAAGGCCAGAAATGACCCATGAATGTAGAATATATTACATTGTCAATTTATAAATATTTATAGAGTTCAGTGGTTCAATATAATTATACATGTATAAAACATATATTTTTTATTAACAAAACAATACGTAATTGTAGTTAGTTGGGCTAGTAACGAGCTGAACAATCAATTTTTTATCTGAAAATCATCAAATGAAAAGGGTTTTTATCTACCAGCAAGGAGTTATAAACATGTCTCATTGTTAGATTTTATGTCTACTTTCTCACAATTATAACTGTGGGTCAGTTGGAACCTCTATTTTATTAATGGATTTAATTAACAAAAAATAATCTTAGAGCAATGATTGAATAGTTTCTTGTAGAACTTTTCAGATAGCTTCCATTTGTTAACTGGAACCGGGCCATTCTTAAGAAAAAAACTTTAAACTTAAACTAAGAAACATCAATTTTCTTTGAAATTGCAATTTTCCCAGAAATTTACTAGAAATTATTTTAACTTTTACTTGTTTTAATCATTTTATATTACATTTTGTGTTTGATAGATTATAGAAAATTGAATATACATTGTACATAGTATCCTATAACAAATTTAAATTAACAAAAATTGTCAAACTATTTATCAATTTAGATTCTATTGTTTTCTCACTTTTCATTGGACGATTGAACATACAGTTTGTATACTGCTCATCATAAGATACTTGCCATTTTTTGTAAAAAATATGGAATAAAATAAATGTAGAAGAATGAAGTTTGTTGAACCCGGTCGATAGCGCAGTTGGTAGAGCGCCGGGATTTGGAATTTCATGTCCCGTAGGGGGTACCGGTTCGAATCCCACCCGGGGAGATTATACCCTTCCATGAAAATTTGACAATAAAGTCAATGTTCCTCCATTGATTAGATAATATGGAGAAGTTTCTGGCCTTGTAGAAGGGTAGGTTAGTAGTGGTTATAGACAAGGGTCCAGGAAAGCTAAGTTGTAAAATGACCTAAATTGTGTTGACACGGCGTTAAACCCAGTTAAAAAAAATGAAGTTTATTGCTCAAGGAAACATTTGTTCATGAACATTTCTTCTAAGGTGTTCGGAAGTTAATATAATTGAACAATGTTCATGAACATTCATGAATTGATGATTTAAATATGTTTTAGCATGGAATTTATTTATCAATTCTGCTGAATATATGCCTACATTGCCATTGACAAGATAAGTATTGATCATTTTAGGCATTTTATGCGATTTGCTAAAGATGATTTCTTTTATTTCTTAAGGAGTTCTCATTTGACACTGTTCTTGAGCAGTTCATGTTCTGTTCAAGAGTCAGTTTTCACAGGGGCTGGTTACAAATTAACTATGTATAGTATAGAAAGTATTACTAAATATGTTCTTCTCAAATAATTAAAGAGTCTGTCTTTATTGTTTTAAGTAAGAAGTTTTAATATAAATTAATGGTATATTGAAGAATTAATTGAATTCCCACGTAATTAAATTTTGTCAATCTATGGTTTCAAATTGTTCATTTAATGAAACTTATAGTAGGAAAAAAAGTCTGACGAATTTGAAATTTGTTGGGAATAGTTTCTTGTTTACATAGGCTATTGACTTTGTGAGGGCAGAGAGGTGATTTGTTATTTTCAATGACGTGTTTTACTATATTTGATAGCTTTGTCTGTAAGTATTGTGTGAACATATTTACTTAGTACTAAGATTGAATTTAGTTTAGAGCTTAAGTTCAGACATGCAGAATCTGATGCGGCATTGGTTCCAAATCTTATGTCATCAAAGCCTGAAGGTTTTTACTTTGATGATTGACCCATCAAATCTTATGTCTTTAAAGCCTGAAGGTTTTTACTTTGATGATTGACCCATCAAATCTTATGTCTTTAAAGCCTAAAGGTTTTTACTTTGATGATTGACCCATCAAAATAATGTTAGAACTTTGAGTGTATTTTGTATTGTTGAAAGTTAATTAACTCACAGTGGTGCATCAAACTTTAACCTTTTGGATTTAAATGCTGACAACAGTACTTCTATATTCATAACCCATAAAAATAAATAACTGTATGTATGTACAGATTATCTAACAAATATAAAGTATTTAAATCAGTAGGGTCAATGTATTCATTCAGTTTCTGTTGAATAAGATTTAACAATACTCAGATCTCTCTAGGATAAGAGATAGGAAATGAGGTTTTAGCATTTAATATACAAAATTTGCTCATTAGTTTTCATAATGAATAATACAGATGTTTAAACCATGGGCCAACATGAAGCTATCACTGATGTAGAACATTATAACTAAACAACAGGTGTAGTTTAGTATTTATATACATACAAACATTAACTACAACAATATTTACATGACCTTGTGTTTCCTTTACTGATGCCCTCCTTTAAAATGCTTGGATGTTTAGCATGCTGAATTAACAAAAATCATTTTTAGTACCTTAACACTGATGCCCTCCTTCAAAACACTTGGATGTGCAGCACACTAAAAATATAAAAATGTTAAGTTATAATTAAATAGATGCCCTGCTCCTGGCTCCTGCTTAATGGAAGAGTTGCCTAAGTTTTAATTGTTTGGCGTTTTGGAGAAAAGTGAGGCTTTCTAACTTGGATGTACTTAAAGTGCAACATTTTTATATCTAATATATACTTGGAAATACTAAAGGATCATTCACTTGAATTGTCATACATTTTTTTGCTGGCCTTTTTATACTTAGAAGTCCTAAGTTTTGCATGCAAATGTTTTTAGTTCAATTATTCAAAAATATATATCAACTAAAATATATAACTCAATTGGATTGCAATGTTTCTATCAATGATTAATTTTGTTTACATGAGCACCCCAAATAGAGTAATTGCTGTGAGTGCAAGACTTCCCTTTACAATCCTGCCTCAGTACTTCCAAGAACCTTTGGAAACTCATGTGTGAGCATTTAATTAAAACTCAGATATTTGGTTTACTTGTACAGAATAAATCTGATAAAAAATAAACAAGAATCCAATAAGAAATAATGTACATGTCTGTTTGATGAAGTTGCATACGTACATTATGCTATGAACTTAGAAATTATAACTTTCAACCACTGCACACACAGTGTCTGTAAAACTTTGATTTCAAACGTATCAAAGACATTTTGATATATTTGCAATAAAAACGTTTTGTTTAATTACTCTATGATATGAGTCATGATAATGAGTGCAGTACTATAATAAGTGTGTTGATGTAACCTCCTGCTTGTAACAGACAGAGGAGTCTGCATTTAGACTTATCTTAGATTGCATTCAGAACAGCTTCTGTTCCTCTGAACACTTGGAATATGCACCTAATTACCTGTAAATTAGGCCAAATATAGAATATTGTTGCTTTTTGTCTTAAAAATCTGTAAAAAAGACTAATATTAAAGGTTGATTTTTCTGTTTGCAATTTTTGCTGTATGATAGGCCAAATATTATTTGTTGTTGTTTTGTTTTGAATTTTTAATGTAAAATAGTCAAAATATAAAATTTTATTTTTTGTTGTTGTCAATAGTTGCTGTAAAATAGGCCAAATACAAAATATTGTATTAAATTTTATTTATTTTCACAATTTGTGCCAAAATCTATCGCCCATATATCTAAATGCTTTCTGCTTTGAAGACAATATCTGAAACTATTATTTTAATATTATAATTGGTGCAATTATGTGGAATTATCTATTCTTGGCAGATAAATATTATGAATTTAGAATGTCCTTTACTTTATGAATATTAAATTACTAGGGATAATAGCTTTTAAGTCAGTGAGCGTGCCCTAGCACAAAACCAGACTAAATACATGAGTACTATATGTAAGGCCACAACAAATTGATCATTTGTTCTACGGATTTTTCTGGAACAAAATGGGGCGAGCGAGCGAAGAAAAAAAATTTGAAAAAGTCTTTATTCACTTGCTTTATATAGCGGTTTGACCAAATATTTATGGGCGAGCGAGGAAATAAAAATATTTTTTTTGTAAAAACCGTCAAAATTAAGGTGCGAGCGAATCCATAGAACATATAATCAATTTGTTGTGGCCTAAAGAAAAAGGTATAGGTTAGTTTTGTGCTAACCCCTTGTTTCTAATTCAGTCTAAGAAATAAGGATATGAAAGTGGTTGTTCAAACAGGACTGGTTATTTTAGTAGCAAGCACTATAATATTATAGAGTTTGTAGATTTTTGGTTGCCTGAAAGAAATTATTGGTAGCCCGAACTAAAAAGTGGTTGTCCAGGGCAATGCCACTCCCACTAAATTCATAGACTGCTTATCAGTTTATAGTTAAGCAAGCAAAAACTTACTGTGTCTTACATAGTACTGCTTAGTCCATTTCATTTTTAGACTAATGAAAAGCACTGAAATAAAAGTTAGTTGTGTAAAATTATATTTTAGCAACATTGATAAAAGTTCATTGTATTATTTTATGTATAATTTTCAGCAAATGTTGATAAAAGAATTTTTTTTTTTTATTGGGAATGTCAATTAAAGTTCTATGTATTGCAAGTGTCTGACACTTCAATATACCAATTACAGATTACTGGGTATATAGTCACTGTAACAGTATTCTCAAGCTCACTAAAGTACAATGTTATATTTAGATATAAAACATATGGTTTTTCTGCAATCATTCAGCTTTCACTCCTGAAATGTCTAAGCAGTTTGTACTGTACACTAAGCTGATGCACCTAGCTAGAACACTAAATACTTAATGTACTTATATACTAAGAATGTTTTGACATTTTCTTAACATGTTTTGGCTAATGCCATCTTTTTCATTTAAAACTGCTTGGTCACATGATTATTGTTTCATCTCAAATATCAAAAATTCTAAAACTTTTAAAATAGTATAGAAACATTTTGGAAGCAGTGGAGCAGTGTTGATTAGACTTTAAATAATGACAGTTGTAGTGCAAGTTGACTTAAAACTATAAAATATGGTGATTTTATGTATAAATAATTACAGTCTAAATGAAATAATACAATCTGATTGGTCAAAAGTGAACATGTGACTTGAAAAAAATGTGTTTTCATTTTTGTATAAAAGCAGTTGCCTACAAAAAGTCATTAATATTCATGACTTTAAATTACCGTTACTAATTTCATGAATGAAAAATCTATTTTAGCGCTGTCACATGCAAAACAAAAGCTATGCATGTCAATAAAAGAAGCAAATCATCAAAAATATAAAAAATGGTCCGATGTTATCATATTGAAAATAAGAAATAAATGTTAACTGAAATAAACATTTCAGTTTCATTTTTATCTTTACTATAAATAGTTGACCTCAACCTTGATAAACACACGAGAATAGCGTAAACTTTCAACTTGTTTACACAATTTTTTTAATTCTGAAATGACATTAAAACCTGAAAAATTGCATTGAAGCGAAGACCAAAATGGTCATCGGCCAGTATGAATGACCTGTTTACGAACAAGATTATTCCGCATTACAATGCGTTCGGCTCTTACGCACTGAAATATAGTTCTTGGTATCAACGCAATTTATAATGATTCAGTCGACAAGTTTCGCCCAGAAAGGTTGTAATTATTAGGAATGAATTCATAGAAACTGACTTTCATCGAAAAATAAATGTCATTTTTCTATGAATTCATTCCTTAAAAACATACCCCGTTAGTGACAGTATAATAAATTGTTGTAGTGGTAAAAAAATTGTTTTACTTAATATAATATTTATATTTTATAGTTTGCTAAGAATTACTTCAAGTTATATTTCAAATAAAAAAGTGGATATTCATCAATTTTGGTTTAAGGTCAATTTTTATTTCACCAAGTGAGCTCAGTAAACATATTCTCACATATTCACATAAGCCACCCAGTAAAAATGTTGTTTTCTGAGTTCATGAGATAATCTTTGACTTAGACTGGATCTGTAAAACAAGAAACCATACTTCTAAGGTATAAAACTGATAGATTGATGAACTCGCTACTTCAAAGATCACCAAATCATGTAGAGACAAGTTCATATATTACCCAGAGTTACATTGATAGTAAAAGTGTTTTTCTCATAATTTTAGAACAGGTATAAAAACATACCTATATCATGTACTTGATGAGTAAATGTTCCAATAATCTATTTGTTCGTTGATGAACCATGGAATAGTGTTAACAACAAGTCAAATCGGAGAATAAAACAAAAAATATATTTTATGGGTCAATTGTGAATCATTATCTTCCACTGAGAACAGGTACATTGAATGTAAGTTGTTTTGGCAAGGGGTTTCTTTGTTTTGCTCATTATAACAAAGTTTGCTGTTTGTTTCCCAGTGAATTTTTCTGGACTAATTTCTCTCAAAGACAATGATTGGTGTATTTGTCCTCTCTGTTGAACAGAATCAAGGTTTGGTGTGGCCACTTGTCCTCTTTCTGAAGAAAAGAGGATTGTATTGTTTTGTTCATGTCCGCCTGTAAGTTGACTTATGTTAAAGTCTGTGTGTTTTCACAGTTGAATTGTTACCTTCAATTACTAAGCTTGTAAACCTGTCATTGTCTGAAGGGGTTTTTCCGACAAAGTGGAAACAGGCAATTGTGAGACCACTTTTAAAAAAGTCTGGTCTTGAACTGACTTTTGCTAACTATCGACCAGTGAGCAACCTATCCTTCCTTTCCAAACTAATTGAAAAGTCAGCACTTTATAGACTCAATGAGCATGTGAATGTGAACAATCTGCTCCCCAAGAATCAATCTGCTTACCGACAATTTCACTCTTGTGAGTCAGCTTTAATCAGACTTGTGAATGACTTACTTGATGCCATGGAACATAAAGAGGTTACAGCAATGATAGCAATAGATCTCAGTGCGGCTTTCGACACTGTAGACCATGATATTTTGATTGATGTTCTTAGTAAGCAATATGGTGTCTGTAATTCAGCATTGGATTGGTTGGATTCATACCTTCGACCTCGTAGCTGTAGAGTTAGCGTTGATAACATTGTATCGTCTGTACGTGATCTCAAGTGTAGTGTACCACAAGGTAGTTGTTTGGGCCCTTGGCTCTACCTCACATATGCTGGGACTCTATTTGACATTGTACCTCCATCTATATCCGTCTTCGGATTTGCAGATGATCACACAGCTAACATCCGGTTTCAGCCAACTCCATCTGCCGAAGCTACTGCTATTCAAAACCTCACAAATTGTGCACAAGATATCAATGATTGGATGAACAGCAATAAACTTAAGATGAATGCATCTAAAACTGAATTTATCATGTTTGGTAACCGCCACCAATTAAAGAAATGTAGTACCAAAGAAATTGACGTTTGTGGAGATACTATCTCAGTGCAGGAGTTCATTAGATACTTAGGCGCGTTTCTTGATCAAACATTGAACTTTAGAGAGCATGTGAAACGCAAGTGCAAATCGGCAATGGTCAACTATTTTAAAATTAAAAGTATCCGTAAATTTCTTACAAAAGATGCAATTAAAGTGTTGGTTCTGTCATTGGTAATTTCTCATTTAGATTATTGTAATGCAATCCTCTATGGTATAACACAGAGTGAGTTAGATAAATTGCAACGCGTTCAGAATATGTGTGCCAAGTTAGTACTTGGTCGTAACAGGCGTGACATCTCTAAACAGGCATTGTTTGATTTACATTGGCTGCCTGTAAAACAGAGAATTGAATTTAAAATATTGACATATATGTATAACTGCTCAGTTGGAAACGCTCCTGGATATCTGATGGAACTCCTGTCCACTAAGACTTCCACACGAACACTAAGGAACTCAGCATCGTCTGTAGGGTGCTATGAGGTTCCTCGTAACAGTAGAAAAACATTTAATGACAGAGGGTTTCAGACAGCAGGTCCACAGCTTTGGAACGATCTACCTCTCGGGTTGAGACAATGTAGTTCTATTGATGTTTTCAAAAAAAGACTAAAAACCCATTTATTTCAAAGATATTTTCAATAGTTAATCATGTATTCATTGTACAGATATCGGAACGTGCAAGTTGTCACACGGTACGGACGGTACACGCACGTTATACGAACACGGACTGCACGTTACACGATACACGAACACGATAGATAGCTTGATTTGCGGTAAAATACACGATTCCGAGTCTCGATACACGTTTAACACGATTGTTCGAAATCCTCGGCTTTTTTCGCCCAGAGAAAAACGTTTCAACGACGAAACGTTAAACGATTAATGCGTCTCAAATGTAGATTGAAAACAAAAAATATTCTTCTGTTTCGTCGTAAATATGTAACTAAACAATATAAGTTTTGTTAAATTTATTGAAAATCGAGTTTACCTGCTCAAATTCTTAAAAACAAAATGTTACAAGTAGGCTTAACTCGAATTTAAATCCACGCACACGATTGTCAACTTCGAAATCACACGATAGACAAAGAAATAAAAATTTAAATATGTTACATTGGTTCATTACACAGTTAAGCTTGATTGTAAAATATAATATTGTATCAATAAATTTATTGAATATCGACATTTCAAGTAGAAATTAAGGTACACGATAGGCGGGCAGTCAATACACGATAGACAAAAAAGAACACGATTGATAATATTTTGTATAAAAATTGAATTAGTACACGGTGTACAACAAAAATACTAACTGTATAATAAAGAATATTATTACTGTCAAAATAATTTAATGTCATTCTTAGTAAGTTTGTTTTAATCGAATTAAAAACCACGAAAAGCCGATCAATTCACACGATTGATAAAAATACACGTTTAAAGTTTTTTTCCTTTGTTTTCTTCAAATCATTCATTGAGAAAAGATGTCATAATTGTATGTGTATATGTTTCAAAAGTTAAACACAGTCTTAGCTTGATTGTAAAAATATAAGCAAGTCATATAGTATAGATTATTTTATTGAATATCGACATTTTTAGTAGAAATAAAGGTACACGATCGGCGAGCAGTCATTACACAATAGACAAAGAAGAACACGATTGAAATTTTTTTATCAAACAAATTATGTAAGTACTTGATGTATAACAAAAATACAAACTGCAGAATAAAGAATAACATTACTGTCAAAAATTGTTTATGTCATTCTTTGTAAGTTGGCTTTATTCATATTTAAAACCACACACACGATAGCCGGCGAAACCCACACGATAGAAAAAGAAATACACGTTTCAAGTTTTTTCTCTGTTTTTATTTTTAAGCCATTCATGGTGAAAAATACTTTGAATTGGTATATTTTTTCAAAACACAGTCTACGCGTGATTAAAAAAATATAAGCATGTCATATTGTATAATGGTCGCCTTTTGAGTAGTATGTATACTAGATATAAACGTTTTCATGCAGTGCTTGCGTGAAGACGCGGTATTAAGACAGTACACACACCTCGTGTTAACTTACTATTTTATGCCGACTACAAAATCGATATTTAAATAAAAAGTTTTACATATAAATACGCATGATGGAATGATGGAATAATACGAATAAACTGTAAATACTAAATAATTTAATTTACTTTAAGAATTAAAACAATGATGACTTTTTTAATCATATAGAGTCGTGATAAACGAGTTCTTGACCAAGTGAGATGTCAATTATAACAGTTTGTTTACTAAACGCTTTAGCCACTGACAAACAAAGAAAATGTTTGATGATTAAGATAAATGAAAGCATGTGTTTACATTTTAAATATAATAATATTATAACGATTATTTTAATTTAGTAACACCATTTCGGTTGGGCCGCAATTTAATTGACCGCAGATTGGTCCGGAATGAGCCGCAGTTTATCGACGTACGGCATTTAAACAGGAATTTCCGGTTTAAACAAAGTCAACATTTATTCTAAACTCAACTTAATGAATCGCGGTTTTTCTTTTTGTTTACGGATGATGATTAGTCGACAATGCATAAGTATTTAATACATTTATAGGTACGGATTTGTCAATATCTCGGGCACACGAAACACGGTAATAAAACGCAAAATCACAATATATCGGACCGATTTTTACCGTGTATTTACACGATGAGCGGTCTACACGTTACACGATTGAAATACACGGTGAATTATACACGCACACGGTATGAATGATACACGCACGATACACGCACGGTCTACACGTTACACGATTGAAATACAAGGTGAATTATACACGCACACGGTATGAATGATACACGCACGATACACGCACGATACACGCAAATTTCGGAAACTTGCACGATCCGAGATCTGTAACTATGTTTAAAATGTGTTGTAATTGTAAAACGCCGTTGAATATGTTTTTAACGTAGAAATAGGCGTTTAAGAAAATAAAACAAGTTTAAGTTTAAGTTTTACTCATGAAACTATCTTGCTCTTCTGCCTTTGGAAAACGGCCAGAACTATTATTCTGTTAGTCTTATTTCAAGACATTTTGGCTTTTAGGGGATTTTCATGGAAGAATTTTACTTGCCACAGCTTGGAATGTGACACCTGGGACCTCTGAATAAGATTCCCTCTAAGACTGCACTCATTGCAAGCTTGAACCCAAGTTGAGATACTTTTTTATGGACAGAAATTGATTCATTATGAGAAATGTCAAAATGATAAAGAAATGCATCCTCACATTCATATGACTTGTAACAAGTGTGTCAAGTATGTGGCATCGCTCAATTTACCAAGAAGGGGGATCTTAGAAAAGTGTTGTATCATGGTGACTCGACAAAATTTCACATCAAATATGGTCAATCATAAGATCAACACAAAAAAAAATCTAGTCCTCAGCTTGGAGCCAAAACATAGTAACTGAAAGAGACAAAATAGATAGGTACTACATAATGTCAACATTCTGGCTCCCAATGTGACTTTTAATGCTCTGCTCCATAAGCAAACAAGATAGTTATCTGTAATGACAGTGGTCAACACTTTTTTCTCTTGCTTTCTGTTCTTTATGTCCCAGTATATGTTATTTTTTGTCCACTGTTACATGATTATAATGTAATCAGTCATCATTAATATCACTAGTATACAAAAAACTCATCATCATAAATCTTGTTACCTTAAACTGGTAATTTGATACTTCTTATATGTCTGTACAATAATGATTGGATAGTTTGTCTACCAGATTGGATAGCTAGTTATACAAAGCTGGAATATAGCATCTTTAGATTTTATGGTATATAACTTTAGATTTTATGATGTGTCCTCAGATTTTGTATTATCCATTGTATTGTCTTCATATTGATTGTATGTCTTCAGATTTTGTAGGATGTCTTTAGGTTGTATGGTATATAACTTTAGATTTTATTATGTGTGTCTTCAGATTCCATAATTTTAGCATGTCTTCAGATTTATTGTATGTTGTCAATTTTTTTTTTTATCTTGTGGTGTCACACTCAGTCTTTAAAGTGAATAGAAAGGTGTAACTTAGAGACGTGGGCCTGTAGGGCTTTTGAATCTAATTTCCCATTTTTAATCCCACCTTCATATGGCTCTTAAGTTTCCACTAAAATTTGACTGTAATATTAATGTCAATTTTCCTCCATTGAAAAGGTATACGAGGGGTGATTGATAAATTCGCGGAATTCCTTTCTAAAATATCTATTCCTTTGTCAAATGACATTAAAGCTCAAGTAAGTGTTAAACAATTCATTTGCGTTTTAAAAATCATATTGGTGAACAGATTATCAATATGTAGAAAGAATAAATGGTATCCATAGCAACCACTGTTTGGTCACTTGAAGCACGATATTTTTCACCTATTTTTTAAACATTAAACATGGTATTACGCACTCAATTTTGGTACGAATTATGCGCCAACATTAATTACACAAGCGTGACGTCTGGAAATAATTTCCTGAAAGTTTCATGAAATTCTTTTGAATGGTTATTTCATAGCAGAGATTTTAGAGTCGTGGCTTCGAAACAACGAATGACGTCAACAAATGATTTTGAGTTGGGTGCAGTCATAAATTGTTGTGTTTGACTCAATTTGTCACCTGCAGATACGCTTAAACATATTAAACTGCTGATACATTACCAACATGTGAAAAAAACAATTGTCTACAAATGGCACCAGAGGTTCAGGGAAGGTAGAGCATGGGTATTTGATGAAGAAAGATGAGGTCAACTGACACTGACAGTAACTGTTGGAAAGGCAGCGTGAGTGGAGAACCAACTATATAAGGATTGATGGCTTACAGTGTGCTGTATTGCCCAAGAGAATTATTTATTCATTCAGTGAGGAATACTTTAAGGTTACATTTATCTGTGGGTACAAAGCCATAGAAAGTGTATGGAAATAGGTGGTGATTATGTGCAGACAGTACATAGGAAAAATGACTTCGACGTTTAAGTAATCCAATGATGACGTCGGCGTGCTTCAAGTACGGTATACTAGTGTTGTAAAATGTTTCATAAAAACTTTATTCTCCAATGTATCAAGAAAATATTTGGGCTTTATATCAGTCTTTGGTATACGTACACAATGATGTATTTTATTTTTTCCTATGTGATCCCATGTACCATTAATAAATAAATTCCTCGAACTTTCCAATCACCCCTCGTATATGTGGAGAAGTTGAAAGCCTTTTGGAAGGGTGAGTACTGGTTATAGACAAAGGTTCAGGAAAGCTAGGTAAGGCACACTGGTGGATGCAAAATAACCTACCATTAATTGCATTGACATGGTGTTAAACCCAGTATAAAAAATAGATTGAATAGTATATCTACAAAAAAATTATAGCTTGTCGTCATATTTTATAGTATTGTCTTTCAATATTATGGTATATTGACCATGTTAGGTACTGATTTAATAAGCTTATAAAATATAGATTGCCTGTCAACATTATATGTTATATTTAAACGTTATCATTTATTGCTTGTGATATTACCACAGTATAACTATGTTCACTGATTACATTGGGTCATTATTATAGGATAATCAGTATAAAACCTTAGTTTGGTTATCTGTACTAGTAATTAAATGACCTTTCATTACTATGTATTAAGGGAACTACTCTTGTGGTCTGGTGATTATGGTCATTCTACTATTAATGGGCACACTATTGGCAACACTAATAGCTTTTTTCATGTGTGTTTTTGCATACATCATTGTCGAGTGAAGGGTGGGTTGCAGGTTTTTTTCACTTAAAATATTTATTTTTGTTTGTTTTTAAATGAACCTGATGTGCAAAGTGTGTGTTGGTGCTGGCCAGAACCTGGTTTATTAATGCCCAGTTAGAATTATTTTGCCACTGTCTGTTGTAAGATGAACTGTTTGCCTCAAATGACTATAACTGTTAATGCCTAAAGAAGAAATCTTGTATTTAGGTTCCAAATAACAGCTAGTGCAGTGTTGAAAATAATAATACTACAAGCTTTCACAACTGACTGCAGTTGCCAAATTGTTTCAAATATTTATGTTTGCTGAATGCATCAACAACAATCTTATTTAAGATCTAACTGCAATCTTAATTAACCTTGTTATTTTGGTTTAGGTATGTTGGTATGGAAGTGTATTTGAAAGACTTGCTGAACTCCAGCTGGGCTGGTAGGCTCTTTTCTTTGATTGCAATCATGGACTCGCCTTATTGGCTGCTTCAAACTGCGATTATGATTAAATTAAGCTGTTTACTGGCTGTCATTGCATGGTTATTGCAATTTAAAATCCCTATTAGGACCATTCAACTTGTACATGTTTTCTTGAGGTCCACATGGAAGATTGGATTTATCCAAATGTGTAGCCTCGTTAAATAAAGTCTTTATTAACTTCTAAGACCATCAATTTCGATAGTCCAAATTGTGGGTCTTTACTTTATACTTTTATAGTATAAATATGAAACAATATTTTGATCTCTTAGGTATTAATGTTGACACTGAATTGGTAATTGCTCTATTTTGTATTTGCCACACCCTAAGATTTTGGCTCGTGTCCTTTTTAGGGAATGACCATAGTCCTTTGAATTAATTCTGATACTTAAAACAATGCTTTGCCTTTATCTTACATATAAAAATCATCCTAGATGGTGAAAGCCCAAACAAATTTAGGTGGGTCCAAATTTATAGTACATGTATATAAGGGATTTAGATGTATTGCATGTAGATATTCAACCAGCGGAAGTATCTTATGTTCAAGTATTGTTGTAGTGATGAATGTATAAAGGATATAATGTTACAGGGATTTGCTCCTAAATATTTGCTTTTATTTTCTTTATTTATATGGTAGCCGTCCATACTTGGCTAAAATAGGATGTTCAAATTAGTTAAAGATTAAACGAAATAGACTACTGTGTATGCATTAATTTTGTAGATATTGCTCTTGGTTGTCAGTGTGTTTGTCTCAATATCTGAGTTTTTAGCCTTTTATTAAGCACATACTTTGGCCAGTTCATGCTTGCTCCGCTTGATTCTGTGAAAGGCAAAAGAATTGCAGTGTGACCAAACTTCACAAAGCTATGTATGTCCACTCAGAAATTCAAACTATGGACCCTTTATACATAAAAGTGCTCTTGACATTGAAGGTTCTCCAATTGCACACCTAACTTAGCTTTCCTGGACCCTTGTCTATAACCATTACTCACCTACTCTTCCAAAACTTCTCTATATACCTTAATTGAGGAAAATTGACATTATTTCATATTTTCATGGAAGAGTATATAAAACTGCCTCAGGTGGGGGTATTCGAACCTGTACCCCCTTAGAGACACTAGATTCAAAATCCATGCATGCTACCAACTAGGCTAAGGACCCGGTGTAGCAGTCTATTTTTTCCCCGATATACATCTAGGCCAATCTTTCCCCCCTGGCTAATTTTTTCCCCGCTGATGAAACTGTTGTCATTATATGCTTTTCAATATACATCTCGGCCAATCTTTCCCCCCTGGCTAATTTTTCCCCCGCTGATGAAACTGTTGTCATTGTATGCTTTTTCAATATACATCTCGGCCAATCTTTCCACCCTGGCTAATTTTTCCCCCGCTGATGAAACTGTTGTCATTATATGCTTTTTCAATATACATCTCGGCCAATCTTTCCCCCCTACCTAATTTTACCCCCGCTGATGAAACTGTTGTCATTATATGTTATGTAAGGAAGTGAGATATAATCTGAGTATTAACTTAAAGATATCATGATGTATCTTTATATACTGATGATATTTCTTGTTTATTTGTTAGATGCAATTGTACACCATTTATCAACAATGTTTCTGTTACTTTACACTGACTTCTTTATTTTAACCTTGTCATCTGATATTCTCATAGTATTTAGATAGTTGATAATACTATCAATGGTTTTTAACAAATCATTGAAATGGATATAATGTCACTGGTTTAGTGCAAAAGAATCGTAACTCGCTCTTTTCTTTTATTGAGTTACGACTGTTTCGTGCTAAACCCACAATATAGGGTTTAAAATACACTGGTAAGGATAGGAAATTAAAAATTGTGAAATAAGTTATTTTTTAACTAGATTAAGTGTCTTGATGAAAGAGCCATCATGAATGATTTTTAATTGTGACAGTTTAGTGTTGATGGATGTACTTTTGAGGATAATACCCTTCATAATTTCTTGGATTAATTAAATTTTGAGAATAATGAACGGTACATAATGTTAGTAATTTTACTTTAATTAAAACTTATTTATGTAATATACTGGTAGTTTCAATCATAATTATTCTCAAATAATTTTTTTTTGATAAGTAAATATGAATCTGTTTATCTTAGGAGCAGTGGTCCAGTGGTAGGACATGCACTTAGGGATCAACAGGTTCGATCACCATTGGGGGCACTGCTAATCCTTGAGCAAGAAATTAACCTACAGTTGTTTCACTCCACCCAGGCATAAATGGGTACTGTGTCTGGGATCGCCTGTCTGAGGGTGATTTCAATAATCAATAGTTCATAATTGTATGTGAATGTTAAGTTGGCTGAACATGAATATGGAAGCCACACTTTTTTAACTTAAAAACAGGATTTTTGAGTGCTGAAATGCAGAAATACTAAATTGAAGGAATAGTTAATTGCAGGAATGGGATGGTGTGGTGGTACAAGTCTGTTTGTACATTGATTTAAAAAACATAATTTGAATTCCAGCTGTATTAGTTGATAATGATGGGAATGTGTACTGAAACGTTTTTTCAGTGATTTTTGCAGTTGTTTTCATTGGATATAAAATTGTAAATGGCAGCAATCTGTTTTCTCTAAACAGACATGAAAGCGCTGAGACATGAATAAAAGCATTGTTATGTGATTCGTTTATAGCATGGATTAGTTTAAGAGAGCATCTCAACATTATTTCAACCGTTGAAAATAAATCTACCATTTACCGGTAATTAAAATGTATTTCTAGAAGAATCAATGTAATTAAATGATGTTATGTTTCTTGATAGCTGTGTATTTTCTACTGGAAACAGAAAATTACCATAACACTCGATGTGATTAGTGTCAACACTCTGTACAATTTTAGGCTTTTAAATTTGTTGCCATGGAATTTGAGCCTAGATTTATGATTGCTGTGTTTAACTCTGAATCGAATCGATGGGCTTTTTTTAAAAATCGACTTTTGAGACTTTTTACATTTTGAGAAAAATCTAGTCAGAATTTGAGCTAAGATTAAATGAACGTGTTCACTTTGAGGGAGACTTTGTGAAACTGGGCCCCTTTCTTAGTATTACTCCAAGTCTAAGCCAGGGTTTACATTAAAAACATCATAATAGTATTACGTGACTAGAGCTCTGGTTTGATTTATATAGTCAGACCTGCAGTACTGGTTTAATAAGGACCCTCCCTAACCAAGACAAATTTATCGAAAAATATTGCTGAATAATTAACGTTAAAGTAAAGTGTAAGTTAAATTTGCCTTCCTATCTCCTTTTTGGGGAGATGAAGACAGAATAACTAATATATTTAGACCTTAGATTTAAATGTGAAATGTGACTAGAAAATGTTAATATAACTAATGAAATAGCATGTATGTTTAGAAGGATAATTGATCATTAAGATATAGGAATAGTGATTCAATGGAAGGAAACAAGCTTTAAGATGGAGAGGTCCCAGGTTCAAACCCCACTTGGGACACTGCTAATTTTCCTTGAGCGTGAAATTTACCTACAGTTGTTCTTGTAGAACTTGTTGGTAAATTCTGCACCCAGGTGTAATGGGTACTTTGAAGGTTCACCTGCTTGGAGAAAAATTCAATGATCAGGCATTTTAGTAATCACAAAATTGAAAAAAAATCAGCTGAACATGAAATTAACATGTACATGTATATGGAAGCAGTCTTTAAACTGCACCTAAATTCTTTAAAGATTGTAATTATATCTCATTAAAAATATTAACTCATAATTTTCTAGAATTATAAGGCCAATCTTTAAGTTGTAGGTAACTCCTTCATTGTTCACTAATGAAGAGTAAGACACCCTGGTAATTATCAGGTAGATTTACCTGCTTTCATTTCAGTTTATAAAATCCATTCTCTAATCAACGCAATTCTTGATGTAATGTATTTTATGTTTTATTTCATCACTTCCCTGCCAGAAAATACATTTAGTCTATGTCTTTTGAACGATAATTGTCTGTATACTGTCATGCAAAATGCTTCATTACCTCGCCGTTTCCAAAAAATTTAACATTTTGATAATTGATTCCGTCACTTATTATTTTAAAATTGTTTTATATTCATCATTGCTTTGACGTCAATATTCCATTTAGTTGATAAAATTGTCTCAAAGTTGTTTATTATTCTGGCTCAGGTACGTTATATTCATGCATTTTACCTTTTCTATTGTTTTAATATTCACCTTGCATCAGAAACACCTGACTTTTGCATTAATTGTTCTCGATTGAGAGCTTAAAACCAAAATAATGTGTACTCAGGCTTTCATCCCTTCTACTTAAAAAATAATGTACAGTTGTCTATATTTTGTTGTTGAATAAAACATAGGCATGAGTTTTATAAGTGCCAAATTAAATAATCGAGTGCTTAAAAAAGTTTTTTAATAATGCACATCAAAACTTAAAAGTGTCTATGTTTTATTCCATAGAAACTACAAATGTATAGGAAAACTGTATGTTATTTCGATTCTTAAACATAAATAAGTTTCCCCATTAAGTTCTTCAAACTAGGGGGTTAATAAAAAGTATACTAGGACGAAAAAGAAACGCCGGGTAACCTATAATGATTGTTTTAAGGGATAAATTGTATTATTGGATTATTATATTTATTTTTGTATGAAAAGTCATCTGTATGGAACCAGCTGTTGAAGTTTCAATCGATTTCCGATGCTGATTATGTGAAAAAATACCCCCTTTTAACGATGACCCTTCTTGTTTTGCGAAACACGGCCGGACATGTGTTGCATATTTTATGTACCCGGCGTTTCTTTTTCGTCCTAGTATATAACAGCCATGTATGTGTTCCAATCATAGATGACGTCACGTTTAGTACAGAGCGAAAATGCATGTGCCTGTGTTAAGATAATAGAAACAATATTTTTACTACTTGCAATAATAATTATATTAGTACTAATATATAATATCAAAATTTAAGTATTTAAATCAGAAGGGTTAATGTATGCACCACTCACAGTTGAATAAAATTTATCAATACATCTTAAATTTATTGCCAAAACTCTTTTTATTTGTGTCTAAGGTAGCCATCTCTGAACAACTGCAACCTCATATCTAATCTCTCATGCATTTACCAGTAATAAATAACCATTAATAACAGTCATGTCTATATTACAGCCAATTGAGCCTGAGTTCTAAAACTGGCCAATGTAGAGAGGTCTTACTCACTGTAATGAATATTTTGTGCTACCTGGCTAACTCAGTTGGAATCACGCAAGTCTACTGATAGAGGGGCCGTGGGTTTGATTCCCAGGCAGGGCATACTTTCATGGAGCTTGGTCATTTTCTATTTCTATGATATGGCACATATTATTTGCTGTCTGTATTTGTATAATGTCAATAATTGCCAAGTTTGTCTGAACTTAAAAAAGGTTGAAAAAATAGGGTTTCTCTCATAAAACAAAATGTTGGAGGTATTGGCCTGTAAAACTTTGTTGATAAGACAGTGCAAAACTAATCTACACCCTTCTTTATTAACATGTTGTTAGCCTAGTCTTGAACTGACATTCTGATGTATGAAATAATACTTTGTCAATAGTCATTGTATTGTTGTTTAAGTGTTGTGAACTGAACAATCAGGAAGTTGTGAAGTTATATGCTTGGTAGAACACTTTAACAATTATTGATTTGTAATTAAAATCACCGGTAACATGCAGACATAAATTATCGTTCTGGCATTCCGAAACAGGAACTCTATCAATAAACTTCTAGCTTGCCCCATTGTAATAGATTTAAGTGCGCTGAAACAAGGTTATTTATTAACCTAATTGTATGGAATGGTCCACTTATTCCATGTATTGTGATTTTTTTTGTATTGATCTTTAATCAATGTTTTAAAGCTGTTCTTGCACAGATTTCTACTTAAATATCCTCTTTTATAAAATTCACAAAATTGATTTGCTTTAAAGGCAGACTGTTCTGACTAACGCAGTTCTGGGTGCAAAATAAATGGCATTCCTCTGTTTTTATTTACTGAGTTTAATGCCATGTCAACTTAAATTTAGGTCATTTTACGGCAGGCATGCAGCCCACCTTATCTGCTATCCCTGACCATTGTCATTAACCAGTACTCACCTACCTTTCCACAAGGCCCCGACAATCTTCTTATACCTCATTAATAGAAGAAAATGACATTTTTGGCATTTCTCATGAAAGGATATAATCACCCTGCAGGATGGGATTCAAATGTGTACTCCATTCAGAAAACTAGACTTTAAATCCTGACCCTCTACCAACTGGTTGAACTGCCCTATGTTACCTGAGTTACACACAAGTGTAGAATATTTAGTGATATTATGTATCAAAGTATTTCTTGCTAGTAGCAGCTAGTGTAGATGGCTTTACCCCCAAAAAAACCCAATTCCATGGGACAGTAGCTTTAATTGCTTCAGGTTCAGTCAATTATTGAAGATTTTTTCATACAACAAAATCGAGGGTTGCCTGCAAGACTGTAGTAAGTGCATTGTGTTAAAGAGTGAGTTACTACAGTCTTGCGGGCAACTCTCGAAATGTAAATTTCTTGTTTCATAATTAAATGATGCTTGTATTGAATGGCATGAAAATTGTATAAAAATTATTGTTGAAAAATACATGTAACAATGATACTGTGAAATTGTTCATCCAACTCTTCATTGATTGGTATTTTCAAGCACGGGAGCTTGACATTCTGTATCATACTTCGAAAAAATATCCCTCCAATGTATAGTGCTTTATTATATGAAGGAGGGATGTTTTTTACAAAGTACAATACAGAATGTCAAGCTCTTTTAGTTGAAGCATCTTTGAAGTAGTTCTGAACTTGTTACAATTGAATTCACTTAAAAATAACAGTTACTGCAGTCCCATAACTCCATATCAATAGGTGAGTGCTGAACTAGTCTACATTTTGTCTGGTTCCCAGTCGTACTTTGTAAAAGTATGTCAGGCAAAGCATGATCATGGCCGCGGCTTGTGTAATGAATTAGATATTGGATAATTATGCTTTCAAATGAGCATTTTTCACTACACAGGCTTAAATCAAAGGATCATTGTACAAGAATTGCAGTTGATACCTTCCTTAGTTGTTTGGTTACATTATTTTATGCAAAATAAAGTATCCGAAATTCTAACAAGACTAATCCACATCCGAATTGTGTTCACTTGAAACATTTTTTTGTTAATCATCAGCTTAATATATGTGTAATCTGAAAAATCAAATGTCCTATGTTGTACCGAACTCCTACTAAAGTAACTATCATCAGCAAATGTCATCATGCAAAATTAAGAAAACGTTATAACTGTATAATAAATGCGGAGGCTGCCATGATTCCGTTTGCCTGGCCCGATAACGATAGTGGTAAGGGCAGGTAATCCAGGCCAGTCTACATTTTCATTATTTTCATGAATTCGGACTGATTTTGTGTTGATATCATTATTGTTTTCAGATCTGACACTTCTTTAATTTGCTGCATTTATTTTTAGTTCCATTCTTCACATCTACAAAATTAAATCCTATTTGTTGCATTGTATAAAACTAAAGTCTATTATTATGAATGAATTATTGATTACAGTTTATCCATCTGACAAAAATAAACATTCCTCTGTTTTTTTACCCTGTGTTCCTTTCTCTTGTGACTTCCCACTATATGCCCTTAAACTCTGTTTAAATTAGAAATATTTAAATTTTACCATTTGTGGTTTTTCCCATTTAAATGTATTGGGAACCTGTGACTGCCAATTCTAGATTAAAAGCATGTTATGTTCATATAAGTTCCTTGGATATGATAGTTGTTATTGTACAGTCATTATGAACTTCTAGAAACCTGTGCTGACCATAAAAAGCTTTCAAAATGCTAGGAAATGGCTTAAAAATCTAATACCTTGTATTCCTTGTAAAATGCCCCTCTCTTTATAAATACCCTTTATTGTTGGCAAAGAAAGAAACCTACCTAAATGATTTTGTTTTCATGCCAGAAAAGCAGTGCAACAAATATTTCCTTGTATTATTATTTACAGTGAACCACCGAATTTTGTCAATACTTCTTTGTAACTGTCTTTTCTTCTATATTGTTATCATTAATAAATGCTTATTTTGTATTTTTCAGGACATGCATTTGTAGAATGGAACAAGACTTTTTTAAGATGTCATTTTTTTGGTAGTTTTGTAGACATGACTCTTAACTTGTGATGTAAGTACCATTTATTAACTACAGGTCTTTCAACCCTTGTGGATGGGACCTGGCTTAAGTTGCCATCTAAGAAAATGACCATGCCACAACAATTTTGATAGAAATTTGGCTTAAGTGGACTATACATGGAGGTATCAGGCTAAGTTTTAATTTAAATTTAGTTCTCCTATTAGGGATGCCAGGGCCGAGTCAAGGTTCAAGTTTCACTCATAGGAAAGACATGGCTTTAGTAATGTCATATATGGTATGGGAAGCTGTTTTCATTGTAGATTCAAGGTAGGAGTCTGTTTAAGGAGAGCTGTACAGTGGCTGAAGTTGTCATTTAGAAAGAGTCATGACATCATTTGTCATTTAAGATTGACTTAACAGTACATGACATATTTTCAATGCACAAGTAACACACCAAGTTATCATTTCTCTTTAAGTCTTACTACAATGTTTAATTAGTCACCTGGTCAGCTCAGACCCTAACACACAAGACTCTACTGATCACAGGGAAGTGGTTTCAATTCTTGGGTTGGGGGTACTCTTGTGGAACTTGGTTATAAAATAATTTCTATGGCCACTATCACTCCTACCACAAATTCTTAATCATGTCTCTCTCCTACCACTGTCATAGGGCAGTTGTTGGTCACTGATGAAGGTTGCTCCCAGAGAGAGATTTAGTCTTTTTAGAACAGGGCGTAGGTTTTAACTGAAGGCCATAATATGACTTATAGTTATACAATCTGTTGCTACAGTGCTACCCCCCCCCCCCCAAAAAAAAAGTACATGACATTGTTCCGATGCACACAACATGCCATTTCTGAGATTTCAGAGATCAGAAGTTCAAGGTTCTTATTATTACATCTGGGTGGTTTAAACGTAGTGTCTCAATATGAGAGATCTTCTTTAAATGAAATTTTCAAGATAAAATAAATTCAATTTGACTATTTATCAATCTTATCATCGGTACTAGAGCTTTTATGTCTACAACTTTGTGGAATTCAATGTGTTTACATATTATTGGTTATTTGTTTAAAGTATAACAAACCTCTTGCTGAAAATTTCGAATTTTAAGTCTAATCTCAAATTTCTGAAAGTGATAAGTTTTGATATGGATCTCTATGCTAATACTCAATTTCATTATCAGAAATGTATTAAATGGTAATTTATGTACCTTTTTTATTGAAAACAAATGAATAACAGAACAATTTATGAAATCCAGATTCAAATCCAATACAATCACATGGATCATAATTTCTGATGGATTGTCACAATCATTTTAAAGCCAAATCCTGCTGAATTCAATTTCAATTGAACAAACTTTGGCTGACCACTGCATGGAGTCCATTTTTCAATTAGGGTTTATTATACACTCGGGCCTTGCAGATCTTTATCTTTTCCTATGTAACTTCACACCCACTATGATGTGTGCACTCTCCCACTGGGACATAAATTATCAAGGATGAATATAGTGTGTCAATGTTTCCTATGTATTTTGTTTTCACAGACTTTGTATAGTTTATATACATCCTTTGAGATTTCTTTTCTAAACAATAAGTTTGAAAATACATTCAAACCAAGAACAAGTGACAAGGAAAAACCTGCCCTAAATGTTTAAAAAAAAGTGCTGTTTGTGTTAGCCAAGCACTAAAATGCAATTGTTTAGCAGTGAGATTGTGAGTTTGTGACCTTCTGAAATATCAGTGTTCCAAATGTATTTAGTCTTGGGTAGTGCTGCATTGTTGCAAATCTTTGTACAGGAAATCACTATTTTACACTTTATAGCTCTATGTATATCCTTATGTAACTGATTGTAGACTTTTGTTTAGCTATGGCGGATGATACCATACTCTGCCTTAACAGCTGTTGAATTATTACCCTACCAGGAGTTTATCGTACTGTCTTTCAGCCACCTGGTTAGCTAGGCTAGAAACACACAAGTCTACTGATTGACGGGTCATATGTTTCAGTACCTGGCAAGGCATACTTTCATTGAGCTTGGTCAATCATTTCCACAGCTATTCCTCTGTCTACTCATTACAACTTTAACAAAGAGTAAGTTCTGCCAAGGAGTTGAACCCGCTTTCCTGGATTTGAATTCAATCAGAGACTCTACCTACTAAGCCAAATTGGCAAGTAAACTAGTTGAGAAACAAAGCTATTACACTTGTTTGACTGTTGGAAGAAAATTGTTTGCCATAAAACCACGAAAAATATTCTAATATTCATATATAAAATTTAAATGATTATATTCAACTCTTTATACAAATTGCTTTCAAAATTCTTCCCAGTATTTGCCGTGTTAACAAAAATTTAATTCCAATGTAATTCCCTATATCTGAAATAACTGAGGATTATTATTATTATAAGTATCAAAATTTAATGTTTTTTCTAAACAGATTTGAATTTTGTTTAGTCTTTCCATAATAATTTGTCTAAGTGCTACACGCAGTCGTGTGATTTAGAAAATATTGTTTGTACCTTTGGGAATCTCTGCAGCAATGATCTTTGCTAAAAATATACTGCTGTTTTGATTTTCAATAAGCAAGTGTTAGTTTTGAATACAAGAAATAATACAGACATTGAAATTAGACATTTTTGTTTTATATTTCAAATCCTTGAAAATCATGTGTTGTAAATTGTACAAGCATTGTGATTTGTCAAATAGAAATACAAACTTTAGTAAGAACCAATCAAAATTACTGTTACATTATATGTGATCATGACTAAACCTCTGACTTATTCCAATATCGTTGTGGGATGAGATTGGACTTTAGTTGTGGCCCTTGGCACCCAAATGTGATTTCTCTTTCCCCATTTTGTTTCTGCATCCACCATTGATGCAAACATTAATGCAGGTCCTGGGAAATGCAAAATGTATGTTCATGATACAACATATGGGAGTAAAGTGAGAAGGAAATAAAAAAAAACATTGGATCAGCCTTTGTATAATCAGCAGTAAGAACATTACATTATGTATAGTTTGCTTTAATACATATGATTTTATTCGATTAATTTGTATCCACTAACACATTTTTCTGTATGATGATTTAATTTGATATCATGATCAATCTTGTGAACTAAATCACCTAGACACAATTTAAACTTGTTGTTTTTGCTTATAGCTCATTTCTTTAAGAATGAGAGTCAAGTAAAGTTTTAATGCATTTGTAATTTATATAGCATTATCTACCATAGTCTACTAAAGCTTTATTAATGCTGCTTATCTTTGTGACTTCCTTCCTTGACATTCAGAACTCCTTGGCCATTCGCTACGCATAACCTCGGACATATTTAGGCGCCATTTCTATATTACCATGTTGAAGTAAACAAATACTCGATCTTTTAGGCGATGAGTGATGTTGCGGTTTTTTTTACTGTAAATTTGAAATAACAAAGTTCAATGATCATTGCTGAACAATATTTGGTTCAATATATTATACAGAAATATGTTTTGACAAAGATCTGTGTATATACTACAAGAACTATTTTGCATAACCATTATATGCTTCGCCTCGCTTAGGAAGTAAAATTACAAACCGCCAGGATAGACCCCAACAAATCCTTCTGAGATTATTCATTCATGAAAGGTCGAGGTGTTCCGAATGCCCTCCTTGAGTCAAATTTTGAAGAAAATGATCATTATTGGAAGATAAGTATTCAGTTTCATTTTTCAGTCACTTCTAAAATCCTGATTTATTTACTACAAAACATAAATATCTTGTTTCCATGGAGACAGGGGGTTAAACTTTATAATTAAGAGAAATGTTCTGTTACATTTTACAAATTGTTGCTATGATATGATCACATGAAAGTATGAGGTTAATTACAAGAAATGTTTTAACAATGTTGTAATATGATGTAGCACTTGTACGATTACTTTAAATACAACATACCTAACGTGAAACATGTTTATCTACTGTAAATGTTTCTTTCTTGTAAGTTCAGCTTGAAGAACATGCAATCAAATTACGAAATATATGAGTATGTATGGATATGACATCATATACAGTCAATGAACTTTCCTGCCAGTAAGAGGTTTTATGGTTGCATGGAAATGTTGACTTCAACTTAAGGGTATTGGTAAATTTTATTCAATTGTCAGTGGCACATACATTAACGGACCACTGATTTAAATACTACAGTATTTCTGTGGTCACTATTGGTAATCAAGTAGGTTAAAGCTTTGCTTACAATCATGGCTTTTTACGTGTAGAAGTAGGGGATGGCCATGTATGATTAGGTCATATGTCCAGTCCATACAATCGTGCCCTATTGATGAGAGGGCGTGTAAAATTAAACATTTATTTATTGGAGTTAACGCCGTGTCAACACAATTTTAGGTCATTTTACGGCGTCCAGCGCTCCTAACCTAGCTTTCCTGGACCATTGTCTATAACCAATACTCACCTACCCTTCCACAAGGCCGGAAACTTCTCCATATTATCTAATCAATGGAGGAAAATGGACAGTTTTGTCAAATTTTCATGGAAGGGTATAACCTCCCCGGGTGGGATTCGAACCCGCACCCCCTCGGGCACAAGTATCCAAATCCCGACGCGCGATACCAACTGTGCTATCGACCCAGGTTTGTACAATTAAACAGAAACATCTTTGAATCTGTAATTCACAATGTAGTGACTAATTGTTAATCTGTTACAGGTCAACAAGAGCAACTTGCTTTGAAAAAATTGGTGAAATGTGATTAACCAGAATTGAATGATTTTTGGATAGTGGAGGTAATTTTTATATGCATTTGTAAACCTAATTTGTGTGATGAACCATTCAAAGTAAAAACCTTTTTCATGATTTTTAAGATTTCAAATTTTTATGTGACAAAACCTATTGTGTTAATTCATATCAAAAACTGTTTTCGAAAGTTTCACCATATGCAATGCATCATTATCAAAAAGAAATAAATATTTATTTCAATATTTTATATATTTAAGCCCATGGGCAATACTGTTAAACCAGTTTATTGCAGTTTTGATTTAATAGGTAAGAAAATATGAAGAAATTGAAACTTGTGTTTCTTGTATTAAAACTAATGAAAATCATATTTAAACAATGTTTTAATAGAGTAGGAAGGTTTTTCTGTATATTTGTGGTTGACTCAGACAATAATCCACATATAGAAACTGTCAGTATAAATACGCCCACAGATAAACAGATGTAAACAAATACATTATAGAATTTAACATTTTAGTAAATATATTTTGTCAATGACCAACATCACATGCTTCCCACACCCTATAACCTTCATGTGTTTAGAGTACTTGTATCTACCTAATGTCCGGAACCATTACAATCTGATTATAACCGGATCTAAAACTTTCTGCTCGCCTACTCGTTAATTTAGATCTAAACGTTTTCAAACAATGGTCACATTCAGGTGACCTTTTCTCATCATAATATCCATGACGAAATTGTTATGATACGTAACTTGTTTACATCGTCTACATCCCGCAATTTGAAATAAGCCGTCCAATCGCAGACTGTGAATAATACAGCTGTTAAACTGGCTTGCAAATCTTGTTAAAAAAATAGAAATTATGAAATCATAATGTTATTCATAGTGTTTTGTCTAGATGAAAGCTACGCATTTATTGGTCGACATTAAGGTCATCTCGACGTGACTCTCCATTGAGATCTTAGAGATCCTGTATGACAAAGCTCTACAGGATATCTGTTTACAGGGATTGGAACCATTATGGCATACAGGCAAGCCTAAAGAAACACACTTGTACCTATTAAACCCTCAACAAACAGAATACACACACATATATTATATACAATATATATGGTCTGATCAATTTTGGAAAGTAAGGGAAAACCTTAATATTTTATTACTCATGATTTTTACATAATTTTATATAACATGTACCTAATTTTGGTCACCTCCACATTAACCAAGGTGTATAGGTCATTAGTTTATTACCATATAAAACATGTTAGATACTGTATCATAGTTGACAGCTTTATGATAGTCATAATGATGACCTGTTGTTCTGTAATCATTGTTTTATTTCTAATATAACAGTCAGAACATGTTTGATGTTCATATTATTGTACAAAAAAGTTATTGGCTTTTATGTGTTATCTTTTTACCTAATGATTGGTTTGTCACCTTTGTCCATGGTAATTAGGGTGAAATTTCCCATTTTGCATTTTTCCTTGTCTGAAGTTCATTCCATTACATGGTTCTCTCCCTGGAAATAAAAATGCAGTAAAGTTTTTCTGTAAAGACCACCTTGGTTATTGCAAAGTCAGGCTATTGTTTGCTATATTTTTCATCCTTTCCCATATACCTTATTTGAAAACAAAAATGTTGTTATATCAAGGCCACAGACTCAGATATCAAAACCATCAATTTTCATTGTCCTAATGGTAGAACTTTAGTATAAATTACTGTTCATTCATTATTACCAGCTATTTCATTTTTTACTTCGTCTGATTTTATAGAGGTATCATTTGCTCCACAAGGATGTATTATGTGCAGACCCGATGGTGTGGCTCTTCAACCATAAAATATTGATTTTTTAGTCTAAATTGAACAAAATTTTGAAACATTTTACTACTGTATTACATTTTGCTTTGGCTGGTTTTAATCAGATTTTATTTGCTCCACAAGAACATAGTATGTGCAGACCAAGAGATAGGGCTCTTTATATTGGTATGAATATACTAGCTATTCATAGCTAATGTGCAATTGTATTTGTTACAAATTGTCCGGCAATAAATAAAGTTTGTATTGTATTGTATTGTATTCATCCCTAAAATATTGATTTTTGAATCTAAATTGAGTCAAATTTTGAAACATTTTTTATATAATTCATAATGCGGAATATATACAGGGCTATAATTATACAGCCTATATTCACACAACATACTGTACTGTGACTACTGTCCATACACTGACTCTATATACAGGTAAAAGTGACCTGGTGATCTAATCATGACATTTATATTGTAAGAAATAACAGTATGAAAACACCATTAATGAACATAATTGTCATTAGACATGATGGATGACTATCTCAATATATTTTTATTGATTTATTGATCAATGATCACCTATTATAATATTGACCTGTTTGCTACTGTTACTACAGAAGTGTTTTCTTTATGAAACAATTTTATAGACTTACCGGTAAGTTTTTTGTACAGATAGTCTTTGCTTTTTATTATTTTACAACTAATTGGCTGATTAATAGTTTTATTGCTTTGTGCTGAATAACAGACTTGATCAATTATAGTGGAAATGGTATATATTTTATACTGATTTTAGTTTGATTTTAAAACAAGCTCTTACAACTCAGATTAATCACTTTCTAGTCCACTTCCTGGTTTCCCATTACTGAGTTAGTAGGATAAAGTTTCTTGCTGAAGGAAACAGAACAGGTTTAAGATGGGCTTCAAACCAATGTGGAGCTGGCTCACCAACAATAATGAGTCTAACGTCGTATCCACTCATTCATGCTTTCTCCTCAAGGGAAACAAAGTATATTTTGTTGAAGATGTGTTTTACTGTGTTCTTTCATGATGAGTTGATGCCTGGAACACTTGCTTTGCTTGCAACTGGGCGTTTTTTTGTCATGTCATTAGTTTTTTACAGCCAGGTCAATCTTAGCTGTTAAATGTTTTGACTGAGATGGACTTTATTAAGGTATCTGGCGACCAGGTATTCAGGGATCTTTGGTTTGATTGGGGATCATGACCGTCATGTCTTTATGGAGTTCGGTCATGAGGCAGTTTAATACATGTATAATGGGGATTCTTCCATCTACCTCTGTATCAAGTTGGGCAGCTGTCAGCTTCTGACAAATGGTATGTGCTTAGTACATGTAATAGTTTGAGTCCAGAGATCTAAGGCTGTTAGAAACATTATGTTTGATGACTTATCAAAATGATTTGACAGAAAAATAGTTGCATTGTGGCTGATGCAACAAATTGATTCAGAAAAATACTGATTTTCAAATTATTTAAACAAGTAATAAAAACAAGACTTAAAAAATCCCAACAAAGTTTAATGTCCATAATTATTCATAATTGGATTATATTTCCAAGTTTTTTTATGAATTTCATAATTATGTTAAATTTAACATTTCTACACTGTCAGTAATTTAATTAAAGCCATACCTTCATTTTAGAATGATATAAAACATGTTAATTAATTGAAACTCGACATAACTCATAATAAATTGTATTTAAAATGTAATGATGAGCTCACTCATTAGAATTATTGCTGGAATTTTGGCAGAAGCTTGTAATCTAAACCAATTAAACATTATGCATTTGTTATAAATTAAATTAATTCACTAATTAAACATTGACGAAACAGACCTGCATTCTAAATCTGGTTACCAGTGTCGGTTTTGTTGTTTTAATTCCTTAATTACTTGATTGCAGCAAAAAACCTGCAAGAGAATAATTATGATATTGTTTCAAAACTAATTGGTATTTTATTTATATCTTTTATGTGCCTTTGTAAATAATCTGCTAGCACTGATAGGTAACATACTGGTTATGGTTCTTTTGGGAATGCATCGGTATTCTGTTTCATTTTACAGAAAAAAATGCATTCTGTGATGATGTTAGCTTGACTTCTCCTGGTATTCCATGAATTTTAGGGCTATCCTACTTGATTGAGAGTCAGTTAGGTCATACATGTAGGTGCAACATTTGTATGTATTTTATATCTTTGCAACTACTGGAGGGATTCACATGAAACTTCACACATGTACATGTAAAAGCTGTTTATACATTTGCTGGCTAATGCAGGGCTCTAATGTAACAAAAAATATTTTTGCAAGATTTGAACTCACGAAAATTGAGAGTTCAGATTAAGTTACTTGCAATTTTCAAAATCAGTCACATTTTGCGAGTATGTGAGCTTAAATTTGGGCCCTGCAAGGCTTATGTCAAGATGCTTAATTCTAGCATGAATTTTGACTGAGAAGGGCAGTTGTCAATTACTGGCAAGAACATGTGCTTTGTACTAGGGTTTAAAGAATTTAATTCAGAGATCTAGATCTGTTCAAGAACCTTGACTGCAGCAATATGACTCAAACATTGTTGAAGTGAGGAGTAAAGCATCATACAACACTTTACTTCAAAGGTTATTTAATACTCTTGTTACCATTTGTACATTTTCTACATCTGTATTGATATTGATACATAGTTCAATGTGACTCATGGTAACAAGCATATTACATAATGTTGTTTTTTTCATCAGAAAAAATATTCAAGTGCAGCAGAGTGACTGTACTCTCATGTTTGAGGACAACATGCATGAAAGATTGGATTTATTCAAATAATGTGTGGCATTGTAACAGAAAGGCTTTTTTAAATTTTGACATCTCCTGCCTTGCATTATTTAACAGCTAGATGCACCAAGTGTTCAACTAACCTGACCCAGACAATCTCTGTTAATTGACATCCTATTAAGGGCTAAAAGAAACACTACTGTAATTCTATTTAAAAAATAAAGGGAGTTACACTAGTGTTTCATTCAACCCTCTCTATAGGCCATTGTCGTAGGTTCTCCCTACATGGTAGAAGGGTCGCGTACAGATGACCTTTGTGTCAACAAAGATGCAAGTTATACTCTGGATATGATAAGAGGATTCTTTGTGAGTCACAGGTATTAGGAATACCGTGACAGGAATGAAAGGTCAGCTGAACATGACCCTAACTCTGAGCTTGTCAGATGTAAAATAAGTAGGAGAGCCTAGAAATATCTTAGATAGGGTTTTAAATCATAAGGTCTACTGACCACTACAATAAGATGAAAAAATGGGGAAAAAACAACACTATATAAGTGTATAAAAAGTCAAATTATAAATTATAATTACTGTACATATATCCAGCTTATGATTAATTTATTTGTCACAATAATTCTCTGGCATACAGTATAACTACAGAACCCACCAAAAGTATGGAGAAAAAGGAAATTGAATAAAAAATTCAATTTTGTTTCGGTAGAGTCATTATTTTTTTTTATATATTTGATATGGTTGATGATTACATGAAATCAAATTTTTTTAATGCATCACATTTATTAGATTCAGCATCTGATATCTCAAAGCCTCCCAAACCATATTCAATGTAATTCTTTTCTATAACATAGATATAAAGCTACTTGGGTAGTCTTAATTACAAAATTAATAGTACCGTAACAAAATATTAAGCAAAACTGAAATATATTTTAAAATAAATGGTAATCAAAAGCCCAAGTAGTAGGCTTACAAAGTGAAAATGTCTCCAATCTTTTGGTGGGTACTGTATATTATATGCAAGGCCACAACAAATTGATCATATGTTCTATGGATTTGCTCGCACCTTAATTTTGACAGTTTTTACAAAAAAATATTTTTATTTCCTCGCTCGCCCATAAAAATTTGGTCAAACCGCTATATAAAGCATGTGAATAAAGACTTTTTCAATTTTTTTTTCTTCGCTCGCTTTCCCATTTTTTTCCAGAAAAATCCGTAGAACAAATGATCAATTTGTTGTGGCCCAATGTATATTGTTTTACAGTAACATTGACAGTCTATCTGTCCTACCTCATGTCACATACATAATTCCATACAACTATACATACTATATATATATATATTTATATATACGTTTTTCTATTGTAAATTAACTCTATATACTTAATGAGTACTGTCCATCATCAGGGGAGATTTATGATCTTGTAGTGTGTTTAATTATCATATATACCAGTGGTTTACTCTAGGGAATTTTAAAACACAAAATAACGCAGAACTTACATTTTTATATTTTTTTTTAGTCTATATCAAGTTTAGTGATATAAATATTTTTAGTGTAATACAATATATTATTATGATATATTGTGATTTGCATTATTTATAGATTACATTGTCGCTGTGTCATTTTTTGTTAAAACTGTTGTTTTATTTATTTCACTGGAGCAAGGATTTCTGTATTGTAATAAGTGGTGTTTTTTGTGTCTGGAGTTGATAGAAACATGTAAGTGAGTTTTAATTGTTGATTCTTTGATGTAATGATTAGGGCTTGGAATGAATACAAATTTTATGTTTGAATATTCGATTTTTGATATTCGAATATACATGTATTTGAATATTCATTTTTATAAAGCTAAAAAAGATTCCAAGTATGTCAGTGCCTCATATTGCGATTTTCGTGTCTAATTTTGTTTATCTGAATACCAGGCCACTTCAGTTCACATAGAATTAACAATATCTGGAGTTTCAATGAATCTTGAATGGATCCTTCATGATCTGTCTATAACCAAGGTTAACGTTTTGTACAGTTAATTGGGAATCATAACAATAACTTAATTGACACATGTTAAACAAACATGCCGACTATAAGCATGCTTCTGTAACTATGATTTTAATTGCAACTTGGACGGTGTGGCAAAAATTGAAAAAGCCCATTTTTATGCTGAGAATTTGGAATATTCATATTCGTTTTTTCAATATTCAAATATTGGGTGACGATCCGAATATTCGAATGTTTTTCCCAGCCCTAGTATTGATTATTATTGCTAAATTTGAAAATCTATAGAAATTTGTGTAAGAATACAAATTTTTTATGTGTAATAATTGCTTTAAATGGATTTTTTTCAAAGAAATATAATAATGATAAAATATGGTCAATTTGTGCAATGCACTCCTTGCACATATTTTTATTTTATTAATTTATGCAATTTATAGCATAAATTTAAATTTATTATTATGTTAGAGAAATATAGTAACAGACCTTTGAAGTGAAACCTTTTTTTAAACTTTATTTTACAAAAGCATTTTATTTCTCCATGATATATCCTTTAAAATAGAGAAAAATCCTGCATTTTCAAGATAAAACCTTTAATTTCTTCAAACTTGAATGACCAACCATAATTGACCATATTCTTTACTGAATCAAAATTATTTGATAATAATTTTATATAATATATTATTAATTATTAATGGAGTCAATTACTTAGTGTGTCATTAAAGATAGCCCTGTTCTGATGTGAATTTGGGTTTCCATTATTTTTTTATATCAGTTTGTGACTGTAAATCTGTATCAAATGTTATTTGAGGAGTCCCTAATGTTAAAGAGGAACCTCTGAATAACTGACTTGGGATTCCTTCAAGATCCCTGGTAAAAGCAGTAAGTGTCAAATCTGTTGAATTGTTCTTGTCCATAAATTATTTCACCCATTTTTAAGAAGTTCACAGTGAAAATTGGGCTTATACATGTACCTAACTAACTGTTGCCTCTATAAATATACAATGTAGTTTTCATTATGATTATTATTATTATCATTATAATTATTATTGTTATTATTTTTATTATTATTTGCCAATTAGTGGATGTATCCTTTAGTTAAGTTCTGGTCATTTTTCGAACAAGTATTACAAAAATCTGTATTCTCATATAATAATTTGTTACTTTTTTAATTTACCTGAAATGTAACATATAGGTTATGTCAAACCTTGGTTTTAAGTTCATGCTGATTTCAAATATCTTGTGTTACAAACATGTGATAGTTTTATTGCCAATATTAACAAATTTTGCCATCTCTTTAACTAGGGAAGTGAGACTATTTATGGACTCAATTTTGGACTAGTAGTTTTATAATAATCGCAAAAATTTCATATCTCAAATGGTATAATTTATCACTACCATTTGACTGGCTTAGTCTAAGTAAATTCATGCAAAGAATTCTGCTCAAGGTTTAATGAAAGACATTTCGTATTACCAGGGATGCAGTCTATGATGTTGGTGGGTGTCCGGTTGCCCAAGACAACCTCTCCTAATTGTCAGCAACTAAAATTTCATTTGTGTATTCAAATATCTCAAAATATCATGCAAACAAAGCATAGTGCATGCTGTGAACTGACATGTTCAAGGGATCACTTTCATATACTAATTTCATAAATTGGGGTGAAATTCTTAGTCTGCAATACAGTAAAATATTGTCAACACAGGCTTCATGTAGTGATTTATGTGTATGTTAAAAAGTTGTATAAGAAAATTCCACTCTAATTTCTAAACTTTCGAAAAAATATCAGAATGTTTAACTTCCCTCATTAAAACAATTACATCAACTCTAGGGTATGTCTAATAGATTCAAGACTCTATTTTACATTATGTTAACATGAAATCTTAAACTCATTTAACAAGATGTCGGGACAGAATTTCCTGTCGTGATTATGTCGGCACATAACAAAACCACACCTTACATGTACGTTATAGAGTAAATCGTCGGTAATCACTTGTAAGCTGACTATATTAAGTGAAACTTCCTTGTCATTTTAAAATAATAAAATAATACAACCCGTCTTCGATAGTCGTATAAAAAGTTGTGTTGACAATTTAATTAGACGTTTATTAGGAAATTTTGTAACTCAAATAAGTTTAATGTTTGTTGTTTAGAGGTGTAAAAATAAATCTGTCTACAGTACTACTTGTTTTATATGAAAATGTTTTTAGAGTTTGCTTGACATAACATATGAATAGCTGAAATAAGTTATGCTGCAAATTTCCTGTATTTAATATTAATGAAGTCCAAAAATAAATGTAGGTTTTTTATTAAAATGTTGACAAAAACCATTAATCTAAGGCCACAACAAATTGGTCATATGTTCTATGGATTCGCTCGTACCTTAATTTTGACGGTTTTTACATGAAAAAATATTTTTATTTCCTCGCTCGCCCGTAAAAATTTGGTCAAACCGGGGCTCAAACCGCTATATAAAGCAAGTGAATAAAGACTTTTTCAATTTTTTTTCTTCGCTCGCTCGCCCCATTTTTCCCCAGAAAAATCCGTAGAACAAATTATCAATTTGTTGTGGCCTAAGTATAAACAATTAAATGGTTCATTTTGAATTTTTGAAACTGTACTCTATATAAATTGTCTCGAGTTGGTAATTGGAGACAAACATCCTAAAAAGCTTTCAAGGTTATTGATTAATGTTTATGGAAAAGTCATGACCGGCAATAGCAAGCAGTCACAGCCAAACATGGTGGACAAATGGACGAAACCTGTTGTAAAAACAATCGATCTGTCTAGATTTGCAGGTTTACAGGATCGACTCTCTGACATTTTGATATCGTTCACACAGCTTTTAATTTATCAACATATGTTAAACTATTATAATGTCTTGTAAGACAATGGTTTGGTCCTTTAAGACTTGGTTTGGTCCAGTAAAACTTGGTTTGGTTCTGTAAGACTAAGTTTGGTCATGTAAGACTTGGTTTGGTCATCTAAGACTTAGTTTGGTCCTTTAAAATTTTGATCTTCACAGGACCTACTGTTCAGTAGTAAACTGTTGAGTTTCACGGTGACTGATAGCAAGAATTACCAACAATCAGACTTGTGCTTGTAAACATTTGATTATACTGTATATTGATTCATTTTCTGGAATTATTCAACAAGTAAATGTACTTTTCTCTAAAATGTCCCTTTCCCAGAAAGTCTGACCTATTAAAGTTGTTTACCATCACACGTAAAAATGATTTATTATTTGCTTATAAATCCCATTTAACAAGTTTCCAGAACAAATATTTGTTCATTATATATAATATTAATAAAGTAATGAAGTTACACAAGTCTAATATCATGTTCACACTCTCCGATATCAAGTTTGGAACGTTTTATAGAATGAAATGTGATCACCCTATCATTAACTTGTTTGACTATGTCGGCCATCTTTGATATCTTCAATTAAAAAAATCATATTGAAATATGACCATTGTTTACATTTTTATTAATTACCATAATTGGGTCAGAAGCAACAATCTCCAGTTGAAAGTAATTATTTGTAATGTTTAATGCATATTTTTGTTACCTCCCTTTGGGAGGATACAAGGGGGTCAGATTACAATATATAGTTGAGCTTTGTTTAAACATTTTTATTGATTTTTTGAAAATTAATTAAGCTTCTGAAACTTAATCCAATTAGGGTTATGCTTTCATTAAACCACATGTAAATACTTTCATAATAGGCATTTGTTAGCATTTCTACCATTTTAAGTTTATACTTTTATGAAGTTCTAGAATAAATACTTCCATCAAAGACCATTATGGGTATTTCTTGGAACAAGTGGGCTTTAAGTGTCTTGTTTTTGTCAACATGATTATGGAACAACGTGATAAAATTCTATTGTCTATGTTCTGTTTACTGTTCCATTGTATTTATAATTTAATGACTTTCTATGGAGCACAGAGAGTGACATAATATTGTAATGCTTTATTATACCCCTGCTTCGAAGAAGAGGGGAGTATACTGTTTTACCCTTGTCCGTGTGTCCGTCCGTCCATTACAAAATTTCCGTCGCAGTTTTCTCAGCAACCATAACATGCAGCAGCCTAATACTTTGCATATTACTTCATCCCATAGTCCCATGTGGTGTAAAGCGATTTCATGCTCCTTGCTCATCTACTTCCTGTTTGTCGCATATTTTTAGATTTTTGCGGGGGTATCACTAGTGAGCATTAGCTCACAGATTTACTTGTTTTCACTATTATTTCAGTTCATAATTATTTATATAAAATAATTATTTCATTTATATCAATGTCAATTTTGTTTTGTGACACAACATCTGGTGTACATAATAATTATTTCCTAAATATGAACAAAATAATATTAATTCATATTTTTTTTGTTTAGGAAAAGAAAATTTAAAAATATGTCATTGAAACAGAATAATATAAAACACAAAGAATTACACTTTTTGGGCCTTGTTAAATAATTCTTGAGTATATTTGATTGGAAATTTGTATTTACCAAGGTGTCATATTAATCTTCTTAGCCACAATTCTAGTATGCACTTCTGATCAAAGTCTATGCTTTCAGAGTGCATGCATATTTTACCTTTTCGAAGTGTACTTGTGAGCAAATTACTCATAGTTCATAGTTCTGAAAAAATTACATACTCATTGGTTTGAGGCCCACATGGAAGATTGGACTTGTCCAAATGTGCAGCCTGTTTAAATAAAGTTGTTATTATTATTATTGTTTTTAATTATTTGTCATTAATTTTACTGTTTTATTTGACAAGTTTAAATTTTTAATGATCAATGACTATTTATAAGTTTAATTTGTACTTTGCTGTAGCCCCAAGGGTAATTATCGTCAAATTTTGTAAGTCATCAGTCACCAGTTTCTGAGTGATTTAAAACAAACATATACATATATTTAACCATTAAAGAACAAAAACATTTTAGAATGATGTCTTAATTCTAAACAAGGGCAATCTGATTAAAATCCGATCTAAAATTTTACTGCTCACATACTCGCTAATTTAGATCTGGCCTTTTCCAAACGAAGGTCACGTTCAGGTGACCTTTTCTCATCATAATATTCATGACGAAATTGTTATGATACGTAACTTGTTTACATCGTCTACGTCACGCAATTTGAAATGAGCCTACCAATCACAGACTGTGAATAATACCGCTGTTAAATTTGCATGCAAACCTAGGTCTAAAAATAGAAATTACGAAATCAAAATGTGATTAATAGTATTTTCGTCTAGATGAAAGCTACGCATTGATTGGTCGACACAAAGTTCATCTCGACGTGACCTTGCATTGACTAAGTAGAGATCTAGTACGACAACGCGAGTAGAACAGGATCTCTGTTTACGGAGATTGAAACAAGGGTAGTCAGTTATAGAGTCAGATGTATTTTGAAATCCAAATTAAAGTATTTTATATACTGCGTAGATACATGACTCTCTCTTTAATTCAATAATAATAGTCAGGTTTAATTGATTTTGTCGAATATTTGTTTGTGACATTGACATGATATAAATTATGATTACATAATTGAAATATGATACAACCGATTTGACTTCTTCTATAAGAAGTTACAAAACTGCACGAGAGATGAGTGAATTCAATAAACTACTGGCGATGGTGTTTGACTTAATCTGGCACATAATGCCTCGGTCCCATAAAATCGTAGCTTGTTGCGGACCTGTATGTGCAGGAAGCCGTAAGCCGTGGGAAGCCTTACGTATTAGGGTGACAGTACACATATGGCACAAAACAACACACCCGTACGGAGCCTTGGCTGGAAGATATGCTAGTTTAATCCATACTCGGCCATGATTTTGTTCACAATTTGACTTAAAAACTGATAAGAGTATCCTGGGCTCATTTCACGGACCATGATAAAAACGTAACAGTCCATAGGGGTACGCAAGAGTTTATACGGGTCCTTGCGGAGCTTGATCACACGACGCCTGTAAGTAGCCCCTACGGCTATTTTTATGTTTATTGGACTGTAGCATTACTTATATGTTTTACACTAGTAAAAAAAAATTGTTTCAGTATCCATAAAATCACAAAATTAATAAAGTTCATTTGTTTATTAAAATAGACTATTTTATTATTATGAGATGCACCAGTTATAATTGTCAATTTTTATTGGGCACTTTCTCATAAATGTTTTTATACCATTCTCTGCTTCCACCTGCGTTTTTCTTAAACCCATATAAAAGTAGTCAAATGTTTGGGGCAACTTATAATGAGGCTGACCTGCATCAGGTCAATGATGACTGACTTTACTTCAAATTGCTGAATCAGCAAAAAACTAGTCTAACTATATGCAGAAAAAGGAGGATGTAGATTAATTTTGCACTGACCCTTGGATAACATGAATGGTGCAATTAATCTTAATAATGATGAACATGAACTCTAAGTTATAACATCTATGTCATATATTAAACCTACAATAACTCATTTAATACAGCCTTGAAAAAATGAGGGAGAAAACAATTTCACAGGATATTGAACTTATATGACCAAAAAATAGAAATTTGTTTTAAAAACCATGGCTCTGGGGTCTATGGCTAATTTAAACATCATACATGTATTATACTTAGATGTGCAGACAAACATTTATCAACAAAAATCAAGGTACATGTATATTAATTTTTTTTATTTAGACAAGTTTTGACAGTTGAGAAAATGTAACAAACAATACACAAATAACACTATTGCCTGTGACCATGATGTATACATTATTACTAACTGTCAAGGTTGATGGGAGTGGTCAAATTTAGTTCATTTGCTAGACAGGACAGTCTGGTCCTGGACACTTGTCAATGTATTACTCAAAGTTGGGAGGAACCTGGCTGGGTGTCAGTCCCTGTGTGAGATTGTATATATTTTAATAACAAACATACAATGTTAGTACACTGAACTGTTTGACTATGTTTGGCAATTGTTTGATAATGAGAACATCTAAAATTGACTCACCTTATATTGATTATAATTTTAAATTACCAATCATTACAGATAAATGATTGTTTGGTTGATAGGCCGTAACACAGTAATTTGAAGTGTGTTTCACGACAGAGTATGATTTTGCGATCTTTGAAACTTTCGATTTTGTAGAAAAATCGGCCGAAATTTTTTCTTACGACTTTACCGAAAAATCGTCAAAAAGTTTTTTTCTTCAGATTTTAGTCAATTTTTTTGGTGCGTATTATACACGAATGCATATTTTATACGTCAAAATATGGTAGTAAACCAATTGGGCTTGTGACTTAATTGTCAATAACCTAATAAAAAGTGCTGAAAAAACACAAAATCTAAAAAAGTATACCCGCAAAATACAAATGAAAAATACCAAAATATTTTTTATTAATAATTTGTAAACCATGAAAAATTTCAAGCTCCTGTGGAAATATTTTCTTGATGTAAAAAGGATGTATACAAAAATTGGTTAATGACATAATCTTTTTATGTTGTCGACAGCACATAAATGTCCTCCATTTATCATTGAAACGTTCTGTGTGTCCACAAGTTAAAACATTTAAATGATTCAATGTCATTGTCCTGTCAAATAACATCACTTTTTTGCTCCTTTTTTAACAAGTTTTTATAAGTATCCATTTATAGTAATTTTTACCTTCATTCATATTAAATGTCAGCTTCCAAGGCCTAAGATTTGACTTGCTTGCATGATGAGTTTTATTCATTATTTTTCTGCACTTGTTTGCATCATTTTTACATACAACTTTGTTACTATGTATGCAATTTTCCTCTTTTCTGTGAAAAGTACACATGATCTATAAGACAGACATTATCTTCTCTTATTTATTTTTTTAGCACTGCATTCTCCTTTTTTATTAGGTTTACCGCCGTGTCAACACAATTTATGTCATTTTTGGGCATCCAGCGCACCTAACCTAGCTTTTCTGGACCCTTGTCTATAATAAGTACTCACCTACCCTTCCACAAGGCCACAAACTTCTCCATATTTTCTAATAAATGTAGGAAAATTGACATTATTGTCAAATTTTCATGGAAGGGTATAACCTCTCCGGGTGGGATTCGAACCCGTACCCCCTTTGGGACACAATATCCCAAATCCCAGCGCGCTACCAACTGCGCTATCGGTCCAGGTTAACAGTGTCTCTTACACTAAAATCAGTAGTTTGTTTCCTTATGAAATCAATTAGTCTACTCACAAATCATACAAACCAGCTGGTCCAAATTTCAAACCTGTCAAACATTATTTAATTTTGTGGTGAGTACATGTACATTAAAACATTTGTACATTGTGCACACTCACAAATTAATTGTCTATGATGACAATGACTATAGTCAGTTAACTTGATTAAAAGCTTGCATGTACAGACCACAAAACTCATAGATCTTTTTTGACGGGTTAAACAAGTTAAAAACATAATTTTTGGGGTTTTTTTATGACTTACTTGTGCAAAAACATGTATATTGTATATAATATTTATAAAATATATCACTTAACTATGAATGATTGGATGAATTATAAGCTATATTGACAAGCTATAAGACATATTGAACTCCAAAACCCCTTTTCATTCTATTAGATCTAAAAATTATGCAGTTTGTTCCATATATTGAGTTTACATTTTCTTTCATAGAAATTTTCAAAAAGCAATCTTGTCTGTCCCTGATCTTTAGTTGTCCATTTACCTTTAGTTATTTTTCTCTTAATACTGTTTTTGAATAAAATCTCCCATGAACTATTAAAAAGAGACCTCTCAGATATGATAAATTTTGCTTGATATGTTACAACAATTTAGTCTTGCATGCTGTACAACAATAGCAAGAAAAACTTTTAAGTTTAAATTGGATGGCGATATGTGAAAGTGAACTAACCCTCAAAAACCTAGTAAAGAGAAAATCACATTTTAGTCAATTAAACGTGCCCTCCAAAAATGATTTATTATTCACTTCATGTTATCTTAGTTTTAAATTCAAACATTTTAAAGGAATAAAAAACCGTATAGTTTTAACTTATACTATCTACTGCATTTTTAAAAAGAAACGTTTTGTGGGATAGTTCACTGTGACTTTTATTCTTTTTTATATAATAAGAAAATTAAGCCAAAGTGAACTATCTACTTTTGCAAAAGTTTTTTTAAAAATATAAAATATTTTCTTACTACTTAATGATTGTACTTGAGAAAATGTCCCAACCTGAGATGACTGGCAATAACATAAACAATAATAATAACAGATTGACTTCCAAACAGAAGTTTTTGACTAAAAATAAAAAAAGATATTATAACCAAATTATATTCATTACTATCCTAAGTCTTCTTGAAGCTGTTTAGCTTTTGTCTCATTGCCTAGGAGGAACTAGGAGAACTGACATCGAAACAATAGCATTTATAAACTTACAAAACCTACTGCTGAAGACAAGAGCTGGTTCAATTAGGATATTTTTGAAGAATCAAAACCAGTACTTGTTTAAAACATTTTTGATCTTCACTTGTTATTCAATTTAAAAATTATTTTGATGAGATAAATAATATTACTGTGCATAAAACATAAATTCATTTGTAGGTTACTGTGTATTAAATGTATCTGCAGGTTACTGTATTTTAAATGTATTTGTAGGTTACTGTATATTAAATGTATCTGCAGGTTACTGTATTTTAAATGTATTTGTAGGTTACTGTATATTAAATTTATTTGTAGGTTACTGTATATTAAATTTATTTGTAGGTTACTGTGTATTAAATGTATCTGCAGGTTACTGTATTTTAAATGTATTTGTAGGTTACTGTATATTAAATGTATTTGTAGGTTATTGTATATTAAATGTATTTGTAGGTTACTGTATATTAAATGTATTTGTAGGTTACTGTATATTAAATGTAATTGTAGGTTACTGTATATTAAATGTATTTGTAGGTTACTGTATATTAAATGTATTTGTAGGTTATTGTATATTAAATGTATTTGTAGGTTACTGTATATTAAATGTATTTGTAGGTTACTGTATATTAAATGTATTTGTAGGTAACTGTATATTAATGTATTTGTAGGTTACTGTATATTAAATGTATTTGAAGGTTACTATTTATTAAGTGCATTTGAAGGTTACTGTATATTAATGCATTTAGAGGTTACTGTTACAATATATTAAATGTATTTGAAGGTAACTATACATAAAATGTATATTTAGTGGTCTGTTTATTAAATGTATTTATAGATTACTATATATCAAAAGTAATTGAAGGTAACACTTACTGTAATTATATGCTGTTCAAGGTTACAGCATATTAAATATAGGTAACATTTTCATTAACTTGTATAAAACAATTTTGTGCATAGCTGTATTTTTCATAAATCAATTTTATGTAATTGATCATACGATGTGTTAAAATGTTAATGATATCATTTAGTCATTCGATCATTATTTATTCCATATCATAATCAATTAATTTGCCGCAAATATAATCCACAACAGCACTTTCTGCTTACAAGTCCGTAGAAACTTTGATGCACAAGTGGTACATAATGGGCAACATATCTTTCAGGTCATTTTTCTTTTAATTTTGTTGGCCTTCCTTTTGGATTCAACAGTGGTAGTTCTTCACCTATTGTACGACTGTTGTTCTTCTTGTGCAACTCAATGTTGACCTGCCTAAATACTAGATTCAGATATTCCATTTTTATAATGTTCTAGACATCTTGGGCTTAGTTCACTATGACAAAAACATGAGCCTATTAAGGAAGAGGATGTGGGTTAGTACATTATGCCAATAACTTAGGTTTTAGGCATGCTATACACACCTCAACTAGACAGAATTGATGCTGAGAGTTTGGAGATCTTTATGGGGCAGATAACTTGTTTTTTTCCAAAATGAGGGTTAGTTCACTTTAACAAATCACCATCCAATTAGCTGTATCATTTCAAAACTCATCATTTATTTTCATGTAAATGAATTCATCCGAAATTGTACAGGATTTTTTGCCCGTACAAAATTTTATTTTAAGTAAAATAATGAACGAAGATTTTTTAAGTAAAATAATGAACAATGATTTGAAATCTTTCATAAGAAGAAGAATGTTAAAATTAACAAGAAGGACGAAGCTGTTTTTTATTACTATATATGGATAAATACTGAGAATTATTCTCTATAGGTACTGAAAGTTTTTATTATGTTTTTGTTTTTAACGTGGTATTCAACACATATTAAGGTTATATACACGGCGGTCAGCTCTTCCTACTATAGGTTTCCTGGACACTTTTCTATCGCCAGTACTAACTTACCCTACCACGAGGCCGACAACTCATGTATAGGGTATGACCTGCCGCGACCGGGTTTCCAACCCGCGATCTCCGGATTCGAAGTCAGACATGCTAACCACTACGCCACGGCCGCGGCTAAAAGTTTTTATTATAAAACACATGAAGTGTTTCTTCAGGAAAAAAAAGAAAATACCAAAAATCACTTTAAAATGATTTGATTAGATGATGGTTTTCTTAAATCTTATTTCATGTTAACTCAGGGGAACTGTAAACTAACAGAGTGGGATGTTCAAGATTCCAATAATAGTGTTGCATTTTCTTAGAGATAAAATTGCTCCACAGACCTTAGACAACAAAATACTTTCATGCATTGATACATTGAAGAGAATTTTATTTAATTGCATTTTACAGTTGGCAGTTTAAGATTTTGGAAGACAATGCCAGGGAAAGCTGTTGTAATTTCAATTGATTAAAAGCATTAAACTAAATCTTGTGATATTCTCTGTAAAACTCAAAGACCAATTTTCAAGATTTTCTGGGGATTTTCTTTCTATTGTGATTTTCATCTTGGCACCAGGGAGGTAGTATTATAAGATAGATTTATATTGGTTTTATAGATCCTTGAAGATGATTGTTATTGCTTTGAAGATTTTCAGACTTTTCTGTTTTATGTTAGATAATATAACATCAAAATTATTAAATTCCAAATGGATACATTCTATCAATTAAATTGTGATTAAGATGAATCTCAAAATACATGTATACCATTTAAAGTAAGCCTCTCTCTGGCATGTATTTACTTCATATGCAGAAAAGCTTTGCATGATGTGTAACACCAGCAAAAAAAACTTTGAGTTGAAATTAACTGTATCATTTCAAACCCGTGTCATTTATTTTCATGTAAATGAATTCATTAGAAATTGTACAGGATTTTTTTGCCAGTGCAAAATTTCATTTTAAGTAAAATAATAATAAACAAAGATTTGAAATCTTTTATAAGAAGTATGTTCTAACAAAAATTAAGAAGAAATGATTTTTTGTGTATTACCATATATGGATAAATAAGGAGAATTATTCTCCATAGGTACTGAAAGTTTTTATTATAAAACACATGAAGTGTTTCTTCAAGAAAAATATAAAAATACCAAAAATCACTTTAAGATGGTTTGATAAGATGATGGTTTTCTTAAATCTGCTCATGTTAACTCAGGGGAACTGTAAACTAACAGAGTGGGATGTTCAAGATTCCAATAATAGTGTTGCATTTTCTAAGAGATAAGATTGCTCCACAGACCTTAGACAAAAAAATACTTTAAATCTTTTAATCATGCATTGATTCATTGAAGAGAATTTTATTTAATTGCATTTTACAGTTGGCAGTTTAAGATTTCGGAAGACAATGCCAGGAAAAGCTGTTGTAATTTCAATTGATTAAAAGCATTAAACTAAATCTTGTGATATTCTCTGTAAAACTCGAAGACCAATTTTCAGGATTTTCTGGGGATTTTCTTTCCATTGTGATTTTCATCTTGGCACCATGGAGGTAGTATTATAAGATAGATTTATATTGGTTTTATAGATCCTTGAAGATGATTGTTATTGCTTTGAAGATTTTCAGACTTTTCTGTTTTATGTTAGATAATATAACATCAAAATTATTAAATTCCAAATGGATATATTCTATCAATTAAATTGTGATTAAGATGAATCTCAAAATACATGTATACCATTGCCTCTCTCTGGCATGTATTTACTTCAGATGCAGAAAAAGCCTTGTGTGGTATATAAAAAGGGACTAAAAGAATACCAAAATATTTGTAAGCAACCAAGCTTAAGCTTAGTCAGTAGTGCACATGCAAGTCTACTGATAAAGGAGTCATAGATTTGATTCCCGGACACGGCATACTTTTATGGAACTTGATCATGAAATAATTTCTGTAGTAAATGATCCTCTCCCTCCGCAGATTCTAACTCATGTAGGACAGTAATGTCAGTCACTGATAGAAGTATGCAACTAGTAATCGGTCCAGAGATATAGCCTTTCCAAGAATGGTGAGTTAAGGTTGACTCAGACTGCCATTATATGATCCATACAATCTGTTGCTTTTGTATTGAACCCAACAAAATATAAACTCTCACAAATATAGGCAGACAAAACTCTTTGTTCTTATTGTAGATATTCATCAACTTATGTTTGATCTACCACAAGACAGCTAGCAAGCTGTTTCTTGAAATGTAAAATTTAATTATGTGTAAGCCATGTATTAGAAAACAATCATAGTGATATATAATGGTAGTTATCTGAAAAGTTGTTGTAAATATTTATAGTATAAAAGTGGTCTGTAGATTGTCATCTAGTGCCAGGAATGTGTTGATTTCCCTACATTCAAGTGTTTCAAGTTTCTCAACACCCTTCATTATAAACAATACCTCAGTATTAGCTTCCTTTGTTTGTTTAATTTAAAGTATATATTTGTATCAATTAGTTAACATACCTATTTTATCTTCTCAATGTAACATACTTTATGGCTACATGCACATTGTTCTGTTCTGTTGTCTGATCAGAGATTGTCTAACCCACAGGTAACTGTACCCAACATCCACATGTAATTATACAATTTTTTTTTTAATGCTTTACCATTTCAAATGCATGGATTAGGCAAAATTGAGAACATTGCATGTATCCTACATTGATAAGTGGTTATATTGAATAATAATAATAATAATAATAATAATGATAATGATAATGATAATAATGATAATAATAATAATAATAATAATGAATAATTATGATATGAAGGACTTTTTTATAGAGGCACCACAGTTATGCAGAGTCCATACTTTTATGTGGTCCTCTTAAAATACAGGGAATGGAAGAATAAATGTGAAACAATTTTGATTCCCCCAAAGAATAGTTTGCTAATGCTGAATAGATAAAAAGATGCACCTGTATCACAATCTTCATTGACAGGAAGATAATATTATCTTATTCCATTGTATAGGTCATATCACTGCTTTCAACCTACCTACCATTCCTGGATTCAAAGGCTAAATCTCTGATAAACCTGTTGTCCAGTCACAAGGCACATACATTCATCAGTGACTGACAATTGTCCTTCATGATTTAGAATCAGTGGAGGGAGAATGACTGTTAGACATCCATAATATAAGAGCAAATTGATGAAGGACCTTTTTATTCTCAAATTAAGCATTTGAACTTAAAAACCATCAAAAATCACATTATTTTGCAATAATGAAAGTGATTTTTATTATGTAACTTTACAGTTACGTACATGTATTGTATACAGGTAATAGACTGAAGCAAACTTATGGTGACACATCATTCTAATACAATGACCTGTGGTCTAACTTGTATACATGTACTGGTATTATCTAAGACAGGTGTTTTATACCCTTCCCAAAATTATCCAACCAGATGGCTGTTGTCTGCATTTTTATATGTTATGATTTATTTAAAGTATATTTTTTGTTTTTATCTTAGATATAATACAATCATGTGCTGTAGTACTTATCTTGCATTAAGTAACATTGCAATGGTGGAATCTGTGCTTGCATTTTGTATTGAGTTGTTGATTTCTATGTTTTGGTGGATTCTGATTGTATTGAATTGGAAAGGTGTTTGGGAAAGGGTCTGTTTTCAAGTTTGCTAGGGAAGCCCTTTATTTGAATTCATTCTTAGGGAGTTGTAAAAGTACAAATGAGGTTATGTATGGTTTTTGTTCTCCATGTTAGCCCTTCATTTGAATTCATGTTTAGGGACTTGTAAAAGTAAAAATGTAAAGTTATTGTTATATGATGCTTGTTCTCCTGGGATGCAATTTGCAGATTGCTCTGTTTGTACCAGAAGTATTACAATTAAATAGCCTTGTGTTTGTGAATACTAAAGTTAAATTCTCATGCCTATCTTATCTATCTATTGACAAAAACTGAGCCTTGTTTATATTTCATACAATGTCAACCTAGTGTCTGAAATTAAGTCAGCCACAGATTATAAACCTTTTAAATAAGATCTGTCCCATTTTAATTGTTAACTTTTATTCAACTGTCAGTGGTGATTGCCTGTACCCCCTGATTTAAATACTCACTCTAGTATCTCTATACCCATAAATGATGAATTACGTATCTATATTTAGGCCATGCCATATTGGAATTTTGTTAAACGTCCTCGTGCGCGTAGGTTTTAGAGTCCTTGATCCGAAAAAAACCCACAAATTTGTTGGTGAATTTTTCTTAAGTAATTCCGATGTTCCTGGATTTGATAACGACAATTGTTACGTAAAACACTAGTCATTTTATAAAAAAACATATGTTTTAAGTCTGTGCTTCTGAGTATTGTTTCATATTGTGATGATGTTTTCTATTTTAAAAAAAATATATGTAATGTATTGTTTTTGTCATAAAGTATTTATGTTTTCATTTTCGGTTTGTGTGATTTTGTGAATAGGTACCTAGGTTTGTCAAACTTGAGTTGACGCTTAACAAAATTCCAATTTGGCATGGCCTTATGAATATTTGGTATTAAATTGCAGGGTTAATGTATGGGGTCACTGACAATTGAATGAAATTTTACAGTATGGGAGTTCCAATATTATGCGATATGTTTACTTCAGACTAAATATTTGATACTAAATTTAGTATAGAGACCATGTTATGTTAACAGTTTGTAAATATTTAGTATTAGTTTTGCTTCATTCATACAACAATTTATTTACATAATCTGTTCATTATTTTCATTCAAAAAATTAAAGCATTATTCCTGCTAAGTTAAAACATACAAAATTGCTACTCTATTTTTAATTTATTTGAAGTGCTTTATGTCCTGTGTTTTGATTAATGGAATTTTTTTGTTTGTATTTACAAATCTGATCAATATCTGGGTTAATTCATTGGAATATAACAAAGTAGTTGTACTTTTGTAAGTCAGAAACTGAGTGCCATGGTTCTATAATTGCCTTGATTTTTTGACAAATTTTCTTTTTGGTTGGGTTTAAAAGTTATATATGTCCAAATGACAAATTTACTTTTATATTTCATGTGCATCTTGTAAAAAGCAATCATGCAGACTTAAATCAGAGCATGAATTGTAAGAAATGCCGTTAATTCTATATTTTGATATTGAAAGTATCTATTTTTGTTCAGTTTTATTTGTAAGCAACTTTAAAAGAACCAAAGTTGTGGAATAATCTCGAAGATTTACAGAATAAGTTGATTACAGAACAAAACAGAATGTTTCATTTGATTCTTACAGTTTACACAGTAAAAATGTATGACCAAACGAATAATGAGCTTTATGACTGTATCGTGATACGATTATCAATTTCACAGATTTTCGTGCCTATGCGTTGAGTAAAAGCAATTATGAATTATTGTTAATTCTGCTTCAGAAATCATATTAAATTGCGGTTTGCCAACCATAAGTAAGGATACGATGATCAACTATTTGTATCAATTCATAAAGATGTGTGTTTACAAATTAATATGTGCTGCAGGAATTTGGATATATGACCAACACATGATTTTGATTTTTTTTTAAATTTATGTGACTTTATCTGTGAGTTACTGACATATACTCTTTAATGCTATGGCAACACATTGTATAGATAATATATCAGCCTTCAGCCAACCTACTTACCATTCTAAGTAAGGCTAAATCTTTGGATTTAGGCCAGACCTATTATATTTTATAAAAACCCAACCCATCTAAGTAAAGAATAAGCTCAATGTGTCAATTATAACACAGTTTGAGAAAATGTCAGCAAATTTCAAAGATAAATATCAATTGCAATCAGATCTTGTACAAAATAAGTTTGAAAGTCGATTGTAATTGACATCTTTTATCTTTTTTATTTCGACGGACTGTACTCACTTTTTCAAGACAATTATCGTAAGAGTAAAAATATAAAAAGTTTAGCCTTAGTTGTTAACCAGTTACTAAAGGCACTATTAAGAACGATGCTGCAAGTTGTTGGTAATATCTAAAGACAACTCAGCAATGAAATTAAATTAATTTAAAATACCATAGGAAAATAGGTACCGTTAAACTGTTAAAAAATCTACTCCATTTAAATCAATAAAATAAAGTGCAAATACATTGAGTTGTGCTGACATTAAGTGTATTGATAGAGTTTAGAGTTTCATGCATGTCATGCATTAAAAATTCATTGGTTGAACAATTAATTTTCATAAACCATTTTCTATCAGACTGTAATGACAGCATGATATCTATTTCAACTTTTTGCTTGTCTTTTGTGGAACGATTCAGTAACGATACCTCTTGTCTGTATACTTTTACCTTAATTGCTGTGCTGACTATAAAAAAAAGTTTTACTCGTATTTATTTTAGTTTATACTAATTTATTTACCTTGATTGTGAAACATGTCCTTACTACTTATGTATGTTATTTTTAATTATGATTTTTTGCAAAGTAATTGATTAATTTCTCATGCAATTTGTTGCATATTGTTTTGTTATGCTAAAGCAGCATTATATGTTGGTTTTTTGGCTCAAATAAAAGAATTTAAACTCAGGGGCATCAATAATGCATGTGAATGCAAACAAAACAAAAAACAAAGCTTAGTATTAGCCCACTTTTGTTTTGTATTGTTTTTGTTGTAAATAAAAGCAGTTTGTCTGCATTTTTTAATACAGTAAGTTTTTTATGCATTTTTGGTGCTTGCAAACTTGTTTGTCTATAAAATGAACCCAATAATGTATTTAAGTGCCTGCATTTGAAATTTACCAAGTAAAAACATAGCAAACTAACTAAATGGACCTTTTACCTGGACAGTCTATTTCCATCTGTCAAATTTTCCAAGAAACTTTTTAAAGGCCTGAATGGTTGCTGGTTGAAGCCTCACCTAGATTGGCCATAAGCTTCCATGAAAACTTGACAATAATGTTGATTTTCTTTTATTGATAAGTTCTATGAAGAAAAGTTGATTTTGTTGAAGGGTTGGTGAGAACCAGCTGTTATAGGCAAACGTCCAGGAAAGCTAGGTTAGGGCAGCTCTAGGCTTCTAAGAAACGATGAGATAATTTTTGCCATAAATGGGCAAACATTTTACATTTCATCAATCACAGAAGAGGGTGAGTGATTTAGTAATGCCTTTGAAAAATCATAATTCTGGAAAGTTCTTGATTATTTCTAAAAAATGGTTCTTTTCAGGATTATAAACATAATTATAGTTAGTTCAATATAATGTTGATTCCATCTAAGATAATCATATGGTCTCTTTAATTATTGCCATTACTTGGCACCATTTGGCTGATTTAATGGAATATCAATGCCTTATTCCATTCATGTAATAGTAATGGCTCTGCCTTAGTAAAAGATAATATTTAAAGGAGCAAGTTTTGCATGATAGGGTCATTATCTGAACAATATCCTTTTATTTGAGATCATACTGATGATGGCGACTCTATACTTACTTTAGTTTGTTTGTCTTTGGGTTCCACTCTCGTTTTCTCCATTAATTATTCCTTTGGGTTAGATTTGATTAGCACTGCTACTCTCTTTGCATGCATAAGACACTTAGAATAAACTATCTCCTGGGCATCTTTATAGCAAATCTCAGCCGTTAGCAAAATCACCAAGTTCCTGTGATTGTTTGAATTCCGTGATTTGATCATCTTTCCTCCTAATGTGGTCGTAACTGATGAATATTTAATAATGTTACTAACATGTGGTCTGTTGGTATGTCTAGAAAATGTGGTGAATTATTGACAGCTTTGATTAACAAATCTCCTATAGTTCTTTCTCTCTCCTTCTGAGTACTGTCTCTAACAAAGAAAAATAAATTAGCTCTAACATACATCATTGTTGTCTTACACTGACTTTTTGTTGTAATATTGATACCCCTTGTGTGCCTGAATATTAACATTACTACTATAAATACAGTACCCACCAAAAGTTTGGAGACAAAAGAAATTTACTACAGTTCTTGAATTTCCATGATTATTTTTGCAGAATCATTATTTTTAGTATATTAAAGAATGGTTTATGATAAAATGAAAACCAATTTCATGAATGCAACACATTTATAAGATTCAGCATCTGACAACCTAAAGCCACCAAAACCATATTCATTGTAATTATCTTCCATAACATAGCTTTAATGACATTTATGTAGTCTCAGTTATAACTATTAATGATATGCAAAACATAAAGCAAAACTAAAAGGCATTTCAAAATGAACAGTGATAAAATTTTAGCTAAAAGCTATTCAGTAGGCCTACAAAGTGAAATTGTCTCCAAACTTTTGGTGGGTACTGTATGTCCTCACTTTATGATGTCTACCTATCAAAGTAATTCTTATTAGCAATAACCATCTTTATTGTTAATACTTAATAGTACTGACTTATGGTTTTGAAAACATATTTGCAAATTGAGTTCCCTTGTGATAAGCGCTTTTGAACAGATATTTAAAATATGGAAAGAGTGCTATACAAATTAGGTGTATAGTACTGTAATAACAATAATAATAATAATAATAATAATAATGATAATAATAATAATAATGATAATAATGATAATGATAATGATGATGATGATGACGACGACGATGATGACGATGACGATGATGATGATAATAATAATAATGATGATAATAATGATGATGATAATGAGTTAAATTACAATTTTTGTTTAAATTTTAATCAGCTGTCAGTGACACATTGTAAAAATCTAAAATAGTCTATGAGTACAGAAGTACTATTACAGGTATTTAAATCTATGAGGTTAATGTATGCCCCACTGACAGTTGAATAAAATTTAACTATAACAAATTGAAATAAAAACAATGTTATTCCTTCATTGATGAATATTCTTGATGAATATTTTATCATGTATGATTCCATGTAAGTTATGTAACACAAAGAATAACTTTACAGTTTTCAATAATGTAAATAAAACTGAAACCCTTGGGAGGAGAATCACAGACATGGATAAGGCAATAGCAAAAAAATACTAGTCTAGATTCACACAATTTTTGGGGAAAATATGGAGGGTGTTGCAATATTAATGTGGGTGGATTTATTTTTTATTTTTCCAAAGTCAATCTTGAAAAAGACCAAAATTTATTAGAAAATGTACAGTAAATGACAGTCACATGCTAAGATAATTGCATATGAACTTTTATAGAATAAGCATTGTTTTTTTAGTCATACTAAGTTTTTAGTACTCCCCATTTGTAAACATTAAACATTATGAATATTTTAATTAGCATAGTTTTTTACAACATGAAAAACACTCAGCCATTGCAATTTTAACTTGTCAGACAGGATGAGATTCTGTTGATTAGTTTGCCTCAACATATGTACAGGATGATATATTGAACTGTGAACATTTTTTGTTTGCTATCATTATTGACTATCCATTTATCATTTTACAGATCAATTGACTGAGTGTTTAATGTTGGTAGTTGGTTGTACAAGATTGCTGTGAAAGCATTGATGTGATTCCTAGAGTTCTCTTGTTCTTGAGTTTTACTGGTATGTATTTTATTGACTTTTACACTACATAGTTTGTTTAAGGAACTATTCACTGCTACATAAACTGAACTCCACAAATAAGCATAGCTGGCTGTTAGATAAGCACAATTTAGATTTTTATTTTTTTATTTTTGAATAATCACTTTTGAATCTGCTTTCTGGTCCCCCAGTACTAAGCTAGTATGGTTTCTTGCTCAAGAAAACAAATAAGCAGGTTTTGGATGAGATTTGAACCAACACAAACTGGCTCAAATATTTACCAGTCCAATATGGTAACCACTTGTCAGAATTATTGTATAGGTTGTCTGATGAAATGTCATGGAAATCAAGTTATACAAAAGAATGCTGTATGGATGCTCAAGGACTTTAAATGAACAGTGCCGTATGATTGTACAACTGCAGCCAGCTGAGTGATTTTAGATATTGATCTGATGTATAGATTATGATTGGTCAGTCCTTGTTGACAAATATTGGCCATCTTTTTACTGTTCATTTATGTTGAGGCTATTATCAGGAAGTAATGTTTGTTTAAGTGTGATGTTGTCAATGTGTCACTCCATAGTTTCTCTGATCTGATTTCAATATTAATATTTGTATTGTTTGTTTCCCTAACAGTCAAAACATGGATAATATCATAGTGACTTAGCTTATGGTCTTCAGCATTCCAGTGTCTAAAAATGCTGCCTATATAAGCTGCTTACCAAGCTTTAGAACCAAGAACTAAGTGACTGCTTGTCTTACAGTGTCTGTTTTGTCTGGAAGTCTTCTTTTCCATGTCTGGCGGTCTCTAGGGTTGATGCCATCAATTTTAGGCACCAACCAATCATGCTTAACCATGTCATTTCAGGTTAATATTAGTTTTTACAGATAGTAATGAGATATTTACAGATACTTGCAACTACTAGTTGGCAATTTGTAAGGACTTTGTAAGGAATCCAAGTATAAGATTTTTAAACATTTCACCATATTCTCAGATATTTTACATTCAAATACCAAGAATGGAAAGTTTTACTTTATTATCATTTATCATATAATATTTCAAACATTATTTATTTATCATTATTTATGTATTTATCGTAGATCAAAATCATTAATAGAACTAATTAAAAAAGGTGTGCATTCAGTAACGATCATGTATACAATACTTCTGGGACATAAATTATTACCATGTAATTATTTATTATAATATTGCATAAATGATTCAGATTTAGACTATGAATATTATATTGCTGTCTTCTGATCACTTGTGTACAGCAGTCACCATGAAATTATTCAAACTTTGACAGTTTAGAAAAAATGGACTATAGTCTACTTAATATGACTGAACTTTTAAAATCTAGTTTGGTTATTCCAATTTCATTCTTAAAATTATATTATTGATACTGTACTCTCAACAGTTCCTGGAACAGCAGGTTGTGCCCAGGATTTCTTATTTTGTGTTTTGAAGGGGTTATCTTGCCAAGAGAATCTGCCACTCTTGAACAATTTTGTTGTCATATCTCAACTGTCATTTGTCCTACTAACATTCCCTAAGACAGGTCTAGATCTAGAATCAAAAATATACTAATTCATTGCAGCTCTGATTGTGAAATAAGTTCGCTTTCGAGTCCACTTCCTGGTTCCCCAGTACTGAGCTAGTATTAAGGATAAAGTTTCTTGCTCTAGGAAGCAACAGGGTAGTTTTTGGTTTAGATTCAAACCAACCAGGAGCTGGCTATCAAATGGAAACTAGTCCACGTTGACCACACATACACCTTATAAGTTGAACTAAACAGAAAGTTCATAGTCACTCATTACTGGCTGACAACTGCCTTTCTTTATACAGAGATAGGCAGACCAATGAAATAGAAATTATTAAATGACCATACTCCAGAAACAGTATGTAGATTCCACCTAAAATGAATTCAACCATCAAACGCTGGATTGGTAGACACTGGACCATCTAAACTAACTGGAACAGACACGATCTAGTTATGATGATGCAATATTTAAATAAATACAAAATGCATTACATCATACTTAGTTACGAAATATAAGGAATTTTACCTTAGCACTGTGCAAAGCTTGTACTTGTTTCTGCCTAACAAGTTAGTTTGAATTTCACGGTAAAGACGTGTACTGTAAGTTTTCAAGCATATTCACTATCAAGCTAAGATCATGCAAGCTTTAGATATTAGAATATGTAAACTGTCAATTTGCTGATAAATTAATTGTACAAATGTCACTCAAAACTAACTCGGTTAAAAATTTTACGATTATTTGAAACAAGTTGCTCACACTATGTGATCTCTGATGACGTAGATTGTTGAGGGAGGAAGAAGTGTTTTATTGCTAGATTCTCTGTGATTATGCATAAAAATATTGTTGGATAAGATTGAAATGGCTCGTAAATGGGAGAGTTATGGTTAAAATATTGTTTGTTTCAACTATGATGAAATGAATGTTTTATTTTCTTGTCGGTGTTTTTATAACATAATCTGATGTTCGACTTCACATGATCATGATGTCTGTTGTTAGCACTATCTGATTGTTGCTTCTTGAAATCTACGATGTTGTAAATAAAAATGTACATAGTAAAGTGCATGGTGTGATTTCAGCAAGATTTTTCGACAGCTGTCATTGGTTGACATTAAACTTTTCTTTAGCTGTTGATGGTGGCATCATTGTTGATCACTCATTGATTATGATGTTGGTGTTACCTGTGGTATAATAATTTAAGTTCTACTTTATTTGTGTCAGTATGCAACATGGTGCCTATAAATAGAGCAGAGGTATAATACAGCACTTGTACTTTCTTGCCTTCAAGCTAGCTTTTATGGCAATGTGGAAGAGTGTTCGCTTATGACTCTAGAGTTCCTGGGTTCAAATTTTAGTTTGGATTAAGGATTTGTATCAGGTTACATATACCCTGTGACTATGTGATTAGTTTGTGCAAAAATAACAAAATTTATATAGAACTAAGCAAGCAAGAAACTCGGAAGGGCAGGTCCAACTGTAAAAGAGAAAGGTTCTTGAAAATGGCCACTACTTTCTTACTCTCCAAGCAGTGAACATGTTAAATCAAAGACAGAAACATTTACCAATCAGTCAGTTAAAGAAATATAACGTATTGGGTCTTTTACAATGCTATTTACAACACAATTCGAAATTGTCAATTTTCTATGTTACTTCAAAAAAGAAATGGCACTTTTTTGAAATTTCATAATTCTAATATTTCATTCAAGTTTTATATGACCTTAGCTGTATTAAATTGTGTAGCTAATTAATCTATCAACCTTATTATATAACCTTTTATCATTCCTGTAAGGCCATAGATGATTAATTGTTAGGTTTTTGTTCAGATTTACACAACAAGTTTTTCTATAAAGAACACCTTACTCATTGCAATATCATGGAATTTTAGACCTTGTTCTTTAAGTAAGTGCCAAATTTATGATGGATTTTTTATAGTCGACTATATGCAGTATATGACTTTGGCAGACTAGGCTAAATTTGAGAAGAATAAGATCTCCATGTCATGACCACTCTGCTATGAGAACCAATAATTTTGGTGATCCTATAAGCAAAATTTTGAAGGTGATAGGTAGGGACGAAAATCATATGACTTTTTCCTACTGCCTAATTTCCTTGAACTTTTTGGTCTAAGACAATATAACAAATGTTACCAGCAGAGTTTCTCAAATAACTTAAATACTCGGTTTAAGCTTTTTTTAATGAGTATCAAAGTATTTAATACACCCTGGGGCCTCCCCTGTCTATAAAACAGTTCCATTATCCATAAAAAACTTGAACATTTTTTTATCATAAAATATGATTATAAATATTGTAATAGGGAAGGGTTTAACTTGTAAATCATCAAAGAATCATAGGGACTTAAGATCTGATTGGATTTATGATAAAAACTAAGTCATATAATTAATAATAATCACTTGAATTTTTATGGGATATTTTTATAGGAAGTAATAAAATATATCAAACTGGATGAGATCATACTAAGACTGTTTTGATGTACTGTCTATTTCCTAAATTGTTGAAGTTAAAAATTAGCCTTTCTTGAAGTAATTATACATGTCTATAGTAATGATTTCCATGTAAACTGCTGCTGATCTGGACTTTATCTCTCACCTTTGGACTGAACTTTATCTCCAGCGGCATGGTCTAGATTTAATCTCTCTATAGTCTGGACACTAGGCACACCATGGTCTGATTGTTATACCCAATCGTGAACTGGATGCTGTACCCAACTTTGATTTTACTTTATGCCCACTGTGGACAACAATACATTCCCTCCAATTGTCCAGACTGAATCCTCTGCTTTGACAGCTGAATCCCAATGATCTTGCCTTTATCAGAGACACCATGGACTACACTGTATACCTCTATGTGATTAGTTGATTCCCCTTCTTGGTGTAATCTTAAGATGAGATAAGAGAATCATTATTTAGAGTTAGTTATAATCAAAAGTACTCAACACATATCTGAAAGCTACTCTCTGACAAAATTCGGATGATGCTCTGTCCCCTATACTCTATCTGCTCCATGCATGGGTTAGTTTTTATTTTATACAAAAATTATACTGAACACAGTTTAAGTTACCAATTTCCTTACAATGTGTAGTCCGAGCACCATGAACTACAGTGCCATGCTTACTGTCCATTTGTTTGAAATTGTAGTAATTTGCTTTCCACTATAAAGAACTCATTTGCTGTTGCAAAATCATGCCATTTTGATCATTCTTTAGTCCCAAAATGCTTAAATTGAGAAGAAAAAGGTCTCTATAATTAAAACTGCTGTAATATTACAATCATGTAAGACCATAAATATTATTGGTCCTTACAGTGAAACTTAACTACATCTATAATAATGTATTACATTGTCTAAACATGTTTTGTTTTAATTCTCAGAAACGTATATTTTACTGTATCACTATGTTCTATATTACAATAATATTGTATTATTTTTGTATTATTTGGTTGCCATCGGTAACCGTTCATCAATCTCACCAAGAAGATTGTCTCTTGTGTTGATATGTGTTATTAGATTAAGTAAAGCTTCTCCCAATTCGTTGTTTGGATTTATGGCTATATTTCATTTTTCTTTTATTATTTTCTAGATATGTAATTGCATTGTGAAGATAGGTTGTTTTTTTGTCTATATCAATTCTTGGAATGATATTTGTAATAATGAAACATGATCTATTTTTTGTCTATTTTTTCCTCCAATTTTATGAATATGAAATGATATTGAAATATTGAAAACTATATTGAATCCTCAGTAGAAAATTAGTCTAACTTTGTGTAAATAAAGATGAATATAGAATAGTTTTGAACCGACAAAAATTAAAATAGAAGATATTCGTCTACTTTGGTGTAAGATCGATTTTCACCGAGTGAGCTCAGAAAACATATTTTCACGAGTGGCATAGCCACGAGTGAAAATGTCACTTTCTGAGTTCACGAGTTGAAAAAAAAATCAACTTACACCAAAGTTGACGAATATTCTGTTTCTTTCACGCTTAGTTTTGCGTTTTATTTGATGTATTTTACACAAATTACAATGTGACGTCATTTCTACTCCAAGATGACGTCATTTATTATCTAATATGACGTCATTTATCATCTAATATGATGTCATGAACGATGAAAATATAAGGTTATATTTTCACTGCGATGAAAATATAAAATTTATATTTTCATTGTTTTTTTTTATCAAATAACGTGACGTTTCACCGTAAAGCATGAGAGAAATATAGGATATTTGCTGATTCACTTTTGATTTGCTGTAAATTTGGCGAGCATGTAACTATTACATCATAGAATTTAGATTATAAAATGCAATTTGATCTTTATTTTTACTTATTTGTACTAATTTTGTTTAGGAATGGAAAAGCTTGTAATTTCCATTATAAAATGACTGACATGGTATTTAATTGAAATATGAGCTTTATTTATGAAACCATTTTGATTCTTATTTGAAACTTGCTTGTTTATTTTGATTGAATGAAAAAAAGTCATGGCAGTGAAATGTTACTTCTATATTTTGTATGTTAAATTGTATCATTATTCTCCAAGAAGTAGTAACTAAAGCATTATAGCACTTTGGATCACTTACCTATCACTTCTATGATTTGGATTTGATAACAAACCATAGCATATTCTTCATTTAGACAAAAAGCTAGCAGTGCTATTTTACACCTTTAATATATATTTCTGTATTGTCGGACTGGAGACATTCCTATTTGGCAAACAGGTTTCCATTATTCTTTGGTTAAATGTAAGTTACCATCAAAGCATCATTTTTTCAAAATGTGTCTTAGTTTATACCAAAATTATATCTACTGATCTTTAAGTCACTTTCTCTAGCGTCTGCACACAATGCATCCTTATGCAGCAGACAGACCCATACAAAACATCTAACCATTGTTATTGTTCGTTTTTTCTCAACTGTCAAAACATGAATAATTTCACGGTGAATGCGTTTGTTAAAATTATTGTCGTAATACACCCATGAGTTTCCAAAAGTGTGTATTGTGATTAAGTAAAGCTTCTTATGCCGTATGATATGTTTTAGTTAAGATATTTTTAATAAAAATAAGACCGCCAGTACAAAAACAATGCATTCAGTCACTGTGAAATTATTCAAGCTTTGACAGTTGAGAAAAATGGACAATAAAGCAATTATCTATGATAAATTATAGTTCATAGTTAGTTTCTTACTATAAATTGTCATAGTTAATCGTGTAATACAAGTCACTACCCCTGTATCTATTTGGTAATCAGAGCTCATTTAGTATTTGAAATATTTCATTTTTATGTAATTTATATGATAATAATGTAATATAACACAATGGTTTGAAAAATGTTACTATTTATTTAATGATTTAATTTACTTATCCAGTAGTGAGGATTATTGGACCCATCCATTCTCCATTCATTATAACACTAAGTGAAAAAGTTGAAATTAGTTTGGTGTTTAAACACTATTTTTGAATTTGATTTCCTTATCCTTAGGCTATTAAAAAAATTACAATTTTGATTTGTTGGATCTACCTTAGAGATTGTTTTATGAAATTCAGTTATTTTGGTTTGTTAATATCAATTTTACAGTTTGAAAAATTATGTTATTGATAATAAACTAGGAATAATAATCTTTATTTTAAAGGTTTTTTAAATAATTATTATCTCCCTTTAAAGATGAAACAATTATTTGTTATCTCCCCTTTTAAGATTAAAAAAATGAATTACTTCCCTTTATAGATTAAGCTGCAAATTATTATGTTCCTTCTTAGATTGCTAAATGAAATCAATATATTTTTTTCATTTAATAATAGATTTAAAAAGATTAAAAAATAAAATCTCTTCTATGAGATGTTTTAAAACAATAATAAAAAATATTTCCTTTCACTGTAATTAGAAAACCTTTAAGGATAAAAAAGATTTAAAAAAATAGAAAAATCTTTTTATAAGATTATTTTCAACAATAAATTGGTATTTTTGTTCAGATTTTAAAGCCAGCCATCAATGATTATCTTTCTTTTTATTAGAATTTAAAAAAACAATAAACTTTGTACGTAGTCTCATCAATAAATAAAAAATTCACAATAAATCTTTTTTTATTAATGTTGTACAAGACATCTTTTATTCTTTCATACCATTTTACTGTAGAGAAAAATCTACATCTTACCCTGATGTTGGTATGAAACAAAATGTTATAATACTGGCTGTATCTAGATGCTAAGAGAGTATTGATCTGTAGGGAAGGTATAAACCTCACAGCATTGGGTAGAGAGAGAACATTACTCTGTCTTCTCTATCATTTTCCTATACTTGAGAATGAATCTAAGTTGGTATGAATCAGTTTTCAGTGTAAACCTGACAGGCAAACATGTGTAATGTGAGGATATAATAAAATAAAGGAATATTTTATCTAGTTACTGTTTTTCTGTTATTGAGTTGTTCTAAAACCTAGACTGACTGGTTGGTTTTTATGTTGAATATTTTTTTAACTTTTTGAATTTTATCTGCATCTTGAGTACTTTGATTTTTATCGGATTTTAATGGTTTTTCTTGGAAATAGAATACAGGTATTATATTAGATTTGTGTGAAAGTATTTCTTTATTTCTTTTTTGTATATTTTATAATTTCTCAAATATCTTTGGTCCTGTTTATATATACAATTAAAATTGTTGGTTTTTTTTGTATTTCATGTATTTCTTTATACATTTTATAATTGTACATATTCTTACGCAATATCTGAACATGTACACCTGATCATTTTTTGTTTCCTAATTGAAAACATTCTTCGGCAATAAAATGGATTTTCTTGTGAAAAAAAATCCTAAGAAATTGGTTAATTGTCCTAATAGTCTGTATTTAATTATGAAAACACTTATAATATGGCAATCCTCTACAAAATGGTGTTTTGTTATAAAATCCTTAAGTATTGTACATGCAAGTCTCCATTAGTACTCTGCATGTGAGTATCCATTATACAGTTAATTCTAATCTTTAACCTTGATTCTGATAGTTTTACTATAACATTAAGGTAGGTTAATCTTCAAAGCTCATTGTTAGGTATGTTGAACACTTATTATATGTATGGGGTAGTTTTCAAACAAAAGAATACTTTCTTCTAGTAATTATCACTTCTGGTTCTTAATTGGCTTGTATGATGAAAAAACATGCAATTTTCTACATTTTGTTGTAGTCTGGAACATTGGCAGGATCCAAGGTTAAATATTTGCCAAAATTAAATAACAAGTGATTTAGCATGAGTTGTTTTTAATATTATCCATCAAAATGAGTGTCTTAAATGTTTTATTCTTCAACAAACTATAGGAAATAGTATTTTATTTTTATTGTAATGTTAAATAATAATAAATATTACTGTATTGTACAAAGAAGAGATAAAATTATGTATTATGGTCAATATTAAAATATAGATGATGTTACATTAAATAATAAATAAGTAAAACACTTGGCACTAAGTATAGAGTACAAAATTAAAATTAATGCTTTGTTCCTATATTAGAATATAAAATCCTATCACTATGCCTATGCTAGAATACATATTAATCATATCACTATTGTAACCTATGTTGGAATGATTAAGAGACTAGAGAATCATTAACTTTGTTTCCAGTCATTTATCTAGGATCAAAGTGGTTTTATGGTCCACTGTTCCTTGCGGATGGGTTATTATTAAGTTAATGCAAAGAGAAGCACATGACAGCTAGTTTAATGAACTAGCCACCACTAATAGAAATAATAAAGATAATAATAAAATAATAAAGGTAATAATAAAGATAATAATAAATAATAAAGATAATAAAAAAATGACGATGGTTTTAGGCTTAGAAATCTTAATTTTTTAATATAAAATTGTAAAAAAAATAGGAATATTTTGAAGACACTAGAACTAAGAGCAATAATTTGCCATTCTATAAGTATTATATTTGTAAATTAATGCTTAAAAATGAACAAATTAAAATCAAATAAAAAAAAAGTTCATAAACAAACTTGAAGGAAACACTCACATTGTAATAATATAAATATTTTGGCTTGAAAAATTGTGTGGAAATTGTATTAACTTTATCATATTGTTGATTTTATTGGAAAAAAATTTAACCCATCTTTTTCTGGACATTGAAGTTTTATTTTCAAATCTTTAACTACCGGTACCTGTAAATGCTTGTTGTTTTTTATTTGACTTTGTAAGACATCAAGACACAAATGTCTTCTGACAAAATCATGTTTTTATGATGAACCTATTCACATTTACCTGTGATTGACAGATTGAAACATTAAGTCCAGTCGCCTGAGCCAATTCCAACATCAGTATGAGTTAATTTATTTATTGGAGTTAACGCAGTGTCAACACAATTTATGTCATTTTACGGCGTCCAGCCCACATAACCTAGCTTTCCTGGACCATTGTCTATAACCAGTACTCACCTACCCTTCCACAAGGCCGGAAACTTCTCCATATTATCTAATCAATGGAGGAAAATCGACATTATTGTCAAATTTTCATGAAAGGGTATAACCTCCTCTGGTGGGATTCGAACCCGCACCCCCTCGGGCACAAGTATCCAAATCCCGGTGCACTACCAACTGCGCTATCGACCCGGGTTAGTATATGAGTTAATTAGTCTATTTACATAATTGTTAGTTAAAGAAAAGTTCATGAATAAGTTTTACGTATAATAGTAATATTACTTTATGATTGGCTAGATAATTTTTTCAAAATTTTATTTTTCTATTTTACAGAGCACTTAAGTTCAATTTATAAGTATTACATTGCGAGAGTTGTCTGCAAGACTGAAGTAAGTGCATTTTGTTAAAGAGTGAGTTACTACAGTCTTGCGGGCAACCCTTGATTTTATAGTTATGAGTATACTATCATCTAGTCTGACTGTTTGAAATTAGTAATTGTTTACCTTTATTTTGACTTGTCAGTCCAAATCACTTTTTACCTATCTAAGGCTTTGGGATGGTAGGTTAAGGGGTTGACCCGGTCTTCTGGAGGGCTCTGTTGACAAATAGAATTGTTACACAAATATATTTTCAAGTACTCTTTGTTGTCATCTATCAGATGTTACTTAACGAATGTAGAACTTTTTAGGTGGTACTTGAAAACAGCTCTTTTAATGTTTGTTCACTTCAATGACAGTTCTACGTTAACGGTCTTTTGTACCCATTGTAGTCTGTGTGACATTAATAGACCATGTGTTTATGTTTTGTTATGCTGTCTAAGCATTGAAACTTGCCATAATGTAAGTTCTAAATAGATTGATGGTATAAATAAATCTCCGTTCATAGAGACTTGCTGGCAAAATTGATTTTCCTATTTCTAGGCTGTATCCTTTGTAAATATTTTATTTTACAGTGCCGACCATAAGTTCTTTGTTAAATAAAATTAAAGGAAAAACTTTAGCATCCCTACTCTTAGTAATTTTAGTAAAGTTGAAGCTTTATTCAATTGTTACTTAGTTTGAATAGCTATGTTGATGAAATTAATAATACTGATGGTAGAATTTTCTTGACTGATTCTTAGTTTTTTTGATATCATGGGTAAATGTAAACAGGTTTGGATCCGAAAATATCCGCATTTTGTCCAAGGTCTTTGGGAGGCACTGTGCAACAAAAAACCAAAGGTTATTTGTTAGGATAATGTATACACTTTAAGTGTCAACTGATCTATTTATTTTTCATGTTTTGTTTATTTTCCTATTCAAATATCCTCTCTATTTCAATATTATCACAGGCAGATTTTCTATAACCATTTTTTTCCTGTTCAACAATAGTTCCGGAATATGTTGTCCTTGGAATATATATAGTAATGGATTGAAAAAAAATGGAACTGTATTTCCTCTGATAAAACAAATACCATTGTTTGACATGTTAAGAATAGAATTTGTGATCTATTTGCTTGTAACTGTGTTTCTTTTGTGATTTAATGAAGTTGTCTTATGTAGCCTTGACCGGTCCATTTTATCTTTCTTTCTGTGTTGGTTTAACCCCATGACACAAATTATAGTCATTTGTAAATGACCAGCACACCTAACATAGCCTTCCTCCAATCTTTGTCTATAACTAAGCTCTCATCTACCCCTCCACAAGGCAGGTAACTTCTCCATATACCTTATTAATGGAAGAGAAATAGACATAATTGTCATTAATTTTCATAGAACGATATAACCAGCCTGAAGCGGTATCTAACCAGTCATCCCTCCAGGACTCTAGATTTAAAATCCCAGAAATAGCGTATAGTGCAATCTCCGTAAACAGATATCCTGTAGAGCATTGTTGTACAGGATCTCTACTGTCTCCGTGGAAGGTCACGTCGAGATGAACTTTGTGTCGACCAATCAATACGTAGCTTTCATCGAGACTAAAACACTATTAATCACATTTTGACTTCGAAATTTCAATTTTTAGACCAAGGTTTGTATGCTAATTTAACAGCGGTATTATTCACAGTCTGCAATTGGGCGGCTCATTTCAAATTGCGTGACATAGACGATGTAAACAAGTTACGTATCATAACAATTTCGTCATGAATGTAATGATGAGAAAAGGTCACCTGAACGTGACCTTCATTTGGAAAAGGCCAGATCTAAATATAAATTAGCGAGTATGCGAGTGGAAAATTTTAGATCGGGTTTTAATCAGATTGCTTATAGTGTAGATGTGCCATAGACCTGGGCTGGGTCAATTTTTAAGTTGGAAAATCAAACTTCAAGTTTACTGAAAAATTTGAGATTCCTTTTAATATATTCTTTCCCAATCTGAACTAGACACCTACGGAATGAACGATACAACTAAAAAATAAAGAATAGAAATTGAGATAAGGATCTGTGCCTAATACATAGTTTCCTTCAAAATGATTTCTTTGTAAATAAAACAACAATAATAGATCAAAGCACTGGAGTGCTGGAGGAACGATGTCCTGAACTTATTTTTTTATTGTTTATTACTATCGAATGATGTAATTAAGCTACGCATATAACATGCATTGTCAAAAACATCATAGGCCCTTTTTACTCCAACAAGTAATCATTGCAGTTGTCACGGGTTGAGTTGTCTACGGGTTGAGTTGTCCCGTCTCCATTGCAAGATTTGTATGTGCTGAGAGTAACCTCCCTTTTCCTGAAGAGTTTCAAGAACGACAACACAAGCCAGCGTTGTATTACATTTAAATGAGATGTTAATGAGTTTCACGCTTGAACTACGCCTCTTTGTCTTTGTTGAAAATTGTTGAAGCGTGAAAAGAGTAATCTTATACTTTCTTGTTACCATTGGAACGATGTTAAATAACATTGTTCCAAAAACTTAATACATTTGATAGTGGTTTTCAATTACACTTAAATACTGCTATGAATTAGTTAACATATTTCCTAAAAGTGGAATTTTCCTGTATATATAATCTTTTTTAATAAACCTAAAGCTTGGCAATTGTTTAGCTCACTCTGACACGTACCTGTGTATTATTTCATGGGTTTTTATCAGTCAACAAATCGGAAAAACTTCACAGTTCTTGGTTCTTTGAGAAGAGAGTATGGCGGTAAAGTTTTGAACATATCTCTTACTTGTTTTTGTACTGTCATTGTTGAGAATTACTTGGCAAATACTTCCAGTTTGTTGTATCACCTTGCTCCTGTAAAAAGCTTCCATGAAAAAAAAATGTTGGTAAAAACTGTTTAAAAAAATGAAATTTTCTACCTCCTCATCCAAACTATTTCAGTAGGAAACACAATTATAGTATGATAAATACATGCCACTGTCTGTATTATATCTAAAACTATTTCCCTGCTAGATGGAGTTGAAAGTAGTCAATAAATCAAACAAATTGATGCATTTTGCACTTTTTTTTTCTACAAATGGCTTTCACTAAGAGGACTATTTTTCATGCGTAGGGATATTAAGGCTTTAACAGGGAAAATCAAAATGTTTGGAGGGTTTTTAAAATAACATGTATTACATGTCTGCCTGGTAATGAAATATTAAAGTAAAGTATCAGATATTGTCAAGAGTGGAGTAATTTAAGTTGTAATAACAGAGGAATTACCTAATTACATGCTTTGATTCAAGTCTGGAATTTTTGCCATTTTATGTATTGGGTTTTACTTTAATGTTGCCATTGTTTTTAAATAAGCATACATCATACAGCTAATATTTGTTTTATGAAAATATTTCATTGGAATGGTATCTGGTAGAATCTTTAATATTCTTAGTGTATATTAATGCCTGCAGTTTAACTTTGGCTTGAATTCTCTGTGTATTTTGGCACTTATATACAGTTTTACATGCTGGCTAAATTAGGTACCCTATGAGTGAATAATATCATTTGATTTTTTCTTTCCTAAAAAATATCAAAGACTGTACCACTACTAGTATTATATGACAACTCTCTAGGAGGTGATTCTAATTTAATTCAAATGTCAGTGGCACATACATTATCCCTGCTGATTTAAATCATCACTACAGTGCTTCTGTACTCAGTATCGATAAAAAATATTGTCTAGTATTTAAATCAGAAGGGTTTATGTATGCATCAGTGAAATTTGATTAAAATCACACAATACCTTTCCCTATTGTTTGGAGACTTTAGCTTAATTGCAATTAATTTTAATGTTCTGTTAAAAGAACAGATAAATGAATTCCAATTTTGTTTGCTTATACTAGCTATCCATGACATAGACTTGTGCATTACCATTGCTCCTGGATCAAAATTTTTTGCACAATGTTAACAAATTGAAGGATGCTGGACCACTTGATGTTAATTATTCAAATGCCTGCTGTAGGTGACTGACCACCTAAATGTATATCTTCATCACATTTAGCCATGTTTGATTTTTATCAGTATGAAATATAGATTTTATTTATATTGTATATATTGTATTAAGACTAAATATTTCACTGTTTAAATGTCAATTTCTATGTCCATTAGTTCATGTAATGTTCATATTTTGACATGAATTCACTTTAACAAATATGATATATGATTTTATTGCTGACATGTTATGGCCTGGGTCACACTTTTCAACAATCATATGGCTGATAAAAGTATGTTTAAAATTATCATTATTATGAATAAAAACATCTGGTATGGTACTTAACATGATTTAACTTATGTTTTTTTGTATTTTTTTGTGAATTGATGTTTTGGTGCTAAAACTAGTTTAAAACCTTCTATATTTACATGTAGTTTGACTAGTTTAGCACTGAGGAATTATTATGTTTTTTTTGTTTTTTAAATAATGTTAAAACTAGACTATCAGGGCCACTGTTTAACGTATCTTAAAGGACCACCCAGTTTAATCATGGTTTAAAATGAAATTTAATGAACCTTAAAATTTTTGGATGACATCCTGGCACCTTGTTAAGCTGACTGATTTTGATCACATGACCAGTGGAGGGTCACATGATACAAGGAGATTGTTGTTATAATTGTTGTTCAAGTCCCATGTCGCGGTGCAGAGATGGGTGTTTTGTTTGATTTTTGTGGCTTTTCTTGCAATAAATTCTCCTGGTGTAATCACTTCTGTTTTACCAGTCAGATCAATCCTAATCCTTTGTTGGTATAATGGTCTTGAATACCTGAAGGGGTTTACTTTGAATGATGATTTTCAGTCATGAACAATTCAGAGGTCACCGGGGTGGCCTTATGTAACCTAGTATGTCTTAATTCATACAAAATCAGGTGAACAAGAAACAAGCAATAATTTGCCATGGCCCTAAATAACAAAACATAATGAAAAGATGAACTTCCTCAATCTTTGTTATGATAAAAAATAATAATTTCTCTTTAAGTATAGAGTATCTCTTACATAATACCTTAGCTCAGGTTCTTAGAATTATATAGCTGGTGTATTGATTTCAAACAGTAGAGTACTGTCTTGAAAACCAGTGTTTTCTTCAGCAGCTGTTCCATCAAAGATCAATGGTATTGCAAATAAACAGTCAATTTCATTACTTCAGTTCTAACCCTAATTCATGTATAAGTATCTTCCTTGCACTGCTTTATAGATCAAAGTTCGGAAATTCATTGGGATAACAATTCAATTTCATTATTTAAATTCTGACCCCAATATGAGCATTTTCTTTGCATTGCTTCAAACACGAATGTTCTAAAATTCAATCCAGTAATCAATCTTTTTTTTAACTTTAATTCTGACCTCAATGTGTGTACTTTCCTTTCATAGTTTCCCCATAGTTTTCATGTGAACACTATTGATGTACACATATATGTCAGTATGTCTTTTCTAACGCTGGAATTTAATTAAGAGGCAATTACAATCTGTAACAAGTGCTGGAACAGAGAGTCTGTTTCCTAAAGCATTGGATATTTGATTCCTATGTATGTTCAATGGTGAAGTTAGAGAGAGTAGTTGTAGTCAATGTTTGTTTAACTTGTAGAACATTGAAATACCAAGTTTTAGTTTCAACTGGAATTTGTTTTGATGTCTTGTAAAGAATTTTGCCATGGATGTTAATAACTCAGTGGTAGAGCACAGGATTTTTATTCTGGAGGGCCTGAGTGCAAATATCAATCATGGAAGGGTATATCCTTCTATGAAAATTTGATATATTGCAGAAAAAATTCCACTATCACAATTTATAGGTCAGTTTGCCATGTAACAACTATGGATTTTTAACACAATTACACTAGATATAGTTCTATTACATTAACCTGTCACAACTTGAATAATTACACGGTCACTGAATGTGTTATTATTTAACCTCTTTTTAACCATTGAGCCACCAATCCATATTAATTATTGATAATCTAACTATATATGCGACGATTTTGAATATCGGGGAAATAACAAGTTCGGAAGGGGTTAAAAATAATAGATTCAGTGACCGTGTAATTATTTAAGTTGTGACAGGTTAATGTAATAGAACTATACTGACAGGAAATTTTAAAATATCAACAGAATAAAACCAAACAATGTGAATTAGCTTTAACCAGCTTATTGTTTGAATTTAGTATATACATGTAGTTCATTTACTGTCCAATATAGACATTTGTCCATGATAACTTCTGGTTCTAAAGGTAGTGAGTTTGTTTGTTTTCACTGTCTAGTATTGCTATATTTTAGTAAATTTGCTATATTTTGTAATAGGTCATTTAGGATAATTTGAGACAAATTTAAACAATGTCTCATATTATCCTAAATGAGGTATAAATGTATAAATTCTTTATAAATTATACTATTTCTTGGATTGTGGGTGGAAATATGTCAAGGAATATGTCTGCTACCATGGTTTCAATTAGATATTGAAATATATATTTTGTACATGTTTGACTTGTCTTAACTTTGCATGTTTATAACTTCCTGCTATATAATGATAAAATATTGATTACAATGAGAATAGTGTAGGTTTTAGATTATTAAATGCTAACATTATGTTGTGCATTGATTTAATGGTGCTTATTATAAACCAAGTGGTAAGCAGTTTAAATATATTAAGTAGGTTAAGTTTAGTGGTAGTCAGGCTGATGTGGTAGAATGCTGGATTTGAAGCTTTGATTACTAGGTTTGGCCTTGGCTGGTTATACTTTGTTGCAGTTGTAATAAGGTGATAGAGTGCTGGATATCAAATCCGAAGGTTTGGGGTTCAATTACTGCAGGTTACACCTGTCTATGAAAATTGAATACTTTTAATCTATTTTCTCTGCTGAGGAAGAATTTGTTAATTTCTAGTCGAAGGGTAATTTAGTGACTCAGCTCAAGACAATTTAAGGCATTTACTGTTTGTTTTTTCTCAACTGTCAAAGCTTAAATAATTTCACGGTGACTGAATGCATTGTTTTTGTACTGGGGGTCTAATTGTTATTAATGTATGTTGACTAAAACATATCATACGGCATAAGCAGCGTTTCTCGATCATAATATACATTTTCGGAAATTCATGGATGTATTACAACTTAAATTTTAACAAACTTATTCACTGTGTAATTATTCATGCTTTGACAGTTGAGAAAAAACGAACAATAATACAATTAAAAATGAAAATGTTTGTCTGTGTAGAACTTATGTATTATGCACTATTTCATGTTACGCATTTATTTATGTCATGTTTTTTCTCTCACGATAAATGGAGCTAACATTCTTTACATGAGAAAATTAAGAGCAAGCTTGGTATCTTTGTTTCCTTGCTCTACTATTTATTAGTGGTTAATTATGAGAAATACTGAGTTTCACTTTGAAGTGATCCTTATTATGACTCCTTTATTAATCTCTTGGATTATTGTAATCTTTTTCATAGATTAATATCAGAGAGTACAATGGCATTAAAGATTAGACCAGGGCTTTTGTTCAGTATTTGGAAATGGGTGAGGGGACTTAACATCAAAGATTTGGGAAAATTTTGATAACAACTTCGTTGATAGGAAATCCATGGTAAACTCAAAATTTGGGGAAAGCTGCATGACTTCAATGAAATTTCATTAGAAGTAGGGGCCTGTTAAGGGAAGGGGCTGTTAAGGGCCCTGTTTTACAAGAAGAAAGCCCTGTAAAGTGAAACTGTGCTCTAGAAAACAAAATTGGAGCAGTGTCTAAGCTGTATATGTCATACTGAGAGTAGACATTTGTCTCCAAGGTCTACACCAACATTTTTCCAGAACTAGCTGCTATGCCTACTCTCATATTATTTTACATCTAAGACTAAAGTTATAATATTTGTCTTGGCGTAGGTACCTAGTAAAATAACATAATTATTTCATAATGATAGTAAATTATTACATAATGATAAGTATAGATATATTTGATATCAAAATGTCTACATTAATATAAGACATTATTATTATATTTAATTTATAATGGTAGGGTATATATTTTATAATTGATACAGTTGCCATGACAATCAATGTTGCATGGATATATTATCTTTTAGAACTTTTTTAATTCAACGTTTTATTACCTTATTCAAAAGTAACCATTTAAAGGCATTTCCCAATTTTTATTGAAAATCTTGTCTCTTTCCCCAAGTATGGAGTTTTTATCATAAAAAATCAGAATCTTTCTTATTTGTTACATTTTCTCGTTTTAGATTGTTTTTATGTCCATTTTAGTATATGTAACTCTCTAAAATAAATTAGCTGAGAATATAATCAGAACATCTCAAGTTTAGGAACTACTAGAAATTTGATTATACTTTAAGAAATAGGTCTTTCAGTTTGTATTGAAAAGTCGTGAAAATTAATATGAATTATGTGAGTTTTGTTCTACACTGTGGAACAATAAATTGTTTAAAATGTACCTTTAGGTGCATTCTATACATTTGTATTGTTTATGTAATTCTATAGTTATGGACTTTGTTGTTGGCAGACAAAATACATTCTGCAATCTCCAGTATAGCTTGTTAACTTCGGTGTTAGACAAAACAGTTTACTTATCAATTGTATACATTTAAATAAACAACAAATAGTGTAATTACTGAAATGTGTAATTTTGAACCATTAATGCCAAGCTGGCTAATGAATGATTACCAGTCCAATGTCATAACCACTCAACCATGCCCTGACTCCTAGGATCAAAGAGACATATTTGTAGTAACCACTTGGCCACACCAGCTCCTATGACCAATAGAAACAAATTTGTTGTACCACTTGGCCACGTCAGCTCCTAGGACAAATGGAAACAGATTTGTTGTAAACACTTTATCATGTCAGCTCCTAGGACCAATAGAAACAGATTTGTTGTAACCACTTTGCAACACCAGCTCCTAGGACCAATGGAAACAGATTTAATGTAACCACTTTGCCACATCAGCTCCTAGGACCAATAGAAACAGATTTGTTATAACCACTTGGCCATGCCAGCTTCTAGGACCATAGAAACAGATTTGTTGTAACCACTTCGCCACATCAGCTTCTAGGACCATAGAAACAGATTTGTTGTAACCACTTAGCCACATCAGCTCCTAGGACCAATAGAAACAGATTTGTTGTAACCACTTAGCCACATCAGCTCCTAGGACCAATAGAAACAGATTTGTTGTAACCACTTAGCCACATCAGCTCCTAGGACCAATAGAAACAGATTTGTTATAACCACTTGGCCATGCCAGCTCCTAGGACCATAGAAACAGATTTAATGTAACCACTTTGCCACATCAGTACCTAGGACCAATAGAAACAGATTTGTTGTTACCACTTTGCCACATCAGTACCTAGGACCAATAGAAACAGATTTGTTGTAACCACTTCGCCACATCAGCTTCTAGGACCATAGAAACAGATTTGTTGTAACCACTTCGCCACATCAGCTTCTAGGACCATAGATACAGATTTGTTGTTACCACTTTGCCACATCAGCTCCTAGGACCAATAGAAACAGATTTGTTGTTACCACTTGGCCACATCAGCTCCCAGGACCAATAGATACAGATTTGTTGTAACCACTTGGCCACATCAGCTCCTAGGACCAATAGATACAGATTTGTTGTAACCACTTTGCCACATCAGCTCCTAGAACCAAAAGAAACAGAGTTGTAGTAACCACTTGGCCACACCAGCTACTAGAACCAAAAGAAACAGATTTGTTGTAACCACTTGGCCACATCAGCTACTAGAACCAAAAGAAACAGATTTGTTGTAACCACTTTGCCACATCAGCTCCTAGAACCAAAAGAAACAGATTTGTTGTAACCACTTGGCCACACCAGCTACTAGAACCAAAAGAAACAGATTTGTTGTAACCACTTCGCCACATCAGCTCCTAGAACCAAAAGAAACAGATTTGTTGTAACCACTTTGCCACATCAGCTCCTAGAACCAATAGAAACAGATTTGTTGTTACCACTTTGCCACACCAGCTTCTAGGACCAAAAGAAACAGATTTGTTGTTACCACTTTGCCACATCAGCTCCTAGGACCAATAGAAACAGATTTGTTGTAACCACTTGGCCACATCAGCTCCTAGGACCAATAGAAACAGATTTGTTGTTACCACTTTGCCACATCAGCTCCTAGGACCAAAAGAAACAGATTTGTTGTAACCACTTGGCCACATCAGCTTCTAGGACCATAGAAACAGATTTGTTATAACCACTTGGCCATGCCAGCTTCTAGGACCATAGAAACAGATTTGTTGTTACCACTTTGCCACATCAGCTCCTAGGACCAAAAGAAACAGATTTGTTGTAACCACTTGGCCACATCAGCTACTAGAACCAAAAGAAACAGATTTGTTGTAAACACTTTGCCACATCAGCTCCTAGGACCAATAGAAACAGATTTGTTGTTACCACTTTGCCACATCAGCTCCTAGGACCAAAAGAAACAGTTGTTGTAACCACTTTGCCACATCAGCTCCTAGGACCAATAGAAACAGATTTGTTGTTACCACTTTGCCACATCAGCTCCTAGGACCAACCACTTGGCCACACCAGCTCCTAGGACCAATAGAAACAGTTGTTGTAACCACTTTGCCACATCAGCTCCTAGGACCAATAGAGATAGATTTGTTGTAACCACTTTGCCACATCAGCTCCCCTAGGACCAATAGAAACAGTTGTTGTAACCACTTGGCCACACCAGCTCCTAGGACCAATAGAAACAGTTGTTGTAACCACTTCGCCACATCAGCTCCTAGGACCAATAGAGATAGATTTGTTGTAACCACTTTGCCACATCAGCTCCCCTAGGACCAATAGAAACAGTTGTTGTAACCACTTTGCCACATCAGCTCCTAGGACCAATAGAGATAGATTTGTTGTAACCACTTTGCCACATCAGCTCCTAGGACCAATACAAACAGATTTGTTGTAACCACTTTGCCACATCAGCTCCTAGGACCAATACAAACAGATTTGTTGTAACCACTTTGCCACATCAGCTCCTAGGACCAATACAAACAGATTTGTTGTAACCACTTTGCCACATCAGCTCCTAGGACCAATAGAGATAGATTTGTTGTTACCACTTTGCCACATCAGCTCCTAGGACCAATAGAGATAGATTTGTTGTAACCACTTTGCCACATCAGCTCCTAGGACCAAAAGAAACAGTTGTTGTAACCACTTTGCCACATCAGCTCCTAGGACCAATAGAAACAGATTTAATGTAATCACTTTGCCACATCAGCTCCTAGGACCAATAGAGATAGATTTGTTGTAACCACTTTGCCACATCAGCTCCTAGGACCAATAGATACAGATTTGTTGTAACCACTTTGCCACATCAGCTACTAGAACCAAAAGAAACAGATTTGTTGTAACCACTTGGCCACATCAGCTCCTAGGACCAACCACTTGGCCACACCAGCTCCTAGGACCAACCACTTGGCCACACCAGCTCCTAGGACCAACCACTTGGCCACATCAGCTCCTAGGACCAACCACTTGGCCACACCAGCTCCTAGGACCAACCACTTGGCCACACCAGCTCCTAGGACCAACCACTTTGCCACATCAGCTCCTAGGACCAATACAAACAGATTTGTTGTAACCACTTGGCCATGCCAGCTCCCAGGGTCATGGAGACAGATTTGCTATAACTAATATCATGAAGTTAGTTCCAATTGTGAAACATATTATATCACAAAGGAATGTAATATAGAAATAATGTTTCACCGTTATTAAATGTAATAAAAACTTAGTAATTAATCGGTTCTGTTAAGGGATATCAGATGTCATGGAGTTAAATGTTAATATTTCATAATATATAAATGTGACAAAAAACTATTAGTAGTTTGAATACTGGTAGAGATTCCTTATTTAACAGACATAAAGTATACAGATTTGCTGTCAATGTGACAAACTAAATTTCATGAGTACGCAAATTCATCTGATAATGGCGACCTAAGAGATCCTCATGGAATCCCTTGCTAAGCATCACTGGGATTCCAATCTGATTAAAACCCGATCTAAAAAAATTTCGCTCACATACTCGCTAATTTAGATCTGGCCTTTTTCAAACGAAGGTCACGTTCAGGCGACCTTTTCTCATCATAATATTCATGACGAAATTGTTATGATACATAACTTGTTTACATCGTCTACGTCACGCAATTTGAAATGAGCCGCCCAATCGCAGACTGTGAATATTGCCGCAGTTAAATAAGCAAGCAAAACTTGGTCTAAAAATAGAAATTACGAAATCAAAATGTGATTAATAATGTTTTCGTTCTGATGAAAGCTACACATTGATTGGTCGACACAAAGTTCATCTCGACGTGACCTCTCACAGAGAAGTACAGATCCTGTACGACATCGGTCTACAGGATATGTGTTTACGGAGATTGCTGGGATTCCTTCTAAGTTTTAAGAATCCTCTAATGGTGGGACAGTGTTTTTGAACCCTGTGATACTGCCAGTGTTGTCTATGATTATAACATATAGGAATGTAATGTTGATAAACATTGTAATCTATAGGACTTACTCTTTATTACATAGTTTCAAACAGTTTCCATTTCTCTTATCATTATAACTGCTTTCACCTTTCTATTATGATGTTTAGGGTGAGAGAATTTCATACATTGGTTATTGGGAGATTTTACTTGGAATCTTAGAACCATATCTTTTTTTTAATTGGTTTTTAATGTCGTACTCAACACATATTTAGGTTATAATTATACGAGGACCAGCTCTTCCTACTATAGGTTTCCTGGACACTTTTCTACCACCAGTACTAATTTACCTTGCCACGAGGCCGACAACTCATGTATATATGATCTACGGCGACCGGGCTCGAACCCGCGATCTCTGGATTTGAAGTCAGACATGCTAACTACTACACCACGGCCTCGGCTAGGACCATTTCTAAGGGTGAATCAAATACTAGAATAGTTAGAATAATTACAATTATAAATTTAATAATGAATTTTAGTTACGATGAATATATAACCAAATATCACCAAATTAACCAGTTAGTCCACAAAAGAACTTTTGGTATGGCGCTTAGAATTATTTAAGAAGGAAGTATGTTTGTCATCTTTTATTATACTGTTTACATGATTATGAACCAATGTAAATCTAAATAGATTTGCTTTGTGTGATTATGTACTGTAATTAACTAGCTTTTCTGAAGGCATACTTTGATTATTAAATTGATGAAACTTGGTAGGTGGGCGTAGACAGTTTTCTGTGCACAACTCCTTGTACATTTCTCATTGCATTTCTACCAAACTTTCACTGAAGTGTTGTCATCAAGTTTTCTAGCACATGTTATCAGGCTTTTATAATTATGTTATAATCTGACATAATCATGTCCATTTATAGGAATATACTTTGGAACCCCTTTTGTGTCCCCTAAATAGGAAAACCCTTTTAAGTCTCCTAACTCCTACATTTCTCAAGGGATTTCAACCAAAAGTTTACTGGAGTATCTATCATTGTGTCCCTTGGAATTTGCTGTTGGTGTTTTTTTAATTTTATAATTTGTGAATTTCCTCTTTACTTGATAAATTGAGAAAAACCTTCAAATTGTGCAGGCCTGTTACATTGCCGGAAAAAACACCTGGTTTTGCGACGTTTCCTGTTACTTGGGTGCTACTGACTGAGATTGCTCTGCTGACCTTTTTTGCATGTTAAAAGAGATTGTAATGTCTTTTAACCAAAGAAAAAAACAACTCTAGCCTTACCTGTCATGAGTAACTATAGTTTTGGTTTTCCAGAGAACAAAGAATTGTAACATTGGGCTTCAGGCCAAGACTAAAATCTAAAATCTATCTAGAATCTCTGACTTATATAATGTAATTAAGTTAGTACTGGACACTGACCTTTGGTGTCTAGGGAAACATAAACATAGTTTTTGGTGATGATAAATTTTTGGTGAATAATGTACTCTTAGTCTGCAGTTATGTTTTTCTTTGTCCTACTTTTATAGTTACCACGCACTTCGAACTGGAGGGTTGTTTTTGTTGGGTTTATAAACGCTGTTACAGCAACACTTAGTATTGCAGTCAGTCAACCTACTCACTGTTCTGGGAAAGCCTGAATCTTTGAATTGAGGTGTTAACCAGTTTCTTTAGGCATAACTTCTATTATTGATTGCCCTGCATGACCTAGAATCAGTGGTAGAAGAGAGAATGGTGGTAGACATTATTTTATGACCAAGTTCCATGAAGTATTGTTCTACCCAAGAATCAAACCTACAACCCCAATATTTCACCAACTGTTAACAATGGGCGCATGACTTTAAAATTCTCCATACATGTACTTAAGTTTAAACATAAGTTGATTGCGCAGTTGGTAACGTGCAGGGATTTGGAATCTGGTGTCCCAAAGGGGGTACTGGTTCGAATCCCAGCTGGGGAGGTTATACCCTTCCATGAAAATTAGACAATTATGTCAATTTTCCTCCATTAATATGGTATATGGAGAAGTTTCTGGCCTTGTAGAAGAGTAGGTGAGTACTGGTTAAAGACAAGGGTCCAGGAAAGCTAGATTAGGTGGGCTGGATGTTGTAAAATAACCTTAAATGTGTTGATAGGGCGTTAAACCCAAATAAAATAAAAAAATCTAAGCTTTTTTTAATTAGCAATAATTTGTCAAATGTTTAACCCTGTTGTTTAATGATATTACGCAACATTTGTAATTCTAGTTTAAAGTTGGCCCTGTTAATGTTGAACTTGAAATGTTATGATATGACACAATGAATAATTTGTAAGTTAATAGTAAAATATGATAATTTATGTTAATTAGGTTGAATATTGTTTTCGTTTATTAATTTTTTACAAAAATGGAAAACTGAGCTTAGATTAGAATATTCTAGTCCTCTTTATCAATATTTAATTTTCATGGTTAGTGTTTAATAAGTTTACTGTCTTGCATTTCGTGGTAGTTATTAAAAATGGACTTTGAAGTTCGAAATTAACAGTTTTGTTATGTAATTAACAATTAAGTTAGCATTATAAAATGAATTATGTGTTTGTAAATAAAATAAATTCTGTGGATAATGAAAGGTTTGAATGGAATATAATTAGAATTTATTAAATTCTGTATTTACTGTTTTAATTGTGGGAGAGTATTACCTTATGCCATTTCTTAATTAAGGTAAATTCTAGCTCTTTTATTTAAGTAAGAAAATAGTTTGTGACAGATTTTTTTTTTCATTTTGGTGAATTTGTCAAAATATTGCTTTCAGTTGTTTAATACCAATTTACCTTAAGGAATGTCCAGTATGAATCTACTGAATGTGGTAAAACTTGATTATTAGAACTATAATGTTTTGGGGTTTGTTTTTCTAGCCGAATTTTTCAACGAAAAAAATCGGCCAATAGTTTGGCGAAACATGGGTGGTCGGGCGTTCGGTGTCGTTAACAATTGAATTAAAATTTTCAATTTAGCATTATATCTACCATTTATTGTCAGATCTTTATAAAACTTCATACAATAATTACATACCATGTGAACAGAATAAGACAGTAACCACAACTCTACCTGGCTTTATTAAGGATTGTTTCCCTTTGTAATTTTTGTGTTAAATATTTTAAATTCAGCTTTAATTTGGTTTCCATATTACATTTTTTGTTTTCAGACAAAGCTTTAAGGTTGCTTGTACCAGATACATCTGTGAATAATGAACTTGTTTTACTTATTATTGCTGAAAAGTATGCAACACAGATTTAATCATTTTGTTCAATGTTTTCTGATTTTTACTCTTTGTTCCACAAGGGTACACCCTGTACAAATAAGGTTAAAATTTGCTGGAAAAGCCCATCAACGTAAGTTCTGAATCAAATCTATTCATTATTTAAACTACTTGTTGAATGTTTGCAATGTTTCTGTTTATTAATAATGGATAGATCATATTATGAAGTGAATTTCAAACAAATATGTAAGTAAACCAAACAGTTCCACCCTGATATGTTCTATGGTTGCCAGGAATCAGGATTCCATTCATAGAACTGGTTAGTTTTCACAATGTTGGCATCTACTTGTAATTAAAGAATGATAAAACCCAGAAAGTGCCAAATGTCATTATATCTTGAACTTCAAACATTAAGATTAGCATTTTAAGATGAATAATTATTTTAATAATTATTATTTTCTTTTTATTACTTATTTTAAACAGTCAAGCTACAAGCTAGTTGATATCTTTGCCCTTTACTATGTAACATGATAAATAAAAAACAAATGCACAAGAAAAGTTTTTTTAAAAATTAGGCTAATGCTCAAGAAAATTTTATACAATCATGGGTGAATAACTGAAATTAATGTTGATAAAGCTTATGGCCATGAGATAATTAGTATTTTACACAAAACTTTTAACATTGTATTTAACACATAATTATTTTGGTCATATTACGACGGCCAGCTCTTCCTACTATAGGTTTCCTGGACACATTTCTATCACCAGTACTAACTGTAACCCTACCACGATGCCGACAACTCAGGTATAGGGTATGACCTACTGCGACCGTGCTCCAACCCGCATTCTCCGGAATCAAAGTCAGACATGCTAACCACTACTCCACGGCCGCAGCGATTTTACACTAAACAAACAGGAGGGGGGGAAAGGAGGTGAATGACCATCTGTATATTCACTCTGATTCAGCTCATTGTTAGTTAATAAAATAAATGTTAATTCTTTTGCTTTGTTGAGATTTACATACGTCATGATGACCTTACACTTGTTTTAACTCACCTGAACATAAAATCTTGGCATCATTTTTCCATTGTACAAAATGTATTTTTTCTTCCAAATTTTTATGGAAGTATTACAAGTTAATGAATGAAAGTTGCCAAAAGTCAGACTTGATGTAAAAATACAAATTTACTTAGGAATGATGTGATACTTAATAATTATAAAAACATCATTAGTAACATTAACATGGGGTTGATGGGTTGATGAACTAATATTATGAGAAAAATTGTAATTTGCAATAGTGAGATGTTTATTAAGGGTGGGTGGGGGCATAGTGGTAAGAGGTCCTTTGAAGTTATGAAATTGCTAAAAATTGAAGAAAGTCCATTGAATATTGGATTTAAAATATGTTGGGTTTTTTTCCGACCCACCCTGAAATGTTCACTTTAAACTGTTCTAAGTACAGATCAACTGAACAGTACAATACAGCTGCATGTGAGTAACGACTGTAAGCTAACGTTACGGGTCCAGGAGAACTCAGGGTGTAGACGACTCAACCCGTGCAAAACTCAACTCAACAACTCAAAGTTGGGACAACTCAATCCGTAAGAAGGTGATTGAGTTGTATCAGACTGAGTCATCTTTGGGTTGAGTTGTTCCGACACTTCTGTTATGGAACGTTTTGAAACGTTCAGGGTAACTGAACACGCTGCTGGTCTAAATACATGAAAAAAGAAGAATGTAGACTAGTTTTGCCTTTACTCATCTAACTACCTATTATAGCATTAAAAATTTGAATAATGGAAAAATTATAATTTGGTGCATAGATCCCCCCTGTAAAAAAACCAAGGTCACCGCCTGTCTTGAAAAATTTAAGCTTCACCTTTCCATAGATTAAGTTCGTGAAAAATCTCATGAATTGCAATATAAACATTTTTCAGGTAGTCATATGATATATATCAAATACTTGTAAAATGAAAGGTATTGCAGCGGGAAACAAGCAGTAAGGAACTTGTATGCAACAGTCTTTACTTGTCTAGATCTCTGCCGGGGTTTGATAAGAATTTGTTGAAAATTTCTATTTTTACGACTCTGTATATATAAATGTCTTATCTTTATCTATACAAGCATGCATCATTTGATAAAAATTACCTAGTTGTAATTGAAAGTTGAACTTTTATTGTATTTGATTGGAAACCATTATTACTTATAAAAATCACAAATGTTGAAAGTTTAGTAATTTGTTCATCATTAATTGACAAAAAAGTGTTATAATGTTTGTTTGTTTGTTTCGTGTTTGTGTATTGATGGGTAAACACTGTTGCAAAATATTGTATAGTTCATATTACAATTGTCATTCAACCTACTCACTGTTGTTGGAAAGGTTAAATGTCTGGATTTAACTATTAACCAGTTACTAAGGCACATGCTTCCATCAGTGACTGACAGCTGACCTACATGATTTAGAATATGTTGTGAGAATAAGGATGACTGTAGAAATCATTTTATGACCATTTTAGTCCATGAAAGTATGACACCCACCTGGGAATAGAACCCACAACCCTCTTGATCAGTAGCTGTGTATACTACAGGCTCAGGAAGCTGGGTTAGTCCTGTGCGGCCTATATTGATAGATGTCATAAACAACTTTATTTTGGCTGTTATATTTCAGATTAGAAAAAAATGTTTGTAAGTGTTGTTAAGTTGTACAATTACTCAAGTAGTCAGGGTAATGTGTTCTATAAATTATGTAGAGGATAATAAAACATCTCTATACTTGCACTTAAAACAGTTATCAGTGATTTGGCTCCATGCAGGAAATAGTTCAGCATATCAACCCAAAATCTTTGTATTCTTTCTATTTTATTGATATCATTCTTAAACTTTAAACAAGATAAAAGCTATTCATTTAACGAATATTTATATCTTCCTAAATACCCCTGCATGTTGTCATATCCCTCCAATTACAGTTGTTTAATAGTTAGCCTAGTATGTTATTTTCGTCTTCCTTTGATCAATAATTATTGTTTTAGTTATCACTGTTTTCTGTTATATTATATTACACAGTTTTTGTCTGTGAACAGTAATAAAGATGTACCAGGTTTGTATGGTAAAACCTCTCTACATCAGCCAGTAGTAAAATATTATGATGGACTGAAAAATTGTTGTTGATTAGAGGTGGCTGTTGTTGTGAGATTGTTTTTTTTTTATGAACTTGATGATGTTTAAAGAAGATACTGTTGTTAGAAAGGGAGGGACTTTTGTTAATATAAATGGGAAGGCTTGTGTACTCTGTTCCTGTTTTTAAAGGTTTGCTGTTGTTTAGAAGTGTCACTCTTGTCAGAGCTCAATCATGATAATTGCTCACTCTTGTCAGAGCTAACTCTTGTTCAGAGCTTCCTGACATTCAGAGCTCACTCTTGTTCAGAGCTTCCTGACATTCAGAGCTCACTCTTGTTCAGAGCTTCCTGACATTCAGAGCTCACTCTTGTTCAGAGTTTCCTGACATTCAGAGCTCACTCTGTTTCAGAGCTTCCTGACATTCAGAGCTCACTCTTGTTCAGAGCTTCCTGACATTCAGAGCTCACTCTTGTCAGAGCTTCCTGACATTCAGAGCTCACTCTTGTTCAGAGCTCACTCTTGTCAGAGCTTCCTGACATTCAGAGCTCACTCTTGTTCAGAGCTCACTCTTGTCAGAGCTTCCTGACATTCAGAGCTCACTCTTGTTCAGAGCTCACTCTCATTCAGAGCTTACTCTTGTTCAGAGCTCACTCTTGTCAGAGCTTCCTGGCATTCAGAGCTCACTCTTGTTCAGAGCTCACTCTCATTCAGAGCTCACTCTTGTTCAGAGCTCACTCTTGTTCAGAGCTCACTCTCATTCAGAGCTCACTCTTGTTCAGAGCTCACTCTTGTCAGAGCTTCCTGACATTCAGAGCTCACTCTTGTTCAGAGCTCACTCTCATTCAGAGCTCACTCTTGTTCAGAGCTCACTCTTGTCAGAGCTTCCGGACATTCAGAGCTCACTCTCATGCAGAGCTTACTCTAGTCAGAGCTTCCTGACATTCAGAGCTCACTCTTGTTCAGAGCTCACTCTCATTCAGAGCTCACTCTTGTTCAGAGCTCACTCTTGTCAGAGCTTCCTGACATTCAGAGCTCACTCTCATGCAGAGCTCACTCTAGTCAGAGCTCACTATTTTTAAAGCTCAATCTTGTTCAGGGCTCACTCTTGTCCAGAGTTAAATATATTTAGGGTAGAGTTTTTCTGTATATAAGACAGGTGTGGTCATTATAGATAAAAACATGACAAAATGATGCCATATGTTTATATATATATGTTTATATACTCATCATGAAACTTCAAAAAACATCTTGTAAACACTGGGATTTAAAAATACATATAAAATACACATTTGTCAATGCCACCCAGCTGGCTGATCACTTGTATGTCTACTATACTTTGTAGTACTTTTAGTACTTTAGTTTGATTTGGAGATTCTAACCTCAATGTTTCCAGTTGATGGCCAGAAAGATAATGTTATTTCTGGTTTTTATACATTTATCAAATTTCTACATTTTATTACATTTTTTATTACAGCCAGTGGTCCATGGTGTTTAATTGATTCGCTCCTGTGGATAATCAGGTCTGTTTTATTTATTTTTATCTTAGAATAAAATATGGCCTACCTGATAGTTCTTGACATTAAAACTGTTTCTGAGTAGCTCTTCGTACAATAAAACTGACCAATGTTTGTTTGCTGAGATTTTTTTATTGATCAGTATGAGAAAAATGTCAGACTTTGTCCTTCATGTACAATCTTTTTTAATCTGCTGAAGGTCTTGGTATGTTTATGTACTATATATAAATTGGTAGATAAAGTTCCCTTTTAAAAATACAACCATATTTATGACTGAAGAAACAAGCTGTATCTCATTAAACAACAAGTGCCATTCAAAATACAACTTTATTCATGACCTGATAAACAAACTGTCTAATGAGAAGACAATTTCTTTTTAAAAATATTTATGACCTAATATTTTAACTGCATCACATGTAATAAAAGTTCTTTTTAAAAGTAAAAAACAACAACAACATTCATGTCCAAATAAACAAACTGTATCTCATGAAAGAAGAACTTCAAAAAACACAAAAGTTTATGACTTAATAAACAAACTGTAAAAGTAAAAGAAGCATTCCTGATTTTCAAAAAGCACAAAACATTTATAACCTAATAAACAAACTGTTCAAGACTTAGAAAAAAGAGCAGACCCTAACAAGTGATAAATAAACTGTACTTCTTTGATAGTATGCTGCAGTGCATCCTGAGCGATGCCGGTGACATTTCATGTACTATTTGTTCTAATAGTATGTTGCAGCACATCCTGAGTGATGCCAGTGACATTGCATGTACTATTTGTTCTAATAGTATGTTGCAGTGCATCCTGAGCAATGCCAGTGACATTGCATGTACTATTTGTTCTAATAGTATGTTGCAGTATGTTGCAGTGCATCCTGAGCGATGCCAGTGACATTGCATGTACTATTTGTTCTAATAGTTTGCTGCAGTGCATCCTGAGCGATGCCAGTGACATTGCATGTACTAATTGTTCTAATAGTTTGCTGCAGTGCATCCTGAGCGATGCCAGTGACATTGCATGTACTATTTGTTCTAATAGTATGTTGCAGTGCATCCTGAGCGATGCCAGTGACATTGCATGTACTATTTGTTCTAATAGTATGTTGCAGCACATCCTGAGCGATGCTAGTGACATTGCATGTACTATTTGTTCTAATGGTATGTTGCAGTGCATCCTGAGCGATGCCAGTGACATTGCATGTACAATTTGTTCTAAATTTTTTGGTTGGCAAGCTGTACTCTACAGAGATCTAGCTGATGTTTCCAAGTGAATGAGCTGAAGACAAAAACAAACGTATCACTGAAACACTTGTGTCTGTTGTTGTTAATCATAGTGTTTTCTGATCTAATTGTAGTTATAGAAAATTTCAGATTACTCTTTGCTTGTAGTGTGTGAAGCTAATTGCTCTTAGCTTTAAAATTAATATGTTAGTGTGTTAGTCTGTTACAGAAACTTTCTGAGATATTCTTGAAACTAAAGTCTTTATAGTTTGGCTGCACTAAATGTATTGATTTGAACATGGTTGTTTTTTCCAGAAAATGTAGTTTTACCATTGAATGAAAATATAATTAAATTGTAAAGTTTTTAGACTTTTGTCCATCAGTGTGCATCGTTTGTTAAAGCTAGTAACCAAGTACACTTTCCTCTTGTTTACAACCAGCAGGTTTTATGGTTTCCTGTTTGTAACCAGTTGGATATATTAGATTATAAATATCCCACTATGGGATCCTCATAAGATTTAGCCATATACATACAAGCTTAAGGGCTTGAGTTTTAAGTCTAATATGGAGGGGGTATAATTGTTGCACACTAAGGTATAATAATTGGCACTTGTACTACTTTCTTCTAAGTAAGCTTTAATATCATCTTGGTTGAGTCTACTTGAATGTCAGCTTACGACTTGGAAGATGGATGATTGATGGTTTAGATCCTCAGCTTGAACTGAAATGAAATAACATTGCTACAGTTTTTTACATTCCATTCTGGAGTGGGGGGAGGGGTCAATCAGTCTGTAGCCTATCAATTTCTTTTATCATATAAAACTTCAATTGAAGCCATTTTGAAGATCATATTAAGGTAATGAGTCACTGCTCAAGCCCTGTAATACAAGTATCTGTTCTGTTCTGATCATTAATTAATCATAAATGATTAGTTCAGAATCTTCTTAATTAAAAACCAAGGTGTAAATAATAAGGTGTATAATCAACACCTGTTTATATTTATTATAAGACCTAATAACAGTAATTTGTTGGGCAATAAACACTTTCTCCTCCTCTTAATGAATGTTTATTCTCAATATAATTCCAATTTAATATTTAATTGTGATCCTGCTTTCTTCAAAGTATTAATTAACTTAAATGTTAATCATTATTCCATATAAATAAACACTACTTCAGTTCATTCTGCAATTGATGCCTGGTACACACATGTGAGTCTTATAATCGGATGTTTACGGTATTATACCCAATTTAATGCTTGCACTTTCTTCATGTTATTTGATGTTTATATCTACACTTATCAACCTTTGTGTGAGTTATTGTAAGTTAATAGTGTACAATTATCATTATTCAATGTAATTTTAAGATCATAAAGTTATTATTTTTTGTCTATCCTTGATAAAGCTTTGATCTGCTACCTTTAATATGATTGATGGGATTTTCCTTACCGCCTGGTAAATAATGTAGCAGCTTACAATTTTTTATCACTTGTGAAAATGTGAAAATAGTTGTTGCGAGAAAGCCGAGAGTTTTGAAAGCAGGGAGTTTTTATCTGTGAATATAGTATTTTTCATATTTTCAAGGAGTGATACCTATTCAAATAACAAATCACATCATGGGTATTATTGATAAAATTCTTGACATGAAGACCTAAATATTTTATTCTAAATTGATTGAAGTATTTCTTAAGATAAGAAATGTTTGGTAGATTTTGTCTTTTAAGATGCAAAAGTACTTCTGTATCTTTGATGTTGTTTTTATTGTCTGTGGCGCTTAACTGTTACCCAGCTGATTTAAATACTCACTACAGTACTTCTGTACTCACAATCGATGAAAATGATTATAAAAATAGATATCTATGATTACTTACAGTCATTATCAATCAAATATCGAGTATTTAAATCATAGGGGTTAATATATGGGTCACTGACAGTTGAATAAAAATTAACCATGCTGTTTATTCAAGCTTTATCCAATATGATTTAACAATGGTTAAATCAAGATTTTTTATCATTGTAAAAAAAAATGCATCAGGTTGATTGTACTGTTCTGTTCCATTTTGCCAGGTTGATTGTACTGTTCTGTTCCATTTTGCCAGGTTGATTGTACTGTTCTGTTCCATTTTGCCAGGTTGATTGTACTGTTCTGTTCCATTTTGCCAGGTTGATTGTACTGTTCTGTTCCATTTTGCCAGGTTGATTGTACTGTTCTGTTCCATTTTGACAGGTTGATTGTACTGTTCTGTTCCATTTTGCAAGATCAAAGGCCATCAGGCAGCCTGTTATCGAAAGTCTTATAATATTAGAATACCGTATTTATGGATATATGACTATAACAGTTTGTATAGTCCAACAGAATTAACCTGAGCTTGAACTACCTTATTATAATAATTACACACTTCACTTACATTAAATCGTGAGTTTCCGTATATGTGTATACGGTTATACACGTGTTTATAACAACTGATGTGACTAAAATTAAATTATTAAAAGTGGCATGTTATTTTACTTTAAATTCTTGACACATTATTTTTGGGGGAAACAAGTAAGTCAGCAATATTATGGCACAGTTTCGAAGTATGTTTTCTTATGAAAACAACATTAATTGTTCAGTACGTGTATTTTGCCGAAAGCTTCCGATAAAACGCGATTTACAAACGAAGACAAAAATAGATTGTAAATACTGAGTTTAATATGATCTTGCATAAAGGTCAAGCTCAGGTTAATTCTGTTGGACTATAAGACACTAGATCCCAGACATTTAAGACAAAAAAAATCTGAAAAAAAATTAAGTGATTTTTGTGAAAGAGTTGTGAGACTCAAAGCGGTTGTTATTTAATTTGGAGTACTAGAGATTGATAGAGGAGTCAGTTGTCTGAGTGTTCTCAGTGAAACATTGTAACTTTTGTTCTCAGTGTGACCCTGTCTTATCTATATGTCTGTGCTACTACTTGTATCTGGCGTGATTTAATATTTTTTTCTTCCTATGTTTTATTTATTAAAGAATAAACAAAATAAACTGATCGTCTTGTAGACTACAGTATATATCTGTTATAGGGCTTGGGAAATATAATATTTTACATTGTTCATACAGTCTGACAGTTCATGTATACATCTTGATGAGGAATATATTGATATAGATCTATGGGTATTTACACACCTCAGGTTCTAGCTCTTTGTCTTTAGGATGTCATGATTTTATCATTCGTGGTAATTGAAAACTATGAATAATTCTTAGTCTCTCAGTCCGAAGAGTCTTTGTATCTGTATCATTAGTGCAAAGTATGGGGGTCCATTCCAGGGGGTCTATTCTATGTTGGTGCAGGGTCCATTCTAGGGAGTCCATTCCATGTTGGTGCAGGGTCCATTCTAGGGGGTTCATTCCAGGCTCAGGGTCTATTCAGCTTTGGTGAGTTAGTGTGTGTGGATGCCTTTGTGTCGTCAACAACTTAGTTAAAAAATCTGGAAAAAAGCCTACAGTTACCATGTTCAACATGTAGCATCGCCTGAAAGTCCTAATTGCAATGCTTGTTCACATTTTGCTCCTGGTGTCAGTATTGAGTGCCAATTCCAGCCTAGTGTTCATAGTCGCTATGGCAACAAGTACAGCAACTAAACAGACATTCACAATCATACTAAAAGTAACAGTGCCCTGCAGATCACCATGGGCAAATTCCTGTTTCCAGGATTCATAATTTCCCATAAAAAATGTCATCTGAGCAAATTTCAAAATTAGCATTAGTTAGTTTATCGTTGTATGATTAGAACTATATGTATATATGCTAGTATATGAATGAACATTAATTGTACTAAAGTTATGTGTGGTATCCAAGATCAGTTTTTACCAAACTTTCCTTTGATCAAGAACTTTAGGAGGGTACTGTATATCTCCTTAATTGTTGTCTTAACTAACCTAACCTATTATTATAAATATCTTCTATCAAATAACTAATGAGCTATGTAACTCTATACCACAGTGAGACCTCACATCATAGAGTTCTGTATTCTCCTGTGATTTCTTAAGTCTTTAACACTTTAAGTCTTCTGATTCTTTGTTCATGAAATGTTATAGAGTTTCAAAGGTTTTCATTATTTTTAGCTCAACTGTGTACCACCAATAGTGGGGATTATCCAAGTCTGTTGTGCATCAGTGTTTGTGTCAGTGTAACACTTCTTGGTTAACATTTTGATATAGTGCGTACACATTGAACCCGACCTTACCTTTCTCATTTGCATCTAATTATCATTTACACGTATCCAGGCGAAAATCAATACCACGCCTACTAAATGCTTCGGTTCGTTACATATTTAAGATAAAATAAGACATGTATAAAGTGTACACATCACGCATGTAAAACAACTCACGATTCAAATGCAATCAAACGGGAAACTCGTGTTCTTACATTTTTTTAATATAATTGATAATAAAATGGATGGGGGATGGCGATTGTAGGGCTAAAACCCACAACATTTGAATTGGTAGCTAGCCTCATAGTATAATCATCTGGTCCAGTCCATGTGTAATAAACACTCATTGTATGCTTTAAATGTACTTTAAAATTAATCCCTGTGTTATAATTACATTCGAGCCTTGACGATATAATCCGAGCACTAATACTACATTCGTATTCAATGTAATGAATATTCTTGCATAAAGGTCAGGTCGGGGTCAACTTGTACGCACTATACCTTTGAAGTAATTAATAACTTCATACATGTCTATTGGATTATTATTGGAGGTCAGGTTCTAAGTTCCATAACTCTAGATTAAATAATAACTGGATTTTGGCCCTTTAATTCTTGATTACCATAATCTTTGGTGCAACATTTCATCATTTGAAATTACTAAAGGAATTCCAGGCTTGAAATTGCACATATTTCTGTTGGGTGACTGTTGGATGTCAAATATAACTCAGTTTATAACTCTAGAATAAATTCTGACAAAATAGTGGCCCTTTTATACTTGGAACTGTTTTAGTTAAAGGGTAGAGCAATGTACCCTCAGTAGTAGAGCATGATGTCTCTAGACAACTCTTGTTACAAATTGCTGAAGGCTTACACTGGTTATCAGTTAATTATAGTTAATTCTCTCTTAACACTTAATGTTCTAATCATTGTCTTTTATTGAGAAATATTTTGTACTGTTTGAATAACTTGATAGCTTTTCCCTGAGGGTTTAAGTAAAACCCTTGAGAGCCTGAAACTGAACTATTGAGAATTTTTTACTATAAGATCTGGACCTGAAGATTTTCATGACTTGAAATAAAGTTCTTTTCCAATGAAAGAAGTTTCTGAAAATCAACATTTTGGTGCATTAAATTTTAAAAGGTGATTCTTTTCAGTCTTTATGATGGTGATGAAATCATGAAATTCAAGAATTTCAAGTTTTGAAATTTTTTAAAGTTTTTGAAAATATTGAATATTCATTATGGTTTGTTACTTTTAAAATTCTATTCCAGTGAATGAATGAATATCTTTTCTGATGGAATTTTATATTAAGGGTGTGTTTCACAGACACACGTCTGCTGACTTTGCATCGCGGTTGCATCGATGCATAATGTAACTGTTTAAAACATTATTTATGAGTTGTTATAACATAGTTGCCATGGCAACATAATCATAATTTTGATAAATAACATATTATCAACATCATCTTTACAATGTTTCTCAGGCTAATTGGTTATAATTGGTAAAATTATTCACAAAAACTGATGATGTCAGTAAAGTTTTATGTGATGCACCGTACCATTTCCCCGATATCCAGACATTTTGTACCTTTCAGCAAATATCTGTAAATATTGAAATCCTATCAGCCTACTATATCTTTCTGTTTGAAACATTGATTAATTAGAAATGTATTTTTATGATTGTATTTTATGTCATACTTATGTCACTCAACTGGAACGTCTGGTCTAGTCTGGTCTCGGCAACACATGTTTGTGGTTTGTTATATGTTGTTTTTGAATTAAGGCCATGGAATACTAATTTTTAGATGGTTCATCCATATTGTAAATTGAAGCGGCATGGGTTGATGGGTGAGGGTAGTTTTGCACTTTTAATTTGATTTTGTTGAACACATTAAAAACTTTTATCCAACCTTGTGTATACAATATTTATTATCATATGACCATCTTTTGACATTGTTATGTATCAGTCATCTTAAGGTTTTGTGTATTTTTCGAAAATGATATTTGAATATTCATAACTCTTTCCTTGAACTCCTTTTTAGGAATTGTAATAAAAAAATAAATTAAATGGGGGGTATAGGGAGGCCAATTGGCTAGCAATTAATGATAATGTATACATGTAGCAGGCCTTAATTCATGGCAGATTCTTTATAAGATATAGTTATATTTTGTCATAGAAATAAAATGATGTGGTGCTACTTTTTGGAGGGGAATATGTGGGATTAGAACCAATCAATTAACTTTCTAACGTAAAGCGCCCTATAGTCGTCAAGTTTGTCTACTTTTCGATATATCACATCCACTCTTGCTGGTGTACTGGTTCCCTGTTTACTTCATACTAAACTTCAATCTTTTCTGAACATTTTGATGTATGACTCTCCACATTGTGCATACAAACATTAACAATACAATAAGGGAAACCAGACAGGTGCCATGTCGACGACAATTGGACCATTTGAACCTAAAGTCGGCAATACATGATTCCTAATGTCGTCAATGTGACCAAAAGTCGTCAAGTGTTATGTTTTTTAAAAAAAAATGCAGACATAGCAAAGGTAAGTGATTTATTTAAAACATATAGTAACAAGCATATTTAAAGTAAGTTACGTCAACTAACAGTATAAGGAACGATTGAAAAACGTATCGATGATTTAGGAACAATTACTTATTGTCTCTATTTATAAACAAAACTTCTAACGATTTCACATAATTGATTTTTTGGTAATCCCATGATTTTTGTATGAATACAACTATGGTTGGCGGCTGTATCAATGAGACGCGGAATATAAATGATGTAAAGAACAATCACAAAACATATATACAATAAAATGTCATGATATTATTTCTTTAGTAATTCCTTAAATTTTGTATGAATACAAAGTATGGTTGGCGGCTGTATCAATGAGACACGGAATATACTCATATCAAAGGTAAGTGAGTTATTTAAAACAAATTGTAACGGTAACAAGTATATTTCAAGTTAGTTATGTCAACTAACAGTTTAAGGAACGATTGAAAAACATACCGATGATTTAAGAACAATTACTTATTGTCTCTATCATAAACAAAACTTCAAACGATTTCACATAAATGATGTAAAGAACCATCAGAAAACATATAAATGTCGTGATATTATTTCTTTGGTAATTCCATGATTTTTGTATGAATGCAACTATGGTTGGCGGCTGTATTAATGAGACACTGAATATGCTCCTCGTTAACCTTAAAGACAACAGCACACGTCTGTTGCGGACCGAAGCGTTGATTACGTACTACAGCTTCTTCTAATGGACGAAGAAAATATTTTGATGCAGCCTTTTCTTTTAAGATGAGATCACGCACTGCCCTAGCACTATCCCGTTTTAGATTGGCAACTTTGTTTTGTCCGTCGTAGACGGCAACAGCCATGGAGTCATAAGGATTGTTTTCTTCTAATTGCAAATGGTATGTGCCCGTCAAATTAAGCTGTCTGTTACCATAGTGGTGCATTCCAACTACCTGCACATTATGAATGACAAATTTCTTCATTGTTGAACTGCAATAAAAGAAGTTAAACGTAAGAACAAATACAGAATTGGAAGAGTAACTACAATGTCGATATTAAAAAATAAGTTGGGACCAACATGTGTGTAGATAATTGAACTACATGTAAGACAATTCATTGATTAATGAAAGACAAGTTGTGAAGTTGTTTTTGGGGTTAACTATTTCTGTAAGTTAGTCAGTTTTATAACTCGTAAATTGATGCTACAATACTGGTACAAACAAATACCTGTACGCTGACAGATTTTTTTAAGGAATGATTATGAAATGTGATAAATCAGTTCATATAGTATTGGTAAAAATGTAGTATTACATTTAAATGACATATATATTACGCTAATTCCTCAATTGTTGGCTGTGAATCGTATTACCTTAACAGAACTATCACAAGGTTTGGTTGTTGACGTGTCATTGCCATCATGTTGAGGCATAAGAACGGACTGTGCTGATGTATGTTGATTTTTCTTTAACTGTCTCTGTCTTGATCGTTCTTCTTTCGCTTTCATTTTTTCTAGCTTCAACTTCTCACGTTCTTCTTTTCTTTGTTGAATTTCTTCTCTCCGTTTTGCAGTTTCACGTTCTTTTTTTTCACGCTTTTCAAGTCTTTCTTGTTTTCGTTGCTTCACTCTCTCTATTTTATGTTGTTTTTCTTTCTCTTTTTCTTCAATTTCTGCTTGAATATCAGCACTTGTCAGTACTCTAGCCTTGCCCCTCATTTTGGTTGCACGGATCGGTGGCTGGGGTACAACGAGCACATTTACTAGATCTTTTGGAATAAGACCAGCTTTAACCAGTGGATGACTTGTGATTTCAGATGAAGGATGATATCCTACTGATGTAGTGGAATCAGAGTTTGAAGATGATATTGTAGGAAGTGTATGTTCAGACGTGGCTGTTAACGCATCATAGGATGTAGAAACTGGTTTATTATGCACGTTGAAAGAATTGTTAATTTTGTTTTTTAAATTCAACCAAGTCTTGTAAACAGGGCTATCTAGTGTAATATTTAAATTATAGCATTCTTCAAAGCGGCGCTTCTTTCTAGGTGTAAGTGAAAGTTCTACTGCAGATAACGCTAGTTCCGGAGGACACTCGCGGCTTTCCTCGAGTAATTGCTGATTATCTAACTCTGCATTATTAATAGAAGGTTCAAGACTAAGAATTCCATCTTCACCAACAGAAAAATTTATGATTTGGTCATTACTACCGTCTTGTAACCATGTTGTGTCCAACATTAAATCGTCGTCCAATAAATCGTTATCTAGGGCTTCCTTTGTGGTCTCGGAGACTGTAGTTCCCTCTGATATAGCTGACTGATCAGTGTTTATTGAGAGATCAAGAGAAGTGGGGTCTATGTCAATATTTGATCGCAAAAGCAAACTTTTGTCTATAGCGTTAGGGTTAAAAGGGAAAATGCCACATTTTCTAAATCCCTCCGTAATACAGTCTATGGTGAAGCTTTTTTCAAATATTACTTTGAACATGGCACTGACTTTGTTTTTTGATATCCATAGGTCAGACTTGATCATCTTTGCTTGGCTTACCATTTTGGCTGTTTCTATTTTCATTTTTCTATAGACAGCAACGTCTAGGGGTTGAGTAATGTGGGTAGTTTTAGGTGGGAGACAAAGCAGAATAACATCATTAGCAATTGCTGATCTAATAAGATCAACACTGACGTGAGATGATGCACCGTCTTGGATTAATAAAACTGGGCGTTGTGAAACAGCTTGTACAATGAAGGTTTTTTCAAACCATTGAAAGTACAAAGATTGATCCATGAAACCACTTTCTGAACATGCGTAAGTGGCATTTACAGGTCCATTACGATGATATGATCCTCCTGGTAGACTTTTACTGTAAATTATCATAGGTGGGAGAGCTTGCCCAGCTGCATTTACGCAACAATGAACAGATATGTGTTCACTGGTGGCTACTGATAATGAATGAGTATGTTTAGTTCTAGTTGGTACAATTACCTTTTGACCAGCAGATTTGTTGAGATACAAGGCGGCCTCGTCACAATTGTAAATCTGATTGGGCTTATCATTGAGTTTGTTTGCATCAATGGTATCCTTTAACAAGTTAAAGTATTCTCTTATAGCGTCAACGTTGCCAAGTGAAGCACGTCCTCTATCTAACGCGTCTGGGCGACGTAGGCTAAGATCTGGATGCCTGTGTTTAAATCCTCGCCACCATTTTCGACTCGGTCCAGACTTTGCAAATACATTCTCTTTATTACGTTCCTTAGCTATACACCATGCAAACCCCAACAGTTGAGGTACAGATAAAGGAAAACCACGATTAGCCATATAGCTAATATAATTACAAAGTGCCAATTCTTCATCTTCAGTTAAGGCTGTTTTTACTCCCATTTTACATTTATTGACAGAGACTTTATTATGAACTCGATCCGACAAAGACATTCTTGGGACACCATATGCTCTTGCCGCTGAAGATATACTCATACTTCCAGTTTTTACAGCTCGAAAAGCAGCAGCCATTGATTCTTCAGACCACTTACGTAGCGTCTTTGGACGTTTAGACACATTATCCATAATATCTAACAAGAAAAAATGAAGAATTTGTGGTCGATTTTGTATAACATTATACTATGGGAATTTATACAATTTTTTTTTATTAAAGTGTGTGACAAGCTAAAGTGTATTTTCAACCTTTATATACGTATATGAATGAGTCAATTAATTAACACTTATTTTAATATTAATTATATGAAATATCCTTTTAAATTAATTGTTTTATTTTTTATTTACCTTATAATATCAATTTTGAAAAGACAAGACCAAAAGTCGTCAACTACGACCTAATGTCGTCAATCAATAAACATTCTAATTCTATAAGTCTATTCTACAAAGGGAGGTAATAAACACCGACATAAATGTATAATATGTAAGACAGAGTTACTCAGAAATTATTACAAATGGCCACGTGTTTACATTTTACATTCGCGCAGTGCAGGTGTCTAAGACATGAATCCATCGACAGCTATTGCTTATACAATCAGAAACACCTATGTCAGTTGTCGTCGTATTATAGAGAAAATCAATAGGACACACAACATAGAATAATGAAAGAAAAAAGAAAAAAGATTTACCTTTCGAAAAAATGCGCCCTTGGTACATTAAAATAACGTTTACGAGAGAATACGAGATTACAAAAAAATGACGACAATAGGACTTTGACGACTATAGGGCGCTTTACGTTACAGCCTTTATACTTTGTGTGATATTTCCTTAGTAAGATATGGCTCTATCATGTAGGATGTTATTTGTAAGGATTGTTATTATCTAAAGAATGCTGCATTTTTTCTTGATAAAATCCTTGTTGGAATATGTTGTTGATGCAACAAATATAATGCTAGACCTGTAAATTACTATTAGTAAGGTAGACATAGTACATAATCTATCTAGAGATAAACATTTCTCCCTAAAATATCCTTCTAGTATAGAACATATCAGTACGGCTTACATTTTAGCCATGTTTCTATGGTTTAACCAAATTTTCTCTATTATTTATGGAATTTTGTATTAAAGGGAGATAATAGAATTGTTAAAGGGAGGTAATAAATATAGTCAAAATATAATCTCTATACAAATCATGATTTGTGTTTTAACAATTCTTGTCAGTCTGATATCTAAGCTCCTCATAGTTTTATCAAAGATCAAAATATCCTGTGAATTATATGATATATTTAAATATCAAGGTAGGCAAACTTTGTGTGTTGAATGACAAATGCTCTTTAAGAAATTTGTATCCAACATAGTGAAGTATTTCGTTGTAATTGCTGTATATCATGTTCAAAAGAAACTGGCATCAGTTTTTATATTTCAACAAGTGGATACACTTAACTAAGAAGTTACTGATTCTTTTCCCAAAACCCTTCTACAAAATGGTTTTACAGGTTAATATTTGGCACGAGTTGTATCCAAGTATCTTTTATACTGAGCTGTATCATGTTCATTAACTCAATGAAAGATGAAAGATGCTATTTAAGTCATTGCTTTAACCCATTTACTCAAAGTCAGGGACTAGTGAAAGTGATTCAGGCTAGTTGAAATTGCTTATTTTACTTGCTAAAATGGAAAGCCACCCGGCTAGCTCAGTTGGTAGCACACAAGTCTACTGATCGAGGGGTCGTGGGTTCGTTTCCGGGCGGGGCATACTTTCGTGGAGCTTGGTCAAGAAATTATTTCTAAGGCCATTCTCCCTCCTACCAATGATTTTTAATTATGTAGAGCAGTTGTCAGTCACTGACGAAAGTATGCGCTTAGTAGTTGGTTAACAGCTAAATCCAGAGATTTAGCCTTTCCAGGAGGAGCGAGTAGGCTGACTGACCACCATTATATAACCTATAAAATGCGTTGCTTCAGCGTTAAACCCAACAAAAACAAACAAAAGCTAAAAATGGGCTTGCTGATAATTTTTCCCTTAGTTATACAACACTACATTGGGCTTGTCCTCAAGAAAATGGAAAGCAATGGCTGATATTTAGAGGAAAGTGTATTGAACACCATCAGTAATGCACACAAACAATTTTAACGGCATTTCTAAGTTTCTAAGAATAGCATGCATTATTTGAATGGATTACTTGTGAATATTTAAATGTACAAGCAAGACGTATGATGACTCGAAATTCCAGATAACTTTGGTACGGGGTGAACATTTTTGTCAAGTCTATATTAGATCATGGCAATGATTTATGTTTTGTTTTTTGTTGATGATTTACTTAAATTATCTCCGATGCAATTTATCCTCTTTTCTCTTCTGATAATGGGGTTGTTGTTGTTGTTGTAAGGGTTTTAAAGATTCGATAATGAAAATTAAATTGACTCTGGTTGGGTCCTATATACATTAAACAATGCTATCATTATAGATCATTCAAACATTTTCGATTGATTGCTGATGACTCTTTATTTTACCAGAGAATCATTTGAAGACAATACATGTTGGGGGAAAAGGCGCAAAAAATGCTCAATTTTAGATCTAGTGCATTTAATACGTTTAATGCTCCATTAGAGAGAGAGGAAGGAAAAAAAGTCCTAGCGGAGTTGTTACTTGAAAACGTTAAGAGTAAAATATTGTTCCTAGAATTTTTTTGGCTTTCCACTTAAAAATAATTCAATCCTTGTTTATTTTAGTTTGGGGTTTAAAACGTCTGTGCTGGTAGCACATTGTATTGTATTACTATTAAAGCTTCTTGCTCATGGAGATTTTTTATTTTTTAAACTATTAAAAACCGACAGTTTGTGTAATTGTGTTACAAGAATGATTTTTTAAAAATATTTTTAGACAATTTTACTTGCCCATAGATTTTAGGAGATATAAAATAAAAGTCACAAATATGCAATAAATTCGTCTATATTGTTACCTAGGGAATAGTTTTCTATACATAAAATCACCATCTGTTACAATGGTACGACAATATGCACTAAAATCATCAATTATTTGAACACCGCTGTACTGCTTCCAAAATGTTCCTATACTATATTTAGCTTTTCTGAAAAAGTTGAAATTTGAAGTTGAAGTTTGGGAACCAGTAGCTTTAAAATACAGATATTGTTTTTAATTTTTATATTTTGTCCATGGTTAAACATTTGTTTGGAACAGACCCTTGAGGAGCAATGTCTTGTATTTAGATTGTTTTTCGCTGAATTGACTCAGAGATGGAAACCTGACAACCTCTTGTCATGACAAACCTGTGAGGACATAATCTTGTTGAGGAAAAATCATGTTAAATTTGTTCTGCACTGGAACCAACTCATTGTTATAATATGACAACCTTTTGTTAACAAGTTTAATAGAGTCTGTAGGGAAAAAATCAATTGATTTTTTTGTTGTTTTAACACAATTTGGTCTCATTTGATTTCTTCCAATATTGTAAAATTTTATTCAACTGTCATTGGCGCATATATTAACCCCACTGATGAAAATACTCATTATTTTGTTCAAAGTTTTTATAATGATGAATAGAATTTAAGAACTTATATGGTTTACTTATAAGAACAAGTTGGCTCTCCACATTATCACATATTGAATAGATCTAATCCGGAATTCAAATTTATGCGGTTTTCCGTCCGTGCACAGCCGGTTCAAACAAAGTTTTCTACACATAATTACTAAATAGCACAAACTATGGATTAAATTCTATTGTTCTTTGTATACATGTTTTCATTGTAACAGTGAAAGTTTGTTTGTACCGGAGGGGAAAACCCAAATATATGAATTCCGGATATAGTCTATTGGTGACATAGTAAAAGAGTTATTGAAGAAAAAAATGTATCCTGATTGTAGGAGCAGTGATTTAGTGGTTGGACAGACACTTAAGGGTTGTGACTTTGTGAGGTCTGAACCACATCGGTCAAAAATTATACATAGCTTATGTTTGTAATATTCATTTATTTTACCGACATTAAAGAAGGATTTGACTTGACTTGCTTTGAACCACGCAGGAGCACTGCTGATTTTATTGAGCAAGAAATTTACTTACAGTTGTTCAACTCCAACCATGTGTAAATGAATACTGTGAAGGTCATCTGCTTGAAGGTTATTTCAATGATCAGGGGTTATGGTACAAAATTGTATAGTCGGCTGAACTTTTACATGGAAGCAGAGTTTAAATCTCACTTTTTTACTTTTTAACTTTGCTTGTTTTGATATTTTAACTAACATACTAATCACAAAGCCATGTGATACAGGCACCATGATATTTATCTTGGAATCATTGATTATATCAGCAAGAAGAAATTTGTATCATTAAATCAACATTTGTCCAACCTGATTTCAACATTTGTCTAACCTGATTTTCAAATATTTAATTGTTTTTAATATGTTGCTGGACAGACAGGCTGCTTGATTTTCCTGTTGTTTCTATATTTGTGTATGAAGTTCTTAAAGCGTTTGTTCAAGATATTACAAGAGATCAACATTTATAATGGCCTAATTTCTCTTTGTTTTTAGTAAACAATATTGAACTTGCCATTGATTATCTTCCCTATCAGTTATTGGATAAACTCTCCAAACAAACAAATCTTAGTATAATTATATTTATTTGGTTTCAATAATCAACTTAGAACTTGGTTCATGAAGTAAGCTGAGTGTAGCCTAATGATCATAAATGAATATGCATTTAGGGCTAAGTTAACCTTACTTACTAATAATACTCAACTACTCTCTTTGAAAACTAAGTAGGGCTACAGGAGGGGCATAATAATTATCTCCCTTAGTAAATTTACCATATTTCCAATATTCATTGTCTGAATTTTATTTGACAGTCCCAACAAAGTCAAGCTAATGGAAATTGACTATATTTTCATTTTCATGGTTTTAATGTAATTTCATAATGGTATAAGCTTGTTTTGCGTTGACCCTTCAAAATGATCATTTATAATTTATAAAGTTGTCAGCTTCTTGTATAAGGGTACGATTTTCTATGGATTCACTCGCACCTTAATTTCTACGGTTTTTACAAAAAAAATATTTTTATTTCCTCGCTCGCCCATAAAAATTTGGTCAAACCGCTATATAAAGCAAGTGAATAAAGACTTTTTTTTAAAAAATTTCTTCGCTCGCTCGTCCCAGTTTTTTTCCAGAAAAATCAGTAGAACATATGATCAACTTGTTGTGGCCTAAAGAAAAAAGTCCAGAAAAGTTACTTCAGTGAGTTTACAGTTATACATTAAAACTAGGTATAAGAAGTTTTTAAAATGGTGTAAAATTATAAGAAAATAAAAAATTGATATAATCAAAGCATTGAAAGCACTCAATAAACAAATTTTCTAAAAGTGTATCACACTGAGTTTAGGACAGACAGCATTTGGTTCTTATACTTGACCGTGGTTATTGAATTATGTTTGAGTAACAAAGCCAAGGACTTCCAAATATACAGGAATGATAAGGAGAGTGGATTTTCAAACAGTAAATATTGAAGTCGATAAAAAATTACATAAATTTTGATTTATTTAAATAAATGGTTGTTGAACTTAAGTATATTTATCATCTGTAGGGATATAGAGTACAGTATCATATTACAGTTATAATATTGCACCTTAGTGTTATAATTATATTATACACTCAGCTTCTATTCAGTGTTTAGCTTGTTGAATGGATTTTATTAAAGTTATATGAATCAATTCAGGTGACTATTGTCAGAATGAAACAGTTCTGTCAGTTAGGTAATTCACAACTAAATGTGATCAAATGAAGAGTACAATTTAGTGACTTCATTATGTATGTGTAAAATCCTGTAAAATTGAGTTTCAAAACATTTCAGGAACAGCAACTGGGTCTTTATTCCTGTAAAATATTCTGGATCCATATGTGTAAAATGAATACAATTGGTTTGCACATTATAAAGGTCATCAAAGAAAATATGATAAAAAGAAAATAATACTTATTTATAATTCAATGATAAGAGAAAAACCAACTTTATATTGATCAAAATTCAATTCCTTTGTTGTTTAAGTACCTATTGATTCTTAACTGTGTCCACTGTTTAGTTCAATATTGAATGTACATGTACTAGGTTGTTCCACTATTAGGACCATTACGACTGAATAGTGGAACGTTCTTGAATTAGAGAACTTTTTTCTTCTTAAATTAAACATTTTATGCTTATAAAAGATTATAAAAATTTTGCAATGACAATTCATAGGCGGATCTAATAGGGGGGCTTGGGGGGGGTGTCAGGGGGATCCAGACCCCCTGAAATTTCCATGTACCCATCCATGAGTGTATTTTTTCATTATAAGCCATTTCTCGGGCTCGCTTTGCTCATCTTTGTGCTTAACATAGATCTAATGGATACAATGTAGTTTTAATATCATCAGTATGTTACATTATTCTGCTAACAGTGTATAATATGGTTGTAGTGCGAAAGTTTGAACCCCTCAGGAAAAAGTTTGGGAACCCCCCCCCCCCCCAGAAAAAAATCCTGAATCCGCCCCTGCTATTAACTAAGGTGGTCTTTGAAGGGGGAACTAAATTACTGTAGTATGAAACTTAAACATTATAATGATCAAGATTCTATTCTATGTTGTTTTATTATAATTCATTCTTCATTCACAGCCTTGACTTTAAATTTAGTTCAATATTGAATACAGTTTGAAAATATTTGAAAACTATTGAATTTGGAAATTTTACAAAATTAAGATTGGCAAGCCTTTTAAAAGTCTCTTGACGAATAAACAAACATATTTATTTCATGTATCATAAACTTTCTACTGTTGTTGTATTGTTTCTCATCTCTTCATTGTTAGCATGGTTTTTAGCTCTCCTGAGTTTAGGTCAAGATCTACTTTTAGTATCTTTTGATGTCCACTAACACTTTGTGTGTGAACACTCTACAGTTCATATTTTTGCCTTCAATTTGTCATGGACAGAAGATTCAAACTTATGAATTCTTAGACAAGTTTGATTGCGGTCATGTGGGGTCAAAAACTAGTTCACATTAAAGTAAAACTTTGTGGATTCTCTATTTTTGCACTAATTGTCCTGAAACATTGGCAGTAGCCATTACACCACAAATCGCAGGAAAAGTTTTATAAAATAGGTCATGTAGGGTTAAAAAACTAGGTCAGTAGGTCAAGTCATATTCAAGTATAGTCAGAGGCAATTTCATGCTAACTTCTGTAATTTATATTAAACTTTTAGACTCAGGTGAGCCATTCAGGGCCGTTATTGACTCTCTTGTTTCACTTTTTTCTACAATTTTGTGTCTGGTTATTGAACATTAAACATGAGTCAACATTATAGTTATATGTAATATTGTAATATAATTATAGTTTACAATCCTGGAATGAGAGGACAATTTTAAAATTCATGGTGTTTTATTATTTAAGAGTTATTTTCATTATGGGTATGTTTTTTTTTTATCTTTTTTAACTTAATGTCTTAAGGATGACTGTGACTTGTTGTAATCTCAGGAATTTTAATGATACTAAAGTCTTTAGGCTTATTATCTATAAATGTTGCTATATTCTTCCCTGAGTTCAAATTGTAAATATAAATGGTTAGGCTTAAATAATTGGCTTTAAAATAGGCTTCAAAAGGATCTTTAATTTGGTCAACCGCAAATTATTACGAAAAACCAATTTTCTATTTATTATGTAATTATTTACAGTTGTTTTGTTTTACATTTATTTGAAGTCTGCATCATTGGTTGCTACTGACGATTAAATTGTGTAAATTTTGCATTATTAACTTAACTTTAAAGCAGGAGAAAAATATTTGTGTGGTTAATATAATAGTGTATATGATTTTTTTAATATTTGTTATTTGGACGCATCACCAGTTAGGGTTTAAAATTATCAATTTTTTGTCGGGAAAAATGTAGATTTATTAAACAAAGAAAACATGTGCAATGTTGTTGTTGTTACTCAAACAGCAGAATCGGTTGATAATTAGGTTTTAACGTACAAGATGCTATAAGGAAGGGTAGGTAACTTGTTATTATTATTTGACGGGTAAATAATGATCGCAGCAGAGTATGTATACTTCCTGTATGTACTGACTGGCATCATAGACTTCGAAGTCTGTTAATTTCATTAAAATTCATAGATGTTTCATCTTATAACCTCAGAAATCAACTTCAACCATTTGTTATGCTTCATACTAACTTTGGTGAAATTTTTATGCTCATTTTGTTAGAACATTGTGGTTTATTTTTGTGGCTGGCTGTCTGTTAAACAAATAATGGATTTTAAATTATTGGATTAACTTCAAAAATAACTGTATGAAAGTTAAGTTTTCTACGAATATAAATGGCATATTTTTTTAGTTTGACTGTGGTTTGAAGGAATTAGTCTGAAAGTATGAGTTCTGGTAAGTCCTATATACAGATAACTTGATTTTAATTAAAATACGGTATGGAATTTTGGAATAAAGGTTTCTGTTAGCTTAAGGTCTTCAGTGAACCCGTGTCTATACTGTTTATGTCATATCAGATGAAGAAAAAAAGTTTTGGAAGTTGGTACTAGTGTTTTGTGGATTTTGGTTAGTGAATATTATACTAGGGTTGGGGAATAAATATGATCTTGGTTTTATTTGATGTAATTTTCAAATTATTTATGATTGCATCAGCCTGGTTAGTGCAGTTGGTACTCGTAGCATTCCTTGGCTGGATCTACCTACCTTTGTGGAGATTGTTCATGACTCATTCTTCTGTCTGTCACTGTATCAAGTAGGATAGAAGTCTGCCACTAGCAAGGATATGAGTCTAATATCAGGTTGAAAGCTCAAGGGTGCTGAGATACAATCTCCATAAACAGATATCCTGTAGACCGCTGTCGTACAGGATCTCTTCTGTCTCTGTGGAAGGTCACGTCAAGATGAACTTTCGTCAACCAATCAATAGCTTTCATCTAGACAAAACACTATTAATAATAGTTTTATTTCATAGTTTATATTTTTAGACCAAGGTTTGCAAGCTAATTTGAAAGCCGTTTTATTCACAGTCTGCAATTGGACGGCTCATTTCAAATCGCGTGACGTAGACAATGTAAACAAGTTATGTATCATAACAATTTCATCATTAATATTATGATGAGAAAAGATCACTTGAACGTGACCCTCGTTTGAAAAAGGCCAGATTTAAACTAGCGAGTAGGCGAGAGGAAAAGTTTAGATAGGGTTTTAATCAGATTGGCTGAGATCTAGGTCCCTTAGGGTCCATGTAGGGACTGTGAATAGAACAACTGACAGCTGCAAATTATCACTTCAAGTTGAAATGTAGCATAAAGCACCATATCATTATTCTCCATGATTGTAGTCATGCCTAATACATTAACTACCAGTATGAGACTACAGAATGTGGTTACATTATAATTGTGATGTATGACTACATTCCATTAATTAGACGGTAATGGTTTAGTTAGTTGTTACAAAAATTGTATAAAACATAGGTAAATACTTGGGTGGATGTGTATTGTCTGCATTGATTTGATAAGACATGTTCTAAGCAAGTTTGTATTTTTTGTCTTGGATAAACTTATACAACATGGTGCCAACCATGTCAGAAAAACGTGCTTAATTGATATGTGTTGATGAGTTAGAGCAAAACTAGTTTATATTCTTCTCTTATTACAATGTAGTTAGGCTAGTATGACATTTGGTTTTTCTTTGTATAATATACGTTATATCATGCTTTCAATGATAAAATTATCTTCCTTTTTTTCATTAGTTATGTCATAATTATAAAGTTCTTAGGAAATATTTTGACTGAGTCATAAAGTAACACATGATGCATGTACAGTCTACCCAAATTGTTTGTTTCTATGAGTTTTGTCTTGGACTAATATGATGTGATATGCTGTATATGACTGCAACAATTTGATTCAATTCATCATTAGCCTGTTACAAGGGGTGTCGATTTCATTTTTGATTTCAGTGATTAAGGACCCTTTATTACATAGGGTCCTTGCCTCAGGTAAGGTCAATTTTGTCTGATAATGACTCTGAATGGTTTAAACCTTATTGATAGAAGAATCTTACTGGTTGCTAAGCAACTAAATTAACTTTGTTGTTAATTCATAATGCCCTCCCCTGTGCTAATTATAATGTATTCACCTGCATAAAAATATTAATTAAGTTGCTTGATGAGCAATATTGGTTATTATTGTGAATCTAATATCTTTTCATCTATTGCAAACATACCACATGTCTTCATACATATACCCACAATGCACCTGAGTGCATCGGATGATATATCACTGATTGTGTCAGTTATTACACTCGGTTCATTGGTTAACACTCGGCAGCCTGTCATTCAGCATGCATTGCTTGCATATCTTATACATTATTAAAGGGTGTAAAAGATAATTGATAGAGATAGTTCTAGCATAGTCTGTTTGCTATCATTATATTCCTAGAATATAGGCGTGTAATATATTGTCATAGTTGATTTATCTAAAACGAGTCGTAAACAATATTTTAATATGTGCACATGTTTAAATAGTAGCTGCAGTCAATGGTTCTCGTAGACAGGAAGTTTTGATACAAGGAACTGAACATGGCCTTGTGGTAATTTAAAGCACGCTTTTTATTTTGAGATTCTGGCATTGGTCAATTCCATGCCACTGCAGGTTATATTTTTTATTTCCATGTCTAGCCGAATAAACATTTCTCCCAACTTGCCCCATCAACTCTGTACAGAATGACTGACTAACCTGATATTTTCTATATCATGTAGCATATATGACATCAATTTAATGAAACAGTTTGCACAAGAATTCTTTCAACTATAATTTGGATTACTGTAGCTTCTTAACTCTTACCATGCTGAAAGTCAAACTATAAACCCTACAGAGCTAGACTCTAAGGCTTACTTAGGACTCTCTGAACTATACTGGTGATTGCTCAGTATTTTAACTTGATCTCCCTTGGATAGATTTTGGACTGCTCCAAATTTAAAGCAAGACAAGTCTATTATTAATATTTAGCAGGTTAATTGTTCATAAAGAAACATGTGTTTCAGAATAGTGTCAATTATATTACTTTATCAATCTGATTAAAACCCGATCTAATATTTTCCACTCGCCTACTCGCTAATTTAGATCTGACCTTTTTCAAATGAGGGTCACGTTCAGGTGACCTTTTCTCATCATAATATTAATGACGAAATTGTTATGATACATAACTTGTTTACATTGTCTACGTCACGCAATTTGAAATGAGACGTCCAATGGCAGACTGTGAATAATACAGCTGTTAAATTAGCTTGCAAACCTTGGTCTAAAAATAGAAATTATGAAATCAAAATGTTATTAATAGTGTTTCGTCTAGATGAAAGCTACGCATTGATTAGTCGACATAAAGGTCATCTCGACGTGACCCTGCATTGAGAAAGTAGAGATCCTGTACGACAATGCTCTACAGGATACCTGTTTACGGAGATTGATTACTTTATGTAATTCACTTTATGCTCATTATGATTATTGCTAGGATATTTTTTATCTTCAAAATAATTTGAATGAAAAACTCCTATTTTTACCTAAGTTAATTTTATTATATATGTATAATTATCTGCTAATTTGTGGATAACGTCTTGTAATGTTTATTTATTTAACAATTCTCTAGATGATTCTGCACATATGATCGTCATTATTACTTTGTGGGTGGTTTTTTATTCATTAACGTATAAATGGATGTCATATGGCTACGCTTGCTGGTTGACAAATAGTACTTCAAAGATGAAAGGATTATTTATGAAAATAGGTTATTTTTGTATGCTCAACTTTACTATTTATTATACACAGGACATGAAATGTAGTATAAAGTCACTAGAAGTTTTGATAAATGATGGATATTATTATTTTCTTTCATTCATAAAAAGTTTTATTGTAATTAATTATCATAAGCTAATTATCATTAATGTGAAAAACTTGCATGATAAGCAATTGTATAAACAATAATGATGATTACAAGTCTTGGAGTAAATCATCACTAAATGTTATAATGATGATTACAAGTCTTGAGTAAATCATCACTAAATGTTATAATGATGATTACAAGTCTTGGAGTAAATCATCACTAAATGTTATAATGATGATTACAAATCTTGGAGTAAATCATCACTTAATGTTATAATGATGATTACAAGTCTTGAGTAAATCATCACAAAATGTTATAATGATGATTACAAGTCTTGAGTAAATCATCACTGAATGTTATAATGATGATTACAAGTCTTGAGTAAATCATCACAAAATGTTATAATGATGATTACAAGTCTTGAGTAAATCATCACTGAATGTTATAATGATGATTACAAGTCTTGGAGTAAATCATCACTTAATGTTATAATGATGATTACAAGTCTTGAGTAAATCATCACTAAATGTTATAATGAAATATTAACTGTTTTGTAAATTAACCATGAAAAAAGAGGACGCTGGATTTGATCCAAAATTCCCCACCCCAGGAAATATTCCATAAACTTTTTCACACAGGAGAATTAGAAATTTGAATAATAAAATGCAATTATCAATTCTATTTTCAACCTTTTTTTTTAAATTGACAATTATTAATTCTTACTCTTTCTAGATTTAATGAGAGACCTTAACACTTTTATCATTCAGGAATAACTTTCTTCATTTATATTTATGTATTATTATTTTTAATATTTATTATTGATGATTTTTGTGCTCACACTAACCTATTCAAATTTTCTATAAAAATCCATATATAGATAGTTGATACTAGATAATAATGAGATCAATAAAACTATAATGTACTCAACTTCTGTCATTTAAGAAAAAATGTTCTTTAAGAATTATTAATGTGGTTATGAGACATGAATATATTTCAAAGAGAAAAAAGAGGACTATTAGCTCATCATGACATACAGACAATAATATAATACGCACAAAGTGTAATATGTACGCAAATTGTGTGATCAATGTATTTCTGCTTCATCGACATTTTGCGGGTTTAGTGCAAAATGGTAGTAACTTGCTCTTTTCTTATGAATGGAGTTACGACTGTTTAGCGCTAAACCCGGGATTTTATTATTTTCTAAGTGCGTACTTAATGATAGTTTGACGTATATATTATGTACCTTAAGATCTTTTGATAAATGCGCAGATAAAAAAAATATTTCTTGTCAAAAATTGATTATCATTGATTAAGACTCTTATATCATAATTGTATTTTTTCTATCGGGTTCTGACCAGTTAAAACCAGACGATAATTTTACAGTGTACTCAGAATACTGTGTGTACCAATAATTGATGATTATTTTTTTGTCATTCTATCAATGATGTTTGTCAAAAGAGTCATAAAGCTTTCATAAAGATATACCTTGAATGATTATCATTAGAGAAATATTTTGGTTTTGGAATTAATTATGAGTGATAGAAGAAATTGCTTGTGGATATTTTAGTAATTTTTTAATTGATAATTATTTTAAACATTTAGGTGGGTTTTAGAAGGTTTATGTATTTTTCAATACTGCTGTGGATATGGAGCCCATATTATCAATAGCTTATATTAATTCTGCTTGTAAATACTTCTATGTTGTATAGTAATTATGGTGCTTTCAATTTTCATGAGCACTAGCTCAATATATGAAGTAGTAGACAGGGCTTTTTTCAGTATATGGGGAAGGGGCCTGGAGCCTATTTTATACAGAACACTTGGGGAAATTTAATCACAATGTCATAGATAGGGGAGCAAAAAATCCGAGGTAAACTGTAAATTTGGAGAAAACTGCATGATTTTAAGGAAATTTCAAGAGAGGAAGGCGCCTGTAAACGGCTGCTGTTATATAAGGAAAAAAAGGTCTGGTAGATTAAGGGGAAAAAATTGCAACTTAAGCCCTACTATATGAAATCAGCATTTTAACTAGCGTGAATCAGTTTTCACTAGTTCTGGGATTTCGTCTAGTGCATTTGTTAGATTTTGATAATATGCTATCATGATACAGTAGTAAGCAATTTCTCTGTTGTGAATTTTGAAGCTGATTAAACTTATCTATGATAATTTAGCTATTATGTTGATTTACTTCTGTGAAGGGAGAAGTTGGGTGACCCTTGTTGATTCCTTGCTGTAACAAATAATTGTAATCCTATGTTGAAATTTTCATATTTGATATGGATAGGGATGGATTTAATGACTTCCTGTAAAAGATCAAGTATATGTATTTGTGGAAGAAATATCCAGGAATGTTGGTTAAGTTATCAGACCGCCATACATAACCTTATAAACGTGTTCTTATATAAGATAGGGTAAAATCTAAGTAAAACAGATTAAACCTTGACTTTCCTGTTCCCTGATGTATTGTCCAACAAATTTCAACTGGTCTTCTGAGCATTAAATACACCTTGCTCAGACAAACTAATTTACCTTAGTAAATCCAAGTAAATCAAATATTACTGAACTTTAGTATGATTCATCATTTCTGTTTCTTAACTCCTGTTCTTAGAGCTTGCCTATAACTAGGGTTGCTGTGAGTATCTGAGTACTTGGATATTTGCGATCTCGACCAGAAAATAGAGTATAAATATTCGTCAAGTCCGAAAAATTGTTGGATAGTTCATGCTATTTAGCAATGAAGTGTAGAAAACTTTGTTTGTACTGGCTGTGTGCAGACGGAAAAAACCCATAAACTTGAATTCCCGATTAGGTCTATACTTTTCGACCGTACTTGCCAGCTGATTGAGATTCACTCTTTAAGCTTAGTGCTTGTCTTTAAAAATTCTTCTAGTTGAGCTCAAGTTCCTTTAAAATTAACCATCACCTTTAAAATCAAATATCTGAAATTTTTGTTTTTTATATCTTATATGGTGTATGAAAATCGTGCTTGTTACATCAAGCGATAAGAGTAAATAAAGAATGAATTTATGATAAGCCATTATAAATATCATTATAAATGATATCATTCAGGTTTAATGATTTTAATGATTAAATAGATTGATCAACGTAGTAGATAAATAAAAGTTGTTTAGCTTATTTTTACTCACCAAGAAAGTACACATAAAAAGTGGGAAAATTATGACTGGCGTTTATTGTTATCATTTACAACAACCCCAGAAATTTAGACCATAATTTTGACGTTTTACACTCCTTTAATTTTGTCAGTTTGTTTTCTATTATGAATACTGAATACACGTCATTAAATCATTTTCATTTTATTTGCAGATTGTTATCCAGCGTTAAGCGGAAAAGAATCACATGACCTAGTCAGCTGACTGTCTATACTAACATCTATAAATTACATTATAATTTGTGTTTTCGTGTGTTATTTTTTGTGACTGTCGTGCAAGCTCAGTTCTGCATAAGTGATTTTTAAGTTAAGACCACAAAAAATGTCGGAAAGCAGCGAAAAAATGTCAGATCACAGTGAGAGTGGTAGCGACAGCGGAAATAATAACGACATATGTAGGGATTTTTTACGTAATGTATGCAGGCGTGGCCAGCGCTGTAAGTACCGCCACCCAGGCGAACAAGAAACTAGTGAATTTAAGAAAATTTCTGAATACACATTCTGCCATGACTTTCAAAACAATGGATGCCGACGTGCAAATTGTAAATTTCTTCACTGTACCCGTGAGGAGGAAGAACATGCTAGACAAACAGGGGAATTACCTGCACGTGTAATGCAGGCGGCTGCGTTAGGAATCGGGGTAAACCATGCGGAAATGGTAGCTAAAGGTGGTGTACCGATTTGTAAAGACAATTTAAAGGGGGATTGCCATCGTGGGGTTAGTTGTAAATATCGTCACATATCAAGTGCTGAATATGAATATTTACAGAGAAAATCTGAAGGACGTAATGATATACCGGTGTTTGAAAAAAATCACCGTGCTTTCGATAGATTCGAATTCGAGCAGGATGTTAAACGTAGGAGAATGGACCCTGATTTTCCATCTGAAGGATTTAGACATTTTGAAAATAGGTATCCACCTTTGTCACCAAATTCCAAGCCATTAAGTTACCAATTATTAGAGGACGAAAATTCTATGTTACGTAAAAAAGTCGAAGAATTAAAAAAACAGGTGGCAGACCTTACTGCAACTAACGAAGTGCTTCTGGAACAGAACGCTAGATATCGTGTGAGTAAAACGAATATCATACAGACTTTAAACTCTGCCGGAGTACAGGCAGCTATTCAGGCTTCGACTCTCAATCCATTAAATACGAGCCTTGCGCAGCAAATTGCTCTTAGTAGTGATTTATCAACAATAACTCAACAGCAACAGCAGGCATTGCAACAGCGAATGGTGCGAGAAATGGCGGGGGGACAGGCTGCGCAATGCAGTATAGCTGCCCCTCCCACCCTCAACACTGCCACTTTGTCCTTGAACCCACCATCCATCGTGCCAGTCTCACTTCCACAGACCTTGTCTGGGCTACAACCGTCCAGTAATCAGAGTCTGGCACAGAATATTGAAATGAATGGCGCATCGCTTGTATCTTACCCCATCGTATCACAGGGATTAAGAATGACTGCTAGCAGCTTAGCGCATTGACCAATAAACCAACATTTTACTGTGAGTATTGTTCTATGTTTATTATTTTATATTTTATTCTTGTCTTTGTTTTTTCATGGTACATATACTACATCCCATTTTGTTATTAGTGTGGGTCAAAATATCAAAGAAAGCCCATTCTCTTATCTTCTATAACTTTTTACTATTTCACTATTTTTAGCCGGATTTTTCAACAAAAAATAGTTTGGCAAAACACAGGTGGGCGGTCACTGGCGGGCGTCCAGTGTCATTAACAATTGCGTTAACTTTTTTAATTAGCATATATTTCTGCCCTTTATTGTTAGAGCTTTATAAATACATGTATGATAACATACCATGTGATGAACAGAATAAGAAAGTAACCACAACTCTACCTGGCTTAATTATGGATTATTTCCCTTTGTAATTTTTGCGTTAAAGATTTTAAATCCAGCTTTAATGTGGTTTCCACATTACATTTCTTGTTATGGGAAAATATGGTATGGTTATTCCTTCTGAGAAGTAGCACATAACTATGTTGAAGTTTATTAGAATAAAAGTTGTACTTTATTAAAAAGTAAAAAAACAAAACAATGCAACTGTATAGTGAAATAAAACTGTCCGTTGAAACAGTAGAAACCATGCTAGTGTAATAGTAAATGATGTGGATTAAAGTGCTACCATGATGGTTGATTATTTTGATAGTTTGACCTACACTGATCTTAAAATGTCACATGGTATAGGTACCATGGTTTTGTTCCTTGTTCTTGTTTTATGTTCTGTTATATTATATTATACCGGGTATTTATCATTATCATATCTTTATACACTTGTTGTTAACATAGTACATTGTATATGTGACATAAAATATGAGCATTTTCCAGGTGGTTTACTATCAGGTCACTTGACTTATCATTTTCCTCTTTATAATCATCTTGTTTCAGTCTGACTTGCGATATCTTTAGCGATAAAGGCCTGAGAAATAATACTCTTAAACATTTCTTTACCGCCTACTACCTGTGTTTGATACGCATTATATGCACATTTAAAACTCCGTTTCGAGATGGGACTAATAATAAAATACACTTTTTTTTACCAAAATACACATGTACACTAAATGCATTTTGTCTGCTTTTTGTAAATACATTGTAATCATCTTTTTAATGGACTAAAAATTATATTTGATTCACCAAAATAAATGTACACTACAGTTATGCATTTTTCCGAACTTTCTTAATCAACGTCTTAATAAGTGGGTTTTAATTATATTTGATCATGACCTTATCTCAACATAATTTGAGCACCCAGATTTTCTCCTACAAATTCTGGGAATGGTTAGATGCCGATACCTTTGCTCTATTTTCAGTTACATTGGGTCAATGACCTCTAGTTTATGATATAATAAAAACATTTTTTTACCCAAATTAATTAATTATTGGCGATTTTTATTGAAGGAAACCACTAAGTTGGGCATATTAACTAAGTTTGTGAAGGTTAACTCTGAAGTCCCATTTTATTGTTGAGTTTATTGATGTGAAGAAACTGTTCCTGACTCAAGTGAGGGCTTTCTAATTAACAACACTGTGTAAACATCTACAAAACAACAATATGGTTGTAAAATAGGATTTGATATAGTTCAAGAATGATAATAATGTAATAAAACTGGTGTAATATGGGGGTTGAGGTCATTGGCTTATTTTGAGCCAATCCAAATTTCTCTGGAAAGGGTACAGGCTTTCAACTTTTTCTGTAGGGAGTATTCAAAGCTGAGACATCTAAAATATGGATTTAATATAGTTTCATGATGTAGATTTTTTTGTTCAACCATTGGCAAGTCCAAGTTCCCAACATCCCAGTGCCATTGTGGAATTGCTGAATTTTTTCCAAAATTCTTTAAAAATTAAAACATTGTCAGTTAAAACGAAATTCTTCAGTTATTGCCACAATTGTATCAAAATTTTTACTTACTTCAATTTAGAATTACATTGAAATTGGTTTCGGAAGCTTTGAGATACCAGATGATGCTGAATCTTATAAATGTGATGCATTCAAGAAATTTGTTTTCATTTTAAATCATCAACCATATTAAATATTATATTAAAAAGAATGAATCTATCGTAAACAATCATTGAAATTTAGTTTTTTTATCATATTTCCTTTGTCTCAAAACTTATGGTGTGTACTGTCATACATTTCTAACAAAGCTTGAATAAATTCTATTGTTCTAATTGTAAGATTGTTAGTACAGGGTGGAAAACCCTATTAAACTTCCAAATAACATAACCTTTTACTCTTAATGTTACGACTTCAAGGTGCTGTAGGCAGAAAGACTGTCGTATAAACTGGTAAACTTTTCTCATGCACTAATTAGGCTTGAGCTTTGATTAGAAATGTTCCTGGAAGGCGAACGTAAGAAAGTCTATATTATTGTATTCTTGAATTCTGATTACGTATATATCCATGTGTTATAAATAATATAGTTTGTTTGTTTTTCCTGGGGATTGTATTTTCTATCCACAAAATATGTTTATACATTATGTCATCTTCTACTGTCAAACCAAAAAGATGTAAATGTGATTGCACCACAGTAAGGTATATTGTAATGCATATTTTGTACTGCGTTACCTGTTTATAAAATAGATCACTGTTTAATATGATGAAATCAAAGTGCTGAAAGCACTGAATAAAAAAATCATGGGCAGGCAGGTCATCACTGGTGAAAATTACAGTGCCCTCCAAAAGTTCTTGGACAAAACTGTATGTTTTAAGATAAACTGATTCATCTTTATTCATGAATATGAAGAAGAAAGAGTCATCTGAGCAAATTTTAAAATCAGCATTGATTAGTTTATTAACATATGATTTAAACAATGTTACATGAATTTAAGGTCTAATGATAGTTAATTTACTTGTGTATACATAATCAGTTTTTCTCAAAATTTCAAGTATCCAAAAACTTTTGGAGGGCACTGTATTGCTGGGGTGGGAATCTACGATCAAACGCTCTTTTAAACGTGATAATGCTGTGACTGGTGGAGCACTATAAACCGGTCAGGAAATCGACTTAGCAAGTCCATCATGCCCCTTCCTCTCAGTCACAACAGATAAACTCTTTTAAACATGGCCTAAAATATAAATTTTGTTTTAATGTATAATTTTTTTAAAAACAGTTATGAATGTTTTATGTCTTTCGATATTAATGTAGAAAAAAAAAATGTCTAGAAATCACCTCATGGATAGAGAACAGATTTATTATTTTATAACACAAAACCATTTGTCACATAAATGAGTTTTTAACATTTTTATAATAATGGGTTAAATAGAGAACTTCTGGATCAATCACAAACCAAACATTTTTTCCTCCGATTGGTTTTTTTTCAGGTTTAATTTACATCCGTTTTATAACAACGGGGATAGCCCTGTGCATAAAAGGTTCATTTTATTGCTAGTCGTAGTGGCTTTTACTTGTCACGTTATTCTTCCATCTCGTGACAAAATAATGGATGGCAATCTGTGTGTTGCATGTCTTAATGAAAGCTAGAAACAGCGAGTTCTTGTGGCGATCATAAAGTATTGATAGGCAATCAGTGATTTGATGAAGGAAATCTCTCCGATAAATTTCTACTTCTCTTAAATCTTTGGTGTAATTAATGAATACTCTAAGTTAGTATTATACACTCTTTGACATGTCTTCCTGCTGAAGTTATAGTAGAAATCATTTCTGTACTGTTTCACTCCAAAGGAATTTTGTATTGTTGGATCTAAACCATTTTCCAGTTTTTTTGTTTATTTTAATTTTAGATGGATTTTTCAACGAAAACATTTGGCTAATAATTGGCGAAACAAGGACAGTAGGGCGGGAGGGTGGTGGGGTGTCCAGTGTCGTTAACAATTGCGTTAAAGTTGTTCTTTTTCCATATATTTCTGCCATTTATTGTCAGATCTTTTAAAAACTTCATGCAATGATAACATACCATGTGATGAACAGAATTAGAAAGTAACCACAACTCTACCTGCCTTTTATTATGGATTATTTTCCTTAGTAATTTTTTGTGTTAAAGTTTTTTAAATCCAGCTTTAATGTGGTTTCCACATTACATTTCTTGTTATATATGTTTTTGCATGGTTTATTAAAGTTCTATGAATATATATCTAGCTGAGGCCCTGAGAATCAATCTTGAAACCTGGGATTTCAAATCTTGGGCTGTACAACTGTGACGCAGCTTCAAATATTTAGAACTATTGGAAAAATATATCAAGTATTTTAATGATGCAAATTAATGATTGTATAGTCCTACTTGTTCAATGCAGAAACAAATACATCTTAAAAACCTAATATCCATAAATTTTGACATTGGAACCAATTCTTAACTTTCATAAGCTCAAACTGGAGTCTTAATACATTGTAGCTTCTTTAGTTTTAATTGCCAGGTTAATTAACTTTTTTCATCTTCGTTATAATTAATAGACAAATTTGATGTTTGACTAAATACAGAGTTGAAAGCCTCTATAATTATAGATTCTGTTGGTTTAATTATAGTGTTAACATGCACCGAGTGTATAATTTTTTCAATAAAATCTATTAATTAAATTAAGTACAGGTAGGAACTGATTTATGATATCATTTAGCTTTTTAATAATTTTGTATCAAAGAGAGAGAACCTTCTTATTAAAAGTGTAATTGTCTATCATGTTATTTGTACTGAAGGCCTTTTCCTGCTTTTAATGTAGTTATAGAATTGTTTTTTTTACTTCAACATTTTATTATTTAATTTGGTGAAGCATGATTGTGCAGTTCAGAGTATTCAATTTGAAATTCATTGTTTTAATTGCAAACCCTTTAAGCACTTAGTTGATCTAGATTTTTTAGACTCACTATTTTTATGCAATCATGAAGCGTTACAAGCACAGCACACATATTACAATGTTATTATATTTTATTTGTATAGTAAAATGTTACCTTGTAAACTTTGATAGATAAAATAGTGTGACCCGAATTAAAAAGCATTTTAAAAATGTCAATGTATTACATTTTTCAATTGTACTTAAAATTCTCTGTACCATTTTTTATGGCTAGACTGTCGCTCATGACATTTCCTGTTTCATTTTCGAACCAGTCACTGACTGAGTTTTTATTATTCGCTTGTGATAAATTTGGTACAATTCAAGTCTATTTTGAGCTTTTTCAATTGAATAGAACTTTGTATAAAAGCACTTCCTACTTTAGTCTGGTGTAGTCTAGAATTTAGGTTATAACAATTATCAAAATGTATAGATTGGGAATAAAGAGTATAAATAGACAGTTCAGTGCAAAACTGTGGTACTTTTTACAAAAATTCTTACGAAAAAATCTTCAGTTTCATAAGTCTGTTTCTTATTATTAGCACTTCAAAGTCAGAGGGATAATAAGCATCGCTTTGATATGATATTCAAAAGGTATATACAATTCTACACTATTTGTATTATATTTAGAATTGATAAGCCAAAAATTGAGCATATTATTAATGTTTCTTGCTTTTGACTTACGATTTTTCGTAAGAATTTCTGTGAATTTTTTTGTCTACATCATTCTTTTTTACATGTAATTAGACTAGTTTTGCACTGACCCATCTATAATGTACTGTATAGTTTCAGTTTCAGTTTATTGTGAATAAACGACATTCACATGTCTTTGACACAAAACATAATATATTGAAGTCTACAGTAGAATTAATTGTTTTCAATATTTACCATAGGGTCATATTTCAATGTAAAATGACATATTTATGTATTAATGATGTAGCAGAATTGTTGTTCGAATATTTTTCTCAAGTTATTTAATGCAATGTACTTTATTTCTGTGACCAAGTTTAAATTAGTTTATGGTTCAAAATGTCTGCAGTATTGATTATTAAAAGTAAACAGTTTTTATTGCTATTTCTGTTTTTGAAATGAGTTAAATATTTTATCATCCTTTATTGTTGTTGAAATATGTTTAGATATGTTTAAAGGTCAGTGATGAATAGTGTCACTGAAAAAACACATTTCTCCAATGATATTCTTCTCCCATGAGAAATCGGTTGTCACATGAGAATAAGTTGTCACATAAAAGTGATGATTGACTCAAAAGAAATTGAAGAAATGGATTGTTGCATAAGAAAAAGGTTATCCATAGAATGGGTTGTCACATAAGAAATGGTAGTTATCACATAAATAGGTTGTCACATATTTGAACTTCATTTTTTTTTTTACTGAGTTTGACATCGTGTCAACACAATTAAGGTCATTTTATGGCATCCAGAGCACCTAACCTAGCTTTCCTGGACCCTTGTCTATTACATGTACCAGTACTCACCTACCCTTCCACAAGGCCGGAAACTTCTCCATATATTTTATCAATGGAGGAAAATTTACAATATTGTCAAATTTTCATTGAAGGGTATAACCTCCCTGGGTTGGATTCGAACCCGTACCAGCTTTGGGACACAAGATTCCAAATCCCGGCGCGCAACCAACTGCGTTATCAACCTGGGTATCTGTACTTCATAAGCACCTCTCTGCTGGCCCCCTAATTCTCACTTAAAGAACCATGGTTGGTTTGAAGGCTTAAACACATGACCCTTAGAAGCTTTGGGGGTGACTAGATCAGAATACAACACAATCTGAATATCATTGAGAAGTTGCAACGATGTGAAGTTGCCGACCTTTATTTCACGTCCAAGAAAGCATGTTTAAATGATTAAAGTTGATTTGACAATTATTTTAAACATTTTTATAACATTGCTAACCTGGTAATAATGACATTGGTGGTTTTTTAATGCGGCTAACCATGGCATGTTGATTATGAACGTTCATTAATTCCTCTTGTGTTTTGTTTTAGTTTGCAATATTTTAATAAAAACATTGCATGCGGAGAGTAGCTACATTATCACATTGAAATTTTATTTGAAATTTCCTGCGATTTTATTGCTGTAATTTCTTTAATGCGTTCTTCAGACAGCAAATTGATCCCGTAATGAAAAGATATTAGGCAGCACTAATAATCATATCCGAGGAAAATGATGTAATTTCTGTGGAAATTGAGAAATACTGTAAGAGTTTGGTTCCCATAGCAATTTAATCCAAGAGTTGTTCAATTTAGGATTATAGCTCTCTGATGTTGAATGTGTCATTTTAGATTCTTTAAAAATGTAAATAAAGTCGGCATTATGGTCTATGGTATATTTTATTTCAATTTTTACATAACCTATAACAGAAAGGATCAATTTCATATGGAAATTTTAAATTACTTTGTATGACATTCTCATAAATCATATCTGCTTATACTGCTCCACTGTATTTATGCCATTGTAGATTTTGGAGTTTGCTGTTAATGAGTTTTGTTCAGTTGAAATTTTATGCTGATTTTTCAACGAAAAAATTTGGCTAATTGTTTGATGAAACACAGGTGAGCGGGCAGTCCCGGGTCCCTCCGGTGTTGTTTACAATTGTGTTAAAGGTTTTTTTTACCATATATTTCTGCTATTTATTGTCAGATCTTTATGAACCTATTATACAGTGATACCATACCATGTGATTAACAGAATTAGAAAGTAACTACAACTCTACCTGCCTTTATTATGGATTATTTCCCTTTGTAATTTTTGTGTTAAAAATTCTAAATCCAGTTTTAATGTGGTTTCCACATTACATTTCTTGTTTTTGCATCCATTGATGTAGGGGTTTGATATTTTAATAATCCAAAAAGTTATGGATTGATATCTGAAAGAACAGTCTTTTAAGCTTCGAAATAATAAATGTAACACTGCCATACTCACACTTTCTACAAAAGCAATCAACTCCTCCTCCAATTATTATAATATAAATGGATGAAAATTACTAACTATCATCAACTTTTTATGGAAGGGGATATAACTAACCAGGATGAGGCTCGATCAAACGACTCCTTTCGGGACACTTATAAGATTCATATTCCAGCTCTATTGTTTGCTAGTATACAGATAAGTCTATAGTCTTATATATCTAGATATCTTGGTGCTTCTATAGAGATATATTTTTATATATATAGATAAGTATAATATATATATACATGGTGCCCTTTATAAATCCTTGGACAAAATACTGTTGTTCTTTTTAGGATAAATTGGTTCACATTTAGTAGTGAAAAAATAATTAAAAAATAAATAAATGAGTATAATTGTTTTTTTAAGATAAATTTGTTCACATTTAGTAGTGAAAAATGAATAAAAAAATAATACATAAAAGAGTATAATTGTATACATACTTAATGGAGAGGTGTTAGGCGAACTAACCACTGTAAATTTCTGAATAAAATTGTTTGTGACATGGAAAATATTAGGCATTCTTCATGATGAGCAGTTGGGTGAACTGACCACTGTACATTTTTGGAAAAGCTTGCCTGTGACAGGGAAAATATTAGGCATCCTTTATGATGAGCAGTTGGGTGTACTGACCGCTGTACATTTTTGGAAAAGATTGTCTGTGACATGGAAAATATAAGGCATACTTCATGATGAGCAGTTGGGTGAACTGACCACTGTACATTTTTGGAAAAGCTTGTCTGTGACATGGAAAATATAAGGCATTCTTCATGATGAGCAGTTGGGTGTACTGACCGCTGACTACATTTCTGAAAAAGCTTGTCTGTGACTTGGAAAATATTAGGTATTCTTTACGATGAGCAGTTGGGTGAACTGACTGCTGTAAGTTACAGAACATGTTGACTTGTGACAGGAAGGAGATTTTCAACATTCAATAAGAAGCAGTTAGGTGAACTGGTCTCAGATGTAAACATCATTTGTTCATAATCATTGAATTCATTATATATTACATGTACAAATATATTTCATGAAGTATGTTGTCATACTATGTCTCAGTCCTTGACTTCAACCATTACTTAAAACATTTATTCGGGCAACCCATTTCCCCAAAGCCTGGAATTAAAGCGAAAAATTGATACAAGCTTGTGAATTTATTTTTTTTACACAGTCAAGTTAATTGGTAATTTTACACTTTGCTATATTACATAATAAATTGGTCTAGTGCTCCAGAAAACTAACGGTACTGAGTGAAGTCTGGTTTTATTTGATTAAATTAATTAAAATGATGTAATCATCAGTAATTAACTAATGTGTGACAAACACTGACATATGGTTAATGTATTGTTTAACTTAAAGTACCAGTGTCATGATTACAATGTTGATAATATCCATGTTATAAATCTCTCTAAGATCAGATGGAATATCATATTGGCTCTGGGAGTTACTTAGTCTATTACCTGAAATTGTATGTTATGTTAGTGTTTAAAGTCTTTAATCCTGGAATGATTTGAATTGAATATACCAAGTCTGGTTCAATATTGTGTCACCTGAAAAGGGACATTTAGGGATTACTTTTGGTGACGGCAGTGGTGGCGTCATCCCCTGTTTGCTGATTTGAAACTTAAGTGGTGAATTGACGTCATAGAAGTGAAGTACAGTGTGCAAGAAACATATCTTATCCCTGGCAAGCCATCTGACTTGCAGAGTTCCAGTTTGAGTGGGTAAAATTGTTGCTGACTTATAAAAAAGGGGCCTAAAACATTTATCATATTAAGGAAAGATTAAAATTAATGTAATGTTCTTATATAGGTATAGTGCGTAAATATTGACCCCGACCTGACCTTTCACATTTACATCTAATAATTATCTACACATATCCCGACAAAAGTCAGACAAAAGTCAGTACCACGCCTATAATCTACACTTCGACAGCGATCATAAAATTATAAAAGTATGTTTGTGTGTTAAGTTTTAACTCATAATCCACACGGCCACAATGTAATCGAGCATTAATACTACATTCGTATTCAATGTTATGAATATTCTTGCATAAAGGTCAGATCGGGTCAATATTTATGCACAATACATTTATCTTGCCAAATTAAGCATTTGGGACTTAAAAGTTGTCAATAAAACTGCATTATTTTGTAACAACCAGTGTGTTCTTTATTTTGGAACTTTACTGTAGAGGTTTTACACATTATTAAAGGAATGATATTTATGTGAAATGTAGAATTTTATAAATAATATGTATTAATTTATATATAAGATTTATTGTTCCATGTTATATGATATTTTATAATGTAAAACAATTCTATAAAAGTTGGGTGAACCACTAGGCCACAACAAATTGATCATATGTTCTATGGATTCGCTTGCACCTTAATTTTGACGGTTTTTACAAAAAAATATTTTTATTTCCTCGCTCGCCCATAAAAATTTGGTCAAATCGCTATATAAAGCAAGTGAATAAAGACTTTTTCAATTTTTTTTTCTTTGCTCGCTCACCCTATTTTTTTCCAGAAAAATCTGTAGAACAAATGATCAATTTGTTGTGGCCCTAGGAATGTGTCAATGATGGGTCGTCACAGAACTAGTCTATTTCTTACTTTATTTACTTGTAGTTAGTCTAATTTTGCACCGACCCATTAATGTATGAAGTTGGATCATTTATCTCTCCCATAGGGGTCCTTCTACCGACCATAAATTGCTGATGGTCTATATCATCTGGTATACTAGGGTTTATTGTTGTACTTTATTCAGACAAAAACAATCTGATACTCTGTAACCTTTATACAGACTTACTTTCGTAGTGATTGAATCAAGCTTATTTTAGTAATGATGATTATTAAAATTATTTCCAACTAGATGGGAGCCCGTGCAAGCACGGGCTTTAGGAAATGACAGTTCTCGATTAGTTTCCGACGTGTTTACTAGTGGTGGCAGTGGTTATTGATTTAATAAAGGGAAATAACCGCTGCGGGGAGTTTGGTCTATTTTTAGACACAAAAAAACCCACTATTTTTGTTGATTTTTGGCAGTTTTTGCAAATATCAAGAGGCTTTGTCAAAAAAGAATTGTCAACTTGATATGCCGGTATATAGGTGCTCCAGCGACAAACAAAAGATTTATTCAAAGCTGTGCCATTTCTTCCACAAAACAGGAAACTCGCAAATTTAATAGTATAGATTAATAACACTTTCAAGGCCCTTAAACCCACTAGCCCAAAGAAAGTAGGGGATAAGTGAAAATTGATTTGGGCTAGTTGTCATCTGATATTTCAAGGAGCGGGATAAATATTTCTGTGAAATACAATGAAACCCGTCTATATAAATCCCTCTAGGGGAAAACTAAAAAATGGTCTTCGTAGGCAGGTGGGTCTGTCTGGTCAGATGGTCATTAACTCAGGTTCTACTGTAATTTTTACTTTGCCTCTATGAAGAGCTGCCAGATTGTAGTTTCTGTGAAGTAAAATTGTCAAATTTAATGTACTTGTCAGTGCTTACATTAACCCTGCTGATTTAAGTACTTGATATTTGTTTGATAATCCCCTTACATAAAAACATATATCTACTTTTATCGATTATGAGTACAGAAATACTATAGTGAGTATTTAAATCTGCAGGGTAAATGTTAAACTAACTGTTGTATAAAATTTAACACATACGTCATCAGCATATATGAATATAGTGACCTGACACCCATAAACACCCTGATGAGACTAGTGATCATCGGATTGTGTTCATACAAAGAATTAGATGCTTATGAAATAATGAAGTAGGTAATAAATATTTTCTAGACACCATATAATTTGTTACAGCCTCTTGCTTGACACTATGGAAGATTTATTTCTTCATGATTTAAGTCATTTAAAATATATGTGAACAGTTTAAGTCATATATTATTTTCTTGCTCAAATCTTGGGAGAATGCAGATACAAGCTTAGCTAACTGTGATGATGTGACTATAAAATCTTAGGTTATTTTAGTACTAAGACTGAATACTATGTATGTATACTAGACACTGCTTTTAATATAATGCTGCATTTCAAGATTTTCCATTATAATACTGCTGTGGGACTTCTTATGAATTGTAAGTTGACAGACCTGGATGTTTTATTCTGTGCTTTAAACTTTAGTTTAATAAATACATAACCTTACCAGTTACTGACAACTGCCCTTATTTTAGAATGGTCATAGAAATTATTTCATGACCCAACTTCTTGAATGTATGTTAGTCCAGCCCAGTAATAGAACACTGCAGGCTTAGTGCAAAAGGGTCATATCTCAATTAAAAAAAAGTGAGTTATGACCATTTTGCACTAAGTCTGTGACATGAGCCCCATATACTGAGATATAGGGCAGTCTGTATTATGCATGTACTAAGCCATTAGTGTCATGTAATGCCTTAAGTGATGCATTTTCACATATGGCAAGCTTCCATGTGTAAAAAAATGTCACCAATTGACTTGATTAATTATATTTTATTTCAACTGAAACATAAATATATTTCATAAACTGTATTACATAAATAGTCTTTCACTATTTCCTGTTATGATGGTGTGATTTAAGGACTCATTTTGAAATTTTGACGTTAAAAACATTTAAATGGTCAAAAATATATTCCCTAACCTGAGAGTTGGTATTAATTGACTGTCGTAATAAATATATGGTACATAAGTTATTGCACATATATCAAAAAATGCTTGTCAGAGATGGTGACTTTATGTATTAAATTTTGAATTATAATTATGTCTTTTGTAGACATTTTGTCTTTCCACCTTCTAGGTCAATTATAATTAGGCAAATTCAACTGAAAATGAGTTTTTATAAGTTTGTTGTCAAAATTTAATAACGATAAGAAAACATTAGGGGTGATGCCACATTTGTAAATGTTATTTAGAACAGACTTACAAAGTGATATCTTAACTGTCTATTTATAGATTGCGGGGGAGAAGTTATTAAATATATTTAAGGCATATTTTTATGAACTTGAAATGTTTGCTAAAATGCCCCACAAAATCATATGATAGTGTAAGGAAATTATTACATCACCAAAATTTAATATAAAACAATACTGTGATCATTAAACATAAAATCAAGGTACACTTGAAACATAAAAATAATAACTGCTCCCATCTTATCATTCCATTAGGGTGCAGACTTCAATTGGCACCCTATGAAATTCCATTGTTAGTAAAATAAGTATTGTTTTAAATTTAGAGTAGACTTATTTGAACAGTATTTTTTTCTTTATGATTTTGTTTTACTACAGGTCAACACTGGTCACTTCTCTCCTTTTAGGATATAGGGCTACTAATCATTGTTAATATGGCTGAAAACAAATTAATTATCCCATTTTCTGTGCGGTCTTGTCTTTTTGAATCAATCATTTTTCTGTGGTCAGTCATTGAATCTGAATATCATTATCATATTATATCTAATAACTTTGAGTTAATTATTTTCATTTATTATTGTACTGTATGGTTGTCTTACATTTTTTTGGTATGCTAATTGTAGTGAAAGTTTCCAGGACTGTTTCTGATTTTCAGGAGTTTCTAAGTTACTAAAAATAGTTCATGATTGCTCATTTCTTATTATTCCGAGAAGTTGTTTGTTTCCTAAGTCCTGAGAAATTGTTTGTTTCCTAAGTCCTGAGAAGTTGTTTGTTTTCCAAGTCCTGAGAAATTGTTTGTTTCCTAAGTTCTGAGAAGTTGTTTATTTCCTAAGTCCTGAGAAGTTGTTTGTTTTCTAAGTCCTGAGAAATTGTTTGTTTCCTAAGTTCTGAGAAGTTGTTTGTTTTCTAAGTCCTGAGAAATTGTTTGTTTTATATTTCAAACCTGCTGAAAACCGGACTGATGCTGTTGGTGAGATATTGTGATTGTTTCACTGGAACTCATGACCCTGTTGTTTTCAATAAAGCCGACTAAGGAAGCCAGAGTTAAGTATTAAAAATAACTCCAAATAATGAAGTTATAAAACAGGAGTCAAATTACTAGAAGTCAACTATTAATAGGCTCAAGTTCTCATTTTAATATCATGCTGTTAAATGTACTTTATTTTACAATTCAGCTTGACAAATGCATTTATAGAATTTCTATGTTGGTTTTATTTAAGATTCATGTTTTGTTAAGAGTTTAAGTCTTAAAATCTTATTTTGTGGATAAATTTATCTTAAAATAAATCTTGAATTATTAGGGCATATAAGGAAATCACTGTAGTTTATTTGAAATTCTATAAAACAAGAAAATACCTTAAAACTTTGTAATCTCATACTGCTGTTTTTTGTATCTTTGAAATTTAATGTTTTTATGATGATATCATAGATATTATATAATAATGTTTTTATCATCTTTTAATGATTGTGGTGTTGACGTTTTTTGCTTTGATACCTTGTGTTGTTCTTTTTCTGAATTTAAAGCTGCCTGGCTAGGTCAGTTGGTTGCACAGGAGACTACTTATTAGGGGATTGTTGGTTGGATTCCTGGGCAGGGCACACTTTCATGGAGCTTGGTCTTCAAATAATTTCTGTGGCCATTCTCCCTCCTACCACTGATTCTTAATCATGCAAGAGTGTTGTCAGTCACTGACAGAAATATGCACTTAGTAACTGGTTAACAGCTAATTCCAGAAATTTAGCCTTTCCATGAATGATGAGTAGGTTGACTGACTGACTGACGTTATATAACAATGTGTTGATACGGTGTTAAACCTAACCAAAAACTAATAATTCTGAACTCAAAGAAATCTCATGTTTTTATGATCTTTACCTTTTTTGTACACACTATAAATTTGGTGTTATTTAAGATTTCTAGCATTAAGCGTAATCGGCTTGCTTTTGAATAATGATTTCATCCTTGTTAAGCATATTACTAATGGAAGTTCTTGGAGAGAATAATGGTTTACACATCCCAGTAGAGACATGAATCAGTATAGGGTAATTGTAAAACTGAATTAAGATATGTTCTGATAAGAGTTATTTCTACAGTATATGTATTTTGATGGTACTAATGTCCCTTGGTGCTTGTAATACAACACTATAACTTCCAGTAGGGTGTCTTCTTTTATAAACTTCAATATGTCTGAGCCTGGTAGTAAGACTTTTCTTTCAGATTGTTTTTCTCTTTTTGCCGTAGCATTTACTATTTACAATCGTATGGTATATTTTGACATTACTTCAGAATATATCAGGCATTTTTCCAAAAGTAATGAGCAATATTCACACGGCAGCTGATCATTTTGAAATAAGGTTGGGTTTTTAAAAGTCAGATGTGATTACTGTGTTCTTTTCTGGGATAAAGTGATGTCAATTTCAGCACGAAATTTTAATTTGGCAACTTTTTTAGCTCTAATTGTTTTTGAAAAATAAATGTAGGATTTATTCTAGACTAATATAATTATGTACATGTGGCTAAATTAACAGGGCGTTGTGTTTAGATATGAACTATCAGTATTCTTATTGGTATATTGTATTCATCTGTGAGAGGTGCATATATTAACCCCACTGATTTAAATACTTGTTATAGTACTTCTGTACTTACAGTACTCTTGATATATGCTGATTGTTATTGATATTTCTTTGATTATCCCCAAACATAAATATAATGGATATCTATTGTTTTGTTTCACTATTAAGACCATCAAAACAGATGGTCTTGAAAGGTCTAATACAAGTATAGTTCATTTTTTCTCAACTGTCAAAGCTTGAATAATTTCACGGTGATTGAATGCATTGTTTTTGTACTGGCGGCCTAATTGTTATTAAAAATATTTTGACTAATACATATCATACAGCATAAGCAGCTTTACTCGATCATACAGAAACTCATGGGTGTATTACGACATTAATTTTAACAAACGCATCAACTGTGAAATTATTCATGGTTTGACAGTTGAGAAAAAACAAACTATTCCTTTTTCTTTGCAAAGTTAGCATTTGGGACTTTAAAATTGTCAAAAAATGCATTATTTTGCACTAACTGTTACTAGATTTTGTAGTAACCAAGGTGGTCATTGCTGTGGAACTTTAATGTATTACCACTAGACAATGACTGCTGAATAAGATTTCAAATTTATGTAATCATTCATGACAATAAGCAACAGCTACATGTATTTAAACTACTTTTAGCCATTACAAAACAAAATCTCAAGGTCTAAGTTGACGTCAGAGCAACAGTTTGGACTACAAAAATGTTAGGTGTGCCATCTTGTAGGAGAAAAAAACTATTATTGGCATTAAAACCTCTTCCAATTTCCATGTAATATTTAGATGTGTTCATTGTTACACATCAATGTCTGATAGTCCAATCTAAAATTTACGCAAGGTGAACTACCTATCACTTGTATGGTAAAATCACAAGTAAAAGTTAATTGGTCTTAATTAAGAATCTCCATGTAAAATGTAAATATACCAATTTTGTACAGCAGTAACATGTAATACATTTGTGTGAAAATAGATTCTTGAAGAAATTATTCAATTCTCCTAACTTTAATTAAACACTTTGGAGATTGCTAGAAAAGTAACATTTTGTGCTATTTTAGAAGTGATTTCTGTTTGTGTGTGAAGACTCTGTATTGAGTATCAGGTTTTTTATCTTTTGACTGCTGTAAAAGTAGAACTTTATCCTTTCAAAATGTTTGAATGGTTGTAACAGTGACGGCATGGGCATTTGCAAGCTTTAGCCCCCCTGGTTAGCTCAGTGGGTTTTTAGGTTTGATTCCCAATTGAAGCATACTTTCATAGAGCTTGGTCATGAAGTAATTTCTACAACCATTCTCCTCCTACAAAAGTACCACTTACCACTGATTCTAAATCATGTAGGCAGTTGTCAGTCACTGAAAGAAGTATGTGCCTAGTAACTCAAGTTAACAGCTAAATTCAGAGATTTAGCATTTCCAGGAATGGTGAGTAGCTTGACTGACAGCCATGATATGACCTATACAGTGTGTTGCTATGGTGTTAGTGCTAACCAAAAAAAAGTTAGCTAGCTCTATAGTAATCCTGGTGCAATTCTTGATGCCAGTAATATTCTCCAATAAAAAATTGACAACATTGATGGATGATAATGTAAAACCAATCCAAATTCTATATTCCTGGTCCCAACCATAGGTGACCACTATGGTCCTGATTCACCAAGGACATTTTATAGACCTTCTAGGGTCTACGGTCCAAACAAGTCATATTGGTGCAAAAATGTTTTTTAAAGTTGGCTTTTCATTGTATTGTGCAGAATTTACTGTTTTCTAGTGAAAGCTATTGCCAGCTAGGACTACATGAAACTAGCTAGGGTGAGTATTAGTGAAAGAAAATCATTCAAAAACACTTGTTAAGTGAGCCAGCAGTGACAGTATTAATATGGCATTGGTCTTTCCACTGTTGAGACTCGCTTAAAAAGATAAGAATCTAAACTATCTCTGAATCATTTAAAAACTATTTTTTTTATGATTAATTTCTTTGGCATTATAATAAAAATATTTGTAATTAAAAGTGAATAAATTATTGATATGTTTATCAGTGTTTACATAAACTAATTAAGGTATTGATGATAATTGAAGGAACAAATTCAGTACCCTCCAAAAGAAATGGACCAAATCCTGTCTTTAAGATTCACATTTTCTCATGAAAACAAGAAACGCTGAGCTGTTTGAGCAAAATCCAAAATCAGCATATATCATGTTTGTCAACATTATTTTTTTGGTGGGGGGGGGGGAGAGTTAACACTAGCAACACATTGTATAGGTCATATCACGGCAGTCAGTCAAACTACTATCCAGTCCTGGATTGACTAAATGTCTGGGTTTAGCTGGCACATACTTCCCTTCAGTGACTCACAAATGCCCTTTATGATAAAGAATCAGTGGTAGGAGAGAGAATAGCAGTAAAAATTATTTCTTGACTAGACTCCGGGAAAGGGAATCAAACCCACAACCCCTCAATATTAAACATAATTATGATTCGAGCTGTGTTATATAAATAAGCTTTAATTGTATGTACTACAATTGAATTAGTGCCCAACAAAATATGGATTTAAAAAAATGACTTAATTTAAAAAAAGGTAATATTTTGCATTTGTTAAAGAGTAGAGCTTTACTGATACAGTTGTAAAATTACTTTAGCAGCTTTTCTCATTATTAACTTTGTCAAAGAACTTTTGGAAGGCACTATATATCTGAATTTTTTACCATTATATCCCATGATGCATTTTTACCTTATAAATTACATTGTGACGCCATTCCCCTGGGTATATAACTATTAATATGACGACGCCTTTGATGACTGTGAAAACTGTGAAAGACAAGCTAATTTGTATGTTAATTTTTAATGAGATTCCATTCATGCATATTAAAAACTACTACATCATTTTTTTGGAAAATTAAATTGTAATTTTTAGTATTCTCTGACAAATTGCTGATAGTTCCACTTGAATATGTTGTCATATTAATAGTTCTGACATGCCATTTGGAACATTAAACATCTGTAAATTTGCAAATTTGAAACTAATCAAGATAGTTTTCATCACATTCTGATCAATATTTAACAATACATTATTTTCAAACTTTCAAACCATTGTTTTTTTGTGATATTGAATACAATATATAAATTATTAATCATCCAATCACCTATTTGAATAAACACATGTCATTGTAAACAAAGTTTGACGCACATCGTAAGCAATATAATACATGTCAACCCTTGCTTATTATATCCCATATTGTTTACAATGTATAACATATTCATATAGTTTTGTATTCATGATATCCTTTTTCAATATGTTTGCTTCCATCTACAAATCGTGGGTTTAGTGCAAGACGGTTGTATCTCCCTCTTTTCTTATATTGAGTTACGACCATCTTCTGCTAAACCCACAGAATTGATTCCATGTTTGTATATAAACAAAAGTATTAGTTAACGTTTGTATATTAAATGAGTGAATAAAACTGAAGAAGCAGTTGTCAAGTTGTAAAATGTGCACGTGAGAGGTCAAGGGTTTGATCCCTTCTAGGGGCACTGCTGATATTTCCTTCAGCAAGTAACTCCAGAACATAAGTTTACTCCTTGGTTCACTGATATAAAATCTGACTTTATAATAAAAGTTCAAATATTTAGACTATGAAAGAAATGTAATGCACTTAAATTTGGTGTATTTAAAGTAATAAATCTTTCAACCTGACATTATTAGTATGTATTTATGTCAGCTGTAATTAAATAATTTACATTTAAGAGCACTATTATCTGTTACATAATTTCATATCCTAATTAAGGTTATCTCTGGTGCAGGATTAAAATCTTTCTTAACCTTTTTGTATATTATATCATTAAATTTTATTCAAATGTCAGTGACGCATACACTAACCTCGCTTTTAAAAATTTGAAAAAGTGATTTGTTAAAAGTTAAAAGTTTAGAGCCGTGCTGCATTAATCTGACAATATACATGTAAGGTATTATAAGCTGTAAAGGCCCATGCCTGGGGTCCGTATACATATAAGGTAATTCAAGTTGTAAAGGCCCATGCCTGTGGCCCATGATTTAAAAAAAGTATTTTTCAGCTAGCTTAAGTTTAAATATTTAATGAAATTAACGGTCATTGACCAAAGGCTAGTTCTCAAACCTGATGTCTTAAATACTTTACGATATCATTAACTCATTTTAAGTATAATTGGATGATACTGTACAGTCTGTATATTAAATGACTGTACCAGACTATTTTACTATTGTTTTATATCCTCAGAGTATTCTTAAATTCATTGAAACTAGTTGTAAGTTGCCATTTTGTTAAACGTTCCTATCGTTAAAGAAATAATTAAAAAGATAGTACAGTTGTACTTTTGAGCAAGTATTTAAGCTTTGACCTTGGTGAAAACAAGAATTTAATTCTCCTGATTTTCCACCTTGATTAGCTTAGTCTGCAGCATGTTTGACCATGAATCTTAGGATCATGTAGCATGCCTGGATTTTGAATCTAGTGTCCCAAAGGGGGTACGAGATCAAATTCCATCTTGGGAGGTTATACCCGAATCCATGAAAATTTAACAATAATGCCAATTTTCCTTCATTAATAGGGTATGTGGAGAAGTTTGCGGCCTTGTGGAAAGGTATGTGAGTACTGATTAAAGACAAGGGTCCAGGAAACCTAGGTTGATTGGCTGGGCACTGTAAATAACCTAAAAAATTGTGTTGACTCAGCGTTAAACCCAATATAATTATAAATAAATAAACTGGAATCATGGGTTTGATTCCGGGGCACAGCCTGTATACCTTCATGGAGTTCGGTCATGAAATATTTCTACCCTCAATCTGATGCCTCTGTATCAAGAAGAACAATTGTCAGCATCTGTCGAGGGTCACTTATCCTTATATTTGGTTCATAGCTTGGGTCAAGAGATCTAGGCATGGCTGAATCAACTGGAAACCTGTTAGTTAATTGACAATCCCAATTTATTTATAATAATCATGTGGCTTGAGTTAATTATGCAAAATCTGTGGCAAACAGTATACAGTCCAACTTGAGCTAACGGACACCTCTTGACAACGGACACTTGTGGACAACGGACACATCAATTTCCCCCCCATCAAAAATGCTCTTTAAATTACTTCTGGACAGCAGACACCTGTTGTCTGCGGACAGGGTACACCTGTATTGTCTCCCAAATCAATAATATTACCCCAAACAACGGACATTGTAATATTACAAAATATTAATTATTCTTTTAATATTCTGTTTGTACTGTATTGAATGCAAGTTAATTTAAATCCTACTATTGAATATTTCATAATAATTATGGTAATTTGACCATATCCGATGGGTCAATGTAATACTAGTCTAACTACTTGTAAATATGTAGGCAATGTAGTCTAGTTTAGCGTTGACCCATTCAATATGGTTATTTAAATATTTATTTGTTTCATCATATCTGGGCTTAGTGCAAAAGGGTCGTATCTCACTCGTTTTCTAAATTTGAGTTACAACCGTTGTGCACTAAGCCTTGAATATATGCAATCAACCTGTATTTTTCATTCAATGCTTCATTTATTCGTCCATTTTTTTGCATATTTTATTACCTGCCATTCTCTTTTGTTCTAATCAAAGTTCATTGATTTTTCATCAGAAATTCACTCATGTGTGGCACAACGTACCAGGTTTCCTATTTAGGGGAAATTTTTATATTCCAGAAATGTAGCTGAACTATTCAGCAAGGTAGAGTTACCGTATGGTTTTGTATTTATGAATAAATGATACAAAATGCCTGATTTTAGTCTATGGAATATTACAGTACACAAATGCTAAACAAAACAACTTGTTGTGCTTGCTGATCATTGATTTTGAAGGTTGAAGTACATTGAAGCTTTTATACAAAGTTGAATAACAAATAAGACATTTAAATATTAATGACTGATATTTATTTCTGACAGTTCCCCATTATAGTGGTAAAATCCTTTGTCTAGTAATTCAAATTATATTATAATTATTTACCCCTAACAATAGGGGTACAGGTTCAAATCCCAACCGAGGAGGTTATTGTTATTACCCTTCCATGATAATTTGACAATAATGATGTCAATTTTCCCCTTTTAATAAGATATATGGAGAAGTTGCTGACCTTTTGAAAAGGAAAGTTAGTACTGGTTATAGACATTGGGTCTCAGTAAGCTAAGTTAGGTGCGCTGGCCTCCATAAAATAAACTAAATTGTGTTGACACAGCGTTAAACCCGTTTTTTTCTGCCCAGCTTTTTCCTGGTCGGTTTTCAGAATAAAAAATAAAACAAATGTGATAATAAATGTTTTAAAAGTAACTGGGTTTTATTAATTTATTTCTATCTTGTTAAAGCAATTTTATGTGATATGAAAAACTGTCAGAAATAATCTAAAACTGTCTAGTTAATCTCGGAAACCATTTTCTAAACTAATTTCAACTTGTCAACAGATTATAGCGTTGCTAGAGAAAATGGATTTTTTCTAATGATAAATGGACTATTACTACAATTTTCAAGAACCATGTCTCAGAAATGTGAACCTATATGTGGCCTACAAAAAATATTTCCTTTTCTGGTTTTCTCCCCCTCCTAAAAATAGTTTAAGGGTTTAGAGATATGCATTATTTTTAGGGGGGGGGGGGTGAGTTGTTCAGAGATATTACTTGTAAGTCAGTTTGGGTAAGAAGCCCTTTTGAACCAGTATTGCAGTTTTGAATTTATAAACAGTACCAGAGCCTTCACTTGGTCAAAATTTTTATTTTAACATTTCGTTGCTATATTATTTTTTTTACAAAAAATTTGATTTTTACTTTGAATTTTTTTTTATCGGCAGTAAAAAGTTATTGTAAGTCGGGAAACAAGAAACATAACTGTTTGTTTAGGCCTTACCATTTTTACTTAAGTTAGCAAATGGTTGTTTTTCTGTCAAATAGTCAATGAGTGTCAGATACTCTCCCTGGCACTTTATTTAAAATAATAAAACAGTGAATTCATTATATTTGTTTGACATGCTAATCTTGTATTAAATTGTTATTATTTTTTCTGCATATCAATAACACCCACTTAATTTGTCTTTTCTGTGAAAACAGATAATGGGTTTGAATTATAAATCAACTGGATTCTGTTTTAACTTGGTGAAATAACTGACGGCACACCTTGTTTGTAATGACCGTAATCTGTCAAAAAAACTATAAAATATTTCTAAAACAAAATTGAATCTGACAGTTATACTTATGATTCATCATGCTTGCTGCAGTCAATAAACTTGTCCTTAAATTTCATGTTTGCAATCTTTCTCATTAGAATTAGTTTCAGAATTTTAGCTAGATTTTTCAACAAAAAAATGGCTCATAGATTGGCAAAGCCTGGCCGGGACTCTAGCTTTGCATTAAAGTCTTTTATTTACCCGATATCTCTGCCAGGTCAGATCCTTAGAAACATCATAAAATGATAATTTACCATGTGATTATTAAAATATGGAATAACCATAACTCAAACCTGCTTAATTTTGAATTATTTCCCTGTGTATACCTTTCCATAACCAGTTGACAATAATATAGTATTCCTCTATTTTGCCATTGCAGTAAACTCCAATATAAAACATGCTTGAACTGATTTGTCAAAAGATGATTTTTGTTGTTTTGCCTTCTTTATTGTTAGATGTTACTCAGCTGTCAGTAATGCATATATTAACCCTGCTGATTTAGATATTTGATAATAGTGTGAGAAGTTTTGTTCATACTTGTATACAGATACTCATTTAAGACAGTAGTCCTGCAGTGAGTATTTAAATCAGCAGTGTTAATAATGTACACCACTGACAGTAGGATAAATTTTAACAATACATTTATTTATATTTTGGAGTTAACGCTGTGTCAACACAATTTAGGTCATTTTACGGTGTCCACCGTACCTAACCTAGCTTTCCTGGACCATTGTCTATAACCAGTACTCACCTACCCTTCCACAAGGCCGGAAACTTCTCCATATTATCTAATCTATGGAGGAAAATCAACATTATTGTCAAATTTTCATGAAAGGGTATAACCTCCCCGGGCGCAATTTGAACCCGCACCCCCTCGGGCACGAGATTCCAAATCCCGGCGCGCTTCCAACTGCGCTATCGTCCCGGGTTTTAACAATACACCATCAGGATAGAGACCTGTTTGATACTAAAAGAGTCTACACATATGTTATAAGACCTATGAATGTTGAACTAAGATGAAGACAGACATCGAAGTGATAATAAATGAGGATTTAGACATTTACAAGGCATTAATACACCGAACTATATTTTCTAGTGTTAATAATCCAGTATTCCAGACTGTGTTTCCCATGGTTACAAGATTTTATAATCTACAAGCAGAGTAAACATAAAACCTATCAGCATGGACTACTTTCAGAGGAAAAGTAATCCTCATTAAGTATAATATAGAGCTTTAAGGAAAGACAAAGTGAGTAATGAATCATGGATTTATGTAAATAAAACTACTTTAATATTGACATAACACCTTAAGATTATGTTGTAAAATACAACATTGACTTAATACCTTAATATATATCTATAAAAAGGGGATGATATTTTTGAAATCATGATCATGCTTAAAGTCAGACATGTAAAAATACGGGATTGAACACTAACAGCATTACACGTAAAAAGTGCAGGATTGACAAGTTTAGGCACTCCACATAAAAATAAGGGATTGACCAGTTTAGGCAGTCCACGTAAAAATATGCGATTGACCATTAAAGGGTTCAGTAAAAAAAGAAGCTGGGAAGGTTAACAGATTATTTCTTGATGTAACTCTATTGTATATCCTGTGTCGCCATCCATGATGACTTCATATCACTGCTGGAGCTGTGGGTTCAAGCACAGTCTTTGTAAACAGACACTCTATAGACCATAGTTTTAGAATCATCTGAAAACGAGTTGGGGTTCATGTTTGTTCAGACGATCTAAGCAAACAACTGCAGGGTGTTCAGTAACGACTGTTAGCGAACGTTACAGGTATGGGACAACTCAACCTGAAGACAACTCAACCCGTGGATAACTCAAGCCAAAGTTGGGACAACTCAAACCATTAGTGAGGTATTGATTTTCTCAGGTTGAGTTGTCTTTGGGTTGATTTGTTCCAATCCTAACATTACTGAACGTCTTGGAACGTTATGGGTAATTGAACACGCTGTTGTATACCAAGTCTTGACAAAACTCTGTCATAAGCATAGGAATTTCGGAATTTCTATTTTTTATATTGGGTTTTTATAGCTTTTCTGGCTGTGCTTGTTATTTATTGGCTTTGATTGGATGTTTCATTGTATGTAGTGCATTATCATATTATATGAATGTATGGCCAATGCATAAAAGAGGAAATCAAAGCACTGAAAGCACTGAACAAAACTTTTATTGGCAGGTCTGTTACACTTAGGCATAAAAAATGAAAAAAAATGCTTGTGCTTTGTTTTGACTAAAAGTTTTTTTTGTCAATGATTAGATACTTTGTGACATTATCTACTAAGTGCCTGTAGAATTATGAATCTTGAGTAGTGCTTAATCTTAATGCATGGCTAGTATAACCATATTGTACAATAGGTAATACATCATAGTTATATCTTGTCTTAATTGTCTTAATTAGATTAGTAAGCTTTTACCGAGAATAATATTTTCTTGGAATGTATTGTTTTTAGATATTATTATACAATGAATCTTGTTCAGGTGACCATGTCCTCTTAGCAACCATTTGAACTAAGCGATCAATCTTTGCAAAACCCCTACGAAATGAAGTTTTTATGGTCAGGAGCAGTTCAAGAACAGCTCTTAAAAATCAGTGAAAGTTCTTGATTTGTTCTTAGAGGATTTTAAGAACATATATTCTTGAATTGTTCATGGACTATCTATAGGAACAGTCCTAGAACCTTTTTGAACTCTTTGGTCTTTCCTCTGAGAAGTTTGTTTTGGCAGGTTTCAATATAGTACAGTTGTTGCCCTAATTCAATATAGAGTCATGACCAAGTTGTTATGAAGTCACCTGACTAGTTTAGCTGGTAGTGCGAAAGTCTACTGATAGAGGAGTTGTAGGTTGGATTCCTGAGTAGGGTAGACTTTGGTGAAGCTTGGGCATGAAATAAATTCCATGATCATTCTCCCTTCTACCACTGATTCTAAAATATGAGAAGTTTTCAGTCACTGACAAAAGTATGTGCTTAGTATTTGGTAAACAGCTATATTCGAAGATTCAGTCTTTCCAGGTACTATAAGTGCAGGTTGACTGACCGCAGTAATATGAGCTATACAATTTCAATATGTTACTGCAGCATTAAACCCAAAACTTTTTTAAAGATCTACCAATCTATGTCCTATAAGTCCTTTAACTGTGAAATGGATAATCAAGTGTCCTCAAGACCCTCTTGTTTGTATAATATAATATATGTATAATTTCACTGCAACATTTAGTGTAGTACGACCTTTGACCTATCAGTAATTTGATTCTCAGTCTGAATCCCATAAATATATGCCTCCCTGTGGTGATTTACGTCTGCCGTCTGCTGTGAAAATGTAAAATTTATTCTTTTTCTTTTGGTTTTCCCAAAGAATGCTGTACTTTATTTATTGCAATTAATGGTAAAGGTTGGGAAAATTTTATTTTCTTTATCTTCAGACGGTTTTGTATTTAAGTAAATTTTAGTACTTTGTACTGACTTCTAAAGTTAACTTAATTTCTTATATTTTAAAATTTGCCACATGTTTGTATAGTTTATAATTACATGTATAATGTATAATTGGAATTTGTATGATCAGCTGATAAACTCAGTATGTTTGAAAATGATTTGGCTCCTTAAATTACAGGAGGGTTGGCTAGAACTTGTGAAAGATAATTGTCCAGGAATTTTGAATGTGTGCAAGGGAATGCATGTCCTTGGATTCATAGTTTGATGTGTCACCAACTGAGCTACAATTAGTCGTTTAACAAGGATTCTGAAATTCATTGTTTATAAATTTTATTTAGATAAATTGAGAGGGGTTTATTTATGGACCACTGGCGGCCATCACAGTCAGTAATAAAAAACCTTATGTATACATATAAGGTATATTACTAAAAAAATTGTAGTTTTTAACCAAGTCCAATTAGAGGCCAGTTTCTCCTTCATAAATAATTTTATTTCACAGATTTATACATGCATGGGTAGCTTTTGAATTGCAAATGACGAATATTAAGGTCGTAAGCCGATTTGAAACACAACAATCAAAACAGATTTGGTTTAGTTGAAAAGTCACAAGAACTAATGTTCTTTTATGGTATAATGCTCTCAATACAACTTGATGGGTTTGTTTTGGTGCCAATGTTATATTCACTCGTGCACAGCTACTAACTGCCAATCTACCTATTGTACCTAGTATTATGGACAGTTTACCATAAAGTAACCTATTATTTTCTATATATGTTTCCATGGTAACTGATAAATAAACTGTGAAAATATTTGTAGAATCAATTTATTGACAATACATCAAGTTTTAATGGAATCTCTCATATTACATTAAATAAAATAATCAGAATAGCAATTCTTTTAAAACGCTTAAGTAAACATGAAAATCAGACCGTTTTAAGGAAATCTCAACATGTTGTCCCTTTAGGGACCTGACCTTATGTTTAATCACAAGATTTGTTCTGGAGAGTATCAACAATGAATAGAAACACCATCAGTGGCTCTATGATGGTTGTATGATGTTGTTAATTCTAATGTACGAGTTAGAAACAACAGAAAACAACAGTTTAATGTCTGCGAGAGACTGTGTATCTGTTATCAATTGTTCTTGAAATGGTCCCTTGTGTAATAAAAGAATGAAGCTAATATTTGTTTATATGGCTTCATTGTTTATACATGGAATACTGATTACGTATTTTTTATTTGTTTTTTTCTTAGATATTTTTCTAGTCTGGAATTAATAGAATAGTGTTTTATTAATGAAACATTTAAGACATGGTGTACATTGTATGAATATCAAAGTGATAACTGATCTAGATTATACTGGTCCCCCTGGACATAATGTAACAAGTTATACTGACTTGTTTCCTCCTTATTTCCTGCTACTTTTAAGTTACTTAGCATTAATATGAAGGAGACAAGAGTCTGGAGGCTAAGATAGACAAAATGCTTGGTTGGTCAAAACTTCTCAATCTGAGATTTTTCTCATTTTTTTTGTTTTTTGTCAAAAAATATACACTCACATGGATATATACATAAGCACTTATACTTGAAAACCAAATGGCCCAACATTAATTCTGTCTAAAATAATTCCAAGTAATTTTAATGAAACAATGCTCAACAATATTTTGGGCTATTTTAAATTGTTTCAAAGAGAAATGCATTGCTCTGATTTTTCATCAAAAATTGTAAAATGAATTAAGGTTCTCTTGAGCTTATGCATTTTGATTCTAAAATTGAATATGGTGGTTGAAAATTATCAAATGTAACATTTCAACTTTTGAATATTGTAAACGAAGATCTTGACCAGCCTTAGAGTAAAGAATCATTTTGTATTTATGCAATAAAAAAACATTATTCATGGAGTGATAGTGCTCAAGTTGTTACGACTTTGGACTGTTAATCATTGGATAGCAAGTTCAACGTTGGATAGAATCCCATCCAAAACCTACCCCATTGTTTCCTTAAGGAAGAAACTTTATCCTACTTGCTCAGTACTTGGGGGAACCAGAAAGTAGATTTGAAATTGATTAAATTGTAAGAACTTTTTTCAATATCAAGCTTTATATGAAATAAGTTTAAACCAATAATAACATAAAGTTTTTGTCAGTCATATTTAATTAACAAATCAAAATTCTAATCAAGGGCCTTGAAAAGTTATGAATGTCATTAAATGTCAAGTTTGCTTGCATGCGATGTACAATTTAAGGTATATAATATGCATATGGTATGTCGCAAACAATTGTTAGACCGCATTAAAGTCAAAACTTTAATATATTGATCGTTTTAATATTCGTGTTTATAGATTCTATATTTTACTTGGGTTTTGTCTACCAGTCAAAATGCTGTATAATTTAAAATTTGACATGAACGTTTTCCTAGAATGCAATTCTGCTTTGCAGACGCCGAAAAAAGGTCAAGAATAAATTGAATTGACTCTCTTTTAACGGGAAAGAATTAAAATTTCTCGCTTTATACCAAAAAACGGTATATTTATCAAGTTAATCTGTGAAATTCCATTTCCGTTTTCTATGTTTCCAGGAATGAGTTTTCTGGCGTTTTCTAACCTGAACGCTAGATATCAATCTTTAATTACTGGGTTCTGCTATCAGGAGATAAATCAGGGATGGATCTTAGACTGGTTAAAGTACTTACTTGTTAATGAAGAAAAACAAAATTAATTAAGATCGCGTCATTGATGACGATAGGAGAGCTTGTTACTTAATGCTAGGAAAAAATTGAAACTTTGATATCAAAGTAAGACAATTGTACATTGTATGTTTTTGTCTAGTCTTTACTACAAACTTGTTGATTAACTTCATTAAACACATTTCCTGTGATATTACTATCTTTGATTTTCATTACTGGCTTTGTGGCTGTATTAATGAGGCTTATGTTGATTGAAAATGTGGGGGGGTTTTTGTCAGTATACCTTAAATATAAAATTTTGTTGCCTGAGTATCATTAATGTGTATGGTTTTATTAGTCATGAATTTTTTTCTGGTTCTGAGGATATATAGTTTGAGAAAAAACTCAATGCACAATACTCAGTATTTTTCTTAAGCTATCATATATTTTCTTTAATAGCGTAATTATAGATATTTTGTGTTTTCTCCAAGCAAGCAAGCAATATTACTATTGAACACTTCTTTAAAATGTACATATAGCAGATCTTTCATAGTTTGCAGCCTTTACTAGTATAAAATCTCTTAAGAATAAAACAAGTCGAAGATACGAGCATGGACTAAATTCTTTAGACTCAGATGAATGGTCACTTCACTTAAATTGTTAAATTGCCATTTGTCATATGAAAGGGAGTTAACTCCAAATATTTTCTCAAAGTTGTGATAGAGTAGTCTCCCTTGGCTAAACTTGTGGAAATGTAGATTATTAGAAAGATCACATTAAATTTTCATGTATTAAGTTTAAGAATGCTTTCTGCTGGTGTTAATTGTCTGATATTATCAGGTGATAGAATTATAAATGATTTATTAGTATATTGCTTTCACCTAACTAATTAACCTAATAACTAAATGAGCTAATCAACTTGGCATAGATCTATGGCTGTGTTTCTTCAAGCAAGTAGCAATACAAAAAATAGCTGTGGTTCAGTAGTCATGATAATTATGATATACTTTCATAAAGTAAAATTTAATTGACATGTATTAGTTGTTTTTTAAATTGTTGCTCTTAGATTTATAAACCTGCATTTGTGAATACATAACGAAATTCAATGTAAAATGCATGAGAATAAATGAAAAGACAGATAATTTTAGTCATTTGGAAAAAGTATATAAAAATCTACTGTTGCCTTCATGGTAGGGTAAATGGTTTTAACACCACTGAGGTTTTAATTTGGTATTTGCTATCAGCACAAATTATTTAAAATGATCAATTCAGCTAGACCAGACAAATAACTAAGTCATGTGACTGAGGTCATGTGACCTTGACAAACACCTAGAAAATGCTCATGTTACTATATTTGGTAGTACATGTATTATGCTGTACATGTTTTATGTAAATGAATAGGATGGGGGCCCTTGCAGCATAATACATGTTGTTGCATGACTTAAATGGAAAAAAGTAATGAAGTTGTATCATGTTGTATTTAATGAATAAATATTTTATTAATGTTGTTATTTTTGATATTACTATTATCATTATTATTTGTTTTTTGTTATTGTTATTTTGGTTTTTATTATTATTTATTATTATCATTATAACTACATCGAGGGTTGCCTGCAAGACTGTAGTAAGTGCATTGTGTTACAACACTAGATACTACAGTCTTGCAGGCAACCCTCGACATGTATTATTATTATTTGTTGTTATAATTGTAAATAAGGTTATTATTGTTATTTATACATGTATTTTTGTTATTCTGGATATTTTAACACACTATCAGAATCCCTGAATGTTAGACGACATACATTTTAACATAGGAATTCACCATAAAAACATTCATGTTTCGATATTATGATACTTTGGGTTGTTTGGTGGAATAGTTGGCTGTAACTGTTACTCACAGAGGACTGGAGTCTAGAACTGATGAATCCTAGAAATGATGATTTGGTGACCTGCCTGCTACACATAACTCTGACTGTTTAAACCTGTCAATGCTCAATTTCCACAATGGACTGGTTCCTCTTTAATTTTTAGACCTATCCATTGTCATTTTAGGGATTTCAGGATATAGATTTGACAATGAGCAGCAAAGAGCCTAGTCAGCCGGCACATGTTCTGTCAGCTGACCTGGCACTTTGCTGGTGGCAAAGACTTTTCATATTTGGCTCTCACATTGTAAGGATTAAAATGGAGATAAAAATTTTAATTAAAACTGTGTTACCATTTCTGTTTTCAGATTTTGCCTTGGTGACACATGAACATTATAAAGATGGATGACTTCAGGAATTCTGGGAAAACTCAAGATATTGTCGTAATGTTGTACGACAAAGATAAAAGTGGACATCTGCTTATCTTGGACTCTATTGAATATGTGACAATATTTTCATATCAAAATGGATGAATACTTATGATTGATCTCATGTGCTTACCTGTTCCCTTGCCTCATAAACCTAATGAGGAGAGCTTAGCAGAAGGCCACTTCTGACTAGCAGACCGCAACTGTTAGCTTGCAGACAGCAACAGCTGACTTGAAGACTGCGACTGTTGACTAGCAGACCGCAACTGTTAGCTTGCAGACAGCAACTGCTGACTTGAAGACTGCGACTGTTGACTAGCAGATGGCAACTGCCTGACTTACAGACAGCTACTGTTGTCTTGCAGATGGCAACTGCCTGACTTACAGACAGCTACTGTTGTCTTGCAGATGGCAACTGCCTGACTTACTGACAGCTACTGTTGCCTTGCTGATGGCAACTGCTGATTTGCATACGGCATCTGCTGACTTGCAGACAGCAACTGTTGACTTGCAGACAGCTACTGTTGTCTTGCAGATGGCAACTGCCTGACTTACAGACAGCTACTGTTGTCTTGCAGATGGCAACTGCCTGTCTTACAGACAGCTACTGTTGTCTTGCAGATGGCAACTGCTGATTTGCATACGGCATCTGCTGACTTGCAGACAGCAACTGTTGACTTGCAGACAGCAACTGTCTGATTTGCATACGGCATCTGCTGACTTGCAGACAGCAACTGTCTGACTTGCATATGGCACCTGTTGACTTGCAGACAGCAACTACTGACTTGCAGACGGTATCTCCTGACTTGCAGACTGCAACTGTTTACAAGCAGACTGCAACTGTTGACTTGCAGACAGCAATTGTTGACTTGCAGACAGCAACTGTTTACTAGCAGACAGCAACTGCCTGACTTGCAGATGGCAACTACAGACTTGCAGACAGAGAAAAGAATGGCAAAGCCGGATGTTGATACCCCAGAGATATAAAAATTGTGTGATAAATATATTAGTAAGATGTGTTAAAACATGGTTTATTGTTATCATGTCCTTTGAGTATAAGAAATAATGTGTTACATCATTGATACTGGATACATGATAAATGTGAATGTTTGGAGCAGAATACTTGGAACAGAATCCATGTGTGTAGCTACATAGATATATATGACAGATATAAATCTTGTTTGGAGTATGGAAAATCTGTATGACAACAGTTTGGAAACTTTATCAAGTATGGAAACTTGAATATACATGTACATGTAAACTGAAAAACATGAAAAAATATGAAAACTTGTATTACATGTATATTGTACAGAAACTTTATCAAATATGGAAACTTGAATATAAACTGAAAACTTGAAAAACTTGAAACAATATGAAAACTTGTATTATATGGTATGGAAACTTGTATTAGATATGGAAAAAAATGAATAAAATATGGAACTTGTATCCATTACGGAAAGTTGAATAAAATTAGTAACATGAATTAAAATATTGAAACATGTATGTAAGATAAGGTGATCTTGTTTGATACTAGTATATGGAGACATATGGAAAATTATTTGATGTATGGAAAATTGTTTGATCAATATAAAATAGTTTAACATATGGAAAATTATATGATATAAAGAAAAACTAGTACAAAAATGAAATTTGTATGAAATATTGAAAGTTAAAGATGTGTTTGATTTGTATGTTAATGTTATATTACATGGTTATACAAATGGCCCGTGGATTCATGCTAAACAATGCTACATCCTATCTTTTTATGTTTAGGCCAAGAAATAAAATAAATTTGTTTATATGTACTTCATGAGTTATGCCAGACATTTGGTTACCATTCTTGTTCCTGTGGTTGCACAGTTATGTTTACTGAGGCTGATAACAGATCCATAAGGTGATGGGGAGGCATTAAGCACAATCCAGGAATTGTCAATTATAAGTTTTTGCTAAACAATGAAGAAGGAAGAAGGATTCAAAATGTAATGTTCTACATATGTGTCAAAATATTACCTTTATTTTAAGTATATGTATAATCTACCTGCCAGGTCAGCTTAGTCTGTAGCAGGTCTAACTATGAATACATGGGGTGGTGGGTGCAGGGTCCTACATACCTTTGTGGGGGGGGGTGAGTTCAGTTATAAAATATACTTTCTGTCCATTCCACTTCCTATCTCTGTATCAAGCAGGGCATATGTCAGCCATTAGTGAAGATATATGTATCTAAATTGTAGTTCAAGGTATATGTACCTAAATTGTAGTACAAGGTTAAAGCTTGGGTTTAGAGATCTAGGCCTATTAAGCAACTGTGAGTAGGATTACTGACCACAATATGACTGACAAAATGTAGAAATTGGGTGTAATGCTTTGAACATGATGCTCATATAAGTTTCTAGACAAAGGCACCAAGAAGCTGTAAGCTAATATTTTATCTATGAAAGTTATTACAATTTCTATGTAGAATTTGAATAACATTGTAACAAAGATTGATGGCTTGAAACTAAATAGTAAATACTATTACTATATATACAATGTTTATTTAGTTATATTGATTGGAGATTTATATAAAATAGTAATTATAATTTTTTGTGATTAAGTCTTCAGAAACAATCTCTAAAATCAATATAAAACAAAAGTGAATTCAGATTAGGGGAACCAATCTTTATAATTTTCTAAAAATCCCATAACTACAAAATCATATTTTGAATCCTGTTTTCAATGTTTTACATAGCAACTACATTTTATATTTTGAAATTATACACAGCTCTATGGAGAGCAGGAGTGAGACACTGTAGATGCCTGCTGCCTACCCCAACACTTGGGATTCTGTCATGCTGATAGCCTGTGCATAGCCAAGAACCCTAAAAATGTATATAGGGTCCATGGCATACATCTGAACTGTTTGACTTGCATACATGATTGTATATTTATCTGAACTGAGGCCACAACAAGTTGATGATATGTTCTACGGATTTTTCTAGGAAAAAATGGGGCGAGCGAGCGAAGAAAAAAAAATAGAAAAAATCTTAATTCAGTTGCTTTATATAGCGGTTTGACCAAATTTTTATGAGCGAGCGAGGAAATAAAAATTTTTTTTTTGTAAAAACCATCAAAATTAAGGTGCGAGCGAATCCATAGAACATATGATCAATTTGTTGTGGCCTGATGGGTAAAAAATAATGTTAAAGCAGTTAATAGGACAGTTAATCATAGATTGGAATGTCATTATTGAAGGATATAACTGTAAGAGATTTTGAATCTTGAACATTATGTTGTTATGTTTATTGGTTGCCAGAACAGACTTACATTGTATTTTGAAGGTATATAATATTACTGATTGCCATTTCAAGATGGATGAATGTTTTGTCTATGATTGTGTGATTGTTTATTTGTATTTTCAATTTTAGTTCCATTTTTTATCTTTAATTTGTTTCTTATCGAATTATTGAATACATGTATATGACTGAACTGTCTTTAACATGCTAAGATTTTATACTTTAGTTCTTAGTTTAAAACATTTATTAATTGAAGCATGAAAACGTACTGCCAGGAAGTATTAGCATTGGTGAATTTTTTCACAATTGGTTTTTAATTTCAAGATTTATAGGGACTTAATTTAGAGTACTTTTCCTGTGTTAAAGATGTTGAAATCATGAAAAAAGTCCTAAAAGGCTGTTTAGGTAAGCTAGCTAATAGAAAAGGAATTTTGATAAACATTTTGATAAATGTCATACATTCTAAGTAAATAGAAAATATACATTTACATAATTGTCATTTTCCATTAGTGATTTATTTTTGTAGTGCACATGAATGTTAGATTGATGTGAATACCAAAATATGTGACATCATATAGTTAAGAAACTTTACCATTAAGTTTCCATCAATGCATATCATTCTGCATTATTTCACCCTTTTAGTATGGCTAGTTTTCATTACATTGGCTTAATGCAACACTGCTGTAACTCAGTTTTTCAAAACTTTTCAAGAGACCTTAAAACTTAACTAAGTTGCATCAAAACAATGCCTCTTTCAGCTAGATCTGGCAAAATGCCAACTGGCCCCTTTCGGCCACTAAATTTTCAAATCTAGTCAAACTTTTTTTCTTCTTGGATGTACTCGTATATCATGAAATTATTCTTTAAAACAAGCAAAACTATATGAAGGATTAGTGAAGTCATAAGGCTTTAACAATGATGAAGTGTTGGCAGTGTTGCATTAAGCTGACAGTTTACAAGCCAGTGTTGTATGTTTTTTCAGCAGATTTCCCACTGCCAGTTTCTTTTTTATTCATATTTTTGTCATGTGACACATTTTGTAACAATGTGCCTTTAACTAATACATTTAATCACATAGAACATTCCTGCATTGTTTGTCCAAAGAGTTCTCTCTACTCTGCTAAGAAGAAATTTAATTTCACTTCTGTGATGATACTATTTTATATGCTTGCATTCAGACAATGGCACGTTAATAGCCAGATTCTCATGTTGCAGACCTAGTAAAAATTGCCCTGTCCTAATGTTTGGGTTTAATATTGAGAAATACTAATACAAAACTTAAATAGTGTGGAATAGATTTAAAGTGTACATTATTTTACTTACTTCCCATACAACTAGTCTGTAATGAATCATTTTCAACTTAGAATGTACAATAGCTTAGTACCAAAGAGTACAGTACATAAAAACACTGTTTATTCTTAATTCTATATATTTTCATACATATAATTTTTTAACATGGAAATGTATTATCAAACTACATATTCAACTTACTGACCTTCTCCAGATTGACCTTGAAAACTAAGATAAAAAATAAAACCCACCTCCAGCCCCATTTTTCCCTGCAAAAATTTGGATGATAATCAAGTAATTTGTTATTGCTATATATTAGATGTTTAATATAGCTTGTTCTGATTGACCTAAGATTGAATTTTACATCACTCCAAGTACTCTGTGATTTACTGATTGATCATTTGTCAGAGATATTGTATTCTGTGTCCCAGGTCAATGTGAACAGGTTTTATACTTATTACTAAGTATTAGAAAGACTAAATTTTTATCAATTCTGGGTATTTTGGGGTAATTCATAAGCTGCTGAGCTTATGAAATTTGGATATGAACGTGGTTACCTGAACTGGTTATTTAAGCTGCAAGCAGATAAGTTATTTGTGGTTTAATGGTTGCGCAGACAAGAAACCTATATTATTTGTGGTTTAATGGTTGCACAGACAAGAAACCTATTTCCATGGACTGCATAAGGGACCCCATGTTTCATCATTAGCATCATTTAATATTTTCCTTGTAAAATCATTCATATAATTGTGTGATACTGATATATGAGGACATACTATAGTCATTTATAGCATGGCTGTGTTTACTTTTGTTTGTTTTCTGAAAATTTTGGCTAGCTCACTTTGGTTAGTTGTACAAAGACGTGGAACTCCTGATTTGCTTGTTTGAAGACTTAGATAGGAATTCCACAAACACTGTATCTTATTTCTGATGTTCTTTATTGTTTTGAGTATAACATAATAATATGAAATTTTTTAATATCATATATACTTGTTCTAGTATTTTGATCAAATTGACCTGATGCAAGTTATTTGTAGAAACATTAGTCCAGTGGTAGGACATACAGTAAAAAGTCATGAGGCCCCAGGTAAGAAACACATCAGTGGCCATTTAACTACTATTGATTCATTTCACCCAAGTGTAAATGGGCACCTGTCAAGGTGGTATAATTCCATTGTGCCAATAATTATGTTGGCAGAGTAAAAGACTCCCTATTAAGGAGAATGGATAGATGGATACCAGTAGTCCAATGATAATAAGTTGTAACTGTTAATTCAGTCAATGTGCATCAGCATAAAACTTAAGACTTTAAATTGCAATTACAATTACTAAACTGCAGACTTCAGTAGCTGAACTGTGGTTAACTGATAAAATTGATGCAAATGATGTTAATATACATGTACTATTTCTTGTCTTGGGTCAATTCGAACAAGATATTTAAGTTTAATATAATTTTCAAGTGTGATCATTTTTTTCCATTTTTTATGATTTCGAAGCTTTTGTTTCAGTTCTATTAAAAAGTAAATGCACTTGTATAATTATTAAATGTATAAACTGAAAGAATGCTTATTTAACAGGTGTCCATATATTTAAAAAAACTTCATTTATTAATTAATTAAAATATGTATTTTATTTTTATGATTATCTTTAATTGTTTTTTCTTGTATGTATATTTGAAAATATGTGAATTTATTGAAGGGAATATTATTATAATATACAAAATAATGTATGTCAACAATTTATTGTTTTGTTTGAATAATAAAATTACTTCAAAATGTCAATGTGTTTATGATATATTATTATATCAAGGCATGCTTAATAAGAATAATCTGTTAAACATATCAGAGCCCCAAAAATTAGCACTCACCATATAGACCTTATCGGGAATTCAAAATTACGGGGTTTTCTGTCTGTGCACAGCTGGTACAATCAAAGTTTTGTACACATTATTGCTTAAAAGCACGAACTATGAATTAAATCCTACTGTTCTTTGTACACGTGTTTTCATTGTAACGGTGAAAGTTCGTTTGTACCGAAGGGGAAAAACCAAATATTTGAATTCCAGATATACATGTAGTCTATTGCCCATGTTGACCAAACATTTCTAACTCACACTTGAAGATTCTGAAATTATAGCTCTGCTGGCAATAAAAAATGAGACTACATGTATAGGTAAATTTTATTCAACCGTCATTGGCACATACTGCCACAAACCCTGTTTATTTTAATGCTTTAATATTGATAGTGAATAGAGAAATACTGAGGTGAATATTTAAATCAGCAGGGTAAATTAACACTCACCCAGTCATCCATGGTAACCAACTTAAGATTATGTAATGCTGGCACAGCTGGCAATCCAAAGGGTGACTACATGTGCAACCTGATGAAAATACATGGTCTAAATTGGGATCAAACCAACTACCTTCTTAGTCGCAGACAGACTCAGTACCACATTAAAATAAAACAAGATCAAAGGCTGTGGCAAGGCAGTATAAGTACCACACCATAGCTCTACTACATGTGTTATTATATTGATGCTTGTTAGTTGGTTTCAGCTAATGACACATGCTAGTTTAAGGTTTAGCCTCTTATCACATAAACATGTATGTATTTGTTTTGTAGAATTATGTCAACTAAACATATTAGCTGTTGGAATGATCTGTCCATCTGTTTTAGCATTACATGTCAGAAGAATATATAAAAAGATTTATATACATTTCACTAAGCACAAGGTCTGGATTTGTACAACCAAGCACCAGCACTGGATATGTAGCATGGAGCACAAGTTTCGGATTTGTTTGGATACTCTGCACTAGGCACAAAGTTTGGATTTGTACAACCAAGCACAAATTCTGGTTATGTAGCACTGGAATTGTTCACAGGAGTACTAGCTCTAAGTACATACATGTACATGTATATTAAAGGCAAACAAAACTCTTACTTTTTGTTGAGTGTTGGATCTTTAGCCAAAATTTGAAAGTAGGAGAACAAGTTGGCTAACATGTGTGAATAGGTAGTATTTGACCTTAAATCTGAGTATTCTTTTATGTTCAATATTGAACCAAGTGTAGCCTAGTGGCATGTCTTAGCAGACTTGTGACCACTCCAAGCACAATCAGAAACTATCCATGGAACTGACAGTAAATTTTAGAGTGTAACATCACAACTAGTGTTGTTCCTTTTTGTTGGCTATAGCATTAACAAGTAATGGGTATAATTAAATTGATAATGGAGCCTACCTGGCTAGCTCAGTTGGTAGCACACAAAGTCTACTTATCAATGGGTTGTGTGTTCAATTGCCAGGAATGGTTTTGTGGAGTTTGGTCATGAAATAATTTCTAAAATTATTTTTACTTCTACAAGTTCAGTTGTCACCCAGTAACTGTTTATTAGCTAAATCCAGAGATTTAGATTAAGGCTTTTCAGGAACAATGAGTAGGTTGACTGACCGCCATGGTAATATAATATATACAACATGTTGCTGCAGCGTTTAAGTGAACAAAAAATAACAATTACAGTCTACTGACATAACTATTTTATTTTAAAACTATAATATTACAAATACATGTATTTATAAAAACATCATCTATCAATACAGTATAACCTGCATTAACAGCCACCTGTAATTGGTGGTCACCTGCTGTAAGCAGCCAATCTGGCTTCCCCCAATGAAAATCACTCTATTTTGCACCTGTTATAAGCAGCCACCTGCTGTCTGTGGCCAGTGGTCACCCATTTCCTTAAAATTGATCAATTCACCTGCATTAAGTGGTCACGGTCAATTAAATGTTAGAATTAACAAAGTGTCACCATCATTGTATAATGGTTCAGATGTGTGAAACCCCACCTAGTTAAGTCTTTAAACAGTGAAAATTTATTGACAAACTGTCATCACATAAATTAAGACTTCCAATATACAACTGACAGTGTCACTTGTGCCCTTTTTGAAGATCATTTAATAAGAAACTGCATAATTAATTATCCTAAATAAGATTGGACAAATCAAATATATAATATATAGGTTATATCTAAATATTTGTTAACATTTTTTACAAATTTTGTTCTATATTAAGTGGTCACCTGCTGTAAGCAGCCAATATTGTCACTTCCCTTCACTGGCTGCTTAATGCAGGTTATACTGTAGTTATTATTCTTTGCATAAATCTAAAGGAAAGTATACCGGTATATATATGAGAACATATTTCATATGGTTCATTTAATAGATGATATCAGCAATTCAAAGTATTGTTTTTTTTCAATTGCACAAGATTCATTGTGAGACTCAAAATAAGTCTTAGGCCACAACAAGTTGATCATTTGTTCTATGGATTTTTCTGGAAAAAAATGGGTCAAGCGAGCGAAGAATTTTTTTTAAAAAAAGTCTTTATTCACTTGCTTTATTTAGCGGTTTGACCAAATTTTTATGGGTGAGGAAATAAAAATATTTTTTTGTAAAAACCGTCAAAATTAAGGTGCGAGCGAATCCATAGAACATATGATCAATTTGTTGTGGCCTTATTGTACTCAGTGCACAAGTGTGCAGTCCATTGTAATTATACCACAAGTAAAAAATCCCATAAGTTTGAATTCCAGTAAGCGTCTATTGAATAGATACAATGGCCTATCTTCATTGCATCCATGGATATCCTATATATATAGGGTCCTTGGTTCATCTCAGCGCTTGACTTGTCCAGGAAATAAATACTGTACACATTTGGTTCAATACATCTTTTATTTGAAGGTTCTTGTAAATATTATGTATCATCTTCTGCCAAAAATCTGACCTAAAAAATAATCATCAATGATGAATGTCAATACATGTAAAACTTGATTTTTATCATTAATAATAGAAAGTCTACGTTTAAGATATACAATCCCTGACTGAAAACTATGTTTCATGACTGCTAACAAATAATACTTCATCGTACATTGAATTTTTTAAGTTTTTCATCATATCAGATTTTTAACAAAGTCTACACAGACTTGTCGCGGACGTAATTAAAGTTGCTCTATTTTCAGAACAAAACAGAACAGAACATATCTTTTATTTCGTCACAGTTTACATTGTAAATACATACATGTGAACAAATTATAACATAAATACATGAATACAACATGTCGGATAGTTTCAAAAGTTAAGAATTGATTTTTATTAATACAAACATAATAAATGCAAGTTACAGGATTGTCAAGTGTGGGGGATGGTGGTGCAAAAATTACAAAAAATCTTTAAGGGTAAGAGCAAAATGCTATTGTCCTAGATTTTTGCGACTGTTTAAAATGTAGAGCAATAAGATCAGTGTATTGGAGTGATGAAAGGGAGTAAAATACTTTCAGTCATATAGCGACAGTCAGGCATCCTTCTCATTGCACGAAGATAGACCAAGATCTCTAGATCCAAGCATTTAATTTAATACTTAGTAAACATGCTTTTGCCAGTGACCAACAGCTGCCCTACTTAATAAAAAGACAAGAGAATGGTTTTACAAAAATATCATGACAAAACTCCTCATTCCTAACCACTGAGGGTCTGCTTGAAAAATTGAACCCTCAACCCTGGATTTGAAATCAAAAGTGCCACCAACTACCCCAGCTAACCATGTGGGTTTGAACTGACTAAAATCACCCTATATGGCATCCTTAAAATCTACCTTTTCCATTTGTTGTTCCACAGATTTTAAAGAATCTTTTACTAATATTAATCTATTTTTCTCTTGTTTTGTTTCCATCTCTAACTCATATACTCCACGTTCATATTGATGTTTGTGCTCACGAAATTCTTTCAACTGTTCTTGTAAACATTCTATTTCTTCTTCCATTGTTCTTTCTTTACGTTCAATATTAGACAACTGTTGTCTATCTTTGTCCAGTCTTCTATTCATTTTATCAACAGATTTTGATATAGTAGTTAACTCTTCTTGTAGTATTTCTTGTCTTGTCTCTAAATTTTGATATTCTTCTCTATAATTTCCCCTACTCTTCTGTGTGGCCCCTAAAATCATTAAGGGTCATGATCATTAATATTTTGTTATGATTTTCAAACACATTTAAAGCATATGAATTTTATGAATGTTTAAGTTGTACTTCATGCAGAGATCTTATATAAAAGCAGGGGCCGATCCAGGATTTTTTTCTAGGGGGTCCAAACTTTCTATGGGGAGGGTTCAAACTTTCGAACCACAACCACATTTTACACTCTTTGCAGAAAAATGCAAGGTATTCATTATATTAAAAGCAACATAACCACTAGATCTAAGTTAAGCACAAAGACGAGAGAAGTGAAACTGAGAAAAACTGCTTTATCCTACTTAAAAATGGCTAACAGTTAAGAAATACACTTATGGACCGGTACATTTTAGAAATTTCAGGGGGATCCCCCCCCCCCGCTAGATCCGCCTATGGATAGTTAAATAAACAGACTACAGGAATTGCAATTTCTTACTAAAACCAAATTGCAGGAAATTTACACAAAAATTGTGACAGTCCTAAACTATGCAGTTGAGTGGTTAAAGTTTCCAATATCAACCTCTTGCTGTGTGTCAGTAAGCAGTGGTCCAGTGGTAGGACAGAAATTTACCTACAGTTGTTCAACTTTACTCAGGTGTAAATGGATACTGTGAGGGACCACCTGACTAAAAGAGATTTCAATTATCAGGGTTATCTAACGAAATTGTAAAGTTGGCTGAACTTGGATATAGAAGCGTACCATAAACTATGCATTAACTTTTCTAACTTTTAACCTTGTTTTGAATGTTGGAAGTCCAGAATAAGTGAAAGCAAAAAGTGATGCTGGTTAGATGAGTTATCCCTCTTGTTTGATTCTGATCATTGACAGAACAGAACAGAATATTTGGACTGTAAGTGTGTGGGGACATAAAACACAACTGTGATTTATACTAACCAGTTTGTCTTCTAGCCTGCTGTTGTCTTTGTTGTTTAGAATGATAATTAGTGATAATTTGTTGTAACATTATATTAGGTGTAAATGATTGTACAACACATCCACATATACCACAATATTTTGTCTTCTTACTACAGACATTACATAATGTATGTCCACATGGTATCAATAACATTGGTGTAGAATTTGATCCCATCTGAAACATTGATAGAAATACAAACAATATAATCAAATGTCAATGTAGTCAAAATGTGTGACAAATCAAGTATGTAAACACAGCATGTATTAGTACTTTTAATCTTATATTGGACTCATCCTTTCCTTGAAGAAACAGGTAAGTCTGAAATATGCTGTAACAGATTCAATGTAATTATTCTTATTCTTTATGTTGTGGTCTTGTACTTAATAAACATGCTTCTATAGTTAGATAATTAACTTTGTTAGTGAGGGTACCTATTGTATTGATAAATGGGTTTATATTCAAACTATGGACATTTTACCAGTACTCACCCATCCTTACACAAGGAACATCCCTCCTAATACTAAGAGGTTTATCAATATTAAACATTAAATTTTCATGAAAGAATATATCCTGTCATGGCCAGGAATCAAACCCAAAACCACTAGATTCAAAATCCTTCACTTTACCTCACTGTCACAGCCTTAAAAGCAAACACGGAACAAATAGTTTTAAAAGTTACATACAAAATAATATATAAATATACAAACCATTAATTTATCACAAGTTGAACACACATGACTAGATAATTCTACATTAGAATTCTGTTCAACCATTGACTTTCCTGGTGAATAACCTTTCATTAATCTGTTACCATTCAAACCCATGTCACCTTTTACTTTAGCTGTAAAATAAAATAACTTCTTAACGCCATGACATAATCAATAACTTTTCTGTTGGGTTTACATATAACAGCAGTCAGTCAACCTACTCATCATTCTTGCAAAGGCTAACTCTGATAAGCTGTTGACCAGTTTCTAGGTGCATACACTGTACTACCATCAGTGACTGACAACTGAACTAAATGATTTAGAATCAGTGGTAGGAGGGAGAATGGCCATAGAAATTATTTCATGACCAAGTTCCATGAAAGTAAGCCTATTGAGGAATCAAACCAACATTTCGCTACTCTAAGCAGAAAAAAAAAACAAAAAAAAAAACATAAGGCGTAGCATTTCCTACTATGATATACCAACTCTAATCTTAACTTTTTGGTACAAATTTTGCCCCCTATACATGTATATTGTAACTGTTAAACTAACATTTAAGTATGCTAAGTCATTATCTCCAACAATGTTGAAACATTAAACTCTCAATTTCTTTATTGAGTAAATTTTCCTAGAACGAAAGGGGAATAAATTCACATGGTTTCAAAACTTAATCAACCACAGTTATCCCCCCATTATTTTTCAAATATCAACAGCCAAGCCATAATAATACATTGAATACTTCTTCAACAAACAATATCATCTCATTATAAGTCACCCCCAAATAACAATTGAGTTAACCAAATACAACCCTCTCCTGTAATGATGTTTGTTTTTTATAAAAGAAATACAAATCAGGGGTACAGTCACAGACTGAGATATGCACAATTTTGTGGTTGTTCAGGACAAATAATTATGGTTTTAGATTTTTGGATTTTATCTTTTGCATAAAGACAACTTTCAGATATAGTGTTTAAACACTCACCAATTATGTCATCAGCTTTTGAATCAAAATCTTCCGGAGATAGAAGGGAGGCAGCAGTTATCTCCCCTGTTTCATCATCACTATTCCAGCTTGGATCAGGGGAAGCATACTCCGGAGATCTATTACTAGGTACAGTCAATATATTAACATCCCCAGATCCTTTATGATCTCTATATGAACCATCCGAGTAAGTATTGTCTGAATATCTATCTTTTCTATATAGTTTACCATTGTTACTTTCATGGTGAAGATTATCTGAAACTCTCTCATCATTGTCATCATCACTGTCGTGTTCTTGTTTGGCTTTCAACCAACTCTTGAATCTAGCATTTGATTTTTTAGACGCAATGAGTGACTGTGCTAAAGTTTCCTTCTGTTTAACCTTTGGTGAACTTTGAGTAAGGAGATTTTTGTCTCTAGGTGCCGGTGAATAGTTGTAGCTTTTAGCTGAAATTATAATGATGAATATGGCTATGTATATGATTGTCAAAAAAATCTTAATCAAGGAATTAAATAATGTAGGGTGAGACTTCATAAACTTAAACTTCTTCATTTGATTAAACACCTATTTCTATATTACATATCCAATGGCATTGTACATTATTATTAATGATAATAATAAATAAGCAAAACCCTTCACCATATACAAGCATAATCATTATATTAACATTTAAATGAAACTTAACGCTATGACCACACACTGAGACATTGCAACTAAGGCATTGCTGTGTAATAAAACATCAAAAATGCCGACACGACACACATCATAACAATGTCAAACATGTGTAAATTTGTAACCAAACAAAGGATTAAAATGAATTAAATTGCTGGTAAATGATGAAATATACAATTTACAGACGTTTTGTGACACATGCTAATGTAATAAGACAAGTACACTATTTTAAATTTATACCTCGTAACCAAATGCCCACGTCATATACAATAACTTATGATCTACTTATCACCGAAAAAAGGACTGTGGTTATGTCGTCAAAGTTATTTTTGGCAGCATATATTTGTAAACTGTTGCTAAATCTAATTGACAAAGTTATGATATAATAATCAAAATATGAAGTGATCGGTAAATTTGATCAAAGAAACAATTTTTTTGTTGCTTTCACAGTGTATCGGTAAGAAAAAATATACCCATTTTTGGGACGCTATAATTTACCCCGTTATCTTTGTCTCGGAATGAACACAAAAGAAAAAGATAATAATTTACTGTAATATATTGGTTGCGTCACAAATGACGCACTAGACACATTTTAACGGGTCATCATTGAAATTGAGCGAGCCACATGAATGTCATTTATTTTAAATGAATGAAGATTGCTTGAAACACTCTTTTGTATAACAGAATATGTTGGAAAGTTTTTTACCTGGGTTTAGAGTTGGTGATATGTGTTGATTTGAAGAAACTCTGTCATCACTGTCAGTGTCTTTACTATCAGCTCGTTGTTTCAACCAGTTTTGCTGACGTAGCTTAATCTCTTTGACCTGAAAAATATAAATAGAGCAACTTGTACCCATGCTGTTTATAATAAAGCAGATACATCACTGGTCAAAGTTACAGTCAGCAATGACTCCTGACCATATGCAGGAAAATGCAGTACTGCATCATGGAATAAAATTGCAAGACAACAGCTTCAAACAAGTACATTGTAGGCCTACTGGCAAGAAACCCTAAACAGATTTGACTGATGTTATACATGTACATGTACTTCATAATTTACTCAAATTTTGCATGAGACAGAGTCAGCTCATTAACTTTCAGTACTGTAGGCTACACTAAAATTAATGTGTCTTATGCCTCACTAAGGTTTATTGAAACGATGAGTAAGAATCAGATTATTTTATCACCCAACCAATTAATTAGGACACTCATAATTTGAAATGTTTTTCTTCTTCCAAATACTGACTAACACAAACAATATGATGACTCTTGCCACAATTTGGGTTCAAGAAAAGTTAAAGAAATTTAATGATAAGATTAAAAGATCCAAATATTAACAAAGATCAAAAGCCGTTGTAAAGAAAAGATCAAAATGTGTCTCTTTTATCAGATGCCGGTCCCAAAACTCAACTCCGTACATAATACACAATGTTGTTCAGTTATCATACCTTTTCTCGTACATCTTGTTTTTTATTCATTATTAAATTCAAATTAACATATGCCCTGAGTTTTACATAAAAAGACTGGACATGAATTAACTTTTTGTCTCGAAAATATTTCACTTTCGTTTCCAATATAAATAAAAGAAAGATAACTCCGATAACTTCCGGGTGAGATAAAACCCCGGTATGACTAAAATACGGAATGGAGATTTTGAGGCGAAATGGAGATTTTATGGCTAAAAAAATATGCCAGCAGTGGCCCTTCTACGTATTCATACAGATACAGATACAGAAAAGGAGTTTTAATTGCTCTTTTATTTCAATGATAATATTTATTTTGTTGACTGAAAATGAACATAGGTATAATATACTACACAAATATCGATAAACATTTAAAAAATGTTTTACTTAGAGTGATTTATTGCCGAATTCCTACAAATTATCGTACCGAAGTCCATTTCGTACACGAATTGGAGACGAAATGGAGTCTAAATTGTTTAATAATTATTTTACTCCAATGATAATATTGATTTTGTTTACTGAGAATTAACATTAATATAATAAACTACACAAATATCGATTAACATTTTTAAAATGTTATACTAATTTGGATTTATGACCAAATTCCTACAAATTTTCAAACCAAAGTCCATTTCGTACTCGAAAATAACAAACGTGACGTAAAAACTGTGAGGAGTTCGGGCATTCTACAAATAGATGGTATATCTAGTGTCACGTGATTAACGTGTTGACAGTGATGAAGTAGTAAAGCGTGACCCACAAAAACCTGTATCAAGCGGACAGACAGCTTTGAGGGCAAAAGTGCAGAATTCTCATATTTTTGAAGAAATCCCCCGAAACACAAAACTGGACCTAATGCGTTGTGAGTCGACTTTGGAACTGCATTTTTGCACATTTTCTTGATCGACTCAACCTCCCGGACTAGCTGGACCATCATTCGGTCACTTTCGCAACATTTGGTTTTTCGCTGAAAAATTGAGTTTTTCTGTATATGCGGACCTAACGAAAAGGTCAATTTTTTACTAAAAATTTATTTCTCCGCTTTTGGCTTAAAACAGTCCCTGGAAGTGCAAATGTAAGTTTTCTAGCCATCTTTAGTCACTGTGACCCCCAAAAACCCGTATCAAGCGGACAGACAGCTTTGATGGCAAAAGTGCAGAATTCTGATATTTTTGAAGAAATCCCCCGAAACACAAACTGGGCCTCACGTGTTGTTAGTCGACTTTGGAACTGCATTTTTGCACATTTTCTTGACCAACTCAACCTCCCAGACTAGCTGGACCATCATTCAGTCACTTTCGCAACATTTGGTTTTTCGCTGAAAAATTGAGTTTTTCTGCATACGCAACCCTGACGAAAAGGTCAATTTTTTACCAAAAATTAATTTCTCCGCTTTTGGCTTGAAACAGTCCCTGGAAGTGCGAATGTAAGTTTTCTCGCCATCTTTGGTCGCTATGACCCCCAAGAACCCGTATCAAGCGGACAGACAGCTTTGAGGGCAAATGTGCAGAATTCTCATATTTTTGAAGAAATCTCTCGAAACACAAAACTGGACCTCATGCGTTGTAAGTCGACTTTGGAACTGCATTTTTGCACATTTTCTTGACCGACTCAACCTCCCGAACTAGCTGGACCATCATTTGGTCACTTTCGCAACATTTGGTTTTTCGCCGAAAAATTGAGTTTTTCTGCATATGCGGACCTGACGAAAAGGTCAATTTTTTACTAAAATTTATTTCTCCGCTTTTGGCTTGAAACAGTCCCCGGAAGTGCGAATGTTAGTTTTCTCGCCATCTTTGGTCGCTACGACCCCCAAACACCGGTATCAAGCGGACAGACAGCTTTGATGGCAAAAGTGCAGAATTCTCATATTTTTGAAGAAATTCCCCGAAACACAAACTGGGCAGTGCCTCACGGGTTGTGAGTGGACTTTGGAACTGCATTTTTGCACATTTTCTTGACCGACTCAACCTCCTGGACTAGCTGGACCATCATTTGGTCACTTTTCCAACATTTGGATTTTTGCTGAAAAGTTGAGTTTTGAAAAGGTCAATTTTGTACTACAAATTTATTTCTCCGCTTTTGGCTTGAAACAGTCCCTGGAAGTGCGATTGTAAGTTTTCTCGCCATCTTTGGTCGCTATGACCCCCAAAAACCCGTATCAAGCAGACAGACAGCTTTGAAGTCAAAAGTGCAGAATTCTCACATTTTTTAAGAAATCCCCCGAAACACAAAACTGGGCCTCACGCGTAGTTAGTGGACTTTGGAACTGCATTTTTGCTCATTTTCTTGACCGAATCAACCTCCCAGACTAGCTGGACCATCATTCTGTCACTTTCGCAACATTTGGTTTTTCGCTGAAAAATTGAGTTTTTCTGCATATGCGGACCTGACGAAAAGATCAATTTTTTACTAAAAATTAATTTCTCTGCTTTAGGCTTGAAACAGTCCCTGGAAGTGCGAATGTAAGTTTTCTTGCCATCTTTGGTCGCTACGACCCCCAAACACCGGTATCAAGCGGACAGACAGCTTTGAAGGCAAAAGTGCAGAATTCTCATATTTTTGAAGAAATTCCTCGAAACACAAAACTGGGCCTCAGGCGTTGTGAGTGGACTTTGAAACTGCATTTTTGCTCATTTTATAATAATAATAATAATAATAATAATAATAACGACTTTATTTAAACAGGCTGCACATTTGGACAAGTCCAATCTTCCATGTGGGCCTCAGTATACAAGTATATACATTTAAACAATTAAATAGGTTTAAGCAAACATAGTTTCAAAAATACAATTATATACATATAAACAAAAACACATAGATCAAAAGTACAACTGTTATGACATAATATAAAGTTTCAATTTTCAAATTTACTAAAGAATACAAGTTACATGGAACCAGAGTACTTCCACTGTATATAAGCCCTCTTGAATTGATCTAAATTTTCTGAAAGACGTATGTTAAGAGGTATTACATTCCAAATCATGGGACCGGAATATGATAATGTTTTTCAAAAAAATTCTAGATTAGGCTTTGGAACATGTAAATGATGATTGTTGGAAGATCTAAGATTTCGACTGTGTATTGTTGAAGTATATTGAAATTTTTCTTTTAGGTATGTTGGTGTGCTGTCTTCATGTAGCGATTTGAAAATTAGAAGGGCCTTTTTATATTCAATTCTTTCATCCATCGTAATTCCTTAAAAAGTGGTTCAGATGGTGCATCAAAATCTTTGTCGAGGATGACACGTGCTGCTCTTTTTTGAAATTTAATAATTTTATTCAATAGTTCATTTGAACAGTTTCCCCAAATAGTACAACAATAGTCCAAATGGGGTAAAATATAGGCATTGTAAAAAAGTTTGCGAGCATGCTGGTTGAGAAAACTTCTCATTCTCAGAAGTAAATATAAATTCCTGTTGCATTTTTTAATAGTGTTTTCCACTTGAAGTTTCCATCTTAAATTATTGTCAACATGTACACCAAGAAGTTTCTCAGATTGAGTATATGTTATATCTTCATTATTAAGATGTAGTTGTATTTCCAAATTGGATTGTATTTTGTTTTGTATATGTGTTGATGGTGAAATGCACATAGCTTTTGTTTTCTGTGTGTTGGGTATCATAGCACTGTGATCACACCAGTCTTGAACTATGTTTAGGTCTTCTTGCAACATTGAATGTACTTGCTGGATCGAGTCTCCAGTTACAGTTAGAGTAGTGTCATCAGCAAACATGTCAGTTGCTGAGTGATGTAGGTGTAATGGTAAGTCATTAATGTATGTAATGAAAAGGACTGGCCCCAAGACTGATCCTTGAGGAACACCAGATGATATGTGATGTGATTTTGATAGAGTTCCTGAAACTGAGACCTTTTGTGATCTATCTTCTAAATATGACTTGAACCATGTTAAAGCATTATTTGAGATATTGTAACATTCTAGCTTTTCAATAAGTAATGAGTGGTTGACCAGATCAAAAGCTTTTGTTAGATCGAGAAATATAGTTCCAACAATTTTGTTGTTGTTAATTGCTTCTATCCAGTTATCCATTAATAATGTTAATGCAGTTTCACATGAGTGGTTTGACCTGAAACCTGATTGACGTTGATGTAATATGTTGTTGTCTTCCAGAAAGAGCTTAAGATTGTCTGAAACATGTTTTTCTATTAATTTTGACAATATTGGTAAGATTGATATGGGTCTGTAATTATTTTTGTCTGACTTCGGACCTTTTTTGTGGATAGGAATTATTTTTGCTGTTTTTAATGACTTCGGAAATGTGCCTTGTTGGATACTGAGATTAAATATTTTAACAAGGGGTTTAGTGACTTCCTTGACCGACTCAACCTCCCGGACTAGCTGGACCATCATTCGGTCACTTTCGCAACATTTGGTTTTTTGCTGAAAAATTGAGTTTTTCTGCTTACACGGACCTGACGAAAAGGTCAATTTTTTACTAAAAATTTATTTCTCCGCTTTTGGCTTGAAACAGTCCCTGGAAGTAGGAATGTAAGTTTTCTCGCCATCTTTGGTCGCTACGACCCCCAAACACCCGTATCAAGCGGACAGACAGCTTTGAAGGCAAAAGTGCAGAATTCTCATATTTTAGAAGAAATCCCCCGAAACACAAAACTGGGCCTAATGTGTTGTGAGTCAACTTTGGAACTGCATTTTTGCACATTTTCTTGACCGACTCAACCTCCCAGACTAGCTGGACCATCATTCGGTCATTTTCGCAACATTTGGTTTTTCGCTGAAAAATTGAGTTTTTCTGCATACGCGGACTTGACGAAAAGGTCAATTTTTTACTAAAAATTTATTTCTCCATTTTGGCTTGAAACAGTCCCTGGAAGTGCGAATGTAAGTTTTCTTGCCATCTTTGTTCGCTATGACCCCCAAAAACCCATATCAAGCGGACAGACAGCTTTGAAGGCAAAAGTGCAGAATTCTCATATTTTTGAAGAAATCACCCGAAACACAAAACTGGGCCTCACACGTTGTTAGTGGACTTTGGAACTGCATTTTTGCACATTTTCTTGACCGATTCAACCTCCGGGACAAGCTGGACCATCATTCAGTCACTTTCGCAACATTTGGTTTTTCGCTGAAAAATTGAGTTTTTCTGCATACATGGACCTGACGAAAAGGTCAATTTTTTACTAAAAATTTATTTCTCCGCTTTTGGCTTGAAACATTCCCTGCAAGTGCAAATGAAAGTTTTCTCGCCATCTTTAGTCGCTATGACCCCCAAAAACCCGTATCAAGCGGACAGACAGCTTTGAAGGCAAAAGTGCAGAATTCTCATATTTTTTAAGAAATTCCCCGAAACACAAAAACTGGGCCTCACGCGTTGTTAGTGGACTTTGGAACTGCATTTTTGCACATTTTCTTGACCGACTCAACCTCCCGGACTAGCTGGACCATCATTTGGTCATATCTGGCATGCATATCAGTATTAAAGATTAATATAATAATTCCTTTTTAAATGTATTTTCTATATACTTGTATGTGTATTTAACTCCCTCCCTCCCTCCCTCCCTCAAAGACACTAAATAGTTGAGGCTGCACTTAATGATAAGGTATTTTCAACCATTACACACCCCTTCCTTTGTTTAACATGGGTTAATATATTTCGGAACCACCTAGTAAAACAAAAGATTTGATGTGAGCGAGTTGTTCTTTTTTGATGAGCGAGTTGATATTTAGATATCAACCCGGGCACGTGAAAAAGAAAAACCTGTCCTCGTGAAATTTTAAGTCGTGGAGCGCAGTCTTCGTGTTAATTTAGAATTTAAAATAAACACAAACTGTTTAATTTTGAAAGATTGTCTTTACTAAAAAAACTTACTGTATTTTCATGAAACATTAATTACATAGCTTAAATCAATTCGGAAATACGGTATGTACAGAACATAGGATTTATTCGAAAGAAATGAAAATGAATATGTTGTATTTATTCATGTAATGATTTAATAGCGACGTCAAACACCTACAATACTTCCAATTCTGGCTCATTGACTTACAATATTATTACCAAACTAAATATGATCAAGAATAAGTAGATATGTAAGATAATACTGTCCATAAATATTTCCAACATGTTAGCCGTAAAATTGCGTAATTTACCAAAAATGAGATGCTAAAATTTGTAATCAAATCACGCTAGTTATCTGTTAATTAAACTTTCAAATCCACTAAAGCCTCGTAAGAGAAAAAGAGCGCCTTTTCGCCGGTAAATGTCCTTTTTGCCTTGAATTGAACGTCTTTTCGCTCAAATTCAGCCCTTTTAATAGTATAATAAATGATTTTTAAAGAAAAAATGTTCTTTTCGTATATTAGTGTACTTTCTAGCGCATTTTCGCCGGTAAATGTCCTTTTTGCCTCGTATTGAAGTCTTTTCGCCCGCATTAAGTCCTTTTCATACTCTATTAAATGCATGAACGGATGCAGAAATGTCCTTTTCGTATATTAGTGACGTTTTTTGTGCCTTTTCGCCCGTAAAAGTCCTTTTTGTGTCGAATATTAAGTTTTTTTTGCCGGATTTAAGTCCTTTTCATACCCTATGGATCCAGAGTTTGAAAAGAGAATAAAATGTCCTTTTCGTATATTAGTGTCCTTTTTGCGCCTTTTCGCCGGTAAATGTCCTTTTTGCGCCTTTTCGCCCAAAAAGTCCTTTTCGTATATTAGTGTAACCCCCTCGTGCTATGGATTTTCTGTGTTAAAACAACTTGGCCTTGGACTTCTCAAAATGCTCAAACGCTTCGTGTTTTCGGATTTTCACGAGAAGTCTGCCGCTAGGTTGTTCTAACTCAGAAAACCATCGCACTCAGTTAATATCCTTTACTTACCTTTTAAATCACATAAAACCAGTTAGGCTCCACTTTAAAAACTGTTTGATTTAACATGAACCGTTTCATTTTCAATGGTCTCGTAAAAATTATATTTGAAAATATTGAAATACAATGTACTAGAAATATGTTCTTCAAAACAGCATTATGATGGTGTCATTCTTTTTATTACGCTATTCTTGTGTTTTTGCGACTAAGCAGGGTTGATTTTTCATTATGTTATTATGACTATCCCTTTAACCTATTTTACGCTATTTTACGTTTCTATACTTACTTTAGTAGAAACGTTATTTGAAAAAAAATCACAGCGTGTTGATTTTACGTGATACCGTAAATCGCGAAAACAAGAAAAAAGAGAAAACAATCATGACTGAGGAGCTACAAAAAGCTGTAGATTTAAAATCTACCAATAAAAGTGGGGCAATTGACATTCTACACAGCATAGGTAATCATTATCCATTATTACTGTCCATAAAATTTCACTTGAATCAGTTTTATTAACAAGTTTCAGAAATCGCTGTTCAACAAATTATGCTGAATCACACCTAGCCGGCCGGCAAATTTTTCTGCGTCTGTGAACTTGATTTATAATACATGATACTCGACAAATTCCACAAGTGTGTAAAACAGAAGCTTTGCTTTTTTCAGTTAGAATAGAAGCCCAAGTTATTAGGTTCTTTATTTATCCAAGTCAGTCAGATGGCACACTTTTTTAGACCTTCGTCCTCAAAATAAGACCCTACATAACTTTTTTCATTTGGACATTTTCTGTTATGTAGAGTTATGACAGATTGTTTTAAAAATGCATAGCAAAAAATATAGCCTATAGACATTGATTTAGATCTTAACGATCTACACATGTTATTACAAAAAACTCACCCTAAAACAATGCATCAATGGAAAGATGAATGAAAAATGCACATGATAGAAGTATAATTAATCCAATTTCTTAATTTAGATAGTCAATAAATCCATTGAAACTCCCTCATTTACAACAAATGAGAAAAACGACCAAATCTATTTTGAAAAATTATCATAGGATAAGCATATTAAAATACCAACTTTGAACATTTTTGCAGGCTGCTAGGATGCAGTTCTTCTTTTTAGTCAATGAAAAGATGCCAATCACTTTACCGCATTTCATCACTTCCTGAATTTTTTGCATATCTAGAATGGTTAAAATCAACTTCTGCTGAATTGTAAAAAAAACATATTGTAAAAATGTTATCTCCCTTTTTTTATTTATAAAAAACGCAGTTGATAGCACCGGAGTTGGGAATCTCGGGTTTGAATCCCACCCCGGAGATTTTACCTCTCCATGAAAATTTTACAATCCTGTCAATTTTCCTCCATTGATTAGATAATATGGAGAAGTTTCGGGCCTTGTGGAATTTTGTCATTGATTTTTTCAGTTTTTCAATTGTAAACAATTACTTGAATAAGCATATGTCATACATGTTATCTAAGAGCCCTCATATCAAACTGATCTCTTTTTATGTTTCAAGTGAAGAGAGATGTTGACTTGAACAGTGATGAGAGTGTAAAGGTGAAAGAACAAGCTATACTGGAACTAGGAGCATTACTGGCTCAAACAAAGCAAGCTGAAGGTAAAATTTCAATATTTTCTACAATATCTTTAATACATTCGAAGACTGATTCTATAAATACAATTAACTTCCTGACAGTACAGTTGGCAGTTTCATCCCTGAGATCATGCTATAGATAGCACAGTTAATTTAAATATATTTTGTTATTTTTACACATATCGTATCTAATGTCTATACATTTTTGTAGCGGATATAATTTATTGAAATTTAGTACAGTTAATGAAAAAGAGATTTGGAAAGTAGTCACTCGAAATGTTATGTAGATTTTTTGCTTCAAATATTTTGATTGACTGATTCTTCCCTACATCAATTACTGAAGTTGAATTAAAACTTACAAATGTACTAAACACTAGGTTAACAGAGTATAAGGTCCCTTGACCATTAGCCATATGGTGGTTGATATTACTGTTTAATAACTCAACAAAGAAAAGTTAAAAGTACAAAAATTGTGTTATAAAGCCTATTTTAATGTATATTTGTTCAGTTGAATTTAGAAATTTTGATAAACACTGATCATTGAAATCCCCCTCTAGCAGGTGATCCTCACGGTACACCTTAACCCCTGTTTGGAGTGAAACAACTGTAGGTAAATTTCTTGCTCAAGGAAATTAGCCATGTCCTTAGTGGGGTTCCAACCACAGACCTCTCAATCCCTTAGGGCAAGTCCAACCACTGGACCACTGCTTCTCCAGTAGAATCCTTAGCTGTTTCTTCTGGGTTTTAATGGCTTAATTAGTTTTTAATTTTTGCTATTTTTCATTTATTATATTTTCAATTCTTATTTATTTTATATACAGAGCTGGCTGGTTTGATCAAATTTACTCGTCCCTTTCTTGCTATGGTAAGCAAAGCAAAGGCTGCTAAACTTGTTAGAGCATTGGTAGATCTATTCTTAGACATGGAAGCTGGAACAGGAAAAGAGGTATATGTAATATTTACATGAGAATTATTTAACTTTGTTCAAGGTCTGATTTGTTTAATTATTTAATCCGCCCTGCTAGCTCAGTTAGTAGCGCGCAAGCCTACTGATTGATGGATCCTGGGTTAAATTCCCAGGGGGGTATACTTAGTGGAGTTTGGTCATGAAATAATGTCTATTGCCATTCTCCCTCCTACCAATGATCTTTAATCTTGGCAGACAGTTGTCAGTCACTGGCAGAAGAACGCCCCCAGTTACTGGTGAAGAGCTAAATATAAATGTCTAGGAATGGTGAGTAGGTTGGCTTACCTCTGTAATATGACGGACGCAATGTGTTTCTATGGCGTTATATCCAACCAAACACATAATATTTAATCCTAATTAAATTAAATTGACAACCAAGTCAATTTACTCAGGGATACCAGTTTTATTGCTCATATAGATTTTGTGATTATTTTTAGCCTTGTAACTAATTTCATGATTTATTTTCAGGTTGATTTATGTCGTGAATGTATAGATTGGGCCAAAGATGAAAAGAGAACTTTCTTAAGACAAGCACTTGAGGTAAATCTATTATTAAATACAATACTGATAATTTCTCATAACTATGACTTATCATTTCTTAGTTTATTTTGATTTAAACGGAGACACTGCTTTTAAAATTACACTTTTAAAACACTTGATCTTTGTATGAAACCAGGGCTTGACATTAATTTAAAGGTTGACCGTTTAGATAACCAGCTATATATTTCATTTGCCCAAACCCATATTTATAACATATGTAGGTAGGGATTAACTGATGATTGATTATAATTGATAATCAATCGTTTTAGGGGAAGTGGGAGACCATTGATTATGAAGTTTAATAATCGATTATAGCTAATGTCAGTAATTCATTTTTATTGACAATGAGAAATTCTAGTTTTAATATATTAATATTACTAAAGAAAAACATTTCATGGGAATAAAATTCTTTTTTATTAAACCATAATAGGTACATTTTTACTACTACTTTATCATTGTAAATCATCGAGATCGGTGTTGATATTTTTAGTCAGCGACATGCAAATCGCCATTATTGGACAATGTACAGTCCCCCTTTTCCATTACTGTATGGGTACAGAATTCTGAAAATTGGTTCAATTATTAAACATAAACAAACACCAAACCACTAATTATATTATAATTCATGCTTAAATATATTATTATATTAAACAAAATCACTTAAACCATTGCAATCCATTGCAATGTACATGACATATTGTCATATCATTTTCAAAAAATCCTGAATAAATGTTTCAATTATATTATAATTGATGATTGACCGAAAAGGGTGGTCCGATTATTTCGATGATCAGTTAAAATTTTTCCGATTTTGAAACCCTATATATAGGACAACTTTTAATGTCAAGCCCTAGAAACAGGGATGTTAGAAAGCTGTGGATAGATATTGCCAAGAAAATTATTGCATATTTTAAAATAATTGGTTGACAAGGCATTACCAGTTAATCATTCTGTTACTTGTTATTTGTTTTATTCTTAGCTGCCTAATCGGATTAATGTGAAAGTTATGTTACTCAGTGCTGCATTGGTATTGATATAATGTCTGGTTGAGGTTTTATGTACTAATTTTATCTCCATGATTGTACATTTATGGAAGTGTTAGAACTTTTAAAACTTCGCTAATGTATAGAACGACACAAGGTTTGGTCAGTTACTAAGTTCTATAACTCTAGCATGGTTTTGACTGAAGGATGTTCCGTCTTTGAAAATAAGCACTGAAAGATTTCACTTAAAACTTCATATATATCTTTGAGCTTTCTAATCAAAATTAGTTGGATTTAAAAACAAGCCAACCTGAATAGTTAAACCTGCTTTTAGTAAACTGTTCAGAAAACTGTTGAAAAATGTTTATATGTGTGCATCTTCTTTTTCAGGCTAGACTCATTGCTCTTTATTTTGAAACAAAGAAATACCAGGAAGCTTTGCTATTGAGTAAGTACTTTGAAAAAATATCAATTTAATTAAAAATGTATAGCTACAATTATTCAATGATTGCCTGGGGAGAAGGGGTGTGAATGCATCATATGAACAAAAAGTTAGTCACCTATGTGCATTCAATTTTTGATAAAGGCAGTCAGAGCAATGTAGCAAGCATCTCTACAACCAGCAATCATGTTATTTAGCATATCCCCCTACACACTGGTTTTGGTCTGAAAGAAAGACTGGCTTTCAATAAAAAAAATCAGAGTTTTTAATTGGATGTTTTGCCAACTTACCAATACACACAAACCTATTAACTGCGTAAATTTTGCTCTTCCATTCTTTCATGAAAGGAAGCATTTTGTAAGTTTGAAGTCACTAAATTTTAACCCTGCTGTCTAGTAATCTAAAACTTTGGAAAGTATTGTGAAAGTCAAGGAGGCTTAGTTGCTATATTTTTATTCCTTTCTTGTTGCTGTAGCATAATTTAGACTAAGATTGTAAAATTATTACCCCTTATTACACCTATTTATTTATCTATGATGATTTTTTGATCTCCCTTTCTTGCTTATGATTTTGTTCAATTCTGTGAAATAGTACTACATAGTTTTATTATTTTTTCAGCCTCCACATTATTAAGAGAGTTAAAAAAGTTGGATGACAAGGCATTGTTAGTAGAAGTACAATTATTAGAATCCAAGATCTACCATGCGTTAAGTAATCTACCTAAAGCCAGGGCAGCTCTTACATCTGGTAGAACTACTGCTAATGGTATCTATTGTCCACCTAAATTACAAGCTGCACTTGATAAACAGTCAGGTAATTGTTTATTTGTTGCTATGGAAACTGTCATTCTTTTAGCTTGGCTTTTTGGAAAATAACTAAGTTTTGTAAATCTAGCATGACTCTTTACTGAATTATGGCCCTTTTATCTTAAAAGATCTTGGTGATAAGTTTTGCTTGCAAATATTATAACTTCAGCCAATGAAAGTTTCTTCTTGAAATTTCACTTATCACAATAGGATAAACATCAATAATTGATTTTGTTTACACAAACACTTGTTAGAAATAGTCGAGTGTGCTGCTCATGGATGGCTCGTGTTACTTACCCATAAAAGAAAGGTCATATCATGTGAAATTGGCTGGGCCTGTAGTGAGTTGTCTGTGATATTTACATTATATGATGAAACTTTACGTACAAATTTCACATTAAAAGATCAGAATGATTCTTGCCTAAGTAGCCAAGCTCATAGGTGACTGTATCAAAATGAAACTACCCTGCTAGAGACTTATTATATAAATAATTATAATATTATGATAAAGGTGAAAAGCTACCCACTTAGTCTATTTTCCAAGATAGTGGAAAACATCTATTTATTGATCCAATAAGATAAATCCTTTAAACTGGCTGCACTCTGGATTATACTGAGCGTGAAAAGATGAATGTTTTCAGTCGCATAATTGCCGGTCATCTCTAAGAAGTGAAATACATGTATTGTGTATGTTAGAGTTTCTTGGTTTACAGACCATATTTTCACTGTTTTGCTCATTATTCAACATATTTTCTATTTATATTATAATACTGATCGAGGGGTCATAGTTTGGATTCCCTGGCCAGGCATACTTTCATGGAGCTTGGTCATCAAATAATTTTCTATAACCTATACAATGTGTTGCTACGGCGTTAAACCCAACAAAATGAATAAATTAATAATTAATTGATAAATAATTAATTTCTCTATATAACAGGTATATTGCATGCTGCTGAAGAGAGAGATTTTAAGACAGCTTATTCTTATTTCTATGAAGCATTTGAAGGTTATGATTCTATTGACAGCCCTAAAGCTATTGTTGCGTTGAAATATATGTTGTTAATGAAGATTATGTTAAATACGTAAGTATTTATTTATGATAAAATTTGCATTTTTGTTTAATATGTGTTGATTAAGTTATGGCTATGACCTGTCCCTCTCTCATGAACTGTCCAAACTTTGGTTTTAGACAAATTAGGTACTATCTTTACAGTAAAAAAATATTGTATTTGTTTTACCCATTTTAATTAATTTATGACCTAGATTAACTTCAAAACTTGGGGTATAGACGGTACTCTTCTTCATAGTTTTAATATTTTGATCGTGTATTTATGTTATTGTGTAATGATATCAGTATTTAATTCCATATGGTATTCTAGAGAAATCGTTGAAAACTTGTTAGCTCCCTTGCAGAGATTCTATTTTTATGTTTTTATTTTGGTGGTTTTGAAAACAAATGTGGGTTAATAAAGGCAGTAAGCCTGTACAATACCAAATTCTGACCCTGCCAATCTAGAAAAATGCTAATATTTGCACCCCATAACATAACTAGTTATACAATATTTTGTCTTTGTTTTTATAGAGCTGAGGAGGTACAAGTTATTGTAAGTGGTAAATTAGCTTTGAAATATTCTGGTCCTGAAGTTGAAGCAATGAAATCTATTGCTGTAGCAAGTCATAAAAGATCATTAGCTGAATTTCAGAAGGTAAGGAGTCCTCAAACTATTGCATTTTTGTTATTATTTTAAAGCAGAATAGCTGGGCGCTGTACCCTGCAATTTTTCTGACTGTTTTGCTCTTAATACAGAAATAGTTCCTTTGTAAGATCAATCCTCTTATGCTACCCAACTATTTTTTATGCTTCCCTGTCCTTTTTAAATTTACAATAATCATTACATATTACTTGTTAGCTCTTGAAGGTATTCACTTAATGGACCTTTCCATTAAATAAGTAAGTTATTGGAATATTTAATGAAGATTTACAGTTGCATTTTGTTGCACAAACAAGATGTGATGAATAGTGCACATAGGTATGTTTGTGGTCACTTGTATTGTTATTTAAATTAAAAAAGGTCGCACACGCAATGGCCAATACAAGCTTTACCTTTAGATATCACTAGAAAAAGAATACTTTTTACTCATGAATTTATGTTTAATTTAAATCAAAAAATAAAAAATCAAGAAAAGATTTCAATGTGTTATACATTGATCACAGCACAGACAAAAGGAAAATGTTGAACCTTTTTTTAATTATTTTACATTGTTTTTGTAATTATTTCAACCTGGGTCGATAGCGCAGTTGGTAGCGCGCCGGGATTTGGAATCTCATGCCCGAGGGGGCGCGGGTTCGAATCCCATCCGGGGAGATTATACCCTTCCATAAAAACTTAACAATAATGTCGATTTTCCTCCATTGATTAGATAATATGGAGAAGTTTCCGGCCTTGTGGAAGGGTAGGTGAGTACTGGTTACAGACAATGGTCCAGGAAAGCTAGGTTAGGTGCGCTGGACGCGGTAAAATGACCTAAATTGTGTTGACACAGCGTTAACTCCAATAAATAAATAAAAATAAATAAATTGTAATTATTTCAGACATTGGTATCATACAAATCACAACTAGAAGATGATCCTATTGTTTCTGCACATTTAAAAACATTATATGATAATTTATTAGAACAAAATCTGTGTAGAATTATTGAACCATTCTCTAAAGTACAGGTATGTTTGGTGTTTATTATCATTTTAAGATGAGCTCTAAGCTCATTGTGAGTGCCTTTGAAAAGTCTGAAATATTTTGCTTAAGTACTGCCCATTTGCTATATCCCAGGACAGAGCAGTTGTCCAGTGTTAGGACAAGCACCCAGAGGTGTTTGAACCTTACTAGGGACACAGCTAACTTCCATTGCTATATAGTTGCATTTTGCTAAATACAATTCCCGTTCAGTGTTTATTTTCACTCTAAGGGGAAAGGTGGCGGGGCCCTTTTTGAGGGGAGAATAGCGACAAAAACGAAATTAGGGGAAAATTTATTCAATACTTGAGATTACATGGATCCTCTAACAGAGTAACATTTCTGTCTACCTATATGAAATTTCAACTATTGAACCCATGAATTCATCTGTGATTCCTCTGTAATGCTTGAGGAATGGGCAAAAATGCTATAGAAAGTACATAAGTTTTAGGACACTTTGGCAGGGGAATTTTTTACCTGGGAAGGGGAAAAATATATACTTTTTGGAGAGGGGAATGGGGCCCAATTTCAGCTCCAAAATGGCCTGAAAAAACCACTGCCGTTGCTTGGTTACTGTCCGTATGCTAAATCCCAGTCTGTCTGCTAAATCTGAGTCCCTTTGCTGCAACCTAGTCAGTTTGCTTAATAAGATTCCTTATGCTTAATCTCTGTATATTTGCTGAATTTTAGTCCCTTTGCTAATCACTTAGCTCAACCACTGTCATTTAGATAAATCAGTGTCACATTACTAAATCACAGTTTGTAACTGCTGTGGTTCAATGATTAGTATGCTCAACTATAAAACCAGTCATTCAGGTTTAGCTTTCTGCAAGAAAAGGCTTTAAATACCCTCTAACCAAAATGAGACAATACTGTCCATGTTCTGTTATATAATATGGAAGTTAGTTGTTATTAAAGGGGTAAGTTATTTCTTGTGAAAGGAAATGTTTACAACAGCTAGTTGGCTGCCATTGTATGCTGCAATCCAGTTGTTTTTCTAGTTTAAGATTAATATTTGTTTGAACTTATAAAATATTAAATCAATTATGTTTTGTTTCATTATAGGTACATCATATTGCTAATCTGATCAAACTACCAGTGGTAAGTATGGTTACAATATCAAGATTATTTTAGTAATATCATTGGTTATCTCCCTTTTTCCATGAAGTCATATTTTGGTTGTCTCCCTTGCATTTGGATGTCTCTTGTTTCAAGTAGTTATATTTTGGATGTCTTCCTTTCCATGAAGTTGTATTTATAACAAAGAATCTATGATTTCATGGATATACGGGTGCTATAATGAATACGTAGTTGATCTATGTGGCTTTCCTCTTTTAACGCTCAACAAAACAAGGGTGTGCCAGAAATGTCAATTTTTTTACTTTCCACATATCTTCTAAAAAGCATTTGAAATCATATAATCATTTATTTTGAAAAGCATCTTAGATTAGCTTTGGGTTATTATATAGTTAAGGCCACAACAAATTGATCATATGTTCTATGGATTGGCTCGCACCTTAATTTTGATGTTTTTTTACAAAAAAAACACTTTAATTTCCTTGCTCGCCCATAAAAATTTGGTCAAACCGCTATATAAAGCAAGTGAATAAAGACTTTTTCAAATTTTTTTTCTTCGCTCGCTCGCCTCATTTTTTCCCAGAAAAATCCGTAGAACAAATGATCAATTTGTTGTGGCCTATAGTAATAAATGATAACATAATTCCAGTGTTGCTAGTGTACAAAAATATCAGTTTCTAGTGTACTAAAATCCATATCTAGGAAACTGCCAGTCTTTTTACACCATCAGTCAAACAATGCTGGACTGTCAGCTGATGGCATTTGTTATGTAATTAGATATATATATATATCACAAACAATGTAATTTATGGACTGTTGCTATGATTTTTAACTAACTCAAATTTTCAAAATGAACAAACGTACAGATATGCATTTGTTAGTTCTTTAAAAAATGTGACTATGTTACATGTATAATATTTCTGTATGAGTTTTCTTTACCTAGTCATTGTTGTATTATGTCTATAAACATAAAACTTTATAATTTTAAATGTGATTGTTTCAGGCAAGTGTTGAAAAGAAGTTATCTCAAATGATATTAGACAGAAAATTTCATGGTAATATTTTTATAACTTTATAATCTGTTAAATTTATAGTATGTACATTGACTCTTGCCATCTTTGACTACATTTGGTATCAAATAGCTGTTTATTATCAAGTCTGGTAGTCTTATGACCATTATAGGTCATAAAAGCTCATACCTGCTATTTTAATCACATACAAGCGATAGCGGATGTGCTGCACCTTAACAACTAAAAAAACGCTGATACTGTCATCGCAAAACATGGCAGACCAATAGACAATCCTGTAGAAAATTAGAAGGTTCATCTTGATCTGCAGGTTTACAGGACTGACTGTCCAGCAGAAATTTTGATCTCATCCACACAGTTTTCATTTCATCAAAATATGTTAAATGTCTTTGGTCATGTAAAATTTTTATCTTCCCAGGACCTACTGTCCAGTAATAAACTGTTGAGCTTTGCAAAGACTGCTGGTATCTCTCATACATGGTAAAATGCTAGTCACTTTCCTGTAAAAGGATAAGCAAATACTAGTAAAAAGTGATCAAGGAAAGATTATTAGATTAGCTGCCAGTATTTTATAACCAAATAAAAATGTTAATGAACTGTGTAATAATTAAAATAAAAATACAAAGGTCAGTTTTTACTAGAGTACTGTGGACATTGTTTAAAGGTACTTATTCACACATTTTAACTTAAATATCAACTTTTTCTTTAACTATCAAAATTGTATGGAAGTATTTATGGAAGCAGGAAATTGGTGTTCTGATAATGACAATTTTAGTGCAAATTGACATACAACTACAAATTATGGTGTTTTGACACAATTACATACACTGAATGGTTTGAAGTTGTAGAAAATATAAACCTAATATGTGAACTAGTACCTTTAACTGTATAAGAAAAAGTTTAGTTCTATTGTTGTGGAGTGTTATCTTATTTAATGAGGTTATGCATTATTTCTACAGGTATATTGGACCAAGGAGCTGGTGTTCTAGTTGTATTTGATGAAGCAGAGGCTGATAAGACTTACGAGACGGCTTTAGAAACTATACATGATATGGGAAAAGTTGTTGATGCTTTATATAATAAAGCTAAAAAATTGTCTTAAAAATTCATTGTATATCATAGTGCTCATGTAACAGTTCTCATGTGACAGTTCTCATGTGACAGTTCTTATGTGACATGTGTTTAGTAAAACTATTATTGATGAAACACATGGACCCAAATTATCTAAAAAGATGAAAGATGTTTATTGTAAATGCTTTATTACTTTTCTATATTATCATACCATTGTTGATAACAAATTTTTGATGAGATTCCAAGCTGTTCTAGTTTTAAGCAATTATTTTGGTCCTGAGTAAGAAATCTGTTTTGAAGTTAAATAACCCTCTTGCTAGGAGGTGCACATATTGTGCTAAATAAGACATGTGCTATATTTATAAAATATCATAATTTGTTTACCTGTATGAAACTGAATAATGACTTCATGTACATTGTACCTCTGTTCATAATATAATTATCTAATTAAAGCCTGATCTAATAATGTACTCTTGTTTGCTTATTTTACATCTGACAAGCTCGCAGTATAAGTCATGTCAGCTGACCTTTACTATTATAATATTCATGACACAATTATGTGCTCATATGTGCTCATAGACTTACAATTGTCCAATCACAGCCCATGATTAACATGTTGCATCAAATTAACTCGCAAAACTCAATCTAGAAATGGAAATTACAAAATTCTGACGCCATTAATAGTGTATTGTCTACATGAAAGCTACAATTTGGAGCAACAATGGCTATAGATCTATCTGCAAGCATAGGAGTAACAAAAAATATTGTCCCTTTGAATCAGTCTATGTAACAACCTTGAGGTTTTGCTGTGACCTACAAATCTCTCAAATCTATGGCTTGGTGCAGTGCTCTTGATCCCAAGAAAGACAATAACATAAGAAAGACAACTCTGTATAAACTTCTAATTTTTGTATTTTTTCTTATTTTTCTTCACAACAGATACATAATTGTCCTATTGAATAAAATTTATTAGGAGAAAATATTCTGTAACCATACACTTTCACATTATAAGATAAAAACAAATAATATATCTTAGTAAATCATTTACCTTGTTAACAAGTGAAGACATTTAAATATATATATAACAATAATAAAAACAATCTCATTTATCACATTTGTCATAGTTTCACACTTAAAACATATTACATGTACACGCTAAATTTTCCTGTATCACTTACCATTGCAGGCTCTCCCTTTCTTCACACTTTCATATCACACTATCATACAATCACGCTTTCCATATCGAACACTCAAACAACCCCATATAACCCACTATCACACTTTAATACCACACTATCAAGTCGTCCTCACACTTTTGCATTATCATTACCTCTATTTCACTTCCAGATTACACACTCCAATATTAAACTTTCTTCACTATCACTTTTCCATAACTCACACTTCCTCAATAACACTTTTCCTGTATCACTTACTCTATCAAACTTTCCTCTCTGTAAGGCTTTCCCCTGTGTCATTCACACCCCTTATTACACCTGTCTTATCCCTAACACAATATGTCACATTACACCTCTACCACACTGCTATTATCCATTTATTATCTTATCAATTACCCTTATCCTTCTACCACACATCAATCACACTTATCCTTCTATCATGCATCAATCACACTTATCCTTCTATCACACATCAATCACACTTATCCTTCTATCATGCATCAATCACACTTATCATTATATCACACTTATCCTTCTATCACACATCAATCACAATTATCCTTCTACCACACATCAATCACACTTATCCTTCTATTACACATTCAATCACACTTAACGTTCTATCACACATAAATCACACTTATCCTTATATCACACATAAATCACACTTATCCTTATATCATGCATCGATCACACTTAACCTTCTATCACACTTTAATCACACTTATCATTCTATCACACATCAATCACACTTATCATTCTATCACACATCAATCACACTTATCCTTCTACCACACCTATCATTCAATTACACATTCAATCACACTTATCCTTCTATTACACATCCAACCACACTTATCATTCAATTACACATTCAATCACACTTATCCTTCTATTACACATTCAATCACACTTATCCTTCTATCACACTTTAATCACACTTATCCTTCTATTACACATTCAATCACACTTATCCTTCTATTACACATCCAATCACACGTATCCTTCAATTACACATTCAATCACACTTATCCTTCTGTTACACATCCAATCACACTTATTCTTCTATAACACATTCAATCACACTTATCCTTCTATCACACATCAATCACACTCTATCTCTGTATAAGGGGAGGCTAATATAAATTTTGTATTAGAATTTAATTAAAGATTATTAATTTCTCAAATAAAATTCAAAATGCAAGATTTACTAAGTTTTCTCCAAATATTGAATATAATAACAGTCTTCGTTACAAAATTTCATTAGCACATGACATTTTGGTCTGACAAAATAGATTTTTTACTGGACCGAATGAAAGTTTACTGTACCAACAAAATATAAGTGACATGTTAAAATACAGTCAATTTAATTAATTTAGCAAAAAACATGTACAAGGTATATCCTAAAATTAAAAAAAATGTATACCTTCAAAAAGTTCAAATAGTTTTTATTGAAATTCATTAAACATTTCATTGTTTTTCACTGTAATATATATCAACACTGTTATTTCCTACACTTCATGTTCATATCAATGCCCCCCAAATTAATTCTTGGCTATTTATCAAATCACCAATTGTGACTAAAATTTCTAACAGGCAATGCAAGTTTTATTTTACAGTTATATAAACATTCTAAGGCCATGCACTGATATTTATGAATTTTTATGAAATCAATAAAACTTCGTCTGTGAAGTTATGTAAAAGAGAACAATTTATCTTCAACCACAAATATTCCCTATCATAATATAGACATACACGCAAAGGGAGATAACCGAGAATGAAAGTGTAAGAAAAATTACTATACATCATACCATTGTTACCTCCCTTAGACCACTAACTCTAAAATTACAGTCAAAATTGTTTCTCTCATACCATACAATATTTAAAATACAATTTTACATACAAAATATTTAACAACAAAATTAACAACAGATCTACAAGTGATATAGCTCATTATTGGGTAAAATTATCCGCAGGAGCTTGAAACCTAATCACCAAAGTTGAAAAATGGCCCTCTTTATTATAAGGAGGGATATTTTTCATATTTTTGTGATAAAATTTCAAGCTACTGTGAATCATCATACTAACAAAAAAGTCATAGATTATTTTATAGTAAATACATTCTACTTAAATTGTATATATAGAAACCAATTTCTGAACATTTCTGGACCAGTTATTCATAAAGTTTGATTGCCGGTTTTGGGTATTGGGCCCAAATAAACTTCTGCAGCTTCTGTTAGCAGTTTTATCTATTATTTCAATGTTAAATTCTCATAAAGAGTTTAAATTCTCTTGGAGAGTTATTGTTAAACTAAATTTAAACTATATAAAGTCGTGTAACACATCTGTCTTAAGTAATCTGCATCCCCCTTGGTAGCTCAGGAGGTAGCTGGGTACTTAACATGAATGTTACGTTTCGAATGTCCCCATAGTGCATGGACTTTACCTATGGTACCTGAAGGTTAACTTCATCGCTATTCTCTAGAAATTGAAGGGCTGTTTACAAATGACTGGAACATAATGTGTCATTTAGGATGTTACTGTTTAAATACAAGAACAATTAAATGGGTCTGCAGACTGCAAGATTTATTGGGTCAGCACAAAACTTGTCTACTTACATGTAAAATGTAAATGAAGATTAATGTAGACTAGTTTTTGAACAGAAATTTCATAAAACAAGTAAATCTGTGAGCTAATGCTCACTAGTGATACCCCCGCAAAAATCTAAAAATATGCGACAAACAGGAAGTAGATGAGCAAGGAGCATGAAATCGCTTTACACCACATGGGACTATGGGATGAAGCAATATGCAAAGTATTAGGCTGCTGCATGTTATAGTTGCTGAGAAAACTGCGACGGAAATTTTGTAACGGACGGATGCACGGACAAGGGTAAAACAGTATACCCCCCTCTTCTTCGAAGCGGGGGTATAAAAATGTCTCTACTCCACTATTTAAGTATGGTACAATTGTATGCTGCTCAATCAGTACTAAACCCCCCTTAAATTGACTATAGACTGCTCCAAAGTTTTAGACAAGTCTAAATTTAAAATTTCAACAGGTCAAAGGTTAAGAAAATATAGCTTTTTTTACTGATGAATGTTATCTATGTAATTAGGTACGACTGTTCGACTAAAAAAGTATATGTAAGAATAACATTTCCTATGAGGAAGTGAGGTATTAAAACTTAGTATTATACATCCAGTATGAAATAGTTAATGTTTTTTTACACAAAATGTAGATTACTAGTCAATTATAATATATTAAGTATACAATAAATGCATTCTAAGAAATTAGTGAGTGTCCAGTTGCCATGACAACCACTTTTTAGTTCGAGCAACCAATAATTTCTGTTGGGCAGCAAAAAAACCTATAAACAAGATATAATGCTTGCTACTTAGATAACTTATGCATGTAAAAGTGGCCAGCACTGTCCTGAACCAAAGTTACTACACTAATATAGTATATACAGCGTCTTTGGTTCAAGGCTATGATGGCTGCCAATGAATGCATCGATTGAAGCAAGTCAATGAGCCTCAATAATCAGCATGAGTAATTCGTGCTCCTGTGAGCTATAGAATTACAAATAATTTAATGTATATTTAATAAACAATTTACATAATGTGATTTTTTTATCTTAACATCAATCATTCAATAATTAAAACAATTCTTTAGTGTCATGGAAACAGTGGTCATATTACAAAATACTTTACAACAAAATTCATCACAAAACCATTTCACAATTTTTGTTCCAAAAGGTTTAATCACTGGCACCAGAGTCTTTAAGTTTTAAAATAAATAATTTATATATGTTGGATTCTAAAGAAGGATTCAGCAATAAGAGCAGAAATATCAAACTAAGTAATAAAAATACTAAAAACAATTACATTCTGATATACATGTATTTATTTTTCTAAATCCTCTTGGTATCGACTCAAATATATATGTGTATTTACTGCAGTCAGTTCATGATAAAATATATTGTAAGATTATTGTAATATGACCCCCTTAGTTACTATGTACATTTCTGTTTGATACCCAATCACATATCAACAATATTCTCAAACTATTAGACAACTCATAAGATCATACTATTTATCCAATTCATTAAACCATTTCACAGAGAAATGTCACTAGGATGGACCCTTTAAATAGGGTCCTTGTCACTAGGTACTGTCCTCAATTATACATGTACAATTATAATATCAAACCTGTAATTTTGTAAGACGGATAAAATAACAGAGTCTTTATGTTAACCACTATTAGCGATACAATGTAAAAATTAAATAGATTTGATTGGGAACTCAAGATGATGAGTTTTCCTCATCTGAAAAACTTTGTTTGTACTGCATGTACCTGTGCAGAACTAAGTTGAAATAAAAATGTGTGCACACAGAACAATAGGATTTAATCTGTGTTGTGTGCTTTCCAGTAATAGTGAGTAAAATAATTTAATTCTGCACAGATGCATTCGGTATAAACAGTCTCCTGCTGGAAAACCCATAAATTCGAGTTTTGAATATGAGCTATTATTCCATTAGTTATCAACCAATTAAAAATCAATTATCAGTTACAAACATGTCCTGCTGACCTCATTTTGGTCACTTAATATACAAATCATTTATACCAAAGGCTGCTGGCATGATCCTATTCCACTGAAGCTTCAAGTCATGGGCGGATCCAGCGGGGGGGGGGTCAGGGGGGTCCGGACCCCGCTAGAATTTGGAAAATGTACATGTCCATTAGTGTATTTCTTGCTTGTAAGTCATTTTAAGTAGTATGAAGCAATTTTTCTCGGTGGATAACATATATTTAATAGTTATGTAGTTTTTATTATCAATATCTTGCATTTTTTTCTGCAAAATGTGTATAATAAGGTGGTTCGAGGTTCGAACCCCCCCCTAAAAAAGTTCGGACCCCCCCCCCTAGAAAAGTTCGGACCCCCCATGAAAAAAATCATGGATCCGCCCCTTCAAGTATATAGAAAATGTATCTTTGGTGGTTTACAGTCATCCTGGCAGCCTTTGGTTTACATCAAATCCAGAAAAGTTGCCCATTAAGCCTGATGTAATTTATTCAGGCTCTGAGTCTGATTAACATAAATATTTATATATACAACTTTCAAATACTCTGAGATGCAATGTCAAGAGTTATTAGATTCTTTTAGGCAAAGTCCCTGCAGGGGTTATTTCCCATTTATTGAAAGACTAACAGCATAAGTAACAAAGCTTGACATAACCTGTGTGAGGAGTTCGCCTTTAATGTGACATACTATTCTGACCCCAACTATACATTTTTATCAAAACTTGGGAAATGTATCTGATTCATTAAACTCACTATAGATTATTTTTTCAACTTGTAGATCTGCATCTCTCAAATGCTTCACAAAGGTGATACATGTTTCAACAAATCAAGCTATTTATGTTAAAACAATTTTATATTGTCGCAGACTAGTGGCAAACAGTAAAAAAAAAATTTCTTAGGTCATTGTGGCATTTTTAATGATAAAAATTCTAGAACAACAAAAATTTACCATGTTTCTTATCATTTCAAAAAAAATTCATTAGAACTTAAATAATCACTTGGCAATCAAAGAGCTTACTCAATTTATGGCATTATGTAAATTCATATGCATATAGGGTCTTAGTATATTGTAATTTTGTTAATTTAGAAAAATGATTAACAATGTTCGACCAAAAATTGGGGACTTGCAGGAATATTTAATGTTAAAATGTATATCTAATAAAAACTCTATTAATCTTTCAAAAACAAGAGAGATACAATCTGTACCTTTTCATGATGAAAATTGACCTTAAAGTTAACATGTTGTAGTCAGAGACATATATAACATATCTATGTCTCTGGTGCAGTTAAACCTGAGAAATCTGGAACCTTGTGAATTCCTAAATGAATTTCTTGATCCCATTTGGATAGCCAAGTACAAAATTACCCCTGAAAGAATCCAGAAACATAGACAAGAGGATCAGAAATTCTAAGTTTATTCTGTCAGAGACATCTCTCTGGTACTGTTCTAGAAGTGCTAGATATCTCAGGTAATACTGAATAACATTCATAACAACTTCACCGGCAGCAGACGATTTGAAAATATTACGTAAAATGTAGATCTATTATCTCTATAAATACTTCTAAATTCTACATAAATAAATACCGACTCAAGTATTTAATAAAAATATGAAAGCAGTATAATACAAATTGATTTTTACACCAATTCTTTGTTACGATTCAGGTAGAAACAGTGTATGAGTCTCATTGAAGTCTGATATCAACACATACTCTTTTAAAGCTTTTGGCATGTTTACATTCTCAATTTTTCCCGCCATGTTATGTCCCAAACGTCTTCTAATCACTTTACGACATAGCTGTTGTAATGACGTGGCAGTTTGTAACTTCCGGCGTAGCCAGTGTAAAACCTCGTCCGTTTCCGTGCCGACCCGGGTCGGTACATATCCAGCATAAAAATGTACTCTAGCTGAGAAATCAACGTATCCGTATTTAGCCAGCAGACGGCAAATGTCAAAATGGCCTTTCTCTGCAGCAAGTTGAAATAAGGACTTGTAAATACCAGTGCAGAAGTACTTAATGGGTTGTTCTAAATCACAGTTGTTAATGACCATTAGTTTAATCACATCAATTTTGTTACTTATGACTGCTTCGTATGCAGCTGTTTCACCTTGATGGTTGTAGATATCATGTCGCGTGCCGGCCGCGAGCAGAAGTTCTACCACAGCTGTATAGTTCCTTTTAATGGCAATATGCAACGCTGTGTCTCCGGTTTTGAATTCCCGCCGGTTTAAATCACAATTTGCGCGGATAAGACGAGCCACTGCTTCTCTATGGTTGTAGCACACTGCCTCCATGAGTGGAGTACGACCCCAATAATTTTGAACGTCTACCTGGCTATGAGACGCTATCAAAATATCAATTATGTCAGCACACCCGTTTCTAGCGGCGTAATGTAACGCCATATCGCTGTTACGATCAGTAATGTTAATGTTACAGTTACCTCGAATTAAACGAAGAACAGCGTCTGTTTTGTTGTTCCTTACAGCTTTCATGAGCGGTGTCTTTGATGTGATGTCTTGAATATCAACATTAACTCCACGTCTAATTAGGACATCTAGAAATTGACAATACCCGTCGTCTGCAGCGTAATGACACGGTGAGTTCCCGAATGTGTCCTTTACGTCAAGTTTCGCACCAGCCGCAATGAGTAAAAGCATACACGCCATTTTGTGTCTCAATACGGCGAAATGCAGGGCTGTCCTACGTAAGGTGGATGTCGTTTTATTTACATCACATTTAGACTCTATGAGGTATTGTAACATATATGTATATCCACGATAAGCTGCTAAGTGTATAGGACACAGGTCAGCATGGTTCTTCTTGCGAACCTCGACAAATTTAGCGTTCAAGTCATTCTTATATTGAGCCACTATCCGCTTCAATGCGGTCAGTTCGTTATTCAAAACCGCGTCATAAAATTCATACCCTGCCATCTGAACTCTTAACAACATTGAAATTTTATCAATCTGTTCCTTGTCTGTCTCCTGATCACCATTGGCCCACTTCCCATCGCGTTTCGGCACAGCCACGGCCGAATCTGTCGAGTAGAATTTCTTAAAACATGGCGGACACAATGAAATATTCACAAATATATCCCAGGGAACTAGCGGTATGACGCACACCAAACTATTCTGATATAAATTACATACATTAAGATTCACTACAGCGAGGCTGCTCTTATCGATTATCTAAAATTGCTATGGCTGTTGCCAAGAATAGCTTCGCTGTACTTTAAAAATTACAAGGGAGGTAACCCAAATAATTCAGTAAACTGTATACACGGCGATTGTTGCCCCTATACGAAATATATTTTGTTCGATGATAAATCCGACTAATTTAACTTGATCATTGCTCTACCCAGATCAGATCAGATCAGATCAGAACAGAACAAACATATTTTTATTTCGTCTCAGTTAGCATAGTATATGTTAAGTCAAGAATTAATTGTCACAATTTGCAATGATGTAGCTGTCATTCACTGTCAAAAGTTTCAAAACAATATTGAGAAAAAATATCACTGTCATTTGTATACATGTATCTAAACACGTGTGTACTGTTACGGTTTTACAGCGGGTATCATTGAAAGTCTTGACTATTGATAATGTCTACCCGCCGCGGGTATAACATTCATGTTACATGCTCACGGTTATTAAGATAGGATTTTAATATTATCGCTAGACTCATGATTTATTAAGTTTCCTCTTCATTTGTGTTTTGCTACCATTTACTGTTTCCATGAAGCTATACCACGTTCTTGACTTTGTGATCAAAGTTTGACAAAAGACCAAAATAAACGATCGTTCCATGTATAATAACCGTACTTTCTACGTATTTTACAATTTTTACGAGATAACTTGGCGTGTCTAGGTGTCCGATCTTCTTTATTAGTAACCGGCCATATGTTGAAGGCTTATTTGGAAAAGTCAGAGCTCTTTAGTAAAGTGAAGCGTATGGTACGATAAGACGGTGTTCACATGTACAGTACGCACACGTCATCCGCGTCCGCACACGTCATCCGCGTCCAGAAATTGAAAAAAAAAACGCTCTAATAAATTTTCATAAAAGTGTTCAGATGTGTACGCGTCCTTCATCCTCCTTCCGCGTCCTTCACCCGCGTCCGCTTTGAATCGCTCACTGCTCGATTTTTGACGTGTACGCGGACAGACGCGGATAGCAGATTGGCAGAACAACATGTCTAAGTAATCGCTAATTTCTGAAGAAGTATGCGAGAAAATAATAGATTTGGTGCGTCAACGTGATTATTTGTACAACCCAAGTCTAAACGATTACAAAGGAGCGTGTATAACAAAAAATACTTGGGAGTCAGTAGCTGTAAGTGATTCAATGTATTATGCAGAAAGAGACATAATGACTATCTCTCTGCTGATTTGACCATTTTTTCATTTCTCATCATGAATAATCCCCTTTCCTTTTTAAAAATATTCTTTATTTTATAGTTATATATTTCATATATTAGATACATCTGACGGATGACGTACGCGGATGGCGGACGCGTACACATGTGGCCCAGACCTGTAGTAACTGTGCAACGTATAAGACAGCTCCTAATTGTGCACACATGCAGAGTAGGAGTCAGAGTTGGAGAGCAAGTCCACTTACAGAGTCCACTGTGTTGACTCACGCAAGACGGTTTATATTCAATGTTCAATGGATGTTATAGAAGGTAACTAAATTTAGGATATGTCACATCTGTATATATGTAGTACTATTTGGACCACCCAAATACATTGTAGATTGTAAACTTCCACTATTAGACCATCAAAATTGACGTTCTTAATAGTGGAATGGTTTTAATAGGGGAATGGTTTTAATAGGGGAATGGTCTTATTATAGACACACTGTTCTTTTTGGAAATTAATCACTTGGGACTTAAAATTGTTAAAAGAGTTACCCGAGTTAGTAATAAGGTAGGTTCAGAGTTAAATTTGAATTTAACGTGAAATTATTGAACAATATATGGCTGTTATAATTTATCGCCTCGTTTATAGAACTTTGTGGGAAAAATTTTCACTTTTCAAATAAATCCAAATAACACACAGTTTTTCTTTAGTTTTTGGAAGAATAAAACATAGACACTTGTTTTGATGTGCTTATAAAATAGCTCCTGCTAAAGCATTCGATATTTAATTTTGGCACATCAAAACTCGTGCCTATCTTTTATTCAACAACAAAATGTTGATAACTTAATGTCATTTCGTACTTAATGGATACAAGGTAGATAACTTGTTGAACACTGTAGTGTAATGGTGTTATTATGTAATTACCAAGTTAGCTCCCTTTGAATGTTAGGGTATTTTTACTATCCTAATTGGTGAGCTATATTTTGATCAACTGTCTTTTGGTAATTTGTATTGTATTTGTATTGTATTGGTAATAATTTTTAAGCATAAATCAATTGACATCTTAAGAAAAGTATGATTTAAATGTTTAAATAAATGTTAGAATATGTTAGAACGTGAAATAATCTTATTTTGCTATAATAATAAGTGAAACATTTAACCAAATGAGAGAATGGTTCTTCTCGAAAGTCAGTTTCAAATACATGTATGTATTTTCTAACATTTTTTCATAATAGTCCATTTTACACAAAACATTCAAACATTTGTATTAGAGATTATTTGAAGTACCTGTATATGTACTGTTGATACAATTAAGATGATGAATGTGCATTAATTCATACTCACATGTCTATACGAAGAGCAGAGGTCGTATTGTTACACCCCTACTTTATCAACAATCGGAACACGATTGAGTGTTTCCGGAATATACCGAATGGTTACGACTGTAGATCGTGTAATTGTTAGCTTCAGCGAACCCGTGTTTATACTGTCAATGTGCGCATCTGATGAAAATCAAAATGTTTAAAAAGCGGCTTATAAAGTTTTGGAAGCCAGAAGTTCTATGTAATTGTAAGCTGATGACAGAATATCACTTGATCAAGTTACATTTGCTTGTTCCAATTACGTATGCCAGGCAATTTCTAGTGACGATCAAAGAGAATACAATTCTCAATGTGTAAAACACGTACGCATTATAAAAAAGCAATTTAACGGCAACAAATAACAAGTAATGACGTCTTTCCACAATAAATCAAAATCTATTAATATGATGTTGTAACTGTTATATCTATGTCGTGTTATATAAAGGACACAGACGTCGTTATCATGTATATTTATAACTCTGTACTCGTCATGCATTGTGGCATTTTTTTATATGACTCAGGTGATCAAATTAGATTGAAATGGTGATTGTAATACAAATATTTATACCAAAGTAGTAGAGCCATTGATACCGTCTCTGAAAATAGTGAACTCTGTGATAAACTGCTCAGTGATCTGTTTTCAAAATTTGCACATACATAAGCGTCCGGCACGGTTTCTAATAGAATACATTCGCTCCGGAACAGTGCTGGCCATCTATGGGCAAATACATAGTTACATACCGATGATAGCACCAATAATTTTTAGTGCTTTACGACGCCTTTTTGCGTTTTCATTTTTTTCAGTCATTTCGCAGCTTTCAGTCGTTCTACTCAGTCTTTGGATTGGGCACGAACTACATACATGTAGCTACATAGAGGAGTTTGGTCATAAAATAGTTTCTAAGGACATTCCCTCCTACCTCTGTCGCAAGTAGGGCAGTTGCCAGAGCTTTACTGGCCGCGGAGGGTGTGTGCTCAATATTTGGTCAAAATATTGAATCCAAATACCCGTGGACCATAAGTTGAATGACTGAGAGCCGAGATATGACCGAATGCATGGTTGTAATACGACGTAAACACCACAATTTACATTACAATACATTAGAATATATCGGACAACAAAGAAGGAAATGAAATTCAGGCTCTATTTGCTGAGACCAACATAATATACAATTACTATCTTTTCTTACGAACAATGTAATTAGATCTACATGTCTCAGTGAATATTTTATGTGAAGAAATTCTGATTGCAGTTATTTGTTTCCCAATTTATCATTTTCCATTCTTTTATGTAATTATCCATTCGGAACTCCTCTGGTGGCAGTTGGCGAAGAAAGCCGAATAACAACGCTTAGTGATTATCTCTTAAGGTTCTTTTCAGGAAAGGTAAATAATTACAGAATATAACATAAGCATTTCTTATATATCCAGAAAACCTAAGTAATCGATAGCTAACAAAGGAACTAACAGTAACTAGTTGCCATGGTACTTACATATTATATAGAGTAGGTATGGAACCATTCTCGTACCCTGAGTTTATCAAAAATCTCGAGAATCTTAATAATCTCAAGGTACGAGATTGGTACCGACTGTTGTTTACGACCTAATAAGGAATATTGATAAACGGAATAACTCGAATTCCAAACAAAACATCCTAAGTAAATAGACCTTAATCAACAACCATTTCATTACGGTGCGTCGGAATTATATTGTTAGCTGATATTATCGTGTTATTACATTGTACAAAGTCAATGTTGATTTAAATAAATGTGGGATCGGAAGTACATCTCTTCATTTGGAATGATGTACCAGCCCTGATGAAACATAATTAAAAATAAAACAAAATTTAGTGCTATGAAGTCATTTTAGGCACGTGACACTGACCATACCGCGTCTTACGGGCACCATGCAGTATCTCTTTGGACTGTCGTATATACAATGTATACCTGTGGGACCGGGGGTGATTAATATTATAGACTAATTGAAAATTACACTTTTTCATATCAAAGAGAGAAAATAACAATCTCCTTAAACAGAAATCCTGTAGAACGTTGTCGTACAGGATCTCTAAGATCTCAATGGAGGGTCACGTCGAGATCAATCTCTGCAAACAGATATCCTGTAGAGCGTTGTCGTACTGGATCTCTACTGTATCCGTGGAAGGTCATAGGTCGAGATGAACTTTGTGTCGACCAATCAATGCGTAGTTTCATCTAGACGAAACACTATAAATAACATTTTGATTTCGTAATTTCTATTTTTAAACCAAGGTACGCGAGCTAATTTGAAAGCGGTATTATTCACAGGCTGTGATTGGACGGCTCATTTCAAATTGTGTGACGTAGACGATGTAAACAAGTTACTTAACATAACAATTTCGTCATGAATATGATAAAGTCACCTGAACGTGACCCTCGTTAAAAAACGGCCTGATCTAAATTAGCCAGTAGGCGATAGGACAATTTTAGATCGGGTTTTAATCAGATTGAGAAAATAACTGACTACCATTAAAGGGTTTCCATTAAACGTTTTCATTGATAAGATTGCAATAGAGTATTGCTATATAAATGAATCAATGCAAAACAATTAATGTAATAAATGATAAATAATTATAATGTTTTGGAAGCGTTTACAATAGTTTCCAAATGTATTAATGAATGTAAATTGACATTAGGGGAAATTTGCCTTTAAAGTATTGGAATGGTTCATACTCGTTGAAAACTATCATGAATGATACTTAGTATTTTCTCCGTTCTGAATAAAGCTTTATCACATTACTTTGTAATTATATATTTAATCTTGTTTTGACGTTCTTATTTTCCACAAATCAATATTAACTGAATTGAATTCCGTCTTAATGTCAGCAAATATCAAGTTAGCATCGTAGTTAAAATTTGAATAAGAAATTAGAAAACCGTCTTCTTCTCAACGACGTATGAACTGTGGCACTGTGCATATCTGCGAATCGATTTTTCTCTAGAGAGCCCGATCAATATCAAAAACTGAAGAAGTTAAAATGGAAGGCTAAAACGTGAAGAGTTAGGCATAATCTACCGTGAAAGAACATTCACACTTTACTACAGCATAACATGCAAGGAATTTATTGATTGCTTCCAAGCTAATGGAATTCTGTCGCAAATTCCAACATGCTTCTAGTTTTCTTGAAACCAATCTTTCATTCAAACGACTTCGTAATGAGTTTTGACTGTCTGGGTCAGCGAAGTATGCTTCTTATTTCGGCTTTGAAAGTATAAGGAAAAACTTTTAACTTTGTCCCGCGAGAAACATTGAATGCTTTGTAACAAACCCGTTTATACGTAATAAAAGAGCAAAATGTTAAAAATCTTAATTGAAGTAGTTACAAGTATTAGCATTTCCAAAAATGCTTGAAATCGTCGTTTAGCCGTGTATTCTGCATAGAGAAAAAAGATTCAAGCAATAAGCAGATCAAACAGTGCATGTCTTTACAGTAATTTTACACACTGTAAGGCCAGATAAAAACCATCGAATTACCATGTGCTGTCCAGACATATTCTGACCGCGCTCGTTTCAAGAACATATTCTACCCTACATTCCGCCAGCTAATCGAACGTTCATATTTTCTAATAAACTCGCTCGGAAATAGGGAAGATAGGTTGTTGTTTTACAACAAAAGCGAGCTTTCTTCAATAAATGTACATGTTACGAATAGGCATGAATGTTTGTTTTTGTTTTATATTGTTACTCATTGAAATTGATACCCGTTCATATATCGATAATGATATTTGCGTGTATTACAAACAGGTAACCATATAATAAACGCCGTGGACGATTCCATACACGCACCCCTATTTTTGCTACTCGACGTCCTCATTTTGGTCACGTGACCTCTAATGCAACGTTCTGATTGGCTAAAGACAGCCGGTGTCGACACAAAAATGCTCAAATCTTGATAATTGTTATTATCGTCGACAGGTCGACGATAATAATTCAACAAGAACACTTTATACATATTAATTATTGCTTTTATCAGATAGTCACGTGATCTACAACAACAACAATTACTATGGCAACCGAAAATTGCTTTTCTCCGATTTCTCTATCTAACAAATACATGTATGTGAATGACATCAAATAGTGCATAAATCAACGACATACTACTTTAAACAGAACAGAACAGAACAGAACAGAACAGAACAGAACAGAACAGAACATATCTTTTATTTCGATACAGTTTACAGAGTAAATACATGTGAACAAATTCAATAATATGAACACAACATGACGGTACAATGTCAAGAGTCAAGAAATGTCTGTCAAATTTGCAATTAAGAAGCTGACATCACTGTCATAAGTTTCATGAAATATCAAGACAAAAAACTATCACTTTCATTCACAAACAATTTCAATTTATTCTGGACAAAAATGTCGCAGTTACATGTTTTATACCTTGTATGATTCTTTTCTTTTTTTTCGGCTGCTGCAAAACTTTAATGAAAAACAAACGTTTGTTTGCATTCAGAAGAACACTTGACTATATATTCTCAGCCTTGATACATTGTATCAGGGCTCGAATTTAAGCTCGCATACTCGCAAAGTGCGAGTGGATTTTGAAAATTGCGAGTAACTTTTATTTTAACTGGCGAATTTTCGCGAGTTGAAATCTAGGCAAAAATATTACTGTAACAACTAATGAGGCTCAAGCCAGCATTGAAAACGGACAGATGGATAAACCTAGTGTCAATTAAAGATTAACAGTAAAAACATGTTCAATATTTTGTCTATTCCACAATATCGCTCTTGTTCTATCCATAGTAAAACATAGTGCCATTTTGTTTTTATATTGCATACGCGAGTTATAACAAGGTATGCTATTAAAGTATTGAGAACGATTGCGAGTGATTTTTTCCATTTCCATTTTGCGAGTTGAAATAAAATCAACTCGCAAAATTTTGCAAGTTCTTGAATTTGAGCCCTGATTGTATATACATGTGCATGGATTTACATATCTTATTTATTGTACAATAATCAGCTATAGTCCTTCTTAGAAAAATAAGCTGTACAAGTTGCTCGTTTTTATCGCTGAACCAGAGCAAAACAAGACTTAGTCTAACTACAACTAGTAAAGAATGGTGTAAACCACTTCCGCACAGCTCCGTCGATATGATAGTTCATGTATTAGCTTTGACGATGCGTGTTTTTATAATTTCCGGTCAAGTTTCTCTTATTTTCGCTCGACGGACACATGGCACTAATACATCAAGACATTTTCCATTTAGTGATTGCTTATACGAAGGTATTAATGTATCTGGTCAGGATGTCATTTTCTAACACACTAGCGTTGGTTTGCTCAAAGTATCTCAGCTAAATATTTTATTTTTTTACTAACGATTATGATGCTTAAGCAAATACGCCTGGAAGGCAGTAGTCACACAGGGCAACTCGGAAGAGCTAGCTACTTAAAGTTGCATAAATTTGCTACAACATATACACCGTCCTCCAAAGGTTCACAAAACAATTAAATGAATTGTTATTTCTCACATGTTCTAGATTTAAAAAAATCATTATTTACCTAGGTTTTTTAATACACGATGTTATTGTAATGGAATCAGAATTTCAACACTGGCACCAGAGTCCATATCTTATGATCATAAAATAATGCGTTCGTCCTTATTTATAGTTCTCTGTGCATACATACATGTACACTACCTAATATATAATTTACTGAATATTATAATGAAAGTATAGTTATAACTCGTACCCGGTAATGTATACGGGACCGATTTTTAATTGTGTTTGATGACATATTATATATGCGTATTTAACGAGTGTGAGGACTCTGGTGCCAGTGAATTTCAATTGCTACATTTTATCCTGTTGACTTGCAGCAAAAGTTATCTATCAGCCTCCAAAACTATGGTCAATGTATCTCAATGAATCAATATCAAGTTGGAGATATTTTTTTTAAATTTCATATTCATCGGAATAATGTTCTGATTTTAAAAAGCAAAATTAAATTCATTTAACAGCAAACAGTTTTTACAAATTGTTGAAATTCTAGTTGGTACAAGTGTACATTGTGAATATGTGAAGATTCTTTCGGATGGCAGTATACATCTATGTTGTTTACATTGCCATTGTGTTTTATTTCTATGTTGTTTTTCTGCTACAATAACCACACAAAAAGTTTCTGTCGTCATTTTAATTGCAACGGAATTTAGAATGTTTCCGCATTTGCCGTTCTGTAAACTACACTTAAAGGGAATCAGTAACTTCCGTCATGGATAAAATGGAGAATAGGCTACCTTGTGGATACTAGAAATAAACATAAATGTCACAAAATGATTATTTTACAAAATGTCAGTTTTCATTTAACCTGTTTCAATGAATATGGAATTTTACAGACGAATTTGTCAATGGGATTACTTAATTAAAAGATAAGCTTAGATTTTTACTTAATACGATGGTTTGTGAATATTACCATTGAATAATCACGCCTTAATATGAAACTATAATTACTGGAAAATATATATACCATGAGGCACACCTTTGCAAGCACATTTTCTGACTGCTTAAACATGGCATTTCAACGTATTTTATGTAATGGTCGTTTAACATTTGTCAACATTATGTTTACTGAGCGACGTCATGTTTAGATCGCCTGAGCTAAGCATGAGTGACTGTTTTCATACACAGTATGAGTGTTTAAAGAGTTTGTTTCAAATGTCCTTAGAATCTATTTCACATGTAAGCGGTCCGGCGTCCTCTGGATCCTCTTGTTATGTATCACAAGACTTTGCACACAAGATTGTTGCACACATTCTAAACCAGATGTTACAAGCTGGTTTTCAGCTTTCCCCAAATTCTTGGAAAACACCTGTTGACGCGTAGATTCCTGTATCAAAGTTTAAATTAAATGCGTTTATTGTAATTGTATAAAGATTTAATCAGGGCATAAAATAACCCATCGTCGGTAACCCACGGTACTCATACATTATTATTATATTATCGTTGACGTAATACCCTGGGTTACCGAGGATGAATATAACCATTACAATCCTTCGTCCAAAAGCAGGTCGGTTCAATATACAAGCACCATGCAGCTTATTTTCACGTCGAAGATGTGTTCTTTTGTAACTACTTGCGATAATTGTTCTCGCTTTAATATATTCAACTGTTAATCATACATACTTATTTACGGACATCTGTAGAAATAACGCTCATCCTATGAATAATTAATACAGAAATCAATAAATAGGACACGAACTGCCTGAAAAAAATTGCTGGCGAATCGATGATACTTGATCTGTGAGAACTGTTGGAATGGTTGTCTTATTGGAGGGGGAGTCTGAACTTATAATACTGAGGACCAAGCCATAGATTTTTTTAACAAGAGGAACAGAATCCTGACACTTATATATCATCTTAATTCCTATTTCAACGTCATTAAAATCAGTTTTTTCGATGCGTTTTGAATCCTGGATTTTTACTGTAATTTTACCGTTTTGTAGGTATACACGTATTGTATTTTGAAAAGAATGCCCCGCGTTCCATACATAGACGATGAAACTGATATAGTCTGTGAGCACAATTGACTGACTCCTTTCTTTCTTTCTCTAGTGCCGCCATTGGCAATGAGCTATCACAGAAACAAGTACGTATGAATTAATCATTGTATGTACTCACATACTTATAGATAATCAATTTTTATCCATTTCATGATGAGACGCAATAAAATAATCCTGTGTAATTAACTGTTGGTGATATGTTTTAAGCAAATATTAGACTAAACTGTTATCGTACTTAATGAATAATTAATGCCATATAGTGACGTCATTCATATTTAAATATTGGGTTAATGCCAAAGTTTAGTCCGGTCGTGCGGGCGACTAAATGCCGCTCTCAGTACCCTTCGATAAATGTGACTCATAAAATCGATCACTACATCAAAATGATCAACTGTCACGGTATGGTGTATGTTTGAACCAAGGAGCCATAGATTAGACCTGTACGATCATTGACCAGGTCTGCCATGTGAGCGTGAGTACTGTATTGCCAGTACTTTGATCCAAAAGGTCGTCAATAAACTAGTTTTTGCTCGGTACCTACGGTTGCAATGAAGGGTCAAAACAAAAAAAAATGTTTAAAAGCAGATGCGTGAGGATGCCATATTTAGTGGTCACGTATTAGCTATTGCGTGGTCATTTATTCATTACTGCGTGACTAAGTATAAGCAACTTCGTGACTATGTATTAACTACTGCGTCATCACGTATAAGCTATCGTGTGGCCATTTGTAAATTACTGCATGGACAAGTTTCTAACAAAGTACCGCGTTGCCATAATACAGTTATATTTATAAGACATTTTAGCTAAGTCTCTTTTATACATTCTTACTTCCATGCTTCCAAACTGTCACCCAAATGCTACAGTCCCATAAACATAAAAATAGCCGTGAGGGCACCGAACGGGCGCCGTGCGATCAAGCTCCGCAAGAACTCGTACGAACTCTTGCGTTCCCGTACGGACTGTTACGTTTTTATCAGGGTCCGTGAGATGAGCCATGGATACACGTTTCAAAGTCAAATGGTGAACAAAATCGTGGCCGAGTATGGATTAAACTTGCATATCTTCCAGCTACGGCTCCGTCCGACTGTGTTGTTTGGTGCGTACCGTCACCCTATTACGCAAGGCTTCCCACGGCCTACGGCCCTCTGCACGTACGGGTTAACAACAAGCCACGATTTTATGGGACTGAGGCATTAGTTGTTTACAAATATGTATAATCAGTATGGCTAAGCCTGGATTGTGACCAAGCCTAGAATCTTGTACAGATCTGCAATAATTTCTATTTTACACGCATCCAATATCATTTCTTAATTTTAATCAGATTTAAGCTCATTGGTAAGATTCATTTTTGTCTGACATCAACGTATTTATGATTATATTTGTCTTCAATGGTTATCAAGAGAGGGAGTGTGGTACATTCATGCCATGGACAGAAATCTTGCCGCTTTTAGAGTACATTGTTTGTGACGTAAAGGCAACAAATTACGTGACCACACTGACGTGTACAGTAACAGGGTAATAAGTCACGTGAACGACAACTATTAATGAGGTTAACAAGCACATGTTATTCGCCGAATTCTTTTCCTGGACAAATAATTAAATGGCACCATGTAGCGCATAAAATAACGACTAACTTTCTTGCTCTTAAAATCCGTGTTAGTCCAATGAACATTGATCTCTACCTTCAAATCGTTCGCACAAAAATTGCAAAAAACTTTTTGTGCAAAAGATTCAAAATTATGGTGGCATATTTCTACCATAAGATAACCACATAGCTAACTAGTTAGTTAAGAGGTTAACTAGTTACGGTAACTAGTCAATCTCTCAGTTAACTAGTTAGTTATGTGGTTATCTGATGGCGGAAATATGCCACCATACAAAATAGATTGGGCATTTTCGGACATAGAAATGTAATAGTTATTTTAGGCTCTGTTTGAGTATTTGTTATGTTTTTTGATGCAGCAAGAATATGATAAAAACATGATTTTTTTACATTCAGAAATGTACGTGTCTATATACCTTCATAGTAAATTACCACATACTGTCTGTGATGTATAGTGCGTACAAAAAAACAAAACGTGTTTGGGTAAATATTAAAAATGAGACAATCCATTTCAGGGGTAGGCAGTTATGAAATTAAAATACGAGTAATTCATTTTAACACTATTAGAATGATGGATACCACCATTTGTTGGTTAATCATGCTTGTAATGGTAAAAATCTTTTCCATTACACTAACAACTAAGACACTCGCAAAACAAAGCACATGTTTATGTTATTGTCATCCTGAGCTTTCCACGTCGTGGATTAGTTTATTCTATTGTTATTATAAACATTGTCTTGTTTTTTTTGTTCGCACTTTTTTATATGTGTTCTTTATAATTTTGCTATGTGTACACTATGCCAAATAAATATTATTATTTTTATTTTATAAACCTTTAAGCAGTCATGTATAATCTACAAAATCGTGAGTCTTTAGTCGTGTAGGTGTTACCGTGCCCTAACAATCTTTGCTATCACATGACAACACTTGATAAATGATAAAAACAAACACTGTTCACATTATAGTAGTTTAATTCATCTAATATTAAATAGCGTCACATTGTTAAAATATGCTCACAATAGTATTATACACATAACATGTATACAGTTATATTAAATATATTTAATGTGTTGAACTATCTTAACACATCATTAAAATAATAACACATCATTATATTGTGTTTAAACTATCTTTAAATATCATTAAACTATCTTAACACATCATTATGTGTTTAAACTATCATAACACATAATGTACTTAAACAAAACTTAACACATCATGTGTTTAAACTATCTTAACACATTATAATGTGTTCGAACTATCTTAACACATCACGTGTTGAAACAAACTTAACACATCATGTGTTTAAACTATCTTAACACATCATAATGTGTTCTAACTATCTTTACACACCATGTGTTTAAACAAACTTAACACATCACGTGTTTAAACTATCTTTACACATCATTATTAGATAGATGTGTTTTGATTATCTTAATATATTTTTAGTTTTAAATTTTTACTTTAATACATCACTATCTTTGTTTGTTTTCAATTATCTTAACGAATCATTATCTTTGTTTCAGCTATCTTAATTAATCAATATCTTTACTCGTTTCTTCACTTTATAAAATTATTTTATATTTGATAATATCTTAGTTTCAACAATCTTAAGACATCACTTTCTTTGTTATATCTTTATAGACTGTTGTCTTTCTGATAACAACTATCTTTACCTATAACTATTACTATCTTAGTTGTTTCGGTTGCTTTGCAAAACAATTATCATTTTGTTGCAATTTTGACTGTAAATATTTACAAACGGACGAGTATGGCATTTCTAAAGAGCATGTCTTGATTCAGTTTACTCTACATGCAAAGATAATGATGATTGTACAAAACGACAGAATAGTGTCTCACACGCACGCACGCACACACCCCCCGACGCACGCACAGATGCACAGGCAGACACTAGCACAGCAATTAAAGCAGTGTTTTTACACAAGCTCAAAATACTCGATGTTATCTATGTAATACAATAACATATAAAAATGATAAAAATGATCATTTTAATAAACTTTACAATGAGAACAAAATGATAGGTCAGTACGAAACTGGGCTAAGTACATGTAAGTAAAGTAGGATGTACTTGTTTCGTGCTAACCTATCGAAATATAATATATATAATAATCATAATGGTATTTTTAGAAACGTCACGTGATAATAAATAGTTATATACAATATTTTGTAATCTACGTTATGTTGAGAATACAAAAAAAACATTTTTACTAATAACTAAGTAATTATTTACATTCAAAAAAAAAATCTTTTAACAGATTATATTAACTATGTCATTTTTTCTAGCTAAATAAAACATTGTCCACTTTTTATCAGACCAGATCATTAAAACATACTCAATGAGGTTTGCCAGTGTCACCGTGTTTTTCTTCAATTTATGGAAGCAGGAAAGTGGGTAAGGTCATTATGTAATTAGGTGTAGACGTGACCAATTAGTGAGTATGTGCTGCACGCGCCCGTCAGCCATGATAATAATGAGAATGTTGGTCATTTTATTTAAAATTCTGACGTCAATAAATGATGTGCTGAACAAGTGAGGCGTGATCTTGAAATTGTGAACTGTTGGTCATTCAATTGTAAAAAAATATTTACGTCATCAAATAGAGAGTATGTGCAACACGCACCTGTCAACCAGGATTATAATGAAGTTGAGGGTCATTCTTTTTAGGGGTTGTCGTCATCAATTATTGTGTTAGTACAGTGCGCGCCTGCTTTGACCTTCGTTATTTTTGGTTAATTAAATGTCTACGTGAGCAAACGCATGTTGATATTCAGAGACAATGTAAGTTTTAAAATATTTTATTTCATGTTTACATGCAAAGTCAAGTCTAATGTAATATAAAACAAACGGATCAATAATTCCAAGGTTTATAAGTCAGCGACAAATACTTTGAGACATACAGAATAACAATATAAATCCAATAAAAGCATTGTAACATTTTAAACAATGTTTTTGTTGTGTTTCGTTACCGCTGTAGATGTGCAAATCTCCCACACCGCCGCTCGAAGTTTAATCAATATTTGTTTCTGCTTTTTCTGACAATTGATCGTCAGGCGAAAAATGATACTGCTATTATTTACACAGAACAAAACTAATCAGAAAAACCTGTCTAGCGGGTCAAGTGGTAGTGGGTGGGCATATCTACTTCCGGTAAAATACTCCGCCATGACTTTTCGGAACACTTCGGAAATTTCCGTTGCGAGCAATACAATATTATGAAAGAATGAAAGAAAAAGGTGGATATGTTCCTAATAGAAATTTACAACCAAATCCGATGTAGAATATGAAATATACAATTGTATAACTGGTGTAGGGGATCTCTTTACATTTTAGTTACGGTAATCAACATAGGAGGTGTGTTTTATTAAAATACATGTATATTCTAAATATGAACTTTTAATTGCGTTTTGTATAAATAATCGAAGTTCCTCATTAATCATTGAGTTTCTATGAAAAAAAAGGTTTTTTACGGAGATAAGTCTTTACTTAAGTGAGTTTTGCTAAACATTTTAATAGATAGAGTCCTGTGGCTCTTCTCCAGTGTATTTATAGTGTGCGATGTGAGGGCCAAATGGTATTTAATTCCAGTCCTAAACTAGTTTGAGATAACCTCTTATATTTTACGATAAATCGGATTATGTTGTAAATGTCTATTATCAACAATAGAGTCACGACACAGTGTTCTAATACTAACAATCTAGTAACTTTTTCTTTAGCTAGAGTCATTAATAATCATATTTTCTACGAATAAACGGCTTATTCTATGAAAACATGCAGTGAAAATGTACAATAATTTACTTTCACTGCAGTGAAAATGTGCAATGGCAATTTAAGAATGATTGTATAAAACATAAGGAGCAATAGAGGTTAGGAAGACTTTAACTTAAACTGGAACACTTAATTAAGTATGATAAAGCTGGCATTACACTCCATTTACCCTATTCAATAACATAAGTAAACCTAATAGAGTCACCAGTGTGGGTGCTCACATTTCAATCTCACTTGGTTTTCTATTGCACTTAAACCGGTAACTTTAATTTAACTAAATGATTTGAAAACAGCTGTACATTGTACATGTATCTTAAGGTAACTAAAAAAGAAATATCTAAAAGACTGTAGGCATATTAATCGGCAAATGATGATATTAAGAATCATTCATACATAAAAACCCTGATAAATAGTAATAAAACTGTCTTTTCATTTATAACATCATAATAATCAAAAAACAAAATTCTTTCATAATGAAATCACTTTCATAAAAAACTTTTAACGAAAGTGAGTTATTATTTCCCTTTGATAAAATTGAGTAATTACTAATTTATTCATAAACAATGATATGATACATAGTTAATATAATATGCAAATTTGACATGGTGAAAATGTTAAAAGTACATGTATAACGAACAATTAGACAACAGTTTTGTTAGAACATTTCTGTGGTCATAAACATTGTTTTATATAACGGTCATTCTACCTTAATATGAAAATATTAATATTGTGCAGAAAACGCTGTGCATTTTCCTTTTCGGGTCGAAAAATTACGAAAAGGAATACGAAATAGATGTGATAAAAATCGCCATGAAGCAAGCAACGTTTCTAGCAAAATGTGGTACAAATAAATAAATTCAGAACGTAAATAATTGAACATGCATAGAATTGGGAACGATTTTCTGAAACTTGGAAAAGGACAAAAGCTATCAAAATTGGTTCAGTAGAAATTGCGAATCAGGTCCCCTTTTTGAGGATTTGAGATAAAGTGTATTCCGTGTAAACAGCGCAAATGGTCAAAACTGTATATGAAAATTATTAGCTGGGCAAATAAACTGATTTCAAAGCAATGTATCACAATAGGCCACTCTCAAAACATGCACAATATATTGACTTAGATTCTTTAAATAAAACAATGGTTTACAATTACCGTTGATTCAATATTTTTAAAAGCAATTCAACATGTTGGCTTAAGTGTAAGGATGAATAAATTTACTTTAGATGTAGTTTGAAGAAACTGTCGTTTTTCGTTCCCTCGCAACAGTTAGGGAACAAATAAAATACTGTTCACTTAACAATCATTTCAAAGAAACACCAGAACTAGATTTTCCCAAAACAGTAAGCATTGCCTTCTTTTTCGCACAAAGACTCATGATTTAGTACTTCGAGCCCTGTCGCGGTAGGTCATACCCTATACATGAGTTGTCGGCCTCGTGGTAGGGTAAGTTAGTACTGGTGATAGAAAAGTGTCCAGGAAACCGATAGTAGGAAGAGCTGACCGTCGTATATATAACCTAAATATGTATTGAATACGACGTTAAAAAATGAAACTAAGTCGCGACCCTCTTTAAGTTCGAGGCTTCAGTAATTTGAAGACAGCAACCTTAACATCGCATCCACATATAGATGGTAAGTGGTATTAAACTGATGTAAGGACAGTAGTGTTCATATTGAGGTAGAAATCAGTCATTTATCTATCAAGTTGTATCCAAGTCGAGGTTGGTTTAAAGAGGTGATAGTTTATAGAGGTACAATTGTATAAATTGTAAAACATTCAGTATTTTTTTTCAAGCTAGAAAAAAATAAAAAGAACGCTGTAGGATTTAACAAGGTCCTTAAAGATAAAGGGGTACTTATTAGACAATGGGGAATACTTGAACACCAATGTGTATTAAGATTGGTTATAATCGTAAGAAGAAGATTTCAGTGGTGGTCATTTCAACAAGTAATGCAAGAAATAAATAGTAATTAAATGTTGTTTTTTGTATGCACAAGAAACCTAGGACTCTACATTAATCTTAAAAACTAGGTTACCCGATTGGATAACTAGCTAATATATTTTACTTTCCCGAACCAAATGTTTACTATCAGTAACAAGTTGCCCGAACCCAATTCCAGGAAGCCAGGGGCAATATGACGTCATTTAATGTCGAGCCCTAATCATCGGATCTATAAGATTTCGCAAAAAAATCTAATCTAGAATTTACTTGATTGCGTAAGTACAGCAATTTTGGAATAAAATACATATATACATAGAAATAGGCAGTAAAAGCGGAATAAGATAAAATATGATGAAAAATAACAACATATAGTTCCATAATAAGTACATAGAGAACACAAAGTTTAGTGTGGCATCTGAACACATTGATGCTCCATATTTATATACATGTTTGTTTCTTCAAGTTTCCTTGTTTAGTAAAAAATACATTTTCACACAATGACACATAGCTAAATACAGCCTCGACTAAAAAGGTTGCAAGAAAGCTTACAAATTCACGTAATTTTCACGTATCCAATCACACGTGATTTTAAACAAGGACCTTATATAGGGTGTATGTCCAAATGAACGTGTAGATGGAAAACATACATTTGTTCATAATTTCCATGTATTCAAAAACGCGCCTCGGCTAAAAATGAAGAATCAACGCAGGCATGATCTCCATCATGATTATATATCCAAACTTAGCTTACTAAAGCATTGGCACATTGAATACATACATGTTTATATACATATATAAAGTCTACGGACAGAGGTCTAATATGGTTAAAATGAATGCCTCTGCAATCGTGTCACAATTTCCACATAGTCATACTAAATATATAATATATCTGTAGTTGAAAACGAAAAAATAATCAAAATAAAATGAAAGTACTTCCTTAGTCACTAGGTGGGTTTGTTCGCTCAGACTACGGCACATTACATGTATAAAGTACTAGATTTTGGAAGGTTGAAAAAAGGGAAAAGTAATAACCAGAATGACCAAATTGTCTAACATATAAGAGGTGAAAATCCCTTCAGTTCGGTGAACACTTCGGTAAAAAAACTTGGATCACTGTTGATTTTTAACATGTTTCCACTTTGTGTGTTAATTATACGCAAACACCTATCCCAGAATTTATCCCGATCATCCTCAACCAGGAATGGTTTTAAGGGATAGCTGATTTCGTTTCCCATGTAACTGTATGACAAATACAAGCATGTTAGAACTGTCGCCTGTAACTCGTTCTCGTCCTCCATTTCAGCGATAACCATCTCCCGGACCAGCATGTAGACGAACACAACGTTTGCTGGGTTGACAAACGCAATATCTTGCCATCCTTGTAGAAGAAGCGACCGGTCTACGGTTCTCAGCCATACGATGGCGTCCATGCCTTCGAAGTGTTTTAAACGCTGACATCTTCGGTATAAAAATTCTCCCAAGCTTTTCAGTAACTCTGATGTAGACGCTTGGATCACGGTCTTTCGGGGGCTTGTACTTTTGTCAACCTTCTTGACCAAGTGGATTTCCGGTTTACTGACGCCATTTATAGTTTTTAAATTTTTGTTAAAATTGTTATTTATGTTGACATCGTTATTATTTATCCTCAGATTTTGAAGTTGTGTTTCAGGTGCCTTCAAATTATAACATGACACTGATTTTTGAATGTTTTTGTTGATGTTCACGTTTTCAATGTTGCAGTTATTGTCTACTTTTCCAGGTAGGCATCCTACGGCTGAATGTCGAAATATATTCTTTTCCTTCTTTTTACTACTGTTAACAGTGAATTTCTTCCAGCTTAGTCCGCTTAGGAATATTGTATGCCGCTTGAAACTTTTGTCTTTCGAGTCCTTTGTGACGTTTGGTTGATTTTTTGCGTTGTTTAGAACTTCATAATTAAAATTGTTCAGGTTAATCTCTTCATACATTGGTTTCCTCGGACGAGGCGAAAATGATAAAACAGTACCCATCTTGAATATCAAACAAACACCACGTTTTATTTGTGTATCCGTTTTATTTCAATGTAAAAACATATTTTCCGAGTACCACTTTAGTAATTCAAAATGGCTACCTAACCAAACCACAATTCCACACGTATAATTCCGTAGACTTATTGATTCGCACCAATCATAATATATGTTCTTATCTACTATCTTAGTCTTAAAATGAAAACTTCTCCCAAAACAAAGATATTATAAAGAACACACTAAATACGCTGTAATACTAAAGGAATAAATACTGAAAAGTTATTCCAATATTATCAATATGTCCTTATTACAGTTTTTTTCACCACGATATGAAAGCTACGAAAATCAATTTCTGTTCACAATTCCAATAACTACAATGTAGCAGTGAACTGACGGATATTGATCGCGATTCCCACCGCTAGCATTCTCTCTTCAACATACGGGCACCTGATGACGTCATCGCTATGGTGACATGAATAATCTAAGAGGAGGGCTGACTTATTTAGTCTCGTTAATTGAAAGTCGATCATTGATCATTATCGGGAAACGATTGCTTGTTTGGAACAATCAAACAACAATAGACTGTGATTATGTATATATGGACTGGTTATCCAAAGTTATTTTGATCTTATGGTATTGAGACACGATACATAGAAAACCAGTCCGAATACTGGAACAATATTTTTACAGAAAACAATAACAGCTTGTTTATGGGTAGTATTATTCAAAAGGTATCATTTTCTGTGTGTAATGCGATATGTGTGGTGTTAAACACCATGTTATTTGAACATGGAATTCACAACATGTATACTAAAATTAATAGGCAATGATTTTATTAAAACAGTTTATTTTAGATAGAACATATATTTTATCATTCCTTTAAAAAATGCAGGGTATTAAAAAACAATACGTGTTAATTTGCTTAAGTTCAGCCCTTAATTTATTGCACGTGATACACTCACAAAACTAATTATAATACCTTTTTTATCAATATCTTCTGTAACGAAGCATGAATATGAAATTTGTACACGAACTCAGATCATTTCAAGACGAACTATTACACTCATTTTATAGCTTCTACAGTTTCGGATGGTATGTAACTCATCCTGTCAGGATCGTACAGAAAGCATTCAGCTGAGTAAATATAACTATTTTGTACTGTATAGTGTTTAATTCTAAACGGATTTAATATCCATAAGCAAGTATAATATGTTGGTTAGGTATACCTACAAAATTTAACGGCATTGTTAGGACAGAAGACATAACAGTAGCACAAATTCTAGATATTGATAAACATATATTTAAAACTTTTCTCACCAACCCTCTCCTAGACAAAATTTTCATTAAAAACAAAACTGGTTAGCTGTGTTTTCTTTCCATTACCATACAAGCAGTTGCCAGAGATGGAAAAATCGATACACGACTAAACAATATTCCAGTAAAAGACAAATCAATGATCATAGTGATTCATACTGATCTCTCTCTCTTTTCTCTCTCTCTCTCTCTCTCTCTCTCTCTCTCGCTCCCCCCTCCACCTTAGCTTGCCTAGCCACTATAGGCATTTTGTATCATTAACTGCCTATTTTCCCGAACAACAGCAACTGATGAGGTTATCAAAAATGTTTTCCCATTTCTTTCCAAACAAATAATTTGAATGTCATCATATAGCGCATAAAATAACCAAGCTTTTCCCAAAAAATGCAAATTGATTCCGTGTGATTTGATCGTTGACTTCAAATCCTTTGCACAAAAATGTATCGAGCGTTAAACTGGGTCATGTGCAGAAGTTATTAGTTCAGAGGATTCAAAATATTACTAGTTATTAATATACTAAAATAAATCACAAGCTAATGAGGATACCTCGGCCAAAGAAATGTTAGTTATTTTATGCACTATTTAAATGATTTCTATGTTTTGGCAAACTATTGCAAGAATTTTATTTTAAGAAAGGTTTGTAATCTTTCTTATGGTCATGTGAATTTATACATTGGTCTCAATATGTTCCTCTGAATAATTTAGTATGGCAGAATGATGCGGTGCACCGTGCATATATCATTTACGCAGCGCAAACTGTACCGTGTCCGTGTTTGTAGCGTTAGTTATTTTTTCTGATTGACTATTACATGTTAATCACAAAATAACAGTTATCTCCCTTTGTAAAAAAGAGCGCTTAACATTCATGTTATAGCTGATTTGCTCTTGAATTGAGAGTGATAGCTTTTATATGAAGATATATTTGGAAGATTTATTTTGGAGACATCGTGATATGAAATGATATAATGATAGTTCTTAAACTTACGGCGAGAATATTTAAACATCATTAAAGAGCTATAAGTTTGGTAGTTGGAGATTTCATTGTTTCTTTTACAGGTAATTTTTATAGTTTTAGTGAGCAAGATCTTAATGTAATGCTGCAACAACTATTGTGTCAGCGGGAAAAATACATGTAGTCGCTCCCTTATATTTTCATCCCTATACTTGATAATGGCATTCGGAACACCTCGACCTTTCATGAATGAATAATCTCGGAACGATTCGTAGGGGTCTACTCAGGCGACTTGGGTTTTTACTACCTACGCGAGGCGAAGCACGTAACGCTTACGCAAAATAATTTTTGTAGTATACACACAGACCTTTGTCAAACATATTTCTATGTTGTACATGTATATTTAACTAAATGTTGTTCAGCGATATCATTGAACTGTACTATTTCAAATTTATGGATTAACCTTATATTTTGAGTTATATATACCTGTATATACCTTATATGTATAATTAAAGTGCTATTGTCTTGGAACCGTGCCGGCCACCTTTGAGTATAACTCTAGCAGCCATAAACTAATTAATCAGCATGTCTATAACTTAATACCGATCATGAGTTAGTTGTACTAGTGAATATTATTCATTTTACAATCAAATAATTAGTTTGAATGTCTGCACGACATTTTGAAGTTAAATCAATTGAATGTCTGCAAGTCATATTGACGTTAATCGATCATTCATTGTGGTTTTAATTATATTTACAATTGCTGCTGAACAAGCGGGAAATAAACAGGTGGTTAAGTTGTACAAGTTTGGCTGTATTATAAATGATAATTTAAATATTAATAAATGCATCCATCTGGATGGGGTGCGATGTCAATTGGTTTCGACTAGCATTCGGATCACCTCATTGATCTTATACGCAGCCAAACTTCTTTATCTATTACGTCACGCATTGTTTCGTTTGGCCAGTTTCCTTTAGCAAATCGCTGGCTAGCGCTTTGTCCTCTGGTACCCTTCTAACGCGAAAAGTTTTTAGTATGTGATATCAAATCGAGGGTATCGAGGTGCGAAGTGCTAACTAGCGATTTGCTTATGAAACTTGCCACTAGTTCTTCTAGAAAAGGGAAGTAATCACTCTGAATCATTCGTAACTCTTCAGCGATATTGTACATATATTAACCCATGGACCCTTTATAATTATAGGGTCCTTGATTTACCTTATCTTCGTAGAACACCGCCTTTGTGGTCCGTGGTTTTTTCATTTTACATGTATTCATCCCGAACTTCTGCTGCTTTCAATACGCAACTAAAACCCACTTTCAACTAAGTTTTTCTTCTATAACGTTTTTACCTTTTCAACATTTTATGGGATAATGTGGGATGCCCATCTCTTCCTAATAAATGAGTCAAATGACCCATTAATTTTGTAGAATTCAGTACTTTTTAGTAAAGTGAAACGGCTTTATTTTTTCACTGTTTCAACACGCCGATTCACTTACTAAAAACTATTCGGGTTGGACAGTAAGCTCAAGTAAAAGAAAAACACAACTACGATCAAATTTTATAGTTTTTATTACAAAAATTGGTATAGAGCTACGTGTATTGTGTTTGTCACCAATTAACAGTATTCATAATAAATGATAACTAAAGCAAATACGCATGCGCAGAAGATAACAAAAATAATTATATAAAAATAAAAAAAGAACCTGACTCAAATGTCTTAAGAGTATATTTTTGGAGGTAAAAGCGTGACATATACATGTATACCGGCTTTTACAAACCACAGCATAATTGAAAATGCTGTCATGACAGTATATGAGTGATTGGTAACGAAAATGTCGAATTTTGCCGACGGCTTCTTTCAATATTTTATGAAATATACTTATCAATTAGTTTAACACGGTAATTAATTACTTAATTGAATAAATATATAAATTGTGACGAATACACGTATGAAATTAAACATTTTTTGCCCGAGGGTCTGTCCGTCAAGGATGATTTTAGTTCATCGCGGAAAGGAACGGTCACCACAAGAATTTAGAATCAACCCCTATCACTTCATTTTTTCTTTGGGGCAAAATGATGACCTACTCGTGTAATCAATCATAATAAGTGATATAAAGCTTAAAACATTAATTTTTAATTACCAATATGGCACATAGCCACCGATGGATAGTGGTCTGATGTTGCGCAATAGCAATTAAGTCGAATGATGCTGTCATCGCGGATGCCCCATAAGACATTCCATTTTCAAGCATTTTCGATTTTATCTTAAAAGAACAGTTATGACGATATTATGCATGATAAACAGGGTAAATTTATGCAAAGTTTGTGTAAATTTCTTGAAATCCATGAGTTTAGCACAATCGTTTTCTATTGTAAAAGGAAATCTGTAAAGCAGACGACTCAAAGATGGCGGTAGATCAATGTGCACAGGAAGGTAAAAATTACGATGACACCGGACGAAGCACGTGCAGCACTTCCGGCATACCATCTAGCTGTATTACCTGAAAAAAAATAAAAAAGGATCATAAGAAACTCTAATTATAAAATTAGTTTAAGGTAATAGTTATACGGTCTATAAATATTTTAATGGTTTTTACAGCACCGATACTCTTAAGTCAAGCGGTTTAACTGAAAGATGTCAGCAAACCTATCAGGAACAGCAACGGTCAAAGAACACAGACCAACCACACAGCCAAAAAAGCAAAGAGAATATTTTAGACTTTAATTTTTGTCATAAGCGGACGCCACAAACAAATAAGGAAAATCAAACCAAAGGGGTTTCCACATTGGAACGGACAGTTGAAAAATAACTGCAGCTAGGGGTATAAACCAGGTTCTAAGGAGCACCAGATAAAATATTGAACACAAGGGGTCATCAGTGCTTCCGATGAGGGCACCATAATGATCTTGGAGTCAAAATCAATGGCAAAATAATGCGGTATTTAATAGCTGGCTGGAAATGTTATAAGTGGCAAATAAAAACATATTAGTATAAATCCATTGTATATTCCAATTTATTCAAGCAAGAAGCTTAATCATATACTTGTATAGAGCTAATTCCTGTGGGATCAAAAACGGATATAAAAATGATTCATATAAATTGTTTGAACTTGTTTACTATTGATCATATGATAATTGGTATATTGATGATACAAGGCAAAACTAACCTAACTTCATATAAATAAAGTAGAACGTAGACTAGTTTTGCACTGACACATCGATATATACTTCACAGTAGCATCCTATCGGTTTTTTGTTCAATATATGGTTCATAAATATACATATTGATATCATAAGCCATAAATAAGGGGAAATATTCCAGTGATTAGCCATATATGACTAAAAATGATGAGAAATTTAATCTGATCGCATTGATTTGTTGACTGACTTCGCCCTATCGTAGCTAATCGGCGATTTCCGTGACCCGATCGAGTTCAGTGAGGACTACGGCTATGATTGGACTTGGTCGTATCATTCGGACCCCCTTGGTTATTTTTTACACAAATACATTAAATATACGAATATATGTCCGCGACAGAAAAATGATGCGTGTGCTTAATTGTTGTAGTAAATAGACCGGAAGTTTGCATCTGAACTGATTCGACGTTTGCCAAAATGACCTACTCGGATATAATCTAAACTTGGTCAATCTGATTTTCTCCAATGATAACAATTGTTTCAGGTCACCTAAATTGTCGAATGTCTACGATTGACAGCTAGATCATATGGATCATCTATGGGCGGATTTTCCCGAAAATTCCCGAAGAAGTCGTAAGAAAAACGTAACTTACCGATACCTCCGCCTCTCATTCTTAGTGCTGGACGAGCTCTCATAACTCTTGATCTATGACCCATCCAAAAAGTATTATAGTCACGTACAACAGTTGCCCTGGAAACGAAATAATATCAATAAATAATAACATCTTTATTTTATTGAATTGTCTACGAAGATAACACGCCAAGACAAGCTTATAGACTAACTACATGTATACGAGTGTAGCTATGAAAATTTGCTATATTTTGGACTTTCGATATTTTCCGAAAATGTGCGATAATGTCCGAATCAGCTCCGAATTTTTACATTCTAAACTCAACCGATTTTGTCCTATGAAATAAAATAACATAATTTCAAATTTTCATTGTACGCATTGAAAAAGTAAAGCTGGGTTTGGGGGTAAAAAGCACGTAAATTTTGCCATACTAAGGTAAAAGTGTAAAACGTTTCAATGAAATACATTGTATCAAGCTATGAAAATTTTATATTAATATGATTGTACCGGTGGCGCTCAGATTTAAAAAAAATATCTATAGAAATTTCAACATTTATTGTAAGTAAAATGCACTAGGAAAAGGTCGTATCCATGCCTATTATATTCAAATCATCATATAACATGTTCATAGTGCAGTATTATCGATTGAAGATTAGTCAGAATACATTATAGTTTTCTGAGAATCTTTCAAACACGATTTTCATGGTATATATCAAGTTGATATTTGATTCAAGTATAAGCTGACAATCGTGTGACATTTTACTTTAAAAATAGTGAGTTGTCGTCATAATGTATCAGAAATAGACGGCGGGGATGGCCCTGGCCAACAAAAGACAATACGCATGTAAAAGTTTATGTTGATACGCACGCTGTTTTAAATGAATTTCATATTCATATACATTGTATTTAGATATATTTATACATATTTATAGTGTTTTAGACGGAAACATTCTCGTACTCAGAGGTTATCAAGATTCTCGAGCTAAAATCTTGATAACCTTTGGGAACGAGAATGGATGGAAAGGAACCTTGCCGGAACTCGGGTTCGCCCAGCAGTTGGCTACACTCGTGATTTCGAATCCAGTTTCCGTAGGGGTAGCTGGTTCGAGTCTTGTCCGTGCTGGTTATACCCCACCTGGGAAAATTCTACAGTTTTCCGAATTTTCCATTACCAAGGAACATGAAGAAGTTATCACGGGAGGAAAGTAAGGTTGTATGCGCTGGTCCCTTAAAATGACAATGAAATAAATTTCAAGGTTAATGATGAGTACTTACACAAACTGGACAGGACGATTAAACCCTACTGGAGGTACCCATTGAAGTGACACCATATTTTTGATACTGTTTTCTGTATGTGTGACACCAGTACCACGAACACATTGCATTCTTTGTACAATAACATTACTGTTGACTCCACCCATACTGAAATAAACAACATTGACTATATCATAACTAAGAGTGATAAAGTAAATAAAATATAACTCATTCATAGAAATGTGCGTTGAAGTTACAAGCTGCAGGTTACAAGCTCCTAGTTCGAAATTCAAAAAGTTTCTTTGTTAGAAATAGGATGGTTCAATGTAAACTGCCAACAAATTCCCAGTTTAACGAAAGCAGAAAATGGCATTTCTTTCGAATCGAAAACAAATAATGACGGAGTTGATTTCTAGATAAACTGTGCAGTAGAATTTGAAAATATTTGTTCCATACAGTGATATACTGATTTTATACAAAAGGTGGGTAGTTTGAGTCCTTGTTAGAATCTACTCGGTACTTAGGCTTTCGTGAAATATTTCTACGCACTAACGCTTCCTATCGTAGTATAATCGACAATATATCAACAAGTTTTAATCGCCCGGCTAGCTCAGTTGGTTGCACGTAAGTCTACTGATCGAGGGGTCGTGGGTTCGATTCCCGGGCGGGGCATACTTTCGTGGAGCTTGGTCATGAAATTATTTCTACGGCCATTATTCCTCCTACCTATGATTCTTAATTATGTAGGGCAGTTGTCAGTCACTGACGAAAGTATACGCTGAGTAGTTGGTTAACAGCTGAATCCAGAGATTTAGCCTTTCCAGGAGGAGTGAGTAGGTTGACTGACTGCCGTTATATGACCTATACAAAGAGTTGCTACGGCGTAAAACCCAACAAACAAAATTATATTATTTCCATACTACTCTACTACCTCTCTTGAGCAACACCCACTGAGGGGGACTAAAGTGGATTGCTGTTCAGAGGTTGTTGCTCTTAAGAGGTGAAATTCAATTAAAATAACGCCTAAGGGAAATAGCAAAAGATGTTGTTTTGAAGCGGATTTGTTCAGTAGAGGGTTGCTCTGCAGAGGTTATCCTGTATCATAATTATTATCATGTCCCTATTAGTATAACACTGTTATAATGATAACATAACATTATAATGATTATTTAGTGAGAAAGAGAGAAAATCAAAGAACTATTTTGATCTTGCGCACGAACAAAATCTCATCATTTCACGTTCGTGGCGTAATGATACATGATACATCTCTAAACTTTGTTCTTCGTGGTCATAAAGAAACATATTAATCTTGATAGAACATATAATTTCCCAGCGTATTAAGAATTAATATTAGTATTAAGAAGGCAACTAGACAAAGCATAGAATAACCATCCTATAATAAAAGATTATGATAGCTTATATTGTCATATACGTTGATTTATATGAGTGAACGACTTCTAGAAACAATATCTGAGGAATGACTATGTGTGTTAAATATAGGAGCTATTGACCTGACAGTATTCTGTGAATTTAATGCAACAAGAGGAGCGTTCGAGACATTGTTTTCACACTACGCCTTCATACATGTACCTAGAACGCCACGTGGCGTGCTCTTCGCCGCTTTATTTGTGGCATTTCGTGGGTAACAATTTTAAAATCAAAGAGCTAAAGGCAATGAATTTGTTTAGATTTAATATTTTTGTCGAATTTCTATTCGATCTTTCACATTGGGTCTCATTAATGGTTCTTATACAGCGCATTTGTATTAATGCGTTTGTCAAATTTTGGTTAATAAAAGAACCGAGCCGAAGCGCAGCCAAATGTAAATATATAATTATTAAGTGATGTTGTATATTGACCTTCACCTTAAAACTATTTAAAACACGTAAATTGTTACTTAGCATGGACGCAAAGGAAGCTTTAGGAGTTAAAAATGAGTACAATTATAATTAACTTACGTATTCATGCCGCTCCCCATGAAGGGATTATTTGGATTAAACTGAGGATTGAATCCAGGACCACCTGGGACGCCTGGGCCACCGGGACCTCCTGGTGGCAATCCAACTTGACCAAGAGCAACTGGACCGCCTGGACCTCCTGGTCCTCCTGGACCCATCTGTCCTTGCATTCTTACATTATTTCTTGCAATAACATTCTGAAATATAATCAATTCAACGATTAACAACACATGCAGTTTGTTAACCTCAATGTGAAAATAAAACTCGAAAAAACACCCTAGAGTGTTGACAAGTCAATTTATTACAAAACAGTGTTTATACATATGGCTTGTTCACATTGGACAGAGACCAGAAAAAGTTATCATTTATATTTACAAATGCATTTCTTCATTTAGTTATACTCAGTATTTTTGATGACTACTATTATTTATAAGTATGTCTTTGGTCAAACTTAACATGCTTTACATATATATTTCATGCACGCTTCTCAAAATCATACGCCTATGTTCATGCAGTTACACGACAGCATAAGATTTGCAATGCTTTCATTGACAACATAATGAATGAAGCGGGTTAAAATTGCAATACATGTACTATCATACATACAAAATAGCTAGCGATAAAAAATATTTCCTAAACGTGTTTTTCTAAAAAGTTGTTCTGTTCTTCTATTGTCATAAAATATCATATATAATTTCAGTAAAAACGAAAGGATCAATTACAAAATAAGAGAGTTAGCATTTCTAGGAAAGGTGAGTAGGTTGACTGACCGCCCTGATATGACCTTTAAAATGTGTTTCTACGGCGTGAAACCTAACAACAGCAGCGACACATTTCTACAAGGGCAATCAGTGCTGATTTATACTGTTTGAATTAATTACATTAGTAACTTTGCTAGCGTGTGTGCTCAATGAACTAGATTCTATCATATGGTTTCGTTGGTCACCATGGTTTCTCGGTAGATATTATCATACTGCCATTCCTATATACAAACACTGTGGCACCAACTATAATGTGAAAGACGAACCTTTTGTACAGATCAAAATTGATATTTTTATTAAATTTAACATGTTAGAAGTTAATAAAGAACCCGTGAAAATGATATTAACATATTGTGAAATGCGACAACGAACCATTGTTTCATACGGGTATTTAAAGGTTTGGTTACATTACAGGTATTTACGACGACTTTAGTAAAAGATGGTGGTGTAGTTGTGGTATGGTGTTGTTAAAGAGTCTCACCGGGAAGATTGGGCTTTGCTTGAATAAACTGTCTCTACAGATAAAGTTGTTATCATTAGTAATAATGTCGAAACGCACTATGGGGTTTAAATTGGAGTTTGCTTTCTTTATCAACACAAAAAGATTTAATTATTGATAGTATAGTACTGATTCCCTTTCTGGGACTTCAGTCGGGAAATACTGTAGGAACATTTATGAACGATTGACCAAAACGAATAATTTAAAATCTGCAAAAAAGCCATATGTAAAGCAGTTTCTTGTTTCATATGGTAAACTTACGTTTGTAAGCCCGTATGAGATGACTGATCGTTGTCGCATTACACAAGGCATTATATAAATTATAATATAAATGTAATACTGACCTGTCCATTTAAGTATCTATATTCACCGACATACTGTAACTGACCATTGGGCATCTTAGAACGTGCTTGAAGAAGGAAACCTTTAAATTGAGCATCAAAACGTCCACGACGACCTCGAATACGAACTGTAATTAAAATTAAATTAGTTATGAATTAAACAAAGCAAGCATTTTATTAGTGATTATTATTATTATTATTATTATTATTAGTAGTAATATTATATACCGGATTTGTATAGCGCTCTTTTCATATAGAATATATGTTCAAAAGCGCTTCACAATCAAATGCATAATAAGAAATACGAGCTTAAATAAAAACGAAAATGAAAAATGAAAAAGATTAAGAAATGATAAAATATAAAAACATCAACTGAAGACTAATATAGAACTAAGAATTAGTGATCAATGAAGTGCTCATAGTAGTTTAAAAACAACAACAACATAACAAGCGGATTTTTAACTGTAAAAGATAGTGAATGAGTAATAATGGATTTCAGTGATTTCAAGCATTCTGACTTTTAGCCATACACCAAACTGCTATATATGGCTATGTAATCTAGTATGTCACATACAAGCAAACAAGATTAAAAAAGATTATGCATCCTTAGGAGAGGACAGATCCTGGTTAAAGAGTAAATGCCTTACATCACCATCCCTAATCTTTTATATATATGCTGTATTCAAACATAGCCGAACATACACATTTGAGAATAATTTTCTAACAAAATGTGCAAATAAATGTAAAAATATTATTTCTCCTAAACTTACCTTAGACGTATTGATAATCTACATGTATACAGCTAAAAGCGTGCAAATTTATGTAAGAATATTATTTCTCCTGAAATAGTTAACAACTATTAACTTACTTTAAAATAGACATATTGACAGTCTATACAGTTAAAAGCAAATGTAGATAAAATATAGACTTACCTATAACACCGCAATCTCTTTGTCCATTGGTTGTACAAGGAACATAACCATCCAAGTTTGTATCTATGATATAGGGTGTAGCAGAAGTCCGTCTTACATTGGCACCGTGTCCTGGTTTCATCGTATCACAAGCCCTTGGATCTGCACCGTATCTATGTCCGTCCACAGCGCACCATAGCGCCAGTAAGAAAACACACAATCCTAGCATCATGAATTATTAGTGTTCAAATGGTTCAAATGTCCTTTTTAAGTTATCACTTTTATTATTTAAAATTAATTTAATTTTAATTATTAAATTACTAATCGAAATAGTAGAATCTACCTACTCGCCAACCAACTCCTTCGAAGTCCGCACTACAAAATAAATTGCGAGGTTGTGGACCATGGATTTTAATGATCGGTCTAGGGCTCGGATTCTTGATTGATCGGGTCATTAATTAACACATGAAGGCTGGAATGTCAACACTCATAATTACCCGCCAGCAAAAAACGGTACAAGTCCGTTCATACTGATATTTAGTCTCATCTGTTACGAATGTAGGGTAGACTACTCATTAAGGCGGGCATGCTTTCTCGGCTGTCATTGAGGCGAGTTTTGCATAGTTAGCAAATATCTTAATTAGCCGGTCATCAGAGGTGTATTTGAATAATCGAATTGATTCATAACTTTTCGTTGATAAAACTATGGTGTAATGTGAAGGCGATGGTATTTCATGTATTTATTGTAGCCGTTTCCGGTTATTTCAAAATGGATGACACATGACGAGCACGTGGTCATCAAGTCAATTTTGTCTTTATTTTGTACAAACATAAGAATGGTATTCGACATCGCCGAAAAATGAATGACTGTGTATGAATATTGGCCTCGGTATTTGATGTTTATTTAAAAATGACAATTTATGTATTATACTGATTGCAAACTATCTGTACATTTGTCCTAATTTGTACACGTGTTTTGTTCTTTATTTAATAGTTTACATTTTCAATGATTTTATTCTTAGATAAATTAGTTAAACTAGTAAATAAAAAAGTTGCAACGATATCAACGATTTAATGAATAATTTCAGCGTGAAATTAAGATAATAACATGTCTTTCGTCATTATTAGGCCGTCAAAAGCTATGTACATAGCTTAATATGTTTATTATTGTATGTACAAACCGACAGAAAATAAAATTTATATTAATTTTGTAAAATAAATGCGGTGCGTTTAATCTATTTAACTGCTATATCTTATTCAATTAAGTTCACTCTCCCCTTATCATAACTGTATTACTTCACGACCAATCGAAGTGTGGTTGATAATAAGACAGTGTTATATATATGTGTGTGCATATCATGTTACGTTTAAAGATACTAGTTCACAGATTTAGTTAAGATTTTTCTGTATTTTGAAAATTCTATTCAGTGTCTGTAATTGTGTCAAAAATTAATTCTTCATATTTTAAGACAAACTGACCTATATGTTGCAAGAAATATACAATAAATATCACAAAAATGCGTTAAAATTGTCTATACCGTGACATACGGGGTAGATAGTTACTAGTACTTAAAACACAATCATTTGTAGATGTATGTCCATGTGAACTAAAATTGTCACTATCAAAGCACTAATTTCCTGCTCCTGCAAAAAATGTTTCCATACTAATTAGATAGTTTCAGAAAAAGTTCATATTTAAATTGAAATTTGTGAATGAGTACCTTTAATGTCTTATGCCATCTCTCAGTAAAACCAAGGACCCTATATATAAGGTCATTGATAAAACGAACATTTTCACCAAAAGTTTAAATTTTGTAGAGATTTTTGTATGCATTGTTAATACTAGAATACTGCTCTAAGTAGATCTAAGGCAAAACTATTACAATATATACCCCAATTTTGGGTCTCCTTCACCCTAAGGACATTCCAATAGAAGTGTCCAGGTGGAAATTTTGGCATAACCCATGATTGATTGTGATGATCGCCTAAATTATGGGTAATAAGGCACACCGCACTAGGACATAGGTAGGGCTCTGCAAATGGCCTTGCTGAGTGACCCCTTCCTAAGTATTTCCAACGGAGGCAATCGCCGTAAACAGATATCCTGTAGAGCATTGTCGTACAGGATCTCTACTATCTCAATGCAGGGTCACGTCGAGATGACCTTTATGTCGACTTATCAATGCGTAGCTTTCATCTAGACGAAACACTATTAATAACATTTTGATTTTGTAATTTCTATTTTTTGACCAAGGTTTGCAAGCTAATTTAACAGCGGTATTATTCACAGCCTGCAATTGGATGGCTCATTTCAAATTGCGTGACGTAGACGATGTAAACAAGTTACGTATCAAAACAATTTCGCCATTAATATTATGACGAGAAAAGGTCACCTGAACATGACCCTCGTTTGAAAAAGGCCAGATCTAAATTAGCGAGTAGGCAAGCGGAAAATTTTCGATCGGGTTTTAATTAGATTGCAACGGAGGTAGTGGAACATTAGTCTGGACCAGACAAAGAGCTGAAGCACATTTGGACCTGGTTCCAGAGAGAAAAAAATCGCTCGAAAAAAAGTTAACATCAGAGAAAATTGTTGTTTTGAATTTGGAAAATGTACCTGTCCATTAGTGTATGTCTTGCCTGTAAGTCTTTTTTAAGTAGCATGAAGCAATTTTTTCGGTGCTTAACATATAAATTTAATGGTTATGTAGCTTTTATTATCAATATGTTGCATTTTTTTCAAAATGTGTATAATGCATTCTATCAATAGAAGGTGAAGACTGTTTGTGTACAGAATGGTGTATAATGGTGTATAATGTGGTTGTGGTTCGAGGTTCGGACCCCCCCCCTAGAAAAAAATCCTGGATCCGGCAATGCCAAGTTATATCGTATTGCTGCTGCGATATTACTATCAATCCCTGGCCTATGTACATAGCATGCCTATAGTTCTAAGTTGAAATTTGCACCCATTGCTAAGAATATATCTATTTTCCTATCCCTTATGGTAATTGTGTAAATTATAATAATTATCTGGTCATTTACAGACTAAAGTATGTGTCTAGTAAATAGTTAACAGATTCAGTCTTTCCAGGAGTGGCGAGTATGTTGACTGACAGCCATTCCAGGAACAGTAAGAAGGTTGATTGACCGCCGTGATACGATCTATATAATGTGTTACTACAGTGTTGGAACATGTTCTATTACAAGTCAACTAAACTTCCATCATATTTACGTCAGATTTCTACAGGACGTGCTACAATAACCGAGATAACATTCTTTGAAATATTTACCATTCATATTCATCCAATAAGAAGACAAAAGGCCAGTTTTATCACATTCTACTCTTAGTTAGGCTATGTTCGTTAAGTTTTAGTATATAAGTTGTAACTTACACATTGTCTGGTTCCCAGTCGTACTTTGACTGGTAAAAGTACGTCAAGCAAAGCATGATAATGGCCGCACCGATGTAATTAACTAGGTATTGGGTAATAATGTTTTCAAATGAACATTTCTCACTACCAAGAATTATAGTGAATACCTTTTTTTAGGTGCTCGGTTACATTTATGCTAAATAAAGTATCCGAAATTCTAACGAGACTAATCCACGTCCGAATTGTGTTCACTTCGTGACATGGTTTTGTTAATCTTTCTCTAAATATACATGTAATCAGAAAAATCGAAATCGAATGACCTATATAGTACCAAACTCCTACTAAAGTAACTATCGTCATCAAATGATCATGCAAGATTAAGAAAACGTGATACCTGAATAAAAACTGAGGAAGCCGCCATGATAACGGTTTGCCTGACCCGAAAACGATAGTGGTAAGGGGCAGGTAATCCATACTAACTTACAGTGTGTTTGTAAATGATGTCATAATCTACTGTTAGCTGATTATCTCAATATGACAACCGAGTTCTGTAAATATGACATGGTTCATACAGACTTTTCATGCATAAATTAAGGCCCTTATTTGGGCTTTTTCAGGGCCTGATGTACTAAATTTAGGGCTTAATTTTTTAATGGCATAAATCAACACTATTCGGATGTTTCGGACTTTTTCTTTAGAAAACTGGATAAAGCAAACTTAGAGGCTTTTCCTGGCGAGTCATGAAATTAAGGCACTTTGACTTGTGGTGATTGTGTGAAAAAAATCAGTAGTGTGTTCGCCAGTCTGGTTTACCTGTTGTATTTATAGGTTGATTGTATTTATAAAATGTTTTGAACCAGAACAGTGCAGGGCCCGGTTTCACGAACGCATTCCTATCTTAAATTTCTAGATTAACCTTAATTTTTCTATTTTTAGCATTTTTAAGTTTAAGTGCGTTTCACAAACATTTTACAGTTAAATCCGTTCTTAAATAGTCTAAGTTATGAGTGAAAATTTAATCGAGTGAACGGGTAGATTAAACCAATGTAAACTTTACTTAAATATAAACAAATGCTTAAACGTTTGTCTAATTTAATGTTTGACTGGCTATAGAGTCCCTATTCGATGGGAATTCCGACGAAAGAAAACTTGTGGTTTAGGAAGTGTGGTTTAGGAAGTATGTCGAAAGAGAGAATATAATTTATCAGAGTTACAGATTTTCATCTGCTATGATTCATTTCATCGTTGAATGTATTCGTCCCCTCACGTATAATATGGAGTATGCAGTTTCTGCACTACTTCAAACTTAGTGTTGGCGGAGTTGAGTTTCTGTATTATTATATAAATAATAATAAAACTAGCAGATTAAAACGAATAAATACTTTAATATCAATTTCGACCGTCATTCTGTTAAGATTTTAGAGATGACAATCATTCCAACAGAAAATTGATTAATTTGATTTATTCAATTCAATTAATTTTAAATCACACCGTAATCCAACGGTGTTTTATTATTATTATTATTATCGTATTATAACACATTGCAATCATACCTTTATTCAATACCTTCACTATCCCTAAATATATATACATGTAAACAACAATAAATGGGAATTCGTTGCCTTTTTCGCTTAAATATTTACATCTATATTCAGCATTTTTGTTTACGAGGCATGACGTATCAAGTATGCTAAATTCATTCGTTATGTCTTTATTTAAGATTTGTAGCTTGTAGATTTTAACAATAAATTGTAATATAAACAATTCATTTTTTAGATGCAAGTAATGAAAGTCGAACTATTTTAAAAATAGGTAATGTAGACGTTTTTAACCACCATACTCTTGCAAGACACGCAATGCATGTTAAACACACTGACCAACCATTCCGCGAATGTCAAACCTATTGAATTATTATTCGCCAAAAGCCACTATAAGCGATTTTCGAACTGTTTAATGAAGGAATAGTTGTCACGCTACCTAACGGGCAATAACTGACTGATCCGTACACTACAATTCAAGTAATGCTTTTGTGTGCCTGCCTGGAACATTTTCACCAATTCAAAAAGTTGTAAACCGAATATTTAGCAAAGGGTACTTTTATCACATACTAGTAATACATTTGACATACCACCTTATTTTTAAGTTAGCCAAACCGGGCATCATAGTTTGCATTGCAATTTTTCAGATTTTGTTATTCAAATTAAACAACGCTCGTCTCCAAACTTAGATAATGACCCAAAAGATACGAGATTTCGTATGAATATTATAACTATACCCTGATATCCTCCACTAATTACCTACTTATCACATATTGTTCAATCTTCGCTGATGCACAATATTGTAATTTCGAACAATACTTAACTCTTACTTACTTAAGTACAGCAATGAAGTGATTGTAAGCTAATTGTGCATAATAGGGGAACACAAATGATTGACAAAAATAAAAAAGAATGGAACAAAAGTGAAAAAAGTCAACATTCAGGGTTCGAACCTATGCCAGACAAAAACAGTGTTTCAAGCACAACAGTCTAACCGTTTACGCTATAGAGTCCATCAAAAAAAGCGTTGGACATTTAGTACTCTAAGGTAATTTAGTTGGTTTAAGTTTGGGTCGCTTATATCAACCCTAAATTTATACTTATGTAAGAAAGGCTTCGTGAAATCCACTTAAAATATTTTATAAGCTTCTCATAGTTACGGCCAAAATATATAAGACAATCTTAAATTTATTTAAGTTATGAGAGCGTTCGTGAAACCGGGCCCTGGTCTACCTATCAAACTAATATCACTGAACTGTTCTTTGTGAACCAATGTTTTGTTGGAGCCGGAAATTGAATGCCACTTTTCAAACCCGAACAAATTCAGTGCCTTCAGCGCTTTGATTTTTATAAGAAGTTATAATATAACTAGTAATAAGGAGGGTTTTTTTCAAACTACAATACAGAATGTCAAGCTCCTGTGAGTAGTGCATAACATAACTGTTATTTTTCCTTTTTAAGAAAATGCCCATACATATTATATATAGCCTGTGAACTGTAAATAATTACTCCATCCTTCAAAATCATCCCAAAAATTGTCAGTTAAGGTAAAAAAGCTGTGAAACCAAAGTGGGAGGATTGGGGTTGTTTGAATAACCAGGAATGGTGTGGTATAAACAGTTCAATTATCTCTTTATAAATGTCCTCGCAGTAAGATATTATGATATTTGTGCAACAAGCCCTACCTACAATAGGATAGGTCTTACAAAACATGATTATTTATTGAAGGCACTGAAATAAGCCTTTATATATAGAAAATGCTATATTTCCATCAGGACTCGAATTTAACAAAAAATGGACTTGCAAATTTTTGTAAGTTAATTTTATTTTAACTCGCAAAATGAAAAAATCACTAGCATTTATCCAAATTTTAATAGCATGTGTACACTGATTATTATTCATATATGCAATATAAAAAACAACAAAGTACTGTATTCAAATGTAGATAGAACAATGGCGTTATTGTTTGATAGACAAAGAATGTCGAACATTTAAATTGGCCGTTTCAATGCTAATTTTAGTCTCATAAGTTTAGACAGTAATCTTTTTCATCGATATCAACTCACGATAATTTGCGAGCTGAAATTAAAGTTACTCTCAATTTTCAAAATCCACTCGTATTTTGCGAGTATGCGAGCTTAAATTCGAGCCCTGATTTCCATATGATTGTCCTGAAAGAATGCCAACTTTTCAATGACAGTAGTTGAAGTGGGAACAGCAATATGATAAATTGAAATAGATGCTTTGTTACTTAATATCAAACAATGCTAAAAATATGATTGTCTTTCATTTTAGAATGCCCAATATTTTCATTAAGATTTTTTTAACTCACTGTATTTATATCACATTTTTTTAAATAGTTTTCTTTGTATTATTTTGTTTTAATAGAATATCATTCCATACACTGTAGCTCTTTTTTAACAACATAATTTTGTTTTATAGGATCCTGAAGTGTTACAAATGTCACTTTATGGGCTCTATAGAGTTGGAATATGTATAGAGTTGGGAGTAGATTACACAATCAATTACTAATAAATATTTTATATATAAAGTATAGCTTGATACACCTCACCATTAATTCATCATTAATGATTGTATGTAATACTTTAAGACTAGTTGTAACATGGTTAATCATCACACAGCTGACTAATTAATGAAGTTATTTGAGTTGAAATAAACTACTCTACTAATTACTGGAAGATGTATGTTTAAAGTGAGGGAAGGTTCGCTAATTTTTTATCATTTTACAAAGTTAAGGTTCAATTTAAAGTCTGCTTCTATATACCTATTCTGTAGACTTAACAATTTTTGTACAGTAACTCCTGATCATTAAAATCACATTCAGGCAGGTGATCCCCCACAGTACCCATTTACACCTGGGTGGAGTGAAACAATTAAAAGTAAATTTCTAGCTCAAGGAAATTAGCAGTGCCCCTAGTGGGGTTCGAACCTGGGACCTCTTGATCCCTAAGCATGTGTCCTGCCACTGGACCACTACTCCTACAACAGCAGTGGTGTAGGCAGGCTTCCCAGCAGAGTAAAGTAAAAAACTAGGAAAAAAACTAGGAATGCCAACTCAAAAAACTAGGAGAAAACTAGGAAAACTAGGAAGATAATGCAAAAAAACTAGGACTTCTTTTAGGAAAGTGTTTACCTTTTCAACATGGAACTATATATAATCACCATAGCAGACAGGCACAAAAGCTACAAAGTTGACATTCTCTTTGCTCAGGCATAGACATCATGGTGTCATAGAGCCCGAAATGTTTTTTTTATTGATAAACAAGCAATAACACATCAACAAACCAAAACAGTGTTCTTTATACAAAGCAAAGACTAGTCATATGTCCAGTGCTATTCAGTTACAATTTGACAAAAAAATCATGGAACTTATGCTAGTTCTTAGGAAACACTAAATAAATAAAATGCTTAATAATTGTTGGTAATCAAAAAAACAGTGCCATTACACATGTTTGATCAATATTATTATATACTAGATGGGAGCCCGTGCAAGCACGGGCTTTAGGTAATGACAATAAAGGGAAATAACCGCTGCGGGGAGTTTGGTCTATTTTTAGTTTTATCTAGAACTATTTTTAGACACAAAAAAACCCAATATTTTTGTTGATTTTTGGCAGTTTTTGCAAATATCAAGAGGCTTTGTCAAAAAAGAATTGTCAACTTGATATGCCTGTATATAGGTGCTCCAGTGACAAACAAAAGATTTATTCAAAGCTGCGCAGTTTCTTCCACAAAACAGGAAACTCGCAAATTTAATAATATAGATTAGTAAAGAAGGATGTGCTTGTTATCAACATGATTGTAGTATCACATCTATATTCTATAGACAAACACAAACATGTAAAAAGTGACAAGGAAACATACACTGGGGCCCAAAAGTTTATGAATTTTCATTGCTTTTTTTTGTTTTTTATTGTCAGCATGGGCAATAAGCTGCACAAATCCAGTATTTGAACTAGATATACTTTTGCAACATACAGTACCAGGGTTGCCAGCATCATATGTAAATAAAATTCCCTAACTTTTCACTGACTTTTCCCTAACCAAACTGTGTTTTTCACTGACCAAAATTACAAAACTTAATTGGCCTCCACCTCCCCTACAGCTGTCTAGTTCACCCATAAGTATGTTTGTTTGGTTTTTCTTTTATTCTTTAAACAGTATGGTATTAATTATTACAACAAAAGTATGCTTTCAGGGCACCAGACAGGTACCCATACACTCAGGAAGAGTAATTTTGCATTGTTTAAAGACAGCATTGGGAATTTTCAGTCAACTCGTGGTCTCATAAATTTGTACAGTTTTGACTTGCCAGTCACATTCACTCTAAAGTAAATGATTTGAATAGCTAAAGTATAGATTGTGACTGTTGAATGACAAATAAAAAAACTATCTTAAGTTGTTCTTAAACTTTCTATTATAGGTTAATAAGCTCTAGTGGCAAGGTTTGCAAAGCCTTTTTGTCTTCAAGTTTTTAAGTACATGTAATTATATTAGAGTGTTTGTTATAAGACATAAATGTAGAAATAAAAACTCAAAAAAGTAGTTGTTAAAGCAATTTTATATACAATGAGACTGCCATAACCTTAGAAAATAAAAGAAAGTCTCCATTGAAATTAATTTTCTCTGAGTTATCACTGACTTTTCAGGAATTTAATTTTTCACTGACCAATTTTCAAACCTAACCTTGAAAAAATTTCAGATTTCCCTGACTTTTCAAGTCCGCTGGCAACCCCGAGTACAATAAGCAGAAAAGCTATTGCCAGAATATTGCTTACACCACACTGATAGACAATGTCCATTGTTTTCTAACTTGTCAAGCCAAGCAGGGTTGAATTTAGTCTTTCCACCAGGCAAGGTTAGCAGGGTTAGTTATATGTTTGTTATATAAGACTAGCTAAAGCTATCTAAAAAGAGAGGTAGATCTGGCATGCATCTAGAACTACAGAAAACATGCATGCAATGCAACTTAAGATCTATTTTAAAAATACCATTATAGCGCAGCTTGCAAAAATATACTAGTTTTTCAAAAAGGTCATAGATTAAGTGTTACAGCAGACAAATTAGATCTTAAGATGCAATGTTCTTATGCTCCGTTACAGCTTAAAGTGTAAAGAAAACTCATTTCTAAATAGCATTGGTGACAAATAACTGAAGAAATTAAAACAGATGACATACACTTTTAAAAAACAGAAGTAAGATACAGGGGGAATCAGAAAGCTTTTTATAGATCTGTTATTTGTACATTTCAGTTACTGTTGATCACTTTTTGTCTATTTTTAACATTCTGAGATGATTTGGGTATCTTTGTGATAGAATTATACTAAAGTTGCTCAAATAAAAGTGCTAGTAACTTCTGATAAGTAAATACTAATTTTAGCACATAATCTAATTTTAGCTTACCTGACCCATGTGGGTCTAGTAAAAAAACAACATAACTATAACAAGAACATATATAAATATTCAGACAAACAATGCATCACTGTGTCTGTTTCAACCACAATTATGATAATATAATGCAAAATCAGGAAATGGGGAAGTCAAAAAAATTGCCTGTATATCCCTTAAATGCCAAGTTAGTTGAAATGAAGCATTCTTATAAATAGTGGTTATGTCTAATGACCATGATTTTTTCTGAAATTTCAAATTTGGTAACAACCTAGTCCCCTCAGCATAAGCACCATTGAGGTAAACAAAGACAATCAACACACATCATAATCAAATGGCACTGTTTCTTGATCACTATTAAAGAATATTTTGTCAATACTGTTTAAAGTTTATTTTAGTTTAAAGTTTTTTTTGCCTTAGTTTCCATAGGTGGTACATGTAACACATGCGGTTTGGTAAGGCAACTCATATCAGCATTGGAAGATGTCAATTCAACAACTTTTTGGCCATTATCTGCAAATATACCTTACAGAAAAACAAATGAGGTATCAGTATTTTGCAAAAAAAATACCTTTAAGTATAAAAACTAGGAATACTAGGAGCCTTTTGGCAAATACTAGGAAAAAGTAGGAACCCACTAAAAAAACTAGGAAAAAGTAGGAAAACTAGGAAAAACTAGGAACGCCGGGAAGCCTGTGTAGGTAAAAATCTCCCACACAGATTTTGCACAGACAGATTTAATCTGACCTATATTTGTCTCATGGAAAGAAAATACATATTTTAACTAATTTGAAGCACAGTTACAATCCTTTGTTTCATTCACAAAAAACAGGTATGGTGGACACACCGGTTCTCGAACCTCTAAGGATTCATTGAGCCATTTCTAATTAATGCAACAATTTTTTTAGAAAAATACATTAAAAACACAACTTTTAACTTATATTCCACTTTTCTATCATATATTTGTTGATATTTTATATTTGCAACAAATCCAAATTCTTCCAGAAAAAACACGACCATTTTCTGAAAACTGTCATGGCGGCTAAAAAAAGATGAGCTAATTTCGAACCTCTACCGTATTTGGCTATTTGTGAGGTTATAATTAGCTGTCACATGACTTTATGAGCAGAAGACAGGAATGGCTACCAGCCATGTGCTTGTTTTGCAATAACATACTTTAAAACAATATTTGATGGATTGTACTGACAGAGCGGAAAAAGGTAATAAGGATTTACTAAAAAATATTCACCATCACAAAATATTCATTCTAATTACCTGTTTCTTGCACATTATTCTCGTTTGACAGTTGTATAGTCTGATTTTATCCGGTGAGCCGTGACTGCACTTTTGTATTTATAGATTTTTGGAATATTCCTACAAAAAGGTAACACAGCTTATTTAACAAACCATCTGATTACTGTCTTTATTATGATTATTCAACATTGATTAAAGTGACTCAGTGGTCGTGGCGCTAAGACACTTGGATTGATAGACATTGCTTTTGCTACCCCGGGTTCGAACCCTGCTTAGTATCCTTTATTCTTTTTTTATCATCTTTATTTTTTTTATTTTTTGCAATCATGGAAACGTACAACTCGAAATCTCTGTGCAGCACGAAGCCAAATGTATATAAAATAGAATATGCATATTTGTCTGAGTTTGTGCTTAGTTATTACTTTGATGTCATACACTTAACTGTCTCGACCGTGTCTTATAAAAATGATTCTAAGCACATGCATTTTATAAGAAAGAGAATTGAAATGGAATGCATGTAACTTTGGCACGTTCGTTCGATTGTATCTAGTTTGATTTCTATTCAGCCACAGCATTTGAAGCCGAATGTATAACAGGGCTCGGCCGCGAGGGCGATTCGGGCGATAATGTCGCCTTGTGTGTTACCATTTCGCCCTATTAAAACATCAGGGAGAAGTCCACTTCGCCGTATATTTCCGATTTCGGCGATTGAATAATATCGTGTCGACGTCAATTACTGATTACACTCCGCCTAGCTAACACCAACAGCGAATCAGAGCGTCGTTTCTCAACATCGAAAGTCGATTAGCCAATCAGGATCGACAGTACGTAATGATCTAGCAGGCTCCAGTAGAGCGTTGCCTTGGGCAGTTTTACGACTATGACTAGCACATTAAGTTTATGACACGTCGGCGCGGATTAAATAACTCGCTTGGCCCACTAATTGCACCCCTAAGTTAAACAATGCATTGTGCAGTCGGCCATGCGAAAGGGTAAAGGCTTGCGGAAGCGAGACATGTCCCCTTAACAATGCTGGTATACCATTTCCCCTCGTAAAATCGTTCTCCGCTTATTTTATCAAAAAAGTTTAATTTGAAGCAGTTAAGTAAAAAAATACGTCACATATAAAATGAACCTTTGTTCGAAAATACGTAGGTTCGATGGCGATTGAAAATGACATAAAGTGTTACTAAAAATAGATTCGTTACGTCATGGACACTGTATCCACGCGCTCGCTATTGGTGATAATGGTAACCAGTTTACACACTAATCGATTCCCTTACCAGTTAATTAGCAAAGCAGTCAAATTTAAGTTAACAAACAATATCATTTGTCACACATTGGGGACGAAACGGATAAAGTTAATTTCAGTTGAAAATCATTCTTTCACTATAAGTCGAATATTACGATTGTACACAACGTAATGATATATTGTGGCTATCAAATGCAGAACTTATAACCCCGTTAATTTCATAATGATTTCTTAATTACATAATTGATCAGATCGTATATTTGACCAGAAAAAAAGCGATGTACTCGTGAAACATTCGTCCTCGATAATTTTCGTACCCGGGTCCGACCGTTAATTTTTTGAGTGAAAAAAATAAAGAAATATAAATAAGTCCATCTAATATTCTTTCATTGATAAATACTTAATTGTTGCAGTGAAGACTGATACCCTGTAATACTTATTAGGTAAAATTACATTTTAATCTTTGAAATGATTTCAATACAATTATAAGCTAATGAATCCACTGAAAGATGCTTGCATTTGCATAGTGCAAAAAGATTAAATGAATTCAAGATACAATGAAAAATAAGTCACATAAATTTATTACTTTGACCAGCATATAATAAACAATGTAAAGGAAAATAAATTCATCAGCAAATATATTGTGATCATTAGGTTATAATTCAATGAAATTTGGTGTTCTAGAAGAACAAAAGAATTTCAAAGTAATGATTGCTGTTATAAACTGTTACTTTTGAAATTAGATGCGCGCGGAAACTTCTCTTAAGAACGGTTCCACTTCTCCCTAACTCAGTTGGAGGGAGAAGTCACTTCTCCCTAAAATTTTACCCCAGGATGAGCCCTGGTATAATATAAATGTATTATTATTCGGTACAATGTAAATTGCTGGATATAAAAAATAAGAACCAAGGAAATAAAACAAATAGAAATTTTAAAAAATCAAATTATAGCACAACAAGCATTATATGATACGGACAACTATACGTGAATTTAATAATAAATTAAAAAATGTGGAGGCAGTGAGGTTCGAACCACTGCAGTAAAATTAAAGCATTGGTCATATGTTTCTGACTCGTTACCGACTGCGCTATTTTGAACAATAATGTTGAATTATTATATCATGTATATATACTTGAAATATTATAGTTTGTATTGATTTTTAGTGTAGTATTTACTGGTTTTACCTATCGTCATGGTTATGATTGGACTCATCCAACCTGTCACGGCTCACAGAATAAAATCAGACTATAGTTGTGTCGATTGTTTACTTAACATTTGTGCACACGAGTTGATGACATCATACGCAAAAACTATCAAAGTAAACAGCATTTTTATGAAAGGTTCGAGATCAGGTGAGGTTCGAGAACAGGTGTTTATACGATACAAGTTATCAATAATATAAAACTTATATTATCTATCATTGTCTCAACAGAAGTCATTGCAAAACTTGAGAAGGGCATAGAGATTCTAAGAAATCAATTTCTATTAAAAGCCTATTAAATTGCATCAAAAAATTGCCCCTCTGTTGTTTATACCTGAGGAAGCCTTAAATGGCGAAACGTTGTGAATAAACAATAAGAAAAATATAACAGCTATGTGTTGGTAGTGTTTTTATATTCAATATACTATTAAACTGCATCAGAATTCATAAATAAAATACAAAGATTCATATAAATATAGTTCAATTTATTTCACATAAAATTAATAAATACACCATAAAATATATTAAATATAAGTACCATTTCCAAAGCAGACTTTAAATATTACATAGTATTGTTTCTAAAGCAATCATTAACAATATAGCACCCTGTCCACAGCAGTGAATATCATAAACAATTTAATACCCTTACAGAGCAATTATTAACAATACTTAACTGTTTGAGAGCATTCAGTAACAATATACTATATTTTATACTATATTATAGTGCGTACAATTTGACCCCGACCTTACCTTTCACATTTGCATCTAATTATCATTTACACATGTCCCGGCGAAAATCAATACCATGCCTACTCAATGCTTCGGCTTGTTTCGTATTTAAGATAAAATAAGACAAGTAAAGAGTTTACACAACCCGCATGTATAACTCACGATTCAAATGCATTCAAACGGGAAACTCGTGTTCTTACCTTTTTGATTACAATTTATAATAAAATGGGTGGGGAATGGCGTTTGTGGGGCTAAAACCCATAACATTTGATTTAGTGGCTAGCCTCATCGTATAATCACCTGGTCCGGTCTATGTGTGATGAACACTCATTGTACGCTTTAAATGTACTTTAAAATTAATCCCTGTGTTATAATTACATTCGAGCCTTGACGATATAATCCGAGCATTGATACTACATTCGTATTCAATGTAATGAATATTCTTGCATAAAGGTCAGGTCGGGGTCAACTTGTACGCACTATATAACAATATTTCTATAGCAACTTATAAGATTAAAGCTCCAATAGCACTGTAAGACACTGGGGTATAACAGAACTTTCCCTTACATGAACAGGGTAAGATATACACTGGGGTCCTAAAGTTTCTTCACACATTTGTGTCATATTTTCTTTTCTTTTTTTATTGCATTTTTATTGTTTATTTATAATAAAAATATATATGGTAGAACATACTTGATGGTTCATTATAAACTGTATATTAGTTGTGAAACTAATAATGACATGTAAAATATACCTAAGTCTATTCCAAAACATCCAAATTTAACAATGTGTAAAGAAACTTTTGGACCCTGGTGTACTTAAATTACACTAACAGCATATTATTTGCTTGTTAAGCAAAGCAGACTATTTATTGATTGAAGTAGAAAATATCCCTTCAATTGCACATGCAGTCTAATGTTATCATCTGTGAAAAATTTTAATGAGGATTTGCCACAGTCTGCTGCTAAACATGGGGAAACCCCATGTAAAAAAACAATATTGGAGAAAATATGACCTCTTAAAGTTCACATAGTGTTAAAGGACTTCCAACTTTCCTAAAAGCTTATTTTAAGCTGAAACTCAAGCAAGCTAAAAATAAAGTATCTTTTCAATAGCAACCATTTAAAATAAAAAATTGAACCATTAACTGAGATCAGAAAACATAAGATATAAAGATCTGTAGCTTGAGCATTGTAGCTTAAATTTGAACAAGCACCAAAACATTGGTCACCATGACTTTAAACAGAACAGGAGCAAGTTGAACAATCTTGCTAAAAAATCTGAAAAACTCTTCTGTTCTAGTGTTAATATACATAATAATTTATACATGTACATAATAAAAAAAATGGCAACCATAATGCATTTACAATAAGATTAGGATAATAAACAAGTTATCAACAATTTCTACAATATTCAACCAAGATCTTTGATCACAAATCCCATGCTTAGTGCAAAAACGGTCGTAAGTCAAGTTAAGAAAATAATGGGTTACGACCTTTTCGGGCTTAGCCTGTGAAATACAGCTTATAGACTTTCAACACTTCTCTTGTATGCAAGTCTAGTTGGGAACTATGGTTATACAAAATGTAACTCAGGTTTTCACTCCATTTTTTTCCTAAAACAAATATACCTTATCTTTCAGCTAAATCTAAAGCTTTGACTAATCTCAAAGGAATGTTTGAACTTAGGGCAGAAAACACCAATTAGATGAAATCAGTATTATATGATATGTAAAGAGATCACATTAAAATACACTATAGATATAAGTAGATCTATTAAGAAATTTTTTTGGCAACTTTATTCAAAGATAAATATAAAAAAAATAATAAAATTGGTCCAACTACACTAAAAGGCTTTACATGATTATTTTGAATACAATGAAATAGGGGGCAATATTATATGGGGGCCATATAAGTGTTTCTTAAACAATAAGTGGTCTTGTAAAGATATTTTAAATAAGGGGCTATATTGTGATGTTTAAAACAATAAAGGGCTGTATTAAGGTACTTTAAATAATAAGGAGCATTATTACAGGATATTAAACAATTAGTGGCAGTATAAGGGTATTTAAAACAATAAGTGGCAATATAAAGATATCTTAAACAATAAGGGACTACTGTAGTGTTCCTTTTTAATGCCCTTAAGGGCATTACATTTTCCAAATGGGTAGGGGATTTAAACTAAGGTTATCATTAAAAAGTACAGTACACAAATAAAGGTGTTTTAAATAGTAAGGAGCTATAGTAAGGTATTTAAAATAATAAAATATAACATACACTGAAAAATCTTGGTCCAAATGACAAAAATATTTCTAAAATATGGATCATACTACAATGTTTGGAACACAATAACACTTTCATAAAATGCATTGTAAATATTTGGTCCAAAAAACTTGGTGTCAATGATTAAAGATCAAGTCTAATACATGTACCACTAAACAATCACATAAAACTCTAATATTGCAAGGTTACTTCATTTATGCATTGTTAAATTCTATTCAACTGTCATTAGGGTATACAATAACCTTGCTGATTTAAATACTCACTGCAGTACTTATGTACTCATGACCAATAAAAAGTACTGTATTTATATCTGGCAGTGAAGTTAATGTACACACCACATGTAGAATAAAATTTAACAATGCACGTACATACATAAATACTTGCATACATGAGACACTGCATAAGATTATTAAAAAGACCTTCTTAGTGTTATACAAGTACAATGTAAAGATTTTGCTAAAAAAAACAACATTGCATAGTATGCAGTGCTTCGCTACATCAGAGGGCTAGCCAACATTTTTCAGAACAATTTGCTGAAGTTCCAATCTTTGTATTGCTTCCTTAAAGCAAAACCTTTGCATTGTATTTGGCTAAAACTAAAATCACTACATAAAAGTACTCAGAAGTGATTACCTTACCCAACTTGCTCCAAGTAAAAAAAGTTATTTTACAATCAGTAAATATTAGCTTCAAGCCTAAAATAGATTTAGTAAATATCATTGAAGCATTTTTGTCTGGGACAAATGAGTTAAAAACTCTTTACAAGAGTTCTTATTATTTCAATTATACAAATTTCAACCTCAATATTTAGACAATATTTACACATAAAATAACAAATGGGTGACTCCTGTAGTGATTTTATGTAACAATAATATAAATATTGGAATCAATTATTGCATAATACATTTAAGTGCTTTAAGTAACCTTTGTTATATACAGTAAAGTTCATTTATAAGGACCACGTTTGTTATTGCAAAATCATACAATTTTTGACAATTTTTAACAATTTAGACCATCTATTTTATGACCCTAATAATAATAAAAAAAAAAATACTTTACATATTTATATCTGATATTTTTTATAATTAAACCCTATAGGAAATATTCGTATTTAATAATCCGATATCTATTGTGTCATTTCGATGTTTTTTTGATGATCTGTTTGGCATGATTGGAATTGTTCGTATTTGCTCGTTTTTTTCCCGCTAACATGGGCGTGACGTTGATTGTATAATTACAACGTCACGTCCGTTAATTTGTTTACTATTCATTTACCTTGAAATAGGCACAGAGCCGAAACATCAGATAGATAAATAAATATAATATGATCGAACGTGTAATTGTTGTGAATATCATTACATGACCCTAATAATGGAACTTTACTGTATAATGTATAAATAGCATAAAATTAATGTGACATCTAAAGATATATCTAAATAATTAACGCAGCAACAACACAATAACTACAGAAATATTAAAAACATCTTCCCATATAAAATGGTACATTGTGACATTTAAAAGAAGAATGACCAATTTAACATAGATATGTTTACAAGATAAATAAAATTCAACATAATAATTTTCATTTTTATAATAAAGGTACAATAAAGAGATTTCATGATATAATATATAAGTAGCAAAACCTAGATGAATACAAATAATTTGTAGAATAAAAGAACCAAGGGATTTCTGATCCAGATTGACAAAAACACAATACTCATATAATGGACGTTTCTTTTTACCGAGGCAACAGTTAAGCCCAATTCCATATGTGAGCCTCTTTAAGCTAGCAATTAAAACTGGCAGATCTAAGGTATGGTTTAAACCCCCTCCTTCATGATATTTAGGAAAAAAAGGTTCAAATTGGTATTTTTTGAGTTTACACTCGCTTGGAAATTATCTATCCTTATTTTTTAATACAAATCTATGCACATTCACACCCCCACACACATGCATACATTATACATTACAAACACCCTCTGGACCCTTAATGTCACATTTGAGACTAAGGCAATTTGGCAAAAGTATCACATCACATCACAGACAGAGAAAAAAAGCTCATGTGAGCTTAAAAATAGGTGACTAAAACTTTGAGCTCTTAATATCAAGGAATAAAAACTAACTAACCTAAACATGGGTTACATGTATTTCTTAATAATAACCTAGTAAGCATTTATATTTATAATTGTGGTTTACACACTTTATTATGTAATGTACAGTGGTTGACTCACCTAACCTGCTTTCCTAGGTAGCTCTTTACCTGTAAAAGCATACCCTTACACAGGGAGCCATGATCAACATCTCCTATTGAAGAAAATCCATACTAAATATTTTGAATTTTCATAAGAGATTATTACCTGCTGCAGCTGGAAATCAAAACCTGGACCTCACAATTCCAAGTCCAGGAAGTGTTTCCCTATAGCTGGAGCTTTTAACAATTTTCAATCACTATTAACATGTTATAACATTTAATTGGATATCAATGGCATTAAAAATATTTTAACAATTAAATCAAAATGAAAAAATCATGAACTCAAAATATTGAGTTTTTTCTACAGCAAAACAATTGTAAAGCAATACAGCAATGCCCATATAAAAATATACACCAAGATGTAAAGGCAAGAAAAGTAAAATGGTAAAATATTATGTATATTAAGTAGTACAAGGCTATGAAAGTATTCTTGTGACAGACTACCCTTTACTAAATACAAGATTGCCAGCATCGACCATAGTCAAAACATCATAGTAGAATAAAACTAAAATAATTCAAGATTTCCATTTAACAATTGCATGTGTTGAAGTTAAAGAATTGTGAAAATACTGAAATGCAACTATTAAAATAGTGAAAAAGATTTATTCCAATTTATACATAGATTAATTAATTCTCAAGATCTTGAATACACTAGCAATGATTGTAAATTTTGCAATTTAGTAAAAGAATACTGTTTGCTGCAGTCTTCACATGATAGTTTCAGTTATCAATAAAGTTGGTTTGTTGATCAACGAACATGCTTTCAGTTATTTTTTTCACAGATTTCACTTACAGAAATTGGCAACAAAAGAGATTTACCAGATAATTTAAATTAATGTAAAAATACGAGCAGGCACTATATTCATGTGTAAATACACTGTTTTGAGCAAGTTTTGGATTTGCTTCAGTCCCATAATTATAATATCATTACATATAGCAATATCACGTGTACATATACAAATATTATTTATGAAAATATCGTTTTCTTGTCCCATTACTTTTCTTAGAATGTCCATCAATTTCACCAACATCATTATTATTGTTGTTGTTATTATTTCGCTTCTTTGAACGAGTATCAGATTTTCCTTTCTTGGTTGTTGGTTTACTTTGTAAAGTAAATTTACGTTGTAGTTGAACACTTAACCATGTACCAATCATAGGTCCTACCCAGTATATAAATATATGTTCTACATATGACGTCTCTCCACAGCCCCATGTAAAACCAGATGCCATTGCTGGATGGATATACATTCCTGTCAAATGTACACCTGAAAAAAGTTAATATACATGTATGCTAATATATTACATACTGCCTAGCTAGCTCAGTGGGTAGGGCACATGTCTGCTAATCGAGGTGTTGTAGGTTTGATATCCAAGTAAAGCACACTGTCGTAGAGTTTGGTAATGAGTTTCTACAGCCATTCTCACTCATACCACCGATTCTAAATCATGTCTTTTACATACTAAGTAACAGTAACAGAGCTGTATATATAGTGTACGTATATATAGTGCTTGCAACAGCATCCGCTGTAAGGCACATAAATGTTTAAATATACAAATACCCATGTGAATTTTTCTCAATATTTCATAAATTTATGACAGTGATGCCATCTTATTAATTGCAAATTTGACAACTATTTCTTAATTTTTGAAATTGTACCATCATGTTGTATTTATTAATTTATGATGAAATTTGCTTACATGTATTTACTTTGTTAACTGTGACAATATAAAAGATATGTTCTATTCTGTTTAAAATAAAATTGTGTGCTAAGTTCATCAGCCCAATAAACAGAGATAGAGAATTTAACTTGCAAAAGGGAGGCTGTGGGATCCAGCTTATAAGAGATACTTTACTTTCCCTCCTTCTATGGGTAGATTTTAATCAGTCAATCCTAAAAAAACCCAGATTTTGTCCAATCACCTTGGGGGGGGGGCACTGTGTTGTAACAAAGACTGATTACCATAAATGACTGTGCAAAAAACCAATGTCAACTAACACAATAGTTGACACGTAATATGATAAACTGTTCACAAATTATCAACAGATTATCATTACAATGTTAAATATAACATCTATATCAATTTGTCAGGGCTAAAAAATGCTAGTTGCATGTTAATAAAGAATTTTGTGATTATTCTAAAGAAGAAAAGCAGGATGTTTCACCAAGCCCCTTTTCTTTCATCCCTGACCTTTTTTCATCAATTTGCAAAAATTGATAGATTGAAACATCAACAATTTGATGGACCCTGCCTACTATCTTTCTTGCCTGCCCTTTATCATCTTATCATATGCAAAAACATTAATTAAAACATCAACCCATTTAATGATTTACGCACCAAGCCCCTTTTTGCCTCCCTGTCCTTCACTGTTCTAGAAAAATCATGATAAAGGAGGAAGCAGACTTTTTCATGCTGACCAATCAAATTATACTACATACCTGTTGCAACCAAGAGAGCTCCATTGAATAGTTTTATAATCAAATCAACATGTGGCCGACCAGTGAATGTTTGGTTAGAGAACCATGAGTCATAGATGACGGCCATAAATTCTATCAGAAAACCAACGTAGACTGGAACATTCAAATCTGATGAACAAAATTGATCGTAGTATGCTTTTACTTTTTCAGCAAACATTGGATGAAGATTCATGTTCATTATATTCATGCCAAGATGGTAGGCGGAGAAACCAGCAGCGATCTGGATTACTGTTTTCAGTATACATTTCCATATAGGCATAGCTTTATTGAAGTATTTCTGCCACACTGACAAAGGGCTAGCATCACCTTCTCGTAGTGTAACTAGAGTTAGAAAAGCCATTGGAACAGCAGCTAGAACGTAACCCGGTTCACCATAAAACTTTCTCATGATACCGTGACCAAAGGGGTATGCACATACTGTAGCAGTTTTAATGAAGTCTTGTATGTAAGGTCGTAAAATCTTTGGAGCTACGAGTTTCGTCATACTATGACAAATTAGACCAATAAAATATATGGACAGATACACAATGACAGCTGATGGTAATGGTGAGAGAAATTCTGAGCCTGGATCCCATCCTGTCAATGATTTCACAACATTCTTCAATTCTTTCCCTGATCCTAGCATGCTGACAATGTAATCCATGTTTTAGAGTTAGTCTTTTATTCGTAACCTTGAGCAAACTTCAAATCTATCTGAAAAATATATAAGAAATGATTAGGAAAAATCATGGTAATGTAGAAATGTAAGCTAATAATATACATGTAGTAAAAAAAAAAAAAATACAGCAATATTTTCCTGTTGTGACCATCAATTTTGAATCTAGTAATGTCCCCAAGGAAACAGATTCGCATTCCTTAAAAACAAATTTCCCTTCCATTAATATGGTCTATGAAGAAGTTGGAATTCTTGTGAAAAGTAGGCAAACACTGATTATAAACCAAGGTCCAGGAAACCTAGGTTAGGTGCGCTAGCTGTCATAAAATGTCCTTAACTGTAATGACATGGCCCATCATAAAAAAGGCAAGCAAGAATGTAAGCAAGTAAAATAGTACAGAATTAGTGGTTTAAATTGAGGAATGGTCTTAATATAAGGATTTTTTTCTCATTTTCTCATTTTTAGCATTCAGGACATAAAAATTTCATGATTTTGTAATAATGACTATAGTATTGAGAGCCAAACTTTTTTTAACATTTTGTAATACATTATATAGATTGCAATAATCCAAGGGAGATAAATCAAGATTGATCACAAATTCAGTATCTAAAGTTAACTTGCTTGATTTAACTTTTTTGTCATCTTGTTCATGAATTAAAATGAGTACTGTTTGCTGCATCTTTCATGTAATGACTAACAAGTAATAATATCCCTATAAAAATCAGGCTTGTTGATTCAATAATATAATATAATTAGAACCTTTGTACAATGATTTTTCTTTTATGCAGTAACCTGCAATAAAATAGTGAATTTTTTCATTCTAAAGGTGACACAGCATGATAAAGTCAAAAACAGATATACCATTAATTAGGATTAATGCTAACAATACTAACAGGCATTAGATTATGTCATCGTTCTCATGAATAGTCACTGTTTTAGACACCAATGTCTATTTATACCAATAAAATACATGAAGAATGATATATAACATACTTTATACGTAGACAATGATTTGTGTTTCCATGACAACGGAGATAATTTGTTTACATACATAAATATATATTTTATACCTAAATAGCTTACATCATTCAATGGAGGCGAGACATGATTAAATAAATTAATTAACTTTTGACATCTTTACACTCAGACTAGTCTGTCATTTGAAATTGCTTTCAGTTTTCTTTTGCATTTTTATAAACAACATCAATCAACCCTATCTATAAGGATATGTACATCAGCTGACTCAAATAGCTTATAATTTAATTTCAATTAGGAAGACCACAGTGATCTTGTACAAAGAGATATGCCTCAGACATCAGAAGTGGTAGGAATAAAATAAATTAAAGGCACAGCAAATAACTTCGCTGGACAGAAGTGCTACATTACTCAATGCAAAAGAAGAGTGAGTTACGCCCGTTTTGTGCTAAGCCCACTATATATATTATCATTTACATATGGATGTGCAAAACAAGAAACAGCCTTGGCCTTGGCGTAGTGGTTAGCATGTCTGACTTTGAATCCGGAGATCGCGGGTTCGAAACCCGGTCGCGGCAGGTCATACCCTATACATGAGTTGTCGGCCTCGTGGTAGGGTTGGTTAGTACTGGTGAAAGAAAAAGTGTCCAGGAAACCTATAGTAGGAAGAGCTGGCCGTCGTGTATATGACCTATAGGTGTTGAATGCAACGTTAAAAAAAAAACAAAAAAAAAACAAAACAAAAAAACAAGAATTATCTAAAAATACAATGTACATTGAAACATGACCAGTTGTCATTATGTTTATACACTATATAAGTCAGATTTTCATTGTTAAAACCTTTATCACAAATATCTCATCAAAAGTACTATATGTCCTGTGTCTCAAGCGTTGTTTACTGTATAGTTCAAGCTTAATCCCCACAGAAACCAAATACTATTTAATTCAAGTTTTTTTCGAAATCCATGTTAGAACTATTTTCCGTTCTTATGATGTCTTTGGTATATTTGCATAGATAATCACAGAAGAGTTCCTAATGCTAGCATACTGACTAGCCTGGACACCCTTACCTTTCCACACAGAACTGATCAATTTAATCTCCACACTGAAGAAAATGCCATCCGTTCCTAATTAGGAAGAGTTTAATAAACTTTATGTTAAAAGTACAACTATCTACGTAACAATCTATTAAACAATAGTCCTAGTTATTTTACACCAAGCTCTATCTACATGAATAACTTCCTATTGTTAAACAACATGAATATAATCATGTGTAAGTCAAATAAACAAGTCAAGGTTATTTTATAAACAAGAGAGTTTCAAGAAGATCAGATCACTCACCTGAGGCTGATTCATGAAATTCAGATTAAAAGCTAAAATAAATGTGCTCAGGTAAAACTCATCTTTCACAAAAAGGAAACATGAGTGAAAGCTCAAAAATTCCAAAATCCTGAAATCCCTGCTTCATATAATTTCAGCAGCTTTTCAACATAAAAAACCTACTTAAGCCAAAAATTCAAGAATTCAGAAAAACTTTCATCCATGCAGGAAAAACTGTCAGCCACAGACTAAGTGCCATCACTCACACTGAGCTAAATGCAGGCCTCCTAACAAGCTTTTAAGAAAATAAATGTTTTTATAAAAGTCTTTTATTGAGATAATGAGCATAAAGTGGTATGCTTACAAAAATTTGAATTGATGAGCAACTTCATTAAATCCTTTCTGTTGATGCCATGGAACCGCATGTGGTGTATTATTCATTTTATTTAGTGAAAAGAGCAGAACTATGATACACTCAAGATTGATTCCACAAGACAGAACAAGCACTTAAGTTTCACAAGAAACTATTACACAATAACAAAACAATTGATTTGATATGGTCAAAACTTGTTCCAACTTGAATGGCAGTCATAAGAGTATAAAGGTTCCATGTAAAAAATACAATTTTTTGTTCTCTATTTTAAAGGTTTTCATAGAAAAAAACCCAAAGCTTCTTAAAGGTTATACAGGATACACTTAAGTGCATGACAATGTGATCAGGTGAGCTAAAACAAATAAGATTTCAGATTTTTCTGTCACCAGTACTACTAGTATATTATGATATTAAATTACTGACATATGACACTTACCTTTAGTACTATTCTAATATATTCATCAGAACATCTCAGTAACAATAAACCATACAACTATGGCTACATCCACTTACGTGTAACTTTAACCTGAACAAGAGCTGTCAGAGGAGACAGCATGCTCGACTTAGTAAGTGTTTGTCACAGGAGATGTGGTTGATGATAAGGAACATACATATTTTAAAATTTAAAATTTGAAAATATAACCTTAACAAATTCAAAGAAAAAAAAAGAAATAAATAGAAAACTATAAGTTCAAGGGGGATAACTCTGAAAAAATGTATAAGGAGTTATGAATCTTGTCACATGAGATGTGGTTGATAATAAGGAACATATATCTAAAGTTTGAAGTCAATACCTGAAGAAATAAAACAGTTGCAGTAAAAACAAACATTTTTTAAAGAAAACTCTAATTTCAAGGGGAGATAATTCTGAAAAAAATATATTTGGAGTTATGAACCTTGTCACATTAGATGTGGTTGATAATAAGGAACATATATTTAAAGTCAATACCTAAAGAAATAAAACAGTTGCAGTAAAAACAAATATTTATTAAAGAAAACTATAAGTTCAAGGGGGATAACTTTGAAAATAATGTATACGGAGTTATGAACCTTGTCACATGAGATGTGGTTGATAATAAGGAACATATATTTAAAGTTTGAAATCAATACCTAAAGAAATAAAACAGTTGCAGTAAAAACAAACATTTTTTAAAGAAAACTCTAAGTTCAAGGGGAGATAATTCTGAAAAAAATGCATTCGGAGTTATGGACCATGTCACATGAGATGTGGTTGATAGAAAGGAACATATATTTAAAGTTTGAAGTTAATATCTTAAGAAATAACAAAGATACAGAAGAAAGTATTTTACTGCACAAAAACTTTAATCTGTGACAAAAACTTCAATCAGTTCAAGGGGAGATAATTCTTGAAAAAATGTGTTTGGAGTTATGGACCTTGTCACATGAGATGTGGTTGATAGTAAGGAACATATATTTAAAGTTTGAAGTTAATATCTTAAGAAATAACAAAGATATAGAAGAAAGTATTTTACTGCACAAAAACTTTAATCAGAAGTGTGGACGCGGACGCGGACGCCGACGCTGGGGCGAGTAGGAGAGCTCTACATTACTTCGTAAAGTCGAGCTAAAAATGTCACAAGATAAGCTGCTTGTAGTAAATACAGTAAAACCTAGAATTTCTCACCTTCTACACTATTTGCAATATACTTTGCAAAATATAAAATAAAGCTAAATTCTCTAAATATTTGACTTAAAGTAACCTAGTTTAACAATTTTGTAAAACTAAAAGACCACGATAGAAACAGAATTTTTAACAACTATGGAGAAAGATCTTTTGAATTCAACTTCAAATTCAACTCAGAAAATGACATTATCACAGACACTCTTGGCAATACCACTCTTGAAATTCTATTTTCAGAGCTCACTTGTTGAGATAAAAATCCATCTTATGATCTTACACAAAACTGAAAAGTCAACAAATATCCTCTAACATCTAACATTGCACAATAACTACAACGTAACTCAAAGATTTAATGTATTTATTCATCTTTATTTGGCAAAAGACTGCATTCACATATGCCTTTGGCCATTTAAAACATTTGTGGCATAGACTGCTCATTTATAACAAACCAATAAGTATACATGAAAATGATGAAATCCCTATTTAAGGTCTTCAAATGCTCTTGTCCCATAAAAATTCCCCCAACATTACTTTAGGCCCCCAAAATGGTGTTTTGGCCCTGGCAATAGATCATATATATATTCCATAAACACTTACCCTCATCATTTCACAGACAATAATGATTTCAAATACTCTGTTTATCTAGGTTTGTCTGTATTCAATGTGACGTGTAAACAGTATATTAACAATTTAATATTATCAGTAAAATTCTAGTATTGTTAAGTTTAAATGTTACGTAGAGAGCTATTCCTTCTATCTAAATTGAAACATAAATTGCTTGAGTTAACAAACTACAATTAAATATATAAATATTTCACATTTGTATAAATTTCAGTAATTTTGCAGTTCAATAAATTTTAATGTCATGTCTAAATATGGATAAACATATATATCAACAAAGAAGAGAAAAACTGCACTAACTGCCTTTCAAAATAAACCTTAGATAATCTAGTTTTACAGTAAATATGTTTTATGAACATTTCATCCATGAGTGTTTATTATACCAACATCTGTTACTGAATACAATTGAATAAAGACCTTCATGATTTCTTGGGGGGGGGGGGGGGCGGGCAGATCAAGAAAGTTTTTCCCTGGGAGGGCATAACCTTTAAATTTTCCAAGGGGTTCAACACGAAAATATTGATCATTGCCTTAAAGCACTAGCCAGATATTTCAATTTTCACAATTTTCACTAATCCCAGGCTTCAGGTCAGTGGATAAAATTTCCCATTTTTCAACATTTTTGGGATATTAAAGTGCTTTGAAAATTTTCACTAAAGAGGGTTTGACATGCACCCTGACCCAACCTCTTAATCCACTATTGTCTTACATAGTAGCTAAATAAGATTATGTTTAATATTTCACGTCTTATGCATGTGAACATAGGCTAGATCTCTTGAACCATGTTTTGCTGAACATTGTTTTTTGAAATTTGCTTAATGGCATAACAGAATATAGAAACTAGGATCATTTGGTTAGCTTAGTCAGATATGGCGTTTGACTACCAATCCATTTGAAGTTTAATTCTTTGACGGGACCTACATGTCTACCTGGAGTTTGGTCATGGAATATTTTTTATGGCTATTCTCCCCTACCTTTGTATCAAGTAGATATCTAAGCTATTGGCAAGGGTATCAGTATGTGCTTTGATTAAAAACTTGGAACCTGAGATCTCAGCCTATCCAGGGACTGTGGGTAGAATAAATATCACAAAATGACTAAACAACGCTGTAAATACATTCAAATAGACTAGCTGTCAGAATTTTCTTTAAAATCATTAAGTACAGTTACAAGTTTTTTCCAACATGGTAAGTTCAAAACTTAATCAGCTTAGTTAAAGATCATAATCTATTAACAATTATATCATTCCAATGTATTTTAGGAAGGTTATTTACGAGTAAGTTTATAATTTAATCTAAAGGTACCAATTTAAAACAAGTACATTAGCTTTTTGTTGGTGTTTTTTTTGGGGGGGGGCTAGACTTTAACACAGTGTCAAGACATAATTATTATGGTCATCATACGAACACCAGCTCACTACCTAGCTTTTCTTGGCCATTTCTATAACCAGTATAAAATGATAAATGAAATAAATATTAATTAATATATACTCTTTAATTCATGATATCCCCATAACAATGCAGTAAGGATAGTTTTAACAACATGGAGAAAATCCATGAGAGGTTGCCAGTCTGAGTCAAAGATAACCAGGCTCGTAAAGACAGATAGTCTGTCAGCCCAAATGATAACTTGTTGGTTTGAATGTCAGTATTGAAATTTAATAAGATACAACCTAAGAAATCCCAAATGTTTTCAATAATTCGTGATTTATTCTCATCAGGAAATATAATCATTCCTGTACAATGCTTTTGGAAATTTTGATTTTCATTCGCTATATGCATCAATTTGAAACAAGTTTATCCGGAACTGGCCAGAGGGACTGACGTAAGTAAATTTGTCAATTCACTGCAAATTCTATTGGCAAGGACAGCAGATTGACATCTTTGGCATAGGCTGGATTGCTTATAAATAAGAAACAAACTAGTTTCAAACACTCAATGATCTACGAGGGGAAAAGACAACCCAAACCCACAGAGTACTCAAGCATGGCCCGTAACTAATATCAAGAGTTTAATGTGATAAGTTTGATACTTCCATAGATGTCATTATGAATTTATTGTTAAGACACTTTCACATCTTAATATTTTTATTATGACAAAATAAATAATACAAATATTTTAAAGCTTACACACTAGTAATACCATTTGAGGTTGACATTTATTTTGATAATGATGTTATTAATGCCATAGGCATTTAATATAAATGACATGTAACCAGTGGTTAATATAATATTGACCTATATAGGGGCCTATGACTTAACCTTCATCATAGTAACTGTTCAACTGTCAAAAGCTTCATGTCATTCACACACATCATATGTTCTATCCAGTGTTTTTTTGAGGTGATGAAAGAAATCGGAACTCATTCCCCTCCTAAAATGTATTTTTTCCTCATCTGTTGCAAATTCCCTTGTCCTTTAAAACTATGGTTTATTTTGAAAGAATTGTGGGTAAAATTCAGATGAATAATGTTGCTTCTGTATGGATTTTTTTTCCACTGGCAAAATGAAAAAACTACTGGCAAGAATGAAAATGTACCTTCATGTAAAAAATAAAAACAACATTGTTCAGCATTGAACTTGTACTTATTTAACATTAATTTCTGGGGCCATATGCTAGGGTGTGAGGCCTCTTTTGCCTCTTCCTACCTAACCACCACCGCCTCACAGCTGGTCTTGGTTTTCATTAGAGTGTCTATTGTGTCAGTTCGATTTTCGAAATTAACATTTTGAATTTACTCGCCATTCGGGCCAGTAACTTTACAAAAGTTGGTGGCCCGGATCAATTTTTACTCGCCCGAAACACAAATCTAGTTGATGGGTTTTGGCATAAGTCATGAATAAAATACAAGAAACTAAGAGCTTTTGTGTTAATTATTTATACATTCTTGTTCACATATTTTTTTACGATATTTTTTTATACAAAAAGAATACTAAATTATTAATAATAACACTTTTTAGTTGTTAAATGATGACCATACAGTTTGTTCTGATAATTATTTTTGTGGAATTTTACAGTTTTGTTTATGATTTAAGAAGATATTCAGAGAGGAATTTTCGCGCGTCGGTGCCGAAAATGTGCGCGATTAATGAAATATTTTTAGCGTCAAATTAATGGTTTAAACTCTGTGCAAACTCAGAAAAAATTCTGCCGATTTTCGGCAAAATCGAGAGAATGGTGGTAATCATCAAAGAAGTTGATATGCCTTGATTATCAGTTCAAAGGGACTCGGAGCCGTATCATATGCCCGTAAAGATTATGATATTTTATGGATATATTTATAAATATAATCGATGTCAAAATCACGACTAAGTTAACTCAAACTGTCACTACGATTAAATGTAATTGCCTGACCTTCTATATATTAATTAACTGCTAACACTTTATCCTTTCAAAAGGATTTAACAATTGACTCGGGTCAACTTTATATATTAAAAATTTTCATTCTTTTGTTGTCGCCGATTGTTTTTTCACACATCATGTAACGTGCCGCATGGCAAGTAAAATTGAGTAATTGCTCAATTCAAATTCGGTGTTTTTAATAGGCCGATTTTTTATGAAAAAGATTTATCTAAACAAAAAAAAAGCATTTTTAGTTTACTTTTTATAAATGAAGTTTACACTTTAAAAGGGGAAACTAGATGTACCAGAAAGTATTTGCATCCCGAGGACGCACATACTTTGAATTCAATGCGTCCGCAGTAAAAAGCTTGCGTCTCTGATTCAGAATGCATGGCGAAATGAATCACTGATAGTGCTTACATGCACATCGATAAAAACGCAAATTCGTTGAAAATAGTTTGTTTTTTCTTTTTTAAAATATGAACGGAAATAGTAATGTTTAAACTTTCTGAAAATAAAATGATAAACTAACGAGAGTCATTGTAAAATAATCAAAGAAAATTCGATTTCCTGCGATCGCCGATATCGAGTATTTTCAAAACCGGTCATTATTTAAGTCAACAATTAAAAAACTAGGTCACGCTTGTTTAATGAATTCATTCTGAATAACAATTTAATTAGACTCTGTAATAACACAACGAGACATTGCAATTATGATTTGTTACGCTATCAAACATTAACAAAGTGTGAAAAAATGACGACACACATCTTATCTTAAATTGTTAAGACAACTTTCCGTTAACAATTGCAAACACATGTTTGTCACCAAACAAAGGATAAATATTGATTTCAATTGCTGCAAACAATTGAATTATAGACTCTCGATGTACATGGTGATTTGTTATGTAATAAGTCAAGATTACAACTTGAAATTAATATGTTATACACCATTTACGCACAGCATAAAGTAACTGATTACACATCGTGAAATACGTTGTTAAACGCCTGTAAATTTTTTACTCGCCCGTTGGGCGAACAGAAAATGATTTTTTAATTTACTGGCCTGGGCGAACGGGCGTTTTTCCCCAAAAGATTCGTCCGCGTAAACAAATGACAAACGGTGCGTACAGTGTATGAAATTAGGATTTTTGGACACAAGCCCTTCGGGCTTGTCACCTTGCAACTTTCTCAAGCCCGGACTAAAATTAACAAGCCCAAATAACAGGATGGTTTAACATACTCTAAAAGTATCGAAAATTGGGGAAAATCGAGGAAGTTTAAGCAATGAGACAAAAATCAATAAAAACACATGTTATTGTATCAATACAGCCTTTATTATTTATAAATGTGACTAGAACAAAGCCATGCCTGCTGCATTTGTTCATTTTTGACAGTTTGTCTTGTCAAATCAGGACATATATCATTTTTCACCTCTTGGCTGTGCCAGAATTAATGTTTCTTACATTAAATTTGCTGTTGTGTGGCAAGAGTAACTATGCCAACCAGGAGTGCCAGAGCTCACACTTACTTCTTTTTTCTTTGCCTCAAAGAATTTGAATATATGTGTTAAAGTCTCAATGGATAATATGGATAGCATATTTAACATACCCATTTTTAGATTACACGCACCATCGCAATGCCTTTGTAGTTATTTAAATCTTGCTTTACATGCATGTTCAAAACTGACAAAATGCTACTGATTTCCTTCATAACAAACTCACGATTATAGAAATTTCGAATGTATTTAATCAAAGAACCTTAAATTTTAACAGGGATGAGCCTGGGTTCCAAATTTAGGGAAGTGACTTCTCCCTCCAGTAATTTAGGGAGAAGTGCAGTGATCTGAGGGAGAAGTTGGGAGGATAGACAAGCGGGAAAAGTTTGACGAGCCGAATGGAATGTTTTGAACAGTATTCACAAACTTCTCAAATGCAAACTTTTCTAGAACTTCTATCCTTTAAATACATGTTATTACTATAACATTTAGTAAATAATATGTGTGCTGTAACTCACAGGTAGTGTGAGTATTAAATACCCTTGATGTTTGGTTTCTGAGTTATTTTGAGTTGATTTTGTATCAAATTGTAATCTTAAATTATCTAATTTTCATTTCAATGAAAAGTTCTTCTTTTTTGGTTTAATATTTTTACTTGCTAGTACATGTTCATCAAAAGAGATTAAAAATGCATAAAAGGCCATTTTTGGATAATATTTTATCTAATTAGTTCCGCTGTAAATAACATACCTTTTCTTAAATAAAACATATTATGTAGCAATATATGATTATCATTGATTTTTTAAAGTCTGCAACACGACTTTACCTGGTAGATTACGTGACGAATACTTTGACAATTTTCATAAATTCAATTGAACCAACTGGAGTTTATTCTTGAAATCGAAAAATTGAAGGAATTTCCCCATTACTAATTGCTTAATTAAGAAGTACTAATAATCAAAATAATAAGGTTATTAAATTACTAAAGTAGATATAACCTTGTTTCATTTGATTGGCGATAGCGTGGGTCGTGAAAACATATGACACCACGCTTAAAAAACAAATTATTGCAATCATTGGCAAACTGCTAATTACATCTATTCAACTGCCTGATCACATGCTCATAATTGAATACAATTATCAATTTAACGGCAAGCATCTAAACAGCTTTATCTACTTATATTATTGTAGTATCACTGTTTGACACGTGTTTGTTTAATGCAACCGTATAATTACAATATCAATCTTATCTGGCCGACATATAGCATATTGATTTTTAAGAGGACGCTGGTTGGTCTTCAAGGTGACAATATACACAGGGGCCATCAATACACAATCGAGTCACTAATTATCGGCTTTTGAAGCGTGTTTACTAACAGCACAACTCCCGCGTAGTTGATAGGTAGATTACATAAGAAATGCGAATGTTACATACGCTCCATCCGTCGTTAAATCGAGGTTTCGAGGACTGTCATAATCTGGGTCATAATTTGTTTCATTGATTTTCCGAAAATGTCGGCGACTTCGTTTTCGATTTGATATGCTAATAGAGCGAAGTTTTAACGGAGAGGGCGACTTCTTCGCCCGAATCGCCCCTTCGGCTCATCCATTGTGTCGAAAATGTGAACGAACATGGAAATATTTGAATTTTCTAAAAATTAAAAAATAAAAAACAGGTGTAATTGACAGTTATAAGTAAATTGAAACAAAGAAAATTTGATTTCCTACGATCGCCGATATCATTTTCTTTCAAAACTGCAATTATTTGTTCAACATGTAGTCAACAATTAAAAAACTAGGTCACACTTGTTTTAAGAATAAATTCTACCTAACTATTAAATTAGACTCCATTGTTACACAATAAGACATTGCAATTATGTCATTATTACGCTAGCAAACATCGACTTAGTGTGAAAAACGCTGACACACATCTAAAATTGTTAACATCTATTTCCGTTTAAAACTGCGAATACATTCTTGTCACCAAACAAAGGATTAATATTGATTTTAATTGCTGCAAACAATTAAAATATAGGCTCCCCGATGTACATGACAATTTGTGACGTAATAAGTCAAGATTGCTACTTGAAATTATGACAATAACAATGATTGAAGGGATAACTTTTAACAAAATAAAGTATCAATTATATAGTTAATGATGACAATAAAAGTTTGTTTTGACAATTATTTTCGTGTGGAATTTTACGATTTTGTTTATGATTTAATTAGAGATTTGGAGTGTATTTTCGCGCATTTATGCCGAAAATGTGCGCGATTTTCGGCCATTTTTGTGACTTTATTTGCGATAAGCCCGATCGGGCTTACTAGACAGAAAATTGACAAGCCCGACTTAAAAAACACAAGCCACGGGCGTCGGGCTGCCGCTAATTTCGAACACTGTGCGTACTTTAGCGGTGATTTCGGTAATTTTTACAGCCACTCGCTAAAAATTGCAAGTTGATTTTTTTCTACTCGCATTCAGCAAATTTCACTCGCATTTTGCGAACGCCAGTAAGTAAATAAATGCGAACTCGCATTTTACGAGTATGCGAGCTTAAATTTGGACCCTGATATTATTTTGTGGATATTATCACTATTTGATAATTACAAAAAAGTGCACTCTTTTCAATTTTGTGGTTACATGTATTTTCTTTTATAAAAAAGGCCCTGTCACACTTCCCTTAAAAGTGCCAGTAAAGGTACTGAGCTAGCCGGACGGCTTATGAAAGGTGTTAGGCAGTATCAAGTGATAGACGGGTACGAAAAAGCATGAGTACGAATAGGTCAGTATTTCTGAAATTATGGATAAAAGCGTTTTCACCACAAAATGATCCTCAGTTGTTATTCGCTATTGATAATTTTACTATAAAGTAAAGATTGGTACGAAATTAATTGTACTTACAAGTAAAACTTGCCCAGAAACTCTTCAGGACGAAAGTCAGGGGCAATCAATCGAATTGGCCGAAAGTAACCAAGAAGAACCGGTTGTACATTTAGGAGTGCTTGAAGGGGAAATAATATTGAGAACGCCGGTGAAAATTTGCGGCAATAGAATGTGTTAGTTTCTTTTTTAAAAATAACTATCGTGCTGAATGTTTTTATAAAATTTGCTTTTCTGTAAATTTATTTCTTAAATTTTACACCATATTTTATATTGTGACTTGATTACGAGTAATGATTTCTACAAAAATCAACAAGAGCTCTCCAATTTCCCAACTTCCGGTCAAAAATGAAAGCTATTTTTAGAAAGACACATGTTGACAGCTGTTTAGACGTAAAATGTTGAATTTTGAACTGTATTGAATGAAACTGTTGTGTAGATAAGTATTTATCTAACAATGACGGATAAGTCATTGTGTGTCGACAATGAACCTCATGAGTTGAAACTAGGAGCGAGTTTTGATCCAAAATCTGGGGTTGCTTATCATTCCATACGTTGTAAGTATGTCAAGTTGTATTTACGGAAAATATCATAAATTCATTTCTATTTTGTAAGTTTTAGTAACAGTTTAAATCCAATATACTGTGCTTACATAAGTTCATATCAGTTACATTGTTTTGTCTCTATTCTTGCCGTTTTTCTTGTCATTTCTTTATGACTGAAGGAAATCAAAGTACTGATGAGACAGTGTCACAGCAATTGTAAAACACTGCTGATCAATATGCTAATATGAGATTATGAGGGTACCTTCCCTAACCGGACTGGCCGCCAGTCCGGTAATTTACCGGAGTGGCCTAAATATTGCCTTGTTTTGATAAAGATACAAAATAAAATTACATGTTTTCAATTTTTTATTATTTCAAAAGGCCATATCTTGATAATCGATTGATATTTATAAGTGAAAATAGCGTTTTAAACCAACTTAGAGCCAAAGAAATTAATATGTAAGATTACTCTCCATTTTTACTAGCGGACTGGCCTTAATTTATCCTTATAAAATCGTAAACCTATTTTATGCAATATAAGAAGAAATAAATAATGTTATTTGCTACCGGACTGGCATTTCTAAATTTTGTAAGATTACTCTCCCTTTTCACTACCTGAATTAGATACTTGTTTAACAATTTTATTCATGTTCTTGTCTTCATGTTATGATGTCACATGATTGTGCAGTTATTTTGAAGGCAGTGGCTAGAGTTACGTACAGTACCGTTTTGTAACCGTAGACAATCCTTGCAAGTGAAAGCTAAAGTTACAGAAGTCTAATAGCATGCGTATGATTTAACTTTTTAACATCTGTAAACTTGTTTATATTCATTATAACTCAAAATAAACAAATATTTACCAATGTGACTTATCCTATTGTTAGTACACGCGCCATTTTGGATATTACTAATAAACATTATGGATGTTTATTATACAGCGATATTATTCCCTACTTATTATATGAAGGAGGGGATTTTTCTAACTACGATACAGAATGTCAAGCTTCTGTGATGTATTCTTCAATGTAAATATCTCACCTGACACTTATATTGACTTACAAAATTAATGAAAATTCCTTTAGCTGGAGTTGTTTTCGACTGTCAAAATCTGTCTTATTATTCTGTTTATGCTCTTTTGTTACAGATGACTTTAAGCCAGCATCAGTCGATACTAGTCAAGAAGCTCAGGTGGAAATAGGTCAAGGTCATCATGTTACTCTTACAGTACCCCATGTTGAGGTAGGTCTAGCACTGTCATTTTACTAGCCAGAATTTTCAGCTAAAAAATTTGGCTTATAGTTTGGCGAAGCCCGGACAGGCGTCCGGTGTCTTTACAGTTGCGTTTTTCTAGTTTCGTTGAAGTTTCTTCTTTACCATATGATATATTTCTGTCATTTAATGTCAGATCTTTATGAAACTTCATACAAAGATAACATACCATGTGATAAACAGAATTAGAAAGTAACCACAACTCTACCTGTCTTTATTATGGATTATTTCACTTTGTAAATTTGCATTAAAGTTTTTAAATCCTTTAATGTGGTTCCCACATAACATTTCTTGTTTTAAATGTATTTTATTGATACTCTTCTGACTAACTGTTGAAATCTTCAAGCCCCAGTCATGGTGTGTTGCAAAATCTTTGAAGTTAACTATTTTAAATGTTATAATAAGATTTTCATTTAAACACAAAAAAATGAGCATGCATGTTGTAGACTGCAGTCTCCTTTCTTCAACCAATCAGTAATGTTAAACTTGTACATTTCTATATTCCAGGGATCAGGGAAGACACATACTGTATATAAGGGTAATAAAAGATCAGTATCTAAAGAATGTGTTCTTATAATAGATCATGATACTGGTACATTTACATTAGAAAGATTAAGTAATAACATAAGTGTCAAGAAAACTAGGTAGGTACCTTCACTTATTACTTTTTATCATATTCGTTTGTTTTAATCATTATCAGTGTTCCCATGACATCCATTAATTTTCACATCTATCGCATAATAAAATGGGCAATCAGGTAAGCAAATTTGACTCGATGAAAGATAACATGTAAGAACAATTTTGATACGAATCCCAACAGTTTTTGAAAATATCATATTGGCAATCTCATCAATTTGACCATGTTAAAACTGTTAAAATATATGCTTTGACTGTTTAATTTTAATGGAAAAGTACTACTGTTATAATTGTTATGCAATAAGCTTTCAAGTAGACTATTGTTCGTTTTTTCTCGACTGTCAAAACATGAATAATTTCACGGTGACTGAATGCATTGTTTTTGTACAGGCGGCCTAAATTAATTGTTATTAAAAATATCTTCACTAAAACATATAATACGGCATAAGCAGCTTTACTTAATCATAATACACACTTTCTGAATCTCATGGGTGTATTACAGCAATAATTTTAACAAACTCATTCACCGTGAAATTATTCATGTTTTGACAGTTGAGAAAAAATGAACAATACTCATGGGTTACTAATTATGCCTATGCTGTATGTATTGTCAATCTACGTAAACAGATGTCCTGTGGAGCGTTGTCGGTCAGGATCCCTATGATCTCAGTGGAGAGTCACGTCGAGATGACCAATCAATGCGTAGCTTTTATCTACACGAAATACTATTAATAACATTTTGATTTCGTAATTTCTCTTTTAAGACCAAGGTTTGCGAGCTAATTTAACTGTGGTATTGTTCACAGTCTGCAATTGGACTGCTCATTTCAAATTGCATGACGTAGACGATGTAAACAAGTTACTAATCATAACAATTTCTTCATGAATATAATGATGAGAAAAGGTCACCTGAACATGACAGTCTTTGAAAACGGCCTGATCTAAATTAACATGTAGACAAGCGGATAATTTGAGATCTGGTTTTAATCAGATTTTGTGTATTGTATGATATCTGTACAAATTGTATGTTTGATGATTATATTTCAGGATGGAAGGGAGTAGTAAGATAACATCAACAAATCGACCATTGACACCAGTAGAACCTAAAATAAAGAATTCACCAAATAAAGTCAAGTCATCTAGTCAATCATCATCGTCATCATCAACACATATAAAACCTCCAACACCCCCAGTACCCAATGTTGAACCTAGTAAGTTTGTATCCTAGCTTAATATAGTCGAGACATTGTCATAACCTAGTAAGATTGTATCCTAACTTAATATAGCAGAGATACTGTCATAATCTAGTAAGATTGTATCCTAACTTAATGTAGCAGAGATACTGTCATAATCTAGTAAGTTTGTATCCTAGTTTAATGTAGCAGAGATACTGTCATAATCTGGTAAGATTGTATCCTAACTTAATGTAGCAGAGATACTGTCATAATCTAGTAAGATTGTATCCTAGTTTAATATAGCAGAGACATTGTCATAACCTAGTAAGATTGTATCCTAACTTAATATAGCAGAGATACTGTCATAATCTAGTAAGATTGTATCCTAACTTAATGTAGCAGAGATACTGTCATAATCTAGTAAGTTTGTATCCTAGTTTAATGTAGCAGAGATACTGTCATAACCTAGTAAGATTGTATCCTAACTTAATGTAGCAGAGATACTGTCATAATCTAGTAAGATTGTATCCTAGCTTAATATAGCAGAGATACTGTCATAATCTAGTAAGATTGTATCCTAGTTTAATGTAGCAGAGATACTGTCATAATCTAGTAAGATTGTATCCTAGCTTAATGTAGCAGAGATACTGTCATAATCTAGTAAGATTGTATCCTAGTTTAATGTAGCAGAGATACTGTCATAATCTGGTAAGATTGTATCCTAGTTTAATATAGCAGAGACACTGTCATAATCTAGTAAGTTTGTATCCTAGCTTAATGTAGCAGAGACACTGTCATAATCTAGTAAGATTGTATCCTAGTTTAATGTAGCAGAGATACTGTCATAATCTAGTAAGATTGTATCCTAGTTTAATATAGCAGAGATACTGTCATAACCTAGTAAGATTGTATCCTAGTTTAATATAGCAGAGACACTGTCATAATCTAGTAAGTTTGTATCCTAGCTTAATGTAGCAGAGACACTGTCATAATCTAGTAAGATTGTATCCTAGTTTAATATAGCAGAGATACTGTCATAACCTAGTAAGATTGTATCCTAGTTTAATATAGCAGAGACACTGTCATAATCTAGTAAGTTTGTATCCTAGCTTAATGTAGCAGAGACACTGTCATAATCTAGTAAGATTGTATCCTAGTTTAATATAGCAGAGACATTGTCATAACCTAGTAAGATTGTATCCTAGTTTAATGTAGCAGAGATACTGTCATAATCTAGTAAGATTGTATCCTAGTTTAATGTAGCAGAGATACTATCATAATCTAGTAAGTTTGTATCCTAGTTTAATGTAGCAGAGATACTGTCATAATCTAGTAAGATTGTATCCTAGTTTAATATAGCAGAGATACTGTCATAATCTAGTAAGATTGTATCCTAACTTAATGTAGCAGAGATACTGTCATAATCTAGTAAGATTGTATCCTAACTTAATGTAGCAGAGATACTGTCATAATCTGGTAAGATTGTATCCTAGTTTAATGTAGCAGAGATACTGTCATAATCTAGTAAGATTGTATCCTAGTTTAATATAGCAGAGATACTGTCATAATCTAGTAAGATTGTATCCTAGTTTAATATAGCAGAGATACTGTCATAATCTAGTAAGATTGTATCCTAGCTTAATATAGCAGAGATACTGTCATAATCTAGTAAGATTGTATCCTAGTTTAATATAGCAGAGATACTGTCATAATCTAGTAAGTTTGTATCCTAGTTTAATGTAGCAGAGATACTGTCATAATCTAGTAAGATTGTATCCTAACTTAATGTAGCAGAGATACTGTCATAATCTAGTAAGATTGTATCCTAGTTTAATATAGCAGAGATACTGTCATAATCTAGTAAGATTGTATCCTAGTTTAATGTAGCAGAGATACTGTCATAATCTAGTAAGATTGTATCCTAGTTTAATATAGCAGAGATACTGTCATAATCTAGTAAGATTGTATCCTAGTTTAATGTAGCAGAGATACTGTCATAATCTAGTAAGATTGTATCCTAACTTAATGTAGCAGAGATACTGTCATAACCTAGTAAGATTGTATCCTAGCTTAATGTAGCAGAGATACTGTCATAATCTAGTAAGATTGTATCCTAGTTTAATATAGCAGAGACACTGTCATAACCTAGTAAGTTTGTATCCTAGCTTAATATAGCAGAGATACTGTCATAATCTAGTAAGATTGTATCCTAACTTAATGTAGCAGAGATACTGTCATAATCTAGTAAGATTGTATCCTAGTTTAATATAGCAGAGATACTGTCATAACCTAGTAAGATTGTATCCTAGCTTAATGTAGCTGAGATACTGTCATAATCTAGTAAGATTGTATCCTAGCTTAATGTAGCAGAGATACTGTCATGATCTAGTAAGATTGTATCCTAGTTTAATGTAGCAGAGATACTGTCATAATCTAGTAAGATTGTATCCTAGTTTAATGTAGCAGAGATACTGTCATAATCTAGTAAGTTTGTATCCTAGTTTAATATAGCAGAGACACTGTCATAATCTAGTAAGATTGTATCCTAGTTTAATATAGCAGAGACACTGTCATAATCTAGTAAGTTTGTATCCTAGTTTAATATAGCAGAGATACTGTCATAATCTGGTAAGATTGTATCCTAGTTTAATGTAGCAGAGATACTGTCATAATCTAGTAAGATTGTATCCTAGTTTAATATAGCAGAGACACTGTCATAATCTAGTAAGATTGTATCCTAGTTTAATATAGCAGAGATACTGTCATAATCTAGTAAGATTGTATCCTAGTTTAATGTAGCAGAGATACTGTCATAATCTAGTAAGATTGTATCCTAGTTTAATGTAGCAGAGATACTATCATAATCTAGTAAGATTGTATCCTAACTTAATGTAGCAGAGATACTGTCATAATCTAGTAAGATTGTATCCTAGTTTAATGTAGCAGAGATACTGTCATAATCTAGTAAGATTGTATCCTAGTTTAATGTAGCAGAGATACTATCATAATCTAGTAAGATTGTATCCTAGTTTAATATAGCAGAGACACTGTCATAACCTAGTAAGATTGTATCCTAGTTTAATATAGCAGAGATACTGTCATAATCTAGTAAGATTGTATCCTAGTTTAATATAGCAGAGACACTGTCATAATCTAGTAAGATTGTATCCTAGTTTAATATAGCAGAGACACTGTCATAACCTAGTAAGATTGTATCCTAGTTTAATGTAGCAGAGATACTGTCATAATCTAGTAAGATTGTATCCTAGTTTAATGTAGCAGAGATACTGTCATAATCTAGTAAGATTGTATCCTAACTTAATGTAGCAGAGATACTGTCATAATCTAGTAAGATTGTATCCTAGTTTAATGTAGCAGAGATACTGTCATAATCTAGTAAGATTGTATCCTAACTTAATGTAGCAGAGATACTGTCATAATCTAGTAAGATTGTATCCTAACTTAATATAGCAGAGATACTGTCATAATCTAGTAAGATTGTATCCTAGTTTAATGTAGCAGAGATACTGTCATAACCTAGTAAGTTTGTATCCTAACTTAATGTAGCAGAGATACTGTCATAATCTAGTAAGATTGTATCCTAGTTTAATGTAGCAGAGATACTGTCATAATCTAGTAAGATTGTATCCTAACTTAATGTAGCAGAGATACTGTCATAATCTAGTAAGATTGTATCCTAGTTTAATGTAGCAGAGATACTGTCATAATCTGGTAAGATTGTATCCTAACTTAATGTAGCAGAGATACTGTCATAATCTAGTAAGATTGTATCCTAACTTAATGTAGCCGAGATACTGTCATAATCTAGTAAGATTGTATCCTAGTTTAATGTAGCAGAGATACTGTCATAACCTAGTAAGATTGTATCCTAGCTTAATGTAGCAGAGACACTGTCCTCAATGTATACTGCCCTCCAAAAGTTCTTTCTCAGTACAATTAATTGAATCGCTACAATTTTTAGTTCAAGTTTTAAGACTAATTATATCATAGTTTCTCTTATTCATTTTCATGCAATAAAAAACAGCAATTTTATTGTAACATTTCATTTTTTGAGTTTTTTGGATTTTTCAGCATCCAAAACTATGTTCCATGTATCACAATGAACTAGTATAAAGTTAGAGATAATTTTGTAATTTCATATCCATAAAAAAGCACTGATTTCAAAAAGCAAAAAGTTAAGATTCCTTTAACAATTAACTGTTTTGTACAACTTTTAGAAACTCCATTACAATGTAAATTGTAAATTTATGAAGGAACTTTTGGAGGGCAGTGTATTTTCATTTAAGTAGCAGGAGTACTGTTATCACCAGTCATACCCTTAACCCACTGGCCCAAAGCCTGTTGTGTATACTATAAAATGAGCCTGGTTTGTGAAAAATACTTATTGCAATTTGCATATGCATATGCTGGAATTTTGGAATTTCTATTTTTAGAGCTGTTTTTCTGAGCTATTATGACAGTGCATGTTAATCATAATAATTATGAGAAAGCAAAGCCAAGCGCAGTTCGTTAGCTGGGATTTGAATTGTTAATTGGATGGGAAATCATGTATCATGAATATTAATAATGTCAAGGGTCTACTGAATATGACCGGTACTGCAAGTTTGTATATAAAATAGTCTGAAAACAGCTACAGTAAAAAACAATCATATACCTTGGGTATTGTCAAAAAGCAAAGAGGGGGTTGTTTTACATTTTTAGACTTTTTTCCGATACAAATATTGAAAACAAGACTTAAGAGGTTTCCACCTTTGAACATATATTGGCAAGTATGCTAGCAGAGAATTTTAGATGTGGTTTTAATTAGAATGAATCAGAATGGCATAGTAAGAGGGAAAACATGTATATATTTCTATGATTTCAGGTTCAACATTTATAGGAGAAATCAGTGATAGCTCAAGTGATTCATTATCATCCGACAGTGATAGTGATAATGATGAATCTTCTACAGTTAATCACAGTATGTTTATTATTTTATTTTTATCCTACTCAGTTGTGCAGTGGCGTCGGCATCGGCGTAACACGTCTTGGTTAAGTTTTTAGGAGCAACATTTTTATATCTTTGAAACTACATAAGGGATTGACTTAAAACTTCACACATATTTACGAGGTTACCATTGGAGGTCAAATACTCTAGCATGAATTTGGACTGGTTGTTGGTGTTGTTTACATGAATACCTGTATAGTTGAGCACGCTGTCTGTGGACTGCTCTTGTTTTATTGGGTTTTAATGGCATGGCTACACAAATTATCATATTATTTTACAATGACCAGCTCACCTAACCTAGATATTCTAGACTTTTGTCTATAATAAGTACTCACCTACCTTTCAACAAAGCCAACATCACTTGCACATACGTTTAACGATTCAAGTTCATTTGTACTGCAGGGAAAAAACCAAATATTTAAATTCCTGATATAGTCTATTGGCTAAGTGTAACGCAAAATCTATGGAAAAAAAACCAAATAGTTAGTAAAGCTAGTCATTGACTCATTGCCTTAACTCATTAACCAGAAGTCCTAGACTGTTGTCTTAAGAAATGATACAGACATGTGAAAATCACTTATTTCCTGTAGTCTGGCTGGTTTATTTTTATTGCTTTTACTTTATAACATAATAAAATCACGTAGGTGCTCCTAAAAATTAAAGGCAATGACTGTAAGGCTTAGAAATTAATTGTTTGAACCAGAATTGAGATCAATCAATTATCAATCAGTCAAATACTGTTTTCATCTGCTGAGGATATCCCATAAACTGGGGTAGGCAGCAAGCGGCTTTATCCCCTGATATTTGATTGTCACAGAGTGTTGTTCATAGGATCAGTGTCCAGAAAGTTTCATGCTTTAGAATTGCCCTAACACTCTTTGACCATGTCTTTCTTGGATGCCCGCAGCATGGAATCCTCATGCTGGTGATGTTGTTGTGAGATTTCTTATTTTTGTTTTACTATTATTACAGATGTAGCACCTGTTCCAATGACAGCATTACAGAATACTGTTGTACCTTCAAAACCTAACAAACCTCCAGGATGTATGAGTATAATCAGTAAGTATACTTTTACTCTTGCCAATAAACTTACCAAAGGTCCAATGACTTTACTAGGAGCTGTGGTCCAGTGGTAGGATGGAGAGGTCCCTGGCTTAAACTCCCCTAGGTGCACTGCTAATTTCCTTGAGCCACAATTTACCTACAGTTGTTCTACTCCACACATGTGTAAATGGGTACTGTGAGAGATCACCTGCCTGAAGGAGATTTCATTGATCAGGGGTTATCGTATTAAATTGCAAAGTTGGTTAAATATGTAAATAGAAGACTAGAAGTAGACTTTAAACCACACTTTAACATTTTTAGCTCGACTTTACGTAGTAATGTAGAGCTCTCCTACTCGCCCCAGCGTCGGCGTCGGCGTCGGCGTCCGCGTCCGCGTCCACCTTTCTGATTAAAGTTTTTGTGCAGTAAAATACTTTCTTCTATGTCTTTGTTATTTCTTAAGATATTAACTTCAAACTTTAAATATATGTTCCTTACTATCAACCACATCTCATGTGACAAGGTATATAACTCCAAACACATTTCTTTCAGAATTATCCCCCCTTGAACTGATTAAAGTTTTTGTGCACAGATTAAAGTTTTTGTGCAGTAAAATACTTTCTCCTATATCTTTGTTATTTCTTAAGATATTAACTTCAAACTTTAAATATATGCTTCTTATTATCAACCACATCTCATGTGACAAGGTTCATAACTCTAAATATATTTTTTTTTTCAGAATTATCTCCCCTTGAACTTAGAGTTTTCTTTCAAAAATGTTTGTTTTTACTACAACTGTTTAATTCCTTTAGGTATTGACTTCAAACTTTAAATGTACATTCCTTATTATCAACCACATCTCATGTGACAAGGTGTATAACTCCAAATATATTTTTTCAGAATTATCTCCCCTTGAACTTAGAGTTTTCTTTAAAAAGTGTTTGTTTTTACTGCAACTGTTTTATTTCTATAGGTATTGACTTCAAACTTTAAATGTACATTCCTTATTATCAACCACATCTCATGTGACAAGGTGTATAACTCCAAATATATTTTTTCAGAATTATCTCCCCTTGAAATTTAAAAAATGTTTGTTTTTACTGCAACTGTTTTATTTCTTAAGGTATTGACTTCAAACTTTAAATATATGATTTTTATTATCAACCACATCCCATGTGACTAGGTTTATAACTCCTTATACATATTTTTTACTCCAGTGACAAACACTAACTAAGTCGAGCATGCTGTCTCCTCTGACAGCTCTTGTTTAGTATGAACTTACCACTATGTTGAATCTAGTGCGGTTTCAACATATATAAAATTCCCACATACAAAGAATTAATATCTTTTCTTTTACATGTATATTAAAGCACATTAAAACTTTTACAGTTGTAAGTCAATTTGTAGAACAATTTTCATTATGAGAACACTGCTTCACTTCTTCTCAAATATGTCAGTATAAGTTAGAGTTTTTGATATTTGATATTTAAGTTGAAATCTGTGAAAGAGCAGCTTAAAAAGATATTTTATTATATAATGTACATTTATAATTTCAGCTGCTGATTTACAATTAAGTGAAGACAGTGATAGTGACTGATGTTAATTGTTTAAAGATTGAAGTATTGTGATAATAACCTGTGATGTAGAAATATAGTATATTGATGGTCAAGCCTAAAACTAGTCATGTAGATAAAGAACAATGTTGACTAGTTTTGTGCTGCCAATCAAACAGACTTGTCAATAATGGTTTGTTGCTGAAAGTAATGACTTGTCAATGTAATGACAGCTTGTGGTTTAAAGTAAATGTAATATTGGTTTGTGGCTGATAGTAATGACTTGTCAATGAAATGATAGCTTGCTGTTGAATGAATTGACTAGTCAATTTAACGGTAGTGGTTGAATGTATTGACTTGTCAATGTAATGAATACCTTTTGTTGAAAGTATTGACTTCTTAATGTAATGATGGTTTTATGTTTTAAATATTGACTTGTCAATTGGATAATTGTGGTTGAAAGTATTGACTTGTCAATGTAACAATGGCTTGCTGTTGAAAGTATTGACTTGTCTATGCAATAAAGACCTTCTGTTAAAAGTACTGACTTGTCAATGTAATGATGTCTTGCTGTTGAATGTATTGGCTTGTCAATGTAATGATGTATTGCTGTTAAATGTATTGACTTGTCAATGTAACAGTGGCTTGCTGTTGAACATATTGACTTGTCAATATATTGTTGGCTTACATTTGAAAGTATTGACTTGTCAATGTAATGATGTCTTGCTGTTAAAAGTATTGACTTGTCAATGTAATGATGGTTTGTGGCTGAAAATATTTACTTGTCAATGTAATGATTGCTTACATTTGAAAGTATCGACTTGTCAATGGAATGTTGTCTTGCTATTTAAAATACATGTATTGGCTTGTCAAATTGATTATACTTGCTGTTGAAGGTATTGACTTGTCAATGTAATGATGGTTTGTTACTGTAGTGATGACACTGTGTGGTTCTGATGTTTTTATTCTTCTGTGTTCCATATACCCCAAAATGTTGTGAAAACTGAGACACTATTACAAGTATAATGTGTCTGTGTTTATGTAATTACTATGTGTTTTAGCAAGGTTCATCTTGATTGAAAGATTGAAATTACTTCCCTTGAACCCTCTCCAGTAAAGTTTTGAAGATAAGGATGCATTAAATGACGGATCCATAAAGGGGTCAGGGTTCCAAATCCCACATTCACATTCCATGGAAAGTTTAAAACTTGCTAGTGCTTGCAAAAATATTATAATTGGGTTCATAATGATATATTGTATGTTCTGTCTCCCCTAAACATATTGTATGATTGAACCCTGCTTGAAATAATCTAGATTTGAGGGTGATTTATTTGTAGGGTGCCTTAACTCTTGTCAATGATTTAATAGATTTAAAAAATGCAGTGTTGACAAATTTAATGTATTAATATTATGAATTAATTTGAATTTATTAAGTACGTGATCCCAGATCATATGTTAAAATTATAATTTTGCATAATAGTAGATTTGATTTAGAATTTAACTTCATGAGATTTTTTACTGGGTAAAAAAACAAAACATGAATAATGTTCTCTAAATATGTGTACAAACTTTTGTCTGATATGGGTACTTTCAGCCAATTGTAAGTGAAAAACATTGTTTGATCAGTGTGAGCCCAGAGGAATTAGCAGGAAGCTCTTATCAACTTGTGTTTAGAATTAAAACTTCTGTATTGTACCTGAGAAGTATGTACTTGTGCTGGAGATTTATTTATTATGATTTTTCTACAATATTTTAATGTATTTTATTTTGTGTGTGAATGTATGTACTGTTTAGTATTTTTCTATACTGTGTATAGACTTAAATTATTTTTGCTTACATAAATTATTGTTTTGCTTCCAAATGAAATATTTTCTGCTTATATACTGGGGACCGTACTAGCAAAGCTCTTACGACCAATTTCTGCTGTAAACCGCACTTTATTGTATTGCTAAATTATGGTAAGATTTTTGATAATACCCTGCCCTTGTGTATATAAATGGTAAGTTATTAGCCACTTGTGTAGGTACACTATGTATCTACCCTCGTCTTGCCAGTTAACTCTCTTATATAAATAGGAGCAGTAGTCCAATGGTAGGATGTGCACTGAGGGATTGAGAGGTTTCATGTTCAAACCCCTCTCAGAGGCACTGCTTATTTCCTTGAGCAAGAAATTTACCTATGAGTGTTTTATTCTACCAAGGTGTAAATGGGTACCTGCAAGAGTGGTATACATTGTTTTCTGTAACGCCAATTTGTCGACTGCACTAAGGGGAGTAAATACTCTCTAGAAGATTGATAGATAGATACCAGTACCCGATGACCAGGGGTAATAGCTGCAGTCAGTAAACGTTCATAAGCATGAAACTTTAAAAAGACTATATAGAGGATATTCATCAACTTTGGTGTAAGATCGATTTTTTTTTCACCGAGTGAGCTCAGAAAATATATTTTCACGAGTGGCATAGCCATGAGTGAAAATGTCACTTTCTGAGTTCACGAGTTGAAATAAAAATCATCTTACATCAAAGTTGACGAATATTCTGTTTCTTTCATGCTTAGTTTTGTGTTTTATTTGATGTATTTTAAACAAATTATAACGTGACGTCATTTCTACTCCATGATGACGTCATTTATCTTCTAATATGACGTAGTGAACGATGAAAATATAAAGTTATATTTTCACTACGATGAAAATATAAAATCGTTTATTTTCATCGAATAACGCGACGTTTTACCGTAAAGCATGAAAGAAAAAATGCTATTTCTTTTACTACGTATCTACTCCTGTATGGCCAGTTAAGTCTAAGTTGGCAGTTACCAGTACCTAGAAAGTCTGAAATTTTGTGTCATATTTTTGTTTCCTACATGTATATTATTGATTGTAAAATGCTTGTCTTTCATTTTAAATAAACATTTGAAAAATAAATTTTGATTGCTGAAGTAGTGTTATTATTTCTGATATTTTGTTTATTTATAACATCTTTAATTATAGACAGTCACTATGAATCCAAGTCAAATCAATATACACTAGTCAAATGTTCTGAGTATACACCTTATAACTCATATTTTATTGTGGTAACCAGGAGATGAATTTTCATAACAATTTCACTAATGAAAACGGCAACTACTATCTAATAATGTTGAAAAAAGTCTGGTTTGAAAATCAACAAAAACTTTCGTTTAACGAAATTTTATTTCATTGTGTCCAATGCAAAAGTCACAAATTTCAACCAGTAACAATACGTTGAATGGCTTAAATGGTAACACAATTAATAAATTGATACAAGGAAATAACAAATCAAAACAAAAATGTTATATCAGAAAGAAAGTTTAAACACGTTATACCGTTCACCGTAACGATTTTAATTTTAACCTAATAAGACATTATGTATTACAAAATCTGTTACATTTAAATCTGCGCGCCAAAACCATGTGCTCAGCCTACTGATTAAAAGTTCAAATTAATGAAGGGAAAATGATGATCACTTGTGTAAGTTGTATGAAGGCAGCTAGAAATTATCAAAAAAGTTGGTATGCTTAAAGAAAATACGACAGTTAGTATAATTTTATCGTTTGCATGTAAAACTGTAATAGTAATTCGGACAAACAGCTAAGTTTCGGGCAGTTTTATGGATAAAGTTTGGCTTCTTCTAAAATTTCTAAAAGTATAATTTCTATCCAAATAAGCAAGGTTTATATCATGATAGGGAAATGAATAAGTTACCCAGAATTATCATTTTTAAGACAATTCTGTGAAGTCTGTTACCATGGCAACAGAACAAAATAAGTGGTTTAAATTGAAAATATTGATCTCCCTTCAAACTGACTTTCAAAATTTATAGTTTTATAGTCACATATTGTCACATGATGGAAGCACTTTCTTTTTGAGTTGTTAAAATTTGGTTGTCATGCTAACCAATTTCAGAAATTGAAAATCTTTTATTTTTTTGTAAAACAAGTTTATTTGCAATTCTTATGAAAATTCATTGCAACATTATTTTGATATAATTATACAAATGTAACTGCACAACACTCTGAACTCATTTATTGTATTATTTGTCACCATGGAAACAAAATAATTGTATTCTACACTCAGAAGTAACAAGTTTACAGTAGAATGTTATATTCTCGCTAAGAATGTGAAGTTTGAAGTTATAGTTTAAATTCAAAATGCATTAATAGTTTTCTTGTTATCCCATCTATGATCGAAAAAACGCTTAACAAAATTCCGGTATGGCATGGCCTAAGTCCTCGAAGTAAAAACAAAAATTAACAATAACAATAATAGTTAAGTCTATTTTATTGCATATATATTTCATCGTATGACATTTACTTTCTGTGGACATTTTAATAAGGAGGATGAAGAAAGATTTAATTTTTTTTTCGATTTTAATCAATGCGAATGAATCCATAATCAATCGATTTATACCCTTTAACTCACTAATATGATGTAACATTTGCATTTTGTATTTTATATTTCAGGAAAGAAACATAAGATAAGCCATAGTCAAACATATTGCATCGCACTGTTAAAGATACTTTTTATATACACTGTATTTTATTGTCTTGCACACATTCTATCTATGACGTGTCTGCATTCTACCAAAACAGTGCCTTGAGAACTATCACTACAAATATCATCACCAGACTAAGCATGACAGATGATCTCTCTACTGATCCTCCATTAAGTTGGTTAGATCCTCCGTTATCTTGAGCAGATCCTCCTTCATGTTGATTAGACAAACTGTTCGCATTACAGAAATCAGTGTAACAATAGCAACCATAATATTGATCCCCATAAATTTGCACAGATTTACAAATATCACCATATTTATCAACTGGATAGCAGGATAAGATGATTCCTGAAGAAGTAGAAAAAAGTATTTTTGCCAATGTATCTGTATAAAATTTACATATCATTATATTTATGGCATGCTTGATTTAAGTAATGGACGTGTCTATCCAAGGGAAATAAGGTGATGCACGTAAATCAATGTAATTATTTAACAGATCTCTTTAACATTTCATGGGCGGGTCCAAGATTTTCTTAAGGGGGGGGGAGTCCGAACTTTCGCACAACAACCACATTAGACACAATTTTGCAGAATAATGCAAATATCTCTTATAATACAAACTAAATAACCATTAAATCTATGGTAAGCACTGAGAAAATTAAAATGATAAACTATTGGACAGGTACATTTTTGGAAATTCTAGTTAGGGGTCCGGACCCGTCTGACCCCATTGCTGGATCCGCGTATGCATTCAACTCTTATTTTAAATAGCTCATATGTGTCTTATGAATTGTATACGATGATGTACAACAGAAATCTGAATATAAACTAGCTAAACATTTAAAATTGCTATGATATTTACTCCAAAATCATTAATTGATTTGAATGAATTTTAACTCATCATTTGCTCATTCTTTACAGAACAGACAAGAATTATTCAAGATACTAGTTTTGCACTAGTTAATGTTTTGCAATATCAAACTAGATAAAGTGTATATATACAAATTCATTGCTTAGTTTTTGGTAATAAATCGGGAGTAGATAAGTACTTCTTTAATTAAATTGCTAAATTTAACGCGACTGATTTAGTTCAATACGTTTCAACATGTAAGGTTAAAATATGAAGATAATGATTTGTTAATTTATCCAATGTTTCTATAAACTGGACTGATAATGCCAATATGACATTAAATGCTGAAATGTTCAACTGATAAATCGTACTCCTATGAGTATTGCAGTATTTCAGTCAGAGTGTGTTTTATTCAGAATTGAAATGAATTTCAATAATTATACTACATACATGGAAATAACAATCAATCATTTGCAAAACAAAATGTAAACTTACGCCCAGTTCTTTCGGCTCTATAGCAAAGATCATTACAGTCTATGACTTGTACTTCGTTTAGATCAATGCAAAAAGTACTCATACAATCCCAGCATTTCAAACCATCCATTTCTGTTGTGATAAAATCAAAGGATACAAAACACAATTAATGCAAATATAAAAAGCTGTAGTTATTTTTTCTTGACTGATACTGTCCTTATTATAGCATATTTCTTTTATTATTATTATTATTATTATTATTAATATTATTATATACTGGAATTAGTCCGGTATATAAACTACAAAAATCGACTGAACCGTGCATGGAAGGATGTAGAAAATGTTTTGCATTTTCTTAAAGCTGAGACACTGTAGTTTACGAAACTGGATGATGCCACTTTGGCACTCTTAAGCAACTCCCAAAATTCAAGATGGCGGACAAAATGGCGGATGAGAGCTGATTAGTGTAATAAAAATCCAACTTGATCAAAGTCTGATTATTTAAAAAGCTAGTCTTACATTATCTGCAATTTCATTTCATGCAATTTTGGCAACCTTCGTTTATTCTCCAATCCAAGATGGCGGCCAAAATGGCGGATTAAAGCTACATTTGTCGGGTACGTCCACTACAATGAGCAGAATCGTACACTGTGGCATATCAAAAGAAGTTTAATGCATTTTGTAGTTATAATTCTTAAGTTTTGTTTATAAAACTGGTTGATGCCACACTGGCATAATTGGGCAATTCACAAAATCCTAGATGGCGGCTAGAATGGCGTAAATTACTAGCTGTCGGGTATATATCTACCACAATGAGCTAAGTCATAGACTGGGGTATACCAAATAATTTAAATGCATTTTATTTTGTAGTTAATCCACTTTTGTTTATGTAACCGATTGATGTCATACTGGTATTTTTGGATAACTTCAAGAATTCAAGATGGTGGTCAAAATGAATGATAAGAGCTGAAAATTTAATTCAAGTCACATAAATTGACATATCTCCTCCCTAATGGGTATACAGCAATATGTTTAGGTTTTTTACATCTCTTGGTCTTGCTAATATTGAATCATTGAAACTAGCTTGTCAGTTGACTCGAGAACTAGAAGCAAATTGTTTCTAAGATGGCAATTTAGAGACACTTTTCTGAAAATCTTTTATTTATTGAACAACATGAGTTGTGATACGATATTTTCATATCCTTAGAATAACGACTACTTTTTCATATATGTTTGCCACCTCAATAATAATCAATATGTACTAAAAGGAGGTTATAAACAAAGAAAAATACAAATGTTATTGAAAGTATTGTGTACATGTTCTATTATATTTCAAGGTACATGTATTCTAAGAGTATATTGATGCCAAAGCAATCGATAGAAACTCTGTTGACATTGTAACACATTTTGATAGTAAAAAAGAGACATTGCAATAGGATTTCAAGTATGATCTTGACATCAGATATCACAAATGAATAATGAGTGTTCTTTATTTCATTGTAAACGACTCCATCCATCGATCAAAAGGAGAAATATCAAAAGCACATTTCCATCAAAAGTTTGTAGTATAACTTATTTTTATTTACAAGGATAGGGAGAAATTACGTCGCGTCGATGCCAATTTTATAAGCGTATACACTGCTGTTTGAACCCAGTGTCTAGCTCATGATTTAGTGTTACCCTGTGCAAGTAGGTGGTTTTAAGGGATTCATCAATAAGGGACCTAGTCAGTTATTTCCCTTGTATACTCTTCAAATGGATAGGTCCAATTAGTTGGATTACTCGGATTTTACCCTTACTTTTCAATGTCAATTTGCCAAAATTAATCTCTTATATCATTTTTGTAAATCATTGAATTCGTTTGAAATTCAAGCTAAGTATTTTTAGGGTAAAGAACTATCTAAATTTCATCACTTCTTTTAATATCTTCATTAACAAGGAAGATATTAGATGAAATATTTTGTAATCCTTACATTGCACTTCAATGATAAAATCCGAGGATTCCGAGTAACCAATTGAATTGCTTCAGATTTTATCAAGGAAAGATAATTGACTAAAGTCCCCAACTACAAAACATGGCCAAGTTGAAAATTTAGAAATGTCTTGTATTACTGAAGTCTAAATATCTTAAAAGAACACGTAACAGGTCTGATGCATCAGTGTCAAAAGTTTATAAACAGGCCTGATATCTAAACACATTTGGAGTATATTCATTCACTCTCAACTGCAAAGACTCACCCAAAGAAGGATGGTACGCTGAGACAACTTGTCGATCTCGTACGTTCAAATATGTTCCACCCCTAACGTGACGATGCATTGCAAGATATGGTGATTTTTCATTTTATCGGTAACCTTACATATAAAATTATGTTTAATCGCATTAACCTTTAAGACTTGGTACGAGAAGCGTAGTCAACAAAATTGATCATTGTTGCTGCAATTTGCTGAGCATCAAAAATATGACGACATTGGTGTGCTGATACTCATTTTGAGATATCTTTCTTGTACGAGTGACACTATAAAAATGGGTTCAACTGACATTCGTCCATATGTAATGTTACAAGTCAGTCAGTTATTGTCAATGTAAAGAGAGTACACTAGTAGCATGGGTATAAAATATGCTTTTAAAGCTGGTTCACCTATCCTACATCAAAAGTGAAGACAGTGAAGACGGTTATAATATCTTTTGGCCATAAGCTAGAACCCACTTGGATACTTTCTAAAGATAATAATCATTAATATGTTAAGTTTACCATTGCATATGAAGTGCTTAGGGTGTTGAGTACAAAATTAGTCCGGTATATAAACTACAAAAATCGACTGAACCGTGCATGAAAGGATGTAGAAAATGTTTTTGCATTTTGTTGAAGCTAAGACACTGTAGTTTCCAAAACTGGATGATGCCACTTCGGCACTCTTGGGCAACTCTCAAAATTCAAGATGGCGGACAAAATGGCGGTTGAGAACTGATGAATCTATAATAAATCCATCTTTATCACAGTCTGATTATTTAAAGAGCTAAGTTAGTCTGACATTATCTACAATATTATTTCATGCAATTTTGATACCCATCATTTATTCTCCAATCCAAGATGGCGGACAAAATGGCTTATTAAGGCCACATTTGTCATTTATGTCAACCACAATGAGCCAAATCGTACACAGGGGAATATCAAAAACAATAATGCATTTTCGTAGTTATACCTGAGTTTATATAACTGGTTGATGCCACACTGGCATCATCGGGCAATTCCCAAAATCCAAGATGGCGGCTAGAATGCGTAAATAACTAGCTGTCGGGTATATATCAACCTCAATGAATTAAGTCATAGAGTGGGGTGTAAAATAATTTCAATGCATTTTATTTTGTTGTTAATCCACTTTTATTAATGCAACCGATTGATGCCATACTGGTATTCTTGAGAATTCAAGATGGTGGTCAAAATGAATGATTAGAGCTGGAAAATTAAGTCACATAAATAGACATGACTCCACACTAATGAGTATACAGCGACATGTTTAGGTTTTTATATTTCTTGGTCTTGCGAATATTAAGTAATTGATACTAGCTTGTCAGTTGACTCTAGAAGCAAATTGTTTCTAAGATGGCAATTTAGAGACACTATTCTGATAATATTTAATTCATTGAACAACATAAGTTGTGATACGAAATTTTAATATACTTAGAATAACGACCACTTTTCCATATATGTTTGCCACTTCAATAATAATCAATATGTAAAAGAAGGTTATAAACAAAGAAAAAGACAAATAATATTGAGAGCATTGTGTGCAATTTCAATTACCTTTCAAGGTATTCTAAGAGTACATTAATGCCAAAGCAATTGAAAGAAATTCCGTTGACATTGTAACACATTTTGATAGTATTTAAGGGAAATTGCAATAGGATTTCAAGTTCGATCTTGATATCAGATATCACAACTGGATCATGAGTGTTCTTTATTTCATTGTAAATACTCTATCGATTGATAAAAAAGGAGAAATATCAAACGTACATTTCCATCAAAGTTTGTAGTACGAGTATAATATGTTTTGTTATTTACAAGGATAGAGAGAAGTTAGATGTCAATTCTATAAGCGTATACACTGCTATTTGAACCCAGTGTCTAGCTCATGATTTAGCAAAAAGTGTTACCCTGTGCAAGATGGTGGCTTTAAGGGATTTTTCAATTACAAGACTATGACAGAGTAGAAAATTTAAAAGTGTCTTGTTTCACTTGCAATGCACTCGTGCCTGTATTCTAGCATTATTGTCAACATTATTCATTAAAAAGTTAACATGATCTATACAATTACTCGCATAGTGTATTGCGGTTTTATAAAACTTATACAAAACATATTTGCATACTCGCCAGACGAAGTATGGGGCTGTGCGATCGTTATTATATAATTTCAATTGAATGAAAAGCGACACGGAAGTAAAATTTCGAAATAATCGATCAATAAACGCTAAGATAACAAACTTATTCATTGTCAGGAGGGTGTCTGCAAACTTTTAAGTAGAAATATAAGTTTTGAATAGCCTTATAAATGAAGTAATATCAAAGGGTTATTCAATTGAACCACAGACGTATTATATCTTTTGTAAGAATGGATTTTTAACAAAATCTATTTTGAAGCAATATCATATTACCACACGGTTTTTACGAATAATAACTATAGGCTTGGTTATAACGATCAAATTTCTTTAAGTAGTAAAATTATTTTGAATGCAAAAAACAATTTGAATTATTATCTGACTAGAGTAAATGCTATTAGCTATAAAAATTAGATTTTGTATGAAACATATGTGACAGCAACTCATCATTTTGTCCTTGTTTATTTACATTACGGCGTCCAGCACACCTAGCCTAGCTTTCCTGGACCCTCGTCTATAACCAGTACTCAACTACCCTTCAACAAGGTTGGCGACTTCTCCATATACCATATTAATGGAGGAAAATTGACATAACTGTCAAAGGAGTAGGTGCGTTTACCCCCAAATTTGGCCCTGTTGCCAAAGTGGTTCAAATTATGTCATATGACAGGGAAATGAATACGTTATCCAGAAATAACATTTTTAAGTGAATTCTGTGAAGTCTGTTACCATGGCAACGGAACAAAAGAAATGGCTTAATTTGAAAATATTGATATCCCTTCAAACTGACTTTCAAAATTGATAGTTTTATAGTCACATATTGTCACATGAGGGAAGCACTTTCTTTTTGAGTTGTTAATATTTGGTTGCCATGGTAACCAATTTCAGAAATTGAAAATCTTTTATTTTTTGAAAAACAAGTCTTTTTGCAATTCTAAAGAAACCTTATTCAAACATTATGTTGATGTAATTATATAAAATTAACAACACAACACTCTGACCTCATTTATTGCATTATTTATTACCATGGAAACAAAATAAATGTATTCTATACTAAGAAATAACATGTTTAAAATAGAATGTTATACTCTCGCAAAGAATGTAAAGTTTGAAGTTGAAGTTTAGATTTTAAATGCATGCCTTGTTCTTAATGTTCTGGTTATCCCATGTATAATTGAGTAAATTCAATTTAAGAAACATATTTAAGCCGATAGGTTCTCGTTGCCATGGAAACTTTATCAGCTTTACTAAAATTATGATATTCAAAGATATATAGTTTTTAAATAATTTTGATTCTAAATTTTATCACTTAATTGAATTAAAACAGCAAAAATGATACATTAGCACTGACTTAGTTACTCGTTGCTACGGTCGTTTCTAAGGCAACAATTATCCCAGTTTTTGAGCATTACAAAAATGTTACCTTAATCTGTCAGAGAAGATGTATCATGCAAATAGGCCAAACTAAAAAAAAACAGTATTGAAGTAAAAAGTGCTTTATTATAATATACATGTAGTATCAGTATGCAGACATTACATCACATTATTTATCTTTTTATGAGTGGTTGCCATGAAAACATCATTAGTAAATATACATTGTAGTTCTAAAATGAGATTCAGTCATTGCTACAATACTGCATAAGCTAAATTAATGAAATTTGGTGCTATTCTTCTCTATTGAAAGCTGTGGTTGCTATGATAACAATAAATGAAAATGTAATAATTTAAAATGCAACTTTCAAGATTATGAAACATGATTTTTTACCAATTATTTCATAGAAATTAAAAAGATCAGATCAAAATAAAATTAAATTTGTATTAATTTCTCATATAAAAATGTTCAAAATGTGCAAAAAGAGTTAATCAAATCCTAATAGGATAACAAGGTACAATAGAGTTCAGGTCCGGACAAGTGCATAAGAGATTTAGCTTGCAAGCTTTTCAATAGGGATGTAAGGTTACTCTTATTAATAGTATAACAAGGTTTTAAAAATATTTTCTACAAATTGCATTGAATTTTGTGATAAATAGATGGCATAATATGAACATGTTGGAATAAAGTAAAAATCATATAAAAAAAGATATACAGTGATTCCTTTACTTTTTCTCTGTTAAAACAGTTATGTGATCATCATATCAAAGCAGAATCAGCATTTGATACAATAAATGGTCTAGGTAGTAGTAAATAGAATCCAGCAGTGATTTCATTTTAATTGTTGAAAAAAAATGTGAATACAAAATCACTTAGCTCACATTGTGTTCAACAATGATACAAAATGTACAAAAAGTTACATCATCACAAAGAGTCCCCACTTAGATGTTATCTTTTATTAAAATCCTGAATGAACCCAGTACTGTTGGACAATCTATGATGTCATTCCTTGTACAGAGCAAAAAAGCATAGTACTTTTCAAACCATTGTTGTACACAATAGCAAGTGACAATGATTTTCACTTTTTACCATTTGAAATAAAATAAAAACAATCACTTGCAGGATGTCCATGCAAGATATTACATTTTTCATGAGGCAATTATCAAGCTGCAATCATATGTTAAGACATATTACTTCATATGACTTTTTATGAGAGCCCAGGTAGACTTTTATATTTGATCATTTGCAACATACATTTAATAATATAGCTTTAAACATGTATAAATGTGAAACAAAGAAGGTCTATTATTGGAATTGTTCAAATCAGGGATTACAAATAGTGAAATGCAAACACAAAAGGATTGAGTATGAAGTATACCTTGATATTAAAGTAAAACTGTACATCATGATGTACAAATCATTACAAAATTCTTCTATATTTTTACTCCTAACCATGGAAGTCAGATTTGTATCTAAATCTTGTACATAACAAAATTAGTATATAGATACTCATTGTGTAAATACCAGATTTTATCATTTTTGTAGGGTTATTGACAAACTTGGTTGACTCATTTTTTTGCTCAAGGAAAAGCAAGTATTTTCATTCCACTACTATTTGGCAGTTTTTGTACTTGATAAAGTTACAAATAGTACATTTTTAAAAGCATTAGGCACAAGTAGGTGAAATCAGATTACAAGAAAATTGTCATTCACCATGGCTTCAAATACTATAATATAATACTACTTCAAAGCTATTCATTGCAGCATATTTGCAGACTAGCAGGGCTGTATATGAAGTCTATGTTTAGAGTTTTTATTTTGTTTTATTCATAAGCAACCTTTCTTCCTATTTAATATTTATTTTTGCATCCTACATCAATTTGGTATAAGCAAGTTCTGGAAAATTGTCCCAGGCAGTTGTTGATGAGAATGAGCCCAGCTGAATTTACAACATCAACTGTAATATACAACTTACAACTGGGCTATAATAAGTAGATTGCTAATAAGTTTAGCAACATGAAGCATATATTGACAATTTGTCATGCTTATGTGGTGTATTTACAAATGTATGGTCTAACAATCCTCTAACAAACTGCATGTACTGTACATGTTATAGTTTAGAAATTAGGGCAATCAATTTGTAATTACATGTATATCAAACCCCCCAAGCATTGCTTATGACTTGTATATGTATAGATATACATGTATGACAGAACAGCAACAGTTGGTTTCAATGCCAAGATATGCCAATAATACAGCTATAATGAAAATTGTGTGAAAATTTTAAAATTATCTAGATCTACATGTACCTGATTTCAGGGAGTTATATCTATGCTAATTTGAAACCGAAAGTAGAAGTTAAATTCTGATCCAGTAACATATAGCATGCAAAATCACCGCATCCATTTGTTCAATTGTTCTATGATGATGTGACAAACACCATTTACTTTATATACAGAGTGACTAGTCAATCATACAGCCATTCTGCATAACGTAAAATAGACAGTGTAATCATAATTTCATGTTGATCGAAGTTCAAAGTCGCCGTGCATTCGACATGTGTATTGACATCATTCACTCCTTTATTGTCGGCTTTATGACTTAATCCACAGACTAAAATAACCTTTTGATATCAGATAGCTAGTCCATAAAATCTCCGATTCCAGTATCCTCCATTTACTTCGTATTTTATCCAAAAAGTTAAGCAATTTTACTTTGTTGACATATTCATGGAGGCTGCCATCTTTGTTCATGCATTCAGGTTAATTAATGAGCTATTTTTAGCCCAAGATATCTAAATGAATAAAATGCTGATAACTTGTGAATTCCCCTTATAGTCGTGAATGTGAATAGTAGATACATAGAAAACTTATGTGTTAAATTTTTGTTCTAATTTGAAGCTCATAAACACACAAATTTAGTTAAAAACCGTTGTTAAGGACGCCAGTACAAACAAGTCGAAGTTGCGTCCCTTGGATTTCTGTAGACTATTTTTAAAGACTTTTTTTAAAAATTGATTATGAGTGCAAAAAGACGAAGATTTTATATTTTGCTCAGCTTTTTAATATGATGAAATACACATTTCCTGAAAATTTCATATCTTCGCAATGCTGCACTCGTATTGAAAATTACAGAAGAAGAGGTCAAAATCAGTCAGACTGTATCATTGTTTGTGTAATGATAATAATAGAGCTCAGTCAATTAGTTTATCCCTCATTTTTTGGCACATGTTTATTTTGCTATTTATATGTTTCACTTAATTTTTACTGAGATTCAGACATTTTGATCGGTTTCGAATCTCATAATGACCGAGTTTTCTCATGATGGCCGTATTTTTTCTTCCACATAAAGCCGCCATTTTGAATGTTGGTACAATCTGAGTGTTTTTAATAGGGACCCTGACTGCGACGATGGTGAATTAAGTGTTTTCATAATGGCCTGTTAATTGGCTGAAGACAGTCATTATAGCCTGAGGCCACAAGGCTAATGTGACTGTCTTCAGCCAAAAAACTTGGCCATTATGAAAACATTGCATTATTTACATTACATTATTGCTAAAAAAATTAGAACTGGTTGAATTTCTTTCGTAACCGTAATCTTGGAATCTACCTTGAATCTTGGGTTGCTAATAGATAATCAGGTGGGATTAACTAGTTTTACAAACTTTAGAGTTTCAAACAGATTCAGAAAAAAAAACCGTTGAAACTTAAACCCACGCGTGTTTGTTTTCGTCCATGTATGTAATATTGTATACGAAACTATTAGATCATATCCGCCATGTTAGCCGCCATTTTGGATTTATAATTGTTTATAATAACTTATAACTTAGTAAAATTAATCGTTTTATTAATTTCATGAACCATTCTATAAGTAAATAAATTTCTACACCACTCAGTCTCTTTCAGCCAGTTTGCTATTTACATACTGGGCTAATAGCCTTTATCCGCAATTTTGACGCCATTTTGACCGCCATTTTGAATTTAAAGATTTATATATGAATAACAAAATTCAACCAACTGGATCTGCTGGTGTTTAAATCACTTTTGTCCTTCATTTTAAGAACGTTATGTGCAAAAATACATTTTGCATGTATAATTTATCCTCTAGCCGCCATCTTGGTCGCCATCTTGGATTTTGGGAGTTGCCCAAGGATGACAAAGTGGCATCAATCGAATTTGGAATCAGTAAGCCCATGTCTACCAATTAATTGAATAACATTTTCTACATCCTTTCGTGCAAGGTCATCCTAGGTGTTGGCCGGACTAAATTGTATAGCGCTCAATTCATATTGAATATATGTTCAAAAGCGCATCAAATCATTTCAATATATATTAAAAATGAAATTAAAAATTGAAAATGGTTAAGAGATCATTAGATATAAAATACTAGTAATAAAATGAATACTAATATAAAAGTAAAAATTAGTGATCAATAAAGTGCTAATACATTTGTAGTATTTAAGAAAAAAAGTGGGAATTAACTTAAAACTATTGTGAAATGAGTAATATTGGACTGTTGGTAAAAAGGTAGCCAAATGGTCGATAGGAAATCTAGATGTCATGATTACCCATGATCGCAAGGAGCAAAGTTAGATTTTAATCCAAGGCTCCCGCCCGAACATCCATCAGCGTCAGTACCCGTGCATCCCACCAAACATCATGCATGATGTAATTGTCAGATAAATTACAAGTGAATAAAAGAATTATTAGATTATAAAAAGGCACGAACAGACCAATAGGAATCAGACAAGGCGGCTTGAAAAATCCATGACTGCAAGATGCAAAGTCGGGTTCTAATCCAAGGATCCCTCCAGAACATCCATCAGCGCCATCGCCTGATTGCTAGGATAAAGTATAAGTGATATAGGTAATTATTAGATATTCAATGGTAGCCAGTAGCCACCAGCCAAAAGGGAACCCGGCTAGATACCTTTAAAAATCTATGATTGCAAGGTACCAAGTCGGATTCTGCTCAAAGCATCCCACCAGAACATCAGTCATGCGGTCATGTATTTTTTGTAGTAAACCTGGTGCATAATTATGGTTTGTTGTTGTTAAGAATCTAATAATTTTATGGTGTTATATGTTCGTAATTTATGTATATTTTAGCCGGACAGTGCATATTGATTAAAAGAATTTTCACTGTAGAATAAACATCACATTATTCTGTAGACACGCAAATATAATACATGTTTTAACTACTAACGAATTTCATTTTGGGCTACTTTAGAACATACTGTGTCATATTTTTAAACAATTTGAGCGAAAGATGAGCTTTCATACCGAATGTAGTTTAGCTATAATTTAAGCTTATTCATGTAATACAATTTGAATAATGCTGAATAATTTCAATGTTGATAAACTAATTAAAGCTGATATTGAAACTTGCCCAACATGCTCATTGTGACTTGCTATCATGGGTAAATCTTAATGTATTTTTTTCAAAACAAGATTTTTTTCTAGAGCTGTTAGAAGATACTATTTAGTAGACACGATGTGTTGACATTTATTGCATTCAATAAATGTATATGAAATCAAATGTGAAAATCTAAAATTCTGAAAAAAAACTGTATTTCTTAAAATAAAAAATATAAGAGAATGAGGTAATATTATTATATATATGAAACAACTACACTAACCTCTCACATGGCAAACAAATATAACCGCTAAAATAGTTGTTAAAACCAAGTTAGAATTCATATTTATGTTTTGGTTACTACGCACTCCAAACAAACTACTAAAATGCGCAGTGTGGTGCGCACCTTGATTAAATACACACCTTGGTCATGTGACATGGTTGAGACCAATCGGTTCAAAGTAATACCTTGTGTGTAGCTTTTCTTCCTGGTACCACATAAGGTCGAAATTAAGATATATCATTTAGGCCATGCCATATCGGAATTTTGTTAAGCGTCCGCGTGCGCGTAGGTTTTAGAGTCCTCAATCAAAATAAAAAACAAAATTGTTGGTTAAATGTTCGTAAATAATTCCGATGTTCCGGAATTCGACAATTTAATTCAGGAAAAATTGTGTTCGGCAACGACGTTATTCATCGTAAGCAATTTTTCATAACCGCATCATCATTACAATGTATATTTTACGTGATTTTTTTATATCAAATACAGACCATTTTTTCATATTATGAGGATGTTGTTCTATTGAAAAATATATAATGCATTGTCTTTTGTCGTAAAAATGTTTGTGTTTTCGTTTTCGGTTTGTGTGTTTCTGTGAATAGGTACCTAGGTTTGTCAAATTTGATTTGACGCTTAACAAAATTCCGATTTGGCATGGCCTAATGGTCCATCTTCATCGAAAAAACAGCTTGTTAAACTATCGTTAACACAATCAGGTCATGGTCAACCGGGTTTTTAGGTTGTTTATCACTTTTGCGAGGAAGAGCAAAAGATTTGCTAAAAAACTGATATCGTCTTTCAGGTCGTTGAACTTCACTCGATCCAGTATTGAGAGTCTTGATAGTCTCTGGGAATGAGAATGGTACCCTATTTGATTTCACTTATTTATACTTTATAATTATGTAACATTGTTGAATTATATATGTACTTCTATCCATATCATGTGCCTCGTAAAAATATTCATATCTATTTATGTACCTCATTTATTCATGTCTATATGAAATTAGAGAATAAATGAATTTATCCATGGTTCAGTAAACCATATCAATAGTGAGTTATGTGTAGTTTTAGCACGAAGTTTGTGTGATTACACACCATATATATAGCTTACTTAGTGTGTTTTTAGTCATTCGAAGTCTTTGCATTGTGTTAGAAGTTTGTTAGAGAATTAAAAATTGGCAAAAATTATATATTTATGGAGCACATGGTCAACCAGTTGGGTTTAAATGCGACTTTTACTAATGGCTCAAGAGAAGTACGCAATTTTAGAAGTTCCAATATATGAGAAGTTATTGCGACGAAATTTATGTGAAGAATCTACTTCAATGCCGACTTTGAACAATTTAAGGACTTTTCGTCTGCTGCAGAACTATGCTACATGGAGAATAGAAATAATTGTCGTCAAATTTTGAGTTCATGGAATATCAAGCTCTCAGTTGTTCTAGCAACAAACAACTGCAAAAACCATGGGGTGTAAGAAGAAGAAGTCTTTTACGCAGTGACAATTTGAAATAGATAAGTATTCTTAGAATAAATTTGTTGTAACAATGATAATAATTTAGATGTTTTCTTTTTCATGATGAAAGTAATTTTTTGCACTTACATATCTCTTTAGCAATGTTCACTCAAGTTGTTATAGAATGTATATTTCAAAATTCAAAATAGTTTATTTTTGGAAAATAATTGGTACGGAATATTCTGATATTATCATCCATTCTTCAGAATTGTAGTTTGTAACAGTTTTCAGTAAACAATGTCAAGAAAACAGACTCATTATAGATTTAATTGTACAAAATCTAACAGAAAATAGCTTTTTTTTTCGATTTGAAAATTTTGTCTAAGCCAATGAGTTTATTTTGTGACATTTCTTCGGCTTATTATCACATTCATTTTTCTCAGTTCTTGCATAATATTTTAAGATTTCTATTTAAAGAGATGGTATACAGAAATTCAATAGGCATATTGTTTTAACTTTGTAGAACATTTGTATATTAACCGTGTAACTATTTTTATAAATGTTTAAGTTTTTATTGTGGATTTTTTATTGCAGAAATATTTTTAGATATAGGATTTTTCAAGATCATGTTTACTTTCAGAGATAGTTGTTCAAATCAATGCAATTTTTTTTTGATAAGTTTAAAGGAAGTCAATTTGTATCCCAATTAAGATTATTGAACGGCTCAGATTGATTTGGCCTTTAATGTTTTAGTGCATTAGTGCGACGTTTAAAGCCCCTATATCAAAAGTTATTCTGTTTTTTGACGGCAAAGAAAAAAGACATTTATATATTTCAATCACCTCCTATGAACAAGAATTTTTAAATATATGCAAAAATTGCCTAGATATGTTTCATGTCATTTGTTTATTTCAAACTGAAAGTAGATCGAAACCGAGGGTGGAATTTGGTTGTCAATGCTTGAGACAATTATTTTGATCAAAATATTTTTTTTTTAAGATGAAGTCTTATTAGAGAGAAAACTTACTCCGAATTACATAATTAAGTTTTTAAAATATTTTGGATCAGGATATAGTGTGAATATAGTGTTCTTATAAAAGTACCCCCCCTTTTTTAAGAATTTGACATTTTGTCTAACTCAGATTTAGGAAGCAGAACGGTTTGAACGGTTAATAGTGTCTTTAATGCATGATATAATTAAATAACTTCATGGTTGTAAAACAGTTTTCAAGTCTACTGTTAATGAAAATATCTTCATATAGTTGCTTTAAATAGAGTGTCAGTCTGTCTGTGTTATAGTGAAGTGTACATTTTAACAGGAAGAGAATTTAGTAGATTTGCACGTAAATGTATTTAAATGAATACTGTTTTCGAATATTTTGTTTATAAATGTCCATACAATTTGTATAGAGTCATTAAATCTAGCTCTAATAGGGATACAGTATTTGATATATCACAAATTTCAGGCTGTTTGACAAACTTGTCATTTTAGAAATCAAATCCTAACAAAAACTGTGTTCATTCTAGTCCCGTTCCAGGAGCGGTCAATTGTTATTCAGACATTTCTTGTCCAATATATAGTGGTGTCACCGAAAATTGTTGAGACCAAATTCGGAAAGATGCCCTCATCATAAAAAGATTAGACGTTTAACATGGAAAAATTTGTCATATTTATTTTATACTTTTTTCTTTTGATAAGACACGAAAGATAGCACTGGTGTACTGATAATGAAATGACATTCATATTTACTTATTTTTTCATTTGACATATAATTCTTGTTTATTCATTTGTTTTATTATGTAGGCTACATGTTGTATTCCAGGTCAAGCGTCTTTTTGTACAATAATCTTGCCCTATAAACCGGTGAATAAGCTCATACGTGAATAACATTTTACTGATTTAAACAGACAAATTTATATGTAAGATCTTTTTTGAATAGTGAGTAAACACATTGTAAATTTCATAAAATGACATGTTCATGAATCAAGTGTAAACTTATTGAAATATAAAAATGTTAAAATAATACAACCCTAGATATTGGTGTGTTATGGGACTGGCTGTGTTTAGATACGCAATGTTTACGTGAACGACTAGTAATGTATTGCATGTTAATTTGTATAATAAATGATAATGGTCTATGACAAGAAGTACTATTTGAGCTGAAGTCTTCGAATAAAATCAAACTACATGCGTATAATGGTAAGAGGAGTTCTATGATCAATTCACATTAAACAGTTATACAAAATTTAATTTTTGTATCAAAGGTATTAGAAGGCAAAAATTTCAGTTAAAAATCTCATGGTTCTGTGTCATATTTTTATAATTGTGATTGATACAGACAAGCTGTTATATTACTTGGTAAAATATTTCTAGTATTCTCTTAATATTCGGGGTTGTTCCCTATCTAAATCCACGTGGGTCAGGTTAGCTAAATAGATTAGTGTTAAAATATGGATTTAATGATTGGACGATACTAGAGCTTGTTACTGTACTACATAAGCAATATTCGATTAAATAAATATCCTTGAGAATGTTGAAAAGACATAAAACAGCCAATGAAAATGTTTCATTTTCAACAATTACGACATATAATAAATCTGAAAATAGCTTGGTGATTCCCTCAGTATCTTACTGTATACGCCACATGTTTAATTCGTTCAGTTGAATATTATAAGGGTTAAATGTCATTAGTAAGTGATTTCTTATGTTCTCAATACTGTTTTAAATCAATATACTTGGTTCTATACTTTTGAAATGGTCAAATTGACTGCACTTCCATTTAAGGACATTTTTCGTAGATCATGAATGGAATATTAGAAAAATAAAAATTACGAGGTTACAGATTATTTCAATAAATTCATAGGCATAGTTTGATCTGGGTGTCTCGAACAAATTCTCAAATTTCATGGATTATTAATAGTTATCTAATACTATTTGTATAATTTATAATAACAACTGAAACGATTTACCGCCAGGATCTGAGAATTTAAAGTTGAGGATAAGTTGATAAGAGAGAGATGATAATTGGCTAATCCGTCCGTAAATCTTGCCCCTTATGTTAAAAATCATTCAATAAAATGCAAAGCTGTTTGCACATAAAAACCAATCAGGCACATTTTGGAATACTAAATAAAATAATGCAAAGATATCAAATATTCTTTAATTTTCTAAGTCTAAGAGTATATTTTCAAAACATCATTATTAAACATAAATTACTAGACGTAAGTTGTTGGTAAGGTAATAACAGTTAGATGACATTGTTCTTAACAAAGTTGTCGTTGAACATTATACATACATATGCTTTAAAATAAAATTATATATTTATTTTTTGTGGGTCTTACATGATATACAGAAAAGTCAAATGACACCTATTAAAACATATGACATATTCACAGCTAATCGTAATGTTTATGGCCGAATCGCTTGTGAAATATAATTGCCAAATGGAATGTTTGATAGCCGAATGGCATATTTGATAGCTGAATGGCATGTTTTATAGCCGAATGGCATGTTTTATAGCCGAATGGCATGTTTTAAAGCCGAATGGCATATTTTATAGCCGAATGGCATGTTTTAAAGCCAAATGGCTTATCTTTAAGCCGAATGGGATGTTTTAAAGCCAAATGACATATGTGATAGCCAAATGGCATGTTTTAAGCCGAATGACATGTTTAATAGCCAAATTACATGTTAAAGCCGAATGACATGTTTTGTAGTCAAATGGCATGTTCTTTGGCCGAATGGCATGTTTTATAGTAAAATGACATGTTTTTCGGCCGAATGGCATGTTTATTGCATGTTAATAGCTAAATTACCTGTTCAAGCTCAATGATTAAATTATAGCAAATTGCCGAATTAAGCCCAATGCTGTGTTTAGAGCCCAATTACATGTTTATTGCCAGACTGTCTGTTTTATATCCAAAGTGTGTTTTTATCCAAAATGCCTGTTAAAATCCGTTTGTTTATGGCTCAAATGTGAATTTATAACTCAATTGCTTGTTATACCCAAATGCTACATTTAAAGCCAAAATGTCTGTTATAGCGAATTAGTGTGTTTATAGCCCAATTGCGTGTTTATATATAATTTGTCCAGTTTTATATGTTGGATATCTTACGATTCTGATTAAATTTCCTTTCCGTTCATTGTTTTACTATAAATATGGTAATGGTTACAAAGTGTAAGGTAATGTAATATGACTAGACTAAGTTTGAGATGCCATTGACTGAAAGTGCTTATTTCAAAATACTTTGAAAATAAATAGGTTAATGTGTAATATATATATCAAATCAAACTGTGATTTTTGACTTTGGAGGCGTGATAATTTAAGTCTATTTTTATGTATAGTATGGTCTTTTATGTTATGAGAATGATGTAAATTTAAACATCTATATTTTATCCCTATTTGTTTATCATAATTCATTTCAAGACCCGTTCTTTGTATGTCGATAATACACAATGCAGGGCTGTTCCTAACTATATATGTTTTGTTGTTGTTTTTTCATTTATATGGTTTGTTGATTAAGGGATAAATGATTTATTTCCGTTTGAGAGGATCGAACTAGGAAATAAATGAATTTATCCATGGTTCAGTAAACCATATCAATAGTGAGTTATGTGTAGTTTTAGCACGAAGTTTGTGTGATTACACACCATATATATAGCTTACTTAGTGTGTTTTTAGTCATTCGAAGTCTTTGCATTGTGTTAGAAGTTTGTTAGAGAATTACCCACCCTATCCCATCCCTCCATATGTTTGAAATTGGTATTTTATATCAATTGAATTAATATAGCATTATGTAGTAATCTATGGTTTTGCACGATTGTGTCAAATATATATAGTAATACACATGTTTGGCGGTTTATATAAAAACCGCATGAACTGAGTAATTTGTCATTCGAAGGTTTAGTATAAGTAATTTAACTTGCTGGTTACTATAACCCTCTCACCCTTTTGTCTAGAATTAAAACATGTATTATTATATTATCAATATATTTTCAGAAGCAATTTATTGAAGTGATGTTGTTTGCTTGTAGTTTTAGAAAGAGTGTTGTACATGTATGTCACCAACATAAGAGAGGAGAGTTTATTATTATTCTCAAGACTGTTATTCTTTCCGTCAAGAGATGAACACATCAACGTCATTTCGTGGATATAAATTTGTGAAACCATCTATTCTCTTTTTTGTGTTTACATGATCATTATGTGTTTAAATTAATCGATGGACTCTAGATACCAATCACGTTTATTCATAATAAGACTCTATTATTATCATATAATGTGATACCAGTTGTATTGAATAATACACATTATGTGTACAATTTAGTATTTGTCAGATATCAAACCAAATTTAATGTCTCGAAAATATCAGTAGGACCAAACTAAATATTCTTATCATGATAACAATTTGAAGTTTATTTGTTAAACATACTGCTGCTATACATTATAATCTTCTATCTTAATATTGTAAATTAGTTTTCCAATTGTATTATTAAACAATAAGTCCGAGCTTATAATTGTATTCACTTTTATATCACTCTGCGAAATGAGGCCCAACATTTAGTGGTGTTGAAGAATGCCTAGAAGCAGACAAATGGGCACAGGGTTCCAGACACAACGTGTCTGGTTTTACCTGGGCGAGTCCACCACATCTGCAGAATGATATTGAAAGTGTGTCTTTACCCTTATTCACAAGATATTAATATGATTATTAGATTATGCCACTACCTATGACAAGGCATGTAAATTATATACCGTATTTGTTAATGTATGCACATATTGTGAATTTCACATAGTTTATATACTACCATGTCTATCATGACTATGTTATTATATTTAAATTATGATAATGTATGTTTGGGTAAATGAATTGAAAGAAAAATAGGCTCATCCTATATATATGTAACAACTAAATAAATATAATTGAATATTGACATTTACTTCATTATCGCGTAAAACAATGCGCATTACACTACAATTGTAAGTCAAAGTTACTGAAAGCTTTCTGATTATTTATTCTTATTGTTATTAGCTTATATATGCATATCATTTGTCATAACATGTAAATTAAAGTTTAAAAATACAATTACTAACATCTTACATATATAAATATAATGAATCACGCTGCATACTTTTTGTGATTTGCTCAATGATACAGTTATAAACATTATTCTTTTGTGATATGTATAACCATAGAACTAATGTACATGTGCTCAAATATATTATAATAAATACACAATGCAGGGCTGTTCCTAACTATATATGTTTTGTTGTTGTTTTTTCATTTATATGGTTTGTTGATTAAGGGATAAATGATTTATTTCCGTTTGAGAGGATCGAACTAGGAAATAAAAGAATTTGGATTGTATTGTATTGTATTCACGCGAGGCTACCATTAAAATTATTTTTTGCCCGTCAGCTGTATACTTCGAAAAGCGTAGCTTGCTCCTATATATAACACAACATGGGGTGGACTTGATTGAGCAACTCTTTTTACTTATCTTGAGCTTTTCCCTCCGAAGTACAATAATGCGGCGCAGAGCAGCTACTCTTAGCGCACTCTGATCTCCCCTGCGCATAGGCAGGAACTGTGTAGTGTGACGTCACATATAAACATGGCTGCGCCTACAGAAAGAAAAACGTTCCTCCAATGTGAACCCAGTAAGATGGTTTTCATGTCAATGGAAGTTAGCGCAAGACCTGGTAAAGATACGTCATCATCGTTCGACGAACCTCTAACTAGATTTGTCAAACAAGGCTCATGCCATGCAAGCTGTAATATTTTCCATGGAAGCAGTCATTTATTTACTCTTTTCATATGATTTACGGGTCTGAACGGAGTACTCTGGGAGTATACCGAATTTACTCGGAAGTAAACAGAGTAATTAGAATCAAGTCCGCCTCTGGTAAAATAATCTTTATCAACTAATGCGCAAACATGACACGTGTACTGTAAACCAAGAAATTATTTCGCGATTCATATCAGTTAACTTTAGCGACCTTCGCAGTCGTAGTATTTCCGCGAAATATCATAGTCGTGAATTGGCTGTTGGCTTGTAGTGTATCTTTGCATTTTTTTCTCGACATGAAGGGATTATATATTAAAGCTGTACAAACGCACATTTTCTACATAATGCTAATTTTTCTAAAAGCTCTCAAAATTGTAATTTATTTATTATACACCCGCTTCGAAGAAGAGGGGGGTATACTGTTTTACCCTTGTCCGTGCGTGCGTGCGTGTGTGCGTGTGTCCGTCCGTCCGTCCGTCCGTTACAAAATTTCCGTCGCAGTTTCCTCAGCAACTATAACATGCAGCAGCCTAATACTTTGCATATTGCTTCATCCCATAGTCCCATGTGTTGTAAAGTGATTTCATGCTCCTTGCTCATCTACTTCCTGTTTGTCGCATATTTTTAGATTTTGGCAGGGGTATCACTAGTGAGCATTAGCTCACAGATTTACTTGTTTTGTTGGGTTTAACGCCGCTGCAACACATTGTATAGGTTATATAACGGCGTCCAGCGCACCTTCTCCATATACCTTATAAATGAAGGAAAATTGACATTATTGTCAAATTTTCATGGAAGAGTATAACACTGGCACTAGAGTCCTCACATTCTTTAAAATACACGCACATATATTATTTTGTCAACAAACACAATTAAAAATCGCTCCCGTATAATTCACCGTGTACGAGTTATGACTAGATCTAGTTTATTATATATGTATGTACAGAAAACTTTATATAGGGACGTACGCATTATAATCATATGATATGGACTCTGGTGCCAGTGGGGTATAACCGCCTCAGGTGGGATTCGAACCCGTACCCCCTTCGGGACACTAGATTCCAAATCCAGGCATCAAAATTGTAAATAGTCAATTTGGAAGATGTGAAGCAAGATTATGTTCTCATATCCAACTATTTGTCCTTTCGTAACTTACTGATTTGACTACTCGATAAAATCGATAATTAAACAGAGCCTCCGTTGTTGCGCTCGGTATTGTTCGGAAATTTCCGATATGACACCCTGCTGTGATCATATATTGATAAAACTGATCAACCCCCATCAATATATCACGTGATAGACTGTGCATGACGTCTAGTACCAACATTTGATTTGTTATACTTTCATGCAAGCTTATAAATTAGAGACAGTGAGCGGTAAGAATAAATCCCATGGAGTTTTATTTACATTTCTTTTTATGAAAAAAACTACACTTTATAAGATATGTGTCATACATATAATTTTCATTGCATCTTGTTGTTTTTTTTACATTTGCAACAGTGTAAGTAAATGTACTCATTAATTCTTATAATATCATAAAATATAAAATAATTATTTCAATGACAATTAAAAACATCAATCAATGTGTATATTAATTGTACACTTAATAGTCGCTATAACTCAGAGAGGCAAATATGAACGCAATAGCTGAACATAAAATACAGACAATGTGTAATATAATTTCATATAAAGACAACTATCTGGAACATCAATTAATACGTAGATATATGTATAGAATAGGTGCTTAGATATAACCGTTAAAAGTACACTGGCTATTTTTCGTTACTTAAAAATTCCATAAAACAAACACGGACAAAAAAGACAGATAGCCTTTCACAGATAATTGTTTAAAGAAATAAAGATCTATATCATCCTCACTACCCTGTATATGTTTTACGACCTGAATGGTGTAATAATGATTGTAGTATCCTGTCATAAAACAAGGACCCTGTTTATAAAGGGGCCTTTGTATAAAATGACACCCGCTTGGATATTGATATACGCACCAACAGGGGTCCAATAAAGAGTGTTATAAATTTCATCAATGCATTTTAAGTCATACAAGTAATTAAGAATGAAAAAGGCGAAATAAATATTGTGAAGACAAGACAAATTTTATAATTTGAAACAGCATTCAACTGTATGCGTAGACAAATAAGACGAGTAAATGCATGTACAGTCATCAGTATTCTTTTCTCAGCTATGTGTAAATTGATTATTTCTTAGAAGTTTTATGAGCTAAAAGTCGTCTGATTTTTTGTAATTCATTTGATCAATTAACCATTTATAACAGCATCATTTTATTAAATTAGATAATGCATATTCCACTTAAATACTTATTTTACTGTATAACTTGTGTAAAAATATGCAACAAATCACGAATTATACATTACCGTACGATAGTAACAAGTAAATTTGAAATAGAATAAAATACTTCTTGTCACATTGACATATTGTATTAGACCTAGAGAAAAAATATCTTGTATCTGTAAAGCCCTTTATTTAAAGTACGAGAGTTCTGACTGCAAGGAAAATTCACCCATTTTAACACCGCTAACGAACACGAGTTTTAGACATAAAAATGAATCATATAGTGTGATCTTATATAAGTACTCTACTTTTTTAAAGCCATGGACACTTCAAACCCATATCATAATGATTTGAACAATTAATTTTGTCTTTTATAGGCATGTGATATTTTGATTATTGCATGTTTGTAAAACATGCGGTTAGCTATCAAGTTTACTTTTGATAATTATATCTTTATTTTGTGGCTCTGATCATAATGCTAGATAAGAAATAATATATTTGACCGCAGATAAGATCGGTAGCGATAGAGCGTCGTACGCTATCGGCCGTTCGGCTATCTTCGTCAGGTTCCGTACAGCGAAACGGAATCTCCCGAAAGAAAGAAAAAAAACAATACTTACTAAACTAATTCGCTAATTCCCCCTACTAAATAATCTTCAAAAATTATAAAACATATACCACTTTTTCAAGAAAAGACTGTAGTTATTGAATCCGATTGGGATAGAAATGATTTTTAAATAGTAAAAAAGAAATTAGACAAACTGTTACAAATGTTGAGGTAAAAATATTGCATTTTGCACTAAAATTCATATAAAATAGGGTTAACATTTTTAACTCAAAATTCCCCCAACTATTTATTTTTCAATTTAAAAAATATATATACCACAAGAAAGGGGTTGAATTGAATTATTTGAAACTGAATGGGATAGAATGATAAATAACTTTAAATTCAAGTTATATTAGTTTAAGTACCAACGTCCTTCTTATTTCTATATAGCGCTCACTAGCCTATCAGGCTTATCGATAAAGGACAAATAGTTGGATATGTGATGATTACAGTTGCATTTCAAATAGACCTATAGCTGTTACCTGATTGAAATGTTCATGCCTAAAAATCACGCACGTTAGTAACGATATACTGATTTTGGTGCGTTTTTGTGTGATTTTTATCTAGGATACCTTGTGTAAATCTATAGGTCAGTTTGTCGTAAGGTATTACTATATTTTCTTAACACATTTAAAGACACTGAATATAGATTTTCAGATATTATCAAAATCCTTGAACTAGTAGCTTTAAGCAGTAAGATGTGTATTTTATTACAACGTACGTGATATAATACATAAATTATATATACAGTATGTTTAACGAAACTTCTAAGTACTCCAATTTCAGTATTGTAGGAAGTCTTATTTTTCAACATCAAAGTCTGATTGATGATGGAAATGTATTTTGGACCATACTGACCTTTGCTTTCATGGTTTTCATGCTACTTTATCAATGCAAAACCATTTTTGTCGCGCATGCGTTGATATGGGAACATTTTCTAATTGTTTTGATTGAACAGAAAATAAGCAATAAGAAGTCTTATTCTGCAGGTGACGCGCCGTCTGGCAAAATACTTATGGCAGTTTCTCGTTCTTGAAGCGACATTCGAGCCATTTCTTGATTTTTCGTTGTGCATATCAACACTTAATGATTTTCACTAAAACTGACAACGTGCAATTTTTGCACTATAAGCACGTGCGCATTTCCGCTTTTCTACACATGCACGCCAAACCAATTTTGCATCAATTAAGAAGCATGAAAACCATGCAAGCAGACGACAGTATAGTCCTGTACACATTTCCATTAACGATAGGACATAAATGTTGAAAAATGAAAGTTTCTGACAACGTTGAAATCGGTGTACATTTTTGTACTTAAAAGTGTCGTTAAGTATATATAATAGTAGATCTATAGGAGATAAAATAAGATATACGATGTGACAAGAATTAGTACTATGAGATGCAAAGATAGACGTTTATTTTCGGCAGATAAGAGCTGGGTGGCCATCATCAGTCCGCTTAAATAAATAATGCTTTAAGAGCTTTAGGCCATGGCCAATCTCCGTAAACTAGCTAGAATGGATATGTGTTTTCGTTTTCGGTTTGTGTGTTTTTGTGAATAGGTACCTAGGTTTGTCAAACTTGAGTTGACGCTTAACAAAATTCCAATCTGGCATGGCCTTATTTGGTAACGATATCATAATTCATTGGCTTTCTTGTTGTGACATGCTCTATTAAGGGTTCTTTAATTGTTGAAATTGACAATAACAATATAGTGGATGGGGTAAGTAAACAAAGTAAAACAAAATAAGTTCCTGTTAATTTTTATGTATTTGGTAAGATATGCATCAATTGTATTGAAATAAATATGAAAAAATATAAAACACTCACCAAAATAGGCATTTAGAATGAAATGAAAATATTTTTTTCCTGACCATGAAATAGCTTTTTTGTGGGCCTAAATACATATTCAAACTACATTTTTCATAAATCCAAATGTTGATAAAGGATGTTTATGTAATAGTCAACAATGTCTTGTGTAGAGTCCCATAAAAATATTTCCAAAAAGTCATTTTCACATTTTATCACAACACTGTCAACACATGTTTACACATCAGTATGCGCACAGGGGCCTGATGATTTTTTTCCTTCAAATTGTTTATAATGAGGATACAATAAGAAGGAAAATTTCATCGGGCCCCTGTGACAAAAACAGGAAGTGGAAACATACTGTAACAGACTGAAACCTAGGGTTTAACTGTTTAACCTATAGTTTAAGTAATTATGGTGCAAATGGCATGCCATACTCTACGTTTCAAAACTTTTAAATTATATGTGAAATGAATATAATGTTATCCGTCTTGAACCAACCAAACTAAGTACCCTCCTATAACCGAACCTTTTTAACAGGACATGAAAAAAGGTATTCCAATGAAAGGGCCTTTAGACTCAAATCCAAAATGATAGAAATCCAATTACCATTGATCTGTGCGAGTTATCAAAATAAAACTATGAACATCATATTTTATTCTTTGTTGTTTGTCAGGTAAATACATCTCCCCACCCACTCTATATGTGTTATCCTGGTCATCAAATATATTGTTAATAATCAGCGACAGAGATGATCCACTCTGCTCGCTCGTCCACTTGATATATACGAGCCTATAGAAATTCTAGCTTGGTTACTATTGTTAACCCGTCCTTCATATATCTGCGCCCATCTCCTTATAAATTCATGACGAGCTTATAGCTCGGCTTCAGTATAAAGTTTTGTATCATTTATGTTTGCCCCATCTACTTGTATGTTTTGTGCCATCATATATAATTATGGATAGCTCGGCGACAGAGACAAGCAACTCTGATCGCCTGTTGGTTCTATCATAGTTATCTATGTCATTTTGCAATGTATATAATTGTCCATGCATTTGTCTTCATTTGATTGTCTTATATCGATATATGTATTTACAATGCATCATATTTGGTTTGTCGTTCCTTATATGTGTTTATTTTGTCCATGCTTGTTTGTCAATCATATATTTTTATCATGCTGTATGATAGTGTTTATTATAGCATCTTGATTTCGTTGTCCTATGTATATATTTGATGATGCTGTTTAACGTGTATTACTGTTGCCCTTTTATTAATCTCACGTTATGTGATGCTCTTCGTGATCATGTATAACATTGTTTTTATAGGTTATCTCACCAACCACTATATACGCGTACCCACTTTAACAACTAACAATTTCAGTTAAACAAATAACTGGAAGTAGATAAATATTTATTTATTAATTCTGGGGCTCAGTGCGTCGGACGTGCGAGTCTGCTACCAACTGCAGACTGATTAAATTAAACTAATTTTCTCATTTTATACTCTTCGGAACAACTATATTCAATGAGCGTCTTAAAACAAAGACGTAATAACGCATCCTTTGACCCAGATGAACTGACGTCACATTGGACAATGTTAAAACCCGTATCTCCGTACTATGATCGTCACAGGACTATCTAGAACAGTCGTTGAGAAGTACGATTGCACCTCAAGTACAGTACAATAATAGTGGATAACAACTTGATAAAAATGTGATATCTCTGTGTTGAAGATTCGTATAAATATTAAAGTTTAAATCCATCTGTCTTACTTTAAATTACATTTTTTATTAATAGTTTTTTTTCCATACTTATAGCAATCGTTCAACGTCAATAACTTTTAAATACATTTGTTGGCCATTTAATTATTCATTTTTAATATATTGAGGGTGATTTGATTTTACCACCATTGCACTAACAAACATAGTTTTGATTCCGCCTGAATAGTATTGATGAATAGCTGCGATCCTAAGCACAGGGGTAATGCTCGGACGTCTCAGGTTAGATATGTCACGTGGTATGACAAAAGCGACTAGTACGATGCATAACCAACATCACTATACAATGTAAACAGTGCCTTTGATTCAGATAAAGGGAAGTAACCACCATAACACGCTACAATGAGTTTTATATTATACCAGTCATGGTAATCTCCCTTAAAGTTGGATTCATTTTTTTTATAATTATCCAGCTCTCAATCATGAACTTCCTGAGATGTCATATTTTTGGGTATATAAAGGATATGCAGATTAAATCAATTAACCAATAAATATGATATTCACCAGTAATAATGGAGAAAGTAAAATTGATTAGATATAGATTATAGTCATAGTAACAATAATTTAGACGGTGTGGTTAGTACAACATAAAAATGTGCATATGATATAATAGCGCGAGCACAAATTTCCATATTTGTCTGTTACATTTGCATTTCTTAGATAAAGCGTGGCAAACAGAGAATGCAATTAACCGTAATTGATAAAACAGTTGCAAGCAGATTAGCTTATGGTTAAATCATCTTGATAATTTAGTCATAATGCATACTGCATGGTCTGCAGATCTGTACTGCTCCCATTAGCCATCTGAGTTACCAAACCATTTTGTATTAGCAGCAGACCCTGCTATTGATTTTTGCACTTTTACCAGACCCTAGCTTGCAATAGAGTCAATGGTATCGCAAATATATCTCAATTAGAAGTGGAAAATTACTTTGATGTATACAATGGTAGCGATGAAGAAGTTAGCTAGGACGAAAGAGTATAAATATTTCGCATATTATCACCTAGCCCTAACTCTATCATTTAGAGAAAATGTCCTTTTTCCAGTTTAAATGTCTGTTGGGTAATCTAAGGACACAGTTATTAGTGGGTAATTCACGTCAGGAACCAAAAGAGAACTGATAAGCATTCCTGGTTCAAACTGGGATCGATACCAAGACCTCCTGAGCCCTAAGCGATCACTACAACGTCTTCATAATAGGTTGATTGAAGACAAAAAGTACAAATGCCGTCTAATATATTTCTTAAATTCCAAATACCGAATAGTTAATCTAGTAATGTATATGATTTTTAAGTTGAGCGCTTCAAGCGCTTCACTTATTACGACCATCTCGACAGTCGTTTCTGGTTTAGCCAACCCAAGTCTTAGACAAAGTAGTTCTTCCGACCGCTATTTTACCATAACCACGCAATTTTCTTTCATAGTATGAACAAATTGTCTCTATTCTACGAAATTACAGACAAAAGTACATCATATGGAACATAAAATCATTCAAAACAAGCTGTCCCAAAATTTTCCGTTTATATTGGCCACGTTTCACAAGGCGAGCGCTAATATGCTAAACAAAATTGCTTTCAAAAAGCGCTAGCTAGCGATAGCCTTGTGGAACATGCCCCTTGATATGAATACGCGCAAAGATATCAAACTATTTTTCTATGACGTCACTCAACCCACGGAGATGAACGAAGTTGCTGAAAAGAGTCGAACTCTATTAACATTGAAATTATCGAGGGTAATTAGACGAGATGACCAGCATGCATTCGATCGCGATTAATTTGAATATCTTCATTGAAGTGTTACAATGATTTTAAAGCGTTTGATCATGTCTGGATGGCTTTATACACTTAACAAAACTTATAAGTATATACGTATATTTGGGCTCGTATCTACGTAAGTGTTTGTCCGATTTTAGTCAAATTTTCAACAAATATAGTTTAAAGACAGATCATTATTATTATGTTTATTTCATTTTTAGTATTCGATTTTAGCGCTAAACCATAGGGGAATGGGTGTTTAGTCTTGGAGAGGAGACCTGTCTCATCTCTTCAGAGTAAATTTCATGGAATTCATCGAGTTGGATACCATATATTTATTTATAAATCAAAATTTTGGCTTTTGGCTGGAACTTTTGTTTTTGGGTTTTTTATGATAATTAGAGCATGTTAAAGTAAAAATTGATAATAATTTGGTGTTTTGTAATGCGATGGGCACCTGTGGTACAAAGAAAGTTTGTTACATATTAATGCTAAATTGCACGAACTATGGAACAAATACTGTTGTTCTTTGTACACTCGTTTTCATTTGAACGTTGTAATGAATTCTTGATAAAGTCTGAAAATAGACTGCATTATGTGCATAGCGAAGTGAAACTGAAAGTTGCATTGACGCTTACCATGCACTGAAGCTTTAGAAATAACCATGCACTCGAGTAATGTATCATGCAGGAATTGTATCAAACTTTCACCTGATTTACTGGTGAATCTTGCTGAACATTACAAGTGTATTATCTTATTAAGAGTCACAACATTTACCTGTGAGCTGCTGATATTATGGGAAGAAAGATATGTAAGCGGTCGGATAGCTCTATCTATCTATCTACAGAGAGGTCCTGGGTTCGAGTCCCGGTCAGCCTGTATATTTTTTTACCCTGTGATGATTTTTCGCCCAACGTGGGACCGTGACAATTACTTGGTCATTTGAGAAATGCTTGTAACAAAACAAATGCTTCTTAAACAGCCAAGAATTCTGAAATTATTATTGAGATTATGTCACGGCACTTACCTGTTCACATTATGGGAAGACGGATATGCAAGTGGCCAGAAAACATAGTCGGAAACACTTAACTTCAGCGCTTTCAGCACTTTGATTAAATATGAGAGGAGTATATAACTGGTTTAGAACAACATTGGACATTATTATCAGACGATAACGTTCAGATTTGTCTCAAGTAATTCTAAAAGAGCTATAACATAAGGCCATGCCAAATTGGAATCTTGTAAAGCGTCAACTCAAGTTTGACAAACTTAGGTACCTAGTCACAAAAAACACACATACCGAAAACGAAAACACATGTCCATTCTAGCAAGGAAGCACACAAATAAGTACTTGGTAGAACATGAATGTTTATGACGTTAATGTGAGATTAAAGAAATTCTATAAAAATTATATACAACATACACATGTACATTTTCATTAATAAAAGAACTCAGAAACAAGGAACTTTCAGTATATCGTGAGAAAAATCAGTTATCGAATCCTGGAACAACATACTTACTTTAAAATATTTACTAACATTCTTCTTTTGAATTAAGGACTCTTAAACCTACGCGCACGCGGACGCTTAACAAAATTCCGGTATGGCATAGCCTAAAAATCGAAATAAAAACAAAAATTAACAATAACAATAATAGTTAAGTCTATATTATTGCATATATATTTCATCATATGACATTTACTTTCTGTAGACATTTTAATAAGAAGGATGAATAAAGATTTTATTTTTTTTCGATTTTAATAAATGCGAATGAATCCATAATCAATCGATTTATACCCTTTAACTCACTAATATGATGTAACATTTGCATTTTGAATTTTATTTTATATTTCAGGAAAGAAACATAAGATAAGCCATAGTCAAACATATTGCATCGCACTGTTAAAGATACTTTTTATATACACTGTATTTTATTGTCTTGCACACATTCTATCTATGACGTGTCTGCATTCTACCAAAACAGTGCCTTGAGAACTATCACTACAAATATCATCACCAGACTATGCATGACAGATGATCTCTCTACTGATCCTCCATTATGTTGATTAGATCCTCCGTTATGTTGATTAGACAATCTCTCTACTGATTCCCCATTACATAGATCAGTGTGACAAGAGCAACCATTAATTTGATGCCCACCAAGTTGCACAGATGTACAAACATCAACGATTGTACTAAGAGGAGAGCAGAGTCTGAAGACATCTGAAGACGTAGAAAAAAGTATTTTTTGCCAATGTATCTGTATAAACTTGACATATCATTATTTTAATGACATGATTGATTTAAGTAATGGACGTGTGTATTCAAGGGAAGTAATGTGATGCACGTAAATCAATGCAAGTATTAAACAGAACTCTTTAACATTTCAGGGGCGGATCCAGGAATTTTTCTAGGGGGGGGAGTCCGAACTTTCGCACAACAACCCCATTATACACATTTTGCAGAATAATTCAAAAGTCTCTTAAAATACAAACTGAATAACCATTAAAATATTTGAAAGAACCGAGAAAACTTGCTCCGAGCTACTGAAAATTATTAACAGTTAAGAAATACACTATTGGACCGGTACATTTTTGGAAATTCTAGTCGAGGGCCCGCACCCGTCTGATCCCATTGCTGGATCCGCGCATGCATTCAACTCTTATTCTAAATAGCTCATTTTTGTCTTATGAATTGTATATGATGATGTACAACAGAAATCTGAATATAAACTAGCTAAACATTTAAATTGCTATGATATTTACTCCAAAATCATTAATTAACCTAATGAATTTTAACTCATCATTTACCCATTCTTTACACAACAGACAAGAATTATTCAAGAAACTAGTTTTGCACCAGTTAATGTTTTGCAATATCAAACTAGATACAGTGTATATATACAAATTTATTGCTTAGTTTTTTGGTAATAAATCGGGAGTAGATAAGTAATTCTTTCATTAAAATGCAAAATTTAACGCGACTGATTTAGTTCAATACATTTCAACATGTTAGGTTTTATTATAAAGATGATGATTTGTTAATTTATCCAATGTTTCTATTAACTGGACTGATAATGCCAATGACATAAAATGCTGAAGTGTTCAACTGATAAATCGTACTCCTGTGAGTCTTGCAGTATTTCAGTCAGAGTGGGTTTTATTCAGTATTGAAATGAATTTCAATAATTATACTACAAACATGGAATTAAAAATCAATCATTTGCAAAACAAAATATATACTTACACCCATATCCTTCGCCACTATAGCAAGAACTACTGCAGTCTATGATTTGTACATCGTTTGGATCACTGCAATAAGTACTCATACAATCGTAGCATTTCAAACCATCCATTTCTGTTGTAATAAAATCAAAGGATACAAAGCACAATTAATGCAAATATTAAAAGCTGTAGTTATTTTTTCTTGACTGATACTGTCCTTATTATAGAATATTTCTTTTATTATTATTATTATTATTATTATTATTATTATTATTATTATTATTATTATTATTATTATTATTATTATTATTATTATTATTATTATTATATACTGGAATTGTATAGCGCTCAATTCATATTGAATATATGTTCAAAAGCGCATCAAAATCATTTCAATATATATTAAAAAATGAAATTAAAAATTGAAAATGGTTAAGAGATCATTAGATATAAAATACTAGTAATAAAATGAATACTAATATAAAAGTAAAAATTAGTGATCAATAAAGTGCTAATACATTTGCAGTAGTTAAGAAAAAAGTGGGAATTCACTTAAAACTATTGTGAAATTAGTAATATTGAACTGTTGGTAAAAAGGTAGCCAAATGGTCGATAGGAAATCTAGATGTCATGATTACCCATGATTGCAAGGGGCAAAGTTAGATTTTAATCCAAGGCTCCCGCCCGAACATCCATCAGCGTCACTACCCGTGCATCCCACCAAACATCATGCATGATGTAATTGTCAGATAAATTACAAGTGAATAAAAGAATGATTAGATTATAAAAAGGCCAACAGACCAATAGGAATCAGACAAGACGGCTTGAAAAATCCATGACTGCAAGGTGCTCAGTCGGGTTCTAATCCAAGGATCCCTCCAGAACATCCATCAGCGTCATCGCCTGATTGCTAGGATAAAGTATTTATAAGTGATATAGGTAATTATTAGATATTCAAAGGTAGCCACCAGCCAATAGGGAACCCGGCTAGATGCCTTTGAAAAATCTATGATTGCAAGGTACCAAGTCGGATTCTGCTCAAAGTATCCCACCAGAACATCAATCATGCGGTCACGTATTTTTTTGTAGTAAACCTCGTGCATAATTATGGTTTGTTGTTGTTAAGAATCTTAATAATTTTATGGTGTTATATGTTCATAATTTGAGTATATTTTAGCCGGACAGTGCATATTGATTAAAAGAATTTTCACTGTAAAATAAACATCTCATTATTCTGTAGACACGCAAATATAATACATATTTTAACTACTAACGAATTTCATTTTGAGCTACTTTAGAACAAACAGTGTCATTCTATATTTTTTAGACATTTTGAGCGAAAGATGAGCTTTCATACCGAATGTAGTTTAGCTACAATTTAAGCTTACCCATGTAATACAATTTGAATAATGCTGAATAATTTCAATGTTGATAAACAAATTAAAGCTGATTTTGAAACTTGTCCAACATGCTCATTGTGACTTGCTATCATGGGTAAATCTTAATGTATTTTTTTTCAAAACAAGTTTTTTTTCTAGAGCTCTTAAAAGATACTATTTAGTAGACACGATGTGTTGGCATTTATTGCATTCAATAAATGTATATGAAATCAAATGTGAAAATCTAAAATTCTGAAAAAAAACTATATTTCTTAAAATAAAAAATATAAGATAATGAGGTAATAATATTATATATGAAACCACTACACTAACCTCTCACATGGCAAACAAATATAACCGCTAAAATAGTTGTTAAAACCAAGTTAGAATTCATATTTATGTTTTGGTTACTACGCACTCCAAACAAACTACTAAAAATGCGCAGTGTGGTGCGCACCTTGATTAAATATACACCTTGGTCATGTGACATGGTTGAGACCAATCGGTTCAAAGTAATACCTTGTGTGTAGCTTTTCTTCCTGGTACCACATAAGGTCGTAATTAAGATATATCATTTTTTTAGTATAACCCTATGTATAAGTCTGTTAAACTATGGGTTTAAGTAATTATTGTGCAAATGGCATGCCATACTCTACGTTTCAAAACTTTTAAATTACATGTGAAATGAATAAAATGTTATCCGTCTTGAACCAACCAAACTAAGTACGCTCCAATAACCGAACCTTTTTAACAGGACATGAAAGAAGTATTCCAATGAAAAGGCCATTAGACTAAAATGATGGATATCCAGTTACCTTTGATCTTCTGTGCGAGTTATCAAAATAAAACTATGAACGTCATATTTTATTCTTTGTTTTTTGTCAGGTAAATACATCTACTATAAAGTTTAAATGTTTACAGATCAAATGCTGTTACTATTCAACGCTTTGGGGCTCGAATATTTCTAAGAATATAACGCAAAAAATATGTACCTTTTTGATGATTTTGGAACGGAGTATATACGGGTTTTAACATTGTCCAATGTGACGTCAGTTCATCTTAGTCAAAATATGCGTTATTACGTCTTTGTTGTAAGACGCTTATTGAATACAGTTAGACCAACGACTATAAAACTTAAGAAGAAAATTCGTTGTGGTCAGTCTGCAGTTGGCAGCAGACTCGCACGTCCGACTTTCTGAGCTCTAGAGTTAATTAATAAATATCGTCGGTCTTGTTATCGTCGGTCAGGACCGACGATATATGCAATTATCAAGATTTGAGCATTTTTGTGTCGACACCGGTTACCTTAAATCGCATTTGTTGAAAAAAGCAAACATGTCTTACCTACTCCCGAGCGAGTTTATTAATAAATATGAACGTTCGATCAGCAAGCGGGATATGGGACAGAACATGTTCTTGAAACGAATAATCTGGTTTGCTTGTCAATAAAATATAGTTTTTTTATGTAAAATGGACAGGTGAATTGTGAAGTCTACCATGATAATGCTTTTGTACGTGCGCGGTCGGAATATGTCTGGACAGCACATGGTAATTCGATGGTTTTATGTGGCCTTACGGTGCGTAGAATTAATCAAACGCTCTGTAGTCTATAAATAGACTTGGGAATGTTTAAGGTGGGTCGGTACCTTACTCGGAGGAAATAACTAAAAAAAATATCATGTTCACCGATTATAATAAAAGTTGACAGTCAGATACCTTCATGCTCCTTGTTTGTTTCTCTGGTAACCTTAGCGACGTTGTCGTTATTTTCACGACGTCATGGACGTCCCATTGTTTCCCGCTAAAAACAGGCATGCAAGAACATTAAATTATCATATTTAAAGTATTGAATGACCGAGCCAATGATAATTATACCAAAATGTTTCCGAAATGTCGTTGCATACAATTATTTTGTTCCGACTATCTAAATAAAACGTCAGTCGTAACTTTTAGATTGTACATTTCATCACTGAATTCAGGGTTTTCACGTCTAAAAGTTCGGTGGTAATACGTCAGAGGACCACTGCTGGTATATATATCCGACACGGATGGAGGCGCTTAAGTCGAGCTTCTAAATGGCTGATTTAATGCCCTCTACTGTATAAGAATGCACTGTTTGATCTGCATAATGCTTGAATCTTTATGCTCTAAGGAGAATACACGGCTAAACGACGATTTCAAGTATTTTTTGGAGATGCTTATACTTGTTATTTATCTTCTTCCAGAAATATATTTGATAGACTCTGCTAGTCATTACAATAGAGACAATGCATGAGTATGTATTTTATTCAAGCCATCCTAGTAACCTGCACAGAGCATTGCGTTCTGTTGTAGTTGTGAAAAGTGACAGAGAATGAATACATTGTCTTCCTAGTACGACCGCTTGGAGCATTGTGTTCCAATGCATAGGAACGGGGACTTAGTGTGGAGCATACCTTGGTGGGAATCTATGAAGTGTTATAAAGGCCGGTGGCTTATATATGTTGAAGCTTTGTGAAGCCAGTAGAGTACAAGTGAATGGTTTATCGCCTTCTTAATACGATCTCTCAGAGAAATGCGCTCCTGAGGATAAGAAAAGGGACGAGGTCATCACTTGGGACGTCTATGACATATATGTATATAATTATGTAGAAAAGCTGGTGACACAGCTGAGTTGAGTTGATAGTTATAGTGGTTTTGTGTCGGAGAGCCAGCAATAGAGATTAGCTATTGGATAGCCTTGATTTTTTAAGAGTTCTAAGCTTATGGTAGCCCGGCGTATTTTATACATCCCCACCCACTCTAAATGTGTTATCCTGGTCATCAAATATATTGTTAATAATCAGCGACAGAGATGATCTACTCTGCTCGCTCGTCCACTTGATATATACGAGCCTATAGAAATTCTAGCTTGGTTACTATTGTTAACCCGTCCTTCATATATCTGCGCCCATCTCCTTATTCATGACGAGCTTATAGCTCGGCTTCAGTATAAGGTTTTGTATCATTTATGTTTGCCCCATCTATGTTTTGTGCAATCATATATAATAAGGGACTTTAGTCAGTTATTTCCCCTTGTATACTCTTCAAAATAGGTAGGTCTAATTAGTTGGATTACTCGGATTTTACCCTTACTTTTCAATGTTAATTTGCCAAATTTAATCTGAAATACCTTTTTTGTATATCATTTAATTTGTTTAAAATTCAAGCTAATTAATTTTAAATTAAAGAACTATCTAAATTCCATCACTTCTGTTAATATCTTCATTAACAAGAAAGATATAAGATGAAATATTTTGTTACCATTACATAGGAATTCAATGATAAGATCCGAGGATTCCAACTGTAAGGACCTACTTACCAATTGGATTGCTTCAGATTTTATCAGGGAAAGATAACTGACTAAAGTACCTAATTATGGATAGCTCGGCGACAGAGACAAGCAACTCTGATCGCCTGTTCATTTGATAACAAGGACGAGCTTCAGAGAAGCTCGTCTTTCATAGTTATCTATGTCATTTTGCAATGTAAATAATTGTCTTTATTTGATTGTAGAATATAATGTATTTGATAGAGAATATTAGGTTAGTGCCAATCTGTATCTAGTTTATCCGGCAAGTTGGAGAAAGGTTTGTTCGGCGAGGCTTGCCGAGTCGAATAATCCTTTTAGAGACGAGCCGGATAAACTAAGTACAGATTGACACTAACCTAATATTCTATTTATCCTCCTCGCATTTGCTTGAATGACTAATTAAAAATCCGAAAATTCTGCGTTTAACATGCTTTAAATTCAGATGGCCGAATTGAAGCGCAGTAATTGTGTTAAACGGTCTTTTAACTGTTTGCGCGTCAAGAAATAATCCCGATGATTGACTCCATTATATATTAGTAAAGGCAATATTTTAAATGAAAGAAGAGGAGAAAATACTAAAATAAACTCGGTTTATAAATAAACAAGGAAAAATTCATTTTTGGACGAATAAATCACTTGCGAATTTTCCGAGGACGAATCAGTTTTTATGACGTCATGTAAGCAGTTTGTTGTCAACATGGCGGTCGTATTTTGGAGCGTTTGTAGGATTCGTCATTTGACGCGTTTACTATTATTTATCATGGATTTAACCAATATTATCAGGATAATTTGTTACTCAAACTTTAAATAGACGATAGGATATTTGGATGAAAGGATTATTAAGGGAAATACACTCGCAGCGAGCCAGCGACACTGAAAGATGTCAACAATTTTCAGAAAATGGCCTGGACGGTCTGTGTCGTGAATGGCGATGATGATTTTTTGAGACCAGTTTCATTATATTCAATTTATGCGTGACTTGGCTTAGTAAAACAATAGTCGACCTATGTATTTACTGTATAGTGGCTGGATATTCGTCAACTTATACACAGAAAGGATTTAAACGCAAATTTAGGAGTTAGGCACTGAACAGCCAGGCGCGTAGCTACCAGTATGCAGAGTACGCAGCTGCGTACACATTGGTCCAGAAAATCGCAAAAAAGGAACGTCAAAAATGCAATAAAAACTTTGGTCGAGGGGGCGGATGTAATGGGTGTATAGAACAAAAATGAGTTATTTTTCGCAAAAAATCTATGTGAAAATAACTCTACACAAATTAGTTGAATAATTAAAACAACAGCTAGTATGACGCTTTTTGTCAATTTAATACATAAAACAATATAGCAGCGTTATTCTTGAAACAGATTGGTAAAACAAAATATACCATAAATACATTCAACCAATGCGAGCGCTCAAAACGCAATGATATTTATTCGCCGCTACGTTTTATGAATTAATAATACATTTTCTTTTAAAAATGCCCGAGCTTTTATAGAAAATGGTGGTTGCTATAGTGATTTTTGGTGGTTATTTCACGACCCTTCCCTGTTGAATTCTAAAGACAAACAAATAAGGATTGGCAGCTTTGTGGATTTTCATATCTGAATTATATTATTGATCAATTGATTGATTAATTAATCAACAATCAAATCCTTAATAGGGGATCTTCTATCTATTCTGAAATTAAGATTTGAATTCAATAATTTATATTGGGGTTGTACACCAATCATCCTTGACAGATACGATGTATGGATTAAATAACTATAATATGTTTTAAATGTAATACAGTAGATCTCAGATAAGCTTATTTTGTGAATCGTTGTGAATAAATATTCAACCCCATTTATGTAAATAATCCTAAAACAATACTTTATATAATTATTACAAATTTACCAAACTTGATACAAAGATAACGACGGTCAATTGTTTTTAATGGTAATTAAGTTTTGAAGTTACAGTACAGGGGTCCATATTATAATACGTTTTACTAAAGATTTTATTCCTTAATCATTCTATATTGTTCTGATGTATTATGAAAATAATTTTGATTTTATGTTGCCCAGATGCCATAGGCGGAAAGGGGGGATGGACCCGGCGTACACCCCCTAAAATTGCCCAAGCTAAGGTTGGTTTTTTTCATCATGAATATGATAATTATAGGAAAATATGTATATTTGTAAAAAAAATTCACTCGCTATGCGTGCAACAAGTTACGAGACTGGGAGTTCAGAAATACTATGACCTAGCATACAATTTAAAACAATTCCTTCTCATTATTGTAAGAATTTAACATGATCCAACGGCTGTTAGAAAATTATATGATATATCTAAATGATCCATATTGTATACCCTGGGAAAGGGTATTTGAGGCTCTCGAAATTTGCCTGAATCCCTTACAATAACAAAAACTCAGGAATTTCGGGTGCCGCCGGTCACTAAGACCTCTAATAAGAGCTTTGCCTGGGACCATTCGGGGCCCTTATGGCCCCTTGAAACCCTATTCTGCTTGTTAATTTTACGCCCCTCTAACTAGAATTTTCCGCCCCCTCTAACTTAAAATCCTGGATCCGCCTATAGATGCAGATTGAGTCTATATAAAACGTGTTTTTGTTATCTGATGGCACTATAACCCATGTAACCTCACAAGAGATTAATTTTAACTCTTAAATCTACGATGGTTCATAGATGCAAAGCGCAGACCATAAATATGACTTATTAATCAAAAGTATGCGTGATTTGTTAATCTCCTTATCATCGAGAAATGCATAAAAAAAATGTTGCTAAAAATAACTCAATTCCAATTATTTTACGAAGAATGAAATTACGTTTCAATGGGACTTACCTTTTGCGAATCTAGTTTAAGGTTTAAATTTCTAGGTAAAAAAAATTCAGGGGGAGGAATGCCCTTGACCCCCGTAGGATGCTGCGTACACATTAAAAAGGCCTTGCTACGCCCCTGATCATTTAGAGAAAATATCCTTTTTTCAGTTTAAATGTCTGTTGGGTAATCTAAGGACACCATAGCTCAGTTATTAGAGGGTAATTAACGTCAGGCAACAAAAGAAAACTGATAAATATTCATGGTTCAATAGGGATCGATACCAAGACCTCCTGAGCATTAAGCGATCACTACCATGTCTTCGTAATAGGTAGCTTGAAGACAAGAAGTACAAATGCCGTCTAATATATTTCTTAAATTCTTTTACTTCATAGTTAATCTAGTATTGTATATGATTGTTTAATATGAGAGGAGTATATTACTGGTTTTGGATAACATGGGACATTGTTATCAGGCGAAAACATTCAGATTTGTCTCAAGTAATTCTAAAAGAGCTATAACATAAGGCCATGCCAAATTGGAATTTTGTAAAGCGTCAACTCAAGTTTGACAAACTTAGGTACCTATTCACAAAAACACACATACCGAAAACGAAAACACATGTCCATTCTAGCAAGTAAGCACACAAATAAGTACTTGGTAGAACATGAATGTTTATGACGTTAATGTGAGATTAAAGTAATTCTATAAAAAAGTACATGTATAAACAAAATACACATGTACATTTTCATTAATAAAATACACATAAACAATGAACTTTCAGTATATCCTAAGAAAAATCAGTTATCGAATCCTGGAACAACATACTTTAAAATATTTACCGACATTTTTTTGGATGAAGGACTGTTAAACCTATGCACACGCGGACGCTTAACAAAATTCCGGTATGGCATGACCCAAGTCCTCGGAATAAAAACAAAAATTAACAATAACAATAACAGTTAAGTCTATTTTATTGCATATTTATTTCATCATATGACATTTACTTTCTGTGGACATTTTAATAAGGAGGATGAAGAAAGATTTATTTTTTTCGTTCTTAATCAATGCGAATGAATCCATAATCAATCGATTTATACCCTTTAACTCACTAATATGATGTAACATTTGTATTTTGTATTCTATTTTATATTTCAGGAAAGAAACATAAGATAAGCCATAGTCAAACAAATTGCATCGCACTGTTAAAGATACTTTTTATATACAATGCATTATGTTGTCTTGCACACATTCTATCTATGACGTGTCTGCATTCTACCAAAACAGTGCCTTGAGAACTATCGTTACAAATATCATCACCAGACTAAGCATGGCAGATGATCTCTCTACTGATCCTCCATTATGTTGGTTAGATCCTCCATTATGTTGATCAAAGCCTCCGTTATGTTGATTAGACAATCTCTCTAGTGATTCCCCATTACAGAGATCAGTGCTACAAGAGCAACCATTATATTGATGCCCACCAAATTGCACAGATGTACAAACATCAACGATTACACCATATGGAAGGCAGAATCTCATGACATCTGAAGACGTAGAAAAAAAGTATTTTTTGCCAATGTATCTATATAAACTTTACATATCATTATATTAATGACATGATTGATTTAAGTAATGGACGTGTCTATTCAAGGGAAATAATGTGATGCACGTAAATCAATGCAAGTATTAAACAGAACTCTTTAACATTTCAGGGGCGGGTCCAGGATTTTTTCTAGGGGTGGTCCGAACTTTCGCACAATAACCCCATTATACACATTTTGCAGAATAATGCAAATATCTCTTAAAAAACAAACTGAATAGCCATTAAAATATTGGTAAGCACCGAGAAAACTTGCTTCGAGCTACTTCAAATTATTAACAGTTAAGAAATACACTATTGGACCGGTACATTTTTGGAAATTCTAGTCGAGGGTCCGCACCCGTCTGATCCCATTGCCGGATCCGCGTATGCATTCAACTCTTATTTTAAATAGCTCATTTTTGTCTTATGACTTGTATATGATGATGTACAACAGAAATCTGAATATAAACTAGCTAAACATTTAAATTGCTATGATATTTACTCCAAAATCATTAATTAATTTAATGAATTTTAACTCATCATTGACCCATTCTTTACACAACAGACAAAAATTATTCAAGAAACTAAGTTTGCACTAGTTAATGTTTTGCAATATCAAACTAGATACAGTGTATATATACAAATTCATTGCTTAGTTTTTGGTAAATATCGGGAGTAGATAAGTACTTCTTTAATTAAATTGCTAAATTTAACGCGACTGATTTAGTTCAATACATTTCAACATGTTAGGTTTTATTATGAAGATGATGATTTGTTAATTTATCCAATGTTTCTATTAACTGGACTGATAATGCCAATATGACATTAAATGCTGAAGTGTTCAACTGATAAATCGTACTCCTGTGAGTCATGCAGTATTTCAGTCAGAGTGTGTTTTATTCAGAATTGAAATGAATTTCAATAATTATCCTACATACATGGAATAAACAATCAATCATTTGCAAAACAAAATATAAACTTACACCCATTTCCTTCGCTTCTAAAGCAAGAACCACTGCAGTCTATGATTTGTACTTTGTCTGGATACATGCATGCAGAACTCATACAATCGTAGCATTTCAAACCATCCATTTCTGTTGTAATAAAATCAAAGGATACAAAGCACAATTAATGCAAATATAAAAAGCTGTAGTTATTTTTTCTTGACTGATACTGTCCTTATTATAGAATATTTCTTTTATTATTATTATTATTATTATTATTATTATTATTATTATTATTATTATTATTATTATATACCAGAATTAAAGATATACATATAGCGCTCAATTCGTATTGAATACATGTTCAAAAGCGCTTCGAAATCATTTTAGGATATATTAAAAAAAGTGAAATGAAAAATTGAAAATGGTTAAGAGATCATAAGTATAAAATAATAAAATTAATACTAATATAACAGTAAGAATTAATGATCAATAAAGTGCTAATAGTAGTTAAGAAAAAAGTGCGAATTAACAAAATTGGAAAATCAGAAAATGAAATGAATAATATTGGACTGTTGGTAAAAAGGCAGCCAAATGGTCGATAGGGAATCTGGCTAGATGTCATGAAAACCCATGATTCCAAGGAGCAAAGTGAGATTCTAATCCAAGTTCCCGCCCCAACATACATCAGTGCCAATACCCGTGCATCCCACCAAACATCATGCATGATGTAATTGCAAGATAAATTATGAGTGATTAAAGTAATTATTCGATTATAAAAAGGCACCAACAGACCAATAGGAATCAGACAAGGCGACTTGAAAAATCCATGACTGCAAGATGCAAAGTCGGGTTCTAATCCAAGGATCCCACCAGAACATCCATCAGCGCCATCGCCTGATTGCTAGGATAAAGTATAAGTGGTATAGGTAATTATTAGATATTCAATGGTAGCCAGTAGACACCAGTCAATAGGGAACCCGGCTAGATACCTTTGAAAAATCTATGATTGCAAGGTACATAGTCGGATTCTGCTCAAAGCATCCCACCAGAACATCAATCAATGCGGTCATGTTTTTTTTGTAGTAAACCTGGTGCATAATTATGGTTTGTTGTTGTTAAGAATCTAATAATTTTATGGTGTTATATGTTCGTAATTTAAGTATATTTTAGCCGGACAGTGCATATTGATTAAAAGAATTTTCACTGTAGAATAAACATCACATTATTCTGTAGACACGCAAATATAATACATGTTTTAACTACTAATGAATTTCATTTTGAGCTACTTTAAAACATACAGTGTCATTCTATATTTTTAGACAATTTGAGCAAAAGATGAGCTTTCATACCGAATGTAGTTTAGCTATAATTTAAGCTTATTCTTGTAATACAATTTGAATAATGCTGGATAATTTGAATGTTGATAAACTAATTAAAGCTGATTTTGAAACTTGCCCAAGATGCTCATTGTGACTTGCTATCATGGGTAAATCTTAATGTATTTTTTTTTAAAACAAGGTTTTTTTCTAGAGCTCTTAAAAGATACTATTTAGTAGACACGATGTGTTGACATTTATTGCATTTAATAAATGTATATGAAGTCAAATGTGAAAATCTAAAATTCTGAAAAAAAACTGTATTTCTTGAAATAAAAAATATAAGAAAATGAGGTAATAATATTATATATATGAAACAACTACACTAACCTTTCACTAGGCAAACAAATATAACCGCTAAAATAGTTGCTAAAACCAAGTTAGAATTCATATTTATGTTTTGGTTACTACGCACTCCAAACAAATTACTAAAAATGCGCAGTGTGATGCGCACCTTGGTTAAATACACACATTGGTCATGTGACATGGTTGAGACCAATCGGTTCAAAGTATTACCTTGTGTGTAGCTTTTCTTCCTGGTACCATATAAGGTCGAAATTAAGATATATCATTTATTTGGTAACGATATCATAATTCATTGGCTTTCTTGCTGTGGCATGCTCTATTAAGGGTTCATCCATTGTTGAAATTGACAATAACAATTAAGTGGGTGGGGTAAGTAAACAAATTTTTAAAAAAATAAGTTCCTGTTAATTTTTATGTATTTGGTAAGATGTGCATCAAATGTATTGAAATAAATATGAAAAATATAAAACACTCACCACAATAGGCATTTAGAATGAAATGAAAACATTTTTTCATGACCTTGTCCAACTTTTAGACCCATACATGATCTCAAGTCGATGTTCGATTTTCAATAGAAAAGTATAGGGAAAAATTCTTTAAACGGCCATATCTCTTTTATTTTTTAAGATATCAATTTTGTGCAAATGATGCTAAAAAGTTTAAACTTTCTTCTTGCAATATGTTGTTTTTATGTTTTTGTAAAATTATAAAGTTTTGGTCTGTTTTAAGGTTTTATTTGATTACTCACGTTACAATAGAATAAAAAGGAAAATAAATACCCATGCTGATATAAGCTAAAAAACAAAACATTTCCGGTTCTTTGATCAAATTTGTGCAAACGGCATGAAAAAGCTAAATATTTCTAGTTTCCGGAGCACTTTTTATTTTTAAAATATCTAAATGAAGTTTTGGTCTGTTTTGCACTTTTTTCCAAAAGTTTTGGATTTTTAACGTATTCTTTTTCTTAATTATATAATGTGCGCTATCAGATATAGGGACCCCTGGTGTGATTGTATAATACACTGTGCATAGCAAGGCACAGCGGGTACACTTTTATGACAGGATAACCTTCCTGTCGCTGTTGTATTGATAATTAGTTGTAATTATCAAATGATCTAGCAATAAAGGTTTACTCGACTACATGTATCAGAACCACTGAAATCAGTATTATAAAAATAATATTACTTTAAATCAAGTTTACTTGAAAAAAATACTCCTTCATTGCTTATAATAAATATGCATACAGTTAGTGTTTCGATGTATTCAATGACTAGACTAGACTTTTAATGACTAGTTTATTTAAGTAAAACAATTTCATTAAAAGGTGAAATTAATTAAACTGTTATACTAATGAATGCACAGACATTTCAGTCAAAGTAAAATATTGCAACGGACAAACGAAACAAAAACAAGTTACTGACGGCTTAACTATAACGACGAAGATTGAATAAGTTGTTGAATTTAATCATTTCCCTTTAAAGCTTTTTTTTAAATAAAAATGTGGCATATCAAAATTAACGGACGGTCAATTAATTAATAAAAAAGCAGATGTAATAGTGTAATATATTTCTAACATAGTTAAACAATCAAAAACATATTTCATTCGTTATTTTTTTCAACCGGGGATTTTATATAACATTTTACATGTAAACATTAGTTATATAAAATCCCTGTTTCAACTAACTGTCATGTATACAAAGTCACCCCTAAAGTAGTGACATCTTCATCTGCTAATTTACACCTCATGCACAATGGACAATAATACAAATAGAAAACAATTGTCTACAAGGGATTTAATCCCCAAATGATAAAATGAAATATATATGGTTATGATCGTGATCTATGATCCTTATCTTACATTATCGATCACAACATGGGGTCAAGGCTTGTAGATTATGTTATCGCAAAACTGATGTATCTACAGTCAGTGCTATATGACTGTATCAAACAACGAAAGTCTTGATGGGTCTAAAAGTTGGGTATGCATGAAATAGCATTTTTGTTGTGAACCTAAATACATATTCAAACTACTTTTTCATAAATCCATATGTTGATAAAGGATGTTTATATAATAGTCAACAATGTCTTTTGTAGAGTCCCATAAAAAAAGTCATTTTCACATTTTATCACAACTCTGTCAACACATGTTTTCACATCAGTATGCGCACAGGGGCCTGATGATTTTTTCCTTCAAATTGTTTATAATGAGGATACAATAAGAAGGAAAATTTCATCGGGCCCCAGTGATAAAAACAGGAAGTGGAAACATACAGTAACAGACTGAAACCTAGGGTTTAACTGTTTAACATATAGTTTAAGTAATTATTGTGCAAATGGCATGCCATACTCTACGTTTCAAAACTTTTAAATTATATGTGAAATGAATAAAATGTTATCCGTTTTGAACCAACCAAACTAAGAACCCTCCTATTACCGAACCTTTTTAACAGGACATGAAAAAAGTATTCCAATGAAAAGGCCTTAAGACTCAAATCCAAAATGATGGAAATCCAATTACCTTTGGTCTGTGCGAGTTATCAAAATAAAACTATGAACATCATATCTTATTCTTTGTGGTTTGGCAGGTAAATACATCTACTATTAAGTTTAAATGTTTACAGATCACATGCTGTTACTATTCAACGCTTTGGGGCTCGAATATTTCTATGAAAATAACGCAAAAAATATGTACCTTTTTGATGATTTTGGAACGGAGTCTATACTGGTTTTAACATTGTCCAATGTGACGTCAGTTCATCTTAGTCAAAAGATGCGTTATTACGTCTTAGTTGTAAGACGCTTATTGAATACAGTTAGACCAACGACTATAAAACTTAAGGAGAAAATTAGTTGTCGTCAGTCTGCAATTGGCAGCAGACTCGCACGTCCGACTTTCTGAGCTCTAGAGTTAATTAATAAATGAAACGTAGAGTATGGCGTGCCATTTGCACAATAATTACTTAAACCCATAGTTTAACAGACTTATACATAGGGTTATACTAAAAAAATGATATATCCGTATTTCGACCTTATGTGGTACCAGGAAGGAAAGCTACACACAAGGTAATACTTTGAACCGATTGGTCTCAACCATGTCACATGACCAAGGAGTGTATTTAATCAAGGTGCGCACCACACTGCGCATTTTTAGTAATTTGATTGGAGTGCGTAGTAACCAAAACATAAATATGAATTCTAACTTGGTTTTAACAACCATTTTAGCGGTTATATTTGTTTGCCTTGTGAAAGGTTAGTGTAGTGGTTTCATATATAATATTATTACCTCATTATCTTATATTTTTTATTTTAAGAAATACAGTTTTTTTCAGAATTTTAGATTTTCACATTTGATTCATATACATTGCAATAAATGTCAACACATCGTGTCTACTAAATAGTATCTTCTAACAGCTCTAGAAAAAAAATCTTGTTTTGAAAAAAATACATTAAAATTTACCCATGATAGCAAGTCACAATGAGCATCTTGGGCAAGTTTCAAAATCAGCTTTAATTAGTTTATCAACATTCAAATTATTCAGCATTATTAAAATTGTATTACATGAATAAGCTTAAATTATAGCTAAACTACATTCGGTATGAAAGCTCATCTTTCTCTCAAATTGTCTAAAAATATAGAATGACACAGTATGTTTTAAAGTAGCTCAAAATGAAATTCGTTAGTAGTAAAAACATGAATCATATTTGCGTGTCTACAGAATAATGTGATGTTTATTCTACAGTGAAAATTCTTTTAATCAATATGCACTGTCCGGCTAAAATATACTTAAATTACGAACATATAACACCATAAAATTATTAGATTCTTAACAACAACAAACCATAATTATGTACGAGATTTACTACAAAAAATACATGACCGCATGACTGATGTTCTGGTGGGATGCTTTGAGCAGAATTCGACTTGGTACCTTTCAATCATAGATTTTTCAAAGGTATTTAGCCGGGTTCCCTATTGTCTGGTGGCTACTGGCTACCATTGAATATCTAATAATTACCTATATCACTTATACTTTATCCTAGCAATCAGGCGATGACGCTGATGAATGTTCTGGAGGGATCCTTGGATAAGAACCCGACTTTGCATCTTGCAGTCATGGATTTTTCAAGGCACCTTGTCTGATTCCTATTAGTCTGTTGGCCTTTTTATAATCTAATCTTTTTTTAATCACTTATAATTTATCTGACAATTACATAATGCATGTTTTGGTGGGATGCCACGGTACCGACGCTGATGGATGTTCGGGCGGGAGCCTTGGATTAGAATCTAACTTTGCTCCTTGCAATCATGGGTAATCATGACATCTAGATTTCCTATCGACCATTTGGCTACCTTTTTACCAACAGTCCAATATTACTCATTTCACAATAATTTTAAGTTAATTCCCACTTTTTTTCCCTAACTACTATAAATGTATTAGCACTTTATTGATCACTAATTTTTACTTTTATATTAGTATTCATTTTATTACTCGTATTTTATATCTAATGATCTCTTAACCATTTTCAATTTTTAATTTCATTTTTTAATATATCCTAAAATGATTTTGATGCGCTTTTGAACATATATTCAATATGAATTGAGCGCTATACAACTCTAGGATATCATTGATTGATTGTTAATTCCATGTATGTAGTATAATTATTGAAATTCATTTCAATTCTGAATAAAACCCACTCTGACTGAAATACTGCAATACTCATAGGAGTACGATTTATCAGTTGAACACTTCAGCATTTTATGTCATATTGGCATTATCAGTCCAGTTTATAGAAACATTGGATAAATTAACAAATCATCATCTTCATAATAAAACCTAACATGTTGAAATGAATTGAACTAAATCAGTCGCGTTAAATTTTGCATTTTAGTGAAAGAATCTACTCCCGATTTATTACCAAAAATCTAAGCAATAAATTTGTATATATACACTGTATCTAGTTTGATATTGCAAAACATTAACTAGTACAAAACTAGTTTCTTGAATAATTCTTGTCTGTTGTGTAAAGAATGGGTCAATGATGAGTTAAAATTCATTAGATTAATTAATGATTTTGGAGTAAATATCATAGCAATTTAAATGTTCAGCTAGTTTATATTCAGATTTCTGTTGTACATCATCATATACAATTCATAAGACAAAAATGAGCTATTTAGAATAAGAGTTGAATGCATACGCGGATCCAGCAATGGGATCAGACGGGTGCGGGCCCTCGACTAGAATTTCCAAAAAATGTACCGGTCCAATAGTGTATTTCTTAACTGCTAATAATTTTAAGTAGCTCGAAGCAAGTTTTCTCGGTGCTTTCAAATATTTTAATGGTTATTCAGTTTGTATTTTAAAAGACATTTGAATTATTCAGCAAAATGTGTATAATGGGGTTGTTGTGCGAAAGTTCGGACCCCCCCCCAGAAAAATTCCTGGATCCGCCCCTGAAATGTTAAAGAGTGTTGTTTAATACTTGCATTGATTTACGTGCATCACATTATTTCCCTTGAATACACACGTCCATTACTTAAATCAATCATGTCATTAATATAATGATATGTAAAGTTTATACAGATACATTGGCAAAAAATACTTTTTTCTACGTCTTCAGATGTCATCAGATTCTGCTATCCGTATGGTACAATCGTTGATGTTTGTACATCTGTGCAATTTGGTGGGCAGCAATATAATGGTTGCTCTTGTAACACTGATCTCTGTAATGGGAAATCAGTAGAGAGATTGTCTAATCAACATAACGGAGGATCTGCTCAAGATAACGGAGGATCTAATCAACATAAAGGAGGATCAGTAGAGAGATCATCTGTCATGCTTAGTCTGATGATATTTGTAGTGATGGTTCTCAAAGAACTGTTTTGGTAGAATGCGGATACGCCATAGATAGAATGTGTGCAAGACAACATAATACATTGTATATAAAAAGTATCTTTAACAGTGCGATGCAATATGTTTGACTATGGCTTATCTTATGTTTCTTTCCTGAAATATAAAATAAAATACAAAATGCAAATGTTACATCATATTAGTGAGTTAAAGGGTATAAATCGATTGATTATGGATTCATTCGCATTGATTAAAAACGAAAAAAATATTAAATCTTTCTTCATCCTCCTTATTAAAATGTCTACAGAAAGTAAATGTCATACGATGAAATTAATGCAATAAAATAGACTTAACTATTATTGTTAGTTTTTAATATTTGTTTTTATTTCGAGGACGTAGGCCATGCTATATCGGAATTTTGTTAAGCGTTTCATTTTATTAATGAAAATGTACATGTGTATGTTGTATTTACGTTTTTATAGAATAACTTTAATCTCACATTTACGACATAAAAAACTCATAAACATTCATGTTCTACCAAGTACTTATTCGTGTGCTTACTTGCTAGAATGGACATGTGTTTTTGTTTTCGATTTGTGTGTTTTTGTGAATAGGTACCTAGGTTTGTCAAACTTGAGTTGACACTTTACAAAATTCCAATTTGGCATGGCCTTATGTTATAGCTCTTTTAGAATTACTTGAGACAAATCTGAATGGTATCGTCTGATAATGTCCCATGTTGTTCTAAACCAGTTATATTTTTCTCTCATATTTAAAAATCATATACATTACTAGATTAACTTTCGAGTAAAGGAATTTAAGAACTATATTAGACGGCATTTGTACTTCTTGTCTTCAAGCTACCTATTACGAAAACATGGTAGTGATCGCTTAGGACTCAGGAGGTCTTGGTATTGATCCCTATTGAACCTTGAATATTTATCAGTTCTCTTTTGGTGCCTGACGTTAATTACCCACTAATAACCGAGCTATGGTGTCCTTAGATTACCCAACAGACATTTAAACTGAAATCAAAGCACTGTAGTGCTGGAGGAACGATGTCCTGAAGTTATCTTTTTTATTAAAGAATATATACGAGGGGTGATTGGAAAGTTCGAGGAATTTATTTATTAATGCTACACGGGATAACATAAGAAAAAATAAATAACATCATTCTGTACGTTTACCAAAGACTGATATAAAGTCCAAATATTTATATGATACAATGGAAATGAAAGTTTTCATGAAACATTTAACAACACTAGTATACCGTACTTGAAGCACGCCGACGTCATCATTGGGTAACTTAAACGTCACCACCTATTTTCATACACTTTCTATGGCTATGTACCCACTGATTAAATGTAACCTTCCTGTATTCCTTGCTGAATGAAAAAATACTTCTCTTGTGCAATATAGCACTCTGTAAGCCATCAATCCTTATCTAGATGCTTTGCCACTCACGCTGCCTTTCCAACAGTGACTGTCAATGTTAGTTGACCTAGTCTTTCTTCATCAAATACCCATGTTCTACCTTTCCTGGACCTCTGGTGCCATTTGTAGACAAATATATTCCCACATGTTGGTAATGTATCAGCAGTTTTAATTTGTTTAAGCGAATCTGCAGATGACAAATTGAGTCAAACACACGTAATCGTAATCATGTATATTATCTATAAAATTATGTATTAAGTATCAATTAACAGAATTTAACAAAAGGATAGCACTAGACTTCTCAAAGGGTTTGCTCATGGCAAGGTTTACCTTACTTTATTAAACAAAATAAACCAGTCAAAGAATTAATTTTCATCAACACATTTTAGGGTCATGTACAGCAGCCATCTTACCAAACCAAAGATTATTCTGGATTATTTTCTTTAACCATAAGGAGCTGACAACTTCTCAATTTTAGTTATCAATGGTTTTTTTAACTAGATCGTTAATATTTTCCCTAAAATGTTAAAGATTTGGTGTGGAATGACACCTGATTTTTTTTCACAAAAACATCGACTTTCTAACAATTTATTTAAGGTTTTCCTCCAAGTACTAAGCTCTTTTGCATCAAGCTACATTCCCATTTTTGTTCACGAAATTTAAGTCAAATTAACGTTTTGCACTTGCAATTTATTCACAATTAAAATTACTATAACAATCGTCTATTTCCTATAAATATTTGCTTAAAATTCCGTACAAAATTATACATACTCATTCCAAATTATAATCAAACTCTATAACTTAAAATCGCTCAAGTAAACTTTTTAATGTGACACTTTGAAGACGACAACGTCATCGCCGTATATTAAACATCCGGTAAGTGTATTAGTCATATCCAAAATGGCAGATGTAATAACAATTGGATAAGTCACGTCGGTAAATATTTGTTTATTTCGAGTAATAATGAATTTTAACAAGTTTATCGACGTTTAAAAGTTGAAACATACGCATGTTATTTGACTTCCGTAACTCTAGTCAACCCTGGCAGGGTTGTCTACAGTTACGGAACTTCCGTAACTCTAGAACCTGGGTCTAGAGTTACGGTACCGTTATCGTCCTTAATGTATTGACATAAGTATCATAATATAATACGATCATTTAATATTGTTTATTACTATCGAATGATGTAATTATGCTACGCATATAACAGGCATTGTCAAAAACATCGTAGGCCCTTTTTACTCCAACAAGTAATCATTGCAGTTGTCACGGGTTGAGTTGTCTACGGGTTGAGTTGTCCCGTTTCCATTGCAAAATTTGTATGTCCTGAGAGAAACCTCTCTTGTACTGAAGGGTTTCAAGAACGACAACACAAGCCAGCGTTGTATTACATTTAAATGAGATGTTAATGAGCTTCACGCTTGAACTACGCCTCTTTGTCTATGTTGAAAATTGTTGAAGCGTGAAAAGAGTAATCTTATACTTTCTTGTTACCATTAGAACGATGTTCTCTGAATGATGGAGTTAGGGCTAGGAGATAATATGCGAAATATTTATACTCTTTCGTCCTAGCTAACTTGAATTCTTCTTTATTGCTACCATTGTATACATCGAAGTAATTTTCCACTTCTAATTGAGGTATATTTGCGATACCATTGACTCTATTGCAAGCAAGGGTCTGATTAAAGTGCAAAATTTAAGGTTCTGGAACTGTAACTAACTTCGGTAAACTTCGACACTCGGTACAATCCTGCTTTTTCCCGATTACTTATCTCCGTCAAGTTTCGTAATTGCTATTCTTAAAAATTTTTAGAAGTCATAGGGTAACATATTTTCCGAAAATGGCGAAACCAGACGCTCTACAGCGTGATTGTAGTTAGTTATCGTAAAAATAATCGTTTATCGACATAAAAACAATGAAAAGCCGTAGTGGATTATAACTTTTGTGTTGATTCTGTTTGTATAGTGCGTACACATTGACCCCGACCTGAACTTTATGCAAGAATATTCATTACATTGAATACGAATGTAGTATTAATGCTCGATAACAATCGGATTTTATCGACAAGGCTCGAATGTAATTATAACACAGGGATTAATTTTAAAGTACATTTAAAGCGTACAATGAGTGTCTATTACACATGGGCCGGACTAGAGGATTGTACGATTAAGCTAACTACCAATTCAAAGGTTGTTGGTTTTAGCCCCACAATCACCATCCCCACACCCATTTTACCATTAATTGTCGTCAAAAATGTAAGAACACGAGTTTCCCGTCTGAATGCAGTTGAATCGTGAGTTGTTATACATGCGGACTGTGTATACTCTATACATTTATTTTAAATACGTAACGAGACGAAGTGTATAGTAGGCGTGGTATTGATTTTCACCGGGATATGTGTAGGTGATAATTAGATGCAAATGTGAAAGGTGAGGTCGGGGTCAAATTGTACGCACTATACAGGTGTAAAATACATTTTTTTCATCTTTTTTTTGCGATGTAAATTCGGAATGACTAAAACACGAAATGGAGATTTTGAGGCGAAATGAACGAAATGGAGAATTTGGGGCAAAATGCGGTTTTAATTGTTTAATAACTCTTTTTCTCCAATTATAATATCTATTTTTTTGTACTAAAAATGAACAAATGTAAAATAAACTACACAAATATCGATTAACATGGAAAGAATGTTTAACTTAGATTGATTTATTGCCGAATTCTCACAAAATTCGTACCATAGTCAGCATATGAAGACAAAATCATTGCACATTTTCTGTTTTTAATATCATCATATTCTAATTATAAAATAAACAATACAATAAACAGCATAATTTGAAAGCTAAGGCACATAATATGCCAACATTACTAACTCTAGTGTCAAACTGATAGTTCAAAAAACGACAACAGCAGAAAACATAGCTGGTACAGGTTTAATCCCCAAATAGTCCCCTCAAGCTTGTCAAAAAGCATTGGAGAGAAGGTTTTTATATGATAATGCTGAGTTTAACATACATTTGCCATCTCAAATACCAATTTTATATGATATATTTTGTATAAAGTAGTATTATTTGTAATTGACCATGTTGACGTTATTTTTCTTTATAAAATCACTTGCAGTTTCAGTACAGTAATCTCATACAATTTCTTACAAAAAATTTTAGAAACGGTAAAATTTCTTAAATTTTTCATTATATGGGCAGTTAATACTGCAGAAAATTTTAAAACTAGTTGCATGTGTCTAACTAACTTCAGACTTGAGATATTTGCATTTAAAGATAGGGTAATTTTTTTAACATTCTCAAAAACTCGGATTTTTGCTTAGGGGTACATGTATGCAAATCTCTGTATTTTTATAAGTATTAATTTTGTCCAAAGTGTAACCTGATTGCTCTGATTTGTCATGACATGACTGTGTAACAGGAAAAGTGTTTAAAGCTTGGAAATAAAACAGCAGAATTTGAATAAAAGTTTTTTTCACTTTTTGGCCCAACACAATTTACGGTCTTTCTGAAAATCAAGGGCCACGTTATAAAAATGCACATAACTTAAGTTACAAACGGTAAATTTCTTTAAAATTTCAGCATCCAATGTCTTTAATAGTATAGATTCAAGAAACAATATCATTATAAGAATTGTTGAAGGTCACCATTACAGTTCCAGAACATTAAGTTTGAAATCACAACAGGAACGGTAATAGTAAAAAGGACACAGACACTTAGCAAAGAGAGAATCGTTTTATATGTACATGTTTTGGACTTTGTAATAAAACATGCCACAAATAAATAACGAAAGTGATAACTCTTTTACTGTTTTTACTTTTATTTCCTCCAAGCTGGACAGCATATTATAATACAAAATACAAAGAAAATACAGAGAAAAGAATAATGAATATATAAATGAATAATCGTAGCAGGATATAAATCAAAAGGATTTCCGCCTAAGAACAGACAAAGCAGTTGTCACTTGGTGTTTGAACCAGGTTCGGGTGTACCAACCTTCCATACTATAATGTGATGTTTATTCTACAGTGAAAATTCTTTTAATCAATATGCACTGTCCGGCTAAAATATACTCAAATTACGAACACGTAACATTAGAAATTATAAAATTTCTGAACAACAACAAACCATAATTATGCACGAGGTTTACTACAAAAAATACGTGACCACATGATTGATGTTCTGGTGGGATACTTTGAGCAGAATCCGACTTCGTACCATGCAATCATAGACTTTTCCAAGGCATCTAGCCTGATTCCCTATTGGCCGGTGGCTACCTTTCCATTGAATATCTAATAATTACCTATGTATCACTTATACTTTATCTAAGCAATCAGGCGATAACGCTGATGGGTGTTCTGGAGGGATCCTTGGATTTGAATCCGACTTTGCACCTTGTAATCATGGACTTATCAAGGCATCTTCTCTGATTCCCATTGGTTGGTGGCTGCTTTTTTTCATAATCTAATCGTTACCTTTATCACATTAACTTTATCTGACCACTATATAATGCAAGATGTTTGGTGGGATGCACGGGTACCGACGCTGATGGATGTTCGGGCGGGAGCCTGGGATTAGAATCTAACTTTGCTCTTTGCAATCATGGGTTTTTATGACATCTAGCCAGATTCCCTATCGACCATTTGGCTGCCTTTTTACCAACAGTCCAATATTACTTATTCCACTATGTTTTTAAGTGAATTCCCACTTTTTTCTTAACTACTGTTAAACTTTTTCATTTGATTAAACGCCTATTTCTATATTACATATTCAATGACGTTGTACAAAAAGATATATTAAATACAAAAAATAAATACAAGTAAGTAGAAACCATCCACCATAAAAACATAATGTATATACAATAACACGAAACAAAATAAAATTTATCACACATGATGTTATACAGTTTGTAAGTTTATTTATTTATTTTTTATTGTTTTTATTGAGCTTTTACTTTTCATATTTTTGGACCTACATCATTCACAGATCATGATTCGACTTAACTTTACATTTTAATCACTAATTTTTTATTTGTTTTTATTTATTTGATATTGAAAGAATATGTCAACAAAGAAAAATTGCTTAATTTCTTGAAAAAATAACGAAGTAAATGGAGGATACTGTAATTGGAGATTTAATGGACTAGCTATCTGGAAGTTTGTTTAAGTCTGTGGATTAAGTCATAAAGCCGACAATAAAGGAGAGAGTGACGTCAATACACAGGTTCAAAAAACGGCGACTTTGAACTTTGATCAACATGAAATTATGATTACACTGTCTATTTTACGTTATGCAGATAGGCTCTATGATTGACTAGTCTCTCTGTATATAAAGTAAATGGTGTTTGTCACATCATCATAGATGGATCCAATGATTTTTGCATGCTATGTAACTTGATCAGAATTTTACCTCTACTTTCGGTTTCAAACCAGCTGAGACCTGTATAGAATTTCTTGAAATCAGGTACATGTTGATAATTTTAAAATTTTCACACAACTTGCATTATTGCTATATTATGAGTATGACTTGGCATTGAAACTAATTGCTGTTGTTATACCATACATGTATATACAAGACATGAACAATGCTTGGGTTTGATATAAAATACATAAATTACAAATATGATTGCCCCAATTTCTCTAAACTATAACATGTACAGTACATCCAGTTTGTTAGAGGATTGTTACAGTAGACCATACATTGTAATTACACTACATAAACATGGCAATTGTCAATATATGCTGCATGTTGCCATACCGTGCTTGCATTCTACTCATTATAGCCCAGTTGTAGCTTGTATATAGCTTGTAATTATTTGATGTAGTAAATTCAGCAGAGCCTGTTCATATAAACAACTGCCTATGACAATTTTCTAGAACTTGTTAATACCCCACAAGGTTTAGATCTATGATGTGAAATAAATATGCAATTGGAAGAAAAGTTGCTTATGAATATAAGGAACAAAACTCTTAATTTAGACTACATGTACAGCCCTGTTAGTATGTAAATATGTTGCAATGAATAGCTTGTATTTGAAGCCTTTGTGAATGCCAATTTATTTTCTTGTGTTTAGATTTGACCTACTTATACATCACGCTTATAAATAATGTACTATTCATAATTTTATCAAAAATACACATGTTAACAAAAATATAGTGGAATGAAAATATTTGCTTTTCCTTGGGCAATACAAACGAGTCAAAATGATATTTAATCTGGTACTTACAATGAGTATTTGTACACTAATGATGTTATGTACAGATGAAAATCAGACTTCCATGGTAAGGAGTAAAACTATGGTAGAATTTTGAAAATATGTTGTTTTGTACATCATGATGTACAGTTTTACTACATATCAGTATATACAATGTAATTCATATTCTGTCCATTTGTATATGCATTTTACTGTAATGTAATCCCTGATTTTGGACAATTTTAATAATATGAATTAGAAGACAAAAGTATGACTGATAGACATTCTTTGTTCCACATATATACAAGTTAAAAGCTTTATGACTGACTGTATGTTGCATATGACCAAATATAAAAGTATATCTGGGCTCTCATAAAAGTCATATGATGTTTTATATGTCTTAACCATAGACATGCTAATATGTCTATGGTCTTAACACATGAGTGCAGCTTGACAATTGCATCTTGAAAATGAAACCTTTTGCATGGACTTCCTGCAATTGTTTTTTTTTCATTTGCATGGTAAAAGGTAATAACCACTTTCACTTGCTATTTTGTGTAACATTAGTGTAAAAATTAAAAGGATTATGCTTCTTTTGGCTCTGTACTAGGAATAACATAATAGATAGTCCAACAGTACTGGGTTCATTCAGGAATTTCATAAAAGATGACATTTATGTGAGAATACTTTGTGGTGATTAAACTTTATTTTGTACATTTTTTATCATTTTTGAGCACAATGTGAGTTAGGTTAATTTATTTACACATATTTTTTCAATAATTAAAATAAATTCACTGCTGGATTCTATTCTCAACTACCTAGATCATTTTTGTTTCAAATGCTGAATCTGCTTTAATATGATGATGACATTACTGTCTTAATTAGGAACAAATAAAAGAAACACTTTATATCTTTCCCTTTTTATATATTTTTTTACTTTATTCCAACATGTTCATATTAAGTCATCCAGTTCTTACAAATGCAATGCAATTTGTAGAAAACATTGTTAAAACCTTGTTATTCTATTGATAAGAGTTAACCTTACACCCCAATGGTGCCATACTATTTGAAAGCTTGGAAGCTATATCTCTTATGCAGTTTTCCTAAACTTTATTGTATCTTGTTCACATAATAGGACTGATTTACTCTTTTTGCACATTTTGGAGCATTTGTATTTTGTAGAAATTAATACAAATTTATTTTCATTTTGATCTGATCTTTTTAATTTCTATGAAAGAATTGGTACAAATCAGATTTCATAGTCTTGATGGTTATATTTTAAATTATTATATTTTCATTTTCTGTTACTATAGCAACCACAGCTTTCAATGGAGAAGAGTTGCATTTGATTGTGGTCTTTATACTGTGCACATCATGCATACAAATTTCATTAACTTGGCTTATGCAGTATTATAGCAATAACTGAATCTCATTTTAGGACTGTATTTACTAATTCTGTTTTCATGGCAACCACTCATTAAAATAAATGACATTTAATAATGGGATGTAATGTTTGCTTACTGATATTATACAATTATTAAGCACTTTTCACCTCAATACATTTTTTTATTTTGGCCTATTTGCATAATACATCCTCTTCTGACAGATTTAAGTAACATATTTGAAATGCTCAAGAAATGCTCAAGAACTGCTATATTTGTTGCCTTAGAAACGACCTTAGCAACGGGTAACTAAGTCAGTGCCAATGTATTATTTTTGCTGTTTCAATTCCATTAAGTGGTAAATGTGATAAAATTAAGAATCAAAATACATGTAATGTCAAAACTGTGTATGTTTGAATATCATAATTTTAGTAAAATTGATAAAGTTTCCATGGCAACGAGAACCCATCTACTAAACATTTATTTCTTTATTTGACTTTTTTTCGATCATAGATGGGATAACAAGAAAACTAAGAACTATTCATGCATTTTGAATTTAAACTTAAACTTCAAACTTCACATTCTTAGCGAGAATATAAAATTCTACCGTAAACATGTTATTTCTGAGTGTAGAATACATTTATTTTGTTTCCATGGTGACAAATAATACAATAAATGAGTTCAGAGTGTTGTGCAGTTACATTTGTATAATTATATCAAAATAATGTTCGAATGAACTTTCATAAGAATTGCAAATGAACTGGTTTTACAAAAAATAAAAGATTTTCAATTTCTGAAATTGGTTACCATGGCAACCAAATTTTAACAACTCAAAAAGAATGTGCTTCCATCATGTGACAATATGTGACAATAAAACTATAAATTTTGAAAGTCAGTTTGAAGGGAGATCAATATTTTCAAATTAAGCCATTTATTTTGTTCTGTTGCCATGGTAACAGACTTCACAGAATTGTCTAAAAAATTTAAATTCTGGGTAACTTATTCATTTCCCTATCATGACATATAAACTTTGCTTATTTGGATTGAAATGATATTTTTAGGAATTTTAGAAGAAGCCAAACTTTATCGTTAAAACTGCCCTAAACTTAGCTGTTTGTCCGAATTACTATTACAGTTTTACATGCAAACGATAAAATTATACAAACTGTCGCATTTTCTTAAAGCATACCAACTGTTTTGATAATTTCTAGCTGCCTTCATACAACTTACACAAGTGATCATCATTTTCTCTTCATTAAAATTTGAACTAACTTTTAATCAGTAGGCTGAACGCATGGTTTTGGCGCGCAGATTTAAATGTAACAGATTTTGTAATATAATGTCCTATTAGGTTAAAATTAAAATCGTTACGGTGAACGGTATAACGTGTTTAAACGTTCTTTTTGATATACCATTTTTGTTTTGATTTGTTATTTCCTTGTATCAATTTATTAAATTTGTTACCATTTAAGCCATTCAACTTATTGTTACTGGTTGAAATTTGTGACTTTTGAATTGGACACCAATGAAATAAAATGTTGTTAAACGAAAAGTTTTTGTTGATTTTCAAACCAGATTTTTTCAACATTATTAGATAGTAGTTGCAGTTTTCATAAGTGAAATTGGTATGAAAATTCATCTCGTGGTTACCACAATAAAATATTATTTATAAGGTGTATACTTAGAACATTTGACTAGTGTATATTGATTTGACTTGGATTCATAGTGACTGTCTATAATTAAAGACGTTATATTGTGATTACAGAACTATTGTAATTAGATGAATTGGGTTAATGTATGCGCCATGGATAATTAAATATACATTTAATACAATAATCATGACTACATTGTCATAAGTGCATAATGCACAAAAATGCGCAACAATAATAAAGTTTTTTTCCACGCATTAAAATGTGGAGAATAGTCTGTTATAAACAATAGCTTCTGATATAATTAATGTCGAATAAACATTGCTCATAAATATTGCATTTACCACGTACGGCATAAATAAGTTCCTTCAGGTTTCCTCAACGCGTTGCTCGTGAAACTATTTTGTTTTATTTTCACACTGTATTAAATTGTCAACTATATCCGGTAATCTGCATGAGCAATACAACTTTAATATTATTTTTTGTGCATTCTTTGGCATTTTTGAAAATTTGGGAAATGGTACTAAGGCATTATCAACAAGACTTTGCAATACTCTGGTCACATCCCTTATCTAGTTACGTCTAGAATGACACACCTTTACAAACAAACTTGTGATCTCACGCGAGATAAAGTTTCCGTACGGAAGTTTTTGTTCTGGTTAAAACAGCCATATCTACAGAATTGAGAACAATGGAGTCACGAACGCAAAATTTCCTTCACGCAAACTGGCTTTTGTTCACTGCTTAAAAGTTTTTTTCTTTTAAGTTATATTTTCTTTCCTGTTTAATAAACATAGAATTAACCAGTCATAGTTGCTGACAAACCGTGTTCTTTATAATTCTGAAATATTTAAATAAAGTGGGTCTTTTTTCAAAATCTTAAAATACACTCATCATCAGCACGTTTATAATGAGGTTGCTAGCGAATGTACATACATGTATATTAACCACACTTTATGTTAATAGTTTTTCTCTCACATCAGTAATGCAAGTTTCATGATCTTTACAATAAATACCCGCCACAACAGACTTTCAGAAATTCTTCTTCGGAAGCTGAATGAAGCATTCTATCATTACGCTATGTGTTATGTGACTATTCGATACACATGCGCATGTATTATTTGTGTGTACACGAACATTCTGCATCATTTTGATTCTTACTGTGTTCTATTAATTAAAAATACATTATTCTAAATGTATGGTTTATTGCGGTATAAAGGGTGTTTAAATTCTTCGGTATTCCGCCTCGCGCTGTTTAGTAAAGAGCTCTTAGCTCAAATGTGAAAACAAATCTAGAATTATCACTGTCGAGCCCGCTTCCCGATCACATATTGTACTGAGAATAAAATTCAAGCCACTTTGCTTCACAAAATGTTTTATTGATGAGATTGCTGTCCTATCTATCCGAGTACTCGGATATTCGCGACCCCGACCAGAAAATCGAGTACGAATATTCGTCATGTCCGAAATCGTCGGATCGCGATCTATTTTTGGAAAAATGAAAGAACATTTATTAGATTAATTATTACTGAAAAAGAGACGCACTACTTATGAAAAATATCCAAAATAAAGTACCCTAATAATGAATCTTAGAGACAGACCATTGTCTATGATATATGAATAAGAAACCTTTAAAATCTTTGTAAATTTTCTGAATTGATAAACGTAAGCGTTGAACCATTTTCCTCTCTCTTAATGAAAAATATCGTAACGCTTTATCGACATTGACTTTTGTTTTACCTTTTTTTAAACGTATACACCCTTCTTATTATAAGTATAATATTTCTATGTATATGAATATGTATTTCTTCTCACATATCGTTATTTATGTCACAGGGTAAGAAAAATATGCAGCCTGACCGGGACTCGAACCCAGGACTTCTCGCGTACAGGGCGAGCGCTCCCGACTGAGCTATCCGGCCGCTTACATATCCTTCTTCCCATAATGTGTCCGTCATGTGCAGGAAATCTGATAAATGATAACATTGAAATATACGGAGAATATTGTTAATGTCAACAGTATGTATTTGTGACTATTGCTTGTAACAAGAGCTATAATTGATCGTTTAAAAGATATAAAGTTAAATAAATAGCATAAAGATGTGTATATGTGAATGCCCACATATGGTTCAATAGAAATACAATGTGCACGTGTTCACTTGCACTGGACAGAGTTGTGTTCAAATGCACTCTTATTATTTACTAAACATCCGACTTCGTTAATCTAACTTTTTTGAGAATGGCATTGTCATAGCTTTTAACAGATATATTACTTAATTATGAGGATCCATTCATGAATAAAGAAATAAAGGTGGGTCCATTTCCTACAAAGCCTTTATATAATAGTTGGGCATGAATAGACGCGCAAAGAAAATCAAAGAATACATCCAACTTACATCGTTCGCAAATTTCGTTTTATAATGATCCCATTTTGAAAAGTAGAACATATGCTAAAATTACATTACATTGGCTTTAAAATAATGTACGGTTCATAAAAATGTATTGAGATATAAAAAGTTAAGGGGTGAGTCCATGCAACCTTTGCGATTTTTTAGAAGTAACATATCGATAGGCTATAATACATAGAAAATCTATAGTTGAAAGTGCCTTTGATTCAGATAAAGGGAAGTAACCACCATAACACGCTACAATGAGTTTTATATTTTACATGTCATGGTAATCTCTCTTAAATTTGAATTCAATTTTTTATAATTATCCAGCTCCCAATTATGAACTGCCTGAGATGTCATATTTTTGGGTATATAAAGGATATGCAGATTAAATCAATTAAACAATAAATATGATATTCACCAGTAATGATGGAGAAAGTAAAATTGATTAAATATAGATCATAATTAACAATAATTTAGACAGTGTGTTTACTACACCATAATTAAGAAAGTTTGTGCATATGATATAAAAGCGCAAGCACAAATTTCCATATTTGTCTGTTACATTTGCATTTCTTAGATAAAGCGTGGCAAACAGAGAATGCAATTAACCGTAATTGATAAAACAGTTGCAAGCAGATTAGCTTATGGATAAATCATCTTGATAATTTAGTCATAATGCATACTGCATGGTCTGCAGATCTGTACTGCTCCCATTAGCCATCTGAGTTACCAAACCATTTTGTATTAGCAGCAGACCCTGCTATTGATTTTTGCACTTTTACCAGACCCTTGCTTGCAATAGAGTCAATGGTATCGCAAATATACCTCAATTAGAAGTGGAAAATTACTTTGATGTATACAATGGTAGCGATGAAGAAGAATTCAAGTTAGCTAGGACGAAAGAGTATAAATATTTCGCATATCATCTCCTAGCCCTAACTCTATCATTTAGAGAAAATGTCCCTTTTCTCAGCTTAAATGTCTGTTGGGTAATCTAAGGACACCATAGCACAGTTATTAGTGGGTAATTAACGTCAGGCACCAAAAGATACCTGATAAGTATTCCTGGTTCAAACTGGGATCGATACCAAGACCTCCTGAGCCCTAAGCGATCACTACAACGTCTTCGTAATAGGTTGTTGGAAGACAAAAAGTACAAACGCCGTCTAATATATTTCTTTAATTCCTTTACCGGATAGTTTATCTAGTTAAGTTAAGCGCTTTAAGCGCTTAACTGATTATGACCCTCTCGACAGTCGTTTCGGGTTTAGCCAACCCAAGTCTAAGACAAAGTAGTTCTTCCGACCTCTATTTTACCACAACCACGCAATTTTCTTTCATAGTATGTACAAATTGTCTCTATTCTACGAAATTACAGACAAAAATACATCATATGGAACATAAAAACATTCCAAACAAGCTGTCCCAAAATTTTCCGTTTACATTTGCCACGTTTCACAAGGCGAGCGCTAATATGCTACACAAAATTGCTTTCAAAAAGCGCTAGCTAACGATAGCCTTGTGGAACATGCCCCTTGATATGAATACGCGCAAAGATATCGATCTATTTTTCTATGACGTCACTCAACCCACGAAGATGAACGAAGTTGCCGGAAAGAGTCGAACTCTATTAACATTGAAATTATCGAGGGTAATTAGACGAGATGACCAGCATGCATTCGATCGCGATTTATTTGAATATCTTCATTGAAGTGTTACAATGATTTTAAAGCGTTTGATCATGTCTGGATGGCTTTATACACTTAACAAAACTTATAAGTATATATGTGTATTTGGGCTCGTATCTACGTAAGTGCTAGTCCGATTTAAGTCAAATTTTCAACAAATATAATTTAGAGACGGATCATTATTATTATGTTCATTTCATTTTAAGTATTCGATTTTAGCGCTAAACCATAGGGGAATGGGTGTTTAGTCTTGGAAAGGAGACCGGTCACATCTCTTCAGAGTAAATTTCATGGAATTCATCGAGTTGGATACCTTATATTTTTTAATAAAACAAAATTTTGGCTTTTGGCTGTAACTTTTGTTGTTTTGGGTTTTCTTTATGATAATTAGAGCATGTTAAAGTAAATTGATAATAATTTGGTGTTTTGAAATGCGATGGGCACCTGTGGTACAAAGAAAGTTTGTTACATATTTATGCTAAATTGCACGAACTATGGAACAAATACTGTTGTTCTTTGTACACTCGTTTTCATTTGAACGATGAAATGAATTCTGGATATAGTCTGAAAATAGACTGCATTATGTGCATAGCAAAGTGAAACTGAAAGTTGCATTGACGCTTACCATGCACTGAAGCTTTAGAAATAATCATGCACTCGAGTAATGTATCATGCAGGAATTGTATTAAGCTTTCACCTGATTTACTGGTGAATCTTGCAGTTACAAGTGTATTATCCGATTAAGAGTCACAACATTTACCTGTAAGCTGTTGATATTATGGGAAGAAGGATATGTTAGCGGTCAGATAGCTCTATCCATCTATTTATCTATCTACAGAGAGGTCCTGGGTTCGAGTCCCGGTCAGCCTGTATATTTTTTACCCTGTGATGATTTTTCACCCAACGTGGGACCGTGACAATTACTTGGTCATTTGAGAAATGCTTGTAACAAAATAAATGCTTCTTAAACAGCCAAGAATTCTGAAATTATTATCGAGATTATGTCACGGCACTTACCTGTTCACATTATGGGAAGACGGATATGTAAGTGGCCAGAAAGCATAGTCGGAAAAGCGCTTATCTTTAGCGCTTTCAGCGCTTTGATTAAATATGAGAGGAGTATATAACTGGTTTAGAACAACATTGGACATTATTATCAGACGATAACGTTCAGATTTGTCTCAAGTAATTCTAAAAGAGCTATAACATAAGGCCATGCCAATTTGGAATTTTGTAAAGCGTCAAGTTTGACAAACTTAGGTACCTATTCACAAAAAACACACATACCGAAAACAAAAACACATGTCCATTCTAGCAAGGAAGCACACAAATAAGTACTTGGTAGAACATGAATGCTTATGGCGTTAATGTGATATTAAAGTAATTCTATAGAAAAAAGTATACACAACATACACATGTACATTTTCATTAATAAAATACAAATGTACACATAAACAATGAACTTTCGGTATATCGTGAGAAAAATCAGTTATCGAATCCTGGAACAGCATAATTACTTTGAATTATTTACTAACATATTTTTTGATTAAGGACTGTTAAACCTATGCGCACGCGGACGCTTAACAAAATTCCGGTATGGCATGGCCTAAGTCCTCGAAATAAAAACAAAATTAACAATAACAATAATAGTTAAGTCTTTTATTATTGCATATATATTTCATCGTATGACATTTACTTTCTGTGGACATTTTAATATGGAGAATGAAGAAAGATTTAATAGTTTTTTCATTTTTAATCAATGCGAATGAATCCATAATCAATCGATTTATACCCTTTAACTCACTAATTTGATGTAACATTTGCATTTTGTATTCTATTTCATATTTCAGGAAAGAAACATAAGATAAGCCATAGTCAAACATATTGCATCGCACTGTTAAAGATACTTTTTATATACAATGTATTATGTTGTCTTGCACACATTCTATCTATGACGTGTCTATATTCTACCAAAACAGTGCCTTGAGAACTATCGTTACAAATATTATCACCAGACTATGCATGACAGATAATCTCTCTACTGATCCTCCATTATGTTGGTTAAATCCTCCGTTATCTTGAGCAGATCCTCCGTTATGTTGATTAGACAATCCCTCTACTGATTCCCCGTTACAGAGATCAGTGTGACAAGAGCAACCATTAATTTGCTGCCCACCAAATTGCACAGATGTACAAACATCAACGATTGCACCATATGGAAGGCAGAATCTCATGACATCTGAAGACGTAGAAAAAAAGTATTTTTTGCCAATGTATCTGTATTACATATCATTATATTAATGACATGATATTGATTTAAGTAATGGACGTGTCTATTCAAGGGAAATAATGTGATGCACGTAAATCAATGCAAGTTTTAAACAGAACTCTTTAACATTTCAGGGGCGGGTCCAGGATTTTTTCTAGGGGGGGGGGGGGTCCGAACTTTCGCACAACAACCCCATTATACACATTTTGCAGAATAATGCAAATATCTCTTAAAATACAAACTGAATAACCATTAAAATATTGGTAAGCACCGAGAAAACTTGCTTCGAGCTACTTAAAATTATTAATAGTTAAGAAATACACTATTGGACCGGTACATTTTTGGAAATTCTAGTCGAGGGTCCGCACCCGTCTGATCCCATTGCTGGATCCGCGTATGCATTCAACTCTTATTTTAAATAGCTCATTTTTGTCTTATGACTTGTGTATGATGATGTACAACAGAAATCTGAATATAAACTAGCTAAACATTTAAATTGCTATGATATTTACTCCAAAATCATTAATTAATTTAATGAATTTTAACTCATCATTGACCCATTCTTTACACAACAGACAAAAATTATTCAAGAAACTAGTTTTGCACTAGTTAATGTTTTGCAATATCAAACTAGATACAGTGTATATATACAAATTCATTGCTTAGTTTTTGGTAAAAAATCGGGAGTAGATAAGTACTTCTTTAATTAAATTGCTAAATTTAACGCGACTGATTTAGTTCAATACATTTCAACATGTTAGGTTTTATTATGAAGATGATTATTTGTTAATTTATCCAATGTTTCTCTAAACTGGACTGATAATGCCAATATGACATTAAATGCTGAAGTGTTCAACTGATAAATCGTACTCCTGTGAGTCATGCAGTATTTCAGTCAGAGTGGGTTTTATTCAGAATTGAAATGAATTTCAATAATTATCCTACATACATGGAATAAACAATCAATCATTTGCAAAACAAAATATAAACTTACGCCCCATTCCTTCGCTTCTAAAGCAAGAACCACTGCAGTCTATGATTTGTACTTTGTCTGGATACATGCATGCAGAACTCATACAATCGTAGCATTTCAAACCATCCATTTCTGTTGTAATAAAATCAAAGGATACAAAGCACAATTAATGCAAATATAAAAAGCTGTAGTTATTTTTTCTTGACTGATACTGTCCTTATTATAGAATATTTCTTTTATTATTATTATTATTATTATTATTATTATTATTATTATTATTATATACCAGAATTAAAGATATATATATAGCGCTCAATTCGTATTGAATACATGTTCAAAAGCGCTTCGAAATCATTTTAGGATATATTAAAAAAAGTGAAATGAAAAATTGAAAATGGTTAAGAGATCATAAGTATAAAATAATAAAATGAATACTAATATAACAGTAAGAATTAATGATCAATAAAGTGCTAATAGTAGTTAAGAAAAAAGTGCGAATTAACAAAATTGGAAAATCAGAAATTGAAATGAATAATATTGGACTGTTGGTAAAAAGGCAGCCAAATGGTCGATAGGGAATCTGGCTAGATGTCATGAAAACCCATGATTCCAAGGAGCAAAGTGAGATTCTAATCCAAGTTCCCGCCCCAACATACATCAGTGCCAATACCCGTGCATCCCACCAAACATCATGCATGATGTAATTGCAAGATAAATTATGAGTGATTAAAGTAATTATTCGATTATAAAAAGGCACCAACAGACCAATAGGAATCAGACAAGGCGACTTGAAAAATCCATGACTGCAAGATGCAAAGTCGGGTTCTAATCCAAGGATCCCACCAGAACATCCATCAGCGCCATCGCCTGATTGCTAGGATAAAGTATAAGTGGTATAGGTAATTATTAGATATTCAATGGTAGCCAGTAGACACCAGTCAATAGGGAACCCGGCTAGATGACTTTGAAAAATCTATTATTGCAAGGTACATAGTCGGATTCTGCTCAAAGCATCCCACCAGAACATCAATCAATGCGGTCATGTTTTTTTTGTAGTAAACCTGGTGCATAATTATGGTTTGTTGTTGTTAAGAATCTAATAATTTTATGGTGTTATATGTTCGTAATTTAAGTATATTTTAGCCGGACAGTGCATATTGATTAAAAGAATTTTCACTGTAGAATAAACATCACATTATTCTGTAGACACGCAAATATAATACATGTTTTAACTACTAATGAATTTCATTTTGAGCTACTTTAAAACATACAGTGTCATTCTATATTTTTAGACAATTTGAGCAAAAGATGAGCTTTCATACCGAATGTAGTTTAGCTATAATTTAAGCTTATTCTTGTAATACAATTTGAATAATGCTGGATAATTTGAATGTTGATAAACTAATTAAAGCTGATTTTGAAACTTGCCCAAGATGCTCATTGTGACTTGCTATCATGGGTAAATCTTAATGTATTTTTTTTTAAAACAAGGTTTTTTTTCTAGAGCTCTTAAAAGATACTATTTAGTAGACACGATGTGTTGACATTTATTGCATTTAATAAATGCATATGAAGTCAAATGTGAAAATCTAAAATTCTGAAAAAAAAACTGTATTTCTTGAAATAAAAAATATAAGAAAATGAGGTAATAATATTATATATATGAAACAACTACACTAACCTTTCACTAGGCAAACAAATATAACCGCTAAAATAGTTGCTAAAACCAAGTTAGAATTCATATTTATGTTTTGTTTACTACGCACTCCAAACAAATTACTAAAAATGCGCAGTGTGATGCGCACCTTGGTTAAATACACACATTGGTCATGTGACATGGTTGAGACCAATCGGTTCAAAGTATTACCTTGTGTGTAGCTTTTCTTCCTGGTACCATATAAGGTCGAAATTAAGATATATCATTTATTTGGTAACGATATCATAATTCATTGGCTTTCTTGCTGTGGCATGCTCTATTAAGGGTTCATCAATTGTTGAAATTGACAAAAACAATTAAGTGGGTGGGGTAAGTAAACAAAGTTAAAAAAAATAAGTTCCTGTTAATTTTTATGTATATGGTAAGATGTGCATCAAATGTATTGAAATAAATATGAAAAATATAAAACTCTCACCACAATAGGCATTTAGAATGAAATGAAAACATTTTTTCATGACCATGTCCAACTTTTAGACCCATACATGATCTCAAGTCGATGTTCGATTTTCAATAGAAAAGTATAGAGAAAAATTCTCTAAACGGCCATATCTCTTTTATTTTTTAAGATATCAATTTTGTGCAAATTATGCTAAAAAGTTTAAACTTTCTGCTTTCAATATGTTGTTTTTATTTTTTTGTAAAATTATAAAGTTTTGGTCTGTTTTAAGGTTTTATTTGATTACTCACGTTACAATAGAATAAGAAGGAAAATAAATACCCATGCTGATATAAGCTAAAAAACAAAACATTTCCGGTTCTTTGATAAAATTTGTGCAAACGGCATGAAAAAGCTAAATATTTCTAGTTTCCGGAGCATTTTTTATTTTTAAAATATCTATATGAAGTTTTGGTCTGTTTTGCACTTTTTTTCAAAAGTTTTGGATTTTTAACGTATTCTTTTTCTTAATTCTATAATGTGCGCTATCAGATATAGGGACCCCTGGTGTGATTGTATAATACACTGTGCATAGCAAGGCACAGCGGGTACACTTTTATGACAGGATAACCTTCCTGTCGCTGTTGTATTGATAATTAGTTGTATTTATCAAATGATCTAGCAATAAAGGTTTACTCGACTACATGTATCAGAACCAATGAAATCAGTATTATAAAAAAAATATTACTTTAAATCAAGTTTACTTGAAAAAAATACTCCTTCATTGCTTATAATAAATATGCATACAGTTAGTGTTTCGATGTATTCAATGACTAGACTAGACTTTTAATGACTAGTTTATTTAAGTAAAACAATTTCATTAAAAGGTGAAATTAATTAAACTGTTATACTAATGAATGCACAGACATTTCAGTCAAAGTAAAATATTGCAACGGACAAACGAAACAAAAACAAGTTACTGACGGCTTAACTATAACGACGAAGATTGAATAAGTTGTTGAATTTAATCATTTCCCTTTAAAGCTTTTTTTAAATAAAAATGTGGCATATCAAAATTAACGGACGGTCAATTAATTAATAAAAAAAGCAGATGTAATAGTGTAATATATTTCTAACATAGTTAAATAATCAAAAGCATATTTCATTCGTTAATTTGTTTTCAACCGGGGATTTTATATAACATTTTACATGTAAACATTAGTTATATAAAATCCCTGTTTCAACTAACTGTCATGTATACAAAGTCACCCCTAAAGTAGTGACATCTTCATCTGCTAATTTACACCTCATGCACAATGGACACTAATATAAATAGAAAACAATTGTCTACAAGGGATTTAATCCCCCAATGATAAAATGAAATCTATATGGTTATGATCGTGATCTATGATCCTTATCTTACATTATCGATCACAACATGGGGTCAAGGCTTGTAGATTATGTTATCGCAAAACTGATGTATCTACAGTCAGTGCTATATGACTGTATCAAACAACGAAAGTCTTGATGGGTCTAAAAGTTGGGTATGATTGAAATAGCATTTTTGTTGTGAGCCTAAATACATATTCAAACTACTTTTTAATAAATCCATATGTTGATAAAGGATGTTTATATAATAGTCAACAATGTCTTTTGTAGAGTCCCATAAAAAAAGTCATTTTCACATTTTATCACAACTCTGTCAACACATGTTTTCACATCAGTATGCGCACAGGGGCCTGATGATTTTTTTCCTGCAAATTGTTTATAATGAGGATACAATAAGAAGGAAAATTTCATCGGGCCCCTGTGATAAAAACAGGAAGTGGAAACATACAGTAACAGACTGAAACCTAGGTTTTAACTGTTTAACATATAGTTTAAGTAATTATTGTGCAAATGGCATGCCATACTCTACGTTTCAAAACTTTTAAATTATATGTGAAATGAATAAAATGTTATCCGTTTTGAACCAACCAAACTAAGAACCCTCCTATTACCGAACCTTTTTAACAGGACATGAAAAAAGTATTCCAATGAAAGGGCCTTTAGACTCAAATCCAAAATGATGGAAATCCAATTACCTTTGATCTGTGCGAGTTATCAAAATAAAACTATGTGTTATCCTGGTCATCAAATGTATTGTTAATAATCAGCGACAGAGATGATCCACTCTGCTCGCTCGTCCACTTGATATATACGAGCCTATAGAAATTCTAGCTTGGTTACTATTGTTAACCCGTCCTTCAAATATCTGCGCCCATCTCCTTATTCATGACGAGCTTATAGCTCGGCTTCAGTATAAAGTTTTGTATCATTTATGTTTGCCCCATCTACTTGAATGTTTTGTGCCATCATATATAATTATGGATAGATCGGCGACAGAGACAAGCAACTCTGATCGCCTGTTGATTTGATAACAAGTACGAGCTTCAGAGAAGCTCGTCTATCATAGTTATCTATGTCATTTTGCAATGTATATACATGTAATTAATTGTCCATGCATTTGTCTTAAATTGGTTGTCTTATATCGGTATATGTATTTACAATGCATCATATTTGGTTTGTCGTTCCTTGTATGTGTTTATTTTGTCCATGCTTGTTTGTCAATCATATATTTTGATCATGTTGTATGATATTGATTACGTTGTCATATGTATATATTTGATGATGCTGTTTAACGTGTATTACTGTTGCCCTTTTATTAATCTCTTGCTTTGTGATGCTCTTCGTGATCATGTATAACATTGTTTTTATAGATATGTTGTATAGTTGCTGTTGTTATATATGTCTTATATTTCATGACTTGTACATATACCTTTTTATATTATTTTACCAATCATTAAGCTAGGTAGCTCGAGGAAAATATATATATTATCATATCTTATATACCATTTCATGGTATTGTATATAATTATTTCTGTACGTCATATAGCCGGTGCACGTTACAATTTTCTGTCCGCCTTATTGTTGTGACTAGATCTGAACTCAGATATCGGCACCGTTTCACGTACTAATCAGTGATATTTGATATTGTTATTGTTGAAGCAAGTGTGGAAGGTTGGTACACCCGAACCTGGTTCAAACACCAAGTGACAATTGTTTTGTCAGTGTCTGTTCCTGGGCGGAATTCCTTTTGATTTATTTCCTGTTTTTATCAATTCATTATGCTTGTCTCTGTTATTATGTTTTTTGTATTATAATATTATGCTCTTTAGCATGGAGGAAATAAAAGAAAAAACGTAAACGAGTTATTACTTTCCTTATTTATGTGTGGCGTCCCTTTTTTTCTGTGTCCTTTTTACTATAACTGTTCCTATTTTGATTTCAAACTTAATTTAATCATAATGACTTGACTGGTTAAGTACGTCCTAGCTACAGCTATATCTCAAATCACATGGGATTCAGGGGCGGATCCAGGATTTTTTCTATTTTGTAGTGGGGTCCAAACTTTCGGATCACAACCAGATTATACACATTTTGCAGAATTATTCAAAATATTAATATTAAAAACTAAATAATATTTAAATAGCACAGAGAAAAATTGCTTCATGCTACTTAGAAATGACTTCCAGTAAAGAAAAACACTAACAGACACTAACAGACAGGTACATTTTGGTAGTTCTAGGGGGGGATCCGGACACCCCCTGACACCCCGCTAAATCAGCCTATGGGATTGTACTGAGTATTTCATCTTTACAATTTGATTGAATAATACCCCTTATCTTTATCTGGCACCAGAAAATGACCTAAATTGTGTTGACACGGCGTTAAACCTAGTAAAAAAACTGTAATGTTTTGTACAGTGGTCTACTAAAGCTTCAACAGTCACATCGTGGCGGTCACCTTTCCCAACAGGTAACAACTGTCTTGCATCACGCAAATCTATGAGGGAAAATGGTACATGTAGTTGAAAACCGCACTGGTCAACGACCACTGGCTACGTTATCTGACGGGCTACTGTCAGTCTTATCGGCCTGCAATGCTTTTTGAATTCAACATTTGAAAAATATCTACTTTTTGATAACTACTTATCTATAGATCTTCAATCTTGAAAATATTTTTCTTTTCTTATTTCTTTCCTTGATTTGCACTCAAATATAAGAGAATAAGTTTACTGCCTCTACGATATTTAACCAAAAAAAAGACATTTTAAGAATATTATAATATCAATCTTTGAATTTAAACTAAAAAACACAAAACTAACTGGATAATTTCAAATCTATATCACATTTATATCAAATTTATATAAAACAAATATGGAGCAAACTTAAAGTCCTTAGATGATTTTCAAATTAAGTGAACTTAGCTGAATGAATCCAAATCAGATATTAAACAAAAAATAAATTAAATTTAAGTAAAAATGAAAAACAAACCAACTGAATAACAGTGGGAGCAGTGGTCCAGTGGTAGGACGCGCGCTTAGGGATCGAGAGGTCCTGGGTTTGAATCCCACCAGGGGCACTGCTAATTTCCTTGAGCATGAAATTTACCTACGATTGCTTCAATCCACCCAGGTGTAAATGGGTACCTGCGAGGGTGGTATAATTCCGCTGCGCCAATTTGTCGGCTGCACTAATACGCGGAGTAAAAAGACTCCCCAGGGAGATTGATAGATAGATACCAGTAGCCCAGTGACCAGGGGTAATTGCTGTCAAGTCGGTGAACGTGCGTAAGCATGAAACTTAGACTATAAAATATAATTACATAATAATTTCAAACTTTTCTAACAAATGGAAACAACATAAACTTATCAAATGATTTCAATTTGAGTGAACTAAATGATATGAATTCAAATTGATGAAATTAATTCTAAAATTGAATTAATCAATTTAAATTAAACTATATTGATTTGAAATTTATTTAATTATTGAATGAAAAACTCAAAATTAAATTCCATAGATATCACTGATTCACACTGTATGCACTAAACTTTTCACACTTGGTATGTCACACTTCACTTGCTGAGAATAACAAAACCCATAGATAACTGATTGTAAAATGTATTCTTTATAAAATCATGTACATATTTATATGAACATGAATAAACAGTTCATATTAGAATACAATGTACATTTATCAAAAGTCTTAATTCTTAATTACAATCGTTCCATTACTACATCCTGATATTTTAGAAAATCAGTTCAATTAATTGTGTGATTTCATGATGAAACTAAATATTCTTATAAATCAAGAACGTCAGAGAGAACTTATCATTCATTATAACATGCTAATATTTTTTACTAACTAAAAAAGGAATGATAAAATTTCTACATTCTGTGTACTTGTATATATTAAAGATATATATTTCAATGAACACATATGTATTACACAAAATGGTATACATGATGTAATTAGATTAATGATAAATGTATACTTATTAGCATTTGTATGTAGAATGTTCATTATATACACTGGGGTCCAAAAGTTTCTTTACACATGTTAAATTTCTATGTTTTTGAGTATACTAAGAGAAATGTTATATGTATTATTCGTTTCACAACAAAAAAACCAGTTTAACATGAACCTCCAATTATGTTCTTTCATATTATCTCCCTTTTACAATCAAAGGGCAGTTTTTAATGAAAAAAATAGTTTAATTACATACCAATAAAGTTCTCCACAAATTTTCAAGTTTTCAGTGAATGACACACCTTTACAAACAAACTTGTGATCTCACGCGAGATAAAGTTTCCGTACGGAAGTTTTTGTTCTGGTTAAAATAGCCATATCTACAGAATTGAGAACAATGGAGTCACGAACGCAAAATTTCCTTCACGCAAACTGGCTTTTGTTCACTGCTTAAAAGTTTTTTTCTTTTAAGTTATATTTTCTTTCCTGTTTAATAAACATAGAATTAACCAGTCATAGTTGCTGACAAACCGTGTTCTTTATGAATCTGAAATATTTAAATAAAGTGGGTCTTTTTTCAAAATCTTAAAATACACTTATCATCAGCACGTTTATAATGAGGTTGCCAGCGAATGTACATACATGTATATTAACTACACTTTATGTTAAGAGTTTTTCTCTCACATCAGTAATGCAAGTTTCATGATCTTTACAATAAATCCCCGCCACAACAGACTTTCAGAAGTTCTTCTTCGGAAGCTGAATGAAGCATTCTATCATTACGCTATGTGTTATGTGACTATTCGATACACATGCGCATGTATTATTTGTGTGTATACGAACATTCTGCATCATTTTGATTCTTATTGTGTTCTTTTAATTATAAATAAATTATTCTAAATGTATGGTTTATTGCGGTATAAAGGGTGTTAAAATTCTTCGGTATTCCGCCTCGCGCTGTTTAGTAAAGAGCTCTTATCTCAAATGTGAAAACAAATCTAGAATTATCACTGTCGAGCCCGCTTCCCGATCACATATTGTACTGAGAATAAAATTCAAGCCACTTTGCTTCACAAAATGTTTTATTGATGAGATTGCTGTCCTATCTATCCGGGTACTCGGATATTCGCGATCCCGACCAGAAAATCGAGTACGAATATTCGTCATGTCCGAAATCGTCGGATCGCGATCTATTTTTGGAAAAATGAAAGAACTTTTATTAGCTTAATTATTAATGAAAAAGAGACGCACTACTTATGAAAAATATCCAAAATAAAGTACCCTAATAAAGAATCTTAGAGACAGACCATTGTCTACGATATATGAATAAGAAACCTTTAAAATCTTTGTAAATTTTCTGAATTGATAAACGTAAGCGTTGAACCTTTTTCCTCTCTCTTAATGAAAAATATCGTAACGCTTTATCGACATTGACTTTTGTTTTACCTTTCTTTCAATGTATACACCCTTCTTATTATAAGTATAATATTTCTATGTATATGAATATGTATTTCTTCTCACATATCGTTATTTATGTCACAGGGTAAGCAAAATATGCAGCCTGACCGGGACTCGAACCCAGGACTTCTCGCGTACAGGGCGAGCGCTCCCGACTGAGCTATCCGGCCGCTTACATATCCTTCTTCCCATAATGTGTCCGTCATGTGCAGGAAATCTGATAAATGATAACATTGAAATATACGGAGAATATTGTTAATGTCAACAGTATGTATTTGTGACTATTGCTTGTAACAAGAGCTATAATTGATCGTTTAAAAGATATAAAGTTAAATAAATAGCATAAAGATGTGTATATGTGAATGCCCACATATGGTTCAATAGAAATACAATGTGCACGTGTTCACTTGCACTGGACAGAGTTGTGTTCAAATGCACTCTTATTATTTACTAAACATCCGACTTCGTTAATCTAACTTTTTTGAGAATGGCATTGTCATAGCTTTTAACAGATATATTACTTAATTATGAGGATCCATTCATGAACAAAGAAATAAAGGTGGGTCCATTTCCTACAAAGCCTTTATATAATAGTTGGGCATGAATAGAGGCGCAAAAAAATTCAAAGAATACATCCAACTTACATCGTTTGCAAATTTCGTTTTAATGATCCCATTTTGAAAAGTAGAACCTATGCTAAAATTACATTACATTGGCTTTAAAATAATGTACGGTTCATAAAAATGTATTGAGATATAAAAAGTTAAGGGGTGAGTCCATGCAACCTTTGCGATTTTTTAGGAGTAACATATCGATAGGCTATAATACATAGAAAATCTATAGTTGAAAGTGCCTTTGATTCAGATAAAGGGAAGTAACCACCATAACACGCTACAATGAGTTTTATATTTTACCAGTCATGGTAATCTCTCTTAAATTTGAATTCAATTTTTTATAATTATCCAGCTCCCAATCATGAACTGCCTGAGATGTCATATTTTTGGGTATATAAAGGATATGCAGATTAAATCAATTAACCAATAAATATGATATTCACCAGTAATGATGGAGAAAGTAAAATTGATTAAATATAGACCATAATTAACAATAATTTAGACAGTGTGTTTACTACACCATAATTAAGAAAGTTTGTGCATATGATATAAAAGCGCAAGCACAAATTTCCATATTTGTCTGTTACATTTGCATTTCTTAGATAAAGCGTGGCAAACAGAGAATGCAATTAACCGTAATTGATAAAACAGTTGCAAGCAGATTAGCTTACGGAAAAATCATCTTGATAATTTAGTCATAATGCATACGGCATGGTCTGCAGATCTGTACTGCTCCCATTAGCCATCTTAGTTACCAAAACATGTTGCATTAGGAACAGACCTTGCTATTAAATGTTGCACTTTTACCAGACCCTTGCTTGCAATAGAGTCAATAGTATCGCAAATATACCTCAATTAGAAGTGGAAAATTACTTTGATGTATACAATGGTAGCGATGAAGAAGAATTCAAGTTAGCTAGGACGAAAGAGTATAAATATTTCGCATATCATCTCCTAGCCCTAACTCTATCATTTAGAGAAAATGTCCTTTTTCCAGCTTAAATGTCTGCTGGGTAATCTAAGGACACCATAACACAGTTATTAGTGGGTAATTAACGTCAGGCACCAAAAGCGACCTGATAAGTATTCCTGGTTCAAACTGGGATCGATACCAAGACCTCCTGAGCCCTAAGCGATCACTACAACGTCTTCGTAATAGGTTGATTGAAGACAAGAAGTACAAATGCCGTCTAATATATTTCTTAAATTCCTTTACTGGATAGTTGATCTAGTAATGTATATGATTTTTAAGTTAAGCGCTTTAAGCTCTTAACTTATTACGACCATCTCGACAGTCGTTTCGGGTTTAGCCAACCCAAGTCTAAGACAAAGTAGTTCTTCCGACCTCTATTTTACCACAACCACGCAATTTTCTTTCATAGTATGTACAAATTGTCTCTATTCTTCGAAATTACAGACAAAAGTACATCATATGGAACATAAAATCATTCAAAACAAGCTGTCCCAAAATTTTCCGTTTATATTGGCCACGTTTCACAAGGCGAGCGCTAATATGCTACACAAAATTGCTTTCAAAAAGCGCTAGCTAGCGATAGCCTTGTGGAACATGCCCCTTGATATGAATACGCGCAAAGATATCGAACTATTTTTCTATGACGTCACTCAACCCACGGAGATGAACGGAAAGAGTCGAACTCTATTAACATTGAAATTATCGAGGGTAATTAGACGAGATGACCGGCATGCATTCGATCGCGATTAATTTGAATATCATCATTGAAGTGTTACAATGATTTTAAAGCGTTTGATCATGTCTGGATGGCTTTATACTCTTAACAAAACTTATAGTATATATGTATATTTGGGCTCGTATCTACGTAAGTGCTGGTCCAATTTAAGTCAAATTTTCAAGAAATATAGTTTAAAGACGGATCATTATTATTATGTTTATTTCATTTTTAGTATTCGATTTTAGCGCTAAACCATAGGGGAATGGGTGTTTAGTCTTGGAAAGGAGACCTGTCACATCTCTTCAGAGTAAATTTTATGGAATTCATCGAGTTGGATACCTTATATTTTTTTATAAAACAAAATTTTGGCTTTTGGCTGGAACTTTTGTATTTGGTTTTTTTATGATAATTAGAGCATGTTAAAGTAAAAATTGATAATAATTTGGTGTTTTGTAATGCGATGGACACCTGTGGTACAAAGAAAGTTTGTTACATATTAATGCTAAATTGCACGAACTATGGAACAAATACTATTGTTCTTTGTACACACGTTTTCATTGGAACGGTGAAATGAATTCCGGATATAGTCCGACAATAGACTGCATTATGTGCATAGCGAAGTGAAACTGAAAGTTGCATTGACGCTTACCATGCACTGAAGCTTTAGAAATAATCATGTACTCGAGTAATGTATCATGCAGGAATTGTATCAAGCTTTCACCTGATTTACTGGTGAATCTTGCTGTTTCAAGTGTATTATCTTATTAAGAGTCACAACATTTACCTGTGAGCTGTTGATATTATGGGAAGAAGGATATATAAGCGGTCGGATAGCTCTATCTATCTATCTATCTACAGAGAGGTCCTGGGTTCGAGTCCCGGTCAGCCTGTATATTTGTCTTACCCTGTGATGATTTTTCGCCCAACGTGGGACCGTGACAATTACTTGGTCATTTGAGAAATGCTTGTAACAAAATAAATGCTTCTTAAACAGCCAAGAATTCTGAAATTATTATTGAGATTATGTCACGACACTTACCTGTTCACATTATGGGAAGAAGGATATGTAAGTGGCCAGAAAGCATAGTCGGAAAAGCGCTTAACTTCAGCGCTTTCAGCGCTTTGATTAAATATGAGAGGAGTATATAACTGGTTTAGAACAACATTGGACATTATTATCAGACGACAACGTTCAGATTTGTCTCAAGTAATTCTAAAAGAGCTATAACATAAGGCCATGCCAAATTGGAATTTTGTAAAGCGTCAACTCAAGTTTGACAAACTTAGGTACCTATTCACAAAAAACACACATACCGAAAACGAAAACACATGTTCATTCTAGCAAGTAAGCACACAAATAAGTACTTAGTAGTACATGAATGTTTATGACGTTAATATTAGATTAAAGTAATTCTATAAAAAAAGTATATACAACATACACATATACATTTTCATTAATAAAAAACAAGAAACAAGGAACTTTCAGTATATCGTGAGAAAAATCAGTTATCGAATCCTTGAACAACATACTTACTTTAAAATATTTACAAACATTCTTCTTTTTGGATTAAGGACTCTTAAACCTACGCGCACGCGGACGCTTAACAAAATTCCGGTATGGCATGGCCTAAGTCCTCGAAATAAAAACAAAAATTAACAATAACAATAATAGTTAAGTCTATTTTATTGCATATATATTTCATCGTATGACATTTACTTTCTGTGGACATTTTAATAAGGAGGATGAAGAAAGATTTATTTTTTTTTTCGTTTTTAATCAATGCGAATGAATCCATAATCAATCGATTTATACCCTTTAACTCACTAATATGATGTAACATTTGCATTTTGTATTTTATATTTCAGGAAAGAAACATAAATAAGCCATAGTCAAACATATTGCATCGCACTGTTAAAGATACTGTTTATTTACAATGTATTACATTGTCTCGCACACATTCTATCTATGACGTGTCTGCATTCTACCAAAACAGTGCCTTTAGAACTATCGTTACAAATATCATCACCAGACCATGCAGGACAGATGATCTCTCTACTGATCCTCCATTGTGTTGATTACATCTTCCGTTATGTTGATTAGACAATATCTCTACTGATTCCCCATTACAGAGATCATAGTTACAAGAGCAACCATTATAAGAATGATGCTTACCATCACCTAAATTGCTCACAAATTGCACAGGTGCACAAACATCAATGATTGCACCATATGGAAGGCAGAATTTCATGACATCTGAAGACGTAGAAAAAAGTATTTTTTGCCAATGTATCTGTGAATAAACTTAACATATCATTATATTAATGACATGATTGAATTAAGTAATGGACGTGTCTATTCAATGGAAATAATGTGATGCACGTAAATCAAAGCAAGTATTAAACAAAACTCTTTAACATTTCAGGGGCGGATCCAGGAATTTTTCTAACGGGGGAGTCCGTACTTTCGCACAACAACCCCATTATACACATTTTGCAGAATAATGCAAATATCTCTTAAAATAAAAACTGAATAACCATTAAAATATTGGTAAGTACCGAGAAAACTTGCTTCGAGCGACTTCAAATAATTTACAGTTAAGAAATACACTATTGGACTGGTACATTTTTGGAAATTCTAGTCGAGGGTCCGCACCCGTCTGATCCCATTGCTGGATTCGCACATATATTGACCCATTCTTTACACAACGGACAAAAAATATTCAAGAAACTAGTTTTGCACTAGCTAATGATTTGCAATATCAAACTAGATACAGTGTATATATACAAATTCATTGCTTAGTTTTTAGTAAAAAATCGGGAGTAGATAAGTACTACTTAAATTGCTTAATTTAACGCGACTGATTTAGTTCAATACATTTCAACATGTTAGGTTTTATTATGAAGATGATGATTTGTTAATTTATCCAATGTTTCTATAAACTGGACTGATAATGCCAATATGACATTAAATGCTGAAATGTTCAACTGATAAATCGTACTCCTATGAGTCTTGCAGTATTTCAGTCAGAGTGGGTTTTATTCAGTATTGAAATGAATTTCAATAATTATACTACAGTACATACATGGAATTAACAATCAATCTTTTGCAAAACAAAATATAAACTTACGCCCAGTTCTTTCGGCTCTAAAGCAAGAACTACTGCAATCTACGATTCGTTCTTCGTTTGGATCACTGCAATAATCCCCCATACATTCGTAACATTTCAAACCATGCATTCCTGTTGTGATAAAATCAAAGGATACAGAGCACAATTAATGCAAATATAAAAAGCTGTAGTTATTTTTTCATTGTTATTATCAGTATTCAGTCATTAAAGCCACTAAACGAAACCAAAATCTTTATCATCTATTTAAAAACAAGTAAAACCATCAAAAAGACAATATAATATAACTGCCTTTGGATTATAATAACTCTCTCTAGCGGGTTCCCTTTTAGGGGTCAAGTTATTCAAAATATCAATTTCTTATAAAAGTAGGGTACTTTTATAACATGCAAATTAGATTACGGAGATATCCTCTCAGCCAATCAAGTTGCTTAAAAGGTGTTTGATAAAATTTACACAAAATTGTAAAGTGTTGGATAGGTTATATCGTTTTTCCAGTGATTAAATCGAGAAATCAGTGCATGCAAATTTTGAGTACGCAAACATCTAAACTGATGCTAAAAAGAAACGCCTCATTTCTACTAGGTACATATTTTTTGTGATTAAGAATAAATAAGGAAACATTTTTGTATAACGTAAGACTTAATGGGTTCTTTTCTTTTTCCCGTCAGTATATGTTCATGTATAAAACTATTTACATGATTCCGTGAGTTTTAATTCGCTTTAGCACGAAATTCACTATACAAAACGTGTTTTTATCAAAGCAGAAAATTTGTTGACTTAAGATTTGAAGTTGTAGTTATTTTTAGCCACGACGGGATGTTCCGATCTAGTTCGTTGAGTTCCGTGATTTTCCGTACAGTCATTACGTTGGGTTTTATCGCTAATTTCAAAATAATATTAGTATAAATTCTGGAGCAAATACTTGTGTTTTTTTGCATCTTATATGCGTTTTATATATTCATTGAATGTTTGCATGAGTTTTAAGCAAAAGCGTGATACTTGACAATTATCAACGTTCTATTTAGTAAAGGGACTTTAATGTCATTATTGCCATTATGGTTATTATTATCATTATCTTAATAATAATAATAGTAATAATAATAATAATAATAATAATAATAATACCAAGTCGGATTCTGCTCAAAGCATCCCGCCAGAACATCAGTCATGCGGTCATGTATTTTTTGTAGTAAATCTCGTACACAATTATGGTTTGTTGTTGTTAAGAATATAATGATTTCATGGTGTTACATGTTCGTAATTTGAGTATATTTTACCCGGAAAGTGCATATTGATTAAAGAATTTTCACTATAGAATAAACATCATTTTATTCTGTAGACACGCAATTATAATACGTGTTTTAACTACTAACGAATTTCGTTTTGAGCTACTTTAGAACAAACAGTGTCATTCTATATTTTTTAGACATTTTGAGCGAAAGATGAGCTTTCATACCGAATGTAGTTTAGCTACAATTTAAGCTTACCCATGTAATACAATTTGAATAATGCTGAATAATGTCAATGTTGATAAACAAATTAAAGCTGATTTTGAAACTTGCCCAACATGCTCATTGTGACTTGCTATCATGGGTAAATCTTAATGTATTTTTTTTCAAAACAAGGTTTTTTTTCTAGAGCTCTTAAAAGATACTATTTAGTAGACACGATGTGTTGGCATTTATTGCATTCAATAAATGTATATGAAATCAAATGTGAAAATCTAAAATTTTGAAAAAAACTGTATTTCTTAAAATAAAAAATATAAGAAAATTAGGTAATAATATTATATATATGAAACCACTACACTAACCTTTCACAAGGCAAACAAATATAACCGCTAAAATAGTTGTTAAAACCAAGTTAGAATTCATATTTATGTTTTGGTTACTACGCACTCCAAACAAACTACTAAAAATGCGCAGTGTGGTGCGCACCTTGATTAAATATACACCTTGGTCATGTGACATGGTTGAGACCAATCGGTTCAAAGTAATACCTTGTGTGTAGCTTTTCTTCCTGGTACCACAAAAGGTCGTAATTAAGATATATCATTTTTTTAGTATAACCCTATGTATAAGTCTGTTAAACTATGGGTTTAAGTAATTATTGTGCAAATGGCATGCCATACTCTACGTTTCAAAACTTTTAAAATATATGTGAAATGAATAAAATGTTATCCGTCTTGAACCAACCAAACTAAGTACGCTCCAATAACCGAACCTTTTTAACAGGACATGAAAGAAGTATTCCAATGAAAAGGCCATTAGACTAAAATGATGGATATCCAATTACCTTTGATCTTCTGTGCGAGTTATCAAAATAAAACTATGAACGTCATATTTTATTCTTTGTTGTTTGTCAGGTAAATACATCTACTATAAAGTTTAAATGTTTACAGATCAAATGCTGTTACTATTCAACGCTTTGGGGCTCGAATATTTCTAAGAATATAACGCAAAAAATATGTACCTTTTTGATGATTTTGGAACGGAGTCTATACGGGTTTTAACATTGACAATGTGACGTCAGTTCATCTTAGTCAAAATATGCGTTATTACGTCTTAGTTGTAAGACGCTTATTGAATACAGTTAGACCAACGACTATAAAACTTAAGGAGAAAATTAGTTGTAGTCAGTCTGCAGTTGGCAGCAGACTCGCACGTCCGACTTTCTGAGCTCTAGAGTTAATTAATAAATATCGTCGGTCTTGTTTTCGTCGGTCAGGACCGACGATATATGCAAGTATAAAGATACCTGCACAGAGCATTGCGTTCTGTTGTAGTTGTGAAAAGTGATAGAGAATGAATACATTGTCTTCCTAATACGACCGCTTGGAGCATTGTGTTCCAATGCAGGCATAGGAACGGGGACTTAGTGTGGCGCATCCCTTGGTGGGAATCTATGGAGTGTCATTAAAGCGGGTGGCTTATATATGTTGAAGCTTTGTGAAGCCAGTAGAGCACAAGTGAATGGTTTATCGCTTTCTTAATACGATCTCTCAGAGCAATGCGTTTCTGAGGATAAGAAAAGGGACGAGATCATCACTTGGGACGTCTATGACATATATGTATATAATTATGTAGAAAAGCCGGTGACACTGAGCACTGAGTTGAGTTGATAGTCATAGTGATTTCGTATCGGAGAGCCAGCAATAGAGATTAGCTATTGGATATAGCCTTGATTATCTAAGAGAAGCTTATGGTAGCTCGGCGTATTTTATACATCCCCACCCACTCTGTTTGTGTTATCGTGGTCATCAAATATATTGTTAATGATCAGCGACAGAGATGATCTACTTTGCTTGCTCGTCAACTTGATATATACGCGCCTATAGAAATTCTAGCTTGGTTACTATTGTTAACCTGTCCTTCGATATCTGCGCCCATCTCCTGATTCATTACGAGCTTATAGTTCGGCTTCAGTAAAAAGTTTTGTATCATTTATGTTTGCCCCATCTACTTGTATGTTTTGTGCCATCATATATAATTATGGATAGCTCGGTGACAGAGACAAGCAACTCTGATCGCCTGTTGATTTGATAACAAAGACGAGATTCAGAGAAGCTCGTCTATCATTGTTATCTTTTCTAGAAATCGAAAATCGAAAAGTGCCGAAAACGATGAGAAATTGGATCCCCAACGCGGGTTACATTTTATTTGCCCGTATGAAATTGCAGATTTCATAAAAAAGGGTGGAAGGAAGTGTATTTCTGTTGTCAAATTAGCATACAACTGGTAGCCAAAGTATCGCCAAAATGGATCTTAGCCAATGTGGTGGGAAAAAAATATAAGGGGGTTGCAAGCTCCAAGACCCCTTAGTTTTGTGCGTTATCTTAAAAACGGCATAGATACGCGTCTGATCATATATGTGGATCATGTTGTATGATATTGTTTTTTATAGCATCTAAATTTCGTTGTCCTATATATTTGATTGCTGCGTATTACTGTTGCCCTTTTATTAATCTCTTGCTTTGTGATGCTCTTCGTGATCATGTATAACATTGTTTTTATAGATAGCGTCACCTTAATTCCATAACCGTGTAACTCGATTTTTGGCGAATTTAGTTCTTGGTATCGTTGGATTCCTTGTAACAAGCTCTTCACAATGGTACAAATTGTTTGTTTGTAGCTCTTTCCACGAAGACGTTAATTAGCATTCCACAAACGCGTAACTCATTATAGGCTTATAAATTCAGTTCCACAACCAAGTGCTCTCTAAGCCAATCAATCGAGGTGTATTATACCACGTGGTTTATTGAAAAATGGCGTCCAAATTGTTCATTCCAAAATTCAATACTTTCAATGACATGTTTTAGCTTTGTAAAACAATGTAAGCAGTTTCTTTTTATCATACCTAGTTATGTACTACATTTTCAATTTGCTTAGTTTGTTTCATTACATTAGATAAAACAGAAAGAGTCAAACTACATGCACGTCCACAGCAGTAGTATTCGGATGTACATTGTTTTCAGATATTTTATATTTAAGCATAAGTGACTATTGTAAATAAGTTGATATTGCTATTAAGACATCTTCTGTATCATCGAATATCTATATACGAAGTTAAGAATCATTCCATTCAATTTTATTCGTGTAACATCTACTTACATGTAGTGATCATATTCGGATATGACCTAGATTGCTTTATAGATGAAATGTTAATAAAATACCACTTCCACTGATGTGAAGTAAGACGTTCTCAGAATTCAATGTCCATTTTATTATTAAATATACACACAGCATGTATTCAAAGCTTCAAACTAGCCCAAACGGTTATCTTCTATTGTGTTCATGATTGTATTGAAATTAAAATAGGTGTGATATTCTTTCTATTATACATTTCAAAAAGAAGCAATGTGAGCAATTTCACAAACATGCATCTAGGTAACTTACAATATATCAATAAACCTTGCATTTCAGTAAATGAAAAAGATAAATTCAATTTTGTGATTTATCTACTCTTCATATCAATACATTTTCGTTCAATTTATGTAATTTATAAATTCCATAACCACGAATCTCACTTACAAAAGAGAATAAATTGGTTCCGAAACCACATATGTGTACTTATTTGTTTTTGGAATTGAAGCTTTCAACGTTGTAGAGCCCAATTTGTTAATTTGTAAAAAACAGTTTTTCATGGAATTGCATAAAATTTTAGAGTGCACGACAACTTATATAATTAAAAACATATACCAAATTTCGCTGAAATCCGTCAAGTCTAAAGTACATTACCAATTTTCAAAACTTTAAAGTCGATTTTCTCAAAATGCTCAAAAACGACATACGCGTTTATGGAATTAAGGCGACGAAATTTATGTTGTATAGTTGCTGTTGTTAATATGTCTAATATTTCATGACTTGTACATATACCTTTTTAAATTATTTTACCAATCATTAAGCTAGGTAGCTTGAGGAAAATATATATCTTATCATATCTTATATACCATTTCATGGTATTGTATATAGTTATTTCTGTACGTCATGTAGCCGGTGCTCTTACAATTTTCTGTCCGCCTTATTGTTGTGACTAGATCTCAACTCAGATATCGGCACCGTTTCACGTACTAATCAGTGATATTTGATATTATTATTGTTGAAGCAAGTGTGGAAGGTTGGTACACCCGAACCTAGCTCAAACACCAAGTGACAATTGTTTTGTCAGTCTGTTCCTGGGTGGAATTCATTTTGATTTATTTCCTGCTTTTTATAAATTTATTATGCTTGTCTCTGTAATTATATTTTTTGTATGATAATATTATACTCTTCAGCATGGAGGAAAATAAAAGAAAAATTGTTAACGAGTTCTTACTTCCTTATTTATATGTGGCGTCCTTTTTTTCTGTGTCCTTTTTACTATAACTGTTCCTATTTTGATTTCAAACTTAATTTAATCATAATGACTTGAGTGGTTAAGTACGTCCTAGCTACAGCTATATCTCAAATCACATGGGATTCAGGGGCGGATCCAGGATTTTTTCTATTTTGTAGTGGGGTCCAAACTTTTGGATCACAACCACATTATATACATTTTGCAGAATTATTCAAAATATTGATATTAAAAACTGAATAATCTTCAAATATACATTTATGTTAAGCACCGAGAAAAATTGCTTCATGTTACTTAGAAATGACTTCAAGTAAAGAAAAACCCTAATGGACAGGTACATTTTGGTAGTTCTAGGGGGGGGGGTCCGGACACCCCTGACTCCCCGCTAGATCCGCCTATTGGATTCTATTGAGTACTTCATCTTTACAATTTCATTGAATAATAACCCTTATCTTTTTCTGGACGCCGTAAAATGACCTAAATTGTGTTGACACGGCGTTAAACCTAGTAAAAAACTGTAATGTTACGTACCGTGGTTTACTTAAGTTTCAACAGTCACAACGTGGCGGTCACCTTTCCCAACAGCTAACAACTGTATTGCATCACGCAAATCTATGAGGGAAAATGGTACATGTAGTAGAAAACTGCACTGGTCAACGACCACTGGCTTCGTTATCTGACGTGCTACTGTCAGTCTAATCGGCCTGCAATGCTTTGTGAATTCAACATTTGAAAAATATCTATGTATGGAATTTTTCTATTATTGATACATCATTCAATCTCTATCATTGAATTTAGGACTGTTACGTGTATCCTTGTTGTTAACTATGTATATATGTATTTTCCTCGAGCTACTTAGCTTAATGATTGGTATAATAAAAAAGGTATATGTACAAGTCATGAAATACAAAACACATTTAACAATAGCAACTATACAACATATCTATAACTACAAGTTACAATCACGAAAACATCATAAAGCACGAGATTAATAACAGGTCAAAAGTAATACACGTTAAACAACATCACCAATTATATCCATAAGACAACCAAAGCAAGAGTGGTGCTATAATAAACAATATCATACAACATGATCAACTATTGTTGACAAACTAGCATGGACAATTATATGCATTGCAAAATGACATAGATTACTATGATTACCCTGGCTGCGATCCGGTCGTTTCTCCATTTGTATACCACCCTGGGGAAGCGAGACTTCGACAGAGTTGCGGTAAACAACAAGGTGGACAGTTGGCTTCAGGTTTCTCAGGTGATTCTCATAGCGTTGTCTCACCAACCATTATATATGTATACGCGTACCCACTATAACAACTAACAACTTCAGTTAAACAAATCTCTGGAAGTGGATAAATACTTATTTATTAATTATGGGACTCAGTGTGTCGGACGTGCGAGTCTGCTACCAACTGCAGATAAAGTTTTTTTCTACGCATTAAAATGTGGAAATAGTCTGTTTACAAACAATAGCTTCAGATATAATTAATGTGGAATAAATATTGCTAATAAATATTGCATTTACCACGTACGGCATTGATAAGTTCCTTCAGTTTCCTCAACGCGTTGCTCGTGAAACTATTTTGTTTTATTTTCCTGCTGTATTTAATTGTCAACTATATCCGGTAATCTGCAAGAGCAATACAACTTTTATATTATTTTTTTGCATTCTTTGGTATTTGGTACTGAGACATTATCAACATGACTTTGCAATACTCTGGTCACATCCCTTATCTAGTTACGTCTAGAATGACACACCTTTACAAACTTGTGATCTCACGCGAGATAAAGTTTCCGTACGGAAGTTTTTGTTCTGGTTAAAACAGCCATATCTACAGAATTGAGAACAATGGAGTCACGAACGCAAAATTTCCTTTACGCAAACTGGCTTTTGTTCACTGCTTAAAAGTTTTTTTCTTTTAAGTTATATTTTCTTTCCTGTTTACTTAACATAGAATTAACCAGTCATAGTTGCTGACAAACCGTGTTCTTTATGAATCTGAAATATTTAAATAAAGTGGGTCTTTTTTCAAAATCTTAAAATACACTCATCATCAGCACGTATATAATGAAGTTGCTAGCGAATGTACATACATGTAAATTAACTACACTTTATGTTAAGAGTTTTTCTCTCACATCAGTAATGCAAGTTTCACGATCTTTACAAGTAAATCCCCGCCACAACAGACTTTCAGAAATTCTTCTTCGGAAGCTGAATGAAGCATTCTATCATAACGCTATGTGTTATGTGACTATGTATTATTCATACGCATGTATGATTTGTGTGTAAACGAACATTCTGCATCATTTTGATACTTATTGTGTTCTATTAATTATAAATACATTATTCTAAATGAATGGTTAATTGCGGTATAAAGGGTGTTTAAATTCTTCGGTATTCCGCCTCGAGCTGTTAAGTAAAGAGCTCTAATCTCAAATGTGAAAACAAATCTAGAATTATCACTGTCGAGCCCGCTTCCCGATAACATAGTGTACTGAGAACAAAATTCAAGCCACTTTGCGTCACAAAATGTTTTATTGATGAGATTGTTGTCCTATCTTTCCGAGTACTCGGATATTCGCGATCCCGACCAGAAAATTGAGTACGAATATTCGTCATGTCCGAAATCGTCGGATCGCGATCTATTTTTGGAAAAATGAAAGAACATTTATTAGCTTTGAGCTATTATTGATCGTTTAAAAGATATAAAATTTAAATAGATATCATAAGGAGGTGTACATGTATATGTGAATGCCCACATATGGCTCAATAGAATAGCCGTTCTCCAGAAATCGTTACCATTTTGAAAAAGGAAATGTTAAAAAATGAACTTACTTTAAACATTTATTTTTTAACAAAATTGCAAAATTCAAACCTTCGTGGTCTCGAAACAAAAATATAACGCACACCATTCTAAGACTAAGAAAGATATACGAGTTCAAAAAGTATACTTCAACTCCTACGTTACGGAGCATAGAATCACAAGCTCAAGTAGTAGATACCTAGTTTTAAAATGCAAGTCTGTATTTCTGTCCATGTAAGTATGGAATATCATTCAATGGTGAGTAGTTAAACAAATTTAAGCAAACTACTTCGCAATATATACATGATTGTCAAAAAAGTGCATGTAGAAGTCATCATCATTTTTTGTTAAGATAAGATAACGTAACACAATTATGTCAACATGTGTATTTGTCACATTGAGGCAAGTGGACCATTCTTTTCCAAATTGATGAAAACTACAACATATAAGACACAAAATAAAATGTAAATTAGTTTGAAACATGACACTGTATGCTGATGCGTAATGACATATTTGATGTGCCTTGGAGTTACGGAACATAGTATAAATTAGAAAGTCTTGCCAACTCGAACAAAACTGCATTTTAATATCGATAAAACAACACAAAAGTATAATTTATTAACAGCACAGAGTATTTCCTTCTGTTTTTAACAAAATTTAAGTTTAAGTGTTGCCATATTACAAAATTACAATAATACTGAGCTTTGGATATAACAAATGAGACATATGAAGTAAGTATGATGGTATTAACCTAACTAAAATGCACTTTTACTGATATTTTCTAGTGTGTATACCATGTAGATATATGAAATATACGACACTGATCGTGATGAACATTATAAATAGTCAATAAATTATCTATTTGCGAAAAATTACTACGCTAAGCGGCGTTACGGAACATATGCTGAGCACCACGATGGGAAATGATTATATTAACAACCCGTTCGTTTGAGTTTGACATAATAATTTTGGCGACCGTGTAGGCCAAATAACTATTATGCAGTAAAATGGTAATTCTAAATCCGGGCGAATTAAAACTCGAGAACGCGATCAGATAAAAACTAGTGAGAAACATTTTTATATTAACAATCACATTTTGGAATTAAATCAAATCCAGAAATGTTTTTTTTTATAAATTTTATGCACAGTTTAGCTTAAATTTAACTTTGGTCAAACATTGCATTTGATATATACCTAAAATGAAAGGAAACTGTTTTGCCATATGTGTATTTACAAAGTATTTCTAAAATTGAACTGGAAAACACTTTGGTATTGCTGAATTTATTTTGTATTATATTTTATTTTTCATTAAAATACTGCAATCATTTATTAAAGTATTTACTTATTTCTTACCCCATGATAAAAGTTAATAAAGTAAGAATATCATTAAATTATAATAAATAGTATGGTATCTAAAGTTAGCTTAGCAGATGAGGTCTTAAAGAAATTTGATAAGATATTCCATCGTATTTTATGCGTTCCGAAATTCCTAGCTTGTTTTATTCGGATTTTGAATATATGTGTCGTAGGTGCAAGAGACGTTTAAAATTGTCTTTGTGCAACGTCTCTGATGGGTGTTCATGTTGATATTGGTCATCGGTGGTGAAGACATTTTTTCGAAGCAATAACTGGAAATTTAAACTGATAACGCACAAGATAAAATGAAACTTTTGAATGATATCAACATTCTCAAATCTTTAGACATGCTGATTTTTAGGACATTGTTTTAATGTGTAAAATCATTGTTAATTCGATTTAGACATTGCCAATTTGTTAAATATTCTTTATTGTTGTTATGACCATAATTTTGCATAAATTGGTTACACAAATATTGTTTTGTTACAAATTTGAAACACATACAGGTGTGTCAAATATGAAAATCTCCACGGACGCAACTATTTTTATCAATTTTCATCATATTTGACTGGAAAACGTTCAGTTAGTCTGTTTACGTAGTAAAAGTACTGTGATAATTTTAAATGCATTCAATTTAATTCAATGATCGCATAAATCGTTATTATTGCAATCTATGTTCCGTAACAAGCCCTCTATACTCCGTAACGAAATGAATTTTCATTCTCAATCAAAGAGACATCAACATATTTTCTTTCCACTTAAAGAAATATGTCAATGAATGTATTAATAATTGTAATATTAATACTATGACAGTCATCCATTACACAGATTTCATATTTATCCTTCGCCCTGTACCTGCACTAAAATATGTTTTCTTACACATGTACCGTAATTGTTAGTGCTGAGGCCTAATTTTGCTTTTAACTTGATCACATGATTAAAAGAGGAATATCGAAAACAATAAAAGCTTGTTTCTTCCATAAATCATATCATTTAGCATGTCAAATACTTGTTACGGAGAATAGTCGTTACGGAATCCCTGTGTTCCGTAAAAGTTTCCCTCAATAAATATAGAAGTAACAATAAATGATCGCGTTACTTGCACTTGATCACAGCAATGTACAGTGGCAAACAACAATTCAATGTAAAAACACCTATATTGTCGCTAGCAACTGTGCTACGCTCGTTATGGAAGTATAGTTTCTTAACTGCGACATTTAAAAATTTGAGTTTGGGGTTAATCAGTTCATTCTCCTTCGAACAGATAAGATTAAAACTTTGTTTCCCACGATATTTGACTCATTGTAGTATTGGTAAACGGTTTAACAATTAACAACAACACCTTTTGGAAAGTAATTTAACCATGCAAAAATAGTTACGGTAACATAGGACTGTTTTGGAGACAACCCTAAAAAGTAGAAAATCTTAGAAATTCATATTCGTATCAGTAGAATATCTTTAAAATCATACAATTCACTGCCCATATATGGAAAACAAATACATATTACAAGCAATAACAAACCTTAGATTAATTATTTTTCAAAGCAAATATTAAAAATAGAGCTGGAGACACGGCCTTTTTCTATTTATTGAAGTTTTTGCTTAGCAAACTTTTGCCAAAAGGCGTAAGTTTTCAATGTTTCTTTTGCACCACTTTAGCAACAACAATCTAAGTTAACATTTTCAAATAATTAAAACCATAAGTGTTGTTTCACGTTGTGTATATAGTCGTATATAACCTGAAGACACGTGTTTTTCAAAATGGTAACCATTTCTGGAGAACGGCTGAGAAATACAATGTGCACGTGTTCACTTGCACTGGTCAGAGCTGTGTTCAAATGCACTTATGTTATTTACTAAACATCCGATTTTGTTAATCTAAATTTTTTTGAGAATGGCATTGTCATAGCTTTTAACAGATATATTACTTATGAGGATCCATTCATAAATAAAGAAATAAAGGTGGGTCTATTTCCTACAAAGCCTTTATATAATAGTTGGGCATGAATGGACGCGCAAAAGAAATCAAAGAATACATCCAATTTACATCGTTCGCAGATTTCGTTTCAATGATCCAATTTTGAAAAGTAGAACATATGCTAAAATTACATTATATTGGCTTTAAAATAATATACGGTTCATAAAAATGTATTGAGATATAAAAAGTTAAGGGGTCAGTCCATACAACCTTTGCGATTTTTTAGGAGTAACATGTAGATAGGCTATAATACATAGAAAATCTATACTGTAGTTGAAAGTGCCTTTGATTCAGATAAAGGGAAGTAACCACCATAACACGCTACAATGAGTTTTATATTTTACATGTCATGGTAATCTCTCTTAAATTTGAATTCAATTTTTTATAATTATCCAGCTCCCAATTATGAACTGCCTGAGATGTCATATTTTTGGGTATATAAAGGATAATGCAGATTAAATCAATTAACCAATAAATATGATATTCACCAGTAATGATGGAGAAAGTAAAATTGATTAAATATAGATCATAATTAACAATAATTTAGACAGTGTGTTTACTACACCATAATTAAGAAAGTTTGTGCATATGATATAAAAGCGCAAGCACAAATTTCCATGTTTGTCTGTTACATTTGCATTTCATAGATAAAGCGTGGCTATCAGAGAATGCAATTAACCGTAATAGATGAAACAGTTGCAAGCGGACAATATATACTTTTATATAACGTCGCTGAAGTTAGCAAATTTTTTTTGCTAGCAAAATTGGCCACAAAGTGCTATTTTTGCTAGCAAATTTTTTTACTGGGATACTGGTGTATACCACGTTAGAGGTCTGACTCAGGGCTATCTCGTGGGCATAGATGCTACCCTTGGAGAATTCCGTTGATTGGACCGGAGATAACAAAATGTCGGTACCTAACGTTTTGTGTATAAAATCAGCACTCAGATGGGCCATGTTTCAGGGCTCGAATCTCATGTTAAAGCGATTTGGCCGCATACGGCGGATACCATGCGTGAAGTCTGATCTAGGGCTATCACTTGGGCATAGTGGCTACCCTTGGAAAATTCCATGGGCTTGAACTAAAGACCACTTTAAGTCGTTTCATAACGATTTGGGTATAAAATCAGCATTCAGATGGGCCATGTTTCATGGCTGGAATCCAGAGTTTAAGCGATTTCGCCCGGTACTGGCGTATACCAAGCGAGAGGTCCGACCTAGGGCTATCACGTGGGCACAGTGGCCACCCTGGGAAAATTCCGTGGGCTCGGGCCAGAGACCACTAAGTGTCGGTACTTTACGTTTTGTGTATAAAATCAGCACTCGGATGGGCCATGTTTCAGGGCTCGAACGTCGAGTTTAAGCGATTTCGCCCGGTACTGGCGTATACCAGGCGAGAGGTCCGACCTAGGGCTATCACGTGGGCACAGTGGCCACCCTGGGAAAATTCCGTGGGCTCGGGCCAGAGACCACTAAGTGTCGGTACTTTACGTTTTGTGTATAAAATCAGCACTCGGATGGGCCATGTTTCAGGGCTCGAACGTCGAGTTTAAGCGATTTTGCCCGGTACTGAGAGGTCCGACCTAGGGCTATCACGTGGGCACAGTGGCCACCCTGGGAAAATTCCGTGGGCTCGGGCCAGAGACCACTAAGTGTCGGTAGTTTACGTTTTGTGTATAAAATCAGCACTCGGATGGGCCATGTTTCAGGGCTCGAACGTCGAGTTTAAGCGATTTCGCCCGGTACTGGCGTATACCAGGCGAGAGGTCCGACCTAGGGCTATCACGTGGGCACAGTGGCCACCCTGGGAAAATTCCGTGGGCTCGGGCCAGAGACCACTAAGTGTCGGTACTTTACGTTTTGTGTATAAAATCAGCACTCGGATGGGCCATGTTTCAGGGCTCGAACGTCGAGTTTAAGCGATTTCGCCCGGTACTGGCGTATACCAGGCGAGAGGTCCGACCTAGGGCTATCACGTGGGCACAGTGGCCACCCTGGGAAAATTCCGTGGGCTCGGGCCAGAGACCACTAAGTGTCGGTACTTTACGTTTTGTGTATAAAATCAGCACTCGGATGGGCCATGTTTCAGGGCTCGAACGTCGAGTTTAAGCGATTTCGCCCGGTACTGGCGTATACCAGGCGAGAGGTCCGACCTAGGGCTATCACGTGGGCACAGTGGCCACCCTGGGAAAATTCCGTGGGCTCGGGCCAGAGACCACTAAGTGTCAGTACTTTACGTTTTGTGTATAAAATCAGCACTCGGATGGGCCATGTTTCAGGGCTCGAACGTCGAGTTTAAGCGATTTCGCCCGGTACTGGCGTATACCAGGCGAGAGGTCCGACCTAGGGCTATCACGTGGGCACAGTGGCCACCCTGGGAAAATTCTGTGGGCTCGGGCCAGAGACCACTAAGTGTCGGTAGTTTACGTTTTGTGTATAAAATCAGCACTCGGATGGGCCATGTTTCAGGGCTCGAACGTCGAGTTTAAGCGATTTCGCCCGGTACTGGCGTATACCAGGCGAGAGGTCCGACCTAGGGCTATCACGTGGGCACAGTGGCCACCCTGGGAAAATTCCGTGGGCTCGGGCCAGAGACCACTAAGTGTCGGTACTTTACGTTTTGTGTATAAAATCAGCACTCGGATGGGCCATGTTTCAGGGCTCGAACGTCGAGTTTAAGCGATTTCGCCCGGTACTGGCGTATACCAGGCGAGAGGTCCGACCTAGGGCTATCACGTGGGCACAGTGGCCACCCTGGGAAAATTCCGTGGGCTCGGGCCAGAGACCACTAAATGTCGGTACTTTACGTTTTGTTTCAAGTTGCTGCTTCTGTTAAAGCACGGATTTGAATTTTTATTATTTTATAGTGTCAAAGTTGTTTGGAAGCATACATTGACTCTTAAATTTGTTTTAGGAACTAAGTTTTACAAATCAATCTGCCATTTTAGCCTCATTTTACATCACTTAAAGTTATAATTTATTTTGGCCAAGTCAAGTTGCGTGAAAGATATGTACACAAACATAAATGAAGTTTTGGAATAGTTTGTTTAGCCTGCTTCAGCCAGTTATAGACAAAGACAACCGTGAATTTTCACGAAGTACTTCGTTACAAATCCATATGATATAGAATCCCATGGCAGCACTGATCCAGAACAGATCATGTTGATGACACTGATGTCAACAGCTATGTCATTTATTCTAGACGTAGATAGGTCATTAAGGGTACAATATCGACATCAAATGGCAGCGGTACTTTTGATCGGCACTCGTTGGAAAAATCAAGGGGAGGATAAAACTTCTAAAAGAAATGTAGCACGTGCAAGGCGTGTCAATTATTGGATGACCTTTCCAGTGGATTTATACAATAGCCATTCAAAATTTCTATATCAATTGTAATTGACCAATGAAAGTTCTGTTGTTTTCAAATATTTATTATTCACTTATCGGTTCAATAATTATCAATGTTGATCCAACTGTTAATTAATTACTTTTAGTCAGCGTTTTAATGTATTGTCGGTGGTTACATTAAATCTATTTATTCATGTGTTCTTAAATATAATTTATTGGCCAATATGTTTATTCTCAGAAGTGTTATGGTCGGTTTATTTAATTAATGAATAGCAGGTAAGTGACCTTTTGGTTCTTTTTCTGTCTTAGTTACAAAATCAATAATTTAAAGTACTGTTGTGCCCTTGATGCATTTTCTATGCTTTTTTAAATACAAAGTTTGATGAATAGGTCTGTTCTGTTCTTCTTTACAGGTTTTGCTTTTCTGACTAACTTAATATAAACCACTTACTAAGAAACATTTTTAATGAATAGGCGGATCCAGCGGGGGGCAGGGGAGTCCGGCCCCCCTAGAATTTAGAAAATGTGCATGTCCATTAGTGTATTTCTTGCCTGTAAGTAATTTTAGGAAGCATGAAACAATTTTACACGGTGCTTAACATAGATGTAATGGTTATGCAGTTTTTATTATCAATATGTAGCATTTTTTCTGCAAAAGGCGTATAATGTGGTTGTGGTTCAAAGTTCGGACTCCCCTTAGAAAAGTTCGAACCCCCCTAGAAATGACATAATGATGATTCACAATTTAGTATTTATATACTTTTATTTCCTCCAATTACTGAAGAGCATTTTTAAATTATACAATCATACATGTATATACATATAAACGAAAAAGCAAATATATTTTAAACAGACTAGATGGGAGCCCGTGCAAGCACGGGCTTTAGCAAACTCCTCACAGTGCTTAAGTCACGCTTTGCTACTTAATTATTGATTTGATAAAGGGAGATAACCGCTGCGGGGAGTTTGGTTTGACGTGTCTATTTTTAGTTTTATCTATTTTTAGACACAAAAACCCATTTTTTTGTTGATTTTTTGGCAGTTTTTGCAAATATCAAGAGGCTTTGTCAAAAAAGAATTGTCAACTTGATATGCCGGTATATATGTGCTCCAGCGACTAACAAAAGATTTATTCAAAGCTGCGCAGTTTCTTCCACAAAACAGGAAACTCGCAAATTTAATAGTATAGATACAAACAGATAATCAAAAAAGATCATGTAATAGCTAGAAGGCAAAGTTTTATCTATTCTTTACAAGCTATTACAAGAATAGATCACACACAAAATAAATATATTCATGACCAAACCCATCTCACTCGGGGCGAACGCGAAAGGCGGTGAGATGGGCTAAATGAACTGTTAACAAAGTCTTCAAGCAATATCAAATACAATCAAAATTAGCACTAAATGTCACACATATAGTTAATACTCTTAATGAGCAAAGGCTGAAAACGTTCATATACTAATAGTATTTATTCCCTGCCACCTTGAATGTATTCTCGTACCAAGAGAAACTCTATTAATAACACATAATTTATCTAGAACGAGAAAACCTTGTTACGATGTATGAAAATAACATTACCTTAATTATAATAATTAGTATTTTTGGATGGGGCAGCGCAAAACTAGTCAACTACATGAAAATGAAAAAAGTAAACTAATTTTGCGCTTACCTATCGCTGTATAGCTTGTGATCTCAGACAAAAAAGCAATTTCAATATCATTTGGATATACACAGTGGAACCTGTGCTGACGACCACCTAATCAGAGCAACCACGTGCCGACAAAGACCACTTTAAATCCCCCCCGATCAAATTTACTCTAAAATGACACTGTCCGTAGCGACTACCTGTCCACAACGACCAACGACCACCAATTTTTATCCTGTCGAACGTACAAACCTGACCGCAACGACCACGCGAATTTGAAAATGTTACATATGTATACAAAATCGTTTCGGAACATGCATTAAGTCTCAGGCCACTTTGCACTAACTATACTCTTCTTCTTCACTACTCTACCGATACACCACAGCTAGCTACGTCCCAGCATAGTATCTCTCTACCCATTGATGTATTTAATACTGTACAACATTACTCAGCTTAACAGTAGTAAACTATAGTTGTTGTTTTGGAAGGTTATAAACATGTCGGATAATAGACTTGTATATCTTGTAGCCGCTGGTATTGTTTGCTTAGTGGCATTCTTACTTATGGTTATTTTACCATTGAGTTTTTCAACTCTGGAATACGACCAGGTAGAACTTAATTGTTTCCTAATTTTTGAAATCTGATGTTTAGTGTTGTTGTTGTTTGTGTCGTTGTTGTTTCTATTGTTGTTAATGATGATTTTGTTTGTGTTTTTTGGTCGATCTTGTTTTTGATTTGCTTATCTACATTTTTTTCGAGTAAATATGTGCATACCAAAGGAGCCTTGCATGGTCTCCACCGATCCACCAAAGACATTATACATGTACAGGCTAATCGTATAACATATATTTTATATACATGTACATATATTTTATGTAGTTATAAATGCTGTATCTTTGACCACCGCCTCTGGTGCATATACGATCATATTAATAAACAATACTAATTTTGGCAAGCTATTGGAATGAATTCAACCACTTTAACTTAGGGTATACATGTAGTTGTTTTAAACTCAATACAAGTGAAACAGCTAACCGGTCATGACATTTATCTTGTATCTATATACCAAATTCTCAAAAATAAGCAATGCGGAACAAAAAAAGGTCATGTTTTTACTGTATAAAAAGTAATTTTCAATAGTAAAATCGTATATTACATGTATAACTATTTAAACATTTTTATACTCAACCAATACCAACGCGTACACCAATTCTAAACTTATAAAACGGTAGGCTACATACAATTTAGATATGTCATTCATCTTTCAGCTGCAAGCCAAACTTCAAAATACTTACATCTCCATAAAAAACCCATTAGTTTCATTCTTGCACAATGCAGCTAGCTAATGCAATTCTCTTTAGTTGTTGTTTTTGCCACTAAAATAATGGAACTCTCATTTGCGATAGAAACGCTCATATACGATAGTATTATTGATTTTAGAACTGTTCAATCAATTAAGACATTCACGGTAAAGCCAGAACTGTGAAAGTCTTCCAAATAAAATATATCTTAAACCATGATACTATTTGCAGACGAACTTGAGTTGAAACAATATAACTCAGATACAAAGTTATTATCCTCGTATTTCGTGGTAAAATCTGATTCCAAGATGTTGCTATTGTTGTTTACAGAAATTCTTTGTTATATTGATTGAAATATGGATCGAAACTATGCAGACCAGCAAATTAGGTTTATTATACAATGTACATGGCTTTTTATTGTCTAAGACTCTTGGCATATAGGTTAGAATTATTGCCCTTAGAATTCGCAATCTTACTATTTTAATTGGACCGAACCAATGATAATCCCTGTGGTCAAAAATGCAACTACTTACTTCGCAATCCGTTACTTATCTATAATTTGAATCCAACGTTCTATGATCGTAAAAGCCGGCCTCCAATGCCAGAGATATGCAGTAGAAGTTGCATAGCTTAGTTAGTTGAGCATCTGACTTCCAATGTAGCCTACTAAGAGCTTGAACCGAAACACACGGGTCATGCACAAAACTGAATGCATCAGTACGTGTACATAATACATGTGATTAAAGACTGGTGGATCAGCTAAAACTATTCTACACATCCTTCGTTGTTTATATATGTAGATATACTAGTTTTGCGCTGACCTGTCGTCGTACTTACATGTACTTTATTATTTTGACGCACGATTTGTTATACTTTAATACATCCCGATTCATAAATCAACATCCCCGAGGTATACTTTTATACATATAATAACAACCATTAATGTTTCACTGAAACCTTAATCAAGTACATACTCTACAGATTTAGGATAATGCAAACCTAGGTAATTGTATAGTTGTTTAAACCATCGTTTTGACCGGGTCAGCGTTTACTTTGAAATCAACGAACGCTGTGCACATCTCTTCATCGTGATGGGGTGTAGCCAGACATTAGAGGATATTTTTGAAGATGAATAACTAAAGAATGTCTTTGATCTAAGACGAAAGGTGAACACAGTGTAGTTCAAGGAGTTTGCTATATATAAGAAATAATGCATTTTCATTATGTTATACTTCACATTATTCAACAGTAGGTGGTGTGGGGGTTGTAAATATCCCTCGAAGGTTAATAACATATGTTATGATTATTACTTTATTGTATACTTACATAAATACACTTCAGGTAGGAGGCGTCGGTCAGACTTTTCCAGGAAACTGACCAGGACAAATATCTTAAAGCGGTCTGGTCGTGAATTTTATTTACCGTTGTCAGGTTGCCAGGAAACTTTATTATGTTATTTTCTTCCAAGTGTTTTCTTTCAAGATATGAACACTCATAAACCAATGCTATAGTATGGAAAGCCTTAATTGCCTCTCTTATACCCCGCGAAAAACAACGTTGCTTACTTACAATGACTTTTCGCCTGACTATAATGACCGTATGGTTCTATTACATTAACCTGTCACAACTTGAATAATTACACGGTCACTGAATGTGTTATTATCTAACCTCTTTTTAACCATTGAGCCACCAATCCATATTAAGTATTGATAATCTAACTATATATGCGACGATTTTGAATATCGGGGAAATAACAAGTTCGAAAATGGGTTAAAAATAATAGATTCAGTGACCGTGTAATTATTTAAGTTGTGACAGGTAAATGTAATAGAACTATATCTATATAAAACACATCATATAATGATAGTTCGACTTATGGACAATTTAAGGTATTAAGATCTGTGTCTTTTTCATTAATAAAGCGACTATATAATGGTAATTTGGACAGCTCATGTTGTCTGATGAACTAACCTAGAAGTTGTCTCAACAACATGGACATGATGTATTGATTTGGACAAAACAACTTTCACACAATAGTACGTATAAGACGGACCAGGCTTTCCATACTATAGATAAGAACACAATTACATGTATGTAGAAATCAAGCTCATCGATTATAAGTCTGTTTGCCTAATTGAAGAAGACCCTCAGATACATATTAAAGACCTACGAGTATACATGTACAGTTAAACCGAGGAAAACATGTTACAAACGGTTTTATATATTATCAAATTAAGCGATTTTGGTGAGCAGTGTATCTATTGATAAGAACTGTAACCGAATGTGATTACGGACAGTGATTATTGTAGGTATAAACATTCGCCGAGTTTGGTCTTAACGGCACATAGTTAGCTCAGAAAATGATACGCTATTATATATCCTCCATCAAAAACTCTACACTGCAAGCCAAAAAAAACGGCGGGAAAAACTTGTCCACAGACATTACCTAGAAGAAAGAGTCATTAAGATGTCTACAATTTGCATATATGCAGTATAAAACTTATGCGGAGCGGTATCTACAGATCAAATCCTCTGCACTACAACAACTTTTGATATTTCCCTTAGGTAGAATTTTTATTGAATTCAACCTTTACAGAGCAACAGCCTCTGAACAGCAACACTTTTTAGTTTCTTCTCAGTGGGTGTTATTCAAAAGATTACATTTTGATAACAATTAGAACATAAGAATTTCACGTACCGAAGCGTTATATAATAATGATATACATTGTATATCTTTGTTTAAACGTGTACATTATGTATAAAACATTTCTTTTCAACTCGTGTTTATTACAGATAGGATTTAGACGACAGAAAAGTACAGGCTCAGTAGATACAAGTAAAGTTTATTCTGGAGGAAAACATCTTGTGGGACCTGATTATGAGTTTAAAACATTTAAAGCTTCGGCACATTTGTTAGATTTACATAACATCAGAGTTTTCACTCGAGACAAGATGGAGGTAAGATGTGCAGTCATGCGTGGCGTTGCCAAGTGGTTACGACGTTAGGCTGATAATCATTAGATAACAAGTTTCACGTTGGTTCTATCCGATTCAAAACCTACCCTGTTGTTTCCTTGAGCATGACACAAGAAGCAGACTCATAAATGAAAACTCTAAGTTGTTAGAAATTGTTTCACAATCGAGCTAAAGGTAATTAGTATAAACTAAGCAATGCAATGTATTTTCAATCATAGTGCAGCGGTCAGTCGCCCTGCTCACGTTCAATGGATATGCCTATATCTCCAGACCAAAGCTTTTAACCTATTACTAAGCGCATACTATTGTCTGTGACAGACAATTTCCAAACTTGAAATAAGAGGTAGGCATGATAATGGCCGTAGAGAATGTTTAATGACCTAACTACAATATGGTATGTTGGTTCTGCCCGTGATTAAAAACTATGACTCATGGTTGTACATAGTCAGATGCGCTGTCGACTGAGTCAATCAGGCATTTTAGTTAGTAGTTTTGTACTAAACATGTCATGCATGTTTTAGTATTTTTTGTACACTAGTCCTGTTATATTGACAGGGTTCTTGCATGTAACGTCACCTCGTTGGGTCCGAAATAAATACTCTACGACTTTACAATTTCGTAAGATAATCCTTGATCATTTAAATCATATTCAAGCAGGTGACCCTCACTTATACCTAGGCGGAGTTGAATTGTACGTAAATTTCTTGCTCAGGAAAATTAGTAGTGCGCCTTAGTGGAGCTCGAACCCGGGACCTCTTGATATCTAAGCGCGCGTTCTAGCACTGTTCCTATGGTCCTTTGACAGTTTTCACAAAGCATCTTACGGAAAAAAAATCATCGTAAGAAAAAAAATAAAGTTCAAACCCTAAAAGAAATGATATCATATAATGATATGAATTTCAGAAAGTATTCATAATTCTACATAGTTATTTATTTATTAAATTGATTGGACGAAGAATAAAGATACAGTTGTATAATGAAAATTTCCTGCTTTGGACTTTGAACGATGATTTCTATCGTAAGACTTTTTCTTGTGAAAATGACCATTGGCATTTGTCTGAGCATTTGTCTGATTAAAAAACAACAACTTATCTTTGTATTACAGGTATCCATAACAACACATGCCTATTATTTTCTGAGGAAAGATGAACTACCATTATTACATAGTGCCTATGATATATATTATGAAGATGTTATGATATCCAGCGCTATAGATGCCATAAAGGTATCATTAAATTATTGTCTCATTTTTACCAAAAATACTGTTTTAGGACAAAGCTCCGAGGAGAGCTATGGTAGGCTCCAAGTTTGTTTTTTACTAGAGCCAATTTTGATTTTTACGTCTTGTCAATATTCCTTTGGGAAAACTAAAAGACCAAAGGGTCTGTTAGATTTGCTAGAAAGAATCGATTTGTCCTACACACAGGATTATTAGGCCTTATGACGAAAAAAATAATAAAAGACCAGTGCAGCATATTAAAAAATATAAAAAAATTACGACAATTTAACATAACAATATACATGTAGTAGAATTTACGACTAAAATCAGTCGTACGACGCTTGTTAATACGGATCCTTGAAGCCTATCTACAAGTAAATAATGAAGAAAGAAGCTGGAGTCTAGTTTTAAGGTTACTTTTCGATTTTATTTGTTATGACGTCTTGTCGTATTGGCTTTGTCAGAAGATATTCTGTCTAAATTGATTAAAACAAGTAAATTATCGAATACACATTCTGATTAACTTTCAGGAAATATGTCACTTGTAATTTAGTACTATGTCCGGTTTATTCTGCTCACGTCCGTCAAGATAGTCAATTAATTCATTGTTTATTGGCCTTGTATTTAAAGGTACTAGTTCAAAGGTTTGTAAATTGTTTCTGTAATTTCAGAATATCATTCAGTGTCTGTAATTGTGTCAGAACTTTAATTCTAAATATTTTAAGACAAACTAACATATAGATTGTAAGCAATATACAATAAAAGTCACAAAATTGCACTAAAATTGTCTATAACCGTGACACACTGGGTTGATTTTTACTGCACGAAACACCATCATTACTTGTAGTTATAGGTCATTTTATACCCAAATTGTCATTATCAGAACACTACTTTACTGCTTTAAAACTGTTTACATACAATTTTGATAGTTTTAGAAAAAGTTGATATTTAAGTTAAAAACTTTGAATGAGTACCTTTAAATTGCCAGTAATGTAGTCAGTGTCCGTGTAAATATTTCCATTATTCATACAAATTTTAAAAGTAGGAAGTTAATGAGCGGTTCAAAATCTGTCTCCATAAGGCATGTTCAGCCAACTTTACAATTTTGTACAATACCTCCGAATCACTGAAATCACCTTTACACAGGTGATGCCCCACAGTACTCATTTACACCTGGATTGATTGGAACAAAATGAAGGTCTTGCTTAAGGAAATAAGCACTTCTTCTAGTTGTGGTTCGAACTAGGGACCTCTCGATCTCTTAACGCGCATCCTACCACTAGACGACTGCTCTGCTTGTGAGATATGTGTCACCTACTTGTATCACGGTACAGGAGCTTGACATTTTGTAGCGTAGTTTGAAAAAGTCCATTCTTCAAGTTCAACTTTAAATAATAAAAACATTCTATGATCTGTTGTTCTAACATCGTTAGATCTAGATATTCCATAGTTAATATAAGACATCATTTTGAGGTCTTCGACAAATTTTTCCACATTATACCCCTGTAGTCAATATTAGTCCCATTCGAGAGAATAACAGTTTTAAGGAAGGAAACATTCAAAAATCTTTTTCTGACACCGTTTGACGTAGATATTCCATATTTTACATAAGACATAATCTTACAATCTCTACAAAGGTTGCAAAATTATGACCCTTGTTCTATATTGGCCCAAACCCAGGGGTTAATATATAGTTTAAAATATCGAAACCTCCGAAGATCTTTTGCCTGACTTCGTTAGGCCTTGAGATTCCATATTTGACGCATGACAGCATCCCGATGTTTTCTACAAAGGTTGTCCAAATTATGACTTTGAGCTCAATATTGGCCTCACCCCAGGAGTCAACAGTTTTGAAAGGGGAAACCTTTAAAAATCGTATCGTTTAAAACTATATGGCCTAGAGTTCTCGCATTTGATAAGGACAATAGCTTGATTTTATCTGAACATATTGTTCGAGTTTTTCTCTAGGTCGTATATATAATTTATGACCTAATAATGTGTTTGGACCGACGTTCGGAAGGCAATTTCAAAGTTAGGATAAATGTTTTCATTTCTTTCTAAATGTCTTATTAGTTGAGTTTTTTTTTATATATTTCCACTGTCACGTCTATACACTTGATGCATCACTTAGAAAATATATCAAAATTATTTGGAATTTATGGATATTTTTATATATTTAGTCGCCCCACCCACTTTGTAGATTTTTTCAATTTCAAAAACTGATAATACCCTTAATTTGCAATAGAACTTAGGAGGCATAACCCTGAAATGGTCTTGTCGGACCCTCCCTCAAGAAATCATAGATTCGCCCCTGCCAATAAAGAGAGCTCTCTTGTGTTGAAGTGTCCTGGAAACATATTATACAGTGATTTCACATTCTATATAGATCTACTGGGTCTTTAAAGAATATGCTAAATTTGGTTCGACACTATTGCTGTATGCCAGAAAATTATTTATAAGACACAAACTATGTTTAGCAATTCAGCCCGGGTGTCAAAGTCCTGCATCTCAACTTTTAAATCGTTTCATCCCTAAGTTAAAATCGTTTAATATGTATCATAATGTATAATAAAAGTCAGTATTAATCTCTTTCAAATGCCACGGGAAGCAACCGTGTTTTTGTATCCCAGATCGCGTTGTCTCCCTTGTATATATATTTAGACGAGTAGATTACTCTTTTGTATAGATTTCAATTGAATGCCTTGAGGGCATTAATATATATGTTTGAATATACTATAAAATATATAAGAGAGAAAATGTTAGTAATTTAAATGTGTACAATAATTTTAAAATATTGATATATTTTGTTATTCAAGTTCTTAATTGGCACAAAAAATTGAGTAACCTGTAAAAATATTAATACAGAACATGCCATCTTAAAGTTACAAGCATTAAAACCAAATTGGATTTAATAGACATGGTTATCGACAAAGTTCTTAAACTGGCAGACAAGTATTTTATTTGTAATACAAATGTGACACTTTCCCATTCAACGATTGTTCCTGGTGGCGCTGCTCTGACAGGCATGATTGCAACAAACACAAAGCCCAGTTTGGCTATTGGGCCACAATCACAATACTTGCATGTCAACAAAACCCCTGTATAAGTAATGTAGGTCATTAGGTCAATATCTAAAAATACTCAAAATTAGGTCATGACCTAATTCAAACACACATAAATAACACCCAGTTTAACAATCACCAACATTCACTACAACGACAACAACAATACACCAACCAGCAATCAAACATACTCAGGCAAATCACTTAATCCAACAAATGCCTAGAGTAACAATAAACTATATATACAAGGAAAATCCCCATACTTTAGGTGCTGAATTAGCAAAACAAGGGGAGAACCTATCTTTGGCTAAACAAATTACCACATCTTTGGCGAACTAAGTAAACAAACCCAATATGAATTATATTGGGTCTTTTTTAACAAAATTTGACCTAATTTCGATACTAAAACACTATATTTAAGGGGTGAAGGGTCACACCCCGGGGTCTGCACATAATGCATCTGTTTAGAGCGGACGGACCCTTAAATAAACACCTATCATCATCATCTCAACGATTGTTATATAGACGCAATGTCTATCACATAGCCAAGCGTTTGCCATCTTTTGGTGAAGCATTTTATGGCTCTGGTCGTTCCTAAACACCACGTCATTCCCTTCTCATAAAGAGAAGGGAAATAAGGCATGGTTACCAGGGCTGTGGATGTTTCACTGAAATTTGTGTATTCGCTGTTGTTTTCCGTTTGTCTTCGTGAGAAGACGAACAATCTGCATGAGTCGTGCATAAGGTCGCACGAGCATGGCGCACTCCCCTGTCTTTCCCCTTACATCTAAGTATTAATTTTTTTAATGAAATTAATTTTACTTTGAATTTAGCTTTAGAGTATAATTCAATTAGCCTCGAGTTTCCGAGAATTCATTTGGTTGAAACGGTGATTTAAGGCAACTTGAATTTTTGATTTAAGTATTATTCCAAATTTATTTTCAAAGCTTTTCCAATCCAAAATGCTTTTTCAATCCTTTTAATTCATTTTTTAATTAAATACATCTTGCTTAAAAAAAACCTACAGTATTCAAAAGACAGGGAGTGTGTCCTAGCTACTTTATGCAGCTTTCTATGTATTACAATAAAATACCTGAAAATCATAAGCGGATTTATATTTAGCGTCCCTCTACGTCAGTTTAGTGAATTACCTCCAACATCCTTAAATATGCAAATTTCAAAACCATCTGATAGTTTTTCTCAATCTGACAAAAGCTCATAATCTTGGTCGGCAGTAAAAACGATGATTACAATCATATTAATAATTGTCTCAATGTATATACATGTAGATTAACTGTACATTCAGACCATAGGCGGTCGGCATAAACGAGTCCCATAAGAAATTGATATATACACATGTAATAAAACATGTTTTATGGGGGCGTCTATCAATACGACAGCCAATGATTCACACGGAAAAGAATAATTAGAATGTACCGATTTTACTATACAATTACAATCATAGCCCTGTTGCCTAGTTTTAGATGCGCTTTATTATGCGCCGTTCCAATATGATGGTCAAAACCATAGAGTGACCGGTATATCTATTTACATGTATACCTCTATGATGATTAACTAACTTTTCCATATACAGAATGGAAATCAAGAATTTTGATTTTTATTGAGAAAAATGAAAACTAGAGATAAACGTAGTCGAGATAATGAGAAAATATTTGATATATTCAGGGTTCCATACCAGTATATAATACCACAGAATTAAGAACTAAAAGATCAGAGATAGAAAGAGTTATGTATAATGCTGTCAGACAAAGACTTGGTGGTAAATGTTGTCGTCCTAATTGTGATGAATATGAAGCCGGTAAGTCCTTGGATATGTCATTTGATTATAATAAAACTGCATTATATTATAGAACTTTACCCACATGTCTCCATGGTGACTTCTCTACCAGACATTTGGAACTCCTCGACCAATCACTTGGAATAACATTCAATGAATAGTCGAGATGTTCCGAATGCTCTTTCAGAATATAACGGCTAATTTTAAGGTTATCAAAGCGCTAAAAGCACTAAATTGGGACTTTTTGTGTAAATTTCTGTTTTATTCCCCCACCTTGAGCAACAAGAGTGTTAATCATATTGAGGGTTGATAATGAATCGTCTGCACACAATCATAGCTAATAAATAGACAAAAGCAGCCGATGTTCAACTAAATGTGGAAAATATTAGTGAAATGATGCTATATACATGTACTTTTATTTGTGTTTACCCAAACATTTATTTTACCTCACGAATTTATTCCACTTTGCACTGTTTAATTTTAGGAAGCATGAAATTTATCTGACAAGTGTTTATTTTCAGCCTGTCCGCCAGGATGTACACCACGTGATCAATGCAAGGATGGTGATTATGGTCTTCATGTTGATGTTAAATTCTTCCATCTAGCTAGTATTGTTATACCTAATGATATCATGGAAAGGCTCATGGAGAATTTGTTATTAGGAGAGAAAAATCTACGAGAACAGCATTTTCAGAATGCTTCCATTTTGAGAAAAGACACTGCAAAGATGGTGCGTAAATTTTAATTATATGTACATTGTAATTGTAAATATAAAGATTTTGGAATTCCTGTGAGGGAATTCTTTGGAATTCCTGTGAGGGAATTCCTTGTGCAAAAGGTTTTCTTTGTTGTTTTTTTTAAATTGCGTGTGTATTGTGAACATAATGCTTAAATCTTTATATTATGCAAAATTAGTATAAAGTATGTTTTTATAAACACATTTCCAGTACATGTATTTTTGTAAAAATATGAAATGAACTTGGAACCTGGTAGCCCTCTGATATACGGGAATTTATACAGTCTCGATTTACAATGCACTCAATTTTAACTACATTAAAGATACACTATGAAAATTGGACGTTGCGAAATCATGCTTTGTTCGACGATTTTTGAATTCCAAAATGCTTAATTTGAGAAGAGGCATGTCCTTATGTTAAGACCATTCCCTTATTAAGAAAATCAATTTCATCGGTCTTAATAGTGGACTTTTACCATCTACGATATATTTGGATGGTCCGAATTGTAGAACTCTATTGTATACTATCATTGAAGGTGTATTTGTGTCATATTTTCACAGGTAGCTGATATACAGAACCAAGCCCAGGAAATCCGTGAATCAGCCGAGTCTATGTCTAAAACAATCTCTATAGTAGCCCAAGCTGAATACACGAGTACCATTGAGAAAGCTCGAAGTACTGGACTAAAACGATTATACAGCAATCTTAATATTAACACACAGGAAGAGAAGAATAGCTTTGATTATCTACGTACCTTGAGAGGTCTTGATAATGTCCATCTTACTGTTGACTTTCAACAACGTATTGCTGGGTCTTTAGGATAAAACAGTTATAAGAATTACCGGAATGAATCTCTGTAAAATCAGACCTTGCTCAACAACATTTCCACTATTAAAAAAGAAAATCTGAAGGCTTTCGTTGCCGGGTCAATTAGCGTTAACTCCCCGCACTGGTTATTTCCTTTTATTGAACATATATAACAAAGAAACTACATGTACGTGTGACGCAATAGTTAGGCCTACTGATTTAGGAGTTAAGTTGCGGAAACGTTCATATTAAATTCTAATTTTAATGATAATTCACTGGTATACTATTGTGATAAAATATACTTGATAAAAATATACTTGATATTCGTTAGTACGTACAGTCCAAACAGAACTGTCCCCTTTGTTCTATAACAGATTGTGAGAAAAACATTATCAGGGCGTAGTTATACATGTATATACAACATCAATAAATTAGTATGTGCAAACATTTAGATACAAAGACTTAAAAAGCAATGTTATTTAAGCTGAACAAGATTTAGAAAATCACTGTTTTGTTTCCCATGAGGCAGATCTTCACTCTATAACCTTTAGCATCTAGGCTTCCAAAGGTTCTCTATACAAATGTATACGTGTTTTAATACTCACATAATATTTTATTTATACTGTTTTTACATGAACATATTTATCTTCTTTACTTACTAGTATTATAATATTCTGTTATTTTGTATCCATATACATGTACATGTTTGTAAAAACTATATATCGTCCGTCCCAATAAAGTACTGTATTTTTGTGTCGTATTTTCTTCATTTTTTCACTTTAGAAAACATATCTGAATGAAAACTTCCGTCACTGTGAAACATGTATTTTATCCAGTATTGCACATAACCATCTCTTAGGCATTAGACATTGTACTATGTAGGCTACTAGGTGTTGTGAGACGTATAAAGCAAATTTCAAAGAGCAGCATAAAAATAATTTAAAAAATCTCTGGTATATTAGGGGCCAATGACTAGACCTCCATTGAAGTCCTAAAGGCTGACTGCTGTGGCTAGGTGCATTGGAAGCTGGTTCCACAGGTGGATAGTCAAAGGATCAAAGGAAAACTTCATGGTGTCAGTTCTGCAGTATGGAACGTGTAATTTCTGTCCATGTCCACCAAGTGTCGGTGGCGAACGTACAGTGTAGCTGGGGTGGCTATGAGGTTGTGTGTGATCCTGTAGACCATCACTAGACTCATTCCCACTTAGAATGTACATTTGATGTCTCCAACGTTTATCATGTTTCCAGGAATTTAGCTTACAGAATTTATGTAAATGAAATGCATATTTACAAGTGATAGTGCTATAGTAAAAGTATAAACAACATATTTCGTGAAGAAAATTTCGATTTTTTCAAAATATTGTCTCTTAATTAAGCTAGGGGGTAGAAAATCCCTATGTCTCCAATGACAAATTCTTACAGTTAGCTTCAAATTGTTAAAAAATTCAGACAGATTTCCAATTAAATATATCTTTAATATGTCAATTATTACTAAATCCTCAAGAAAAACACATATTATAATGTAAATTCAAAAATAATTTTCCACACCTCATACAACAAACGTTGTCTCCAAACTCAGATAACGTACGGGACATTTATTTAAAGGCTTCATTAATCTCACAGCTTTGCACTCTTTACAAACTAGTTTTGTGTAAGTAAAGTCCATAAAGTTATATCCTAGTGATAAGATATTCATTTTAGCTGACATTTTATTGGTATCGGTAATTTATGAGCTCATTTATTAAAAAATGAATCGTAATTTTCACCACGTAACGAACGGGACAATTAGTAAAATCAAATTATCTTACAAACCTTTTCAAATAGATATATAAATTCTTCATTGAACTGATCTTCAATGATTAAATAAAAAGTTTATAAAGTGTTTTTATACTTCATTTAAAGTGCATATTTGTGACACACAAAAAACCAGTAAAAACAAAATGAAAAATAACGTACGAGTCCGTAACGTACGGGACAAAATGTGACACAATAATTGATAATCGTCTGAATATTTATGATAAATTGCTTTTGTAAGGTTCCTTAACATGCCTTTAATCTTCACAGACGAAAATATTATAGGAACGGCAATTATAATGAAATTAATGATGTTCAAAAGTAATTAACAAGAGTGACGGGAAAATAAGTTATAGTACTTATTATTTGCAATAAATGATGAATAGTTAGCATTGTTCTTAATTGAATACCATCTAGTTTTGAAATAATAAATTAAAACAATGCCTCGTTTGATCAAATTATAACTTTAGAATCATTTTAGCACACACTGCAATAATTTGATCAGGTTCATACATTATCTTACTTATTTAATAACGTACGGGACATTGTAGAATTGTCTAAAGATGCATTTGCCGGATGATTTGATGGTTGTAAATCACATGTTACCTCACTACTAAATAGCTTTTATTAGTTTATGCGTTAGTTTGCTATGTTTCTTTGTTAAACTTGTCACAAAATTGTTGAATGTTGTTCTCTTAGAAAAATGAAAATGGTTTGCCTAATTATTGTAATTGAGAGATATTATCGTAGTTTTATATGTAAAACACAAGTACATTGAATTGTAAAACAAATTACACAACAATGTAAGTTGTATTCTTGCAGTTTAACTTAGTTATCAATAGTTTAGATGACCAAACTGAAGTATATAACGTACGAGCCAATTTTGGTAACGTACGGGACAACAATTATATTCTTTATTGGTTGCTTTGTGGTGGTTCACATGCACACTCCGTTTTGTTGTATCACTAAGACAATGGTATCTAACTATTTTAAACAGTTTCAATCTATATTTAACTTGTTTGTATCGTTCTGGAACAGTTGATATGAATGACATTTTTAAAACAAATAAAACTAATGAAAATAGCGTATTCAATATTTATGTTTTTCTGAAAGTATCTGGCTTACTCTTCAGTCTTTATTATTTATTCCGAAACATAATACCCTATAGAATGCAACCGTATTGAATTTCTCAACAGTTTGACCATTACTACTTTTAAATAAATGAAATTTACAGCACATGTTCGATTTTCATAAGCACATTTATTAATGCTAGGTGTGACCTTTCACCAGCCAATATCTAAAAATGTATACTAGCCCAGCTGAAAAGATTTTTATACTGCGTACAGAACATGTCTACAATGCCTTTAATTGATTTAAAACTCATATTTGATGACATGAAAAAAATGAAAAAAAATATGCCCATATGTCCACCTTAATTGGGATTGAGTCACTAGCTTGTCATAGGACAGCGATGTTGCAGTGTTGGCCAGCCCCCTCTGTTATCATTGAATCATTTATGATTGGAACTAAAAATCAGTAAATCCACAGGAGCTTGATATTCTGTATCGTATTTTGAAACCAAATCCCTTCTTTAGTGTTTATATTATAAGAAGGGTGTGGTATATCCAATACATGCCCTCGACAATAATAGTTACTATTGTCAGCTCTAAAAATAAAACCACCACAACAATTCAAAGTTACTATTATACAAGGACCCTGTATAGCACCCATGAACTATTTCACCATTATAAGCATATATGCAACAAAAAGTATAACAACTATCAACAACATTATAAACAACAACAACTGTGACATCGTCGTAATAAGTCAGACCTGTAAGAAATAAGTACATGTATACAAGCAGTATCACTGTAAAGAACATACAAAATTAAATCTACTCCACTATCACCATTGTTATCATTATATACAATAACAACTTCAAACAACCACTAATATAATGATTAAAAGCGTACTATATGTCAATTGGTCATGAACATACATGTAGTTGTCACATTGCTTCTTTGTCTTTGATTATCGTCTGCAGCCGACCGACTAGCTCAGTTGGTAGCAAGCAATTCTACTGATTGAGGGGTCTTGGGTTCGAATCCAGGACAGGGCATACTTTCGTGAAGCTTTGTCATGAAATTATTTCTACGGCCATTTTCCCTCCTTCCAATGATTCTTAATTATGTAGGGTACTTGTCAGTCACTGACGATATGCGCTTAGTAGTTGGTTAACAGCTAAATCCAGAGATTAAGCCTTTCCAGAAATATTAAGTAGGTTGACTGACCGCCGTTATATGATCTATAAAATGTGTTGCTAAGGCGTTAAACCCAACAAAAATATCGTCCGAAGACCCATGACTGACATACCCTGGCGATTCAGGGGAGAACACTTATAAATTGAGAAGCCGGTTTAACCGTCCTTTATCTACATCCCAGCGAAAACTACAACAACAACTACGTTGATAAAATTTGGAAGCGAGTGAAAGAATCATGCAAAAATTACCATTATATTTAGTGCTGTGATTACCAAATGTATGTGCAATCCTTTTTTGATATTTTATACTTAATTTCTATCATCAATTCCGATAAAGAAATGTAATGACAGCGACGATTCGACAGTTCAAAATTACTTGGCATTACTTCGGCCCTTATTTCATTCGCCCCAGTCAGCCAGTCCCGCTTAATTTGATTTAACTTTAAGCGAAGTTCCAACTTTACCGATCTTTATCGAGATGGTTTAATATAAATCACTTTCCTTGATGCTTTTCTTAGGTTACTTTACTGGCTCTTGTTAAACCTTTCACAAGGGGCAGACAACTTCTCCACTGCAGCTTCCATGGAATTTTAACATTCAATATCAACTTTACTGTGTAGAGGGCGAAGTTGTCTGTCCCTTGTGAAAGGTTTAACAAGTGCAGTTAAGAAAAGCATCAAGGTAAGTTGATTAAGTGATGGTTTAGCTACAGTCCCAATAAACATAAAAATAGCCATGAGGGCACCGTACGGGCACCGTGCGATCAAGCTCCGCAAGTACCCTTACGAAATCTTGCGTACCTGTACCGGCTGTTATGTTTTTACCAGGGTCCATGAGATGAGCCCAGGATACAGTATCAGTTTCAAAGTCAAATCGTGAACAAAATCGAAGCCAAGTATGGATTAAACTTGCATATCTTCCAGCTACGGCTCCGTACGGGTGTGTTGTTTTGTGTCATGTGCGTACCGTCATCTTAATACGCAAGGCTTCCTAAGGCCTACGGCTGTCCGCAACAAGCCACGATTTTATGGGACTGAGGCATTAGTGACATTTATACATTATAATTAATATATGCATGGTGAGTACTCTTATAATGATAAAAAATGTTGATATATGGCTAAATAACAATTTAAATCAAAAGGAATATATAATTAGTTCTGTTTCTTATAGTTATTAAGTTTTATTTTGTAGCTTGTTGATAAGCATATCCATCACTGCGAAACTCAACAGTTTATTATTGATTAGGAGGTCCTGTAAAAATCAATATTTTACAAGTCCCAAGTTTTACAGGGCTAGAGTCATTTTACATATTTTGATGAATTGAAAACTGTGGATGAGATCAAATTTTCTAACCTTCAGATCTAGATGGACCTGCTGTATTTTTACAAGAATTGTCTGTCGGTTTGCCATGTTTTGCGGTGACTAGCGCATGCATGTTTCTATATTTAAATTCTATGCTATTTTGATCACATCTTAATCAAGTATTCATGCTGTGTAGCTCATTTTTATACTTACAGAAAAATCATGGATTTCAATCAGATTCCAATAAATCCCTATGCAGGTTCAGAGATCCCTGTTGATACTACACCGAATGCTGCAATGATGGACCCAGCAATAATGAATCCATACGCCCAGCCTGTAAGTCAGAATTATTTCTAATTATCTATGAACACTTTCCATCATAAAAAAGCACATGACACTGTGTAAGTAACATTTTTTTCAGGCCATTTGAGGGCTGAAATTTGGTCACTTTCACTGACCAAAACATATATATTGTACAATTTCATATTGTTAAATGCACTTGACTATTTTCCCCTAAAGAGGACATGAAATTCCTCCAATAATTATAATGGTAAAAAAGAAATTAGTTGTAGAATTGCTTACCTTAAAAAAACAACATTTGTATACTTTAAGATTTAGCTGCAGTGGAGCATTGAAAAGTCGAGTGCCCCGTTCTTGAACTACTGTTGTTTGCTTTACTGTAACTATTTTGTGATTGTACTGTTTATTATTCAGATGTTCAGTGGAGGAGATGTTCCACAAGTACCAAAACAAGAATATAAACAACTACATAGTTTCTTTGCTGATCGAGGTAGTTTTATGGGTGATGGGGGAAGCAGAGTTGGTATTTCTTGTTTATGTTTTGATACACAGGAATTATTGTGGATGGGAAATCAAGGAGTAAGTAACTAATAACCTGTGAGTGTAAGATTTGAATTTTCGAGCTGTGTGAATTTCTTTTGTAAAAGTTTGGTTGTCTAAAGCTGGTTGTCTCAGGTATCATGCTTGCTGTTTATAAATTTTGTAGACTGTAATCAGTCTTACTGATGTTGTGTTTGTTTTGTTATCATGTCCAGTATTACTGGATTTTTTTTTCTTGTACTAAATATTTGTAAGTTGATTTTTGTAGACTTGCTAGTTAATTTCAACTTTAATAAGACTTTTAACATTATATTTAGTAACAGCAATAATGAAACTTGTGTTCATCATCAACTTGTATGCATGGGTGAAAGTTTTCAATATTATGTATAAAATTTGTCAATTTTAGTATTTTGAAAGTAGGTTTTCAGTATTATCAAAATTTTCAACTTCCACTCGTGTATATGACGCTGTATGTATTATTATGTACTGATTGTTGGTGCTTTAGGAGCTGGTGTGACTGAGCGGTTAAGATGTTGGACTGGTAATCATTCGATAGCCAGCTCGCGTTAGTTTGAATCCCATTCAAAACTTACCCCCTTGTTTCGTTGAGTTAGAAACTTTATCCTATTAGCTCAGAACTGGGGAACCTGGAAGCAGACTCGAAAGTGAAAATCTAAGTTGTAAAAACTTGCTTCACCATCAAGCTAAAATAAACTAGTATAAAAATGTTGGTGCTTCTTTGTTCTTTGAGTTTGATCTATTTCAGGGTCATATAACATCATATTATGGACCAAGTCTACAGAAGTATACATCATTTCAAATACATCAGAATGAGGAAGTAAGACAAATGACACCATTAAAAGATCGTGGTATATTATCATTGACACAAAGTAGTCTAAGATTGTCTATCAGACGAGGGTTATCACAATTTGTATTCCAGTAAGTGTCAATATTTTTTAGCTTATTTATACCAACCAGTTTAGAAACCCTGCTTTCTTGGACTCTTTAGGGAGTATGTAGACATTTTGATTACTGAGGATGGACAACAAGGAAAGTTAGTTAGGTGCACTGTCAGTTTCTTATAAATTTGACTGTTGCTAAGAACATTAAACAACAACATTTTAAACAAACCAATTTTTGTTTTGTTTGCTGTTTGTGTTTGTAGTCCAACAGCATGTAGACATTATAAAGCTTATGGTGATTTTTTGTCTAAAATTAAGCCAATAATTTTACCTTTTCGCAATTAAAAAATGATATGAATTTACAAAATCTTTTCAAAATTTCACATTCAACAAGATTTTTTGGGTCAAAATATGCAATTGGAGTTATTCGCGTTTTTTTTTGTTAGTGACAAGATCAGAATTTTTCTTAATGTAACTTTTTTTTTACTATTAGATTTATTTTCAAATTTTTGATAATTGTCCAACAAATCTTTTTCCCAATTTTGGAAGATTATCGCCCTAAAAATTAATGCACAATTTGAATGCATATTGAAGCTGTATGGGAAAATATCAAAACCTATTTGCCCTGTATTTTCAGGAGTGCTGATATGCATGATATGCAATGTATGTTATTGACTAGTCCTTCATCACTTCTAATCGGTGGACATCATACTAAAGTTATTGATCTTGATTTATCAACTGTGTCAGAGAGACAAAAGGTAAGTTTGTCTTGTACAAACTGTATTAAGCCCTTGGTTCATGGACCAAGTCAATCAAAATGGCTCCAGTGACTTATAGAATGTTATTGTTAAAAGTTTGATAGTCCTTCAAATTTTTATGGCCACAATTTTGCTAATTTAATTAAAAAACAAACAACACATCATTGAATTAAAAAGATGTATGTGAGAATAAAAAAACAGAGTAATCTACATCTACATCTATAAGTTTCGAAACATCTGTCATCGATTTGACCGTTATGATTCGTGTGGTAGTAAGACAAAGTATAAAAGTAAAAGATAATGATTAGATTATTGATAGAAAGGTAGAAAAGAGTCAGATCAAAGATAGAAACTGAAGGAAAAGAAAGTATCCAGACTGCTAATGATTTGTTAAAAATCATAAATATTTTTCTACATGTATATTGTTAATTCAATTTTCGGACATATTGTGGTAAATCAATAAAATGGACTCCATATTTAATTTCTGAAGTAGTGTTGTGTTAATTTAAAATTTGTTAAATTATTATAAGGAAATTTAATATATTGTGTATTCATGTATGTTACAGTTTGAAGTATCTGAGCCAGGCTGTGCTATATTAAGACATACACCTAAATATATCTGTGCTGGAGACACAAGTGGAAAGGTAAGAGATTGTATATCATGTGTAACCCAGGGCTTGAATTTAACAGAAAATTGGACTTGCAAATTTTTGCAAGTTGATTTCATTTCAAACCGCAAAATGCAATCAACTCGCATTTTTTTTCAAAATTTTAATAGCAAACATAGTAACTATTCATATATACAATATAAAAACAACATTGATCTATGTTAAACTAAAGTTTGATTAATGCGATCAATCTATCTGGCCGTTTCAATGCTGACTTGAGTCTAATTTGCTTAGTAAGTAATATTTTTGCATTGGTTTCAACTCGCAAAAATTTGCATGCTACAATAAAAGATACTCGCAATTTTCAAAATCCACTTACATTTTGCGAGTATGCAAGCTTAAATTCGAGTCCTGTGTAACAAGATAAAAAAGTCTTTGATCTGACATGGAATCAACTCACAACTTTGGAGTCAAAAGTTACTAAATACAATAATTAAAAACTAGAGTCTCATGGGTGAAAGTTTTCAGGACTGATCCTGAAGTTCAGGATTTTTGGAACAGAGAAAGGGTTCTTTCCATATGGTAATGTGGCCTTAAAAACATGAAATTTGGAAATTTCGGGATTTTGAAAATGTTGAACTTTCACCCATGGAGTCTTGTCTTGAATTTGGTTCGGCTAATGTTATTTCAGCCATCTGAGACTAAAATGAGTGAAACTTGATGCAGGCTAATGTAAACTAATGATTTCATTTATATGTAGTTTTTGTTGAAAATTTGATCATTTACTGTCAAATGTAATAAACATTACTTAAACTGTAGGTATTTTGTGTCTCATGTTTTCTACAAATTCAAATTATTACAATTCAGCCCATTACAACGGGACTAATGTCGGTGTTGAAACTTTGTCTATATCTTTTGTCTCATGTTTTCTTCAGGTGACATTGTATGACCCTAACAGTATGAAAGCCGAACATGTATTTGATGCTCACAGTGGTACATTATCAGACTTTGATATACATGGTAACTTACTGGTAACTTGTGGATTCTCTAGTAGGTAAGACAGTTGTCAATGTCAATGTTCTGTAGAGACCTTGAAAGGTCTAAAAACTACTATTAAACGATAAAAACACTGCAAAACGTTTCACAAGTTTATTTCGACATCTTGACTCCTCTAGAACAACATACTGACGTCGGCGAGAAAAATTGTGCTTGATTTATGTCAATAATAAGTTCTGATATTTAATCGAGCGACAGGACTATAATATTCTATGATCACTATTACCTCCCCTGAATTATCTCCCGAACAGTCAATAGGATTTAAACTTGGTCTCAAATTTTCCACTTGTACACTTGATTATTGTACCTCTCACAAGCTTACACTACAGATCATGATCAGATGGCACTAGATATATGAATATATTCATGACACCAGTTTAGCTGCGGCCATGGCGTAGTGGTGAGCATGTCTGGCTTAGAATCTGGAGATCGCGGGTTCAAGCCCGATCACAGTAGGTCATACCCTATACATGAGTTGTCGGCCTCATGGTAGGGTAAGTTAGTACTGGTGATAGAAAAGTGTCCAGGAAATCTATAGTAGGAAGAGCTGGTCGTCGTATATATGACCTAAATATGTGTTGAATACAACGTTAAAAAACAAACAAATATGACGTCAGTTAATACAAATTATCCAATCACTGCCTACAAATAACATGCCCAGTCTAAATAGCTTGGGAAACCAAATCTACAAGTAAAAATTATGAAAGACAAGATTAATGGCAGGGTTTGACACTTAATGTTTTTACCAAGGATCCCAAAGGAATACATAGCCTTTTACTCAGGGAGGCCTCCTTAACAGTAGGGAATTCTCCAATAAAAGACAAAAAGCTTAGATACAGAATTGCCGTCACTGGTTGTAATAAACAATTCAAGGCAATTTTCAGGGATCCTGATGGAACCCCTAGCTGAGAATCTGGGATTTTTTGGGATCTTCAGAATCCCAGGACATTGTTAGTGTCAATTCCTGCATGGTGTTTCAAAAAGGCCTGAAAAAACTCTGTGAGGGGCTATTTGACATAATATTATTTTCTATGTATATTACAGAGTAGGTAATCTGACACCAGATAGATATTTAAAGATGTATGATATTAGAATGATGAGATCTATGTCACCATTACAACTTATGATTGATCCTACATTCCTTAGATTTGTACCTACATATTCTAGTAGATTAGCTGTTGTCTCACAGGTAAGTGGGAGGGGTGAGCGAGGCTGAGTGGGAGGGGGCAGTCAGAGTGGTTGAGTGATTATGATGTTGGTTTGGTTATCACAAGATAGCCAGTTCCATGTTGGTTCAAATCTCATTAAAAACTTACCAAACTGTTTCCTTCAGAATTTTTCTATGCTACTAGCTTAGTGCTGGGGGACTAAGAAACAGACTCACGACCGATTAATCTAAGTTTTGTAAGAACTTGTTAATAGCTGACAGTCAAAATTTACTGGAAAATACGGTATTTTGTAGTAGAGAAAAGTGTTAACTATTTTATGCGCTATTCAGTTATTAGTCAAGAAGAAGAAATGGGGAAAAACATTTTTGTTTATTTACCTTGTAAGTGGTTGTTGTACATCACATGACTATAGGCCCTGATAATGGTGTTTGTAATTAATAAAAATCCATGATCCAAACTAAGATACAAACCGACAACTTCTTAAGTCATAAGCATACTCTCTACCATGTTACCATAAAAGCCAACTGAAAGTCAAGAGAGTACAAGTGCCATATTTTACATCTGCTGCCAATCTCCGTAAACAGATATCCTGTAGAACGTTGTCGTACAGGATCTCTACTGTCTCCGTGGAAGGTCACGTCGAGATGAACTTTGTGTCAACCAATCAATGCGTAGCTTTCATCTAGACGAAAACACTGTTAATCACATTTTGGTTTCGTAATTTCTATTTTTAGACCAAGGTTTGCATGCTAATTTAACAGCTGTATTATTCACAATCTGCGATTGGGCGGCTCATTTCAAATTGCGTGACGTAGACGATGTAAACAAGTTACGTATCATAACAATTTCGTCATGAATATTATGATGAGAAAAGGTCACCTGAAAGTGACATTTTTTTGAAAAAGGCCAGATCTAACTTAGCGAGTAGGCGAGCGGAAAATTTTAGATCGGGTTTTAATCAGATTGATTTGCTGCTAGTTTATGATATACTTGATACTATGTTATATTGTATATATTGTAGGTTGGACAGTTTCAAGTAGTAGAAGCCACAGGGACAGCCTCCTATGGTACACATATGTATCATGTAGAATGTCATAATTCTATTATATTAAGTTTTGATGTTGCTGCTACTTGTCAAGCTTTAGCATTTGGTGATAGTGGAGGTATGTAAGTGTAGGGATTATTCTTAAACAGAATAGCAAACAGGGCAGGCAAAATCTTCAAATTGTTTACTTGTTCAATCTTGCCAACTGGTAAAGTTGCTTGTCTGTAGGAACATAATAGAATGAAATTATTAAAAAATCCACTTGTCCGTATTTGCCTTGGGACAACAGGAACAATACAGATGTTAGATTTTGCCGACACTGATCAAGGTGCTGCTCCCTGTCCCTTTTCTCTCCTTCCTGTCCCCTTTTACTCCTCACTATGCAAAAATTAGTTAATTACTTTTTATGCGTATATATCTTAAGATATCTGATGATGCTTCCTTAAGGATGCATTTTATTAGCCTTCAAAATTTGGTATTTAATATTTCGAAGCAAGTTGTGTTTTTATTGGACATTTTAAAATTCAGTTTGAGCTGCAGAATTTTTCAGTGAAATTGAAAAGCTGATAATTTTAGCTGCAGTATGGGCTGCCACTGTACAGGTTATAATTCCTGGACTGTTAATTAGTTATAAGGCTGTTTTATGATTGTTGCCTCATGTTTTTATTGTTAAAGGTTTTTATTGTTTAACATTAGCTTTAATACATGTGTTATTTCCATGTTTTCAGGATACATGCATTTATTTGCTACAGATGATAATGTTGTATTTAATACTTTCCATGAGGATACAGATCTTGCTGATCCAGTATGTACAGTTTAATTTTTTATGTAATTGGTATGTAGGCCTAATTTATGTACTGAAGTGATTTTGAAGAAGGAACAGCAGGAGTTTACACATTTAGTGTAGGAGCAGTTGTCCAGTGGTAGGACATGTGCTAAGGGACCGAGAGGTCCTGGGCTTGTACCCCACAAGGGTCACTGCGGATTTCTTTGAGCAAGAAATTTACCTACAGTTTCATCAACCCAGGTGTAAAAGGTTACTGTTTGGGACCATCGGCCTAAACATGATTTCAATGATCATGGCCATTAGGGGGGTTATCTCACAAAATTGTTAAGTCAACTGAATATAGGGTTCAGATTTAACTTTTAACTTTTTTTAAGAAACACTGTTCTTTAACCATCGGATGGCATCCTATGAGAATCAAACATGTGTCTATTGTAGATTTTCATATTTCTAAAGGATGATGAAATTTTTTTATATGAAGATAGACAAATCATTATTATCAATATATATCTGTGATTCATTCTTGTTATCTCTTATAAATACATGTGAAGAAATTACAAAAACATTTTTTTAACGCTTTAACTATTTTAAATTCATCATAGACTGATTTCAGATTTTCTAGGTTATGGCAATAAATATCAAAGAATCAGTTCAATACTAGTCTACGACTTTCCTTATTTAAATTCAGTAAGAAAAGTTTAGCACTGACCTATGATTATTTAACTTTGTGTATTACAGGTTGAACCTAGTCAGAACATACATATACATGATTTCTCTACACCATATGCTATGGTACCTATGAGTTATCCTGGTACAGGGAAATTATTATCTGATTGGCCAGATTATCTTTGTGAAAAAATATATAGGTAAGATACATGTAGACATTGTTGAAAGTAACTAGAGGGAAAGTAGGGGTATTGTTATTTAAATAGTATTTGTAAGTTTTTAGCCAGATTTTTCAACAAAAATATTCGGCTAATAGTTTGGCGAAACATGGGCTAGCAGGTGGGTGGGCAGCAGGTGGGCGTTTTGGTGTCGTTAACAATTGCGTTAAAGTTTTCTTTACCATACCATAACATACCATGTGATGAACAGAATTAGAAAGTAACCACAACTCTACCTGGCTTTATTATGGTTATTTTCCTTTGTAATTTTGGCGTTAGTTTTTAAATCCAGCTTTAATGTGGTTTCAACATTTCCTTTCTTGTTCAAACTTATCAGGGGACAATGACCTAGTTTTCCAAAATTGTTATTGGTTCAGTGTATTCAAGAATAATAAAAAAATTTAAAATGCCAGTGGTCCTAAAATTCATAATTTTTTTACAAGCACAATTCACTTATTTAGGAAAATTAAACTTAAGAATGAATTATAAATTTTGCTCATGTGAAACTACCTACATCTACACAAGGCGCCATGTAATTTAGAAATCTATGTATCTATGACAACATGTTTCTATTGTACAGGGTACCTAAACCAATCGACTCTGAGATATTACGTACAATGAAAGTATATCATAATGTAGGCTATGCTCCTAATCCTGGTAAAGAAAAAAGAAATCAGATACCATATATGAAGAATAATGAAGGTTCAAGTAAAGGGAAATCTAATATACCTGAGTCACCACTTGGTAGAGGTTAGTACTTTATTTCCTTTGTGTTTGTTTTCCTTGTTACCTGGGTTGGTTGTGCAATAGGCTATACACAGGATTTGGAATCTAGTGTTTTGTGGTGCTTTTCACAAAGTTCTTACGAAAAAAATCTTCATTAGTCAGTTTCATGTAATTAGCTCTTCAAAGTCAGACGGATAATAAGCATAACTATGACATGATATTCAAAAGGTATACACAATTCTACACAATTAGTATAATATTTAGAATTGATAAGCCAAAAAATAAGCGTATTATTGATGTTTCTTGCTTTTGACTTACGTTGATTATTTTCGTAAGAATTTTTGTGAAAAGCACCACTGAAGTGGTTGTTTTTTGTGCTTCATCCAGGTTATTCTCTTTCTTGAAAATTTGACAATGATGTTGATTTTTCTACATTAAGAAAGTGTAACAAGAAGTTGTTGGTCTTGTGAAAGGGTAGGACCTTGATAAGTGCTGTTTATAGATAAAGGTTCAGGAAAGCTAGGTTAGGTGTGCTGGTCTCTATAACATGACCATAATTTGTGTTGACACAGAGTTAAACATTTTAAAGGTTTCTCTTGTTACAGCTGTGGTGCTGCGATATAGCATGGAAAGTAAACTATTCATTTTGAATATATTGGTGTACATGTACTTATAAGATAAACTTGCCTTGTGTGTCAATGTTTTAAATGTGTAAGCTAAACTTCATATCCCCTTAGTATTGGTGATATGGATTGAGCATTCAAAATATAAATTTACTATTTAATGATATGAGCATGTTTTGGTTTATTTACTGGTTCTGGCAGCTCGTCTTAACCTTTTACAAGAACAATATTGTTAATGTAACAATACAGATGAGAACAATACATCTTAATGCTTTGATTTAGAAGATATGCTGTGTTCACGTCAGGAAGCATATTATCAAAAATCTTACTACAATTTAGCATAACAATATAGAAGGATTTACGACTTAAATCGGTTGTGAGACGTTTGATAATAACGGCCTCAGATCTATACAATTAAAGCATTAAAAAGGTCCCTGTTTATTTCAAAGTTTTGAATGCTGCACTTAAGTAATCTCAATTAAATTCAATGTATTTTGCAGGTGATGACCCATTTATGGCTATACCAAAAAGATTTAGAAAAGTAGATTTAAAATATTCCAAACTTGGTTTAGAGGATTTTGATTTTAAACATTACAACAAAACACATTTTGCTGGTTTAGAAATACATATACCTAATGTATATTGTAACAGTATGCTTCAGGTAGGTTGACACTCTGCATTTGATAGATCACTTTTTGTACATTTAAAGATTACTCAGTTTATGCTCATTTTATTTTTAGCTTGGTTGTGAAACAAGCTCTTACAACTTGGATTTATCTCTTTCGAGTCCCTTTCCTGGTGTACTGACCTGTTAAGATGAAGTTTCTTTTTAAATAAATTAATTCTTTTGAAATAAAAGCGTAGGTTGGGATTTGTCCCAGTGCAGAGCTGGTAAAGGCTCGCCCCCAACCCCCCAAAAGATTACTTTGCAATGTATTATGATGTGGCTTATGTCACCCATCTGTATATTTTATAGCCACTTATTGTCTGTTGTCAGCTGAGAACTATTTGACCTACGGTAATTATATTTGGTAGGAATATTACCCATGGTCAGTTGATGACTATAGATTTTAGGGTCAGTTTTTTTTACATTGTTTGAATACTACAACTTTTTTAACATTTTCTCAACACTTCTCTGATGTATTTAATTATTATTGCTGTATAAAATGTTCAATTTTTACCAGAAGTCTTTGCCTCAAACTACTAGCTCGAAGCTTTAGACATAGTAAAATTATTCTTAAAATATATCAGGCTATAGCTATGCAAAAAATTTCAGACTTCAGGCTATTGGGTAAAGATGATGATTGTTTAATACAGTTGAAGTTTTGACCCTCTGTGGACGGTATTAAAAATTAATGTGTATGTTAATTGTGTTATTTACTATAAATGAAGACTTTACTTACTAATTTTAGCTGCCCAGCTAGCTCAGTTGGTAGCACGCAAGTCTACTGATCAAGGGTCGTAGGTTCGATTCCTGGGTGGGGCATACTTTTGTGGAGCTTGGTCATGAAATTATTTCTCCAGCCATTTTCCCTCCTACCAATGATTCTTAATTATGTAGGGCAGTTGTCAGTCACTGACTAAAGTATGTGCTTAGTAGTTGGTTAACAGCTAAATCTAGAGATTAAGCCTTTCCAGGTACAGTGAGTAGGTTGACAGACTGCTGTTATATGACCTATACAATGTGTTGCTACAGCGCTAAAACCAACAATAACAAACAAACTTACTAACTTATATATTTGTGTTTGTTTTATATTACAGATATTTTATTTCATTGAACCATTACGTGTGAAGTTATTGAATCATCTATGTGAAAGGGAATTCTGTCTATCTTGTGAACTAGCATTTCTGTTTAATATGTTAGATAAACAGAAAGGTCAAACTTGTCAGGTTAGTAGTGATTTTCATTGTAATTATTGTAGAGGCTCTTAGGGATGACTGGGCTTGCGTAACTGAGTTGCCTCATTAAATAAAGCCATTATTATTATTATTGTTGTTATGTTGTAAGTTTAAATCTTAAAAGGATGGGAAAACTGCTCTTGTGTTAAGTCGTAAGTACATTGGACTTAGATTTGAGAAAACTTGTGTGTTATACAATCAGTTCAGTGGTTAGTGGTTTTGATTCCTAGGTAGGACCTACATATTTTAGTAGTACTTGGTCATGAAATACTTTCTCTCCATATATCAAATAAGAATGCTGTCAACCAAGGACAAGGATATTTGTTAATACTTGGCTGAAGTAGGGTCTGTGAACAGGATGCCTGACTGCTGTGATTTTAGAAATTGTTATAATTACAGTTCATTCATTACTATTAATAAAGAATGATCTTAAAATATTTTTGCTCATCACATTGTAAAGTGTGCCTTATTATGTGGTATTGGCTAAGTTCATTTATTAATTCCACCTCATTACTTGCAAAAATGATGAGGTTTTTGATGATTTTTAAATTCGAAATGCCTAATTTCAGAAGTAAAGATTCCTATATTAGGACCAATGTGCTATTAAGACCATCAATTTTGATGGTCCTTATTATGGAACTCGCCTGTATTTTTTCAATGTAAATTGTAAGCAATGAAAACAAATACTGCAGGGGTTGCGAAAACGCCGGACCGCCGGTCATGTCCGGCAAAAATTCGTTTCGGTCCGGCAGTTTAATCGAGCCGTCGGTCCGGCCGACCGGCGTTTTTTCTCACGACATTTTTACATTTTTCGCCGATAATTCGTACCATAATGATACTTTGGTTCGAAATCATACCAAGCCCAATCAGTGTGAACCAGAATATTCCTAAAAACGGCAAAAATCGCATTAAAAGTTTTTAAATGCGAGAAAATATCGCACCACTTTTCTAGACGCTTTTGGGCGTCTAAAATTATCAATAAAATCGTGACACTGTTTGAAAAAAAGTTTGAAATCGGCGAAAAAGAGTTAAACAAATTTTCATAGTATACTAAAATTAAATTCCCTAATTGATCGTCGATTGTTAATCAAGATATGAGTTGTGAAAAATAAGACCGCCCACGGCGATTACATGCTAATTACATGTCAATTAATTTAATTATCGGTCACACGCTGGGAGATTAACTCGCCGACAAAGGATGTCATAAATTCGATTTGGAGTCGCCAAGTTATGTTTACACGCGTGACTACGTTCGCATATACCTAAGTTACCTATATTCGTCCGAGAGAATTACGTTATTAGCGCCACGAGCAAGTCATTTTATTTTAAGACGCTCGGCGATGTTGGGGGATTTATTTTAACGGCGCGTCCGCGGAAACAAGTTAAAATTACACTTAATGTCGTATCATGTAGCATCGTTTGTTAAATTAGGATGAAAGCATAAAAACAATAAGCCTTTCAATCAAGATGGAAGTTAGATATGAAATTGATAAGCAAAGTTGAATGACTCTGAACTGCAATAAAAATTATATCTATTAAAACATTGATGATTATTGGTTAAATATTTAACATTAGATTACGTAAATTGGCGGTATTTGTCAATTCATGTACAACTACATACTTTTGTCGGCGAGTTAATCTCCCAGCGTGTGACCGACAATTAAGTTTAATTGACATGTAATTAGCTTGTAATCGCCGTGGGCGGTCTTATTTTTCACAACTCATATCTGAATTAACAATCGACGATCAATTAGGGAATTTAATTTTAGTATACTATGAAAATTTGTTAAACTCTTTTCCGCCGATTTCAAACTCTTTTGTCAAACAGTTTCACGATTTTATTGATAATTTTAGACGCCAAATAGCGTCTAGAAAAGTGGTGTGATATTTTCTCGCATTTAAGAACTTTTAATGCGATTTTTGCCGTTTTTTTGCTGTCCTAGGAATATTCCTGTTAAATTTGTAATCCGGATTAGTAAAATTGGTATGTTACATCATGTAGAATCACAAACGGGGTATATTATTGGTTAAAGGGTTAAAATCTTTTTATAGATATGATTTGAGAAATTTTGAATTTTGATGCCACAATGAAAATTCTCGGGGTTTTTTTTTTGGCCAATCGGAGAATTTCTTCCACTGTAATCAGAAAAAACTTATAATTTACTTGTGAATGGGAGAAAATCTCTCACTGAAAATATGACCTAGGAATATCCCTGATGTTTGCTGTCGGACAGTAGTTAAAGAAAAAATTGTTGTTGTTTTTTTTCGGACTGGCAGAACTGTTTCCGGACTGGCAATTTTTAGTAAATGCCAGACCGGATGACTGGCAGTTTTTTATCACTTTCGCAACCCCTGAATACTGTGTTAACCAAGTTAGGAGGCAATAATATTTAGCTCAGTAGGAGGCTATACTGTTGTAGCAGTGTTGGTGGCTTTATTTTCACCTCTTTTTCATTCAAGTCAGAGCTTTTCGTCCCCCTTCATGATATGATGTATACTATGAACTATTTTCAGGCTAGTAATTTCCTCCGTGCATTTAGAACATTACCAGAGGCTGCAGCTTTAGGTCTTGTATTAGGTGAGAACGAGGAAGTATCTGGACGTGTTAATCTTGGTAGACTTATACAAAGTTGGCAGAGATTTATACATCAACAAATACATTCTGTAAGTCTAGTATTATCTTAGTTGCTTTTTTTCTTTAAATTGGTTGAATTCTCAAAAATCTGATTTGCTAGGTGATAAACTAACTAAGAATACAGGCCAGAAAATTTTGCTAATCGGTAAATCTTGTAAATCGTTAAATCTTGCAGACTTACTTTTTATTTGTCATGTGATTCCTTATAGATTTTTCAACAAATGTAGATCTACTGACAGTATAGGCATAATAACACAAGTAAATTTTCATCCAGATATCCTTACTAGAAATAGGTTTTTAAATTTAAGTCATAAGTCAAAATAAACATTCACACATGCGAGAATTCTCCCATTCTCAAAAATAGGGATTTTTTTATTGGACTTTATAAATGTCTTTTCCTCAATATTGCTTGGAACATCATTATCATGTCAAAATTATAGTTTTAATAAAACCATGCGTTTTGTTTTGGTTTTTCCCCGAACAACGTTATGTTCTTAAGAATTGGATGTACAGTTTAGCTCATTTGGTAGCATGTGAGTCTACTGATCGAGGGGTCGTGGATTCTTGGGTGGGGCATACTTTGGTGGAGCTTGGTCATAAAAAATTTTCTAGGTCCATTCTCCCTCCTACCAATGATTTTCAATTATGTAGGACAGTTGTCAGTCACTGAAGAAAGTTTACACTTAGTAGTTGGTTAACAGCTAAATCCAGAGATTTAGCCTTTCCAGGAGGAGTAAGTAAGTTGACTGACCGCCATTATATGACCTATACAATGTGTTGCTACAGCATTAAACCCAACAAAAACAAAGTACTTTTTGTCTCTTTCATTGATATATTGTTATAATTACCTAGGAAACATCATTAAAGCCAGCTATAGAAGACAAACCAGAGGTTATTGAAGGTGAAAAGGAAGAAGTTCCTGTAGAGGGCGCTACAGCCAGTGAGTCTACACCTCAACCTACTGAGGAAACTGAGAAACCTCAGGAAGTTGAGAAAGTCGAGAAAGAAAAAGAAGTGAAAAAAGAAGAACCTAAATCTTCAAAATCTAAGAAAAAGAAAAAGAAAGGAAAGAAAGAGAAGAAAGAAGAAGCTAAAAAAGAAGAAGCAAAGAAGGAAGAAGCCAAGAAGGAAGAAACAAAGAAGGAAGAATCCAAAAAGGAAGAAGCCAAAAAAACAGCTGCTGTCACTGAAACTCCGCCTCCACCAGTTGAGACTTCGCCCACTGTTGCTAAAACAGAACCAGAGGAGTCTGAAACTCCTACAGAATCTCCTAGAGATGAGAAGGATAGCTCCAAGTATGTATGAGAATTATTATCTAAATATTTGCTAAAAGAATCTGACTGAATCAAAAGTTCAGGATTCCTAGGACTTGAAAAGGGGTCATTTTGTATGGTAAGGCTTGTTATGTCGTAAAATTCTGGATTTTTCAGATTTTGGTTATGAACATCTGGATTTTATCCTCTGTCATGGTTATTGGTAGGTCAAATTCTTCTGTTAAAATCTGACAATTTTTATTTTGTCTGCATGGGTGTTGCTTAAAAAGTTTTTAGTATTTCAAACGTATTATGTCTTCAGCTCTAATTATGATATTTGATTGTAAATGGGCATACTTATTTATTTTGACTACATCAATTTAGCTATGAAAGGCTTTACTCTGAATGAATTATTTTTGGAATTAGACTGCGTTAAGCTAAGAAAGTTGAAAGCTTTAATACTTGCATAGATAATTTTTTTTAAAATATCAATTATTGCATAGATTTTTAAAATGAAACTTGGTCTGCTTGTACAGTGATACTACATAACTGTGAATGAATTGATTAATGTCCCCATTTGATACTTTAAAATACAAACCCTGTGTCATCTAACTGAGGAGTTGCATAACAAAGCTCCTGGTAAGTCTAATGTGCTATTCTTTGACTGCTGTTCACAGATTTCAACTTCAATATCAACTTTTTTGAAACTATCTAAATTGTTGGGAAACATTTTTGAAGCAGGAAGTAAGTGCTTTGATAATGACAATTTTAGTGCAAATGGCCATACAACAGTACAAATGACGATGTTACAAGTAGTCAACATTTAACCGGTATGACACGGTATAGACAATTTAAACATATTTTGAGATTTTTATTGTATATTTCTTGCAACTTATTAGTCAGTTTGTCTTAAAATATTAAGAATTACTTATTTGACACAATTACAGAAGCTGGATGGTATTTTGAAAATATAGAAACATCTTAACTAAATCTGTGAACAAGTACCATTACACAAGCTTTAATATATTAGTTGAAACTTTCATGTATTTTATTATGTTTGACATCATGTATATTACAGGAGAGAAGGTTCAGTAGTTAATGATATATTTGGTTTAGATACTGTGACTACATTGAGATGTAGATGTGGACAAGAGAATGTACGTAAAGCTACTACAACATTAGTGAATCTCAATTATCCTGATTGTTCTGGTCAAGGTATGTCAGAGTCTAATACAGTGACATCTTTAAATAACCTAATTTGGAACTCAAATATTTGGTTTTTCCATCCGTAAGCAGGCAGTACCTACAAAGTTTGTTGCCCATTATTGCTGAAAAGCATAAAATACAGATTTGTTTGTTTGTACAGCAGGAAAAGACTCAAATATTAGAATTTTGAGTGTATTCTATTACCTCTACACTTTTGTTAATCAATGATGCATGATTTGTTATTATTAGAATTTTACCAATACTTGAGGTATTTAAAACATATCTTTAGGTATGCGTGTAGGTATTACTATTACACTTGTATTAAGTCGCTATGTGTTGTCCTACTTATGGGTGAATGATAGGTCTAGACAGGGCCAAAACACCATTTTTGGGGAAGGGGCCACAGCCTTTTTCTTGGGGAAAATTAGAGTGGTTTTTACTTATTTGGTGAAAATGACCCACTTCATTGCCAGTATAAGAAATAAATTTATTCAATTTTACAAAATCGATGAGATAATCCAGTAAATTATTTGGTTTAGGAAACAACATAGACTGTGTTGCAAGGTATCTCAAATATTTTTTCCTTTCTATTTGAATTGTGGTTCAATATTTTTTGAGGAATTTTATGGGATTGGGGAGTTTTGAGGACCAAACTGGGGAAAAAAGTCAGTTTTGTTGGGTGAAGCAGCCTGTATTCGGCTTCTGCTGAGAAGAGTGTTTTGGCCCTGCTAGATCCCTTGACCCAAGCTTTAAAACTTGTACTTTACACATCAACTTGGCAATGACTGACAACTGCCTTTCTTGATACAGAGATAGGCGTGAGAATGATGCTAGAAAATAATTCATGACCAAACTTCAGTCTGTCCAGTGTCCTTAATAATTGTATTAAAGTTTTTCTTTATCATATATTTCTGCCATTTATTGTCATATCTGTAAGAAACTTCATACAATGATAACATACCATGTGATGAACAGAATAAGAAAGTAACCACAACTCTACCTGCCTTTATTATGGATTATTTCACTTTGTAATTTTTGCGTTAAAGTTTTTAAATCCTTTAATGTGGTTTCTACATTTCATTTCTTGTTACTTATTTAGTTGATATTATTGAGATGGATTTTCTTTCTGGAACTAAGCAGGGCATATTGGTAGCTCTTGGACATTGTGGGCTCCAATACCTACCACATTGTTGGGAGACCTTGTTATAATGATCAGTGTTATAAGGAAGTTACATGGGTAAAAAGTCTTAAGGCTTCATCCTGAAGTTAGGGTTATTTGGGAACTGAAAAAGGGTTCTTTTCCTATGTAAAAATAGCTGTTGAAATCATAAAAAATCGGGGATTTTAGGATTTTGTAAATTTTGAACTTTTACCATGTTAGTGTGTATGTATGTTATGTTATATTTTAGGTTTAAATAAAGGTCCAGTACCTGTTAGTTTTGTACAAGTATTAGAACATAGTCTTACATTGGAGCAGAATACACAAGCTTGGTGTAGTCATTGTGCTAAATATCAACAACATGTAAGTAATCTAACTTAATGTCATAATTTCAGCTTAATTTGTGGCCCTGACTTGCATGGGTGAAAGTTTTCAGGATTAATCCTGAAATTCAGGATTTTTCTGACCCAAAACAGCTTTCTCTTTCTGTGTAAAAACTGCTGAAATTTTAGAGATGTAGTAAAATTGTGCAGTCTAACTGTCTAACCTAAAATCTCAAAAAACATTTTGAAGGCATATTTTGCAACACCCGGACATGTTGTCCCAGGTAATTTAAATATTGAATCCTGTAATTGACTATCCGGTTCCGGTTTCTATTGGACAACAAACAAAATGGCAGCCCATAAGTAATTTAGAGCCAAGACGCGTCTTGCATGTAAACAAAACAGACCAATCTCACAATGGGTCAGAATGGAGACAGGAAATACCATTAGATATAATGCTAAGAGATGTCATTGGAGGAGAACAAAGATGTAATGCCTCAGTCCAATAAAATCATGGCTTGTTACGGACCGGTACGAGCAGACAGCCGAAGGTTGTGGGAAGCCTTGCGTATTAAGGTGACGGTACGCACATGGCTCAGAACAACACACCGGAACGGAGCCGTAGCTGGAAGATATGTAAGTTAAATCCATACTTGGCCACAATTATGTTCACGGTTTGACTTTGAAACTGATATGTGTATCCAGGGCTCATCTCACTGACCCTGGTAAAAACATAACAGTCTGTACAGATACGCAAGAGTTCGTACGGGCCCTTGCGGAGCTTGATCACACGGCGCCTGTACGATGCCCTAACGGCTATAGTCCGGCCAACACCAAGGATGACCTTGCACAAAATGATGTAGAAAATGTTATTCAATTTATTGGTAGACATGGTCTTACTGATTCAAAATCCGATTGATGCCACTTTGTCATCCTTGGGCAACTCCCAGAATCCAAGATGGCGACCAAGATGGCGGCTAGAGGCAAAATTATACATGCAAAATGTATTTGTACACATTATGGTCATAAAATGGAGGACAAAAGTGATTCCAATATTTACAGATCGAGTTGGTTAAATTTTGTTATTCTTATACAAACTTTAAAATTCAAAATGGCGGTCAAAATGGCGGTCAAAATGGCGGGTAAAGGCTATTTTCCCAGTATCTAAAGAACAAACTGGCAGAAAGAGACTGAGTGGAGTAGAATAGTTTATGTTATTAAAGAAACCGATTGATTTCACTAAGTTATAATTTATTATTAACAATTATAAATCCAAAATGGCGGCTAAAATGGCCGATATGATCTAATAGTTATAATATACGAGTACATACATGGACGGAAACAAACACATTTGGGTTTAAGTTTCAATGTTTGTTATATGATTTTTTGAATCTTTATAAACTCTAAAGTTTGTAAAACTAGTTAATCCCACCTGATAATCTATTAACAACTCAAGATTCAAGATGGAATCAAAGATTACGATTACGAAGCAAATTCAACCACTTCTTTTTTTAGCAATAATGTATTTTAAATAATGAAGTGTTTTCATAATGGCCTAGTTATTTGGCTGAAAAAAGTCAAATTAGCCTTCGCCTGTGGCCTCGGGTTATAATGACTGTCTTCAGCCAAATACAGGCCGTTATGAAAACACTTAATTCACCATTGTCACTGATAGGGTCCCAATAAAAAACGCTCAGATTGTACCAACATTCAAAATGGCGGCATTTTTGTTGAAGAAAAAAACACGGCCTTCATGAGAAAACTCGGTCACTATGAGATTCGGAAGCAATCAAAATGCCCGAATCTCATAAAAGCCGAGGTTTAAATGAAATGAAAATTTGATAAATAATTCGAGGGTTGCCCGCAAGATACTCGCTCTTCAACGCAATGTACTTATTACAGTCTTGCTGGCAACCCTCGAATTGTGATGGACAAACTAATTTAATTTCCAAAATGTAAGCCATTTAAATAAAGAAAAACGAGAAAATAAAATTTGGTTAATATACAATTTACAGTAGACAATTTAATTTAGGATTATTTTAAGTGCTATCATTGTGTTTAAGATTGCAATATGTGTGGATATTTGAAAAGCTTATAATCCTTTTAGTTGAAATATTTCGATGCCGTGAAAATAAACTGAAACATGTCAATAGCAAAATAAGCATGTGCCAAAAATGAGGAAGAAACTAATTGACTGAGCTCTATCAATATCATTACACAAACAATGATACAGTCTGACTTGACTAAACCTGACTCAATTAGAATATGTGCTTAAATGTTTAAGTTTGCTTCTGTCTAATAATATACATGACGATAGCACAATTTCTCTGGTCGTTTTGTATGTTGATAACAACATGTGCAAGTGACGACACAAATTATTGTTGACTGTGTATTTTGAACTCAACACTCTAAGCATATGCAATGGTAAACTAAACATATTAATGATTATTATCTATAGAAGGTATCCAAGCGGGTACTAGCTTATGGCCAAAAGATATAATAAATGTCTTCACTTTTGATGTAGAATATGTGAACTAGCTTTAAAAGCATATTTTACACCCATGCTAATAGTGTACCTTCTTTACATTGTCAAAAACTGACGGACTTGTAACATTACATTTTGGACGAATGTCAGTTGACCGCATTGTTATAGTGTCACTCCTAGATAGATATCTCAAAAGAGTATCAGCACACCAATGTCGTCATTTATTTTTGGTGCTCAGCAAATTGCAGCAAAAGTGATCATTTGTTGAACAATTTTGTTGTCTGTGCTTCTCGTACCAAGTCTTAAAGGTTTATGCGATTAAACATATATGCAATGTTACCGAAAAAATGAAGAAGCACCATTTCTTGCAATGCATCGTCTATATAATGTTTGGAGTGGAACATATTTAAATATTACATACGAGATCGACATGTTGTCTCAGCGTACCGTCCTTCTTTGAAGGAGTCTTTGCAGTTGATAGTGAATATACTCCAAATGTGTTTAGTAATCAGACATGTTTAAACTTTTGGCACTGATGCATCAGATCTGTCATGTGTACTTTCAAGATATTTAGTCTTAAGTGAAACAATAAATATTCAAATTTTCTACATGGCCATGTTTTGTAATTAATTAATCCCTTAAAACCACAATCTTGCACAGGGTAACACTGTTTGCTAAATCATGAGCTAGACACCGGGTTCAAATAGCAGTGTATACGCTTATAATAAGAATTGGTATCTACGCCACGTAATTTCTCTCTATCCTTGTAAATAAAACCAAACTCTACTACACACTTTGGATGGAAATGTGCTTTTGTTATTTCTCCATTTTTAGCTCGACTTTTCGAAGAAAATGAGAGCTATTGCTATCACTTTTGCGTCGGCGTTGGCGTTGGTTTTCAGGTTAAAGTTTTTTGAAACACTTATAACTTCAACACTATCCAAGTTATTTTATTGAAAGTTGGTATACTTATTAAGTGGGACTATATTGACCATTCTGTGAAAGGGGATAACTCTGGATGAATTATTTTATGAGTTATTGCCCTTTTATACTTAAAAAATTGGCAAAATATGAGGTTTTAGTTTTTCCTATGTAGAATATCTTCAATACTGATCAAGATATTTGACTTAAAGTTTGTATATTTATTTGTCGGTACTATATCTACCCGACTATGAAGGGATGTAACTGTGGATGAATTATTTTTGGAGTAATTGCCCTTATATACTTAAAAAGAAATGCAAAATATAATGTTAAAATTATTTCTATATGTAATATCTTTAATATTAATCAAGATATTTGACTTTAAGTTTGTATACTTAATTATCGGTACTCTATCTACACAACTATAAAGGGACGTTACTGTGGATGAATTATTTTTGGAGTTACGCCCCTTTATACTTAAACATTTAAGATTAAAATTTGTTCTAATGGGATATATTTAGAACTTATGAATATATTTGAATGAAAGTTATAATGCTTATTCGTCAGTTCTTCATCTATCGGACTGTAAAGGGACATAACTCTAGACGAATTACTTCCGAGTTATTCCCTTTATACTTTAATATTTAGGGGTTATGTTTGCTCAAATTTAATGTATTTTGTTTGATAGAAAGTTAGTATACTTTTTCATCAGTACTACATCTAGTTGAATACAATGGGACGTAATAATTGATGAATTATTGTTGGAGTTGTGACCCTTTTCAACTTTTTAATTCGAGAGAAAGTATTATGAAGTGAAATATTTTCAATATTTATGAAGATATTTAAATGACAATTAGTATGCTTATTCATCAGTACTACATCTACGCAACTACAAAGGGACATAACTCATGATGGTTTTTTTTGAAGTTATGCCCCTTTACTTTAATTATGAATTTTGTTCAAATTGAAATACAATGTATTTATAGTTCTTCATATAGATATTTAAATGAAAGTAGGTATTCTTATTCGTTGATACTATGTCTACTCTGAAGGGACGTTACTATGGATGAATGTTTTAGGAGTAATGCCCCTTTTATATTTTACAAATATGAATTGGTAATTATTGTTTGACTGAATTGTATCCTTTCAAAAATTATGTCTTGTCTTGAAATTACTTTTGTTTAAAGATAAGCCTTGCCATGAACAAAACACCCGAAAAGTCGAGCGTGCTGTCCTTGGACTGCTCTTGTTTATCAATGGCCAGAGTCATTTACAATGAAATAAAGAACCTTCATGAATCAGTTGTGATATCTGATGCCAAGATCGGACTTGAAATGATCCTATTGCAATTTCTCTTATTTACTATCAAAACGTGTTACAATGTCAACAGAATTTCTATCAATTGCTTTTGGCATAAATATACTCTTGAAAGATAATAGAACATGCACACAATACTTACAATATCATTAGTTTTTTTTTCTCCATAACCTCCTTTAAATACATATTGATTATTATTGAAGTGGCAATCATATTGGGAAAGTGGTCGCTATTCTAAGGATATCACAACATATGTTGTTCAATAAATTAAATATTATCAGAATAGTGTCTCTAAATTGCCATCTTAGATACAATTTGCTTCCAGAGTCAACTGACAAGCTAAAAAGTATAAACGATTTAATATTCGCAAGACCAAGAGATATAAAAACCTAAACATAATGCTGTATACCCATTTGTTAGGAGTTATGTCTTTTATGTGAATTGAAATTAATTTTCAAACTCTAATCATTCATTTTGACCACCATCCTGAATTCTTGAAGTAATCCAATAATACCAATATGGCATCAATCGGTTACGTAAACAAAAAAGGATTATCCACGAAATAAAATGCATTGAAATTAATTGGTATACCCCCAGTCTATGACTTAGCTCATTGTGGTTGATATATACCCGACAGCTAGTTATTTACGCCATTATAGTCGCAATCTTGGATTTTGGAAATTGACCAATGATGCCAGTGTGGCATCAACAAGTTTTATGAACTAAACTAAAAAGTAATTCCTACAAAAATGCATTAAAACTTTTTTGAAATGCCTCTATGTACGACCTCTCATTGTGGTTGATATACCCGACAAGTGTAGTTTTTATCCGCCATTTTGTCCGCCATCTTGGATAGGATTATAAACGAGGGGTACCAAAATTGCAAAAAAATAGAATTGCAGATAATGTTTGACTTATTTCAGCTATTTAAAATTAGGCAGTGATAAGGATGAATTTATTATACATTAATCAGCTTTCATCCGCCATTTTGTCCGCCATCTTGAATTTTGGCAGTTGCCCAAGAGTGCCGAAGTGACATCTTCCAGTTTCGTAAACTACAATGTCTTAGCTTCAAGAAAATGCAAAAATATTTTTTACATCCTTCCATGCACGGTTCAATTGATTTGTGTAGTTTATATACAGGACAAATATATACCCGAGAGCTAGTTATTTACGCCATTATAGCCGCCATCTTGGATTTTGGAAATTGACCAATGATGCCAGTGCGGCATCAACCAGTTTTATAAACTAAACTCAAGAGTTATTACTTCAAAAATGCATTAAAACTTTTTTGAAATGTACGATTCTGCTCATTGGGGTAGATATTCCCGACAAATGTAGCTTTATCCGCCATTTTGTCCGCAATCTTGGATTGGATAACAAATGAGGGGTACCAAAATTGCAAAAAAATAAAATTGCAGATAATGTTAGACTAAGTTCAGCTATTTAAATGATCAGACTGTGGTAAAGATGTATTTATTATACATTAATCAGCTTTCATCCGCCATTTTGTCCGCCATCTTGAATTTTGGGAGTTGCCCAAGAGTGCCGAAGTGGCATCATCCAGTTTCGTAAACTACAATGTCTTAGCTTCAAGAAAGTGCAAAAACATTTTCTACATCATTCCATGCAGGGTTCAGTCGATTTTTGTAGTTTATATACCAGACTACTATTTTTATGTTTATGGGACTGCAGCTTAATGGGCTGCCTGTTGTATTCACTACTTTAATTAATTAAACATATTTAACTTATTGAGTTTCTTTGTGAAAATAAATGTAAATGTATTAAACATCTTTTATATCAGTCAGTAGAATATCAGTATGGTCCTAATCAATGTATATAAGTATATAAGGCCAAGTCATGGACATTTATTGATATTTATGTTTGATGTGATTTATATACTTATATATGTTACAGCAACAAAGTAAAGAAGTACTCACATTACCAGATGTTCTAGCTCTTAATTGTCAACTTGAAAATCCTAGAGATTTAGAATTCTGGAAAATACAACTTATGGTATGTATATATTAGAAATGTTTTACATTTTGGTAGTGATTGGTTTGAAGCAAAATATCAGCAACATGCACCTTGTCTTTCTTGTCTTCTTGCTGCCATTCATTAATTACTTTCTGAACTACGAAATGCTGTGCTGGTTTAATTATTTTTGGAGTTATGTCCATTTATTATCCCTAATGCTTGTATGATTTTCCAATTGTAATCTTCAGTATACGTATCAAGACATTAAAATTTTGAATAGTTTGTATGCTTATTCTTATACATGTGCTACAATGACTCAACCATGAAAGGATGTATCTCTGTTACTGGATGTATTGTTTTTGGATTTATGTCCCTTTCATTCATTAAATGATATTACTGATGTAGTTATCATTCATCCGATTTATTTCCCTTGAAAAACTCATTCCTGAGGTGTAATCAACAATTCCAGCACTCAGGGCGACAACGCTATTTTCAGTCATGTGCTGTTTGAAGCCATCTTGGATTTTACTGCGAGTGCTTGCAAGTGCTCAATTGGCTAACAACTCACTAAGCAGGTGCTCGCTCGAGCGCTCGCGTTGTTAAACGCACCTCTGTTTTCATAGCAGTCAAGTTTTAACATAAGCCTTATCATAACAAACCATTCTCAAAGTTAAGTCCATTGTCTATTGACCACACTTGTTATTGCTATATAAACCTGGGGCAATAGAGCAGTTGGTAGCGCGCCGGGATTTGGATACTCGTGCCCAAGGGGGGCGGGTTCAAATCCCACCTGGGGAGGTTATACCCTTCCATGAAAATTTGACAATAATGTCGATTTTCCTCCATTGATTAGATAATATGGAGAAGTTTCCGGCCTTGTGGAAGGGTAGGTGAGTACTGGTTATAGACAAGGGTCCAGGAAAGCTAGGTTAGGTGCGCTAGACGCCGTGAAATGACCTAAATTGTGTTGAGACGGCGTTAACTCCAATAAATAAATAAATAAAATAAATGTTATTGCTATATAAATACATTGTATATATTGACAGTTATTAAAACAGAAAGAAGAAGGAGATAGTGCATCAACATCATCGTCACCTATACCTTTACAAACAACAACTACTGTCATGTGTAGATATGGTAGAAAATGTACTAAAAAAGGTTGTAGATTTAGACATGAACAAGATTCTAGGTTAGTTTTTCTTTACTGAATTAAACTTAGGTGATAGTTTTCTCTATTAATACTGATTTCAGTATTTTGAATAAAGATTATATGAAATCTGTCTATTTCAGTATTTTGAAAGGTTTTCAGTACTTACAAAACTTTCAACTTTCCATTTATTTATGAAATCTTCAAATGACATAAGTTGACCATTTTCATTAAATAAATCATTGATAAAGATAACCCCTTTATCATAGAAATTTTTCTTTTTTAAAAGATACTTTTGCATCCAATTTTAAATGTACTATTTTGCCAGAATTGAAGTGCCTGAATTGTACTGTTTTCAACAGACAGTTTCTCATTAATTGCTAATAGATTTAGAAGAAAATCATTCCAAAATGTTGTTTTTTTATAATAAAAACATGTACATGACAAAAACCTATGACCTTGAATTAGTTTTTTTTTGTTATAATATTTGTATATTCCTAAATTCCATCTTGGGAAGATTGTTTTAGCATTAACTCTTAAGAAATATACACGCTATACACTCTGTATATATGCTTTAAAATATTTTGTAATTTTTTCTAATCAACGAAAATTGTAGTAAATAATTGGTTTACACTTTATGTGTCAATCATCACTCCAAGATGAGAATGAAAACTTACATTAGTTGTATTATTAAGTTAATGCAAATTCAGTATTAATAACATATTGTATTGTAATTCTAATCTTGTTACGTGTCAGGTAATAATTTGTATGTTTACTTGCTGTAAATAAAGAAAATTACAAAAAAACTTTCAACTTTCAACAGTTGGAGTCATTTTCACTTTTCACAACTAGTATATAGCTTTTATTGAAAATTTGATAACTATTTATTTGGAGATACTCTATAGTTTTACTTTTTTTTTTGTTCTACTTATAGTTGCTACTAAGAAAGTAGCTTTAATTCTATGTAATGGAAAAGAATAAACTTAAAAACATGGTTTTGAAGACTTTGTAAAATCATGTGCTTTTTGACAATTCTCAAGTCCCAAATTCTTCATTTTGAGATTCGGAAGAAAAATGTCCCCATATTTAGACCAATCTGCTCATTTTGTACACAAACAGTCTCCTTGACCATTGTACTTGATATTTATGGATTGATATTCCTGTAGTTATAAGCCATCATTTATTATACCCCCGCTTCGAAGAAGAGGGGGGTATACTGTTTTACCCTTGTCTGTCAGTCCATCCGTCCGTCCGTCCGTTACGAAATTTCCGTCGCAGTTTTCTCAGCAACTATATCATGCAGCAGCCTAATACTTTGCATATTGCTTCATCCCATAGTCCCATGTGGTGTAAAGCGATTTCATCCTCCTTGCTCATCTACTTCCTGTTTGTCGCATATTTTTAGATTTTGGCGGGGGTATCACTAGTGAGCATTAGCTCACAGATTTACTTGTTTTTCAAATTTTATAATGATTGTATAAAAAAAAAAAAAAATATGCAATGGTTTTGTCTTCATATACCTCACTATATTCTGTTGCGTTCCAAATCACCAAATACTGCAATGCGTTGTGCGTCTAAGTATAGAGGTGAATCATTACTGTGTATTTATAAAATGCCAATCTGCTATTGAAACTAATAATTCTGATGGTTCGAACAAAAGTAACTTTACTGTATTTTTCATCTATTCTCTCTCTATATTCTAGCTGGTTACAAGATGATATAATGAAGATACATACTGATGATGAAAATGATCCTGTCTGGGTACCATTTGGTTTAAAAGTACTACTAGAAGATAATGGTTCATTAAAGATAGAAGAATTTAATGATGAGCAACCATTACCTGATAATCCAGGTAAATAGTTTATATGTAAAGTGACATCCATAATTATCTTTACACTTTTGTAAATGTGTGATTTGTTTTGAACATTTTCCCCAAAACTTGAGAAATTAAAAACTTATCTTAAGATACATATACAATGTAGTTGTATAACAATGGCATTGTATAGCAGTATTTTACATGACCTTGGTCATAGCCTTAACCTACTTGTCTGAAGCTTGGAACTTGTTAAACTAAATAGGCTTGTGGAAATTTCTTACTTTGTATTGTTAGGCTATTGGATAATTTTGCCAATTATTTTTGAACATAATGAGTCAGGTGATGACTGTGACATGCTTTTTATATGCCCGAAAGAATTTTGGACATATTATGTTATACCCCCTGGCGTCCGTCTGTCCGTCCGTCCATTAGCAATTTGGTTTCCGGAGCATAACTTAAGTTCCATTTGGCCCACAATATTCAAACTTCATAGGATGATTGTCCATATTGGGTAGAAGACCCCTATTGATTTTGGGGTCACATGGTCAAAGGTCAAGGTCACTATTACCTGTAAACTGAAAACAGTTTCCGGAGCATAACTTAAGTTTCATTTGGTCAGCAATATTCAAACTTCATACGATGATAGTCCATATCGGGTGGAAGACCCCTATTGATTTTGGGGTCACAAGGTCAAAAGTAAAGGTCACTATTACCTTAAAACTTTTTTCTCTACTTTGTTTTCCACAATTATTCATAATATGATATTCATCTGAAATATTCTCATGTCTTACAAATGCTTCATCTTAACTAAAAAAAAACAACACTTTCAGGCATATAATGCTCCGCCCAGCAGTGCTCTTGTTCTACATCAAATTATAAGTATTTGTCTGTGCTGTCAATGAGTTTACTGATTAAATGCTGGCCAGAAATGTGACAATCAGCTTTTGGAGTTTTCATTTTATTATTGTTTAAGTGAACATATTATTTAAAGACAGATTGTATAAAAATAGTTTGGAGACTCCTGAGTTTTATAATCAATGAGAGCCCACTGATTTAGGCTTGTGTGAATCCAAGGGAATTCCCAAATTTTGTGGAAGGTGTAAAACCTTTATTTAGTGATGACTTCTAGCCCTTGGGTGGATTTTAGCGGTAAAGCATTCATTAAAAATGCAGGCTGTCAACCAGTTCCTATATTCCTATATTATTCCTATATTTTGGGTTTCATTCCTATATTTTCAAAAGTGTCCTATATTTCCTATATTTATACTATATTTTGACCATCATTCCTATATTTTTAGAATTCATTCTAATTTGAACATGTCGAGTATGTTTAATTTTTTTCCCCTTATATAATTGAGTATTTTTTATCTGTTTCCTCTTATACTGCCTATAAGTTGAATAATGCAAGTCAATGCCTATGATGAGTTGTTCTGGTGACTGTCAAGTGTCAGTATTCATGTTGCCCTAACACTTTGCAGCTTTTTTTTGCTACATATATTACTCTTCAATAACCCCTCTTGAAAAATTTAGAAGAAATGTTCCTTGTTCAATTTTCAAAGTGTTCTGTTCAACCTAATTGTATTTGGTAGTCCATGTCACTTATTACCCATTCACTGCAACCTATAAAATACATTGCTAAATTATACCTCACTTTGGTGGAGTTAAACAATTGCAAGGGTATAGCATAATATCCTACTCTACTTGTAGTTAATTAACGGTACCACTGGTACGCTTATCAGTAGATCTCTCAATCTGTAGGCATGCATTCTTCCACTCATTGTATTTCATCAGAAATAAAGTTACATAGTTATTGAAAGGAAATAAATCAATGAACCTGTTTTTCATTACTGACAGGGCTAGAAATTGTATAGTAGATCTGAAACATTGCCAAGTATTCCCCTTAAATGATTTTGAGTGACAAATTTTAGCCTCATGTTCAATAAAACTAGCTCTATTCGGGTGTATTTTTTCTTTCTCAATGTATATACATGTAGTACATTGTAGTTATTACTATAGTTAAACAGTTAAAAATATCTCCTGTAACCATTAAGTCAAGAACCTCCATATTTGGTATGCATATATAGATCACTCAAATGACACATTTGATGCCAAATGTAACCTCTATTCAGGAGTATTAATTTTCATATAGAATTATTTATAGAAGTCTAAAAAAACATTTTCTGAGTTTCTGATTATATTTACAACTTTCATGTAAGGCATGCATCATCTACAATGTTCAAAAAGTGAGAGCAAAATTGACAGGATTCACCATCTTATCAAAGAAAAATTGTTAAAATAATCCTAGATTTTTTTGGTAGCGTCATCTAGGGGTATTCTGGACTACGCTGATTATTTAAACATCTTCCCTTTGGGGTCACTAATAAAAAGTTGAGAAAATTTGAAGTCCTCTTTTAGTTACTTTGTTGAGTAACTATCATGAATCTTTCATAAAAGTTTGTGATGAATATATGATGAATTACCAGTTGATACACTCTAATCATCAGCTCTGTTGATCAGAAAAGGCTACATCAGCTGCTGTAATAAACAGCATGTTTCTGCTTGTATCAGATCAAATGATGGAAGAGTTTCAATATAGATTTAAAGCCCATATTACAGATACCAAAATACATTTGTATATTCATTTTCCATACCCGATATTTATAAAACCTGTCTATTTATAAAACAATGAAATCATTAACATAGAGGGATTGGAGACACAATAAAATTGCCAAACCATTTTCTTTTAAATTTTACTATTTCTTTAAAAGAGTTTTTTGTATGAGATCATAGTGTAATTATTATTTTGTAAAACACGAAAAATGCATTAACTCTGAGATATGTTGTAGATCTAATTATTTCATTTAGAGGTACATGTAGTTTTGTGCATCAATTGTTTTGGTTAAGTCATTTGAAGTAATACAACGGTAATTGAAACTTGTAATTATTCAAAACATGTACTTATTCAGTCTTTGAGCAAAGATAGTCTATGTAAAAGGACCTTAATGTATAGGAATACCGCTCAAAAGTTCCTATATTTCTGCTTGGTTTTCTCTAAAAGTTCCTATATTTTGAAAATAAAATTCCTATATAAATTCCTATATATTTATCAGTAGTTGGTTGACAGCCTGAAAATGCTAAATTCATGCAAATCAAAACTTAATTCCTTATTTCTCTGATAGAAGTTTTACTATTTTACTTTATATTTTCAGACCCAAACACTAAATATTACGAGTTACATGGTACAGTATCACATATAAAGGACAGTAAAGGTGGCGGACATCTTGTGAGTCATATAAAAGTTGGTGAAACCTACCATCAACGTAAGGAAGGTGTAACTACAACACAATTCTATCTCTTCAATGATTTCTCTATATCAGATGTAGAAAAGGTTAGTTCACTCATTAGATGCAGGTATGAATTAAAGCAATTGTTCTAAAGCATTCGCTATATAAATCATATGTGCATCAAAACTTGTGCTTATTACACTGTAAAACAGACAACCGTAAGTTTTTCTTTAATATTATATCAAAATATCCAAGTATTTATTGTTAGTTTAGTCTATTCATCTGTAGTCAAATATATAGAGGATATTTGTTTATTTCACTGTAAGATCGATTTTTATTTCACCAGTTAGCTAAGGATGCAATATTTTTAGGAGTGAAATTAATAGATCTTACACTGAAATGAAAAAAAAATCTGTTTATTATATGCTTCAAGCTGGCTTTTTTTTAAGTTTAGGCATGATATGCCATCAGAACGGCGCATCTAAACAGTGAAAAATAACAAATTTATTTTCATTGTTTCAAAACAGTGGAATTTCGATTTTTATTTCACCGATAAATCCCAGTATCCCACTGGAAAGCATATAATAAAGCATATTGATTGACATTAGGTCCATAAAAGTTCATGGAAATGATTCCTTGTATAAGGCTTTGATTGAAATAACTGAATTAGAGTTGTTTTTATATGATTCTATTTTTATCGTTATAGGAAGAAGCTGTAAGATTTAATTTAGAATGGAGAGTACCTTGTACATTATATTTTATAAGACGTAACATCAAACAATATTATGATCTCAAAGGTGAGTACATATATGAAACCAGGCGGGGCATACTTTTGTGGAGCTTGGTCATGAAATTATTTCTACGGCCATTATCACTCCTACCAATGATTTTTAATTAAGTAGGGCAGTTGTCAGTCATTGACGAAAGTATGCGCTTAGTAGTTGGTTAATAGTTAAATCCAGAGATTTAGCCTTTCAAGGTGGAGTGAGTAGGTTGACTGACTGCTGTTATAATTATGACCTATACAATGTGATGCTACGACATTAAACCCAACAAAAACAAACTAAAAACATATATTCAAATTATAAATATGTATATATATTTTTCATGTACTTTAGTTAGAAAATTTTAAAGTGACATCTTGAAATACTTTATATTTTCATGATTTCTTTGTTAAATATTTCATAATTAACTAACAATTATTAAAAAAACTGTAATAATTATTTTGAAAAATAAATAGTTCATTCAAAGCAAATGATTTTTTGTTTATACAATATTATATTTCGTAAGAATGAAATAATCATCAAAAAAAGAAGTATTTCAAAATGTCCCTTTAGGGGCTCTTGTCACTTTAGGGGCTCTGTATTCATGTACTAGAAAAGTATACTTATATTTTATTTCACCAATCCTATTTTATGATGATACAATGATGTGAAAGAATTTACAGAACATTGTTTATTACCATATTTCATTGATTATTATCATATGTTATATAGTTAAGAGGATTAACTCTGCTGTGATGTCTGTCACAGCTTGGCATAGATTAACTGTTTTCTTTAATATTTGTATATTTTATGCATTGTAATGTTACTGGCTTTATCTGGTTTTATTAGCTGTTAGGTAAGCTTTTCTTAAAACAACCTACATGTACCTGCCATTTTTCACTATCAAGCAGGGCTCCACATTAATAAAGGTTGTCCTTGACAATCTATATTTTGGTAACTTGTTACTGCTACATTGGTTTAGGAAAGTTATAGTCAATTTTTTTTCAAATGTCAAAGTTAGAATAATTTCACGGTGATTGACTACACACTATTGCAATATCATGGGTGTTAGACAAAGGGCATGAAGTCACCGTGAAATTACTCATAATTTAACAGTTAAGAAAAAACGAACTATAACTGTATAGCTGGTTGACCATCTTACTTTAAGAATTAATGTTGCCTATTGTCAAATAAAATGTTCTTTTGTTGGGTGCTGGGTATATAGGTGTTAGCCTTTTTGTCTGTAGGTTGGTATGATAGCTTCCAGAATAAATTCAAATAATTTTAATTAACTGGTGTAACATTATTCTGTACAGGTGAAATCTAAATATTGTTCAAATAGGATAAAAAATTGATGGCACTTGATTTTAGGTGTCAAGATCACCAGCAGTGATTTGATTTTAAGGGTTATTTATTGACCTCTGCAAAAAATCAAATTTTAGTAGTATTAAGTACAAACTTATTGGTTGGAACAAAATATTGAATCTAGCAACCCTGATACGATTATTAGCAGTTGTTTTTCTCTGTTTATGTATAAGGAGCAATTGTTGGCTATTTGTGTTGGCTTAAATGCAGGTTAGGGAAGTCAGCATGCATAAATCACCAAACTAAAAGGTGATATCAACAGCTAAAAATCCAATAAAAAACAGAACGTCCTCTCTATTATTTTATGTTTATTTTTACATTTGTTTTTCAGTTGTAAATCCTATCACAAGTTACGTATTATCAGATGAATCTACGTTGATAAATCCAAAAAGAAGAAAGTTAACATTTTTACCTTTAACAGAAGAAGAGTCACCTAAGGAAGGTGATATATTTGGTCTTGATGCTGAATTTGTCTCACTTAATCAGGTTAGTGAGAATACTTCTGTATTAGAAATTCGGATACATAAGTGGTTGTCTGAACAAGCCATTTTACCAGCAATCATTTTATCTTGTTTGTAGAGTTTTGGTTGCTCAAAAGAAATTTTTGGTTGCCCTAACTAAAATGTGGTTGCCCTGGACTACCTTACACTCACTGAATCATAGACTGATTGAATTTTCGTTGTTATTTATTTTTACAAGACTTTTTGCTTGGCTCAACATTTTATGTTGTCCTATAGCCTCTGACAACCTGAATTTGGGTTCGGGAAACTTGTTACTGCTAGTAAACATTTGATTCTGGCAAGTAAAGCACAGAGTTGGTCTTTCTACCGGGCAACATAGTGTAAAAATTGTTGAACCTTGAGCTGATAGCTAAGCTAATGTACGTCTAAGTTACATTTATTTTACAGGAAGAATCAGAATTAAGAAGTGATGGTACAAGATCTACATTAAGACCTAGTCATATGTCTGTAGCTAGAATTACATGTATTAGAGGGTATGTATTACATTCATTAGGTTTATTCATATAACTGAACTACTGTAGGACAGGTATAGTGTAGCACTTGTACTCACTTGCCTTCAAGCTAGCTTTTATGATGACGTGGTAGAGGGTCCACTTACTACTCAGAATGTCATGGATTTACACCATGTATTTTTATCTGGTAACATTTCTACAACAAGAAACAACATTATAGCCTTATTAGGGAGACCCTAATTCAAAACTTATAGGGATTCTTATAAGATGTGATAGAGCAGTGTGAGAATCTCAAATCAGCTGAACATGCATACTGTCATACCTTTGAAAAAGATCATTTTGATCATTAAGTAAATACTTGAATTTGTGCTAAAGCACTCTTTATTTTAATTTTTGCACACCAAAGCATTGACCCTATGTTTTATTCTTCAACAAAGTCTAGACAACTATATATTTTTTCAAACAATCATCCATTACAAATGAACTGTGACTATAATCTATATTTCAGACAAGGAGAAAACTTGGGTGAACCTTTTATAGATGATTATATATGTTCACATGAACAGGTTAGTATGTTTTATGTTATGTCATGTCAGGTACTTTACTCCACATTTTAACATTATTTCTGTCACAATTGTCACTGTCTGTGATTACTTACTCATTGTCCCTAAACCCGGATCGGTAGCGCAGTTGGTAGCTTGTCAGGATTTGGAATCTTGTGTCCCTAGGAGGATACGGGTTTGAATCCCACTCAGGGAAGAAATACCCTACCATGAAAATTTTTCATAAAGTTTCCGGCCTTTTGGAAGGGTAGGTGAGTACTGGTTATAGACAAGGGTCCAGGAAAGCTAGGTTAGGTGCACTAAACGCCATAAAATGACCTAAAATGTGTTGATACAGCATTAAATCCAGTAAAATATATCACTGTCCTTAGATTGGCCTAGATCTCTGGCTTTTTGTTAAGCTTATACCCGTACTAGTGGTTGACGACTGCTCTGATTAATGTAGAGGTAGGCGGAAGAATGGCCGAAGAAGATATTAAATATTAAAACTCAGCAAGGCCATCCCACAGGAATATAACTCATCACCCTAGGATTTGTAGTCAGACTCATTACCTCAGAGAATTTATTCTAATAATATATGAAAAAATAAAGATAGCACAAACCATGTGTTACCAACTGAGCTTATAACTCTATACATGACTGTATATTATGAACTTGCTGAAAAAATGCTTTGTATGATCCATATTGTTTTAGCCAATTTATTGAATTATCTCCCTTGCTATATAAAATTTTCAAGATCTACCACATTTGTTCATTCTCACACATTCCAATTCCAGCAAGTTACTATAAAGTCTCCTTCTTCCTAAGGACTAGTCATATCGTGCTCATCAATAAGAAATATGATAAAAAGGACATTTTATATCACTTATATTTTATTATAAATGTGATGTTTTTCAGGTAGTTGATTACCTGACTCAGTACTCGGGTATCAAGCCAGGTGACCTTGACCCTGCTGTGTCTAATAGACATTTAACAACGTTGAAAGCAACTTATCAGAAAATACGATATCTTGTCGATGTTGGTGTGATATTTGTTGGTCATGGATTAAAGAAAGATTTTAGAGTTATCAATATTAATGTATGTATATAGTGAACATATTTGTTTTCTACTTTATTTTTATTTGTATTGAACCTAGACTGTGGCATTGTGGTTGAGTCCAGGATTTCGAAACAGGAAACTCTGGTTTGTTTCTTAGTCACAGCAGTTTAAACCCTTCCATGAAATTAGATTTTTAAATTATAAATTCTTTATTGCCTAAGATAAAAATATACACATACCAAAATTTCAACATACAAAGAACATAATTTATCAATGGCAATTTGTCATGACTAACACACCTACACCAGGGATAGCACAAAAAACAAGCCCATATTTCCATTGTGGTCCCTAATTAAATGTCCCTAATGCTAACTGTAAATAATATTGTATTTATATATTGTAGGTACCTAAAGATCAGATTATTGACACTGTTGAATTGTTTCATCTTCCTAGACAGAGAATGATCTCATTAAAATTCTTAGCTTGGTATTTCTTAAGTAAGTACACTATTTGGTCTATTCAACCAACTCATTCACAGATTTGGTTAATATTTTGATATTTTACAAATACTTGTGTTATTGTTATTAATTATGAATTTTTATGTTTAAATGCAAACTGACTGTTAGATTGTGAGAAATATAAATATATTAGGCCACAACAAGTTGATTATATGCTCTATGGATTTGCTGGCACTTTTTTTGACGGTTTTTACAAAAAAAATGCTATTTTCTGGCTGGCTCATAAAATTTTGGTCAAACCACTAATTTTTTTTTCTTTGCTCGCTTCCCCATTTTTCCCACAGAAAAATCCGTAGAACATGTGATCAACTTATGGCCTAAGTTGCAAAAATGAAACTGAAAACATTTATGTCATTTCTATTTTGGTAGGTTTTTATACTTAAAATCTCCACCTTTTGCAATTATATGTCAATTATCTCTAGAATTGAACACTGTTTACTGCTTCTGCTTCCAAAATATTTCTTTACAAATTTGAGAGTTTAAGAAAAATTGATGTTTAAGTTGAGAACTTAATTCATATTCATTCAATATTTTTAAACATATTTTTTTAGATGATGAATATTCAATGTTTTGTTATTTTCAGAAATCAATATTCAATCAGTTACTCATGACTCAGTGGAAGATGCTAGAACAGCCTTACAGTTATATCTGAAATATCAAGAACTCTCTAAAGAAGGCATGGATAAAGTTCGTAAAGTTATCAAAGAAATGTATGAATTTGGACGTAAAAATCAATGGAAAATATCCGACCTTGAGGAAACTACTGACGACAGTGCTGTGGCTTTCTTGTAGTGTCTTCATACATTACCCCTATCGTGTTCAAAGTTGTGCTATTTTGTTAAAAAATTGTAAAAAAATGTGCTATTTTTGTAATATTTGTAAAAAATAATGTGTTATAAAGTACTTGACTATTAATTACTTTTTGACAGTGATAGTAGTCCCTGTGATTAGTACACTCCACTTTAAACATGTATATTTTAGAACTGGTATTTATAACTGTTAGACATTGTAAAATCCAAATTTAATTAACATAGATTATTTCAATTTTTGTCGGTAGATTAGAAAAATTGGAATCCTATGAGAAAATAAATGACTTGTAATTATTGAAATTAATTCTTTTATTTACTTTTTTGTGTCACAGTTGTAAGACACATTTTCTAATATGCTCTTTTGAGATCACAGAGACTCAAGTTCTAATTTAAGAAACTTGTATGTTTAAAAATTTACAAGATTATTTGTAAACAATTTTATATCAGTAAATGTAATAGGGTTGTGATGTAATAATAGAGTGGAGTGTGCAGGGGCAAGTTGTTGATAATGAAGTAATTGATTTATTTTGGCCTTATGTAAATATACTTAAAAAGGTGTTTCAATAATGTTTATATGATATTGTAAAATATTGTGTTAACATTGTTCAAGTCTTCAGATTAGATTAAATATATTAGCTGTTTTCAAGTACCCACTCAGTAAGCTTAGTCAAAAAAGTGAAATGAAATTTTATGGTCTGGCAGAAAAGAGTAAAATGATATTTTGTTGTCTCACAGTTGTATATCAAAGAGTTTATATGGGTGAAAACTTTCCTAACTGTTTCTGAATTTTAGAATTATAGAGTCAGATAAGCAGATAAGAGGTTCTTTTTCCTATGTAAAAGCTCTTGAAATGATGAAGTTCAGGAATTTAAGAATGTTTTCAAGTTTTCACCCATTAGAAATAGCTGTGTCTTATATAGGCAAGTATTTAACGATTGTCTATGAAAGTCTGTCTCTTATGATCTATCTTAGTTTGTTCCTGTCTTTCTGTTTTCAGTTTTCTCATATTTTGTTCTTTTGATATAACTATTTATTATAACATAATATTCCTTAATCAAAGTCATCCTCCAGTTTAATCTACTGTTCCGATTTTTTTCAACATTATTTTTTTTTTTTTCATTTTTTTTTATTAAGAACTTAAGAGTCCTTCAGATGGTTGCAATTAATAAAGTTTTTTTAATATTTTTTGTAATCATCTGCATCACTTGTCTTCTTATTGTTAATGTCTAATAGTTTATGGTCTATTGAACTCATTCTTCTTCTCTCCTTCAAATTAATGAATCTGACTTGGTGCTAGGTGAGAAATCAAGTATATATAATTTATTAAGCCTACATTTTTTGGAGAGATTATATAAGTATATAACAATTACAAATCAAGCAAACATATTTACAAGACAATTTACCCAGAGAAAAATATATATGAATACACAGTAAGGACATAGGAATGAATAATTGTTACAGAGAACAATCAAGTGGTCAGTAAGTACAATATCGTGATGATCTATCACCAAAATATGGAGCGTAACAGTTTACTATTTTCGGACAGAAATAGAATATGGTCCGGCTCAGACAAATGGAGCTGTATTTCACTATCATAACGACCTACAAAGTAGGCACAAAACAAGTCATGGTTTGTTGCAAATATAAAGTCAAAGAATAATCGACTAAACAGTTCATATATAGTCTGGGTGTACGCACTATACTGTAACATAAGGTATGTATCTGTACAATACAATAAACAGTGGTTTAATTTGTCATAATAAAAAGCTCCACATTTTTAACAAATTTCAGGATTTTTGCACGGCGTTATGCATAGAGTCTTTAAAAGTTTCATGTGTTGAGTACATTGTGGAATTTTTTTTATTTTCTTACTTGATAAATTACACCAAGTTGATTTAAAACAGGATGGCATTTGTATAGATGCTTGTTTAATAGAATTGTTTAATTGGCGCATCAACTCAGAAATGTTATATCACGCTGGTATAGATGCTTGACCATAGTCAAATGAATCTTAAGTCTTCAAATAAGAGAAATTGATTTAAATTTTACTCTTGAAATGTAAAGAGTCATTTAAATCTCATAAAGTATTCCAAATACTTGAACTGCTTAAATTAACATAAAAAACAAACTCGGCTTAAATTAACATAAATAACAAACTCGGCTTAAATTAACATAAAAAGCAAACTCGGCTTAAATTAACATAAAAAGCAAACTCGGCTTAAATTAACATAAAAAACAAACTCAGCTTAAATTAACATAAAAAACAAACTTGGCTTCAATTAACATAAACAACAAACTCGGCTTAAATTAACATAAAAAACAAACTCAGCTTAAATTAACATAAAAAAACAAACTCAGCTTAAATTAACATAAAAAACAAACTCAGCTTAAATTATCATAAAAACAAACTCCGCTTAAATTAACATAAAAAGCAAACTCAGCTTAAATTAACATAAAAACAAACTCAGCATAAATTAACATAAAAAACAAACTCGGCTTAAATTAACATAAATAACTAACTCGGCTTAAATTAACATAAAAAGCAAACTCAGCTTAAATTAACATAAAAAGCAAACTCAGCTTAAATTAACATAAAAACAAACTCAGCTTAAATTAACATAAAAAACAAACTCGGCTTAAATGAACATAAACAACAAACTCTGCTTAAATTAACATAAAACAAACTCAGCTTAAATTAACATAAAAAACAAACTCGGCTTAAATTAACATAAACAACAAACTCAGCTTAAATTAACATAAAAAACAAACTCAGCTTAAATTAACATAAAAAACAAACTCCGCTTAAATTAACATAAAAACAAACTCGGCTTAAATTAACATAAAAAACAAACTCGGCTTAAATTAACATAAACAACAAACTCAGCTTAAATTAACATAAAAAACAAACTCAGCTTAAATTAACATAAAAAACAAACTCCGCTTAAATTAACATAAAAACAAACTCGGCTTAAATTAACATAAAAAACAAACTCGGCTTAAATTAACATAAAAACAAACTCAGCTTAAATTAACATAAAAAACAAACTCTGCTTAAATTAACATAAAAAACAAACTCGGCTTGAATTAACATAAAAAACAAACTCAAACCTAACAATTATTCTGTATACTTTATCTGTCTGCATTTACATTTTGGTAGTCCAATGGCAAAGATTTTATCTAAATGGGCTAAAGAGTGTCCTCTTTTCTTCATTCATCTGACCAATTTTTCATACCAATATTTTTCCTCTGAAGGATTGCTCCTGTCACTAATAGTTAATTATATTATTTTTGTACACTTAAAACTAAATGACTAAGACTCCATAATTATGGTAGAAAAAATAAATTAAAAATGACAAACATGAAAGTAAAGCATTCACTTGTTTACTGCTTACACCAGGAATACTCTGTAGTACCAGGGCCCCTGCAAAATTAATCCCCATTGTTGTCATTCTTTGAAGAGTCATGTCTTTTTACATATTATTACAGTAAGTGTACTCATTTATACTGTTAATATTTTTTTGTCCTTTCCTTGATGAAAGATCACTTAAACAAGGGGTCAAACATAGAAATACCATAATCTACTTACTTATCGGCAATTTCTGTCCAACATCTATTCTTCCTCTCTGCTGTAATGGAAGGAGAGAACTTTCATGACATCTAACCTATCCCTGACCCCCTCGGCCAAAGCAATTATTTCCGAGTCTGACCAATTTGGCTTACGCTTCATAAGTTTTGCCTCCATCTTTGTTTTGACAACTTTGACAGACAACAGATAAAGCGAAACTAGAAACGCATGGTGCTCCTGCCTGAATACATTGCATGAAACTCTTTTGAAGGAAAATTCTTACCCAAATCATAGATCTTAAGTTTAAAAAAAATTATCTTACGAAATGTTTTATACTTACAAGTGGTTTCGTAAAAAAGACATGAGATTTCTTGTAAGATCTTCTTATATGAAAATCTTTTTTGTGAAGTGGACTGTGGAGGATTTTAAATCATCATGTAGAGTGTAATGCAAAGTGGTATACCTATTTAAATAGATAAATCTTTTTTGTGAAATTGATTTCTAATCATCATGTAGGGTGTTACGTAAACATGCAAAGGGGCATTCCTAGTTAAATAGATAAATTCCACTGTTTGACTAGGCAAAGAGTCCTGTCCACTGACATATTTATTACTCCAAGTGTGTTTGTTTATATTATTTGTAATAGTCTGTCCTTGATAAATGAACACTCTAATTATGAAGAGTCTAAGTACACATTGTGTTGTCATTGTAAACTGAGTTGATTTAGATTGAGAACTTTGTCTAGTTTTTCATTTATTGACTGGTCACTGATATGATCTATAGTTTTCTGAAAATAATATTTTAATCAACAATATGTATGATAGTTAATCCATGATAAATGAACACTCTAATTATACCCCCGCTTCGAAGAAGAGGGGGGTATACTGTTTTACCCTTGTCCGTGCGTGCGTGCGTCCGTCCGTCCGTTACAAAATTTCCGTCGCAGTTTTCTCAGCAACTATAACATGCAGCAGCCTAATACTTTGCATATTGCTTCATCCCATAGTCCCATGTGGTGTAAAGCGATTTCATGCTCCTTGCTCATCTACTTCCTGTTTGTCGCATATTTTTAGATTTTGGCGGGGGTATCACTAGTGAGCATTAGCTCACAGATTTACTTGTTATGAAGAGTCAAAGTACACATTGTGTTGTCATTGTAAACTGAGTTGATTTAGATTGAGAACTTTGTCTAGTTTTTCATTTATTGACTGGTCACTGATATGATCTATAGTTTTCTGAAAATAATATTTTAATTAACAGTATGTATAATAAGTTAATCCTGGCATTAAATGAAAAATTCATTTTTGTGTTTGCATCATCTGTAGAAGAACATACACTAAATAATGCTGGTTTTGGATGAAAATCCTTGAGTTTCTTTTTTTTACCAGTAAGTGTAATGTCAAGGTTTTCATACACCTTTCTAGCCCCAAAAAATATTTTTGCGAGCCCTCAACATATTTTAGTTTTGACACTAACCATTTGTTTGGTTTCTGAAAGACAAACATGTTGGTAAATGAAATACTCCATGATGCGGTAACCAGAGGGTGCTACTATTTTCTTTGTAGCATGTGCACACTGGACAACTTTGATCACATACATTTAAATGATGCTCTTGGTTCTAGTGGTATTAAAAGACATACTTCAGGCAATAAAGTGCCTGAAACCATTTTTTAACAATAATGAATAATCTTGGGGTGTTCTACAATTTTTTTCTTATTTTCTATTCATCAAGCAGTTTATGGTGCTCTTTTAGTTAAAATCTAAACAATGCACATAGGACACTGTGTAATAACAACAGCTGACCCAGAACTTGTTGTACAGGTGAGTAAATAATGGCAAGTAAAACAAATAACTTATTGTTGATTTCACCATTTTTTTGCACTGATGAGTGTTTTTTGTAACATATTTTTCAGCTCTTCACAAAGTTCTTAAAGTGAGCTTTCGTGATTGTCCAGCACCCCTTTCTATTCACTTGGTTTGAAATCCAGACTCTCTATAGATCTATTGATGAAAATGTTTCAGAAATTAATTCATTTTTTTCCCAATTTTTTTCTTGAAATACAAATACTCGCTGCTTTTGACAGCAGATACAGTCTAGGTTTCATCTGAGTTCTATTAACATACTCTTCCACTGTTAATGTTGGAGAAATTACTTCTCCTTTAAAGGTACCCACGTTAAATGTGAAGTTTTCTAGGATCCTAGTGGGCTCTTCCCTTGAGGAAAGAACAATTGTTTCAATGGTTTTGCATCTGCTCTCTACAGCAGCAAGTATACCACTCCATGAATTAACTCATGCTGCAGGCCATTAGACCCTAACAATGATCACATGGTGATCAGTCACGCTTTCATTGGTCGAATAACCACTACAGAACTGTCTATTGTTCTGTCAGTGTACCATTGTGTTACATACTGGTACATCCCCAACAGTTTTGAACAAACAAAACTGAGTAAAAAACATGAACACAATGGGTTTAGAGCGAACACAAAATGGAAATTAAAACATAACATATATTATTGCAGGTGCACTCAATAAAAAGATTTAAAACACATATTAAGAATTGTCAATGAAAATGTAATCTCTATAGTACATTTCTATAAATTACTATTATTTGTTATCAAGAATTGAAGATTTCTTTATAAATTTGAAGTAACAGTGAAGTCCCAAAAACATTAAAATAATCCAACTATAAGGAAATGCCTTCATCATCAAACTGTCCTAGCCTCAAGGTGTAAAAAGTCCTCAGACCTCAGAGGTGGTAAACGAGTTAAACACAACTCCCCATCATTTTGGACAAAAGGAAGCTCTCCTCTGCCCCACGGTCCACGACCACCTACACTAACCTCTGTTTGGGTTCCAGAATTATTTTGTCTTGGGGTAGACCTCGGAGGTGGAACATATTGTGGATGTCATTTTATATTTGTGGCAAATTAACATACAATTTGATATTCTTATTAATTTAAGAATATTCTTTTAACAATAATAATGTATTATGTTTTAGTCATTGTTTTATGGTGTAGCAACCTTTACATTGGATATAATAAGATAAAACTAAAAAAATTGTCATGAATTTAATTTAATTCTTCTTTCTAAAATAACTCTAGAACAAAAGTTTCAAACGTATATATATATGTGAACAACAGCACCACCAGTGCAAAACGTTTTACTTAATTAGCACCACCGGTATAAACATATGAATATGAAACAACAACACTGGTGAAGACGTACTTGAAACCCCCACCGGTGCAATTAAACATGTAGGAATCACCACCGGTGACAAACATAATCGTGTATTTCACGACAAATGGTAACATTTGACCAAATATGGTACTATTAAATTATCATCTGTTGTAATGGTTATCATAACCTATCTTTGCTTTGAAAAGAAAATATAACTAAAAGCACTCGGACTCAAATGAATGAATAACAAATAATCAAACATAAGGGTGCAACAATAATAAAAACTGAATGTAATTAAAGAAAACAAACTTAAATAATGTGTTCAACAATAAAACATTAATAATTCAAAACAAGCTGTATTTTCTGATACTTCTTAGTTTTTTTTTCTGACACTAAGTAACCAATAAATGCATAGCTGAATTTGTTTACATTGGCTGGCAATTTGAGTCATGTTTGTAAGACTGCATGCTCTTGATACAAATTATGTTAAGGTTTTGCCATAAGGTAACTTTGCTATGAGTAGGTACTTGGAAACAGCTGATATATATTCTAGTTCTTTAGCTGAAGATGATATTATGTATATAACAATGTCGGTACTGATATGATTTGTTCATTTGTCTGATACTTGTACAAGTGCTGTATAGATTTATTGTATATATTCTATTGTCTATTATTTCTGTGAAATAAATAATTAAAACTTGCAGCCATTGTTTACTGTTGTTTTTATGTCTAATAATGAATGTACATAGTATGTGTGCAGTGATATACACCCGTAATAGAGTGAAGGAGAATGAGTATAGATACATGTATGTATGCAAAATAAGTGTAGCTGCACGACTTCTGGGTTGCATTTCTTGTCACAGAAAATAGTTATTTCCAGGAAAATTTGAATCTTTGTCCATTTGTTGGAGTAGTGGTCCAGTGGTAGAACTTACGCTTATGAACAGAAAGGCCTGGGTTAGAACTTCTTTAGGTGCACTGCTAAATTCCCTGAGCAAGAAATTTACCTACTGCTGTTCCAATCCACCTATGTATGAAAAAGGTACTTATAGGATCACCTGTCAGATGATGATTTCAATGATTAGAGATTATATACTTAACACAACTTTTAAGTACCCCGATTTCATGATTGTAGGAAATTTATATTTTTCAACATTTGTATGAAACCATACTGCCGTCTGCTTGCATGAATTTCTTGCTTTCATATCGATGACAAACCGGTTTTGTCGTGCGTTGGTTGATTTAATTGCTATGATTTAACAGAAACAATTAATACTTTATCTCTGCAGGTTATGCATTGCCTTGCAAAAGACCTTTGGCAATTACCTCTTCTTGTGGCGACATTCGAGCCATTTCTTGATTTTTCGTTAAGCATATCAACACACTAATGATTTTCACCAAAACTGGCCATGAGGGATTTTTGCACGAGAAGCACGTGTCCATTTCCGCTTTTCAGCATATGCACGACAAAACTGGTATTGCATCAATAAAGAAGCATGAAAACCACGCAAGCAGACGACAGTATGGTTCTATACACATTTCCACTATCGATTGGACATAAACGTTGAAAAATAAAGATTTCCTACAATCGCTTGAGTTATCCATGGGTTGAGTTGTCTACGGGTTGAGAAGTCTCGCAACAGTAACGTTCGCTAACAGTCGTTTCTGAACCCGCTGCTGGTCTTTCCTCTGTTTTTTCCAGTACACGGTGGCCACGTGACCGCAAATTTGCGAGGAAGTATACCAATAAAGTGATTTACAACATTGCATGTAAATTAAGCAAAATTGTTTATAAAAAAAACAAATACGTATCCTACTTTGGAGCAGTTTTCGTACATAGAATTCAGTAATATTAACCCTTGACCTATAATATGTTGTTTAAGCTGTTCATGGACGATATTTATGTACATGTTAAGTTAATAAAATCTATATTCTGTTCTATTCTGTTCACAAATGATTAATACATATACATGAATATCAGTTAATTTATGATATCTGTGCACTCTTTAGATCTATGATGGAATGTTCTCAACGCTAAAACTATTTGCGGTAAATATTGCGCATGACTACTTTAATTGGAGTGAAAAAATCACAACATAATCCAAAATACAATATACTCTGAGTAAGCGCTATTTTTGTGGTTACACAAACGGATTAACAGTGGCAAGCTGGCACTAAATCCACTGATTTATTCCGACTTACTACATCGTTTCTAGAATAATCTGTGTCTTAAACCCTTCCAATCAGCTTAGCATATGCGACATATGGCTACATAAGAAGACTGACCGAAAATGATGCGTAAACAACTTACACGATCCGTACTAAACCCGGGTATGTTGGTACGGACGAATGTCGTTTATACACCACTTTTGCGCCAACTGAGGGTCACAGACCCTAACGAAAATCGATCTTACCTACGTCAAGTCCGAGTATAAAAAGAAGATTTTCTTTCCCCGCACAGCATTGTCCCGTACAGGAGACTACTTATAGGCGAAACGACAACTGGGGACATAGACTCAAAATTTATTATTGATATAAAAACGGCGTACAAAAAGTATAGGACTGTATTAAGGGTGTCCCGGTTGTTTAAGCCCCTTAAAGGGACGTTATGGCGGGAAATACCCCGCCTATGTTTATACTAATTGTAGGAATACTTTTAGCGACACCAAACCATGTGAGCTCCACGTAAGTAAAAATATTATCAACACTTTTAGTAATAATGAAACATTATTTAGATCTACGTTCTTTATTTATATTGTCTCAGCTAATACTTTTTTGTTAATTTAATCAACCAAGAAAGGTCCACATAAGTTATTTGTTTCAAAGTTTTCAAAAACTCCATTATTGTAGTTACTTAAAGAACATAGTTCAAACATATATTTATAAATTATAAAAACTTCTAAGTTTTATAAATCTGATAGCCAAGCTAATACCTTAACTGGGTGGTTTCTGGGAAATTTGATGGTTCAAGCCTTTAAAACTTCATATCCAGCTGTTCTTTTGTGTTTAAATCTTTAGACAATGTCTACATTATCAAAACTCACAATAATTTCTATTAGATTTAACAAAAAAACAAGTTACGAAGCTAAAGTCTCTTATAAATTACCATAAGCGACATATGTTAAGGCTCTATTTTTGCTCAATTTAAAAAAACGCGAAACTATTTAAAGTTTTAAAAATGAATAAATGACCATTTGCGTTACAAAAGACGACGAAATATGGCGAAGAAATCCGAAGTTATGTTTACGAAGTCTAAAACTCTGACGACTGACATTTTTGTTACAGAAAATGTGATTACACGAAGTCTGTGAAACAATCCCAAGAAGCGCCATGCGCAGACTTCACAAAGATGATGATAGAAAGCTATGTATTTGATAAAAAAGCTTCTGGTTTAGACTACAAGTCAGAAGATGAACTGGAAGAATTCATGGCAGAAGCTATCAAGAAAGGTCGACCGACCCCAGTCTGTGTATTCACCAAGTAAGTACCGGTACTAGTATTACATGTTTGTTTTCTGCCTAGATTATCATTCACGAATGCTAGGTCAAATCATTCGACGAGTATTTATCAAGTATACCAAAGCAAACGTATTGTTTTTCTAGAAACAAAGAATTTTGTATTGTGTGTTACATTTGTACCATATGCGACTTTCCTATATCTTTCGCGGTTTCCAATCTTTCTGACTCAAAGATCCGGAAGAGGCATACAATGTATATTTCTAGATCCAAGTTAATAACCAGTGTTAAGCATATGGCTAATGATAATTTAAACTGATCGTATAGAAGCTGTATTTTAAGAGTATGTATATTTTAACATTTTCAGAACCTACGAAGAGGTTGAAAGAACATGTTGTTCAGGTTGGACTGGACAGGACTGTGACCAACGTAATTATGTTTGTTATTATTATAAATTTACTAACTCCCCGCAGTGAACATTTCTCTTTATTGATAAAGTAGCAACGCATGACCTAAATGTTGTGATAAGTTTGATTCATTTAATTCAATATTTCTTGTACAACATAGGGCGAACTAGTTAAATCAATCCGAAATATAGCTAACGAAAAATGTCAGACATAGCGTAATTTTATAGCAAAAAATACTCTGCATAATCCGTTTCTAATCGTTATGCATTTCAGACTGTATCGTACCGAACAACACAAACTAACAATACCTGGTCAGTTTATTCAGATAATAAAACTATGCTGATTCAGGAAATAGAACAAAGTTCAGATCACCATATATATTTACCTTGCCAACTGGGACCCTAATTGACATTAGCACGCCCCCATAAAGTATTATTAGCCCAACACAATTTATACTGACGGGAAGTCCTCATGAAAGCGCTGAACGTTATTTTGCTCATTTTAGTAACTATCTGTGAATGGTGAAATAATAAAAACAGTTATAGAAGAAAAACTGAGGATTTCTTGATGTTATATCCCACACTGATTACAAACTGTCACATGGTTAGGAGCAGTAGTCAAGTGGTAGGACGAGAGGTCCTGGGTTCGAATCCCAATAGAGGCACTGCTAATTTCCTTGAGCAAGAAATTTACCTGCGATTGCTTTACTCCACCCAGGTGTAAATGGGTACCTGCGAGGGTGGTATAATTCCGTTGCGCCAATTTGTCGGCTGCACTAATAAGCGGAGTAAAAAAGACTTTCCAGGCAGATTGATAGATAGATACCCGTAGCCCAATGACCAGGGTTAATAGCTGTTAAGTCTGGTAACCTGCGTAAGCATGAAACTAAGACTATAAAATGCTATTACATTACATGGATAGGCAAATTGGTCATGAATCCTGGGTGAGTTACATGTAGTACTAGGTTTATATCATGGTCCAACATCATTTTTCTGTCTCTATTTGTAGCTGTTTGTGATCCCAAATGTAATACAGAGAATTCTAAAGGTTGTATAGCACCAAATGTATGTCAGTGTAAAGATGGTTATACTGGATACAGATGTGATGATCTTGTTAAACGTAAGTTACTATGGTAACCCGTTTATACCATCTTGAAGTTAAAATGTCCATATATATGTTATGCTTTGTATCTATGGTTACCCGGTGGTTTCATCTTAAACGTCGGGCGCCAGTAAATACGGAATTCTGATAATTTCATTTTGATTGCCGTTACATTTATACATATATAGCGCAAAAAATAGAAAGTCTTTCCGGTTGATTGAAAATGTTTGGCGTACATGTTTATTAACTATTAAAGAGAGTCGACGTTTGTTTGAATATAAGTAAACCTGAAACTGAAAAGTATATATCGTGGTTAAGGCGACTGAAGAACTATATTGCGTATTTAGCTATAACACAAGTCGGTTTTCATCAGATTATTAAATCGTTCTTAATTTACCACAATTTCAGAACAAGAATCTACACTACAATACTGTTATACTGCTAATACATGTTACGGTGAAAAGAAGAAAGGGTTCGATGACAATGTTGTCACTGAAGATAAATGTTGTGCCAAAGGTGGAGGTAGTTGGGGTGTTAGTGGTACTGATCATTGTGTCACGTGTCCTGAAGAAGGTGAACTTGGTAAGTAAATTAAAAAGTGTCCAGTATCGCGTGTATTGGTGAAGGGAAACTTGGTAAGTAAGTCTATTTTAAAAGCGTCCAGTTTAGATTTTTTTCCTTTTTATCTAATGAAGAATGAAAAATGTAAACTTTAAACTCTAAACTTTTTCATTTGATTAAACGCCTATTTCTATATCACATATTCAATGGCGTTGTACAAAAATGTTATTAAAATAAATACATGTAAGTAAAAACCCTTCACCATAAAAACATAATGTATATACAATAACACAAAACAAAATAAAAAAAGCTTTTATATTTCATATTTTTGGACCTACATCCTTCACAGATCATGATTAGACTTAATTTTACATTTTCATCACTAATTTCTTATTTATTTATATTTATTTTATATTGAAAAGTGGTGTCCTGAACAGTATAACATGATGCTACTGTTAACCGGACATGTCCTAAACAGTGTAACATAACGCCACTGTTAACCAGACATTTCCCCAAAGGTGTCGAAACATCACCTTTAAAGGGCCCTTAATACATCCCCAAAGGTGTCGAAACATCACCTTTAAAGGGACAATTTATTTAGTTTGTCATTGCAGTCATATGAAACAAGGTATAAAATGACTGAGAGCGAGACAATCCTCATTCCCATGTCATAATGCACTCACTCAATCACTTAGTATGTTTACCGTAATTGTAAGGTGAGGCATTAACAAGCCATGTCAGTTTTAGAATAGATCATAGAAAGTAGAGAAATAATGAGTTTTCAATCGTTTTTTTAATACATCCAAAGTAGGTGATAATTTGATATCATCTGGTAGCTTATTCCATAGCATGGGACCGACTGTACTAAAGCTTCTGTCGCAATGACAGTACATTGTATAATAAAACTTATATTAAAACGTACTGTAATAATATTCGTGTTATAAATGGAGGCGTTCAAACAACGATTCAGAACCATTGACAAAATTATCTTTCTGTTAAGCGATTCTCAACCTATTGCCTCATTTTCGAAACTCTTTTTATATTTAGATATTACTTTAAGCAATAAATGTAGCATAGTGTGAGCATGTCTAGATATAAAGTAGCTAGGTATCTTTCCAAGTCGGTTTCGATGTTGGTTTGTCCTTTGATAGTCCAATTTTATAGACTGCAGAACATAGTAAAGAAATTGTAGAAGAAAATCACATACATACATATGATATTCTCGTATTTCAGAACCCTCAGTGATACTTCAGACAACAGATATGCCATTCAGAACATGTTTAAACTTTGGTAAAAGTTATTTTCGTACGTTTGATGGACTTGAATACCAATTTGCTGGTACTTGCTCATATACATTGGCTGAAAACCTCCAAGAAGGATGGCATGTTGAAATGACTGTGAAAAACTGTAATTACTGGACCACTTGTCGAAAAGTGAGTAATAGATTTCTTAGTAATTTTCTAGAACTCTAAAAGGCGTGGACAAAACAAAGGATAGTACTTATGTACATTTCGAAAGAAACATTTATGCAATGGGAGCAGCAAATCAGACGAGATGGAGAGAAAAGGGACAGGGCGCAGCACCCTGGCATTCCGATTTTAAATAATCACATTGAAAGCGAGTTGAAGTGACCACATTAAGTACACTTCTAAACATATAAATATAGTCTTGTTTTAGCGTCCGCATAGGTTTTAGAGTCCTCAATCTAAAAAAAACACAAAATTGTTGGTGATTTTTTTTAAAGTTGTTTTCGGGATTCGATAACTGATTTTCTCTCAGGAAATACTGCTAGTTCATTGTTTCTGTGTAATTGAAAAATAAAAATGTACATGTGTCTGTTGTATATACTTATTTATAGAATTACTTTAATCTCATATTAACGTTATAAACATTCATGTACTACCAAGTACTTATTTGTGTGAATACTAGCTGAAATGGACATGTGTTTTCGTTTCCAATTTATGTGTTTTTGTGAAGAAGTACCTAGGTTTGTCAAACTTGAGTTGACCCTTAACGAAATTCCAATTAGGCATGGCCTTATTATATACATGGTAACCTCATTCAAATGTCACGGGAAGCAACCGTGGTTTTGTATCCTATACTAGATTGTCTCCCTTGCATATATATTTATACGAGGTGATACTCTTTTGTATATATTTCAATTGAATGCCCTAAGGGCATAAATATCTTTTAAATATTCTGCATATAATATAAGAGGGAAAAGGGAAGTAATATTAATTTTGAAATATTGATCTAATGAGTTATTTAAGTCCTTAATTGACATAAAAATTGTGTGACTTGTAGAATTATTAACACTGAACATACCATCCTGAAATTCCTTATTTTAAAGTCAAATTGAATTTAATAGACATGGTAATCTAAAAAGTTCGTAAACCGTTGAATAGTTTTTTATCTATAGTACAAAACATGACACTACGCATAGAAGGTTTGTACTTTTGACGTTCAGTCAAACACACTACCAAGCGTTTGCCATCTTTTGGTGAAGCATTTTATGGCTCAGGTCGTTCCAAAACACCACGCCAATCCTTTCACATATAGAGAAGGGAAATAAGGCATGGTTACCAGAGCTGTCGATGTTTTGCTGGGGGTTGTGCTTATGCTGTTGTTTTTCGTTTGTCTTCGTGAGAAGGCGAACAACCTGCATGAGTCGTGCATAAGGTCGCACGATCATGTCGCGCTGCCCTGTCTTCCCCTCTATATATCTAAGTATAAACATTTTAGTGAAATTAAACACCACTATAGGCAACTTGATTTTAGGCAACACCACGTTTTAATCAACTTTGGCTTTATATCAAATATTCATTTTGTCTTGTTTTACTCAAAGAATCATTTTGGTTAAAAAGTAACTTTTATCTACAAACTTTTTAGGAAACTTATAAAGACCAAAATTTATTTAAAAAATGAAAATAGGCATGAAATGACTAAGTCGTTTGTATATAAAGTTCCTTTTTAAACCAAAATTACTCTTTGAATGAAACAAGGCAAAATGAATTTTTAATATAGAGCCAAAGTAAATTTAAAAAGTGGTGTTAAATTTTACTAAATGTTTTCTACTATGAAAGGGTAGACAGGTCCATGCGCCATGATCGTGCTACCATATGTACGACTCATGCAGGATGTTCGTCTTCTCACAAAGACAAACGAAAACAACAGCGTAAGCACAACCCGCAGCAAAACATAAGCAGCTCTTGTAACCATACGTTTTTTTCCCATCTCTGTATGAAAAAGGATTGGTGTGATGTTTTGAAACGACCAGAGTCATGAACGTTTTTTGAGAATCGAAAGTGATTGAAATATTTTAATATGTAAAATATTTGTGTTTCTGTGAATAGGTACTTAGTCAAACTTGAGTTGACGCTTAACAGAATTCCAATTTGGCATGGCCTTATCAACTTGTCACAACTTGAATAATTACACGGTCACTGAATGTGTTATTATTCAATTTCTTTTTAACCGTTGAGCCACCGATCTATATTAACTATTGATGATCTAACTACATGTATATATGCGGCAGTTTTGAATATCGGGAGAAATAACAAGTTCGAAAGGAGCATTTTGTTCGCAAACGGTCTGACTGATTCTATATATAGAATGCGAAGGGAGTTAAAAATAACAGATTCAGTGACTGAGTAATTATTTAAGTTGTGACAGGTTAATAAAACAGAACTATAACATAAAATAAATCAATATTCACCATGTGCTTGCAAGTTTTTAAACTAAAGTACACATGTATGATACCGTTGCTTTACTTAAAACGAAATATTATTGTCCTTAATATCAACAGCAAGTGAAGATATACATGGATAATGGTGACATTGTAGAAACCGAGAATGGTGAATGTAGTGTAAATGGACGTCAAGTTAAAGTTGTACCTGACAAACCTCTCTTAACACCTGCTGAATGTAAGTAATCTATAAATATATAATATATCATAGACACATTTGTTATTATATTTGCAGGCTACCACACGTCTGGTTGTGTCTCTTCTATGATAATGCCATCGCAAGTTCGGCTTATTGTTTCGCCGGCTTCAATAATTAGACTTGTGTAACTTGAAATGTTTAAATGGACCGTTTAATCATAGCAAAACAGAAATAGAACAAATGATAAGCAAGTTCGCAATTTCCGAGGCATTTTTCTTCCGTTTCATTTACAGTTAATCTATTTCTATCTGTTTTTTGTCAAAGAATCTTAAAACTAAACTATGAAAATCCTACCTGCTTATATGTTATATTGAATAAACTACTCTAATTAAAATATTTCGACGGAAGCTTTTTTACAAGAAATTTTTGTCATGAGCATTTATTGGGTTGTAATTTAATACAATACTTGTACATGCCCTTTGTCACTATAATAGTCTTAATTGTAACGATTTTACTGTTTGATTTTCAGCTTTTACTATCACCGCCATTGGTGACTGGTTACTTTTAGAATGTCCAAATGGTTTAAGAGTTAAAGTAGACAGTGCATCTACTGTATATGTGACATTGGATAAAGATAAAACTGCTGGACAAAATGTACAAGGTCTCTGTGGTAACAATAATGGAATACCAAACATCCCAGGTAAGTCATTCTAAGTAGACACTATGATATTGCAATGTTTAATAATATACTAATAATTCATTGCAAAACTAGTTTAACTATATGTAATTATAGAGGGATTAAGACTAATTTTGTGCTGACCAATCAATACATTCCTATTGCAGAACATACAAGTTTATCTGAGACTGTTCACTTTAGTCTAACGTCAACTAGACAGTTAATAACTCGTATTGGCAGAATTAATTAGATGAGACGTAACAGTTATTTAATCTCGATAGAATGTTGTAAAACCTACTTCGAAATGGTCACAAAATATGATATTATTTGATGATACGATTATATTCATCATTTACTGAAATGACCATCCTTACATGTATCTGCATGAATTATTGTTTTGTGTATGTGAATCTATTTAATCTTGATTGTGAAACAAGTTCTTACAACTAAAACTCACCACCCTTACCCTCCATTCGCTTTCCTGACTTAGTACTAAATTGTAGAATAAATTTATCTAAGGATACAACAAAGTGAGTTTTAAATTAAATATATTGTATTATATGTTTATTACAGATGAATTTGGTGACGCCAAGAACCCTGCAACATTTGGTAACTCCTTTAAAGTAGCAACAGAAGGCGATGTGGTATGTATTAACTTTCCGCCGGTTATAATTGATAAGCAAAGTAAAGCTCAGAAATTTGATGTCGCTTAATGTAATATAATATGAAAAAAGATAACCTGCATAACAGGTATAAAACTGGTTAATTCTTATATCATGTAGAGCTTTGTCACTGTAATAAACGTTTAAGTGCATTTGGCATCTCTAATTTAAGTAAAGAGGACTAATGGTTAGATTTCTGAGCAAACGGTCTATATGATATGCATTTAAACCTGACCTTAGAACTTATGACTAAATATGTACGAGCGATGCGATCTTATCAAACAGATATATTGAGGTATTCACAGGCACTATACAATTTTAGCTTGATTTAATGTATGCCGGAATTAACAGGTATTTAATTAAACATTATGATAAAACCAGAAAATTAGCTTAATTTAAGATTAAAATATATTTATGATGTGTTTTGTGAGAACAAACCTTGTAAGCCTTCATGAATTTGTTTGATTATTTTACCATATAATGAGTGTTCCAAAAAAACTACATAAAATCATTTCCATGTGGTGTCTGACCGACATTTAACTGATCTTTATTAACAAATTTTAATTCCAGTGTCCAGATTCCAGATCCATTCAAAGTTATTGTGAAGACAGTTCAAGTAAAGAAATACGTGATGCTGAGGAAGCATGTAGTTATATGAGATCATCAACATTCAGTGATTGTCACCGTTTGGTAATATATTCTGTTGTTTAGTCAATTAAACTTAAGTCCTATGCATAGTTTTAAATCTTGATCTCGTACTTGAAAGTTGTAAGGGAAATGCTATATAGAGTCGCCACAAAAGATATTTTGATCTCTTTCAATTGAGTAATGTACATACATTGTATTGTTAAAACAACTGTAAGATATATCAAAACCAAATACGGTACAATGAAGTCTTCAAAAAAGATGTTATCTATTGGATTTTTGTTTCAAGTGTAGAAGTTGTATACAGTTGTATTCAGAATTATGACATATCATTTGGTTAAGATATTCTTATATAACAAAAATATATAAATCAATTACTTGTTCTTCAACAGAACTTTCATTAATTGTACTCTCCACCGCATATGAATCTAAATGGTGAAAATTGATTGAAGTAAAACTGATTATCTGTATCTTCCAGGTTGATGTAAATGTATGGTTTAGTATGTGTATGAACTATTATTGTGAAGCAGACTCCAATGAAGACAGAGAAGCTGTTAAATGTTTCTATACTGAAGCTTATGCCAGAGAATGTTCTGCTCAAGGTTCCATCATACAATGGAGATCTCTCAACATGTGTCGTAAGTATATTCAACTATTCATATCATACGTTCATATAACAATTTAGAAACTAGCACAGTGATAGAGTGCGGGTGTTGCCGAGTTTTGAGAATCGAACCCTTGCGTGATTCAGTCAAACAAACAGTACACCAACCTGTCAAACTAACTTTTTGGTATCTTCTAAAGACAATTTAACTTTTGCATGATTCCCCTTTAATAAACATTAAAATACATAATTGTTTAGAATACCAAAGAGTAAACCTGAGCTTTTCTATTCTATTTTGCAACTCCGTAAAAAGCTCACGCTTCCTCGAAAATGTAATTAATGAACATTTGCCAAGGTATAATTATATATTCATGCTTTCAATTTTTGATTAAAATTTTCTGATAAGGTCTGTTCTGTTTTGATATCAAATAATCTTATATTTACAGCAAAGGATTGTCCAAATGGTCTGGTATACTCTGATTGTACATCACCATGTCCGAGGACATGTCAAAGTCTACATAATGTAATGCCAGATTCATGTATGGAAGAATGTGTATCAGGTTGTGAGTGTCCACCTGGTAAATTCTATCAAGATGGAGAATGTGTGGAACCAACTGAATGTCAATGTGAATATAATCGTAACAAATTTAACAACACTGCTGTTGTACAAATTGAATGTAATAAATGGTAAGTACTTGGTATAATATACATGTATTATTTTGATACAGATGATAAACTCTGACAAACAATATCAGCATTGTTTAAAATACATATTTTAATTAGGACTTTGATGTTTTTCGTACGAATGTTTAATTTATTTAATTACTAAATATATACGTATACTTTACCGTCATTTGACTTAATTTTACTGCTTTTTAAACGAAGGGAATGCAATAAGTATTGATGTTACGTTACTTATCGATTTAAATAGATATACTATTTTGGGTTTATTCACTTATATTTAATCTGTTATACAATTATACCTACATGCCATTATTGGCACGACTACTTTTAAAATATGTAAGTGGATATGTCAGTAAAACATTTGCTTGTCAATTCTAGCACATGTGATATGGGAAAATGGAAATGTACTGAAGATAAATGTAGCTCTACATGTAACTATTTTGGTATGTCACATGTAAAGACATTCGATGGTTTAGTCTATGACTTTGAGGCAACACCTTGTGGCTATGATTTAGTTGAGGTAACTTTTAAACATTGAATTAAATGTATATACTCGAATAGTAACTATCAGATATTGGTCTCTCAGCATTGGTGTTCATTTAGAGCAAACCAGGTCTACTTTTCTAATTTGTACATTATTTTGTTCGAATTAAAACGTCAAAGTGGGAAATCTTTTACTATGCATCAATACAACTAGAAGTTAGTTTAAAAAATACAAGAAAATCAGTTGCAAGTTTCAAAATCTTAAGGAATATCTCCAATTGCAAGAAGCAAATCCTACACTAATATATGTTAAAAATAAATTTATTCTGCATTCATTTGCATTCAAAGTATTTAAGTAGAGAGCTGTATTAAAGTAAAAATAATTTCCATAATAAATTGAAACAATTGTACCATTATGTGTTATAGCCTTCAGCTGATGCAGTTGCCGAAGATCCACGAGCTGCTCTTATTATCCGAGCACTTCACGAGGATTGTGGTGATGACATTACCGGTAGAAATTGTATTTCCGGTGTACGTATTGAAACTCAAGGTGAAAAGGTCACCGTTCAAGGTGACATTGTAAAAATCAACGGACAAGATTATACTTCTTACATCAAGGAACAACCATTTTTATCAAGAACTCTCTATGTTAAACGAGCAACATCCTTATTCATGGTGATTAAAGGTTTTGGATTTAGAGTATTGTATGGTTACAGAAGAATCTACGTAAGCGTGGATCCATTCTATGACAACAAGGTATGACTTCACGATAACGTTTCAAATTAAATGAAATTTAAAACCTTCTGATAAATATACAATTAATATATAAACTAAACCTATTTTCATAACTGGTTATTAGTGTTTGACATAATTTCTAAAACAGATATAATGCATTGTGATGCATTGATTAAAAAAAACTTACTGGTAACTTTTATGCAAAAATATATACTTTTGAAATTTCCATTAATGCAACTCTAATGTATCCTGTCGCGGAAAAATCACCAATGGGACACTTCATGAAAGTTCTGTTTTCAAGTTTTATATAAAAATATAAGTCAATAAATGGTAAATTGACTGCAAGTTTCGTTATTAATGACATTGTTTGAATTTCATTCAAACGAACGCTTATGACATTTGTGTTGTTTTCATAGATCCAAGGTTTATGTGGTAAATTTAATTATGTTACTGACGATGACTGGCTTGCACCAAATGGTATCACAGAGAAGAAAGCTGGAGCCTTTGTTGCTCATTACATGAACCCACCAAACTGTGCAAGACAAGAAGACCGCCCAGCTGTATTACAGTGCTCAACAACTAAGGTACTCACTAATTTTCAATCGATACAAAAACATTAATTTTAAGCGACAATCGGCAAAACGGTCAAAACCTGATGTCATATAACATTTTCAGTTGTTTTGTGATTGCTACCTCCTTTGTAAATGTAATTTAATCTGATCACTTGATTTAAACAGTTTAGATAAATTAAAAGCCTACATATTCCAATAATATAACGAGCATTAACTTTAATAAATACAGTAAATACATTTTTTATACTTTTAACATACATTTGTTTGTGACAATAATAAGCTAAATTGCATTCACTATGTCCTTACTTTTATCTCTCGTTCGAACTACTTAGAAATTTAATGATTATGACACATTTTTTTCTGATATACAAAACCAAGTTTATTTTTCATGTAGTTGAAGTATGCCAAACAGATATGTGAGCCCATTCGAGATACCTCAGATCTGTGGAGAAAATGTAGTGACCTCGTTGACTTCAATGCATATTATCAGAAATGTTTAAGTGATGTATGCTCCGTCAGCTCTCTGGATGTAACGGAACCAGCATGTATCCTCATGGCTGTGGTTGCACGTGCATGCGCTCTACAAGGTGCCGTCATCAATAACTGGAGTGCTCATTCTAGTTTGAAAGGAACCTGTGGTAAGCATTACACAAAATAAAATTTGTAAGAAAAAAGTACGGGCAATTTATTGAAATTTGAATACTATTTTTGATGCAAGCATGAACGATAACTACCACTAAACTAACTTATAAATGGCACGTTTGATCTAATCGTTTCATACAAAGTAGGGAAAGAAAAAATCAGGAACAGTAACTGTCAAACTTTTGTATCAAGAAACAAAAGTAAAATGATGATTCATTACTATTATTTAAACATTGTAAAACTTACTATTTTTCCGTGCCATGAATACGTTTCTCTGCATCAGAAGTGTATTTAAACAATGTTTTGAATTCAATTTTTAACTTACTTGATTAAATTGTTCAAATATCAACTTCTTCTATTGATTAACATTCCGGATAAAAGAGGGACATGTATCTTATTAGATAATAACAAAGTGGGCGGATTAAACTGCATCCACTAGTTTAACAATAGTAACAATTATTTCTAGATTAAGTATTACGTTTTCATTTGTTTGACAATTTTAAAAGCTACGTCTAATCTGAATTTCTATTTTTAGACCCATTAACTAAATGTGCTGCATCAGGTGGCTTGGCGTACCGTGAATGTTGTTCTGCCTGTAACACCCATTGTAGAGATATGGAGATCTCAGATACAACTTGTAGAGAAGAATGTATTCCTGGTTGCATGTGTCAACCTGGTGAGATGATGGATGATAATGGTGAATGTGTATCAATGGCCCAATGTACTTGTTATGATAAATATGCACAAGAAGGTGACAGAGTTAGAGAACCTGGTGATGTCATTGAACGTAATTGCCATCATTGGTAGGTATTTTATTGTGAATGTTGCAATTGTTATGACTAAATAGACGATCTTTGATTAGTTGTTGTGTAGGTCTAAATTACTTGACATTGCAATGAGATGACTTGTTAATTTGCTGGTAGTAAATATGATAAGAGAAGTGGGTCAAATGAATCTTTTGGAATTACGTCTGCGAAATATATGTTTAGAACAATTTTATGAAATTTTAATTTATGCATATTCATGTTATACATTTACATGTGTTATCACACTACAGGAATGTATGCAATCGCGTTACAAGCTTGTTGAGAAAAAGTTGGAGGATAAGGACAATGGATTTGATTGCGACATTATGAATGGGATAGAAGATAATGTCTACCTGTTTTATGATCGTCATCGCTCGACAGCGCAAAGTGTATTTCTCGTTTTGCGCTGTCGTCCGGCGAACATCATATTACAGGAAAGCAACATTTGTGAACCTGAACCAATGGAATACTGGATCTTAGATGTACGCATGTTTGGACCTATAGATCAAGGCGGACACATTTTACAAATGTATTTGGATCACTTGGAATATAGTACAAGTTGGAAACAGCTAGAAAACACGTGTGGAAAATGGAAAGGAAGATGTCTACTTGCCTGATGACGAAAATACTTATTCAGGACTAGTCGCCGCTGTGCGTTAGCGCAAAGTATATATGGCATTTGCGCTGTCGTCCGGTGGTTATTAGTACTGGATTGATGCTCCATTTATGACAGATAAAGTCATCATTCTTTAACATAACGTGATACATGTATATTGTATACGAAAGTATTAGATAGATCATTGCACGAACCTTGACACAGTAGTTTTATTTACCTGGATGATGGCGTCTACGTATAGGATATCTGGACCTGGACATTGTGTTAGTGTCTACCCGGAGTCGAGGATATAAGGAAACTGGAATGAGTTCATCTGATCATATTTGTCTACAAGTTTAACAATGGCTGCCGTGCGTGGTTGCAAAGTGAAAATTACATTTGCGCTGTCGTCCGGTAGGAATTGTTTGCTTGTGTAACATCAGACTTGGAGTTTTAACAGTTGAACAGATGGAAATAATTGGAAACATTCTAAAGGCTTGGTATAAGAAAAAGGCTTCATGGAATGAGCATATCTTATAAGGTAGCATGGAAGGAAGTTTTTCACATCGAAGCTAAAAACTGAAACTGGAGGAAATCTTTACCAATGGATACTTCCAAAACTAGTGGAAAGCCACACGAGATTATTCTTTAAGATTAATTATAATGCGCAAAAACCTTTCTATATATTTCAGTACGTGTGTTCGAGGTGCTTGGGAATGTTCAATGATTGAAGATTGCTATACAGATATATCTTGTCCACGTAATCAAGTATATCTTGAAGATAGCACAGTATGTCAAACCACTTGTGAGAGTTATGGTATGGAATGTGACAAAGGATATAGATTTAGTGGATGTGGTTGTCCTAAAAACCAAACCATGTCTCCTGATGTAAGTAGAACGGACATTGCTTAGTAGTCATAAAGCTGGACTGGTAATCTCTTGGTACAAATCTAATTCAAAACTAGCTTTATTGTCTACTCGTAAAAGAGCAAGTTATTCGACTTCTCTGATCTTGTGAAAGCTTATGAAAATTGTATGTCGTATGTTTACCAAAATACTTTTGTTACTTTTGTTATCTCGATTGTAAGTACAAATTTTATCAAATTATATCAAGTAAACACTATTCATCAATAGCAAGTTCAGCAGCTAACATGCGCAATTTATTAGTATTGCTTTGGGCATGCGAAAGTGATAATGTACTCATTAGAATATTTAATAATTAATTAAATGACGTTTTCAATTTTGCTTTGCCATCTAATGTAAAAAACATGTCTGTATTATTATAGGGAACTTGTGTTTCACCCAATAAATGTCCATGTCAATATGGAGCTGAATGGTACCAAGTGGGAAAAGTTGTGAAATCAGGATGTAAAGAACTGTAAGAACATTTTCATTTATTGTTTTAAAAGCAATAAAGTAATCTACATTTGTATAAGTAAATTCGCCAATTTACATTTGTTATTTAACTGTTGAAATTCTTAAATTCATTAAAATATAACTGCTATTATTGAAAGAAACAGTTAAGATAAAAGGTATCATTTAAGTAAAATTAGAAATAACGAGAACTAAGAGAATATAGCATTTGACAGTTAGATGCTTCATTATTAATAGCGCTCTCAGAGCTTTGAACATTGTTGTTTGAATAAAAACGTGCATTGTTTTTATTTACAGACGTTGTGAAGGTCAAAATTGGGTAGTTGTTAAAGATGATGATTGTCCAGGTACGTTTTTATTATTGTGATTGAAGCACACGCTCATAACATACACAAGTATATATAACATATCAATATAATAAATTTATTTTCATCTATTCAAATTTTTGATACCGAGAGAAATATAGAAGTGTAAGGTTATAAACAATATTTCATACTAGTTTTAAAATATCATTATACAAATATGTGTTTTAAAAAGTCTTTTTGCTGCAACTTTTTTAAAATGTTTGTTTGAATTTTGTGCTAACTATTTCACAGGGACAAGCCAAACGTTTTATATATGCTTATTAGCCTGGAAAAATACGACGTTAAATAACTTGTATGACTAAGAATTATCTTTATGCTACAGGTACCTGTTGGGCGGCTGGAGATCCTCATTTTAGTTCCTTTGATGGCAAACATTATTCATTCCAAGGAGCATGCTCATATACCCTAGCACGTGACCGTACTGCTGCAGGACAATTTGATATTACAGTAGAAAATGTACCATGTGGAACTTCAGGTAGGTTCTATTACATAGTCTAAATCGAAATTTTATACCGCTCTGCAGCTATGCTATTTTAATCGCAAGTTTACGTTATGCAAGTAACAAGTATAAAGAAAATATAAAACTCTTTGTTTTATTTTTGTTTTATTGGGATTTTAAGTCGTGTATGTTTGTCTGAAAATAAAGACAGTGAAACGATATGATTATTGTGTGCATTATATCTTAACAACTTCTTTGAGTCACTTTCATGGCTAAGTATTTCACTTAACATTGTACAGATAGTAATTACAGTAAATTGTCGGTATGAATGATTAAATATTAGTTAATTGGCTGACCCAATGTGTTTATGACACTTTCTAATCAGCGTTCAACATGTACTGTATTAATTTGTTAACAATATAGTTTGTGGTGAATAGTATTGTTTGGAGACCACAGCTACTTTATATGTCTGTGAAATTTATCTTTTTCAGGTGTTACTTGCACCAAGAGTGTTAATGTACGTATGTTTGGAGTTAATGTAAAACTTCTAAGAGGAATGCAACCAAAGATTGATAATTTCACAGTTAGTGGAAACTCATACAAATCTAAAGGCTTGGTCATCACTAGATCTGGACTTTGGTGGTTTGTTTACTCATCAAAACTTAAACTTACAGTCCAATATGATGAAGGTAATGTTTTTGTTGGCTTTTATGATTACCCATATGACGATCTTGCGTTTATAAGTTTAAACATTTTCCATGCAAACGCTTTTAGTAATTGTTTGTACACTCAAAAAAACATAGAAGTTTTGTAAAAATGCTTACCAGATGAAGTAAATGTTGCTGCTCTTCCTACATTCCTACAATTTAATGATGCACCCAAAAATATCTACTTTATTTACACTTAAATTGATGATTATCTGAGTTTTAAAGCTTACTGATTGCATCAATTTTCTTTTTTGGGCAACGTATCACATGCTTTTTCATGTTTTGAGTAAAACATGTGGAATTTTTACTACAGGAACACGTGTTATGGTCCACCTTGATTCAAAATGGCGAGGTAATGTTGAAGGTCTTTGTGGTGATTTTGATGGTCGACAACAAAATGATTGTGGTTTCAACATGGTAGATTTTGCTAACAGCTGGAAAACCAGCAGCAGATGTGCTGATGCTCCTAGTCCAAGTCCAAGACAATTAGAACCATGCTTTGTAAGTTTTTGTATACCAAGTAGTGTAGAATTTATATTTTTCATTTCATTTGTAAGGTTATAGCCTTTGCGCTTATAGCAATTGTTGCTCTTGTATGAAATAAGAAGTGAAGAATATTTAAGATGAAAGATAAGAGACTAAATACTAAGTACTTGCTATCCAATTTTTATCATAGCATTTTAAAAAGTGTTACATATCTTACTTTTAACTGTTTCAGCTTGTTTTGTTCCCAAAAAGAGCTTATAATTTCGATACAGAAAATGTTTTATTGTACTGTGCGTTTTATTGTAATGGTTTGGCCAATATAATTTTGGGTCACTTGCATCTTAAATACTTTGTACTCATGTGTAAAGTTCCTATACAAAAAGTTTGTTATTGCATTTTTTACGTAAAGTAATTGTTGGTCTTTATAATATTGTATCATTGTTTAGGGTGTTGAACACCGTGAAGCCTGGGCACGTCAATCTTGTGGTATAATAATTGAAGGAGAAGTATTCAGACAATGTAGAGAAGCTATGCCAGATTGGATGGAAGATTATTATTACCAAGATTGTCTTTTTGATGCTTGCAGGTTAGTTTTGTAAAATATACTTAAAGTCTTCAAACTAGCTTTCTTATTTTTTTAGAATGACCATAATCATCGTTAACTAGTATTTGATATTTTCCAACTGGTTTTTATTTCATATAGTATTATCTTTAAGCATGACCGGTTTACCACTTTAAAAAGGAGACTTCTTGTTAACAGTGCAATATACTTTTTCAATGCATATTCAGTGGAATGAAATAGTGCAACACGTACCAAATTCAATGCTTTTTCTACTGTAAGAACACGAAAAATTGTTTACTTTAAAAAACGTATCGCCTCATCTGTTTCTTTCGTATTTATATGGAATTTTTATAATCTAATTGCTGATCATTTAAGGGAATTACGTAAGTTTTCCTGTGTTAGTTAATTATTTAATCGGTATTCTTTACAGATGTGATATGGGTGGCGATTGTGAATGTTTATGTACAGCTCTTGCTAACTTCGCTGAGAAATGTAACGAACTTGGAGCACCTGTACGCTGGCGTCATCAAAGACTTTGTCGTAAGATAATCTTTTTTATTCACTGAGTACTAATCCATGGTTACCTAAATATGATTTTATAAGATGTAATTAACGTATTCTTATCCATATGGTCATGCAGTCTCATGCGATATTTGAATTAAAAATTTGATAATATGCCTAAACGGATCAATATTCTATGTCAGAATGCCAGACATTGGCAATAATTAAAAAAGTTTTTTTTCTGTGTCATTTTGTGGTCATTTAAGGGGCAAATAGAGTGGTAAATAATATATGGACTTTCACGTTGACGAATTTCAATATAATGTTTTTTACCATTATACTTTTTAATGATAATCTATTTTTCAGCAATGCAATGTGACAATGGTATGGTGTATACAGCCTGTGGGTCACCATGTGCACAAACCTGTCAAAATGTAGGTGATGAACCTGAACCATTCTGTGATAGTGCCCCTTGTGTAGAAGGCTGTTTCTGTCCTACTGGATTTGTACAAAATGGTAAGAGATCAATTTTGATGTATTGTTTTTACTTGATCGTTGATTTACAATCAAACATACTAGAACAACTTTAGTCACTGTTCTAAATAAAACCTTGCAATAGTGTATAAGATAAACTGTAAGAATTCTGATGATAGAACACCGGAAGGGTCAAACAGTGATTCATAAAGATAATTCTAAGACGTACTGCAAGGTCTAAATAGTCACTTCCGGTTTTTCAATATGATTTACAGACTTAACGTCTCTGGAATGGATCTTTCCATGAACTTTTAGCATATTTAACAAAGATTTTCAGTAACATTTTGTTCCACAAACAAGGTGTAAATAAAATAGTACATGGTTATATTTGTATGTAAATGTATTGTTATTCAAATAAAAAGTTCGCACACGGAATGGTCAATCAAGTATTTCCTATTGAAATCCATAAATACATAATACCGGAGAGTAAGATGTGGTTTTACCTAGTTAAATTTGAATTAAAAACTTAGACTTTGTCTGCAATCTGTTTAGTTAATGTAACAATTATCATAAAGCTTACCTTATTGCTAGTGGTTCTGATTTTACTCTACATGTGAGACTCATTGCCATACTGCTTCTTTTTCTTATTCCAATATTTGTAGTATATATATACTATTATAATTATATGATAATGTATATTTTTAGGTGATACATGTGTACCAGCTACTGATTGTCCTTGTATTAAAGATGGTACAAAATATCCACCTGGTACATCACTGATTTCTAGCTGTATGAACTGGTACGTATGTCAAATATATAACTTTTGCAATCCAGCATTGTGAACATATGCTTAAAGAGGCTGCTTGTCAATTTGAAATTTTTAAACATTATTTGTGCCAATTACAAAAGCAACCAAATACTTTGAACCTCTCGTCAAGTCATACTCTTGTTTTTTTCTAGACATAGACTGCATCTGCTGTTAATCGTCTTGTAAAGTGTTAAATAAATTTTAATCTATTTTTTTGTAATTGAATGACACTTAGCAAAGTTTCATTACTGAAGCTATGCAGACATATATTATTAAAATAGTATAGAGTACCATGAAAGCGCAGTGAGTGTTAGTGTTTTGAATACCTTTCTAAAAATTATTTTAAAATACTTTTACAGTACATGCATAGACGGAAAGTTTAGCTGTAGCGGTACTAATTGTACTGGTGTATGTGCCGACGGTGAATTTGTATGTCATAATAGTGATTGTGTCAGTCAAGAATACGTTTGTGATGGATTCCCTGATTGCCAAGACGGAAGTGATGAGCTAAATTGTGAAAGTAAGTCTTTCTTTCTGGTAATTTTTACCATTTTAAGAGTTAATATCATCTTTATTTCATGTGCGAGTATTTTTTATTTTCAATCAAATAATAAACCAATTACCTATAACCATGTAGGCAATGTTTTGGTTGTTAAAATTATTACACTAACACAGATATTTTAGCGATATGTCTTAGCATAATAGAAAAAAATATTTTATAAGAAAACTAGAAGTAATGTACCATTATTACAGATATGCCTCGAAATGTGCAATATGATAGACTTCCATCATAAACATATATACTAGGACGAAAAAGAAACGCCGGGTAACCTATAATGATTGTTTTAAGGGATAAATTGTATTATTGGATTATTATATTTATTTTTGTATGAAATGTCATCTGTATGGAACCAGCTGTTGAAGTTTCAATCGATTTCCGATGCTGATTATGTGAAAAAATACCCCCTTTTAACGATGACCCTTCTTGTTTTGCGAAACACGGCCGGACATGTGTTGCATATTTTATGTACCCGGCGTTTCTTTTTCGTCCTGGTATATATACTTAAAGCAAGTTAAACTATGTCAGTGTTATATTTCAGCAATACAATGTACATCAGATGAATTCCAGTGTGGAAATGGACGGTGTGTACCAGGAGATGTAATCTGTGATGGCTTCTTTGATTGTATTGACATGTCTGATGAAGAGGGTTGTGGTAGGTTTTGTCTCTAAGTAATACACCAATTTCGTTTGCTGCGTGTCATTATGATCATACTGTTTCAGTAGATACCTTTCGCGATCATTTCTTATGACGTTTTGTCTTGTTTCTATTAGCTGTTTTTTTCATGCATCAACTTCTTCATCATCGTGTATTTTTAAATTAAATTTACAAATGAATTAGTTGTAAGTTGCAAATTATAATTGTCATATTTTTCTTTTATTCAAGTTTGTTGATTATTAATAATTGTACCGGCATGTTGTATTCTTAATTCATTTGTTTACATTCATTTACTCTGTAACCTGTGACAAAATAAATGATGATTATGTTCTGTAATAAATGTACATATATTATGTTTCAGAGCCAACTTGTGATGATCATGAGTTTACATGTGATTCTGGTCTTTGTATTCCATCAAACTATAGATGTGATGGTGAACAAGACTGTGGTCCTCTTGACAGTTCTGATGAAGACAATTGTCCAAGTAAATATAACATGTTTATAATAAAACCAATCGATAAATGTCACAATACTTCAAATGTATATTTCTGTGTTTTTTTTTTCAGTAATTGTTTTTGGTTTCCAAACAAGTATTTTTTTTTAAATTTCGGTTTTATTATAAATAATACATTATATTGTTTCCCAATGAACAGACTCAAATAGATCTTGTATATATCTAAATTGATGCAGTATAATTTTTTTTGCGTAATGGAATTGAAAAGCTTTTTTTCTTTTCTCAAACATTTCAAATGAATTAGTATTCGATTCAGCGCCAAGTGAAACACAACATACGTCACACTCTTGGTATTGTATAAGTTTAATATAACATATTAACATTATTTTCCCCTTTGAACATTAGAAATCACTGAGTGTTCAGATGTACGTACATTCCGTTGTGAAAATGGTGCTTGTGTTCCATATACATTACGATGTGACAGACATGATGATTGCGGTGATGGCAGCGATGAAGTCAACTGCAGTAAGTATTTAATAAACTAAATACTTTCAATAAATTAAGTTCTTACTATTTCTCCGTAATAGCTTATTTTTTAAATTCAATGATCATTATCAATTGCCTTCGGGACGATATAACACTTTTATGTTGGAATAGGGTTAAACATGAACAGATAAACAACTGTAGCAGAGATACATTACGACGCTTGTTCTCTCATATCTTTATATAAGTTTTTTGATGACTCGGTAGAATGCCCGTTTACGACCCGTATGGTTGTAGATCGACCTCAGCCTGTACCGTGGGTTTTATTCAGTTACGGGAATGGTTTATAATTATATACATGTGTTGTTAACATATTCACAAAAGTCATCAGATTGACGAAGAGTGAATTTATCTAAAATATTTATCAATATACTCTAGTTGTGCAAGGATTGCCCAGAGGTACTTTTAACCATTTATTGTTGTTTTCAGATTGTACATGCGATGGACGTGGTTTATTTACATGTGGTAGTTGTGAATGTTTAGATCGTTACCATCAATGTGATGGTGTATTTGACTGTTCTGATGGATCAGACGAACAAGATTGCAGTAAGTACATTTTGTCTTCTAATATACTTATCATCATGCCATTCACAAACGCTTGAGCTGTTTTTGTACGATAATTTAGCTACACAAGTTCGATATATGCAAGTTCAGTACCAGTGTATATCGAGATTGTGGTACAATTTAAACCTTTTTACTAATCGGATTTGATTCAATTTTTAATTTGTTAACTTTGTTTTCATCTTTACAAAAATAAAAAGCCACAGAAAAGCCAAGTAAAATATTACTTGAACATACTGCTATTATTGTTATGACTTGAATTAAATTTGATTACGACGCTTTGACTGTTTGATAAAACAGGGATAAAAATTAATTAATGTATTGTGTAACGAGTCAACAGCTGACAATTGTATATTTTATCACACAGAATGCAAAGAGGGTGAATTCACATGTGACAATGGTCTATGTGTTGAAACATCTCGTCGATGTGATGGTGAGGCTGATTGTAAAGACGGCAGCGACGAAGAAGGTTGTGGATTTGTTAGTACTCCAACTGGTACGTAAATGTTTTCATTTATCTCATTCTAAAGAAAATTGCAGGAAGTTTGAGTAAGCAGTTTAGATAAACCTATTAAATTATAGCCCTTTATTTGTGTGTGATGCATGTTTTTGTAGTCACGGAAGGTGCGTTATACACTCGTCATTTATAATAGGTCATGTTTTGAAACAGATTGCGAAACAAGCAATGATTTTTCTGTGGTGGCTGTATTACAAGGTCCGGCATTTTATATTGCAGCTGGAACACCCACAGAGCCAGTGACTTCACCATGTGAATTCATTAATGTTATGGACACTCCATATGCTATACATAAGCGTGATATCAAAGTAGATGACCCAGAAGCAAGACCATTTAAGGATGACGTACGTCCTGGTGGTAAACCTCTCAAGTCATATGCTTCTAAGCTCACAGTAAGTATAGATGGTTTCTTTCATTATTCGGTTTTTTTTGGGGGGGGGGGGATTGTAAATTATAAACAATAAAATTCCACTACAAGGACCATAAACACTATTGTATTTATAACAGAAATGTCTTAATATAAGGATATTTTAATCGCTTTCAAACTTCTCTAAACCAGCGCATGCAAGATCGACTACCATGTAATAAAGCGCTGTGTCGGTACAGAATTTTTAAACCGGCGCACGCCGTTTTGAAAACTATGTCCTACCGTACTCTGGACCCGTTCCTTTACTGAGGGGAACGATTTTGTATCTGGTAATAATAATTAAATTAGCAACTTTGTTTGCTAGTCAAAAGAACGAATATTTGTTATATGATAAATCCTGATTCCAAGTGATATACATATTTCCAGGTTACAATAAGTTTACCAGATAATACACCAGTTGACGCTGTATGGTTACCAACATCGGATAATGTTGCTGGATTTACCGTATCTGTTACTGAACCAAATAAAAATAGACCTACACAAATACATGATGGTGCTGTAAGTATGTCTTATTATATATATGAAAACAGCTATTCGGTAGTTGTTGTGCACGAACAATCTTTATTTTTGTTTTAAATTTGCAAAAACAATGTCATAGCTCTTGAGTTATATAAAAACTGAGATATATGTATTCTAATTTATGCTTTATTTTTCATATTGTTGCTTTCTACTTTTTATGACCAACTATGAAATTTTACAGTTAAAACGGGATTTTTATTCCCCAGTTTTTATCCTTTATTTCACATAAAACATGGAGTATCCTTGTCTTCATTTGACTACTAGAAATTTAACTTTCTTACTTTAAATTATTTTGACATCCATTAAATCAAAACTAAATTAACAGATTTGATGTTAGAATTTATTCGGATGTTAAAGAAATGATTCCATTACTATTATTTGTATTTCAGATATTTGGTCCAGAGGACACAGTTGATTTAACTGGAATTTTTGCTAACGAGATTATCGTTACTTTTACGTCTAAAGTTAGACGTAATCAACCATTTACTGTTGAAGTGGAAGTTTCTGCTTGTATAGAAGGTACTTGTATTAATAAAATTTATTTACTAATTCAATAAACTTACTGTGTGAAGTAAACATTTTAAATATTCACTTATCTTACCTTATCAAATGCAGTCCAATATTTCCATTGTGTTTATACTAATACAATATAATAAAAGCTGAACGTGTAATTAGATAATTATATTGTTTGTAAAACATTATATTCCATAGAAAATATTGATAAAGGTGTTCCACCTTGCATCTCAAAAAGTTTTGGCCATACAGTTGAGAACTCATTTTCTGATATTTTTTGCAGTTGAAGAAGAATCTTCAACCACTGTACAGTCGGGAACAACACCAACAGGTATATTCAGTCGATTTAGAGTTAGAACAATTTTTCTTTCTTAGCGTTAACTATAGTATGATACTATGTCATTTACGTTGACGTTTTGTAAATGTTTCTTTAATTATGTAAAAATAGTAATACACGTACTGCCTTGTAATCATGCGAAAAATTAGTGCCAGGTTTTAAATGATTCTATATGTATATTGATAATTTGATTAGAAAGTTTATTCAAATGACATCAAATCGTTGTTTAACTTTATGCCATTGTTCACGACGATTATATCAACTATTTAACTGCGTGCTTTTTAAATAATAAAAAGCTTTAACTAGCAACTGTGATAGTACTCCATTTAATAAACATGCATATATAAGAACTTATCTGTATTGTTTGTCTGTATGTATTTTAAGCATACAATTCTAGAAATGCTTTGTTTTATTTGTAGAATGTAGAGAAAGAATGATAGATGGTGATTCACCATTTGTTGTTGTTAAAGCATCATCATCATCACGTGGTTCTAAGCCAGAAGATTGTTTGTTACGAGAACAAAGTACTTGCTGGCAACCAGATGAAGATGACGACGATCCTAAAATAACTCTCACAATACTAAGTGATGGAGAGGCTCTCGTCACAAACATCATGCTTACTGTTAAAGGTGTTAGCATGGTGGAAATTAATTATTTACCTGATTCATATTCCCCCGTAAGTTGCTTCGATGGTGATCGTCATTTTATTTTATTTTAAGCGTTCTGTGCATTTGCTTTTTGAGTATTTAAAATAGATTGTGTATGAGCAAGCTTATGTTACGTGCACCGAACCAATGGTATTTGCTAGGGTCACTAGCCCAACCACGACCCTTTTTCCAATTCCTTGGCTTAACCACAATTAGTGCCTAACGTTCTATGTTTTGACCATAATTGTGAGGTCGACTTCCACAAACAGACTGCAGAAATATGAAACAATATGTGTGAATGATTTGTACGTTCGTTTTGGGCTACAATTATTATACCCCCGCTTCGAAGGAGAGGGGGTATACTGTTTTACCCTTGTTTTATCTATGATTAATTGTATTATTTGTCACATGTTCATAGAGATGTTTAATTTTATTGATCCACAATTAGATGGTTAGAAAACTTCCGTCGTTAATTTAAGCTATTGCAACATTAACACTGACATTTTCAATTTTCAGCCCCTTCGTATCATAAGCGACCCAACCATTCCATCCGATATTGAATTTTATACCCCAGCCGGCAAACCTGCGCAGACAATCAAAATCTCAGTAATACCAGCCGACAACATGAGTCCACGTGTATGCGGACTGGCTATTACTGCTTGTTTTCATGCATCTAGTAAGTATCTATCAAATGTTAAAAACGATACATTGTACATGTATGTACAAAAAAAGGACAACAAACACAAATTTACTTGAATTGAATAAATGAAAAAGGTTGATCTAGGAATCGATGACTACTTGTAAGGGTTTATATGACTACCTGCCTATGACCATATTTAATTGTATATGCTATTAATTACACTTCTCACATGTGAAAAGTTTGTAACATTATGATAATATACATATCATTCAGTGACGATCGCTTTGAAGCCTGATTAAAGTAAACTTTTGGACGCACTCATGTTTACTAGATATAGAAAACCGATATTTATTAAATCGTCTTGAGTGAAATACACCCACCCAAAAGCCAAAGCATTTAAATTCATCTTTCTATTTTTTTTAAATGAACAACATGAGATGTTGCTCAGCTCAATATCATGGCCTCTTTTATTGAAAATTTGCGGTTGAGTTAGTAACGATAACCACTGGATGACATAAAAGGATCTCTTTCACGTTTGCTATCATTTCAAGATAATCGAAGTTAACATTGATGATTACTGAGTTTCTATCTGTTTTATAATTTTCGGTTATATTGAGTAACATAAGGCGGGTCTCTTTCACTTTTGCTGTCGTTTTATGACAATGTTTTAAACATCTTATCACATTTGTGATATAACTGTATTACTCAATCTGTTCATATATTTCAGTATCTACTATTACTCCTATACCTACTACTGTATCTTCTTCATTATCATCTAGTATACTCTCATCATCTACCTCAGGTATGTATTCATATTAATATGTTTGATTTCACTCTGTCTCAACACCATTCTAATGGTTATTTACTGCATTCAGCACAATTCCTAAAACAACACAAGTGTTAGTTTAAAAACGTTGTTAAATAGACTATTTTTACATTGCTTTCATACTTTCTGATATTCCGGCATAAAGTATAATTTCCTAAACCTTTCTGACAGTACTTTCTTTAATTTTTACTATGTTTGTTTCAGAAATGTGTATGGACGAATTAGTTAATGAAGCTAAACTTACATACAGTTCTAAAAAATCATCATCTGGTGACGGTTCATTTGACGACGAGGCTTGGAGACCACAATCCTCAGAATCTAATCCATCTTTAACGGCCACATTCAGCGCAGAAATGCTTGTAAAGCAAATCACGGTTATGGGAAATAAAATGAAATTTATGATGGAATACAAAACATTACGAGGGAAATGGACAACAGAATTTGATGAAAATGATGTGCCAATGGTAAAATTTTATTATGTCAAACAATTAATCATTAAACGCATCAACAATGATATCAAATAAAGATTGAATTGCTGGGCACAGTCACAACATAATTTTTACGAAGATACTATGACAAGAGTCGAGACGATTCACAACATATGCATGCTTGAATTTTATTTATTAATGGATCTTCTAAAATACAAGAATAGAACCGAGGCGCACAAAACAATTATTTCCAACCTCTGAGAAATGAGTTCAAGTTATTTGATGTCATATGAGTTATACTTAACATTATGTACCTTTGCACAAGCTCTATAATAGACCCATATCTTCATTTTGCAGGTATTTACAGTAAGAGATGAAGATGAAAGAGTTGATTTTAAAATTAATCCAATCAAAGTAACAGCTATTAGACTCAGAGTTACATCGACAACTGAAGTTTCATTTCAACTTGAGATATACGGTTGCGAAGTAGGAACGATTGGTACGTACACAAAATGTATACATGTATCATATCGTAGCAAAATGTATAAGTACTCCCCACAACGCTGAAGCCAAATGATAAACAGGACTGTTTATAAACTTTGCCAGACCAAGCATGCTCGTTTATTATGGCTACATAGTGCCGAGTCTATAATCAAAATCGATGTGCTATATAAAGTGTTTCCACAAAAAGCGACATTGATAAAAATTGAATAAAGGTACCTAATATGTAAATGTTAGATTTATTAATAAATTCTACATGCAATGTTATTACCCTTAAGCTTATATCTCTTGCATTTATTCAATGTACGCCTGTCGTAAGTTGAAATACACTATTGACATTAAAAAAGCCACGTGTAAAAAGTAAAGTCATGTGATTGATAAGTTTAGGTATGAATGAGACCCGTTGTACTGTGTTTTTTTATTTTTAGGTACAACACCAGGCACAACTGCAAGTTACTCTTCATTATCTTTACCATCCTCATCAGGTATACATACATTTTTATATCATATATACACTTGTTTTGATTTGTTTCGATATATCTTCAACATACATGCTTTACATGGCTGGCTGTGTAGTCGTCTTAAATATTAAATGACGAAACAAAATTGAGTTAATAATATATTGAAATATCACTTGTATATAATTAATTATATTATAATTATATTGTTTAAATTTCGACGAATGTGGTGCATTTAAGCTGGAATTAATTTAGCAAACGTAGACTGAATTTTAAGTTTTTGACATTTTAGGTATTGACATTTTGCAATTTTAATTTCCTTCCAGTGGTACAGTAATCATTTTCAGACGACAAGGGGTATTTTTGTTTAAAGGCAGAACTATCTTCAGTAACCTTGTCAGTCTTGTTTTTGTGTAAATCACATTATCAGAATGCCGCCATATCCCTCGTTCATAATGCTTGTCATAGACACATCATTGAACAAATTTGAATAAGTATGTTAGCAATATATTAATATAATTAAAGTATCACACTTCAGTCGTTTGATGTGATATTATTTATAATGCAAACTTTGTAGCAATCTTATATAAGAATTCTATGTGTAGATTTATATAATCAAGTAATGTGTATCAATATTTCATTTCAAAGTCTCTGAAGTAAGTAGCAGTCCATATGTAACTGGTGAATCCACACCATGTAACCTGGTAGACGGCATGGAAGACTCTTTATTTATACCATCTAATGCTGTTTTTACTAACGACGACTCGGCACAGAGAAATATTGATAATATCAGACCAAATAGTGATACACCTTTGACACTTAAAAAGAGTGATGTTGTGATAAGGATAGTTCTTCCAAACGTTTTTGTTGAATCTGTAGCCTTGACAACAGATTCAAATGTCAACAAATTCAGAAGTAGTATTAAACGTCCGTCAGATGACGTACTACAACCTGTTCAAAATGGAAAAGTAAGTGCACTAAGATGTCTCATATCAGTTATTTTAATACCTTTTCCCATTTCTTGCTCAAAATATGATCAGGGCGATTTTTAATCTTAAGTTTTACCACATTTGAATTCACTTACACTTATTGGAAGCGATCTGTTCTGGTTGCGATGTATTAAGCACAGTAGAGACGTTATTAAGATGGATGTATTATATTAAGATTGTCAACACTTTTTCAATGAAGCTCAACCAAAGTACAAACTGCTGTCGGGTGAAACAATTACTATTTGAACATTATAATAACTTAGTATTGCGCGGGCACGACATCAGTCTAACAATAGTGTGCTAAACATAGTATTGGTTAATTTGTTTCACAATTTAGTTGGAATTGCCCAGTATTGTTTGTGATCTTTTATCATGATTGAAAATCTTCATATATTTGCTAATGTTTAATACCACGGACTCGATATGAAGTAAACTTAACTGCTGACTGATGTGAAATCAAGTTGATACCTTTTTTTGAAACCATAGCAAAACTTTGTATGTAACTTTTTATGGTTTATGCTTATTCTGTTTTTATAGAAATTTGACTCGGATGAGACCATTCAAATTAATAGAAGAGTATCAGAGATCGATATTGAGTTATTTGGAGATGCTCCATTCAGAATACGTTTAAGCGTAGTTGGTTGCTTTGAGTCAGGTAATGTTGTTTTACTCAAATATGTTCTTAATATGAACATGGACGAAATTGATCTAATGATCTATCTAATTCATGAATTCATTCTTTACTTCCTGTTAAAAGTGAAAATTGATTGTCGCTGGAATGTGATTCAGATTCAATAATAATAACAGTCACATTTGTATGCTTGTTTCTCTATCCATGTAATTGAAGTGAGGATAAATATTTAACTATTAATCATGACACGTTACAGTCTAAATATATGAATCTTGCATTGTCCTTTCTGGTGTTAACTTCTATTTATAATTTTCTGTTAATAACATTTTACATATGCATTTAAGTGAACGGTTTTAATTGTTTCAGGAGTAGCTACACCGTCATCATCGGTGCCTATATCACTGTCATCAATATCATCAGGTTATCCGTCCACATCATCTATGATACATGTAACAAGTCAAGAAAATCCGACATCCAGTACATCTGGTTACGTTACACCATGTAACCTCGTGGATGGAATGGATAGTCCTCAGTACATACCAGATGACGATATTTCTACTAATGATCCTGACGCAGTTGGAAGTATTAGGTATTTGAATAAACTGATCCATTTTAACAAAAAAATATTATGGTTTTAGTGTCTTTCATTTGCCGCTTATTTTTGCTTATTTGTGCTCGTTTTGCAATATAAGAAGTATACAGGGAACCAGCAGCTGAAGAATTATGGTAGTCACTCTCTACCTAGTTTAGTTGTTGTTTTCTATAACTGCGTCTAATTAACAAGTTTAGTATGAAAATCTGACTTGACTGTTATACAAAGATACGTTAGCATAATATATATTGTCTGTTAATATTTTCGCAAATATTTAAAGTCACGGGATTTCTGATTTTGCAGCATTAGCTTTGAAAAAAATATTGCATGGTTTTATTACCTGTTATTGTTTAAAAGTGAAAAAGACGTTAAACATGTTAATAAATCTGAAGCCTAATTCATTTTTTATAAATCTCACGACATGTTGGAAAATCAAAGCAAAACGTACATGTTATGATCAAATAAATTTATTTCTGGTTCCCATATTAAAAAAATGCACCGATTGTTCACTTTAAATGTACCCGTGTTTCATTTGTAGACCTTCAGATGACAATCCGTTGACTTCTGAAAAGTCAGTGCTTAAAATCAGAATAAATGTTCCAGCTGAGGAGCGTGTAACAGACGTCCGACTTCCAGAAAACACAAATGTAGAGGACTTCACCGTAGAACTTCGTCGTCCTAATGGAAATATTGTTCCAGTTGATGACTTACGGGTATTTATGAGGTTTTATACAATGATCTCTCTCTGTCAGTTTATTTGTTGAACTCTACATTTAGATGTATTTGATTAGTAAATAAAATGATGAAAAAAATTAATTAATGTTTAAAATTAAGTTTTGAAAATCCTTTTTCATTGATAAAAATAAAAAAATATAGAAGTCATCATTGATAAAACATATATTACGTTACTTTAAATAAATGAAGTGAAATAAATAAACCTGTCAAAAATTGCAGGTAAAGCCAATTTAGGAAATTACATTTTTTATTTAAACATGCACTGTCTTTCCGTTGGTCATTTTTTAACTTCAGATTGCATTACATTGATCTTGAAAATTGTACTTAACGATGGAACGTTGCTTTGATAAAATACATTTAATTAATGTGTAAACCATGTTAAAATTAATACGTACGTATATAAGTGTTGATGTTACATTTCTGCTAAATGCCTTCTTTGAGCATTATTAATAAGTAAATATTATTGTCTTGTAGAATTATCAACCTGAGGAACGTGTGATCTTACCAAATACAAACTTTATACAAATAATAATAACTATACAACGCAAAAATCCAAGCAAGAAAGTTCGAGTGACGGTTGAAGTGATTGGATGCTTTGAACAAGGTAAAACTAGGTACAATTTTATAAGGAAGAAACAAACCACATCGCACTAGTTTGTGTTATATGTAATGTAGTTATATGCAATTGATCAATGCAAAATATATTGAGATATGCTGCCAAGATATCACATTATTATCATTTCGCGACAACAAAAAAGTGTCTCCCGAAAGTACTGAAAAATACATTGTTAAGAGAAACTAATCAGCGAAAAATTTCTTCATATAACATTGTTTTAGTCATAGGTTGATAATCTAATTAAGGTTGACTTTGTAATTTGCTCAACTAATTAGTTGTTTTATTTTCATCGGTAAATGTAAATCTATTTATAAGGCATTATATATAAACCAAATATATTTTTACAAATTTAAATATTTGCTTCTTGGTGATGCTAGCAACATTCCTTCTACTAGTATAACCATCGTAAGTGTAGTCTCACATAAAATCATAAGGAGTGCATTTATAAAGTGTGCATTAAATTTCTCACTTAACTCCGGTCATGCATTATACTCAGGAAGAGTTTTCCTTCTGACTCTATAATAGTGCTGTTTCCAAATAATAAATAATCAATTCCTCTAAAGCCTAGTAACCAGATATTTGGTCAGAAAAGGCTAAGCATAAAATTTATGATCTATCAAAAAAGCACTAAATATTTAAGAACTATGTATTTTACTAAATTCATCATTTCATCAATGTTACAGAACAAACAACACAGTACCAATCAAGTACTACGAGTTCAGGGTATGTTGCTCCAAGTACAAGTTCAGGGTATGTTGCTCCAAGTACAAGTTCAGGATATGTCGCTCCAAGTACAAGTTCCGGTTATGTTGCTCCAAGTACAAGTTCTGGATACGTTGCACCAAGTACAAGCTCCGGTTATGTTGCTCCAAGCACAGGTTCCAGATATGTTCATCCAGGCACAAGTTCAGAATTCGAAGTACCTAGTTTTAGTACAGCATATGTTGTAACAAGCACAAGTTCTGGCTATGTCGCACCAAGCACCAGTTCTAGATACGTTGCACCGAGCACAAGTTCCGGATATGTTGCACCAAGTACAAGCTCTGGATACGTTGCACCAAGCACAAGTTCTGGATACGTTGCACCGAGCACCAGCTCTGGTCACGTAGCACCAAGCACAAGTTCAGGATACGTTGCACCCAGTTCATCCACTGCAACGGTGTGTAACGTCGTTGAAGGAATGCAAGACCCGCAATTTATCCCAGACAAAAACATAAGAGATGACAACGATAAAGTACCGAGAGACGTTGACCGCTTAAGACCATCAAGCAATAAACCATTCTCCGTTGACAAGAACACGTACACCCTCAAGATATGGTTCATGCCAGCCGTACCCATTGAGTCGTTCAGATTAATCAAGCCAGACAACGTCGACTCGATGACTGTGTGGTATATCAAACCAGCTTCAAGGGCTTCAAGAGAACTTCCAGTGGCCAAGGTTAGTTTCTCCGTTATTAAGTCCTCGATGTTCCGAAACTAAAATGCATTTCTGTAGATATGACAAATGATGAACATATCGATATTTCGAAGTATCTGCTCCTCGGGCAAGTTTGATACCATATCTACGGTTACATGCATTCACTTGTTGTCTTCTTCAATGAGTGTAGATTTTCACTGAGCAATGATATTCTCTAGTGCTCAGCGTCCTGTCTTTACATGCGGAAGTGGTCACGTGTTAAGCATTTCCTTGTCGTAAAAAGAGTAGATAAACAAAACACAGTTTAATTAACTACACAGTTGGTTGAATACTTTGCTTAAACAGCTCTCGTATTACAAACTGAGAAATGGAAATAAACATTTCTGGCAAGAATAACGCTCTTTTACGTGTATGAGTACCAGTAGCTGCTAATTGGAAGCCGACTTGTTTAGTACGGATGTGCTGCGGACAGCTCAGCAGTAGCTAGAAGTAAAACACCTCCAGCACCGGCCAAAACTTTATGACCTGCAATCATGATTGACTTACATTTACCCTTAACATACCTAACCAGTTATTATATCAAACTATCTAGCCATTTGAATTATAACTACAGATTATATTTATTGAACTTGTTGCGTCGTGTTTACATGAGATAAAACAGCACTAATCGGTGTTTTTGTTCTAATTGAAGGATGAAGCTCCAACTGTTACTGTTCGGTTCCCCGGTACCCCAGATGCTGTTGACATAATCGTTGAAGTAACGAGAAAGAATCCAAGGAGACCCATGACTTTCAAGATTGCTGTGAAGGCTTGCTTCGAGGAAGTTACTGGTTCAACCAGCTCCGGTTACGTAGCACCAAGCACTAGTTCAGGATACGTTGCCCCAAGCACAAGTTCCGGATTTGTTCAGCCAAGTACTAGCTCCGGTTATGTTGCCCCAAGCACAAGTTCCGGATATGTTGCACCAAGTACAAGCTCTGGATACGTTGCACCAAGCACAAGTTCCGGATTCGTACAACCGAGCACAAGTTCCGGTTACGTAGCACCAAGCACAAGTTCCGGATACGTTGCTCCAAGCACAAGTTCCGGCTATGTCGCACCAAGTACAAGCTCTGGATACGTAGCACCAAGCACCAGTTCTGGATACGTTGCACCGAGCACGAGTTCCGGATTTGTTCACCCAAGTACTAGCTCTGGATACGTTGCACCAAGCACAAGTTCCGGATTCGTACAACCGAGCACAAGTTCCGGTTACGTAGCACCAAGCACAAGTTCCGGATACGTTGCTCCAAGCACAAGTTCCGGCTATGTCGCACCAAGTACAAGCTCTGGATACGTAGCACCAAGCATCAGTTCTGGATACGTTGCACCGAGCACAAGTTCCGGATTTGTTCACCCAAGTACTAGCTCTGGATACGTTGCACCAAGCACAAGTTCCGGATATGTTGCACCAAGTACAAGCTCTGGATACGTTGCACCAAGCACAAGTTCTGGATACGTTGCACCGAGCACCAGCTCTGGTCACGTAGCACCAAGCACAAGTTCAGGATACGTTGCACCCAGTTCATCCACTGCAACGGTGTGTAACGTCGTTGAAGGAATGCAAGACCCGCAATTTATCCCAGACAAAAACATAAGAGATGACAACGATAAAGTACCGAGAGACGTTGACCGCTTAAGACCATCAAGCAATAAACCATTCTCCGTTGACAAGAACACGTACACCCTCAAGATATGGTTCATGCCAGCCGTACCCATTGAGTCGTTCAGATTAATCAAGCCAGACAACGTCGACTCGATGACTGTGTGGTATATCAAACCAGCTTCAAGGGCTTCAAGAGAACTTCCAGTGGCCAAGGTAAGTTTCTCCGTTATTACGTCCTCGATGTTCCGAAACTAAAATGCATTTCTGTAGATATGACAAATGATGAACATATCGATATTTCGAAGTATCTGCTCCTCGGGCAAGTTTGATACCATATCTACGGTTACATGCATTCACTTGTTGTCTTCTTCAATGAGTGTAGATTTTCACTGAGCAATGATATTCTCTAGTGCTCAGCGTCCTGTCTTTACATGCGGAAGTGGTCACGTGTTAAGCATTTCCTTGTCGTAAAAAGAGTAGATAAACAAAACACAGTTTAATTAACTACACAGTTGGTTGAATACTTTGCTTAAACAGCTCTCGTATTACAAACTGAGAAATGGAAATAAACATTTCTGGCAAGAATAACGCTCTTTTACGTGTATGAGTACCAGTAGCTGCTAATTGGAAGCCGACTTGTTTAGTACGGATGTGCTGCGGACAGCTCAGCAGTAGCTAGAAGTAAAACACCTCCAGCACCGGCCAAAACTTTATGACCTGCAATCATGATTGACTTACATTTACCCTTAACATACCTAACCAGTTATTATATCAAACTATCTAGCCATTTGAATTATAACTACAGATTATATTTATTGAACTTGTTGCGTCGTGTTTACATGAGATAAAACAGCACTAATCGGTGTTTTTGTTCTAATTGAAGGATGAAGCTCCAACTGTTACTGTTCGGTTCCCCGGTACCCCAGATGCTGTTGACATAATCGTTGAAGTAACGAGAAAGAATCCAAGGAGACCCATGACTTTCAAGATTGCTGTGAAGGCTTGCTTCGAGGAAGTTACTGGTTCAACCAGCTCCGGTTACGTAGCACCAAGCACTAGTTCAGGATACGTTGCCCCAAGCACAAGTTCCGGATTTGTTCAGCCAAGTACTAGCTCCGGTTATGTTGCCCCAAGCACAAGTTCCGGATATGTTGCACCAAGTACAAGCTCTGGATACGTTGCACCAAGCACAAGTTCCGGATTCGTACAACCGAGCACAAGTTCCGGTTACGTAGCACCAAGCACAAGTTCCGGATACGTTGCTCCAAGCACAAGTTCCGGCTATGTCGCACCAAGTACAAGCTCTGGATACGTAGCACCAAGCACCAGTTCTGGATACGTTGCACCGAGCACGAGTTCCGGATTTGTTCACCCAAGTACTAGCTCTGGATACGTTGCACCAAGCACAAGTTCCGGATTCGTACAACCGAGCACAAGTTCCGGTTACGTAGCACCAAGCACAAGTTCCGGATACGTTGCTCCAAGCACAAGTTCCGGCTATGTCGCACCAAGTACAAGCTCTGGATACGTAGCACCAAGCACCAGTTCTGGATACGTTGCACCGAGCACAAGTTCCGGATTTGTTCACCCAAGTACTAGCTCTGGATACGTTGCACCAAGCACAAGTTCCGGATATGTTGCACCAAGTACAAGCTCTGGATACGTTGCACCAAGCACAAGTTCTGGATACGTTGCACCGAGCACCAGCTCTGGTCACGTAGCACCAAGCACAAGTTCAGGATACGTTGCACCCAGTTCATCCACTGCAACGGTGTGTAACGTCGTTGAAGGAATGCAAGACCCGCAATTTATCCCAGACAAAAACATAAGAGATGACAACGATAAAGTACCGAGAGACGTTGACCGCTTAAGACCATCAAGCAATAAACCATTCTCCGTTGACAAGAACACGTACACCCTCAAGATATGGTTCATGCCAGCCGTACCCATTGAGTCGTTCAGATTAATCAAGCCAGACAACGTCGACTCGATGACTGTGTGGTATATCAAACCAGCTTCAAGGGCTTCAAGAGAACTTCCAGTGGCCAAGGTAAGTTTCTCCGTTATTACGTCCTCGATGTTCCGAAACTAAAATGCATTTCTGTAGATATGACAAATGATGAACATATCGATATTTCGAAGTATCTGCTCCTCGGGCAAGTTTGATACCATATCTACGGTTACATGCATTCACTTGTTGTCTTCTTCAATGAGTGTAGATTTTCACTGAGCAATGATATTCTCTAGTGCTCAGCGTCCTGTCTTTACATGCGGAAGTGGTCACGTGTTAAGCATTTCCTTGTCGTAAAAAGAGTAGATAAACAAAACACAGTTTAATTAACTACACAGTTGGTTGAATACTTTGCTTAAACAGCTCTCGTATTACAAACTGAGAAATGGAAATAAACATTTCTGGCAAGAATAACGCTCTTTTACGTGTATGAGTACCAGTAGCTGCTAATTGGAAGCCGACTTGTTTAGTACGGATGTGCTGCGGACAGCTCAGCAGTAGCTAGAAGTAAAACACCTCCAGCACCGGCCAAAACTTTATGACCTGCAATCATGATTGACTTACATTTACCCTTAACATACCTAACCAGTTATTATATCAAACTATCTAGCCATTTGAATTATAACTACAGATTATATTTATTGAACTTGTTGCGTCGTGTTTACATGAGATAAAACAGCACTAATCGGTGTTTTTGTTCTAATTGAAGGATGAAGCTCCAACTGTTACTGTTCGGTTCCCCGGTACCCCAGATGCTGTTGACATAATCGTTGAAGTAACGAGAAAGAATCCAAGGAGACCCATGACTTTCAAGATTGCTGTGAAGGCTTGCTTCGAGGAAGTTACTGGTTCAACCAGCTCCGGTTACGTAGCACCAAGCACTAGTTCAGGATACGTTGCCCCAAGCACAAGTTCCGGATTTGTTCAGCCAAGTACTAGCTCCGGTTATGTTGCCCCAAGCACAAGTTCCGGATATGTTGCACCAAGTACAAGCTCTGGATACGTTGCACCAAGCACAAGTTCCGGATTCGTACAACCGAGCACAAGTTCCGGTTACGTAGCACCAAGCACAAGTTCCGGATACGTTGCTCCAAGCACAAGTTCCGGCTATGTCGCACCAAGTACAAGCTCTGGATACGTAGCACCAAGCACCAGTTCTGGATACGTTGCACCGAGCACGAGTTCCGGATTTGTTCACCCAAGTACTAGCTCTGGATACGTTGCACCAAGCACAAGTTCCGGATTCGTACAACCGAGCACAAGTTCCGGTTACGTAGCACCAAGCACAAGTTCCGGATACGTTGCTCCAAGCACAAGTTCCGGCTATGTCGCACCAAGTACAAGCTCTGGATACGTAGCACCAAGCACCAGTTCTGGATACGTTGCACCGAGCACAAGTTCCGGATTTGTTCACCCAAGTACTAGCTCTGGATACGTTGCACCAAGCACAAGTTCCGGATATGTTGCACCAAGTACAAGCTCTGGATACGTTGCACCAAGCACAAGTTCTGGATACGTTGCACCGAGCACCAGCTCTGGTCACGTAGCACCAAGCACAAGTTCAGGATACGTTGCACCCAGTTCATCCACTGCAACGGTGTGTAACGTCGTTGAAGGAATGCAAGACCCGCAATTTATCCCAGACAAAAACATAAGAGATGACAACGATAAAGTACCGAGAGACGTTGACCGCTTAAGACCATCAAGCAATAAACCATTCTCCGTTGACAAGACCACGTACACCCTCAAGATATGGTTCATGCCAGCCGTACCCATTGAGTCGTTCAGATTAATCAAGCCAGACAACGTCGACTCGATGACTGTGTGGTATATCAAACCAGCTTCAAGGGCTTCAAGAGAACTTCCAGTGGCCAAGGTAAGTTTCTCCGTTATTAAGTCCTCGATGTTCCGAAACTAAAATGCATTTCTGTAGATATGACAAATGATGAACATATCGATATTTCGAAGTATCTGCTCCTCGGGCAAGTTTGATACCATATCTACGGTTACATGCATTCACTTGTTGTCTTCTTCAATGAGTGTAGATTTTCACTGAGCAATGATATTCTCTAGTGCTCAGCGTCCTGTCTTTACATGCGGAAGTGGTCACGTGTTAAGCATTTCCTTGTCGTAAAAAGAGTAGATAAACAAAACACAGTTTAATTAACTACACAGTTGGTTGAATACTTTGCTTAAACAGCTCTCGTATTACAAACTGAGAAATGGAAATAAACATTTCTGGCAAGAATAACGCTCTTTTACGTGTATGAGTACCAGTAGCTGCTAATTGGAAGCCGACTTGTTTAGTACGGATGTGCTGCGGACAGCTCAGCAGTAGCTAGAAGTAAAACACCTCCAGCACCGGCCAAAACTTTATGACCTGCAATCATGATTGACTTACATTTACCCTTAACATACCTAACCAGTTATTATATCAAACTATCTAGCCATTTGAATTATAACTACAGATTATATTTATTGAACTTGTTGCGTCGTGTTTACATGAGATAAAACAGCACTAATCGGTGTTTTTGTTCTAATTGAAGGATGAAGCTCCAACTGTTACTGTTCGGTTCCCCGGTACCCCAGATGCTGTTGACATAATCGTTGAAGTAACGAGAAAGAATCCAAGGAGACCCATGACTTTCAAGATTGCTGTGAAGGCTTGCTTCGAGGAAGTTACTGGTTCAACCAGCTCCGGTTACGTAGCACCAAGCACTAGTTCAGGATACGTTGCCCCAAGCACAAGTTCCGGATTTGTTCAGCCAAGTACTAGCTCCGGTTATGTTGCCCCAAGCACAAGTTCCGGATATGTTGCACCAAGTACAAGCTCTGGATACGTTGCACCAAGCACAAGTTCCGGATTCGTACAACCGAGCACAAGTTCCGGTTACGTAGCACCAAGCACAAGTTCCGGATACGTTGCTCCAAGCACAAGTTCCGGCTATGTCGCACCAAGTACAAGCTCTGGATACGTAGCACCAAGCACCAGTTCTGGATACGTTGCACCGAGCACGAGTTCCGGATTTGTTCACCCAAGTACTAGCTCTGGATACGTTGCACCAAGCACAAGTTCCGGATTCGTACAACCGAGCACAAGTTCCGGTTACGTAGCACCAAGCACAAGTTCCGGATACGTTGCTCCAAGCACAAGTTCCGGCTATGTCGCACCAAGTACAAGCTCTGGATACGTAGCACCAAGCACCAGTTCTGGATACGTTGCACCGAGCACAAGTTCCGGATTTGTTCACCCAAGTACTAGCTCTGGATACGTTGCACCAAGCACAAGTTCCGGATATGTTGCACCAAGTACAAGCTCTGGATACGTTGCACCAAGCACAAGTTCTGGATACGTTGCACCGAGCACCAGCTCTGGTCACGTAGCACCAAGCACAAGTTCAGGATACGTTGCACCCAGTTCATCCACTGCAACGGTGTGTAACGTCGTTGAAGGAATGCAAGACCCGCAATTTATCCCAGACAAAAACATAAGAGATGACAACGATAAAGTACCGAGAGACGTTGACCGCTTAAGACCATCAAGCAATAAACCATTCTCCGTTGACAAGAACACGTACACCCTCAAGATATGGTTCATGCCAGCCGTACCCATTGAGTCGTTCAGATTAATCAAGCCAGACAACGTCGACTCGATGACTGTGTGGTATATCAAACCAGCTTCAAGGGCTTCAAGAGAACTTCCAGTGGCCAAGGTAAGTTTCTCCGTTATTAAGTCCTCGATGTTCCGAAACTAAAATGCATTTCTGTAGATATGACAAATGATGAACATATCGATATTTCGAAGTATCTGCTCCTCGGGCAAGTTTGATACCATATCTACGGTTACATGCATTCACTTGTTGTCTTCTTCAATGAGTGTAGATTTTCACTGAGCAATGATATTCTCTAGTGCTCAGCGTCCTGTCTTTACATGCGGAAGTGGTCACGTGTTAAGCATTTCCTTGTCGTAAAAAGAGTAGATAAACAAAACACAGTTTAATTAACTACACAGTTGGTTGAATACTTTGCTTAAACAGCTCTCGTATTACAAACTGAGAAATGGAAATAAACATTTCTGGCAAGAATAACGCTCTTTTACGTGTATGAGTACCAGTAGCTGCTAATTGGAAGCCGACTTGTTTAGTACGGATGTGCTGCGGACAGCTCAGCAGTAGCTAGAAGTAAAACACCTCCAGCACCGGCCAAAACTTTATGACCTGCAATCATGATTGACTTACATTTACCCTTAACATACCTAACCAGTTATTATATCAAACTATCTAGCCATTTGAATTATAACTACAGATTATATTTATTGAACTTGTTGCGTCGTGTTTACATGAGATAAAACAGCACTAATCGGTGTTTTTGTTCTAATTGAAGGATGAAGCTCCAACTGTTACTGTTCGGTTCCCCGGTACCCAAGATGCTGTTGACATAATCGTTGAAGTAACGAGAAAGAATCCAAGGAGACCCATGACTTTCAAGATTGCTGTGAAGGCTTGCTTCGAGGAAGTTACTGGTTCAACCAGCTCCGGTTACGTAGCACCAAGCACTAGTTCAGGATACGTTGCCCCAAGCACAAGTTCCGGATTTGTTCAGCCAAGTACTAGCTCCGGTTATGTTGCCCCAAGCACAAGTTCCGGATATGTTGCACCAAGTACAAGCTCTGGATACGTTGCACCAAGCACAAGTTCCGGATTCGTACAACCGAGCACAAGTTCCGGTTACGTAGCACCAAGCACAAGTTCCGGATACGTTGCTCCAAGCACAAGTTCCGGCTATGTCGCACCAAGTACAAGCTCTGGATACGTAGCACCAAGCACCAGTTCTGGATACGTTGCACCGAGCACGAGTTCCGGATTTGTTCACCCAAGTACTAGCTCTGGACACGTTGCACCAAGCACAAGTTCCGGATTCGTACAACCGAGCACAAGTTCCGGTTACGTAGCACCAAGCACAAGTTCCGGATACGTTGCTCCAAGCACAAGTTCCGGCTATGTCGCACCAAGTACAAGCTCTGGATACGTAGCACCAAGCACCAGTTCTGGATACGTTGCACCGAGCACAAGTTCCGGATTTGTTCACCCAAGTACTAGCTCTGGATACGTTGCACCAAGCACAAGTTCCGGATATGTTGCACCAAGTACAAGCTCTGGATACGTTGCACCAAGCACAAGTTCTGGATACGTTGCACCGAGCACCAGCTCTGGTCACGTAGCACCAAGCACAAGTTCAGGATACGTTGCACCCAGTTCATCCACTGCAACGGTGTGTAACGTCGTTGAAGGAATGCAAGACCCGCAATTTATCCCAGACAAAAACATAAGAGATGACAACGATAAAGTACCGAGAGACGTTGACCGCTTAAGACCATCAAGCAATAAACCATTCTCCGTTGACAAGAACACGTACACCCTCAAGATATGGTTCATGCCAGCCGTACCCATTGAGTCGTTCAGATTAATCAAGCCAGACAACGTCGACTCGATGACTGTGTGGTATATCAAACCAGCTTCAAGGGCTTCAAGAGAACTTCCAGTGGCCAAGGTAAGTTTCTCCGTTATTAAGTCCTCGATGTTCCGAAACTAAAATGCATTTCTGTAGATATGACAAATGATGAACATATCGATATTTCGAAGTATCTGCTCCTCGGGCAAGTTTGATACCATATCTACGGTTACATGCATTCACTTGTTGTCTTCTTCAATGAGTGTAGATTTTCACTGAGCAATGATATTCTCTAGTGCTCAGCGTCCTGTCTTTACATGCGGAAGTGGTCACGTGTTAAGCATTTCCTTGTCGTAAAAAGAGTAGATAAACAAAACACAGTTTAATTAACTACACAGTTGGTTGAATACTTTGCTTAAACAGCTCTCGTATTACAAACTGAGAAATGGAAATAAACATTTCTGGCAAGAATAACGCTCTTTTACGTGTATGAGTACCAGTAGCTGCTAATTGGAAGCCGACTTGTTTAGTACGGATGTGCTGCGGACAGCTCAGCAGTAGCTAGAAGTAAAACACCTCCAGCACCGGCCAAAACTTTATGACCTGCAATCATGATTGACTTACATTTACCCTTAACATACCTAACCAGTTATTATATCAAACTATCTAGCCATTTGAATTATAACTACAGATTATATTTATTGAACTTGTTGCGTCGTGTTTACATGAGATAAAACAGCACTAATCGGTGTTTTTGTTCTAATTGAAGGATGAAGCTCCAACTGTTACTGTTCGGTTCCCCGGTACCCCAGATGCTGTTGACATAATCGTTGAAGTAACGAGAAAGAATCCAAGGAGACCCATGACTTTCAAGATTGCTGTGAAGGTTTGCTTCGAGGAAGTTACTGGTTCAACCAGCTCCGGTTACGTAGCACCAAGCACTAGTTCAGGATACGTTGCCCCAAGCACAAGTTCCGGATTTGTTCAGCCAAGTACTAGCTCCGGTTATGTTGCCCCAAGCACAAGTTCCGGATATGTTGCACCAAGTACAAGCTCTGGATACGTTGCACCAAGCACAAGTTCCGGATTCGTACAACCGAGCACAAGTTCCGGTTACGTAGCACCAAGCACAAGTTCCGGATACGTTGCTCCAAGCACAAGTTCCGGCTATGTCGCACCAAGTACAAGCTCTGGATACGTAGCACCAAGCACCAGTTCTGGATACGTTGCACCGAGCACGAGTTCCGGATTTGTTCACCCAAGTACTAGCTCTGGATACGTTGCACCAAGCACAAGTTCCGGATTCGTACAACCGAGCACAAGTTCCGGTTACGTAGCACCAAGCACAAGTTCCGGATACGTTGCTCCAAGCACAAGTTCCGGCTATGTCGCACCAAGTACAAGCTCTGGATACGTAGCACCAAGCACCAGTTCTGGATACGTTGCACCGAGCACAAGTTCCGGATTTGTTCACCCAAGTACTAGCTCTGGATACGTTGCACCAAGCACAAGTTCCGGATATGTTGCACCAAGTACAAGCTCTGGATACGTTGCACCAAGCACAAGTTCTGGATACGTTGCACCGAGCACCAGCTCTGGTCACGTAGCACCAAGCACAAGTTCAGGATACGTTGCACCCAGTTCATCCACTGCAACGGTGTGTAACGTCGTTGAAGGAATGCAAGACCCGCAATTTATCCCAGACAAAAACATAAGAGATGACAACGATAAAGTACCGAGAGACGTTGACCGCTTAAGACCATCAAGCAATAAACCATTCTCCGTTGACAAGAACACGTACACCCTCAAGATATGGTTCATGCCAGCCGTACCCATTGAGTCGTTCAGATTAATCAAGCCAGACAACGTCGACTCGATGACTGTGTGGTATATCAAACCAGCTTCAAGGGCTTCAAGAGAACTTCCAGTGGCCAAGGTAAGTTTCTCCGTTATTAAGTCCTCGATGTTCCGAAACTAAAATGCATTTCTGTAGATATGACTAATGATGAACATATCGATATTTCGAAGTATCTGCTCCTCGGGCAAGTTTGATACCATATCTACGGTTACATGCATTCACTTGTTGTCTTCTTCAATGAGTGTAGATTTTCACTGAGCAATGATATTCTCTAGTGCTCAGCGTCCTGTCTTTACATGCGGAAGTGGTCACGTGTTAAGCATTTCCTTGTCGTAAAAAGAGTAGATAAACAAAACACAGTTTAATTAACTACACAGTTGGTTGAATACTTTGCTTAAACAGCTCTCGTATTACAAACTGAGAAATGGAAATAAACATTTCTGGCAAGAATAACGCTCTTTTACGTGTATGAGTACCAGTAGCTGCTAATTGGAAGCCGACTTGTTTAGTACGGATGTGCTGCGGACAGCTCAGCAGTAGCTAGAAGTAAAACACCTCCAGCACCGGCCAAAACTTTATGACCTGCAATCATGATTGACTTACATTTACCCTTAACATACCTAACCAGTTATTATATCAAACTATCTAGCCATTTGAATTATAACTACAGATTATATTTATTGAACTTGTTGCGTCGTGTTTACATGAGATAAAACAGCACTAATCGGTGTTTTTGTTCTAATTGAAGGATGAAGCTCCAACTGTTACTGTTCGGTTCCCCGGTACCCCAGATGCTGTTGACATAATCGTTGAAGTAACGAGAAAGAATCCAAGGAGACCCATGACTTTCAAGATTGCTGTGAAGGCTTGCTTCGAGGAAGTTACTGGTTCAACCAGCTCCGGTTACGTAGCACCAAGCACTAGTTCAGGATACGTTGCCCCAAGCACAAGTTCCGGATTTGTTCAGCCAAGTACTAGCTCCGGTTATGTTGCCCCAAGCACAAGTTCCGGATATGTTGCACCAAGTACAAGCTCTGGATACGTTGCACCAAGCACAAGTTCCGGATTCGTACAACCGAGCACAAGTTCCGGTTACGTAGCACCAAGCACAAGTTCCGGATACGTTGCTCCAAGCACAAGTTCCGGCTATGTCGCACCAAGTACAAGCTCTGGATACGTAGCACCAAGCACCAGTTCTGGATACGTTGCACCGAGCACGAGTTCCGGATTTGTTCACCCAAGTACTAGCTCTGGATACGTTGCACCAAGCACAAGTTCCGGATTCGTACAACCGAGCACAAGTTCCGGTTACGTAGCACCAAGCACAAGTTCCGGATACGTTGCTCCAAGCACAAGTTCCGGCTATGTCGCACCAAGTACAAGCTCTGGATACGTAGCACCAAGCACCAGTTCTGGATACGTTGCACCGAGCACAAGTTCCGGATTTGTTCACCCAAGTACTAGCTCTGGATACGTTGCACCAAGCACAAGTTCCGGATATGTTGCACCAAGTACAAGCTCTGGATACGTTGCACCAAGCACAAGTTCTGGATACGTTGCACCGAGCACCAGCTCTGGTCACGTAGCACCAAGCACAAGTTCAGGATACGTTGCACCCAGTTCATCCACTGCAACGGTGTGTAACGTCGTTGAAGGAATGCAAGACCCGCAATTTATCCCAGACAAAAACATAAGAGATGACAACGATAAAGTACCGAGAGACGTTGACCGCTTAAGACCATCAAGCAATAAACCATTCTCCGTTGACAAGAACACGTACACCCTCAAGATATGGTTCATGCCAGCCGTACCCATTGAGTCGTTCAGATTAATCAAGCCAGACAACGTCGACTCGATGACTGTGTGGTATATCAAACCAGCTTCAAGGGCTTCAAGAGAACCTCCAGTGGCCAAGGTAAGTTTCTCCGTTATTAAGTCCTCGATGTTCCGAAACTAAAATGCATTTCTGTAGATATGACAAATGATGAACATATCGATATTTCGAAGTATCTGCTCCTCGGGCAAGTTTGATACCATATCTACGGTTACATGCATTCACTTGTTGTCTTCTTCAATGAGTGTAGATTTTCACTGAGCAATGATATTCTCTAGTGCTCAGCGTCCTGTCTTTACATGCGGAAGTGGTCACGTGTTAAGCATTTCCTTGTCGTAAAAAGAGTAGATAAACAAAACACAGTTTAATTAACTACACAGTTGGTTGAATACTTTGCTTAAACAGCTCTCGTATTACAAACTGAGAAATGGAAATAAACATTTCTGGCAAGAATAACGCTCTTTTACGTGTATGAGTACCAGTAGCTGCTAATTGGAAGCCGACTTGTTTAGTACGGATGTGCTGCGGACAGCTCAGCAGTAGCTAGAAGTAAAACACCTCCAGCACCGGCCAAAACTTTATGACCTGCAATCATGATTGACTTACATTTACCCTTAACATACCTAACCAGTTATTATATCAAACTATCTAGCCATTTGAATTATAACTACAGATTATATTTATTGAACTTGTTGCGTCGTGTTTACATGAGATAAAACAGCACTAATCGGTGTTTTTGTTCTAATTGAAGGATGAAGCTCCAACTGTTACTGTTCGGTTCCCCGGTACCCCAGATGCTGTTGACATAATCGTTGAAGTAACGAGAAAGAATCCAAGGAGACCCATGACTTTCAAGATTGCTGTGAAGGCTTGCTTCGAGGAAGTTACTGGTTCAACCAGCTCCGGTTACGTAGCACCAAGCACTAGTTCAGGATACGTTGCCCCAAGCACAAGTTCCGGATTTGTTCAGCCAAGTACTAGCTCTGGATACGTTGCACCAAGCACAAGTTCCGGATTCGTACAACCGAGCACAAGTTCCGGTTACGTAGCACCAAGCACAAGTTCCGGATACGTTGCTCCAAGCACAAGTTCCGGCTATGTCGCACCAAGTACAAGCTCTGGATACGTAGCACCAAGCACCAGTTCTGGATACGTTGCACCGAGCACGAGTTCCGGATTTGTTCACCCAAGTACTAGCTCTGGATACGTTGCACCAAGCACAAGTTCCGGATTCGTACAACCGAGCACAAGTTCCGGTTACGTAGCACCAAGCACAAGTTCCGGATACGTTGCTCCAAGCACAAGTTCCGGCTATGTCGCACCAAGTACAAGCTCTGGATACGTAGCACCAAGCACCAGTTCTGGATACGTTGCACCGAGCACAAGTTCCGGATTTGTTCACCCAAGTACTAGCTCTGGATACGTTGCACCAAGCACAAGTTCCGGATATGTTGCACCAAGTACAAGCTCTGGATACGTTGCACCAAGCACAAGTTCTGGATACGTTGCACCGAGCACCAGCTCTGGTCACGTAGCACCAAGCACAAGTTCAGGATACGTTGCACCCAGTTCATCCACTGCAACGGTGTGTAACGTCGTTGAAGGAATGCAAGACCCGCAATTTATCCCAGACAAAAACATAAGAGATGACAACGATAAAGTACCGAGAGACGTTGACCGCTTAAGACCATCAAGCAATAAACCATTCTCCGTTGACAAGAACACGTACACCCTCAAGATATGGTTCATGCCAGCCGTACCCATTGAGTCGTTCAGATTAATCAAGCCAGACAACGTCGACTCGATGACTGTGTGGTATATCAAACCAGCTTCAAGGGCTTCAAGAGAACTTCCAGTGGCCAAGGTAAGTTTCTCCGTTATTAAGTCCTCGATGTTCCGAAACTAAAATGCATTTCTGTAGATATGACTAATGATGAACATATCGATATTTCGAAGTATCTGCTCCTCGGGCAAGTTTGATACCATATCTACGGTTACATGCATTCACTTGTTGTCTTCTTCAATGAGTGTAGATTTTCACTGAGCAATGATATTCTCTAGTGCTCAGCGTCCTGTCTTTACATGCGGAAGTGGTCACGTGTTAAGCATTTCCTTGTCGTAAAAAGAGTAGATAAACAAAACACAGTTTAATTAACTACACAGTTGGTTGAATACTTTGCTTAAACAGCTCTCGTATTACAAACTGAGAAATGGAAATAAACATTTCTGGCAAGAATAACGCTCTTTTACGTGTATGAGTACAGTAGCTGCTAATTGGAAGCCGACTTGTTTAGTACGGATGTGCTGCGGACAGCTCAGCAGTAGCTAGAAGTAAAACACCTCCAGCACCGGCCAAAACTTTATGACCTGCAATCATGATTGACTTACATTTACCCTTAACATACCTAACCAGTTATTATATCAAACTATCTAGCCATTTGAATTATAACTACAGATTATATTTATTGAACTTGTTGCGTCGTGTTTACATGAGATAAAACAGCACTAATCGGTGTTTTTGTTCTAATTGAAGGATGAAGCTCCAACTGTTACTGTTCGGTTCCCCGGTACCCCAGATGCTGTTGACATAATCGTTGAAGTAACGAGAAAGAATCCAAGGAGACCCATGACTTTCAAGATTGCTGTGAAGGCTTGCTTCGAGGAAGTTACTGGTTCAACCAGCTCCGGTTACGTAGCACCAAGCACTAGTTCAGGATACGTTGCCCCAAGCACAAGTTCCGGATTTGTTCAGCCAAGTACTAGCTCCGGTTATGTTGCCCCAAGCACAAGTTCCGGATATGTTGCACCAAGTACAAGCTCTGGATACGTTGCACCAAGCACAAGTTCCGGATTCGTACAACCGAGCACAAGTTCCGGTTACGTAGCACCAAGCACAAGTTCCGGATACGTTGCTCCAAGCACAAGTTCCGGCTATGTCGCACCAAGTACAAGCTCTGGATACGTAGCACCAAGCACCAGTTCTGGATACGTTGCACCGAGCACGAGTTCCGGATTTGTTCACCCAAGTACTAGCTCTGGATACGTTGCACCAAGCACAAGTTCCGGATTCGTACAACCGAGCACAAGTTCCGGTTACGTAGCACCAAGCACAAGTTCCGGATACGTTGCTCCAAGCACAAGTTCCGGCTATGTCGCACCAAGTACAAGCTCTGGATACGTAGCACCAAGCACCAGTTCTGGATACGTTGCACCGAGCACAAGTTCCGGATTTGTTCACCCAAGTACTAGCTCTGGATACGTTGCACCAAGCACAAGTTCCGGATATGTTGCACCAAGTACAAGCTCTGGATACGTTGCACCAAGCACAAGTTCTGGATACGTTGCACCGAGCACCAGCTCTGGTCACGTAGCACCAAGCACAAGTTCAGGATACGTTGCACCCAGTTCATCCACTGCAACGGTGTGTAACGTCGTTGAAGGAATGCAAGACCCGCAATTTATCCCAGACAAAAACATAAGAGATGACAACGATAAAGTACCGAGAGACGTTGACCGCTTAAGACCATCAAGCAATAAACCATTCTCCGTTGACAAGAACACGTACACCCTCAAGATATGGTTCATGCCAGCCGTACCCATTGAGTCGTTCAGATTAATCAAGCCAGACAACGTCGACTCGATGACTGTGTGGTATATCAAACCAGCTTCAAGGGCTTCAAGAGAACTTCCAGTGGCCAAGGTAAGTTTCTCCGTTATTAAGTCCTCGATGTTCCGAAACTAAAATGCATTTCTGTAGATATGACTAATGATGAACATATCGATATTTCGAAGTATCTGCTCCTCGGGCAAGTTTGATACCATATCTACGGTTACATGCATTCACTTGTTGTCTTCTTCAATGAGTGTAGATTTTCACTGAGCAATGATATTCTCTAGTGCTCAGCGTCCTGTCTTTACATGCGGAAGTGGTCACGTGTTAAGCATTTCCTTGTCGTAAAAAGAGTAGATAAACAAAACACAGTTTAATTAACTACACAGTTGGTTGAATACTTTGCTTAAACAGCTCTCGTATTACAAACTGAGAAATGGAAATAAACATTTCTGGCAAGAATAACGCTCTTTTACGTGTATGAGTACCAGTAGCTGCTAATTGGAAGCCGACTTGTTTAGTACGGATGTGCTGCGGACAGCTCAGCAGTAGCTAGAAGTAAAACACCTCCAGCACCGGCCAAAACTTTATGACCTGCAATCATGATTGACTTACATTTACCCTTAACATACCTAACCAGTTATTATATCAAACTATCTAGCCATTTGAATTATAACTACAGATTATATTTATTGAACTTGTTGCGTCGTGTTTACATGAGATAAAACAGCACTAATCGGTGTTTTTGTTCTAATTGAAGGATGAAGCTCCAACTGTTACTGTTCGGTTCCCCGGTACCCCAGATGCTGTTGACATAATCGTTGAAGTAACGAGAAAGAATCCAAGGAGACCCATGACTTTCAAGATTGCTGTGAAGGCTTGCTTCGAGGAAGTTACTGGTTCAACCAGCTCCGGTTACGTAGCACCAAGCACTAGTTCAGGATACGTTGCCCCAAGCACAAGTTCCGGATTTGTTCAGCCAAGTACTAGCTCCGGTTATGTTGCCCCAAGCACAAGTTCCGGATATGTTGCACCAAGTACAAGCTCTGGATACGTTGCACCAAGCACAAGTTCCGGATTCGTACAACCGAGCACAAGTTCCGGTTACGTAGCACCAAGCACAAGTTCCGGATACGTTGCTCCAAGCACAAGTTCCGGCTATGTCGCACCAAGTACAAGCTCTGGATACGTAGCACCAAGCACCAGTTCTGGATACGTTGCACCGAGCACGAGTTCCGGATTTGTTCACCCAAGTACTAGCTCTGGATACGTTGCACCAAGCACAAGTTCCGGATTCGTACAACCGAGCACAAGTTCCGGTTACGTAGCACCAAGCACAAGTTCCGGATACGTTGCTCCAAGCACAAGTTCCGGCTATGTCGCACCAAGTACAAGCTCTGGATACGTAGCACCAAGCACCAGTTCTGGATACGTTGCACCGAGCACAAGTTCCGGATTTGTTCACCCAAGTACTAGCTCTGGATACGTTGCACCAAGCACAAGTTCCGGATATGTTGCACCAAGTACAAGCTCTGGATACGTTGCACCAAGCACAAGTTCTGGATACGTTGCACCGAGCACCAGCTCTGGTCACGTAGCACCAAGCACAAGTTCAGGATACGTTGCACCCAGTTCATCCACTGCAACGGTGTGTAACGTCGTTGAAGGAATGCAAGACCCGCAATTTATCCCAGACAAAAACATAAGAGATGACAACGATAAAGTACCGAGAGACGTTGACCGCTTAAGACCATCAAGCAATAAACCATTCTCCGTTGACAAGAACACGTACACCCTCAAGATATGGTTCATGCCAGCCGTACCCATTGAGTCGTTCAGATTAATCAAGCCAGACAACGTCGACTCGATGACTGTGTGGTATATCAAACCAGCTTCAAGGGCTTCAAGAGAACTTCCAGTGGCCAAGGTAAGTTTCTCCGTTATTAAGTCCTCGATGTTCCGAAACTAAAATGCATTTCTGTAGATATGACAAATGATGAACATATCGATATTTCGAAGTATCTGCTCCTCGGGCAAGTTTGATACCATATCTACGGTTACATGCATTCACTTGTTGTCTTCTTCAATGAGTGTAGATTTTCACTGAGCAATGATATTCTCTAGTGCTCAGCGTCCTGTCTTTACATGCGGAAGTGGTCACGTGTTAAGCATTTCCTTGTCGTAAAAAGAGTAGATAAACAAAACACAGTTTAATTAACTACACAGTTGGTTGAATACTTTGCTTAAACAGCTCTCGTATTACAAACTGAGAAATGGAAATAAACATTTCTGGCAAGAATAACGCTCTTTTACGTGTATGAGTACCAGTAGCTGCTAATTGGAAGCCGACTTGTTTAGTACGGATGTGCTGCGGACAGCTCAGCAGTAGCTAGAAGTAAAACACCTCCAGCACCGGCCAAAACTTTATGACCTGCAATCATGATTGACTTACATTTACCCTTAACATACCTAACCAGTTATTATATCAAACTATCTAGCCATTTGAATTATAACTACAGATTATATTTATTGAACTTGTTGCGTCGTGTTTACATGAGATAAAACAGCACTAATCGGTGTTTTTGTTCTAATTGAAGGATGAAGCTCCAACTGTTACTGTTCGGTTCCCCGGTACCCCAGATGCTGTTGACATAATCGTTGAAGTAACGAGAAAGAATCCAAGGAGACCCATGACTTTCAAGATTGCTGTGAAGGCTTGCTTCGAGGAAGTTACTGGTTCAACCAGCTCCGGTTACGTAGCACCAAGCACTAGTTCAGGATACGTTGCCCCAAGCACAAGTTCCGGATTTGTTCAGCCAAGTACTAGCTCCGGTTATGTTGCCCCAAGCACAAGTTCCGGATATGTTGCACCAAGTACAAGCTCTGGATACGTTGCACCAAGCACAAGTTCCGGATTCGTACAACCGAGCACAAGTTCCGGTTACGTAGCACCAAGCACAAGTTCCGGATACGTTGCTCCAAGCACAAGTTCCGGCTATGTCGCACCAAGTACAAGCTCTGGATACGTAGCACCAAGCACCAGTTCTGGATACGTTGCACCGAGCACGAGTTCCGGATTTGTTCACCCAAGTACTAGCTCTGGATACGTTGCACCAAGCACAAGTTCCGGATTCGTACAACCGAGCACAAGTTCCGGTTACGTAGCACCAAGCACAAGTTCCGGATACGTTGCTCCAAGCACAAGTTCCGGCTATGTCGCACCAAGTACAAGCTCTGGATACGTAGCACCAAGCACCAGTTCTGGATACGTTGCACCGAGCACAAGTTCCGGATTTGTTCACCCAAGTACTAGCTCTGGATACGTTGCACCAAGCACAAGTTCCGGATATGTTGCACCAAGTACAAGCTCTGGATACGTTGCACCAAGCACAAGTTCTGGATACGTTGCACCAAGCACCAGCTCTGGTCACGTAGCACCAAGCACAAGTTCAGGATACGTTGCACCCAGTTCATCCACTGCAACGGTGTGTAACGTCGTTGAAGGAATGCAAGACCCGCAATTTATCCCAGACAAAAACATAAGAGATGACAACGATAAAGTACCGAGAGACGTTGACCGCTTAAGACCATCAAGCAATAAACCATTCTCCGTTGACAAGAACACGTACACCCTCAAGATATGGTTCATGCCAGCCGTACCCATTGAGTCGTTCAGATTAATCAAGCCAGACAACGTCGACTCGATGACTGTGTGGTATATCAAACCAGCTTCAAGGGCTTCAAGAGAACTTCCAGTGGCCAAGGTAAGTTTCTCCGTTATTAAGTCCTCGATGTTCCGAAACTAAAATGCATTTCTGTAGATATGACAAATGATGAACATATCGATATTTCGAAGTATCTGCTCCTCGGGCAAGTTTGATACCATATCTACGGTTACATGCATTCACTTGTTGTCTTCTTCAATGAGTGTAGATTTTCACTGAGCAATGATATTCTCTAGTGCTCAGCGTCCTGTCTTTACATGCGGAAGTGGTCACGTGTTAAGCATTTCCTTGTCGTAAAAAGAGTAGATAAACAAAACACAGTTTAATTAACTACACAGTTGGTTGAATACTTTGCTTAAACAGCTCTCGTATTACAAACTGAGAAATGGAAATAAACTTTTCTGGCAAGAATAACGCTCTTTTACGTGTATGAGTACCAGTAGCTGCTAATTGGAAGCCGACTTGTTTAGTACGGATGTGCTGCGGACAGCTCAGCAGTAGCTAGAAGTAAAACACCTCCAGCACCGGCCAAAACTTTATGACCTGCAATCATGATTGACTTACATTTACCCTTAACATACCTAACCAGTTATTATATCAAACTATCTAGCCATTTGAATTATAACTACAGATTATATTTATTGAACTTGTTGCGTCGTGTTTACATGAGATAAAACAGCACTAATCGGTGTTTTTGTTCTAATTGAAGGATGAAGCTCCAACTGTTACTGTTCGGTTCCCCGGTACCCCAGATGCTGTTGACATAATCGTTGAAGTAACGAGAAAGAATCCAAGGAGACCCATGACTTTCAAGATTGCTGTGAAGGCTTGCTTCGAGGAAGTTACTGGTTCAACCAGCTCCGGTTACGTAGCACCAAGCACTAGTTCAGGATACGTTGCCCCAAGCACAAGTTCCGGATTTGTTCAGCCAAGTACTAGCTCCGGTTATGTTGCCCCAAGCACAAGTTCCGGATATGTTGCACCAAGTACAAGCTCTGGATACGTTGCACCAAGCACAAGTTCCGGATTCGTACAACCGAGCACAAGTTCCGGTTACGTAGCACCAAGCACAAGTTCCGGATACGTTGCTCCAAGCACAAGTTCCGGCTATGTCGCACCAAGTACAAGCTCTGGATACGTAGCACCAAGCACCAGTTCTGGTTACGTTGCACCGAGCACGAGTTCCGGATTTGTTCACCCAAGTACTAGCTCTGGATACGTTGCACCAAGCACAAGTTCCGGATTCGTACAACCGAGCACAAGTTCCGGTTACGTAGCACCAAGCACAAGTTCCGGATACGTTGCTCCAAGCACAAGTTCCGGCTATGTCGCACCAAGTACAAGCTCTGGATACGTAGCACCAAGCACCAGTTCTGGATACGTTGCACCGAGCACAAGTTCCGGATTTGTTCACCCAAGTACTAGCTCTGGATACGTTGCACCAAGCACAAGTTCCGGATATGTTGCACCAAGTACAAGCTCTGGATACGTTGCACCAAGCACAAGTTCTGGATTCGTTGCACCGAGCACCAGCTCTGGTCACGTAGCACCAAGCACAAGTTCAGGATACGTTGCACCCAGTTCATCCACTGCAACGGTGTGTAACGTCGTTGAAGGAATGCAAGACCCGCAATTTATCCCAGACAAAAATATAAGAGATGACAACGATAAAGTACCGAGAGACGTTGACCGCTTAAGACCATCAAGCAATAAACCATTCTCCGTTGACAAGAACACGTACACCCTCAAGATATGGTTCATGCCAGCCGTACCCATTGAGTCGTTCAGATTAATCAAGCCAGACAACGTCGACTCGATGACTGTGTGGTATATCAAACCAGCTTCAAGGGCTTCAAGAGAACTTCCAGTGGCCAAGGTAAGTTTCTCCGTTATTAAGTCCTCGATGTTCCGAAACTAAAATGCATTTCTGTAGATATGACAAATGATGAACATATCGATATTTCGAAGTATCTGCTCCTCGGGCAAGTTTGATACCATATCTACGGTTACATGCATTCACTTGTTGTCTTCTTCAATGAGTGTAGATTTTCACTGAGCAATGATATTCTCTAGTGCTCAGCGTCCTGTCTTTACATGCGGAAGTGGTCACGTGTTAAGCATTTCCTTGTCGTAAAAAGAGTAGATAAACAAAACACAGTTTAATTAACTACACAATTGGTTGAATACTTTGCTTAAACAGCTCTCGTATTACAAACTGAGAAATGGAAATAAACATTTCTGGCAAGAATAACGCTCTTTTACGTGTATGAGTACCAGTAGCTGCTAATTGGAAGCCGACTTGTTTAGTACGGATGTGCTGCGGACAGCTCAGCAGTAGCTAGAAGTAAAACACCTCCAGCACCGGCCAAAACTTTATGACCTGCAATCATGATTGACTTACATTTACCCTTAACATACCTAACCAGTTATTATATCAAACTATCTAGCCATTTGAATTATAACTACAGATTATATTTATTGAACTTGTTGCGTCGTGTTTACATGAGATAAAACAGCACTAATCGGTGTTTTTGTTCTAATTGAAGGATGAAGCTCCAACTGTTACTGTTCGGTTCCCCGGTACCCCAGATGCTGTTGACATAATCGTTGAAGTAACGAGAAAGAATCCAAGGAGACCCATGACTTTCAAGATTGCTGTGAAGGCTTGCTTCGAGGAAGTTACTGGTTCAACCAGCTCCGGTTACGTAGCACCAAGCACTAGTTCAGGATACGTTGCCCCAAGCACAAGTTCCGGATTTGTTCAGCCAAGTACTAGCTCCGGTTATGTTGCCCCAAGCACAAGTTCCGGATATGTTGCACCAAGTACAAGCTCTGGATACGTTGCACCAAGCACAAGTTCCGGATTCGTACAACCGAGCACAAGTTCCGGTTACGTAGCACCAAGCACAAGTTCCGGATACGTTGCTCCAAGCACAAGTTCCGGCTATGTCGCACCAAGTACAAGCTCTGGATACGTAGCACCAAGCACCAGTTCTGGATACGTTGCACCGAGCACGAGTTCCGGATTTGTTCACCCAAGTACTAGCTCTGGATACGTTGCACCAAGCACAAGTTCCGGATTCGTACAACCGAGCACAAGTTCCGGTTACGTAGCACCAAGCACAAGTTCCGGATACGTTGCTCCAAGCACAAGTTCCGGCTATGTCGCACCAAGTACAAGCTCTGGATACGTAGCACCAAGCACCAGTTCTGGATACGTTGCACCGAGCACAAGTTCCGGATTTGTTCACCCAAGTACTAGCTCTGGATACGTTGCACCAAGCACAAGTTCTGGATACGTTGCACCGAGCACCAGCTCTGGTCACGTAGCACCAAGCACAAGTTCAGGATACGTTGCACCCAGTTCATCCACTGCAACGGTGTGTAACGTCGTTGAAGGAATGCAAGACCCGCAATTTATCCCAGACAAAAACATAAGAGATGACAACGATAAAGTACCGAGAGACGTTGACCGCTTAAGACCATCAAGCAATAAACCATTCTCCGTTGACAAGAACACGTACACCCTCAAGATATGGTTCATGCCAGCCGTACCCATTGAGTCGTTCAGATTAATCAAGCCAGACAACGTCGACTCGATGACTGTGTGGTATATCAAACCAGCTTCAAGGGCTTCAAGAGAACTTCCAGTGGCCAAGGTAAGTTTCTCCGTTATTAAGTCCTCGATGTTCCGAAACTAAAATGCATTTCTGTAGATATGACAAATGATGAACATATCGATATTTCGAAGTATCTGCTCCTCGGGCAAGTTTGATACCATATCTACGGTTACATGCATTCACTTGTTGTCTTCTTCAATGAGTGTAGATTTTCACTGAGCAATGATATTCTCTAGTGCTCAGCGTCCTGTCTTTACATGCGGAAGTGGTCACGTGTTAAGCATTTCCTTGTCGTAAAAAGAGTAGATAAACAAAACACAGTTTAATTAACTACACAGTTGGTTGAATACTTTGCTTAAACAGCTCTCGTATTACAAACTGAGAAATGGAAATAAACATTTCTGGCAAGAATAACGCTCTTTTACGTGTATGAGTACCAGTAGCTGCTAATTGGAAGCCGACTTGTTTAGTACGGATGTGCTGCGGACAGCTCAGCAGTAGCTAGAAGTAAAACACCTCCAGCACCGGCCAAAACTTTATGACCTGCAATCATGATTGACTTACATTTACCCTTAACATACCTAACCAGTTATTATATCAAACTATCTAGCCATTTGAATTATAACTACAGATTATATTTATTGAACTTGTTGCGTCGTGTTTACATGAGATAAAACAGCACTAATCGGTGTTTTTGTTCTAATTGAAGGATGAAGCTCCAACTGTTACTGTTCGGTTCCCCGGTACCCCAGATGCTGTTGACATAATCGTTGAAGTAACGAGAAAGAATCCAAGGAGACCCATGACTTTCAAGATTGCTGTGAAGGCTTGCTTCGAGGAAGTTACTGGTTCAACCAGCTCCGGTTACGTAGCACCAAGCACTAGTTCAGGATACGTTGCCCCAAGCACAAGTTCCGGATTTGTTCAGCCAAGTACTAGCTCCGGTTATGTTGCCCCAAGCACAAGTTCCGGATATGTTGCACCAAGTACAAGCTCTGGATACGTTGCACCAAGCACAAGTTCCGGATTCGTACAACCGAGCACAAGTTCCGGTTACGTAGCACCAAGCACAAGTTCCGGATACGTTGCTCCAAGCACAAGTTCCGGCTATGTCGCACCAAGTACAAGCTCTGGATACGTAGCACCAAGCACCAGTTCTGGTTACGTTGCACCGAGCACGAGTTCCGGATTTGTTCACCCAAGTACTAGCTCTGGATACGTTGCACCAAGCACAAGTTCCGGATTCGTACAACCGAGCACAAGTTCCGGTTACGTAGCACCAAGCACAAGTTCCGGATACGTTGCTCCAAGCACAAGTTCCGGCTATGTCGCACCAAGTACAAGCTCTGGATACGTAGCACCAAGCACCAGTTCTGGATACGTTGCACCGAGTACGAGTTCCGGATTTGTTCACCCAAGTACTAGCTCTGGATACGTTGCACCAAGCACAAGTTCCGGATATGTTGCACCAAGTACAAGCTCTGGATACGTTGCACCAAGCACAAGTTCTGGATACGTTGCACCGAGCACCAGCTCTGGTCACGTAGCACCAAGCACAAGTTCAGGATACGTTGCACCCAGTTCATCCACTGCAACGGTGTGTAACGTCGTTGAAGGAATGCAAGACCCGCAATTTATCCCAGACAAAAACATAAGAGATGACAACGATAAAGTACCGAGAGACGTTGACCGCTTAAGACCATCAAGCAATAAACCATTCTCCGTTGACAAGAACACGTACACCCTCAAGATATGGTTCATGCCAGCCGTACCCATTGAGTCGTTCAGATTAATCAAGCCAGACAACGTCGACTCGATGACTGTGTGGTATATCAAACCAGCTTCAAGGGCTTCAAGAGAACTTCCAGTGGCCAAGGTAAGTTTCTCCGTTATTAAGTCCTCGATGTTCCGAAACTAAAATGCATTTCTGTAGATATGACAAATGATGAACATATCGATATTTCGAAGTATCTGCTCCTCGGGCAAGTTTGATACCATATCTACGGTTACATGCATTCACTTGTTGTCTTCTTCAATGAGTGTAGATTTTCACTGAGCAATGATATTCTCTAGTGCTCAGCGTCCTGTCTGTACATGCGGAAGTGGTCACGTGTTAAGCATTTCATTGTCGTAAAAAGAGTAGATAAACAAAACACAGTTTAATTAACTACACAGTTGGTTGAATACTTTGCTTAAACAGCTCTTGTATTACAAACTGAGAAATGGAAATAAACATTTCTGGCAAGAATAACGCTCTTTTACGTGTATGAGTACCAGTAGCTGCTAATTGGAAGCCGACTTGTTTAGTACGGATGTGCTGCGGACAGCTCAGCAGTAGCTAGAAGTAAAACACCTCCAGCACCGGCCAAAACTTTATGACCTGCAATCATGATTGACTTACATTTACCCTTAACGTACCTAACCAGTTATTTTATCAAACTATCTAGCCATTTGAATTATAACTACATATTATATTTATTGAACTTGTTGCGTCGTGTTTACATGAGATAAAACAGCACTAATCGGTGTTTTTGTTCTAATTGAAGGATGAAGCTCCAACTGTTACTGTTCGGTTCCCCGGTACCCCAGATGCTGTTGACATAATCGTTGAAGTAACGAGAAAGAATCCAAGGAGACCCATGACTTTCAAGATTGCTGTGAAGGCTTGCTTCGAGGAAGTTACTGGTTCAACCAGCTCCGGTTACGTAGCACCAAGCACTAGTTCAGGATACGTTGCCCCAAGCACAAGTTCCGGATTTGTTCAGCCAAGTACAAGCTCCGGTTATGTTGCCCCAAGCACAAGTTCCGGATATGTTGCACCAAGTATAAGCTCTGGATACGTTGCACCAAGCACAAGTTCCGGATTCGTACAACCGAGCACAAGTTCCGGTTACGTAGCACCAAGCACAAGTTCCGGATATGTTGCTCCAAGCACAAGTTCCGGCTATGTCGCACCAAGTACAAGCTCTGGATACGTTGCACCAAGCACAAGTTCTGGATACGTTGCACCGAGCACCAGCTCTGGATACGTAGCACCAAGCACAAGTTCAGGATATGTTGCTCCAAGCACAAGTTCCGGCTATGTCGCACCAAGTACAAGCTCTGAATACGTAACACTAAGCACTTCAGGTATTTCTTACTTGAATATATGATTTTATATTTCAATATTTTATATAGTTCTACTACATACTGTCTGAAATATTTTATTATCGTAACATAAAACTGGCATTATATTGATAATAAGATGTATCAATATTTTCAAATGTTATTTTCTTTGTCATTAGGAAATAAATTTAAAGATGAATTACAAAATGAATAGGCAATTATGTATTAAGAGCTCTGGCACGAAAGATGTTCTAATGAAACAACCTCTGTAAACAAATTTTTGATCGTGTTAATAAACTGCGTTACCCCAAATTGTCTAATGTATCAAGTATTTTACACACAAAAAAGAGTATTTGCTTGCCTATTATTTTTTCCCTAATCTATGGTTAGCAAATGACTGTATTCCAAATTTAACATCTCGGAACTCAGACTTTGTGAACTGTTTTATGTATTTATAGATCTTTTGAAAACATATACGGCTGTTTTGTCTTTATTGTTAAATAAACTGGTTTCGTTCTTAACTTATTTTCATACTTTTTGGCAGCAAGTTCCACCTCACCATGTACTATGTTAGATGGTATGACAGAACCTTTTTACATTCCGTCCAAGAACATTTTAATCAACACTAAAGTTAATGTGCAAGACGCCCAACAATTACGACCAAACAGTGACTCGCCTCTCCGAGTAGAGAGTAATGAAATTACAATCACGGTTGTGTTGCAACCTTCAGCACAACTTGGTTCACTTTCTCTGGTTACATCAACTAATGTTCTCACATTTGATGTTTATTATGTGGAGACGCGTACTTCAAGAGAAGTTCTTTATGCCAAGGTAATTGTATTTAAATTTACATTGTTCCTTTTCTATATGTTTTTCATAAAAAGGTATAATATATATATATATATATATATATATGTACTAATGTACTAATACATGGCAAGTTGTATAAACTTGTAAGAATATGGGAAAGCGTTTCTATCTCAGTGGCCATTGATTCAACATGAAATGGTTTTATATAACAACTTTCTTACTTGCATTCAGAATTGAGCAGATAAGATGTAAAACGTATCATTTCGATATAAACATGTGTGCTCGTCATTTAAGATATTGTCCTACTTCCATGGGATACCTTATGTTCACAACTAGACCTTGTTATGCGAGTGTTATTTGTGCTATAGTAGACTCGCCAATAATATCATTTCTGTCGAATAAGCAGTATGTGGAGCATAAAATTATAGCAATTATATTATTACATTCTCTTTAAACGATTTACTTATACTTTCAGGAAGTGACACCAGATACGGAAGTTACGTGTGGATCGAATCCATTAGCTGATAGTGTCACTTTTGTAATAAGGAAAATAAAAAGTACTACTAAAATGTCAATTCGAATATCTGTAGTGGCGTGTTTCGAACAAAGTATGTTATATTTTATTTTATTGCTTTATATTTTGATAAAAATAAGTTTTTACGCTCTTGCATAAGCCATAAAATTATTTTTGTAAAGCAATATAGAAGTATTTAAGCTCATTGTAATTAGTAAAAAATTGCAAGCGATTGAAAACTACGTGTGGGCACATTCTGAATATTTGAATTGCAAAATATACTATTTGAACCTCAATGATACTGACGATAAAGTAGTACTTTACCTTGCTAAACAAACTCGATGGGTATTATAACTTGTATTGCTTTTACAATGCTAAATGCATATAACTTAGAGGATAAATTCTGTTACATCCACTAAATAGCTACATTTTACGCTCTCGATTATTCATTTTAGTGCCAACTAGCAGTCCATTCACTGAATCAGAATCTTCATCGTCGTCAAGTCATGTTGATCATTTTACCAGCTCTAGTTCTAAGATATCAGAATACGTGCACTCTACATCATCCCTCACAACGGCTGCACCATCAACAATTTCTTCCTATGTTACACCTGTTTATACCACTCAATGTAAGTAAATAAGAGTAGAATAAAAATAAAATGAATACAATTGCATGTAGGTCCCGATAACTCGAGCACACGGTCCCTGAATTTTTTGTTAGATATCCATAAAAGAAAATTTGACAATGCTATTGGTTCGTATAATTAAAGAGATTGTTATTTTGTTAAGCTTTAGTTGGGTTATGTAACAATCTTCCATAAGTGTTATTCGGTGCTCGCCTATGCACTGTATATGATATATACCTGAACAATTCATTTGGCTTAAATTTGAATGCGTCTGCTTTAAATAAAATGCCGTTTAAACTCATTCCTATTTCAAGAAAAATTTATAACGCTCCGCTAGACAAAAAAGCCAGTTACTGAAAACAGGTATAAACAGGAAGATGACCATTTAATTAAATAGTATGAAATACTTACACCAGTAAAAATACAGCATATTCATTTTAGTATTATAAAAGTTTTTCAATTTCATCTTGTACATGTTTATTTTACAGCAACAACCACACCATACCCAACAACATTTTCTACATTCACTACACAAGGAACGACAACCATTGGAACGATTGTAACAGATATATTCACTTCATCATCATCCGGATCTACTCCTTCTACAGGTATTGTTGTATTACTTCCATCGATCCACTATAATATATTTCCTGTGATCTTAACGTGAACACCAGCATTTTGTTTAAAAGTCTTACAATTATTATGAAGTGTGTGTATTTTTAATTATGTTAGTTTAACGTTTATGTCTAATTCTAAAATCAAAAACTTGGTCGGATAATAGAAACAAATTTTATAAATTTTCTATCCACTGTTTATTATCATAACTGTAAGTTAAATGTTTCAATTAACTGTATACTGCAGTATTTCGTATTTATTAGCAACTCTTTGTCTGTTAATCCCGCGTTTATTTTGATAATACTGATTTAACTCATTTGTTTGGTACACCCATATAAGAGCGCATCAAAAGTATTCATTTTATAGCAAAACGTTTGGGTCTTGCACCCGCGTTGTTGACAAATATAGATGTACAACTTATCAATGCATTAATGTTGCAAAATTAGGTTACCAATAAAAGATGTATACACTTATACGAGCAGACGCATCTATAACGTGCAAATCTACAAAAAAGAACAATACTGATTTGAAATTTTGCTTTTGCATTATTATGTCACGCATTGTGCTGGGTGTTAAATATATTGGTCCTGTTATTTTGGACCATAAAATAAAAAGGAAGAAATTAAATGCCGACAATCAAGATTTGACATGATCATTATGTGATTCAAGTTAAATTAGTCCAATGTATGATATTGATTTTTAAATTGTATTCAAGATTAAAATAAGTTTCATATTTACTATCAACACTAAATGATAAATAATTTATAATTTCATGCTGAATCAGTTGAATCATCAAGTGTATTAATGTCAAGTGTAACACCATGCACAGAAACAGAAGGAATGGACCGACCACAAATAATAAGGTAATATTTACTGATACTGATATTATACCAGTTTTGTCTATTCGAAAATGTTACTTCCTATTGATGGTTTTACTTTCCTAACTGTATGTTTGGTAGTCATGGATTTTAATTGAGATATGACGTATAAATGAAGATTTCCATTAACCAATTATTGACTTAAAAAATAATCAAGTATTTGATCTAATTATGTATTAACAAGTAAATGCACTAAACTTTTAGATAGCTGACAGATGAAATTAAAAAATAAATCTTTCAACAAGTACTTAAACATATAATTTCAAGAATAAATGAAGACCAAAAAGCCTGAAAATAAATACAAGTATGATAAAACTTGAGCAATGAAACGCCTGTATATGGCTACAATGCAGATATGTCAAAATATTGATTCCATGACGTCTATTTCCAAGTGCAAAAGAAGACGAAACAGGATGTGTTGTTTGAATATTAAGTTGGTATAAAATTAATCCATGTATCTAATTGTTGATATTGCCAAACTGTTAAATTGTTTCTCACGAACATTTATATGCATAATTTATTTTCTTCTGTTTTAGAGATGAGGATATTACAACAAATGACGAGAAAGTGAACAAACATCCGGGATCATTAAGACCAAGTAGTGAGGACAGTCCGGCTACAAGTTCTGTTGATAAATTCACTGTAACAATATCATTCCCAGAGTATGGCGTTGATGTTGACAGGATAAAGTTCCCAGACAATGATAACATTGATACCGTCAAAGTGTATTATTACAGACCAAACTCAAATAAACGAAAACCACTAAACTTCGACAAGGTTAGTTACAGCACAATGGTATTACTGATATAGTTTATAAAGCTAATCTTATATGCACATATTTGATAAAGACGGCCAAACGATATGCGTTTTTATGAAGGCAGTGTAAGCAAACAAAGTTATAATTATCACAAAACGTTTTCAGCTTAGATACATTATCAGGCAAGAAAATCATAACGTAAGCAGTTTATAAACAGTATTGGGGATCTTTGTAAACAAGACCACTTAAACAGTTGTTAAAGATGTGTAATATCAAAATGAGATTTATAACAGATAAGAAGATAGGGGGATATTGGTGTATTACATACTAATCATTTACATATTTACAGTTCATGTCAACAAAACCAAAAGCTACAAATACACTATCGAAGGAAGACTAAGCTACTCCGTATATCATGTAAGAAAATAAGGAAAAACTAGACAGTCTTGTAAGACGATATAATCTTTACCCCATGTTCAATGAATAAAGTAGTTTGGTCATTGACTTAAAACTGTAACTGATTAAATGTCAATTATAAAGCACATGTATAATTTTTTAAGTTTTATTTTTCAATCCAGCCAATTTCAGCTGATGATATCATACAATTTCCAAGACATTTGGTCAGTAAAATAGAAGTGGTGGTTTTTGATAAAAAACAACCAAGAAAACCAGTGACTTTAACAGTCAAAGTTTGGGCATGTTTTGAACTTTTGTGTAAGTATTTTCAACCGAGAGAATTTATTATTCTAGCCTTTCAACTAATTTTACATACATATAAATTATCTTGTTTTAAAAGACTGAAGCTGGATGAATCGATCTTTATCTATAAATAAGTTTTGATTTATTAAGGATGTACTTTCACTGAATTAAACTTAAATTTAAATATCAACCTTAAAAATGTAAACAACGCAATTTGAAAGTAGTATAAGCGTGCACTAATAATCACAAATGTAGTAAAAATAAGCATACAGCTGTAAACCATGTTTATTTGATTATGTACATGTATGCAAACGAGTAGTTTAAAGTATATTAATTGATTAATATATCTGATAACTTGGGGTACCAGTTGTGTTAAATTTTATTAATTCTTCAATGACACATTTTAAACTTATTGGTATACAGTACAATCTTTCTTGAGCAACACCACTGGAAGGGACTAAAGTATGTTGCTGTTCAGAGGTTGTTGCTCTGCAGAGGTTAAATTCAATTAAAATTGCACCTAAGGGAAGTATCAAAAGCTGTTGTGCAGAGTATTTGTTCTGTAAAGAGCAGCTCTGCAGATGCTATACTGTACTTGTAATATGTTGCTGTCTGATGGAGATAATTGAACAGAATGGGACACGTAAATCGTGTTATTAGCTAAAAATGAACTTACACTATAAAACGCTTTTAAAATACAACGATGTGCATTTACTGAGAATAAACAATAAAACTAATACAGCATTCGTATAGTACAAAACTCGGTCTTAACAACTAATGCAATTTAATTTTCATTGTAAAGCGATTTATCTTTACCTAAATTTGTATGATATATTTAAATTTCTGTGATTTATTATTATAGCAACGACAACACAGTCTGGAACAACAGAATCAACACAATCGAGAACAAGTTTAGAAGAACAAAGTAGTACGGGATACATCGGTATTACATCAACAAGTTCAGGATATGTTGCACCGAGCACAAGCTCCGGATACGTAGCACCGAGCACAAGTTCAGGATTTGTGCACCCAAGTACTAGCTCAGGATATGTTGCTCCAAGCACAAGTTCTGGATATGTTGCACCAAGTACCAGCTCCGGTTATGTTGCACCAAGCACAAGTTCAGGATACGTAGCACCAAGCACAAGTTCTGGATATGTTGCACCAAGTACCAGCTCTGGTTATGTTGCACCAAGCACAAGTTCAGGATATGTTGCTCCAAGCACAAGTTCTGGATATGTTGCACCAAGTACCAGCTCCGGTTATGTTGCACCAAGCACAAGTTCAGGACACGTAGCACCAAGCACCAGTTCTGGATATGTTGCACCAAGTACCAGCTCCGGTTATGTTGCACCAAGCACAAGCTCTGGATACGTAGCACCAAGCACCAGCTCCGGATACGTAGCACCAAGTACTAGCTCTGGATACGTAGCACCAAGTACAAGCTCCGGATACGTAGCACCAAGCACAAGTTCAGGATACGTTGCACCTAGTACATCCACTGCAACGGTGTGTAACGTCGTTGAAGGAATGCAAGACCCACAATTTATCCCAGACAAAAACATAAGAGATGACAACGATAAAGTACCGAGAGACGTTGACCGGTTAAGACCAAACAGCAACAAGCCATTCTCAGTTGACAAGAACACGTATACATTGAAGATTTGGTTCATGCCTGAGGTTCCCATTGAATCGTTCAGATTAATCAAACCAGACAATGTTGACTCTATGACTGTATGGTACATCAAGCCTTCGTCGAGAGCTTCCAGAGAACTTCCAGTTGCTAAGGTACCGTTTTCCATCAGTAATAATTAACGTATTCGCTCATTCAAATCATGCTAGTACGGAATAAACGACTCGGTGTTTGCCAAAGTTGCGTTTATTTTCAAATACATGCAAAAGGTACACGAATAAAACGTCTCCTGGTTATAAGTGCAACTGCGTGTCTGTTCTAACGACGACGTGACTTGTTGTTGCTGTTTTAATGTTACAAGTGCATGTCGCATGTGCTTACTGTTGTATTTATACACTATTTTGAGCCTGCACGTTCGTTTCTTTAATGATGTAGATATTGTACGTGTAAAATGCTTTGTGACTGACATAATAAAACAAACGCGCTCGGGATAATGTGTACAGCGGGGTTTTCGGTAATCATCGCTGATGAGAGCAATTCATGAATAAGATATACATTGTTTCCCTTGTCGTTTGTTGACTGTTCCTTAAGTACTGCAAGGTCTGTATTAAGAACACTTGAGTAATTTCCTATCTCCGATATAATTCTTACATTATCAGTGATTTGCTCTGCTATTATTATCGAATGTTTTCTACTATTTGTAGGGTGAGAATCCGACAACAACAGTTCGATTCCCTGGAACACCGGACGCCGTTGATATTATCGTTGAAGTGACAAGAAAGAACCCAAGACGACCCATGACGTTCAGAATTGCTGTTAAGGCTTGCTTCGAGGAAGTCACAGGTTCGACAAGTTCCTCTATGAATATTCCGAGCATATCAACATCTGGATCAGTTGTTGCACCAAGCACAAGTTCAGGATATGTTGCACCGAGCACAAGCTCCGGATACGTAGCACCGAGCACAAGTTCAGGATTTGTGCACCCAAGTACTAGCTCAGGATATGTTGCTCCAAGCACAAGTTCTGGATATGTTGCACCAAGTACCAGCTCCGGTTATGTTGCACCAAGCACAAGTTCAGGATACGTAGCACCAAGCACCAGTTCTGGATATGTTGCACCAAGTACCAGCTCTGGTTATGTTGCACCAAGCACAAGTTCAGGATATGTTGCTCCAAGCACAAGTTCTGGATATGTTGCACCAAGTACCAGCTCCGGTTATGTTGCACCAAGCACAAGTTCAGGACACGTAGCACCAAGCACCAGTTCTGGATATGTTGCACCAAGTACCAGCTCCGGTTATGTTGCACCAAGCACAAGCTCTGGATACGTAGCACCAAGCACCAGCTCCGGATACGTAGCACCAAGTACTAGCTCTGGATACGTAGCACCAAGTACAAGCTCCGGATACGTAGCACCAAGCACAAGTTCAGGATACGTTGCACCTAGTACATCCACTGCAACGGTGTGTAACGTCGTTGAAGGAATGCAAGACCCACAATTTATCCCAGACAAAAACATAAGAGATGACAACGATAAAGTACCGAGAGACGTTGACCGGTTAAGACCAAACAGCAACAAGCCATTCTCAGTTGACAAGAACACGTATACATTGAAGATTTGGTTCATGCCTGAGGTTCCCATTGAATCGTTCAGATTAATCAAACCAGACAATGTTGACTCTATGACTGTATGGTACATCAAGCCTTCGTCGAGAGCTTCCAGAGAACTTCCAGTTGCTAAGGTACCGTTTTCCATCAGTAATAATTAACGTATTCGCTCATTCAAATCATGCTAGTACGGAATAAACGACTCGGTGTTTGCCAAAGTTGCGTTTATTTTCAAATACATGCAAAAGGTACACGAATAAAACGTCTCTTGGTTATAAGTGCAACTGCGTGTCTGTTCTAACGACGACGTGACTTGTTGTTGCTGTTTTAATGTTACAAGTGCATGTCGCATGTGCTTACTGTTGTATTTGTACACTATTTTGAGCCTGCACCTTCGTTTCTTTAATGATGTAGATATTGTACGTGTAAAATGCTTTGTGACTGACATAATAAAACAAACGCGCTCGGGATAATGTGTACAGCGGGGTTTTCGGTAATCATCGCTGATGAGAGCAATTCATGAATAAGATATACATTGTTTCCCTTGTCGTTTGTTGACTGTTCCTTAAGTACTGCAAGGTCTGTATTAAGAACACTTGAGTAATTTCCTATCTCCGATATAATTCTTACATTATCAGTGATTTGCTCTGCTATTATTATCGAATGTTTTCTACTATTTGTAGGATGAGAATCCGACAACAACAGTTCGATTCCCTGGAACACCGGACGCCGTTGATATTATCGTTGAAGTGACAAGAAAGAACCCAAGACGACCCATGACGTTCAGAATTGCTGTTAAGGCTTGCTTCGAGGAAGTCACAGGTTCGACAAGTTCCTCTATGAATATTCCGAGCATATCAACATCTGGATCAGTTGTTGCACCAAGCACAAGTTCAGGATATGTTGCACCGAGCACAAGCTCCGGATACGTAGCACCGAGCACAAGTTCAGGATTTGTGCACCCAAGTACTAGCTCAGGATATGTTGCTCCAAGCACAAGTTCTGGATATGTTGCACCAAGTACCAGCTCCGGTTATGTTGCACCAAGCACAAGTTCAGGATACGTAGCACCAAGCACCAGTTCTGGATATGTTGCACCAAGTACCAGCTCTGGTTATGTTGCACCAAGCACAAGTTCAGGATATGTTGCTCCAAGCACAAGTTCTGGATATGTTGCACCAAGTACCAGCTCCGGTTATGTTGCACCAAGCACAAGTTCAGGACACGTAGCACCAAGCACCAGTTCTGGATATGTTGCACCAAGTACCAGCTCCGGTTATGTTGCACCAAGCACAAGCTCTGGATACGTAGCACCAAGCACCAGCTCCGGATACGTAGCACCAAGTACTAGCTCTGGATACGTAGCACCAAGTACAAGCTCCGGATACGTAGCACCAAGCACAAGTTCAGGATACGTTGCACCTAGTACATCCACTGCAACGGTGTGTAACGTCGTTGAAGGAATGCAAGACCCACAATTTATCCCAGACAAAAACATAAGAGATGACAACGATAAAGTACCGAGAGACGTTGACCGGTTAAGACCAAACAGCAACAAGCCATTCTCAGTTGACAAGAACACGTATACATTGAAGATTTGGTTCATGCCTGAGGTTCCCATTGAATCGTTCAGATTAATCAAACCAGACAATGTTGACTCTATGACTGTATGGTACATCAAGCCTTCGTCGAGAGCTTCCAGAGAACTTCCAGTTGCTAAGGTACCGTTTTCCATCAGTAATAATTAACGTATTCGCTCATTCAAATCATGCTAGTACGGAATAAACGACTCGGTGTTTGCCAAAGTTGCGTTTATTTTCAAATACATGCAAAAGGTACACGAATAAAACGTCTCTTGGTTATAAGTGCAACTGCGTGTCTGTTCTAACGACGACGTGACTTGTTGTTGCTGTTTTAATGTTACAAGTGCATGTCGCATGTGCTTACTGTTGTATTTGTACACTATTTTGAGCCTGCACGTTCGTTTCTTTAATGATGTAGATATTGTACGTGTAAAATGCTTTGTGACTGACATAATAAAACAAACGCGCTCGGGATAATGTGTACAGCGGGGTTTTCGGTAATCATCGCTGATGAGAGCAATTCATGAATAAGATATACATTGTTTCCCTTGTCGTTTGTTGACTGTTCCTTAAGAACTGCAAGGTCTGTATTAAGAACACTTGAGTAATTTCCTATCTCCGATATAATTCTTACATTATCAGTGATTTGCTCTGCTATTATTATCGAATGTTTTCTACTATTTGTAGGATGAGAATCCGACAACAACAGTTCGATTCCCTGGAACACCAGACGCCGTTGATATTATCGTTGAAGTGACAAGAAAGAACCCAAGACGACCCATGACGTTCAGAATTGCTGTTAAGGCTTGCTTCGAGGAAGTCACAGGTTCGACAAGCTCCTCTATGAATATTCCGAGCATATCAACATCTGGATCAGTTGTTGCACCAAGCACAAGTTCAGGATATGTTGCACCGAGCACAAGCTCCGGATACGTAGCACCGAGCACAAGTTCAGGATTTGTGCACCCAAGTACTAGCTCAGGATATGTTGCTCCAAGCACAAGTTCTGGATATGTTGCACCAAGTACCAGCTCCGGTTATGTTGCACCAAGCACAAGTTCAGGATACGTAGCACCAAGCACCAGTTCTGGATATGTTGCACCAAGTACCAGCTCTGGTTATGTTGCACCAAGCACAAGTTCAGGATATGTTGCTCCAAGCACAAGTTCTGGATATGTTGCACCAAGTACCAGCTCCGGTTATGTTGCACCAAGCACAAGTTCAGGACACGTAGCACCAAGCACCAGTTCTGGATATGTTGCACCAAGTACCAGCTCCGGTTATGTTGCACCAAGCACAAGCTCTGGATACGTAGCACCAAGCACCAGCTCCGGATACGTAGCACCAAGTACTAGCTCTGGATACGTAGCACCAAGTACAAGCTCCGGATACGTAGCACCAAGCACAAGTTCAGGATACGTTGCACCTAGTACATCCACTGCAACGGTGTGTAACGTCGTTGAAGGAATGCAAGACCCACAATTTATCCCAGACAAAAACATAAGAGATGACAACGATAAAGTACCGAGAGACGTTGACCGGTTAAGACCAAACAGCAACAAGCCATTCTCAGTTGACAAGAACACGTATACATTGAAGATTTGGTTCATGCCTGAGGTTCCCATTGAATCGTTCAGATTAATCAAACCAGACAATGTTGACTCTATGACTGTATGGTACATCAAGCCTTCGTCGAGAGCTTCCAGAGAACTTCCAGTTGCTAAGGTACCGTTTTCCATCAGTAAAAATTAACGTATTCGCTCATTCAAATCATGCTAGTACGGAATAAACGACTCGGTGTTTGCCAAAGTTGCGTTTATTTTCAAATACATGCAAAAGGTACACGAATAAAACGTCTCTTGGTTATAAGTGCAACTGCGTGTCTGTTCTAACGACGACGTGACTTGTTGTTGCTGTTTTAATGTTACAAGTGCATGTCGCATGTGCTTACTGTTGTATTTGTACACTATTTTGAGCCTGCACGTTCGTTTCTTTAATGATGTAGATATTGTACGTGTAAAATGCTTTGTGACTGACATAATAAAACAAACGCGCTTGGGATAATGTGTACAGCGGGGTTTTCGGTAATCATCGCTGATGAGAGCAATTCATGAATAAGATATACATTGTTTCCCTTGTCGTTTGTTGACTGTTCCTTAAGAACTGCAAGGTCTGTATTAAGAACACTTGAGTAATTTCCTATCTCCGATATAATTCTTACATTATCAGTGATTTGCTCTGCTATTATTATCGAATGTTTTCTACTATTTGTAGGATGAGAATCCGACAACAACAGTTCGATTCCCTGGAACACCGGACGCCGTTGATATTATCGTTGAAGTGACAAGAAAGAACCCAAGACGACCCATGACGTTCAGAATTGCTGTTAAGGCTTGCTTCGAGGAAGTCACAGGTTCGACAAGCTCCTCTATGAATATTCCGAGCATATCAACATCTGGATCAGTTGTTGCACCAAGCACAAGTTCAGGATATGTTGCACCGAGCACAAGCTCCGGATACGTAGCACCGAGCACAAGTTCAGGATTTGTGCACCCAAGTACTAGCTCAGGATATGTTGCTCCAAGCACAAGTTCTGGATATGTTGCACCAAGTACCAGCTCCGGTTATGTTGCACCAAGCACAAGTTCAGGATACGTAGCACCAAGCACCAGTTCTGGATATGTTGCACCAAGTACCAGCTCTGGTTATGTTGCACCAAGCACAAGTTCAGGATATGTTGCTCCAAGCACAAGTTCTGGATATGTTGCACCAAGTACCAGCTCCGGTTATGTTGCACCAAGCACAAGTTCAGGACACGTAGCACCAAGCACCAGTTCTGGATATGTTGCACCAAGTACCAGCTCCGGTTATGTTGCACCAAGCACAAGCTCTGGATACGTAGCACCAAGCACCAGCTCCGGATACGTAGCACCAAGTACTAGCTCTGGATACGTAGCACCAAGTACAAGCTCCGGATACGTAGCACCAAGCACAAGTTCAGGATACGTTGCACCTAGTACATCCACTGCAACGGTGTGTAACGTCGTTGAAGGAATGCAAGACCCACAATTTATCCCAGACAAAAACATAAGAGATGACAACGATAAAGTACCGAGAGACGTTGACCGGTTAAGACCAAACAGCAACAAGCCATTCTCAGTTGACAAGAACACGTATACATTGAAGATTTGGTTCATGCCTGAGGTTCCCATTGAATCGTTCAGATTAATCAAACCAGACAATGTTGACTCTATGACTGTATGGTACATCAAGCCTTCGTCGAGAGCTTCCAGAGAACTTCCAGTTGCTAAGGTACCGTTTTCCATCAGTAATAATTAACGTATTCGCTCATTCAAATCATGCTAGTACGGAATAAACGACTCGGTGTTTGCCAAAGTTGCGTTTATTTTCAAATACATGCAAAAGGTACACGAATAAAACGTCTCTTGGTTATAAGTGCAACTGCGTGTCTGTTCTAACGACGACGTGACTTGTTGTTGCTGTTTTAATGTTACAAGTGCATGTCGCATGTGCTTACTGTTGTATTTGTACACTATTTTGAGCCTGCACGTTCGTTTCTTTAATGATGTAGATATTGTACGTGTAAAATGCTTTGTGACTGACATAATAAAACAAACGCGCTCGGGATAATGTGTACAGCGGGGTTTTCGGTAATCATCGCTGATGAGAGCAATTCATGAATAAGATATACATTGTTTCCCTTGTCGTTTGTTGACTGTTCCTTAAGTACTGCAAGGTCTGTATTAAGAACACTTGAGTAATTTCCTATCTCCGATATAATTCTTACATTATCAGTGATTTGCTCTGCTATTATTATCGAATGTTTTCTACTATTTGTAGGATGAGAATCCGACAACAACAGTTCGATTCCCTGGAACACCGGACGCCGTTGATATTATCGTTGAAGTGACAAGAAAGAACCCAAGACGACCCATGACGTTCAGAATTGCTGTTAAGGCTTGCTTCGAGGAAGTCACAGGTTCGACAAGTTCCTCTATGAATATTCCGAGCATATCAACATCTGGATCAGTTGTTGCACCAAGCACAAGTTCAGGATATGTTGCACCGAGCACAAGCTCCGGATACGTAGCACCGAGCACAAGTTCAGGATTTGTGCACCCAAGTACTAGCTCAGGATATGTTGCTCCAAGCACAAGTTCTGGATATGTTGCACCAAGTACCAGCTCCGGTTATGTTGCACCAAGCACAAGTTCAGGATACGTAGCACCAAGCACCAGTTCTGGATATGTTGCACCAAGTACCAGCTCTGGTTATGTTGCACCAAGCACAAGTTCAGGATATGTTGCTCCAAGCACAAGTTCTGGATATGTTGCACCAAGTACCAGCTCCGGTTATGTTGCACCAAGCACAAGTTCAGGACACGTAGCACCAAGCACTAGTTCTGGATATGTTGCACCAAGTACCAGCTCCGGTTATGTTGCACCAAGCACAAGCTCTGGATACGTAGCACCAAGCACCAGCTCCGGATACGTAGCACCAAGTACTAGCTCTGGATACGTAGCACCAAGTACAAGCTCCGGATACGTAGCACCAAGCACAAGTTCAGGATACGTTGCACCTAGTACATCCACTGCAACGGTGTGTAACGTCGTTGAAGGAATGCAAGACCCACAATTTATCCCAGACAAAAACATAAGAGATGACAACGATAAAGTACCGAGAGACGTTGACCGGTTAAGACCAAACAGCAACAAGCCATTCTCAGTTGACAAGAACACGTATACATTGAAGATTTGGTTCATGCCTGAGGTTCCCATTGAATCGTTCAGATTAATCAAACCAGACAATGTTGACTCTATGACTGTATGGTACATCAAGCCTTCGTCGAGAGCTTCCAGAGAACTTCCAGTTGCTAAGGTACCGTTTTCCATCAGTAATAATTAACGTATTCGCTCATTCAAATCATGCTAGTACGGAATAAACGACTCGGTGTTTGCCAAAGTTGCGTTTATTTTCAAATACATGCAAAAGGTACACGAATAAAACGTCTCTTGGTTATAAGTGCAACTGCGTGTCTGTTCTAACGACGACGTGACTTGTTGTTGCTGTTTTAATGTTACAAGTGCATGTCGCATGTGCTTACTGTTGTATTTGTACACTATTTTGAGCCTGCACGTTCGTTTCTTTAATGATGTAGATATTGTACGTGTAAAATGCTTTGTGACTGACATAATAAAACAAACGCGCTCGGGATAATGTGTACAGCGGGGTTTTCGGTAATCATCGCTGATGAGAGCAATTCATGAATAAGATATACATTGTTTCCCTTGTCGTTTGTTGACTGTTCCTTAAGTACTGCAAGGTCTGTATTAAGAACACTTGAGTAATTTCCTATCTCCGATATAATTCTTACATTATCAGTGATTTGCTCTGCTATTATTATCGAATGTTTTCTACTATTTGTAGGATGAGAATCCGACAACAACAGTTCGATTCCCTGGAACACCGGACGCCGTTGATATTATCGTTGAAGTGACAAGAAAGAACCCAAGACGACCCATGACGTTCAGAATTGCTGTTAAGGCTTGCTTCGAGGAAGTCACAGGTTCGACAAGTTCCTCTATGAATATTCCGAGCATATCAACATCTGGATCAGTTGTTGCACCAAGCACAAGTTCAGGATATGTTGCACCGAGCACAAGCTCCGGATACGTAGCACCGAGCACAAGTTCAGGATTTGTGCACCCAAGTACTAGCTCAGGATATGTTGCTCCAAGCACAAGTTCTGGATATGTTGCACCAAGTACCAGCTCCGGTTATGTTGCACCAAGCACAAGTTCAGGATACGTAGCACCAAGCACCAGTTCTGGATATGTTGCACCAAGTACCAGCTCTGGTTATGTTGCACCAAGCACAAGTTCAGGATATGTTGCTCCAAGCACAAGTTCTGGATATGTTGCACCAAGTACCAGCTCCGGTTATGTTGCACCAAGCACAAGTTCAGGACACGTAGCACCAAGCACCAGTTCTGGATATGTTGCACCAAGTACCAGCTCCGGTTATGTTGCACCAAGCACAAGCTCTGGATACGTAGCACCAAGCACCAGCTCCGGATACGTAGCACCAAGTACTAGCTCTGGATACGTAGCACCAAGTACAAGCTCCGGATACGTAGCACCAAGCACAAGTTCAGGATACGTTGCACCTAGTACATCCACTGCAACGGTGTGTAACGTCGTTGAAGGAATGCAAGACCCACAATTTATCCCAGACAAAAACATAAGAGATGACAACGATAAAGTACCGAGAGACGTTGACCGGTTAAGACCAAACAGCAACAAGCCATTCTCAGTTGACAAGAACACGTATACATTGAAGATTTGGTTCATGCCTGAGGTTCCCATTGAATCGTTCAGATTAATCAAACCAGACAATGTTGACTCTATGACTGTATGGTACATCAAGCCTTCGTCGAGAGCTTCCAGAGAACTTCCAGTTGCTAAGGTACCGTTTTCCATCAGTAATAATTAACGTATTCGCTCATTCAAATCATGCTAGTACGGAATAAACGACTCGGTGTTTGCCAAAGTTGCGTTTATTTTCAAATACATGCAAAAGGTACACGAATAAAACGTCTCTTGGTTATAAGTGCAACTGCGTGTCTGTTCTAACGACGACGTGACTTGTTGTTGCTGTTTTAATGTTACAAGTGCATGTCGCATGTGCTTACTGTTGTATTTGTACACTATTTTGAGCCTGCACGTTCGTTTCTTTAATGATGTAGATATTGTACGTGTAAAATGCTTTGGGACTGACATAATAAAACAAACGCGCTCGGGATAATGTGTACAGCGGGGTTTTCGGTAATCATCGCTGATGAGAGCAATTCATGAATAAGATATACATTGTTTCCCTTGTCGTTTGTTGACTGTTCCTTAAGTACTGCAAGGTCTGTATTAAGAACACTTGAGTAATTTCCTATCTCCGATATAATTCTTACATTATCAGTGATTTGCTCTGCTATTATTATCGAATGTTTTCTACTATTTGTAGGATGAGAATCCGACAACAACAGTTCGATTCCCTGGAACACCGGACGCCGTTGATATTATCGTTGAAGTGACAAGAAAGAACCCAAGACGACCCATGACGTTCAGAATTGCTGTTAAGGCTTGCTTCGAGGAAGTCACAGGTTCGACAAGTTCCTCTATGAATATTCCGAGCATATCAACATCTGGATCAGTTGTTGCACCAAGCACAAGTTCAGGATATGTTGCACCGAGCACAAGCTCCGGATACGTAGCACCGAGCACAAGTTCAGGATTTGTGCACCCAAGTACTAGCTCAGGATATGTTGCTCCAAGCACAAGTTCTGGATATGTTGCACCAAGTACCAGCTCCGGTTATGTTGCACCAAGCACAAGTTCAGGATACGTAGCACCAAGCACCAGTTCTGGATATGTTGCACCAAGTACCAGCTCTGGTTATGTTGCACCAAGCACAAGTTCAGGATATGTTGCTCCAAGCACAAGTTCTGGATATGTTGCACCAAGTACCAGCTCCGGTTATGTTGCACCAAGCACAAGTTCAGGACACGTAGCACCAAGCACCAGTTCTGGATATGTTGCACCAAGTACCAGCTCCGGTTATGTTGCACCAAGCACAAGCTCTGGATACGTAGCACCAAGCACCAGCTCCGGATACGTAGCACCAAGTACTAGCTCTGGATACGTAGCACCAAGTACAAGCTCCGGATACGTAGCACCAAGCACAAGTTCAGGATACGTTGCACCTAGTACATCCACTGCAACGGTGTGTAACGTCGTTGAAGGAATGCAAGACCCACAATTTATCCCAGACAAAAACATAAGAGATGACAACGATAAAGTACCGAGAGACGTTGACCGGTTAAGACCAAACAGCAACAAGCCATTCTCAGTTGACAAGAACACGTATACATTGAAGATTTGGTTCATGCCTGAGGTTCCCATTGAATCGTTCAGATTAATCAAACCAGACAATGTTGACTCTATGACTGTATGGTACATCAAGCCTTCGTCGAGAGCTTCCAGAGAACTTCCAGTTGCTAAGGTACCGTTTTCCATCAGTAAAAATTAACGTATTCGCTCATTCAAATCATGCTAGTACGGAATAAACGACTCGGTGTTTGCCAAAGTTGCGTTTATTTTCAAATACATGCAAAAGGTACACGAATAAAACGTCTCTTGGTTATAAGTGCAACTGCGTGTCTGTTCTAACGACGACGTGACTTGTTGTTGCTGTTTTAATGTTACAAGTGCATGTCGCATGTGCTTACTGTTGTATTTGTACACTATTTTGAGCCTGCACGTTCGTTTCTTTAATGATGTAGATATTGTACGTGTAAAATGCTTTGTGACTGACATAATAAAACAAACGCGCTCGGGATAATGTGTACAGCGGGGTTTTCGGTAATCATCGCTGATGAGAGCAATTCATGAATAAGATATACATTGTTTCCCTTGTCGTTTGTTGACTGTTCCTTAAGTACTGCAAGGTCTGTATTAAGAACACTTGAGTAATTTCCTATCTCCGATATAATTCTTACATTATCAGTGATTTGCTCTGCTATTATTATCGAATGTTTTCTACTATTTGTAGGATGAGAATCCGACAACAACAGTTCGATTCCCTGGAACACCGGACGCCGTTGATATTATCGTTGAAGTGACAAGAAAGAACCCAAGACGACCCATGACGTTCAGAATTGCTGTTAAGGCTTGCTTCGAGGAAGTCACAGGTTCGACAAGTTCCTCTATGAATATTCCGAGCATATCAACATCTGGATCAGTTGTTGCACCAAGCACAAGTTCAGGATATGTTGCACCGAGCACAAGCTCCGGATACGTAGCACCGAGCACAAGTTCAGGATTTGTGCACCCAAGTACTAGCTCAGGATATGTTGCTCCAAGCACAAGTTCTGGATATGTTGCACCAAGTACCAGCTCCGGTTATGTTGCACCAAGCACAAGTTCAGGATACGTAGCACCAAGCACCAGTTCTGGATATGTTGCACCAAGTACCAGCTCTGGTTATGTTGCACCAAGCACAAGTTCAGGATATGTTGCTCCAAGCACAAGTTCTGGATATGTTGCACCAAGTACCAGCTCCGGTTATGTTGCACCAAGCACAAGTTCAGGACACGTAGCACCAAGCACCAGTTCTGGATATGTTGCACCAAGTACCAGCTCCGGTTATGTTGCACCAAGCACAAGCTCTGGATACGTAGCACCAAGCACCAGCTCCGGATACGTAGCACCAAGTACTAGCTCTGGATACGTAGCACCAAGTACAAGCTCCGGATACGTAGCACCAAGCACAAGTTCAGGATACGTTGCACCTAGTACATCCACTGCAACGGTGTGTAACGTCGTTGAAGGAATGCAAGACCCACAATTTATCCCAGACAAAAACATAAGAGATGACAACGATAAAGTACCGAGAGACGTTGACCGGTTAAGACCAAACAGCAACAAGCCATTCTCAGTTGACAAGAACACGTATACATTGAAGATTTGGTTCATGCCTGAGGTTCCCATTGAATCGTTCAGATTAATCAAACCAGACAATGTTGACTCTATGACTGTATGGTACATCAAGCCTTCGTCGAGAGCTTCCAGAGAACTTCCAGTTGCTAAGGTACCGTTTTCCATCAGTAATAATTAACGTATTCGCTCATTCAAATCATGCTAGTACGGAATAAACGACTTGGTGTTTGCCAAAGTTGCGTTTATTTTCAAATACATGCAAAAGGGTCATTCCATTTTAAATCAACCAATTTTTGGAAATTTTCCCAGGTCACCCTCTCAGATCTGCTTGAAACTTTCAACATGTATTTGTACATCCAATTCATGGACAAAAATGAAATATTTAGTCAGTATTTTTAGTACTTTGGAAAAAATTGGCTTTTTAAGTAAAGGGGGGTAATTTTGCGATTTCTGAATTTCGTCCTGAGGCCATGTTTAGACACTTATATCTTTTCAAGTATAATTTCTATACTTTTGAAAGTGAAATATATTATGAACTTTTACCTGTAGAATACAAAAATGGTGCTTAATCAAGTGTAAAATTGTTTTGTCTTTTTTGTCTATAGACCTCCAAAAATCGAAAAATCTTAAATTTGTCATAAAATTTGCCAAATTTGAACATTTTTTTTTTCAAAACCATTACATATTTAGAGCTCAAATTTGTTTTACATTTATTTACATCTTGTAAAAAAATTTTAAAGCAAATTTGAATAAAAAATCTCATTTCCAAAATTCACAATCTGCGTTTAAATTAAGCAAGGTCTCAAAATTTTACGAAAATTGCCTATGTTTGAACACCAAAATGGCCATGTCAAGAGTTCCCAATCTTTTTCAAATTTTGTACATGAATTCTACCACATGTAAAGATGACTTAATCAAAAATTTGTTTTGTTAATGAGCTTCTCCATGGAGTTTGACGTAATTTTAGAGGTATTGAATTTTCAGTTCTCGGGGGCTATTACGGTATATTTTGAAGTTGGTTATGTCCCCGGATGAGACTGTATATGCTTGGAATAGACTTAAAAGACCTCATATTATGTATGAAAATAACATTTGAATATTAATTTGCATCATAATATCAATATTTCAACAAAAATTAAATTTTACTTTAACTTTAAAAATTTATTTTGTTGGTTACCTCGGTGCTCAAGTCATCATTGGTGACTGTATTAAATTGAATGTCGCAGGGTCCATATTCTTTTAGTAATGATAAGATGTTTGCAGGCAAAAACTTTTTGAGTTACATGTACATAGATATTTTAGTTATATAAAAGCTTCTTTCTAGAATAAAAAATAGTTTCTTCGTGGAGTCTTGGGTGCTAAAGAGGTATTGAACTATAAGTAACCATTGGGGTTATTACAGTATGGGCTTTAAATCATAATAGCCCTCATGTTATGCATGGATTTAATATTTTATCATTTAATTGTATTATGCACCAAACTATCTAAAGCCTATTTCACATCATGCTTGCGGCAGCCGTACGACAACATTTTCTGGAAAATCGCAGAACTTCGTACGAACGCCGCAAGACAGTCGTGCGTTTTTTCAAGTGATCGCATCGTCGTAGACGTCGCAAGTCAAATTTTCAACATGTTTATTTTTCTTGCGATCTCTATGCGATTTTTGGATTTTTGGAGCCCGCAAGACAGTCGTGCGACTGCCGTAAGACAACCGTACGTCATTCTTGAGACAGTCGCACGTCAGTTAAAGAATTAGGCGTTCGCATGAATATCGTACGACTCTCGTACAAGTTTGCGTTTGTCGTGCGATTGACGTACGGGTGACGTACGAAACTTTTCGAAATCTCACGACAGTCTTACGACAGTCGTTATTGTTTGTACGACAGCCTCGCGATTATCGCACGGCAGTCGTGCGTAAACACGTGCGACGAACAACCTACGGGTCGTGAGAGCGTCGTACGACCGCCGTACGACGACTGCACGGAAAGTTTGATGTATCTGCGGCGGCTGCGATTCGTCTGCGATTTCGTTCGCAGTAAAAATCGTACGACGAAAAAATCGCACGGCTGATGTGAAACAGGCTTAAGCAAAAATAAATTTTGTGATCAAACTTCTCCATTGAGTTGTAAAGCACTTTAACGTGAAATAAATTTTCAGTTCTTGTAGATAATTTGAACATGTTTTACACTGAAAGCAAAGTGCATTGACTAAAATGATTCCAAATTTAATTAGAAATGATTTGTTAATTAGGGATACAAAGATTATGGATCTTATGTAAATTTGATGTTTTCAAAAACATTTTTTCAGATAAATATATTCTTCACCTTGAAATATTTAATGCACATTCTCTTCACTGACACCTAATTCATTATGATAAAACTGCCAGAATCAACATCATATTAAAACCTTAATAAATACATGATTATATACTTATATAAGCTAAATACTTTTCAGTATTTTCTTTAGATCATAAATTACTTGATTTTATTCAAAAAAGCCTCCAGTGATTCAGATATTGAGGTTTTACTGTATTATACTTTTTTTCTTGATCAAGACACACTGAACCTTTTTTTTAAATTCCAGTACTATTTCAGGCCTGCCATTGACCACATTTCCCCAAGCCTGAAATGTCCCTCTTTAACCTGTTAACTAATACACAATTCCTGGGAAAAATATTTTTCAATCATTACCGTATAATCTCTATAAGAGTGCTGTCAATCATGAAAGAAAAAATAACTTTGCCAGTCTTACTTAACCAGTTTTGGTGGACACAAGCTCCAGTGCAGGGCCGTGCCATTCTAAACACGTGGGTAAGTGGAGGTCCAGACTTTTCTAGGGGGGGTCCCAACTTTCGAACCACAACCACATTATAGTATACACATTTTGCAGAATAAAGTAACATATTATTAATAGTAAAAACATAACCATTTAATATGTGTTAAGCACTGAGAAAAATGCTTCATGCTACTTAAAAACGACTTACAGTCAGAAAATACACTAATGGACTGGTACATTTTGGGAATTCCAGGAGGTCCGGACCCCCAGACCCCCCCTTCTAGATCCGCCTATGCCACCCTAACACTGTATGTAGAGAAACCGGCCTACAATGAAGTACAGTGGACAGTTTTCTTGACAAAGTTTTAACTTAGCTTTTAATTAAAGGGAACAAGAGCTTCTCTCAACTTTTAATTTTCATAGTTCTAAGATCAAGGCATGTCACAACCAAGAAATTAAAAATGTCCACTCTGAATTTATGTCTAGGGGTGCAAAAAAGTTGTCTTCACTGGACTTTTGAGCGTATGAAAAGATATAGTTATCTGTAACAAAATTAACTCTAGGTATTACAGAGAGACATTCTTTACAGGGACATTTCAGATGCTATCAGGACTCTTAAGATAATGTCATTTGTGGGCCTACATGATAAAATGTCTTAGTGAGATTCCCTGTGCTGAACACTTGGTAAAAAGTGATATAACTTGTATGTTTTTTGTTTGATCACAGATAGATAGTTTCACTGTACTAACACAAAGGGGATAACTATAAATTGTTACCAAGACATTAGGAGTGCATGTACATTGTTTAAGAAAATTATAACATTGGTTTTATGCTTCTTTCATGCATACTAAAAATTAAAATTATCTTCATATAAAATTGTAGAACTTATGGAAATTCATATAAATTTTTTAATTGTTGATTTATGTTTAAATTACATCAAATGTTCAGTTGTAATATTGTGAAAAGTGAAGAGTTATATTATTAAAATAAAATTTTCAAATTTAATATAAAAATATTAATTAGTTAACTATGAATTGTATTTGCTAATAGAAACATCTACTAGTAGACTAAAGTAGAAGCGAAAAAAAGGTATTAATTTTCTACTACAAGTACTTACATGCTTAAAGTTAATAACTAAAACTGTTTTAATTCTAAAAAGAAGCTTCCATGTAAATAAAAAATAATAAGCATTTAAACACCTAAACATTACTAAAAGAATATGGACCCTGAGACATTCAGTTTAATACAGTCACCAATGATGACTTGAGCACCGAGGTAACCAACAAAATAAATTTTTAAAGTTAAAGTAAAATTTAATTTTTGTTGAAATATTGATATTATGATGCAAATTAATATTCAAATGTTATTTTCATACATAATATGAGGACTTTTAAGTCTATTCCAAGCATATACAGTCTCATCCCGGGACATAACCAACTTTAAAATATACCGTAATAGCCCCCGAGAACTGAAAATTCAATACCTCTAAAATTACGTCAAACTCCATGGAGAAGCTCATTAACAAAACAAATTTTTGATTAAGTCATCTTTACATGTGGTAGAATTCATGTACAAAATTTGAAAAAGATTGGGAACTCTTGACATGGCCATTTTGGTGTTCAAACATAGACAATTTTCGTAAAATTTTGAGACCTTGCTTAATTTAAACGCAGATTGTGAATTTTGGAAATGAGATTTTTTATTCAAATTTGCTTTAAAATTTTCTTACAAGATGTAAATAAATGTAAAACAAATTTGAGCTCTAAATATGTAACGGTTTTGAAAAAAATAATGTTCAAATTTGGCAAATTTGATGACAAATTTAAGATTTTTCGATTTTTGGAGGGCTATAGACAAAAAAGTAACAATTTTACACTTGATTAAGCACCATTTTTGTATTCTACAGGTAAAAGTTCATAATATATTTCACTTTAGGAAGTATTGAAATTATACTTGAAAAGATATAAGTGTCTAAACATAGCCTCAGGACGAAATTCAGAAGTTGCAAAATAACCCCCCTTTACTTAAAAAGCCAATTTTTTCCAAAGTACTGAAGATACTGACTAAATATTTCATTTTTGTCCATGAATTGGATGTACAAATACGTGTTGAAAGTTTCAAGCAGATCTGAGAGGGTGATCTGGGAAGCATTGGTTGATTTGAGATGGAATGACCCAAAAGGTACACGAATAAAACGTCTCTTGGTTATAAGTGCAACTGCGTGTCTGTTCTAACGACGACGTGACTTGTTGTTGCTGTTTTAATGTTACAAGTGCATGTCGCATGTGCTTACTGTTGTATTTGTACACTATTTTGAGCCTGCACGTTCGTTTCTTTAATGATGTAGATATTGTACGTGTAAAATGCTTTGTGACTGACATAATAAAACAAACGCGCTCGGGATAATGTGTACAGCGGGGTTTTCGGTAATCATCGCTGATGAGAGCAATTCATGAATAAGATATACATTGTTTCCCTTGTCGTTTGTTGACTGTTCCTTAAGTACTGCAAGGTCTGTATTAAGAACACTTGAGTAATTTCCTATCTCCGATATAATTCTTACATTATCAGTGATTTGCTCTGCTATTATTATCGAATGTTTTCTACTATTTGTAGGATGAGAATCCGACAACAACAGTTCGATTCCCTGGAACACCGGACGCCGTTGATATTATCGTTGAAGTGACAAGAAAGAACCCAAGACGACCCATGACGTTCAGAATTGCTGTTAAGGCTTGCTTCGAGGAAGTCACAGGTTCGACAAGTTCCTCTATGCATATTCCGAGCATATCAACATCTGGATCAGTTGTTGCACCAAGCACAAGTTCAGGATATGTTGCACCGAGCACAAGCTCCGGATACGTAGCACCGAGCACAAGTTCAGGATTTGTGCACCCAAGTACTAGCTCAGGATATGTTGCTCCAAGCACAAGTTCTGGATATGTTGCACCAAGTACCAGCTCCGGTTATGTTGCACCAAGCACAAGTTCAGGATACGTAGCACCAAGCACCAGTTCTGGATATGTTGCACCAAGTACCAGCTCTGGTTATGTTGCACCAAGCACAAGTTCAGGATATGTTGCTCCAAGCACAAGTTCTGGATATGTTGCACCAAGTACCAGCTCCGGTTATGTTGCACCAAGCACAAGTTCAGGACACGTAGCACCAAGCACCAGTTCTGGATATGTTGCACCAAGTACCAGCTCCGGTTATGTTGCACCAAGCACAAGCTCTGGATACGTAGCACCAAGCACCAGCTCCGGATACGTAGCACCAAGTACTAGCTCTGGATACGTAGCACCAAGTACAAGCTCCGGATACGTAGCACCAAGCACAAGTTCAGGATACGTTGCACCTAGTACATCCACTGCAACGGTGTGTAACGTCGTTGAAGGAATGCAAGACCCACAATTTATCCCAGACAAAAACATAAGAGATGACAACGATAAAGTACCGAGAGACGTTGACCGGTTAAGACCAAACAGCAACAAGCCATTCTCAGTTGACAAGAACACGTATACATTGAAGATTTGGTTCATGCCTGAGGTTCCCATTGAATCGTTCAGATTAATCAAACCAGACAATGTTGACTCTATGACTGTATGGTACATCAAGCCTTCGTCGAGAGCTTCCAGAGAACTTCCAGTTGCTAAGGTACCGTTTTCCATCAGTAATAATTAACGTATTCGCTCATTCAAATCATGCTAGTACGGAATAAACGACTCGGTGTTTGCCAAAGTTGCGTTTATTTTCAAATACATGCAAAAGGTACACGAATAAAACGTCTCTTGGTTATAAGTGCAACTGCGTGTCTGTTCTAACGACGACGTGACTTGTTGTTGCTGTTTTAATGTTACAAGTGCATGTCGCATGTGCTTACTGTTGTATTTGTACACTATTTTGAGCCTGCACGTTCGTTTCTTTAATGATGTAGATATTGTACGTGTAAAATGCTTTGTGACTGACATAATAAAACAAACGCGCTCGGGATAATGTGTACAGCGGGGTTTTCGGTAATCATCGCTGATGAGAGCAATTCATGAATAAGATATACATTGTTTCCCTTGTCGTTTGTTGACTGTTCCTTAAGTACTGCAAGGTCTGTATTAAGAACACTTGAGTAATTTCCTATCTCCGATATAATTCTTACATTATCAGTGATTTGCTCTGCTATTATTATCGAATGTTTTCTACTATTTGTAGGATGAGAATCCGACAACAACAGTTCGATTCCCTGGAACACCGGACGCCGTTGATATTATCGTTGAAGTGACAAGAAAGAACCCAAGACGACCCATGACGTTCAGAATTGCTGTTAAGGCTTGCTTCGAGGACGTCACAGGTTCGACAAGTTCCTCTATGAATATTCCGAGCATATCAACATCTGGATCAGTTGTTGCACCAAGCACAAGTTCAGGATATGTTGCACCGAGCACAAGCTCCGGATACGTAGCACCGAGCACAAGTTCAGGATTTGTGCACCCAAGTACTAGCTCAGGATATGTTGCTCCAAGCACAAGTTCTGGATATGTTGCACCAAGTACCAGCTCCGGTTATGTTGCACCAAGCACAAGTTCAGGATACGTAGCACCAAGCACCAGTTCTGGATATGTTGCACCAAGTACCAGCTCTGGTTATGTTGCACCAAGCACAAGTTCAGGATATGTTGCTCCAAGCACAAGTTCTGGATATGTTGCACCAAGTACCAGCTCCGGTTATGTTGCACCAAGCACAAGTTCAGGACACGTAGCACCAAGCACCAGTTCTGGATATGTTGCACCAAGTACCAGCTCCGGTTATGTTGCACCAAGCACAAGCTCTGGATACGTAGCACCAAGCACCAGCTCCGGATACGTAGCACCAAGTACTAGCTCTGGATACGTAGCACCAAGTACAAGCTCCGGATACGTAGCACCAAGCACAAGTTCAGGATACGTTGCACCTAGTACATCCACTGCAACGGTGTGTAACGTCGTTGAAGGAATGCAAGACCCACAATTTATCCCAGACAAAAACATAAGAGATGACAACGATAAAGTACCGAGAGACGTTGACCGGTTAAGACCAAACAGCAACAAGCCATTCTCAGTTGACAAGAACACGTATACATTGAAGATTTGGTTCATGCCTGAGGTTCCCATTGAATCGTTCAGATTAATCAAACCAGACAATGTTGACTCTATGACTGTATGGTACATCAAGCCTTCGTCGAGAGCTTCCAGAGAACTTCCAGTTGCTAAGGTACCGTTTTCCATCAGTAATAATTAACGTATTCGCTCATTCAAATCATGCTAGTACGGAATAAACGACTCGGTGTTTGCCAAAGTTGCGTTTATTTTCAAATACATGCAAAAGGTACACGAATAAAACGTCTCTTGGTTATAAGTGCAACTGCGTGTCTGTTCTAACGACGACGTGACTTGTTGTTGCTGTTTTAATGTTACAAGTGCATGTCGCATGTGCTTACTGTTGTATTTGTACACTATTTTGAGCCTGCACGTTCGTTTCTTTAATGATGTAGATATTTTACGTGTAAAATGCTTTGTGACTGACATAATAAAACAAACGCGCTCGGGATAATGTGTACAGCGGGGTTTTCGGTAATCATCGCTGATGAGAGCAATTCAGGAATAAGATATACATTGTTTCCCTTGTCGTTTGTTGACTGTTCCTTAAGTACTGCAAGGTCTGTATTAAGAACACTTGAGTAATTTCCTATCTCCGATATAATTCTTACATTATCAGTGATTTGCTCTGCTATTATTATCGAATGTTTTCTACTATTTGTAGGATGAGAATCCGACAACAACAGTTCGATTCCCTGGAACACCGGACGCCGTTGATATTATCGTTGAAGTGACAAGAAAGAACCCAAGACGACCCATGACGTTCAGAATTGCTGTTAAGGCTTGCTTCGAGGAAGTCACAGGTTCGACAAGTTCCTCTATGAATATTCCGAGCATATCAACATCTGGATCAGTTGTTGCACCAAGCACAAGTTCAGGATATGTTGCACCGAGCACAAGCTCCGGATACGTAGCACCGAGCACAAGTTCAGGATTTGTGCACCCAAGTACTAGCTCAGGATATGTTGCTCCAAGCACAAGTTCTGGATATGTTGCACCAAGTACCAGCTCCGGTTATGTTGCACCAAGCACAAGTTCAGGATACGTAGCACCAAGCACCAGTTCTGGATATGTTGCACCAAGTACCAGCTCTGGTTATGTTGCACCAAGCACAAGTTCAGGATATGTTGCTCCAAGCACAAGTTCTGGATATGTTGCACCAAGTACCAGCTCCGGTTATGTTGCACCAAGCACAAGTTCAGGACACGTAGCACCAAGCACCAGTTCTGGATATGTTGCACCAAGTACCAGCTCCGGTTATGTTGCACCAAGCACCAGCTCCGGATACGTAGCACCAAGTACTAGCTCTGGATACGTAGCACCAAGTACAAGCTCCGGATACGTAGCACCAAGCACAAGTTCAGGATACGTTGCACCTAGTACATCCACTGCAACGGTGTGTAACGTCGTTGAAGGAATGCAAGACCCACAATTTATCCCAGACAAAAACATAAGAGATGACAACGATAAAGTACCGAGAGACGTTGACCGGTTAAGACCAAACAGCAACAAGCCATTCTCAGTTGACAAGAACACGTATACATTGAAGATTTGGTTCATGCCTGAGGTTCCCATTGAATCGTTCAGATTAATCAAACCAGACAATGTTGACTCTATGACTGTATGGTACATCAAGCCTTCGTCGAGAGCTTCCAGAGAACTTCCAGTTGCTAAGGTACCGTTTTCCATCAGTAATAATTAACGTATTCGCTCATTCAAATCATGCTAGTACGGAATAAACGACTCGGTGTTTGCCAAAGTTGCGTTTATTTTCAAATACATGCAAAAGGTACACGAATAAAACGTCTCTTGGTTATAAGTGCAACTGCGTGTCTGTTCTAACGACGACGTGACTTGTTGTTGCTGTTTTAATGTTACAAGTGCATGTCGCATGTGCTTACTGTTGTATTTGTACACTATTTTGAGCCTGCACGTTCGTTTCTTTAATGATGTAGATATTGTACGTGTAAAATGCTTTGTGACTGACATAATAAAACAAACGCGCTCGGGATAATGTGTACAGCGGGGTTTTCGGTAATCATCGCTGATGAGAGCAATTCATGAATAAGATATACATTGTTTCCCTTGTCGTTTGTTGACTGTTCCTTAAGTACTGCAAGGTCTGTATTAAGAACACTTGAGTAATTTCCTATCTCCGATATAATTCTTACATTATCAGTGATTTGCTCTGCTATTATTATCGAATGTTTTCTACTATTTGTAGGATGAGAATCCGACAACAACAGTTCGATTCCCTGGAACACCGGACGCCGTTGATATTATCGTTGAAGTGACAAGAAAGAACCCAAGACGACCCATGACGTTCAGAATTGCTGTTAAGGCTTGCTTCGAGGAAGTCACAGGTTCGACAAGTTCCTCTATGAATATTCCGAGCATATCAACATCTGGATCAGTTGTTGCACCAAGCACAAGTTCAGGATATGTTGCACCGAGCACAAGCTCCGGATACGTAGCACCGAGCACAAGTTCAGGATTTGTGCACCCAAGTACTAGCTCAGGATATGTTGCTCCAAGCACAAGTTCTGGATATGTTGCACCAAGTACCAGCTCCGGTTATGTTGCACCAAGCACAAGTTCAGGATACGTAGCACCAAGCACCAGTTCTGGATATGTTGCACCAAGTACCAGCTCTGGTTATGTTGCACCAAGCACAAGTTCAGGATATGTTGCTCCAAGCACAAGTTCTGGATATGTTGCACCAAGTACCAGCTCCGGTTATGTTGCACCAAGCACAAGTTCAGGACACGTAGCACCAAGCACCAGTTCTGGATATGTTGCACCAAGTACCAGCTCCGGTTATGTTGCACCAAGCACCAGCTCCGGATACGTAGCACCAAGTACTAGCTCTGGATACGTAGCACCAAGTACAAGCTCCGGATACGTAGCACCAAGCACAAGTTCAGGATACGTTGCACCTAGTACATCCACTGCAACGGTGTGTAACGTCGTTGAAGGAATGCAAGACCCACAATTTATCCCAGACAAAAACATAAGAGATGACAACGATAAAGTACCGAGAGACGTTGACCGGTTAAGACCAAACAGCAACAAGCCATTCTCAGTTGACAAGAACACGTATACATTGAAGATTTGGTTCATGCCTGAGGTTCCCATTGAATCGTTCAGATTAATCAAACCAGACAATGTTGACTCTATGACTGTATGGTACATCAAGCCTTCGTCGAGAGCTTCCAGAGAACTTCCAGTTGCTAAGGTACCGTTTTCCATCAGTAATAATTAACGTATTCGCTCATTCAAATCATGCTAGTACGGAATAAACGACTCGGTGTTTGCCAAAGTTGCGTTTATTTTCAAATACATGCAAAAGGTACACGAATAAAACGTCTCTTGGTTATAAGTGCAACTGCGTGTCTGTTCTAACGACGACGTGACTTGTTGTTGCTGTTTTAATGTTACAAGTGCATGTCGCATGTGCTTACTGTTGTATTTGTACACTATTTTGAGCCTGCACGTTCGTTTCTTTAATGATGTAGATATTGTACGTGTAAAATGCTTTGTGACTGACATAATAAAACAAACGCGCTCGGGATAATGTGTACAGCGGGGTTTTCGGTAATCATCGCTGATGAGAGCAATTCAGGAATAAGATATACATTGTTTCCCTTGTCGTTTGTTGACTGTTCCTTAAGTACTGCAAGGTCTGTATTAAGAACACTTGAGTAATTTCCTATCTCCGATATAATTCTTACATTATCAGTGATTTGCTCTGCTATTATTATCGAATGTTTTCTACTATTTGTAGGATGAGAATCCGACAACAACAGTTCGATTCCCTGGAACACCGGACGCCGTTGATATTATCGTTGAAGTGACAAGAAAGAACCCAAGACGACCCATGACGTTCAGAATTGCTGTTAAGGCTTGCTTCGAGGAAGTCACAGGTTCGACAAGTTCCTCTATGAATATTCCGAGCATATCAACATCTGGATCAGTTGTTGCACCAAGCACAAGTTCAGGATATGTTGCACCGAGCACAAGCTCCGGATACGTAGCACCGAGCACAAGTTCAGGATTTGTGCACCCAAGTACTAGCTCAGGATATGTTGCTCCAAGCACAAGTTCTGGATATGTTGCACCAAGTACCAGCTCCGGTTATGTTGCACCAAGCACAAGTTCAGGATACGTAGCACCAAGCACCAGTTCTGGATATGTTGCACCAAGTACCAGCTCTGGTTATGTTGCACCAAGCACAAGTTCAGGATATGTTGCTCCAAGCACAAGTTCTGGATATGTTGCACCAAGTACCAGCTCCGGTTATGTTGCACCAAGCACAAGTTCAGGACACGTAGCACCAAGCACCAGTTCTGGATATGTTGCACCAAGTACCAGCTCCGGTTATGTTGCACCAAGCACAAGCTCTGGATACGTAGCACCAAGCACCAGCTCCGGATACGTAGCACCAAGTACTAGCTCTGGATACGTAGCACCAAGTACAAGCTCCGGATACGTAGCACCAAGCACAAGTTCAGGATACGTTGCACCTAGTACATCCACTGCAACGGTGTGTAACGTCGTTGAAGGAATGCAAGACCCACAATTTATCCCAGACAAAAACATAAGAGATGACAACGATAAAGTACCGAGAGACGTTGACCGGTTAAGACCAAACAGCAACAAGCCATTCTCAGTTGACAAGAACACGTATACATTGAAGATTTGGTTCATGCCTGAGGTTCCCATTGAATCGTTCAGATTAATCAAACCAGACAATGTTGACTCTATGACTGTATGGTACATCAAGCCTTCGTCGAGAGCTTCCAGAGAACTTCCAGTTGCTAAGGTACCGTTTTCCATCAGTAATAATTAACGTATTCGCTCATTCAAATCATGCTAGTACGGAATAAACGACTCGGTGTTTGCCAAAGTTGCGTTTATTTTCAAATACATGCAAAAGGTACACGAATAAAACGTCTCTTGGTTATAAGTGCAACTGCGTGTCTGTTCTAACGACGACGTGACTTGTTGTTGCTGTTTTAATGTTACAAGTGCATGTCGCATGTGCTTACTGTTGTATTTGTACACTATTTTGAGCCTGCACCTTCGTTTCTTTAATGATGTAGATATTGTACGTGTAAAATGCTTTGTGACTGACATAATAAAACAAACGCGCTCGGGATAATGTGTACAGCGGGGTTTTCGGTAATCATCGCTGATGAGAGCAATTCAGGAATAAGATATACATTGTTTCCCTTGTCGTTTGTTGACTGTTCCTTAAGTACTGCAAGGTCTGTATTAAGAACACTTGAGTAATTTCCTATCTCCGATATAATTCTTACATTATCAGTGATTTGCTCTGCTATTATTATCGAATGTTTTCTACTATTTGTAGGATGAGAATCCGACAACAACAGTTCGATTCCCTGGAACACCGGACGCCGTTGATATTATCGTTGAAGTGACAAGAAAGAACCCAAGACGACCCATGACGTTCAGAATTGCTGTTAAGGCTTGCTTCGAGGAAGTCACAGGTTCGACAAGTTCCTCTATGAATATTCCGAGCATATCAACATCTGGATCAGTTGTTGCACCAAGCACAAGTTCAGGATATGTTGCACCGAGCACAAGCTCCGGATACGTAGCACCGAGCACAAGTTCAGGATTTGTGCACCCAAGTACTAGCTCAGGATATGTTGCTCCAAGCACAAGTTCTGGATATGTTGCACCAAGTACCAGCTCCGGTTATGTTGCACCAAGCACAAGTTCAGGATACGTAGCACCAAGCACCAGTTCTGGATATGTTGCACCAAGTACCAGCTCTGGTTATGTTGCACCAAGCACAAGTTCAGGATATGTTGCTCCAAGCACAAGTTCTGGATATGTTGCACCAAGTACCAGCTCCGGTTATGTTGCACCAAGCACAAGTTCAGGACACGTAGCACCAAGCACCAGTTCTGGATATGTTGCACCAAGTACCAGCTCCGGTTATGTTGCACCAAGCACAAGCTCTGGATACGTAGCACCAAGCACCAGCTCCGGATACGTAGCACCAAGTACTAGCTCTGGATACGTAGCACCAAGTACAAGCTCCGGATACGTAGCACCAAGCACAAGTTCAGGATACGTTGCACCTAGTACATCCACTGCAACGGTGTGTAACGTCGTTGAAGGAATGCAAGACCCACAATTTATCCCAGACAAAAACATAAGAGATGACAACGATAAAGTACCGAGAGACGTTGACCGGTTAAGACCAAACAGCAACAAGCCATTCTCAGTTGACAAGAACACGTATACATTGAAGATTTGGTTCATGCCTGAGGTTCCCATTGAATCGTTCAGATTAATCAAACCAGACAATGTTGACTCTATGACTGTATGGTACATCAAGCCTTCGTCGAGAGCTTCCAGAGAACTTCCAGTTGCTAAGGTACCGTTTTCCATCAGTAATAATTAACGTATTCGCTCATTCAAATCATGCTAGTACGGAATAAACGACTCGGTGTTTGCCAAAGTTGCGTTTATTTTCAAATACATGCAAAAGGTACACGAATAAAACGTCTCTTGGTTATAAGTGCAACTGCGTGTCTGTTCTAACGACGACGTGACTTGTTGTTGCTGTTTTAATGTTACAAGTGCATGTCGCATGTGCTTACTGTTGTATTTGTACACTATTTTGAGCCTGCACGTTCGTTTCTTTAATGATGTAGATATTGTACGTGTAAAATGCTTTGTGACTGACATAATAAAACAAACGCGCTCGGGATAATGTGTACAGCGGGGTTTTCGGTAATCATCGCTGATGAGAGCAATTCATGAATAAGATATACATTGTTTCCCTTGTCGTTTGTTGACTGTTCCTTAAGTACTGCAAGGTCTGTATTAAGAACACTTGAGTAATTTCCTATCTCCGATATAATTCTTACATTATCAGTGATTTGCTCTGCTATTATTATCGAATGTTTTCTACTATTTGTAGGATGAGAATCCGACAACAACAGTTCGATTCCCTGGAACACCGGACGCCGTTGATATTATCGTTGAAGTGACAAGAAAGAACCCAAGACGACCCATGACGTTCAGAATTGCTGTTAAGGCTTGCTTCGAGGAAGTCACAGGTTCGACAAGTTCCTCTATGAATATTCCGAGCATATCAACATCTGGATCAGTTGTTGCACCAAGCACAAGTTCAGGATATGTTGCACCGAGCACAAGCTCCGGATACGTAGCACCGAGCACAAGTTCAGGATTTGTGCACCCAAGTACTAGCTCAGGATATGTTGCTCCAAGCACAAGTTCTGGATATGTTGCACCAAGTACCAGCTCCGGTTATGTTGCACCAAGCACAAGTTCAGGATACGTAGCACCAAGCACCAGTTCTGGATATGTTGCACCAAGTACCAGCTCTGGTTATGTTGCACCAAGCACAAGTTCAGGATATGTTGCTCCAAGCACAAGTTCTGGATATGTTGCACCAAGTACCAGCTCCGGTTATGTTGCACCAAGCACAAGTTCAGGACACGTAGCACCAAGCACCAGTTCTGGATATGTTGCACCAAGTACCAGCTCCGGTTATGTTGCACCAAGCACAAGCTCTGGATACGTAGCACCAAGCACCAGCTCCGGATACGTAGCACCAAGTACTAGCTCTGGATACGTAGCACCAAGTACAAGCTCCGGATACGTAGCACCAAGCACAAGTTCAGGATACGTTGCACCTAGTACATCCACTGCAACGGTGTGTAACGTCGTTGAAGGAATGCAAGACCCACAATTTATCCCAGACAAAAACATAAGAGATGACAACGATAAAGTACCGAGAGACGTTGACCGGTTAAGACCAAACAGCAACAAGCCATTCTCAGTTGACAAGAACACGTATACATTGAAGATTTGGTTCATGCCTGAGGTTCCCATTGAATCGTTCAGATTAATCAAACCAGACAATGTTGACTCTATGACTGTATGGTACATCAAGCCTTCGTCGAGAGCTTCCAGAGAACTTCCAGTTGCTAAGGTACCGTTTTCCATCAGTAATAATTAACGTATTCGCTCATTCAAATCATGCTAGTACGGAATAAACGACTCGGTGTTTGCCAAAGTTGCGTTTATTTTCAAATACATGCAAAAGGTACACGAATAAAACGTCTCTTGGTTATAAGTGCAACTGCGTGTCTGTTCTAACGACGACGTGACTTGTTGTTGCTGTTTTAATGTTACAAGTGCATGTCGCATGTGCTTACTGTTGTATTTGTACACTATTTTGAGCCTGCACCTTCGTTTCTTTAATGATGTAGATATTGTACGTGTAAAATGCTTTGTGACTGACATAATAAAACAAACGCGCTCGGGATAATGTGTACAGCGGGGTTTTCGGTAATCATCGCTGATGAGAGCAATTCAGGAATAAGATATACATTGTTTCCCTTGTCGTTTGTTGACTGTTCCTTAAGTACTGCAAGGTCTGTATTAAGAACACTTGAGTAATTTCCTATCTCCGATATAATTCTTACATTATCAGTGATTTGCTCTGCTATTATTATCGAATGTTTTCTACTATTTGTAGGATGAGAATCCGACAACAACAGTTCGATTCCCTGGAACACCGGACGCCGTTGATATTATCGTTGAAGTGACAAGAAAGAACCCAAGACGACCCATGACGTTCAGAATTGCTGTTAAGGCTTGCTTCGAGGAAGTCACAGGTTCGACAAGTTCCTCTATGAATATTCCGAGCATATCAACATCTGGATCAGTTGTTGCACCAAGCACAAGTTCAGGATATGTTGCACCGAGCACAAGCTCCGGATACGTAGCACCGAGCACAAGTTCAGGATTTGTGCACCCAAGTACTAGCTCAGGATATGTTGCTCCAAGCACAAGTTCTGGATATGTTGCACCAAGTACCAGCTCCGGTTATGTTGCACCAAGCACAAGTTCAGGATACGTAGCACCAAGCTCCAGTTCTGGATATGTTGCACCAAGTACCAGCTCTGGTTATGTTGCACCAAGCACAAGTTCAGGATATGTTGCTCCAAGCACAAGTTCTGGATATGTTGCACCAAGTACCAGCTCCGGTTATGTTGCACCAAGCACAAGTTCAGGACACGTAGCACCAAGCACCAGTTCTGGATATGTTGCACCAAGTACCAGCTCCGGTTATGTTGCACCAAGCACAAGCTCTGGATACGTAGCACCAAGCACCAGCTCCGGATACGTAGCACCAAGTACTAGCTCTGGATACGTAGCACCAAGTACAAGCTCCGGATACGTAGCACCAAGCACAAGTTCAGGATACGTTGCACCTAGTACATCCACTGCAACGGTGTGTAACGTCGTTGAAGGAATGCAAGACCCACAATTTATCCCAGACAAAAACATAAGAGATGACAACGATAAAGTACCGAGAGACGTTGACCGGTTAAGACCAAACAGCAACAAGCCATTCTCAGTTGACAAGAACACGTATACATTGAAGATTTGGTTCATGCCTGAGGTTCCCATTGAATCGTTCAGATTAATCAAACCAGACAATGTTGACTCTATGACTGTATGGTACATCAAGCCTTCGTCGAGAGCTTCCAGAGAACTTCCAGTTGCTAAGGTACCGTTTTCCATCAGTAATAATTAACGTATTCGCTCATTCAAATCATGCTAGTACGGAATAAACGACTCGGTGTTTGCCAAAGTTGCGTTTATTTTCAAATACATGCAAAAGGTACACGAATAAAACGTCTCTTGGTTATAAGTGCAACTGCGTGTCTGTTCTAACGACGACGTGACTTGTTGTTGCTGTTTTAATGTTACAAGTGCATGTCGCATGTGCTTACTGTTGTATTTGTACACTATTTTGAGCCTGCACGTTCGTTTCTTTAATGATGTAGATATTGTACGTGTAAAATGCTTTGTGACTGACATAATAAAACAAACGCGCTCGGGATAATGTGTACAGCGGGGTTTTCGGTAATCATCGCTGATGAGAGCAATTCATGAATAAGATATACATTGTTTCCCTTGTCGTTTGTTGACTGTTCCTTAAGTACTGCAAGGTCTGTATTAAGAACACTTGAGTAATTTCCTATCTCCGATATAATTCTTACATTATCAGTGATTTGCTCTGCTATTATTATCGAATGTTTTCTACTATTTGTAGGATGAGAATCCGACAACAACAGTTCGATTCCCTGGAACACCGGACGCCGTTGATATTATCGTTGAAGTGACAAGAAAGAACCCAAGACGACCCATGACGTTCAGAATTGCTGTTAAGGCTTGCTTCGAGGAAGTCACAGGTTCGACAAGTTCCTCTATGAATATTCCGAGCATATCAACATCTGGATCAGTTGTTGCACCAAGCACAAGTTCAGGATATGTTGCACCGAGCACAAGCTCCGGATACGTAGCACCGAGCACAAGTTCAGGATTTGTGCACCCAAGTACTAGCTCAGGATATGTTGCTCCAAGCACAAGTTCTGGATATGTTGCACCAAGTACCAGCTCCGGTTATGTTGCACCAAGCACAAGTTCAGGATACGTAGCACCAAGCACCAGTTCTGGATATGTTGCACCAAGTACCAGCTCTGGTTATGTTGCACCTAGCACAAGTTCAGGATATGTTGCTCCAAGCACAAGTTCTGGATATGTTGCACCAAGTACCAGCTCCGGTTATGTTGCACCAAGCACAAGTTCCGGACACGTAGCACCAAGCACAAGTTCTGGATATGTTGCACCAAGTACCAGCTCCGGTTATGTTGCACCAAGCACAAGCTCTGGATACGTAGCACCAAGCACCAGCTCCGGATACGTAGCACCAAGTACTAGCTCTGGATACGTAGCACCAAGTACAAGCTCCGGATACGTAGCACCAAGCACAAGTTCAGGATACGTTGCACCTAGTACATCCACTGCAACGGTGTGTAACGTCGTTGAAGGAATGCAAGACCCACAATTTATCCCAGACAAAAACATAAGAGATGACAACGATAAAGTACCGAGAGACGTTGACCGGTTAAGACCAAACAGCAACAAGCCATTCTCAGTTGACAAGAACACGTATACATTGAAGATTTGGTTCATGCCTGAGGTTCCCATTGAATCGTTCAGATTAATCAAACCAGACAATGTTGACTCTATGACTGTATGGTACATCAAGCCTTCGTCGAGAGCTTCCAGAGAACTTCCAGTTGCTAAGGTATTTTTCCCATTTTTTTGTATTGTGATTTTTTTGGTTTTTGTTCAGTCTGTTTTAATATTCATTTTTACACATCGTATCACAGTTTTCAATTTTGAAGACTAGTTTTTCTTATAAATTTATTGAAGTTTTTACGACTGCAAAAGAAACAAATATGGGAATTCACTTTGTCCCGTGGGATCTGTCTTCCACGGAACATTTGTTGAAAATTTAAAGTAAATTAATTGGTGAATATTCTCGACAGATTAACAGAATTGAGGCATAAAACTTTGCTTTATTAGCTCACCTGAAGACAAACAATTGTTTTAAAACCATGATATGTATACATGAATTGGTAACTTATGTTTTGTTTTCTAAATAATAGGATGAAGATCCTTCAGTTACAGTTCGATTCCAAGGTACTCCAAATGCTGTTGACATAATTGTTGAAGTAACGAGAAAGAATCCAAGGAGACCTATGACTTTCAAGATTGCTGTGAAGGCTTGCTTTGAGGAAGTTACTGGTTCAACCAGCTCTGGTTACGTAGCACCAAGCACCAGTTCAGGATACGTTGCCCCAAGCACAAGTTCCGGATTTGTTCATCCAAGTACTAGCTCCGGTTATGTTGCCCCAAGCACAAGTTCCGGATACGTTGCACCAAGTACAAGTTCTGGATACGTTGCCTCAAGCACTAGCTTGGAAGAACAAAGCAGTTCTGGATACATTGGCATAACATCAACAAGTTCTGGATATGTAGCACCGAGCACAAGTTCAGGATACGTAGCACCTAGCACTAGTTCCGAATACATTGAATCGTCTACAGGTGATTTTTATTATTAATTAATAGACATGTGTGACTGAAGTCGGAAATCGAAGGTTGAGAAAGAAAGTAGATAAACAAATGGGTTGTTTCAAAGTTATTCATTCCATGTATAACATAACTTAAGCAATCAACCGTTTTATTTTTATCATTTACTTTAAAATGCAATGTCAATAGCATATTTTTTGTTTTTTTTAGTTTTTGTCGATTTTTTTTTCGTTTCTTACTGGTCAATTAATTTCATAGTCTCTTATGTCTACGAGTTTGTTTATGTTCTTTTATATTTTATTTTGGTGGATTTTACGCTGTAGCAACACAATGTATAGATCGTATCACGGCGGTCAGTCAATCTACTGACGGTTCTTATACAGGCTAAATCTCTGGTTTAAGCTTTTAACCAGATACTAGACACTTACTTTCGTCAGTATGATAAGTCCATTGCTTGTACATCGCTAATCGGCAACATTTTTACATACAAAACATGCTTGAAACGATCCCTCGATAAACATCGTATTCTGTTCTAAACTTTCGTGCTCCGATCTCAGTGACAAATGTCTAATGCGAATGTGATTTATACAATTAGTTATTTACTTTGTAAATTCATTTGTTTGACAGATTTTGTTCCCCTGAATTATTATTAGTCATTGAATATCAATAGGATATCCTCTGTATAAGAATACTATTTCATCCTTAAGCGGTATTAGTATTAGATTATTTATATAGTGTAAAATCTGACAAATCATAACTTAAGTGATATGTTTTTGTTACACAGCACCTTGCGCACTGACAAATGGAATGGACAGTCCAACAGTTATCCCTGATGAAAACATGAAGACAAATGATCGAATTGTTAACGATAAAATCAATCGTCTTAGACCAGTAAGACGAAACCCAGCAAGAACACACAAACCAAACTTCAAGGTAATATTTCCATATTTTCAGCAGATTGTTGTTTTGACATATAATGCTTTACATACCGTTATATTCATCAATTGATATTTTTTTACTAACAAGTTCATGCTTCGTCAACACTGTTGATATTTTTACATCAAACTAACAATGTCTTTGTGTCTGAACTATATTTCATATCCTTCTTCAGAAATGTCTTCATAAAAGATAAAAAATAGCTTAGGATATTTTGACATTCAACCGAGTTCAATGCCTTCCTTGTGTATATTGAACGAAATCTTAGAATAAAAAATGAAGAATCAATATAAAATATAAATAAAAAAACTTTTACTCACTATTTTAAATTTCAGGTAACCATTGACTTACCAGAATACGGAGTTCCTCTTGATACTATTGAGTTACCAGACAACGACAACATTAAGACGATACTTGTATATATCCGAACTGTTGAGGGTACATCATTAGAACCTGTTTCTTCCAAAGTATGTGCTGTAGATTATTTGGTCAATTTTATATTGCTTGACTTTATTCAAATAAACAATGTGATGCACTTGTTTTCATCATTTTATCAAAGTGTAAACTCTAGTAGCTTTTATATCCCAACTTTCCACATTAGTGTTACTCGATAAAAAACAATAGAGCAACCATTTACTTGGCTTTCTGTCTCGGCAAATTATATTGGACCATGGATAGTTGACATTAATAATCCTGATTTTCTGTCGTATAGTATACATGTATTGTTGCTAAGCTTTCAGCTTCTTGCATGTTGTTAAATGTGTACAAGCAAACAAAAGAACCTTTGTAAACTTTAGATAAAACCGATCACTGCAAGTAACAGAGAAATGAAAACATATTATTATATAACTAGCTTCATTTTTTTCTAAATCAAATAATGTAAGTATTTTATTAACAGTATAATTTTAACCTACTGTTTTCCAGCCTTTACCAGGAGATAAGCCTGTGAAGATACCAAACTATGTACCTGTTATACGTGTTGTAGTAGAAGTTGTCGAAAAATACGTTGAAGAAGATCCAATATTTATTACTATTGATATATGGGGATGTTTTGAATTGTTTGGTAAATTCATTAATGTTTTAGTTATTGTACAGTGAAGTTCTTATATACACTACAAGTACAACCAAAAGCGATAATCATAGAGAAATAATCTAAATAACGCGTCTTTTTTTATATTTTTTGCTTGACATTAAAAATTACATTATTTTGCAATTACAAATGTGGTTTATAGTATATGTATATCGTTTTTGCATGTACATGTAATTGGAATAAAATATAACGTGACTTCTGATTGCACATTTGTTAAGGTATTAGCTTAATAAAAAAAAATGGCTGCTCCTTGAGAAAAGGTAAGCGAATACTGGTAAACGAAGTGCTCTAGAAAACAGATTAAGCGAGACGACTGCCGTGCATGTCTTAACAAAATTGTCGATGAACAGGGTTAGTTGTAAAAATAAAAAAGTTCGTCCGCAAATAGTAATAATATCTGCTTATCCATTCTGTATTTTTTTCATATACATTTCCAGCCGTTTTTGCTCTGTAGCTCCAACATCTGGTATCACTTTGTGTACGGTATAACATCTGCAGAGCGGTCATCCACAAAAACAAATCATTAGCATCCTTAGAAGTTTTTAATATTTCCAATGCATTTGTTTTAATATATTTTAATCTCTGTAAAGCAACATTCTCTTAACCGTAAAACATGGGAGATGTTTGAGAAAGGTTGTACTGTACCATATGATATGCATAGTTTTCATTCTATTTCAGAAACAACTCCATTCGCAACCACAGGAAGCAGTTTTGCATCATCCACCCATCCATGTAATGCTATCAGTATGACTGAAAATCCAACATTTATGCCAAGAGGTAAGCTGAAAGGAAGATGAATTCCAGAAATTTCTATCACTTACCGAAAACATTTCTTAATGACTTTTCTTGGCTTGGTTTTCTAGTGAATACCCCAAGATGGAAAATGCTGAAGAACATTCTCTTTACTTTTTTGACCACATTTGAAGCATATTTAAATCCACAATTTAGATGAAACAGAAAAATTGATTGAACTTGTTATAGAGTTTATTATTACCTTACAGTTGTAAACCTCAGATGAGTTATAGTGTTTATACATAAGGGAGTTTGGCTTGTTTTTCTATACCGTTGTAAATATCTTGAATAAAATGTAGTTATCTCAAAAAGCGGCCTAACTAATGAAATGCAGGGGACATTTATACAGCTTTAAAAATGAATATTTTATTGGATTTGATTGAAATATGTTTTGCATGCTATAAGATTCCACATGGATATACGCTGAAAATCCTCTATAGATTTGTCACACACCAAACACCACTAAACATCTTAGTTGTGCTCTTTTCGCCATGCTAAGCATAACATTGATGTGCGTGCAACCATTACTTTGCTACGTACTTGCATTCATTCGCAATTAGTTGATGCTTCAATTTACCGTTGTCATTTTGTCCTCAGTTACAGAAAAATCATGCTGTTGTGCCTGTTTCTAGCACAAATGCTTGTCATCTTAATAAATAACACTATAGAGCAATTTTGACATACTTGACCTTTACATAAAATTTTATTGATAGAATAATGGCTAATTACAACTCATCATTGTTTCATTTTTCATTCAGGTGCTATGGAATGTAATGATCACAGCGTAGATGTAGATTCCTTGATGCCAAACCAACCAAGTGGCCCAGCTGTGTCATTCATTCTTGGTCTCACAATCACTATTAACTTTAATGGTGGAGCGGCATTAGACAAACTTGCATTACCAACACATACAAACATATTGACCATTAAAATCATGATCTTGTTACCTGGAGAAACCAACCATATACCTTACATGGGTGGTTTGGTAAGTTGGTAATGAATTTATAATCCAAGAGCGACAATCTGATTGACAATTTTGACAGAACAGAACAGAACAGAACAGAACAATGAATAATGTTATATTTGACCAAAGCACTGTTGCTATTTTAATGCCGAATTTATAAATATTTAATTCTAGATGGGTCTTTCTATTATATGACTTGGTCAAGTGGTAAAGATGCACTCCTATTATTTTGGGTTCTATACTTTCAACTTTTTACGACCTATTTTAGTCGTTATTTGTTACAAAGTCTATGGCCACAGCTTTAAAACACTCAATCTGAATACCGTAACATTGCCCTTGTATATTTGCATATTACTCGAAAAGACTTTGTGCAGAACAAAACTGCTGTAATTGAATAATTGTTAATCATTTGACACATGTTCAATATAATTGTTCCAGAGGATAATATGAATATATATTTATCAGCTCTAACGACAAAACGACTAAAATACGTCTCTGAACATATGCTATCTGCTAAACCACGTGTCCTTATGATTATACTTTCGAAACACCCCGACCATTCATTGAATGAATAATCTCAGAAGGATTCATGGGGGGGTCCACCAAGAATATTGTTTGTCTTTCTACATGCGTGAGGAGAAGCACATGCGAAGCACATAACGGTTATGCTAAGTAGTTTTTGCCTTAAACACGTTAAGCTTTGCAAATACATTTCTTATGCTATATTTGTGACTATATATTGTTCAGTGGATATCATTGAATCGTGCATTCCATATTTATAGACAAAACAAAACGAGGCATTTATCACCGCCTAACCGATAGTGGGTTTGTTTACTTCAACACCGATCAAAGCATTTAGTTTGGCTATGTGACGAAAGGTAGTTCAAAAATGGCGTCGTAATATGTCTGAGGTTATTCGTAATGAATGGCCGAGGAGTTCCGAATGATAATTTTAAGGAATAGAGTAGATTTGATAAAAAAAATGCTTAAAACAGAACATTGTTCTCCAAGTTTGACCGAATCTAGTCTTATCTTTCAGACCAATAATTATGGTAATTATGATAATTATATAATTGTATATTTAACAGGCAATTAAGGTAACTGACGAACCTATTCCATTACCCAATGGTATCATGGCTAACCAGGTAATCATCATTGTCATTGAGAAGCTTGACCCAGATCAACCCATCTTCATCACGATCAACATATGGGCTTGCTTCGATATCAGTATGTACTACGTTTTGGTTTTACTTAAAATAGCAAATTTAAACTTTGTGTTACAGTCCGAGTTAATAGACTTGATTATGAACTCAATATGATGGGTGTTTTCCAACCTAAAGAAAGCTAGTTTGTACCGTATGGGCTCGAATGGAACGCAGTTGAAACACACATGTGTGAACGCAGAACAATTGTATTCAATTTGTGTTGCATACTTCAGTTATATTGTGTAAAATTTCTTCATTCTGCGTGGACGCATCCGGTACTAACAAACTTTATTCAGCTGGAAAAAATCCATAAATTCGAGTTCCGAATAAGCACTTCTAGTTAAGTTTTACATTATAAAAGTGACAGCGAACTGGAAGATTCTGGGTTTGTACAGAATTGTTGTGGAAGTCTTACAAAGTATTTGTAGGGAAAACTGTCCAGGAAATCGGGCAAGGAGAGTGTGTTGCTGTAAAAAATATATTATTAATGCATATATTTATGAGGTTTAACAGAGACGGTGACTTTGTTGTTAATGAAGTAATGTAGCATATTTTAATGTTTATTTCGCGTCAAGGTTGAAGTTCTACGTTTATCTACAACGGCGAATTGGAATTTTTATGGAGCCTAATATCTGGAGATTATTGGAATTTTCTGGCGCTATTAGACATGATCTTCATCTTTCGTACAGAACGAAGGGAGATAACGCGGTATGGATTGGTGCAGTGTTTTATATGTATACAATGCACTGTCGCATGCCGTATTATCTCCCTTTGATATGATGAGTACGATACACGTTTTCTTGGAAGAGAGGACCACGACTGTTGATCCATATTGACTGACAATCGGCTATTTCCGTAACCTAAAATTATGAGTTTTCATTTGACAGACGTAACCGAGTTCAAACTGCCACACATTACTGTTTAAGTAGACTCCTTGTTAAAGGGTAACCGTGTACTGGTTAAGATTTTTTAACAAAATTGGCTGATGAGACGGCCGCTGTACATAAACCTTAGAAATGGTGTGATAAACCGCGATATATCCAATAAAAAAAGGAAATTAAAGCACATCAATGGATTTCTTTATTTACGATTAATTAAACTTCAAACTTTAGAAAGATTATCTGTGATGCGTTTCAAAAAAATCTTACGATAAAAGTTATCGTTAGTCAAAAGCAAGACACATCCATAACACTGTCATATTAGGCCAATCAATCAAAATATTGTTTAATTATGTAGAATATTTTACACCTTTTGGATGTCATATCATATAGTAATGTTTATTATCTTTCTTACTTTGAACTGCAAAATTTATGAAATTGACTAATCATAACACTTGGCGTAAGATTTTTTCTGAAAAGGGGCACAGTGATAGTGAACATTACATAGCTCTCATATGAGGTAGTCAGGTCATTCCAGAGGAGACACAATCTCGCATAGACTACCATAGAAGTTGGACGTGATGAATGCATAAATCACAAAATGAACCAGTAACAAGTTGTATACTAATTTAATATTTATGTTAGCCATTTATGTCTACTTTTATTTTTGAATAACTAGGAGAATACAAGTCATGTATATTCTTAACAAAAATAATTCAGAATTAAAGATATTGATGTTTTCACCCGTTCTCATGAGGTACAAGTCACGTTTTGAACACAACTATTTCTGAAAAACGCGAAACACAAAATTAATATCATAAATATCTATTCACACACTGTTTATTTCACGGTAAATCCGATATAGGCACGTATTACCAACTGCCAATGACCAATTTATGTCGTAAGTCGTGCTGTTTTTGTTTTTATAACTAATTACCTTGTGCTGTAAAGCGAAAACACTATAAATTTTAATACCAGTTGAATTCTATGGTAAATGGTAATAGATTCAAGCCATACTCAGTGCATTTGTATAATATTTCAGTTACAACACCCGGTTATTCATCTACATCCGGCACTACACCGCCGACGTGTGATCTCAGGGTTGTCAATTACGACACACCAAATATTATTGCCAGCGCTTCTTCACAAATGCCGGCAGCAAAAGCAATAATGGCACTCAAAGGCAGCGATTCATTCTGGTCTCCAAGAAGCAATGATCCCGAAGCGTCACCATCTGTGACTTTTGAGGTAGGTGACATTGGGATGCTGTTACTTTGCTAAGAATTGAACATATACTCATCATCGAGTTGCAGCCTGCGAGTATTTTATACTTGTCCAAACCACAAAGTTTTGAGGAACCGAAGTGAGTTAGTTAATCGAGATTATTAACCAAAGTCGAGAGTAATAAAAATGCTTTAGCTTTACGAAGCTGGTAAATGGTGATAATGCAGTGATCACAAACTCATTGTGTCGGGTGGCTACTGAAAAAAAACCCTGTGCGAATCATGTCTAATATGTTGTTATCTGTACCTGTCTTTTGAACGGTGTGCAACCACAGATTCGACGCCACGGAGACGCTGTTAGACATGCTAAATATAGTCATTGTTAAATATATGACCATGTCATCAGTAAAATACAAACATTCCAGATGCATTTAAGTTCAAAGCATATTAACGGGCTTACGATTTCTCTGGAACACGCAAAACGAGATTATACCAAATGATTACATTGGTTTACATTGCTCGCAATTTCGGCACGACCGTCAACCATTATACTTGTTTTATAATTATTTCACTATAATAACTCTGGGTTTTTTTTCCAGATTACTGCAAAGAACGACAGAGCTGTAGTATACAAAGTGTCTTTCACACTTCGATTTTCTAAGTCTGTGATTATTGCTCTTTATAATAAGAAGGGCAAAAACGTAGATACGAGCGACGTAAGTATATTTTTTTTAATTCATAAATACAAGAAAATCATATACATTGTACATTTATTACTTTTTATTATTTCATTGCTTACATAGTAAATACATGTGAAACAGTGAGTTACGAATAAAACATGTAAATACAATTATTAACAATCAAATGTCAAATTTGCCATGATGTAGCTGACCAATAAAATTTCACGAATACTGACCATTTTTCTCCAGATCAAGTTGAATAAATAAACATAACTGTATGAACATAATTGATATTTTTGTTTTTATTCAAATTGTTCCAATCCCGCACAATAATAAAGTTAATTGAGTGAATTTCTTAAAACGTGATATATTTTATTCGATATTCTGCATAGTACTCTCATTACAGAAAATGTATAGAAAAATTTAATTTTGCCGATTGCGTTACATGGACAAATTACAAAAGTTTGTGGTTTCCCTTAAGTTAGAGCAATGGTGGGACGCGCGCTTAGGTATCGTGAAGAACCAAGTGAAATCCCACCAAGCTCACTGCCTATTTCATTAAGCAAGACCTTAACTTCCGGTTGTTTCACTCCACCTAGTTGCAAAATAGTACTATGAGAATCAACTTCTTTAAAGTTGATTTCATTGATCTGACAAGATTGTAAAGTTTACTGAACATGTTAAGAAAGCAGACTTTTAACCGAAGTTTTAATATTTCTATTTAGCGTTATTTGCCTAAATGTATCTTGTTGTACAATTACTTTTTACAGAAAATCAAACCTCATTCACCATTCCACCATAAACGTATTACATATAATTTCTACGGTCAAGTTGGTAACAGAGTTGTTATATATGTAAGTAAATGTAGGGATACAAATCCTCAAATCAGCAATTTGGAAATACATGCTTGTTATGAAGACGAAAATGGTAAGTGTACTGAATTTTATTTTCAATAAAACCCACTTTAAAGATCAGCGTCTAATGTCTGCCTTATTAAAACTCTAGTCATCTCGAACTTTCATGACTTTTTCTCCAACCAACCTCAGTCGTCTGTTGATAAATATGTCTAGTATCGCCTTGCTTTTATTTGACAATTTCATAATTTTAAAACTTTGTTTTGATAAAAATACATCTAGACCGAGTTGTGTTCAATAATAATCTCATAACCAAAAAAAGGCTGTTCAAAAGCAATTTTTGATAGTTCATGATAGTTTATGAACTGATTTATTGTAATGAAGTCATGCACTACTTGCATTGAGTAAATTTTATGACAGTTCATGATAGTTTATGAACTGATTCATTGTTTATGAACAATGTATGAAGTAACATATTTAATTTAGTGTTGACTAGATTACACTGATCCCAGTTTGGTATTTTGTTATACAATGTAGATTGTTATGTTAACATCATATGCTATGTGTTTATCATAAACTATAACAATATATTGTAATATTGTTAATTTAGCAATAACCACAACAGAAACTCCACTCTCAATGTCAGTAACAGTTCCACCAGTATGTGAATTTACTTGTGATGAAGATCATACTTGTCTAGGAGGAAACAAAGTAAGACTTAAATTAACAATTTTGACGTACAATTTTCAGGCATATTTATGTGATTCGGGTCCGTCGGCCAGTAGACTACACACATGGTATATAATCCAGTGTCTCGTAGGCGTTGCTCGGTTGAGTCTTATCCGTTTCTTCGTTTATTCTTAACTTTAAATTAAAAGCTTACGTATAAACTCACGTTCTGTGCTTTGTTGCTTACATTGATTGAATCGCAAAACATCCAGACTCTTAATGATATTATATGTACTTTAAACTGAATTATAACCATTCAGCAGGTCATCGCGTTCTCGTTAATTCACTCTATTATATAATACTATATATTACTATATATATTTTACCAAGTTATGTGATGGACAATGTGATTGTTACGACTGTACTGATGAAGATGGATGTGCTACACCAACACCACCACCACCAGGAACTGATGGTTTGTTTACTTTTGTCTATCAGTTTTTTACAGTACCATGCCACTACTCAAAATCAACAGTATGAGCAGCAAAAATGTCATAATAAATGGACATTTTTTAACTCAGATAATGACATAAAATCCGTCAAACATCATCGTATGTTTTGGAAAGAGGGTGTTTATATAGGACCAGTATGTTGTGCAAATAGAGATTTCTTATTAAATCTTTTTACGGAAAATCGTTTTGTAGTAGTTTGAGTTTTACTGTAATAATGTGATATCAAAATCGAGTATTTCAGTTAGATCATGATATAAAATTTGTTAATCCACACAAAGTCTGCTCTAGCATTTAGCTAGTAATTGTTTTGTTATGAATCATTAAAAGTAGGGAAACATTACTTTTCTCTATCCACACAATTAATTTAAAGCAGTTTCTTCTTCGTGACTCATATGTCTTTAGTTAATAATAAAAGATATTGGAACACATTTTTGAAAACAAACTTTTGAATCTATCTATGCTCTAATGTATTGTAGGAGAATGGAGTACATGGAGTCCATGGAGTAAATGTAATTGTCAAGGAAGAAAGACACGTGTAAGACGTTGTGACAGTCCACGACCAGCCAAGGGTGGCAAATACTGTAGAGGAGATTCTGCACAAACTGAACCATGTACAAAGTCGGACGATTGTGATAGTAAGTTGATAATGATAGGAAATCTATTTTTCATGATGACTATCAACATTTCTTTGATAGTTTGACTGTTATAGTCAATGACCATTACAAGAAAATTAATATTGACGAATGTATATAACTTTATTAGACAATCGGGGTATTCAGAAATTATGAAATCTGAAAGCAGGCGGGTACTAGTCATATATGACTTGTTCTGACCTTTATATAAATTTTGAATGCCCTAAAAAGGAAGGCCAGGTCGGGACAATGAAGTCGAACTTTTTCTATTTACACGGTATGTGGAGAAGATTTTGGATTTGAGGAAGGGTTAAGACGATTGTAGACAAAGGTCCAGTAAAGCTAGGATAGGTGACTATGCCGCCGTAAAACGACCATTATTTGTATTGACACTTCATTGCACTAAAAAGAGCTAGCATGAACTAAACTCTACATATATGCAAACGTCTTGTTCATTACTTTATCGTTTTGTTTCATTCATACAGAATGTGATGAAGGTTATGAACCTGTAATGGATGGAGGTGATATTGTAGACTGTGCAGGCTTTGTTGGTAAACAATGTCCTAAGAAATCAGATATGTGTAAATTGAACCCAAGATCTACTCTTGGTACATGCTGCAGACCTATAGGTAAATTAAATTGATATAAACCATATGTTAGATTACGAGAACTTATCCTTTTTATATTATCTGCCACTACGATTATTTTACATTTCAGTTTCTTAGCAATACCAATTCATTCATACATTACTTCTTTTAGGCCGTATATACTTATTGTGCTGTTAAAAATGTACCCTCTTCAATCAAAGAATAATTCTGGTTTATTATATGCATTACATTAAAAGGTAAAAATTATCCTTAAAAATCCAAAATCGAATTTTTAATTAGTATATTTTCTAAGTGCACAGACAATAATTAACATGATATTAAAATACATTGAATAGATTTCTGGACTGAATGGGGTGAATGGAGCGCATGTTCTAGAGATTGTGGTGATGGCACAGAAACAAGAACACGTGTCTGTACTAGCAAGAATCCTGACAAAGATTGCCCAGAAAGTGATGAACAAACAAGAGATTGTAATGAAGGCCCATGTGAAGGTATGTTGCACTTAATCTTGATTTTTTTGTATAAATTTGAAATGTGTAAGTTATTTCCGTCTTAATTAAATACACTAATGCACTTACAGCGTTATCCTCGATCTTAGATTTATTTGTTTTGACTTATATATTAGGAAGTACATTTTACTATAGTAATGTAATCAAACGGACATATCATAACTAATGTTCCTCCATCCTCATTCAATCCATTATATATTTGCATTGCTTTTAACGTTTATAAGTTTGTTCGAATTAACCCTACATACTACGATTTTCTATTTTCAGGAACAACAACTCCATTTATTTCTACATCCTCAGGCTTCACACCATATGGACCAGATGGTAGGTTGTTTTGTCGGTTACATTTGATTTTTATTTTGCATCTATATTTATTTATCGTAATGCCCGTGAAGAAAATGATTATGTTACTTTAAACTACTTTGTCTTGTAAGGTAATCCACGAATATATGTAATATTTTACTACATATTTTAGGTGAATGGACAACTTGGTCACCATGGTCTCGTTGTACAAGATCATGTGGTAGTGGTGTAGAAACTAGAGTACGTGAATGTAGTAACCCACCACCAGGACCTAATGGTAAAGATTGTCGTGGATCAGCTCAAGAAGAGAGAGAATGTAAAAAGAAAGAATGTTCAGGTAACAGCATTGACCTTTCAAATTGAGGAGCACCATTCCTTTTGGAATGTAGTGTTGAATTTAACTATTTCAAACAGTACTAAAATGGTTGATGATAAATAGATATATTTATTTTGACATACAATGTTACAACATGGCACACATAATAACATACAAGTTACAATAATAAACAGTATAATACATGCATTACTGAAAAGCCATATCAAACAAAATTATCCACAAAAAAATGACACAAAAAAGTAAAAGCGTAATCTCTTATTTAATAGTTGAATTTTTTTAACATTATATTTTATCATTAATCTGGTTTGTTTGTTGTGATTCTAGAGCACATTTTTACATTTTTCTCTACGTGTAAAAACATAATAGTTAAGATACTTATTCAAAGAGAATGTGAGAGTAATTAAAGAACTAATCCTGTTCTATTTCAGGACCACCTAACTGGTCACCGTGGTCACCATGGAGTGATTGTGATGTACATTGTGGAACTGGTAAACGCACAAGATCAAGGTTAGATATTGCAATTTGTTTTTTTTATAAGTTTATTTGAAAAATGCCGACACTCTGGTGGTTACATACACTATGCAAAAGACTGTGAATAGAATTTTTAATTCAGTCTAAGGATAATAATCATGTAAATATAAAAGGTATCAATGTAATGTAATGGTCTTATGTGAAACATCTATCAACTTATTTTGAATGTATGTTATAAGACATGCACGTTATTTTTCGTTAATGTGAGTGATAGTATATACAAACTAAGCATTATTAAATGTATAATATTTATATTTGTATTACAACAGAGCCTGTGACAGTCCAGCACCTGGCCCTGGTCAAGAATTCTGTCCTGGACCTGACATGGATACAAGTATTTGTACAGAAAGACCATGTGAATGTACATTTACAATGAAAGGATTTGAAAATATATTTGGGTATGAGCCCCCAGAGCAAATTGGTAGGTCAAACCTATATGGTATTGCTTAAATTTAATGATTTTTGTAATTTTCATGTGCTAATGCTTTAATTCATTGTAAATATGATATTGGCAATGTAGATATAATCCTTTAATTAAATTCTTTAAAAACATTATACAAATTAGTTTATATCAGAAAGCTACTTTTCAATCATGTAAAATATTTTAGCATTCCTTTGTGTTCATGTCATATTTACAGATCTGTCATAGAAATTGAAGCTAAATATGAACGCATCATATATAAATATTATTTTTATTTAGGTTGGATCGAGACAGACGGTAAATTTGGACCAACTGATCCAGAAGAGGAGGTTTTTGTTGATGATATATTTGAAGAAGGTGTTGTTGTACACGTGGATTGTAGTAACTGGTTAGTAAAGTGTTGCTTTTTTCATTTGTGTTTCATTTGTAGAAACAACCATTGCCGAGTAATTGGCACACATGAGAATGTATAGAAAAAGATTTGTTGATAAAATTAGTAATACTATTCTGTTAAAATTTTATTATTAGTTAGAAAACTTATTTTATTAGTTAGAATACGATTTTGTACCATACCAAAACTTAAATCATTAACCCTCTTCGCATTTGTTAATAAGAGCCACAGTCCGTTGTTTGCCTGCTTAAAGGCATATATACTTGATTTTAAATGTGCTTTATCTTTCTTTTAGTTCATGTGCGGAAGGTATAATTGATTGTCAACTTGGCGAATGTGAAGGTATGTAGTATGATGCAAGTTCACAAAAAAATTCGTCGAAAAATTATCGCTGGAACCTCAATTGTTAAATATTATATGTTGCTACATTACGAACTGACTTTTTATCTATCAATTTATCTATCAATTTGCAGATAGAATTTCCAAATGTTAATTTGCTCCCAAACGATGATATAAGATTACAAAACATAACATTTTTCATTTATTACATTCATCATCTTAATCATTAAGCTTGTATTAGAGTTACAAAACCAGGTGAGGTTGCAACATTATTGATAACTAATAATGAAATTATTACATCCCTTTCTTATAAAAAGTGTATTTTTCCTTACAATTTGATAGTTAATATAATTTAAAACACTTAAGTACATACAGGAGACACATTAGAAATACAATTACATTTAGATATCATATTAGATAGACATATTTTCTGGTAATAAACGTAGTTTTGTTTAACGGGACTTATTTCTTAACTGACATTTTGCATATATTTCTTTTATGCTCGAAAGAAGATTCTTAACAACATCTAATTTCCTTTTTATAATCTAGAATGCACATACACTCAATGGAGTCAATGGACAGAATGTTCTAAATCCTGTGATGTCGGACAGAGAGAAAGATCACGTCGTCTTAGAAACAAATCTAAACGTCCATCTAAATGTAAACCAGTATTAACTGACAGAGAAGATTGTAACCTAGACCCATGCCCAAGTAAGTTAATAATGTGGTCAAATCTGCTGATAATTCTTTGATATCGTTTATGTAGTCATTGTATTGATCGAATATGATCACATTTCTAGAGTACATTGTTTCCTGTCGATAAAATTTTTAATAGGTTAAATGCATCTTATCAAATGAGCTTTGTCAGTAATGGTTGGTAAAGTAAGTTTTTGCATAACAACTATAGACGCTTTACTGAAACATACATATGGATAATCATTAAACCCAATATTATGTCTGCTTTTGTGGCAAATTCGACCGTGTTTTCCTCGTAATGACCGCAATGGTAACCTTGAGTACTTCTTTAAGCAATCTATTTTTACATGAACATCATCTGATTATGTTATTATATTATTAATTCCTACATTGTGTATTTATAGCTGTTGTTCCACCACAATGGAATCCATGGTCACCATGGAGTGAATGTGTACAAGATGGTACATGTATAATGATGCCAACAACCAGAACTAGAGAATGTAGTATACAACCTAACTCTAATTGTTTGGGTGATGCTATACAAACTAAATCTTGTGATAACACGTGTCTGACAAGTAAGTTTAACTACATGTTACATTATTGCGCAATACCGCTTTCACTTATTTAAACACTATTCTCGTACTTGGTTTATAACTACAATAGTGTTACCAGTTGTGCGGTAGCTACTCACAGTGCAGTTCTTAATGCTATAGTATCTTTTACAATGTAGGAAGTTATTTTTATGAATTTCTGGTATAAAATGCGATATCATTAAAGGGTAGACTGTTTTACTTACATTACACAGCTATTATGTCAAAGTTTAGATAATGGATTTCATCATTTTGTTACACTTATCATTTTGATACACTATTTCAAATCTGAATTTTAAACAATATTTCAAATTTAAAAAATACTATTACATATATTTTTTCTTGTAATAACTAATAAATTGATATAGTGTAGAAACTGATGGAACAAGAAAAATTATCATTCAGTGAAGGTTCACTTTACACGACCATCAATATCGATGGTTTCAATAGCAGGATTTTTTATACAGTGACACTTTTGTTCCAATTAGGCAATTTGGACGTGCAAATCGTCAAAACAACAGCATTTGCAATGCCTAAGATGGTCGTTATAGCAGAACTTGACTGTATCTAATTTCATCTTACAGCACCATCAGAATGTGAAGATGGAATGGTATGGAGTTTATGTGCTAATAGATGTCCACATACATGTCTAGAATTCAGACTGGAAACATGTGAAGAAGAAGATGACGAATGTCTTCCAGGTAATAATTCCTAATATAATTTATATTTGTGGTGCAATCTTTTTCAAGGCATCTGGCTGGATTCCCTATTGGTCGGGGGCTGCCTTCTCTCATTCTCTAATCTTAACTATTATCACTTTTACTTTATCACTATAAAATGCATGGTCGGGGGACGCGCGGCGCTGATGCTGATGGATGTTCTGGCAGGATCCTTGGATTGGAATCCAACTTTGCACCTTGCAATTATGGATTTTCTAGGGCATCTGGCCAGATTCCCAATTGGCTAGGGGTTGCCTTTCCACCGATTATATACTCATTACCTTTAAGATTAATACCTTATCTAACCAATTTAGGCGCTGACGCTGATGGATGTTCCGGAGGGATCCTTGGATTGGAATCCGACTTTGCACCTTGCAATCATGGATTTTTCAAGGCATCTGCCTGGATTCCCTATTGGTCGGTGGCTGCCTTTTCTCATACTCTAATCATAACTATTATCACTTTTACTTTATCACTATACAATGTATTGTTGGGGGACGCGCGGCGCTGATGCTGATGGATGTTTGGGTGGGAGCCTTGGAGAAGAATCCAACTTTGCACCTTACAATCATGGATTTTCGGGGCATTTGGCCTGATTCCTCATCGAGCACGAAGCTGCCGTTCTACCAACAATCCATTACCTCTCTTTCACTATTTTTAAAATTGAAAAATTCACTTGTTTTGTTGTTGTTGTTGTTTTTAAACTACTATGAGCATTTTATTGATCACAAATTTTAGTTTATTATTATTTTTCAGTTTATGTTTTTATATCTTTATCATTTTCGTTTTCATTTTAGCTCGTTTTTCCTAATTATGCATATGATTGTGAAGCGCTTTTGAACATATATTCAATATGAAAAGAGCGCTATACAAATACGGTACATAATAATAATAATAATAATAAACATAATAATCTTGTTTTTAAAAATGAAGATATGGCATTTGAAATATTAATTTCAATTTAATAGTTAATTTGTTCTGTTACAGTATTTTTATTTTGAAATGCATGTGTATGGATGATTCAAATAATATATAATATATATTGTTTGTGCACATTGACATGAGAACCATAATTTATTACAAGCTCGGTAGCAACACTTCCTGTAACTGATAACGTATGCAATTACATTAAAATTTTATTTTTGTCTAAGATTAATTTTGACTACGTATAGCTAAATTAATTTGTTTCAAATATATGATCCTCAAGAAGTATTCAGATTCAACTCTTATTCTGTATTTATTCGGATATCTATTTGTCTTCATAGAATTATGCTTGAGCGATTATATCTATTTTTTGTACTTATCAATGGTTTTGTTGTTTAGGTTGTACATGCCCAGATGGCAAAGTAATGTTTGATGGTAAATGTATACCGGAAAGGAAATGTCCATGTTATGACGAAGAAGGCAACTTCGTTGTTCAAAATATGGTCATCAACAGAGGACCTTGTGAAACTTGGTACGTTACTTTTGAAATTACTGTTTGTTGTTAAGCGTCTTTTTAAATAAAACTGCAATATAATCTTTTTTATTTTCAAAATTTTGATTAAAAAATATTAAGTTGTTTTATTTAAAGGACATCAAATTTGATGTTGGGTAATTACTTTGAAGTAAAAATGTGTACTTTGAAAAGAACGTTTACATAAATGAGTCAAACTACGATATTGAATTAATAAGAACTATTGTTATAAGACAATTTTGTATGTCCTTAGTCCAACTCTATAATTGGTTTAATATTTTTTTAGTCCAACTCTATAATTGGTTTAATATTTGTTTCAGCACATGTAATAATGGATCACTCCAATGTTCTCAAGAACCAGATTGTAAGTTCCATTCTTTCTATTAAATTTATACTTAGTTAAGTGTTTTCATTTAAGTGAATGCCTTTTGTCTTTATATAATGTAATTCATAAATATTGTTTTAATGTTGCCTTATTTAGACATAGTATATCATGTTGTTGATCTTTTTCAGGTTGTGAATGGTCCACATGGGGTCCATGGGGTCAATGTAGCGAGACATGCGGCGAATCAACTAGAAACAGATACAGGTAACAATAAATGAATCTATAATCATGAGGAAACGCACTTATGAAATTTGACAACATAATATTTAGGTGAAGCAATTACCTTTTCTTTTATGTTTTAAAGCATTCCCTTGATATAAAAAGTAATGTTTTTTTTCAAGTGAATATCGTTGACTAGATTTACTTTTACACTACCGAATGTGGAATAAGTTTCTAACTGTAAAGGCAATTAAAACTACATGGGAAGTAAATGCAGTTAAGAAGGACTTGGTTTTTACTTTTTTACACTGGGGTGTTGTTTAAACTTAGTTCCAGTGGAAATAATTGATGATTAAACTAACACTAATGTCAATCTGAATATGTTTCTATTCATTAGAACACTTACAAATGGTGACCCCTACACATGTGGAGATGAGATGGATACAGACGAATGTCCATTTAAACCATGTCCAGCAGATTGTAAGGTAGATGGTGTACCATATCATATTGGTGATGTAACTAGAGAATTAGAATGTGAAATATGTCACTGTACAACTCATGGTGAGGAGTGTGAGGTTGATCCACATAATGTTGGTATGTACGAGTTTAATTAGTTGAAACTATTAATTAACCTGGAAAAAACTGACGTATTTTTATTTATTTTTCACAATCTAGAAAGGTAGTTCAAATTATCTGTAGCAAATTGGAATGGTATAGTTTATTATCATTTACCATATAATGCATAAATCAATGCTTATTCTGTTAGTTGTTTGATCTTGTTGGTAAAAAGCAATGTTGGAAGTGCAAATTATTTTGTGGCCCTACAATTAAGCCAGCTTTAGTATATCTGTGACATGCGTGTTTAAATTGCGTATTATCAAAAGCGTTGGCACAAACCATTTTCATACTAACTTTCATTATATAATATACTCTAAGCGCTAGAAACATGATTCTTTATTTTCTTTGTCATAGTTGATGGTGATTGGTCACCATGGAGTGCCTGGTCAGCATGCAGTTTATCATGTGGCGGAGGACTTAGAAATAGAAACAGAAAATGTAATTCACCATTGGCTAAATGTGGTGGAGAGACTTGTCAGGGAAGCAATACTGATACTAAACCATGTAATGAAGATGTTTCTTGTAAGTACATAGTAATGCATTACTTAAATTCATGTTAATGCACTAACTGATATACTATTCCACTTAAAAATGCCTATATAATAGTTGAGGTAATATAAACTAAAATAATGTGAAATGTTAGTAGTATACATTAACAAAAGTAGATGCTGTATTTGTTTAACATTTCAATTGTACTTTATAAACACGTGTTTATTAGTCTAGAATTAAATGTTTATTTGAAGATTGATATTTACATGTTTGCAACTCATTATTAGTCAAAACTCGTCGTGTGTAGTCCTTTCTTTTGCATAAGGTTGATAAAATATTTTATGCAATTGCCTTCTAATCTTTTTGTGACATAATTTATTTTACATTTCGAATTGCTCACAGTAGCAATGATGAAAGAAAATTATAAAATTTGACACAAGTTTTGATGAAATTTAGGTTGTGAAGTTACACCATGGAGTAAATGGTCAGATTGTTCTGTTACATGTGATACTGGAACCAGAACAAGACTAAGATCATACGAGGATCGTGCTGATAATAGAAATTGTAATGAAACTCTCCAAGAAACAGAAACATGCTTAGATCATGCTTGTGATAGTAAGTATTTTGTGTATGAATAACAATGGTGATTGTGATTTTTTAATCCTTATCTATCATAAATCTATTAATCTAACTTGAAAATGCTGATCAAATTAATTATATTATTATACAACATCTGTATCATAGTTTAATTCGTATTTTAGCAATGAATTTAGCACCAGTTTATTGTATGCTCTTATTTGTAATTTGCTAATGAAGTAGCGTGACCATTGTATATATAAAGTAATCACATGTATTTTAGATGTTATATTTCTAATAATATACTATGTCTTTTTCCTATTTCGTCCGAAGGCTAATATCTTCCTCTTAAACATGTTTAATGTTAAAACACGGGACCCACAAGTACTGTAATAGTACCTTCATTGCTCTTGAAATTAGTTTCTAATGATAATTGTGATACTTTTTACAGTGGAGTGTAACGTAACACAATGGTCTGATTGGTCAGAATGTTCACAGACATGTGGTGTTGGACAAATGACCAGACGTCGACGAATCAAGGGTGACACTGTACCTGACTGTCCATCATTGGTTGATGTTTTCGATTGCTTCGAAGATGAATGTAGTAAGTGTTATGTTTAATTAACGCCTTAGTGTACTTAATAACATGTACAATAGTGTACTTTTTACCATTTTAAATGAAATTGTTTCACAACAAGAATTTAAGTTGGCGACTAAAAAGTTTATACTATATTTAACGATGTCAATATTGTGTTGTTTAAAATATGTATATTATGACTAAAGAGGATAATAATGCCATACATTTCAATCCAATGTTCATTAATGCCTTTAATGATAATACACAAATACTCCCAGACTTCTACACTAAAAGGCAATGGGTTTTATAACGAGCGTTTATTTAAAATATGCTGCTTAAAATTGTTACACACAGTAAAACATGTATTATAATACATCTACAGAATGTGGTAAGAATCAAGAATATACAAACCATACCTTATGTGAACATACATGTGAGAACAGATTTACTGGACCAGCGTATGATTGTGAAGATAGTATAAATGAAGGCTGTGTATGTGCTGATGGTTACTATAGAGATGTTAATGGAGATTGTGTTCGATCTAAGGAATGTGATAAATGTTATATTGATGGTGAAGTCAGAGAAGTAAGTAATGATATCAAGAATTTGTGATTCAACTGTTAAAATATTGAATGGTTAAATTGAAGGGGTTGCGCCATGTCATTAAAATTATGGTCATTTTTACGGCGACAAGTGCACCTAAGCTAGCGCCTAGCTTTCTTGGACCATTGTAAATATCCAGTACTCATTGACAGTTCCTCAAGTCCGGCAATTTTTCCGACCAGTAACTTCTCCATTTACCTTATAAATAGAGGAAATGTGACATTTTTTACGAATACATTGATCCTTTCGACAAAATGTGTAATGGAAAATTGAAGAAAAATTTTATAACAGCTGTTGTTATTGTATGTCATGGTGTCAAAGTAAAGTACATTAACAGTGCCATTTGTTTTCAGCGTGTTTTGATTTTTTGTCAAGTATTTTAAAACAGTCATGAACTGTTTCGACTGAGTTCTAGCATACTACAATGCCAGACGCCTATTATTGTCACTGACGTCAACAGCAATAATGTGTTTCAAATGGCAATAAAATTACTGCAATTTCTGTTGAATTGTCATTAACTGTTTTATCACTTGCAATATTATCCTCGTAATTTCAGTCTGGAGAAATCTGGGATGAAGACTGTAATCACTGTGAATGTGTAGCTGGTGAAAAACTTTGTACACCTGTATGTGAAATACCTGAATGTGAAGATGTAAGTGTATACATGTCTAAGAATATACAGTTTATTAAAACTTATGGCTAAAAGCATAAGTATAAAATACATATTGAAACATAATATCTACATAATAAAAATGACACAAGATTTCCACGAACAAAACAATATATTGTTGTCAAGCTGCAAAACATACAGTTTGTAGTTAATATCTACACTTAAAGTTCATGAATATACAACAGTAAACAATACAATAAATTTTAACATTGAAATTAAAGATATGAGATATTAAAGATCTACCACTAGTTTTAGTATCAAATATTATTTACTGATTTATTGTATTCAGATGACATAGATGACGTGTAAATTGTGTTTTGTCCTTTGTCTCCAATATGTATAAAGAAGTAAAGTGGTATTTGTGATACATTGACCTTGTAAAGTTACACTTTAGATAACATGTTTTATGATGCAGTTTTTATGCCAATATAAATAAGAAAATTATTGGACATAATGAGAATTTTGTAAGAAGTTAATACATGTATAATTATGTAATGAAAAGTATAAAGAAGTAAAAATGGATTGTGTATTACTGCTGTATAAAGTTGTAAAGTCCCTAAATTTGTTTGATTTTTACTTTTCTATTGCAAGTAACACAAACAAGATAAAGTAATTAGCAATATCGTCTTGTATTTATTACTGTTGACTTGAATATGTATTGACTTAAATTTGTTTTTCCCTTTTCAGGATGAGACACTAAGCTATGATGATTCAAATCCATGTTGTCCACGATGTGTCAGACGAACAGGTATTGATAATTAACTTAAAGTTTTAATTTAAAGTATGCCGATATATCCTAAGATGTATAACAATATTTATATGTACCATTTATTGAAATAGTTTGCTCTTATATTTCAATATCGTAATATCAAAGGTTTAAAATAGTTTGCTTTTTTATTAATTTTTCTGTCTAAGTGCATTTATATTTTTATTTGATATAAAAATGTAACATTTATAACATGATACTAAACAAGCTTCAAATTATGGTGCTAAGGCTTGAATTTGATAGTATTCCATCAATATAAATAAGCCGTCCGGTTATGTCATGTATTTCAGATTCATGTGCCTTACAAAGACGTACAGATTTCTTACAAGACAGTACACATAACTGTAAATCAGTATCAAGAATAGAATTTACATATTGTGAAGGTTCATGTGGAAATAGTACTGCATTACCTATGTTGTTGTTCGATTCTGATGGAACAATGGATAACGATTGCAGGTAAGGCGTGGTTGAATTTTTCTTTATTTTGATTTTCATTAAATATGCTTATTTATTAATAATGGTTCATCACTGGTATTGAAGCCGCCCGGCTAACTCAGTTGGTAGCACGCAAGTCTACTGATCGAGGGGTCATGGGTTCGATTTCCGGGCGGGGCATACTTTCGTGGGCTTGGTCATGAAATTATTTCACGGCAATTTTTCCCCCTACCTATGATTCTTAATTACGTAGGGCAGTTGTCAGTCACTGACGAAAGTATCTGCTTAGTAGTTGGTTAACAGCTAAATCCAGAGATTTAGCCTTTCCAGGAACAGTGAGTAGGTTGACTGACCGCCGTTATATAACCTATACAATGTGTTGCTACGGCGTAAAACCCTACAAAATCAATCAAATCACTGGTACTGAAAAAAGTAAAAACTTTTTTTAAACGGAAATCGCCTTCAGTTACCAGTTACTTGGTATTGATGTACAAATACCAGATCATATGACCAGCTTTCTGAACACGCTTTCTTTACTAGCATTCGCTCACCCTACACAAAAAGTGTTTTCAAAACACTACTTGTATTACAATTATATTTATTGTTTTCCAGATGTTGTACTGGTGATATAGGAAGCTATAAAGAAGTCAATGTATTATGTGGAGTAGGTAAACAACAGAAAATGAAGACAGCACTGGTACCAGTCATTGTAGCATGTAAATGTCAAATGTGTACAGGAACCAGCAGTAATAGTAAGTTGAGATGTTAGTTATATGCTCTAAAGCGTTTGTCTTTTCTGTTAAAGTTTAAATGTAATGTTGGCTTTGAGATATTTTTGCTGTTATCTGCTACATTTTCATTTTAGTGCCATCAACTTGGTCATTACAAGCACCATTTGCACTGGCTTAGGTTTTTAATAATATTTTAAATAATGCATTTAACTTGTGTTAAGTTTCATTTGAAAGAAGACCAGTCTTTTACACGTCCATCAATATTTTATGTGTTACTTACAATGATACAGTCAGGCTATATATTAAATAATGGATCATTAATCTGACTTATTGCGTGATGGCTTAGTCGTACATGCACGGTACAGCATATTTGGAAATATCACAACATCGCGTGGTTATAATCTTAGACATATGAATAATGATAACCTTTACATTACATGTAGCGTTTTGTTAGCTTACATCTATTGTAACTTGTCGCATCCTCTTGTTTCAGGTCAAAATATGAATAATGTGAGAAGATAGGATTTTACTGACCGACCGACCGACCTTGCATCCGACTAATCGACTATGAATTTGGACACTTCTTAATTATTGAACTTTGTTGCCGACCAGAATTTGTGAAAGACTTGCCTGTAAATAGTATCCCTGCAAATATAAAAAATACAAAAAAATAAAGTGAACCCCAGTGATAAAAAAGATGTATATAGTGCAAAATTGTTAAAAATACAAATAAAAAGTTGGCATTGTTAAAATTAAAAATAAAAATGAATAAAAATTAGAACGAGTTTGTTTTTGTCGTAAAATCTAGTCTTTTTATGTAGATTGGTCATAGTGACCTATGACTATATATTTATTTTTAACTGTATGGGTGATAGTTCGAATAGAGTTGGAACAAATAAAAAAGCATATGCCGTAAGTGGTGTAATAATTAATCTTTATCCATTATGATCAGGCTATAGTGCGTTTAAATATATGGACACTATAGTTTGAAAGTTTTGTTTACGTACACGATGATATTATAAACAAGTCGATGTCCATGTACACTAACATATACATTTATCAGGATTAACTTGATCTTTTCAAGGTTTTCACTGTCTTAGATAGTATAAAACGAAACAAAATATGTAAAATCTTAAAATCTGTAAAGTAATAAGGTTACTATTGTTTTGAAGATACAGTCATCTTTAGATAAAACGAATATAACTGTCATTGAAAACGATGATAAAACACGAATGCAACAACAGAAACTTTAAGAAGTGTGAAAATAAGCGTATATATATGAATTATTCAAGACAAAGAAAATTTTGAGAAATTCGAATTGATCGTGATTCTGCTGAGTGTAAGGACATGGAACAAAGAATGTGTAAGCATATCTTATACGCAATAATTCAGATGTTGAAACTGGATTCTATTCAATTATAGCTAATGCGAACACATAAATATGTCACATTGCATTTGTAACAATGCTCACAAAAATACACAAGCGAAAAGACATACACTAGTATTTGAAGCCAACATAGGTTGACATCATATAATTGACACTTAACTCAATGACATTATATCTGTAAGAAGACACAAAAACAAAAAACAAAACAATTCGGTTGACATCATCAAAAGTGTGATGAATCAAACACAGCCAAGAGAAGTATATAAATAAATAAATAGACGCTAACACAATTGGTAACAGAATTACGTCATTTCCGATAAAGGTTTCTGACATTTTTGTTTACGTATTCGATACAAATCCATTAGTATAATACAATACGTATGTCTTGAAGTGTCAAAGAACCATTAGGAGTTTGGATTCAAGCACAGACTAAGCTGTCTGTTTGAAGAAAACTACAATATCTTCCGACAGTCATACACACAAAAGGGCCACAGTTTAACGTACTTGGATATAAACGAAGTGAATTTTAATGCAAATGATGACGTCGGTTCAAAGATTAGTGGTAAAAATGGGCGCGCGTTTTCTTAAAATCCATGGCAACGAGAACCTGTCAGACTTTCAATACATGTTACTTCTATAATCCTTACAAACTGTAAGTAGCTGCACAGTAATGAGAAGACAAGAACTTATTACAGCAGGTATTATGATATTAATGATCAGCGTTGCCATGGTGACGGATATTTCAGAAAATCTAATTTCTGGCTAAAGGAAACAGACACATGATTGCAGATATGACATTTCTTACACTGCGTCTGAAGTGTTTACTTTTGTTTTATTGCTGACGCTAGAAGCGAATTCTTAAATTTCGCGTGTAGACAGAAACACTTGTTTTGTACTGTTGTTTTGAACTTCAAACTGTTGCAGCAGACTAGCAAATATTTAGTATGCCAGTTACCGTTCAATGAATTGTTCTCAGTATCTAAGTACATGTAATATGATAATATAGCTTACTCATAGACCACAGCTCATTAATAGGGTCACTTGCTACAACCATTTGGTGATACAAGCACCCAAATCGGTACACATGATTTACAAGGTCAATCATTTACGAAAAACACACAAATCGTATTTTGTGAATAGACTTACCCATTATTTAAATGATGAACGACAAGTACAGGGATTTATTCCTGATATCTATCGCATTCTCAATCAGTATAATTTATCTGAATACATTGAACTATATATAAATACAGGTAGTTTCCCTTCTAAGTACCAGTGGAAATCAGTGTTAACTCGCAATGTTATACATGCAGAATATGACAAAGTTAGGCAAACTATTCAAGATAAACATCCTTGGATAAATACGGATATGTTACTTATACGTAAACAGCCATGTTCATTATGGCAAATTGATAAACATAAACCAATGTACAAATATCATGAGGTTGCTATACAAACTTTAATAAAATTAGCCTCAATGCCAATACTTACTAAGTGTAGTAAATGTGACTTTTACACTGAAACAATTACTTTACATCGTGTATTTCATTGTCAGTACTTTAATACTGAACGTAACAATGTCTGGGCTGAATTATTTTCAGTTTTGGGATTAAGTGAGTACAGATACATGATAAGGCTGTCCTGTCTTGAACAGTGCAATCATTTATTTTTGGCAGCACTTACAGGTTCTGCCGCTTTTAGATTATTTGTAAAGTATGTGAACAAAGTCACTCATTGTTGAATTGTGTATCTATGTTTTGTTTATATTTACATGCTCATATATATAACATGATTTATGTTTTCTGTTCTTTATGTTCTCTATGTCTATAACTATGTACATGTACTTGTTTAATTTTGTTTATTAACTCATACATTGTCTGTAAATATGTAACTTATGTAACTCTCCAAAACTGGAGGTAATAAAAGTATATATATATTATATTTAACAACTAAGTTACACATACGGTAGGACTAACTACGTCCAATATATTTTTAATGGGTAAACAACTTATTATGTGTACAGTACTTTCTATATTTCACTGTAAGCTAGACCTAAAAGATATTTTAATTGTTCGTTTCTTCTCAGTTTTGTGAATGTAAAATTGCAAGTGCTAGCCTGAGGATAAAGGGTATTGCGTTCTTAAAGATAAATTAAGAATTGAAAGTGAATAGATAGCGCTGTTTATATACGTACGAGTGGTTACATGTTTCTGTCAACAGCAGGATTAATATACTCTAGTTCAACAACTTACACGAGTACATAACTTTTGACTCTTTGATCTTTATCAGAACAATAACACTCAATGACTCAGCATACATCTTCAAATCTCTATAGGCACCATGAGGTTCGTCAACATTCTAAAAATATCACTTGATGCCTTGTTGGTGTTACACAAACAGAGCAAGCCTATCAGTACAATGTTGTTCTGCTAATGTTTATGCGTTGGTTGGAGTCCCATTGAACTGTTTTAAGACCATTTCTTGATGCATGCAGATAGGACACAGCATGCAGAGCGATTCACTGCAAGCCGTTAGACTTGTTTGTCAATCCAACCAACTAAAATGTATTTGCATTGATAACAACAAACAGACATCTATTTAATACGAAAAAATACAAACCATTAATTTTAAATTCAATTACACAAATGTAAACACAAATAGAACTACGAATAATTAATAAGAGAGCAATATGACTATACATGTATATGTAATTTGCAATTATTTTCAATGTAAGTGTAGTTCACACTATTTGAAAGTGTGGGCTATGAGCTGGAGGCGTAGATACATTTGATAGAGAACTCAGGTTAAATTATGCTGTCAATTTTATAATGTAATTCTTCAAGCGTGGTCATAATGTGTGTGGGCTAACCATTCAGTTGTGTGTACTAAATTAACAGCAAAGACAAAGGATGAATAACACAAGGCTAAATTGACATCTTCTGGTAGAAGGGTAAGTAAGTAATAATAAATTTGAGTCTGCAAAATTTATAAATGAAAAAAAATCCGCGAAAAGTAGGTTAGCTGACCGTCTAAAATTCGAAACAAAACTAATATGAAATGAAGACAAACTCACTCAAAATTAAAGTTAGAGCTTGGTGCATACTCTGCTTTTATATACACACTCAGTCAACGCTATAATATTGTAAGATAACCTCTGTTTACAGGATTATTCTTTAAGACAGTAACCTTAAAAGTACCACTAATGGAATGAAAGTAAATTTCTAGCCCAACGAAATTGTTTGCTCCTGGTGGGATTCGAACCCTTAACTTCTCGATCCCTACGAGAGTTATATTACTGAACAACTGCTCTTTCCTTAAGTTATAAACAAAAGAAAGTGTCAGTTTAATGTTAAATGTTTGGTACAAACAGCAAACCTCTACTGCATGAAACCATATATAGATTATTTATCATTTCTCTAAAATAGAAAAGAGCGATAGACCAATTTATCTTTTTGCCGACTCGTATTCTTTTTTGGTCAAACTTTTGGCAGCACAATACATCAAAAAATGAGATGACCAGTTAAAAACAACCATTTCCATTTAAACGTGCTAAATAACTTAATTGTAATAAAAAAGGCATGCCGTATGAATCTCACGTTGACAGCTCGACAATATGTGGATTCAAATAAGACCATCCAAGCATTACTATTATTTATAATCACTTAAAATGATATATCATCAAAGTGACATTGAATTTATTTGATTAACAAGAGCTCCGCTGAGCGGGGCAAAATTCGCGCAAAGATAGGTTAACTCAAAACGATAAAAAGAATTTAAGGCATGTAATGAAAGAGGACTTGTCGGCGCAAGAATTAGTTTAAATATAGAAAGTGGAAATATTTCAATTGAAAATGATGGATTTTGAATTATGTCACTATATCAAGTATAAAAAAGGGAAATAATCTAAAGGTAAATGGCGAGATTTGAATTACGTCCCCTTAATGCACAACTAGACATCAATATCTATCATCAGTGAGAGTTTCAAGAAAATAGCTCAAGTAAAAAAGGAAAAGTTGTGCTCACAAAATATTACAGACGTACAAATGGACAGACATACAGACAGACGGACGGACGGATGGGCGACCAGCGCCATAACATAATGCGATTGTTTTAAAACATGCAATAAAATGAAGTAATGTTACGAATAGTGACTTTGCACTTTTCAATATACATTGTCTTATTGCAGCAGTCACTCGTCCAAATCGCGATCCCTGAATGACAGAAGAATTAAACTAAGCTACTCACACGAACTCTTTAACACTGTTTATTGTACGCCTGAAAACTAATCGATTCAACGTTTTATATTCAAGTCACATGTGTTAAATATATCTAAATCAAATTGCTTTGTCATTTAGTTCACGGTTATTACGTCTCACTAGACATATTTTAGAAGTTTTATCTGTAAATTTGATTAAATAAATGTTTCATTACCTTTTAGGAAGTAAATTTTCCGAACGATACGAATAGTTAAGAATAGTATTTTCTTAAACCAATATTATTTATACTGGTAGAAGAAAGTGACATTTACCATGTGAGAAAAAAGTATACAGGCCAGGATGTTTCTTTAACTGTTCTTGTCTAATTTGTGCAGTACAACACTACTATTATGTAATAACGTTAAGCCGCGGCCGTGGCATAGTGGTTAGCATGTCTGACTTCGAATCCGGAGATCGCGGGTTCGAGCCCGGACGCGGTAGGTCATTCCCTATACATGAGTTGTCGGCCTCATGATAGGGTAAGTTAGTACTGGTGATAGAAAAGTGTCCAGGAAACCTATAGTAAGAAGAGCTATCCGTCGTATATATGACCTAAATATGTGTTGAATACGATGTTAAAAAAAGCAAAGTAAGTAGTCGTAGTCGTATATTGTGATATGTCGAACTCTTCCAAACTTTCAAGACCCAAATCAACGTATTCTTTTCTACTACCACAACGTCTGCTGTCATTTAACTCATATATCAAAACGTCAAAGAGTACAGCTTTGCATTCCATTTCAGAGTATTCATCGAAACTGAACTTAAGGCAGCATAGGTGAAACAAGAATACAATCTATGTAGTTTAACTAATTTGAATAAATTGAATAAATTATAAATCAATAACAAACTGTCATTACATAATTTTGTCTGACACTTATGGATCAATTATTCTCCTAGTCCCTGTTTTTCTAGGAAGTGTTAATTGTGTTTTGTTTAGGATGCTTCCAGCTAGCACGACTTTTTATAATGATTAGCATTACCAAGACTTTTGATGACATACTGGAGAAATATGTGACACTTTTCTTAAAACCACATACATTTGAACTTAAGGGGTTATTTAATTGTATTGATAAGTGTGTTGCACGATATAGGTAGTGAAAGTGCCGTCAAAGCTTGTTTAGTGCAAACAGCAGGTGCAATTGAATTTAAGCTCCAAGCAAAGTCTGAAACAATTTAAACTAGACTTTATCAATTCAAATCAGCTAAGTTGGCCTGAAGATATGACAATTAATAGTGTCACAAATAGCCAGTCTAGAAACTCTGGAATAAAATATAAAATTGTTAAAAAATCATTTTAAACATATAAGAACTAAGTCATATCTAAATGATTTGCTAAATAGTAAAGACATTCTATAAGTTATTGAAGCATGCAAAACAACAAAATGTCATAAAGGCGCAGACAGTCAATTTTCGGCGCCTCATGTTATTTTACTCTTAAACATGCGGCAATAATATTGATTGTCCTTGTTGCAAGAGTAATATATTGTATTGTGAAAGGGTGATCAAGTACTGTTGATGTTGTTGTCCATATCAAACAAACTTGATAGATTAATCAGACTCCGTATTTAACCTATTTTAATGTTTAATTCAATACCAAATGTATAAAATAAAAACGTATTTGATACGACAGTTTGCAGTTAACAGTACAGATTTCTTCAACAATGGCATTTTTTGTCCTCAGTTTGGATATACAAAAAATGAATTGATAACATTATTACATAAGTCAGTAATACTAGATATTCTGTATTTGACTTTTCTAGAATATTGACACAGGTGCGGAAATAAAATACTTAAAGTTTTGCTGGTAAGAATTATTATGGTTAATCATATATATGATGACCTCGCCTTTCGTAACAATCGTGCACCAGTACAGATAAATAGATATATTTATTTAGGTATTGGCAAAATACAACATGGCATATGTAATTTAACAATATAAATATGATACTATAATAATTAATAAATAAATATTAAAAGTTACATATACATACATATTTATATTTAAACCATGTCATAAAATACCAACACCAGGGTTAGCACAAAAAGAGTGAACCCGTGTTTCCATTGTGGACCCTCATGTGGTAGTATGACACGGAGAGGCAAAATTAATGTTTACAATAAAATTATGTTTACAGTAATCCTAAGATATCATATCACAGAAAATTGAAAGTATTTTATATATGGTTGCATGTAACATAGTAAAGTTAATCACAAATGTACAAAGACAGAGGTCTTAAAAATTGACAGACCAATACCTGACTAGGAAAAATAAATAAAAACACATTACTTATGTAGGAAATGATAAAAAGTTGATGTGAAATTATATAACATGTTTAATGAATTTCACAGAAACACATTATTTAGACTACTTTTGGAAGCAAAAAGTTTTTACAGAATCTTTAAAAGGTATATACTCTATTAAATTAGAAATATCTGCAGGCAAGTTATTCCACAGCTTGGAGCCAATGTAACAGAAAGATTTAGTGCCTGATTTTTTCACTCTAGGGATACAATATCCGCCCTTGGTACTTAATCTTGTGCTGTAAGAGTGCACAGAAGTTTGAGATAAAAAAATGTTGTTTCAGATACTCTGGTGCAATGCCATTGTTCATGTTATGGAAGTATACAGTATATGTGAAGTTAAGTAGGTCAGTATCATACATGTCAATAAGGAATATAATTCCAATTGTTCACTTGTGTAATACGTGTTCACATTGATTAGAGGCAAGGAATACAACTCTGACGAAATAAAGGCATATTCAAATCGGCTAGTCAAAACGTATTAACTGAAGCGAGTAATGTATCAATCTTTTATAAAACATTATTAGCGAAGACCATTTGACGCCCTAGATCTGATTTGATCCTCTCTCTAACGTCGTAATATTTCTTGAAAGTGTTAATGGATTTTGTAAGTGATTCCGACTGACAAGATGTTTAGAGGTCATGAGGAATTTTAAAGACATTTGAATACAATTGGAAAGAGGTTTGTAAAATCCATTTAATGATGTGTAGAATTTAAGCAATGAAAACTGTCAGTATTTTTTTGCGGTCTTAACACATTTTTGTGTCATTTTTGCACAAATAATACAGAGGCAGTACTTTGGAAAACAGATATGTACGAGAATAGTTAGTTTGGTACGCCGGACGCCGTAAAATGACCTAAATTGTGCAGACACGGCGTTAAACCCGGTGAAAAATATAACACAATCGATAATAACGTTGCCATTACTACAACAAGTAAACTGTATCGCTTCCACAATTAAAAACCTTGTCTATATATTTGGTGTTCAGTGTCAGAACATAAACCTTACTCACAGACTGTCTTATTTTTATTTGATTTGTACATATAACATTTCAAAGTTCATGAAACGGCAGAGATACAAAAAGATGTTACGGAAGGGTTTCCGTGATGAATAATGTATGTAATATAATAAAGTTAAAAGGTATAGAACTCTATAGGGAGATATTCTATCAAATTTATTCATCTATAAACCACAATTACGAAATAATATTGAGTAATGTTAATCGTTTAATGGTATCCCCGACAGAAATATTCCAGGAAATATGGTTGATTTACTTCAAGAAATTTCTCTTTTTTGCATGATACATTTAATTGATTAAGTAAATGAAAATATACTTTATTATAACACGTTTGGTTCTTGTAGTTAATAGTAATTATATGACTTTCATACGTGATTTCTTCCTTCTTTTTGAAGACCCATGGCACCTTTTTAAACTAGTTTGATCCAGTATCATATACTCCATTAATATATATTCCTTCATAATGTGCCAATAATAGATATTTTTTTGTCATCATATTTAGTATATTAACATATAATAAATAAAAACATTTCAAATTTCGTTTGCCATAATAATTTAAAACTTGGTTGCCTTTGAAATAAATTCTGCAATCACGAATAGTAAAACAACATTTTTAATTCAAACTGACTGCAAGGAAATTTTACAAACCTCTCAAAAATATTTATACATGTACTTGCAAAACGCATGTACACAGCAAGATGTATATTGTTTCGTCGCATTACACACTCAAATTAGATGTTTAAAAAAGTTGTTACAAATACATAATAAATATAGTTTATGATGATATTGCAAAATATCGGAGTTTATAATGATATTGCAGATGTCGGTCAAAAGCTATACATAGCTTATGTTTTGTATTATTGATATATTCTTACCGACAATAAAGAAATATTTGACAAAAAATATGTCTATTAACTTTACGAAATAATTTTGTGAAAAGTTAATTCCTTAAAAAATAAATCATTTCAAAAATGTCTTCGGGAAATTCCGTTCCTTTTTTAGCACATTATGTGCTAATCATCAACAAGCCAGCCAAAAACATAATGAATTTTCTGAATATAGTTACCGTTATTGCTCTTAGCAGACAATTAGGTGCCATAAAACCTAAGGCAAATAGTATTTGTTGACATTAAAAGATAAGAACATAACAATACCCTGACCGTATTAGTTTCAGATATACTTCAAGTTTATACAAAATTGTATCTTTGTAACTTTGCAATGCAGTGTTGAAGTACCAGAGAATGACGAAAAACATAAAGGAGTAAAAGAAATTGTTAAGTTGTATTTAAAATTTAGCTAGCACATTGGTAACGAAGATGTAATATTCATAAATAGGCTAGATGTGTCTGTGATTTTATCTCCAAAACAAAATTTCTATTTTAATTTAGATACTTATGACTAGTTATTGTATTAAAACAATAAAAATACAAGTAAGGGAAAAATACTAAAACCAAAAAGGATTATTATTATCATTTGTGGTGATCTATAAGTCTGATGAGTTGGACATAAATCGACTCTCAATTTCCACTTGATATTCTTTGGTACATTACAACATGTGTCTGGCAATCAATATTTCTTTATCATTACGTACCACCCAACAGGGATAATTAGCTTGGTGCGACAGAAAATATATTGTTCCGATCAAATCTCAGACAGTCATCTGGAATATTAGATGAGACTGGTAAGTAAATCAGCGCTTACATTATATTTATCATTACAACAAATGACGTAAATCATTTAGCGAGACAGTACGCTAATTTCGTGAATCTATTTCTAAAATGTGGATCAACTAAGACGAAATAAATATACGTAAATATGCATAGGCATAAAAAAGAAATAAGTTTTACATATACGACTATCAATGATAACGTGTTGCTTTGATGTTATCAGTTTTATCTTGTTTGTTGTCATGGGCAACCTGAAATGCCATATAGTGACAATTGTACAGATTGCAAACATTCAAAACAAACAACGAACTGATGCATTATAAGACTGACCACACTTAAACGTTGATTCAACCTCTAGTAGCAATAATTAACCACTAACCGTTATAAGGCAGACATCTCTTAGGTCCTTATTTTCGTTATTTGTTAGGTACGTCCTTTTCATAACAAATGATCGAAATCTTAAAACATCTCACTCTTTGCTACCTGGATGTGAGAAAGGTTTTTATATTCTCTTGAGTATTTAATGACATATGAAAAACAGAAAAAGCATAACAACTACATACTAAATACAAGCGTGTATCTACGTTTCATTGGATCTTTGGTCCCGAACTATTAACTGTTTATAATGTTCTGTTTTTATTTTCTTGTAAGCTATAAGTAACGTTTCCCCAAGGAAATAAAATTGTCGCCATGGAAACGAACTTCCTTTTAGACACTGTAAAGTACCGTTAATTTTGTTAATGTCGTGGTTCTGGAATATTAGATGATTGAAGATACTGTCTCTCACCCTGAGAATACTGACGATGCTTTGTAAGTGATGATAATTATGATCAATTATCGGTGTGGTTTCATTTCTGTACAAATGAAATGAAAATACATTATATATTACGGAAGTTATAGTGAACTTTCGCGACATTGGGTAGAAACTAAGCTCATTCTCGTCTGAACCAATAATTTACCCGATATATAGATGATGGGGTGTATTTCAACCAATCAATGAATACAAATTTCATATGAAATAAAATATTCCATTATAGAGAAAAATATTTCTCTCCATTAGTGTGCGGTTATATGAAGTTTTTTCTTATCTTATGCTGGTTTAAACGACTGCATTTGAGCGTAACAGTTATTGATTCGTTTAAATGTTTTGTCAAAGTATAATATCAGTTTGATGATTTTTACTTGAATATTTAAATTTATGTAAAACGACAATTTAATTGTTTGTACCGGTTTTGAAGAATATATTATCTTTTTCATCACATTGATTTTGATGTTTGGTGTTTTGGATGAGCTATTAGCATTTACAGACTTTACCGTTAATCTACATACGTTTATTCTAGAATCATTAAAGAAACAGTAGTCCAGTGGTAGGACGCGTGCTTAGGGATCGAGAGATCCTTGGTTTGAATCCCACTAGGAGCACTGCTTATTTCCCTGAGCAAGAAATTTACCTGCAATTGCTTCACTCCATCCAGGTGTAAATGAGTACCTTCGAGGGTAGTATAATTCAGTTGCGCCAATTTGCGTCTGCACTTATAAGCGGAGTAAAAGACTCCCAAGAGAGATTGATAGATAAGATACCAGTATCCCGATGACCAGGGATTATAGCTGTAAAGTTGATGAACGTACGTAAGCATGAAACTATTTCACAGACCGGAAGTAAATGCACTGAACTAAGAAGAAAGTAACTTATTACAGCAGGTATTATATTATGATCTTAATGATCAGCGTTGCCATTTAGATAGACGTATTTGATTCTCATTTGAAAACTCTAATTTCTGGCTCAACGAACAGACAGATGATTGCAAATATAGCATTTCCCTGTTTATTTTTGTTTCATTGCTGACGTTTAAAGCCAATGTCTGAATGCGTTGCGAGTAGACAGAAACACTTGTTTTGTAATGTTGTTTTGGACTTTAAACTGTTGCAGCACAATAGGGAATATTATGTATGTCAATTACCGTTCGTTGAATTTTCAGCATTGTAAATCACAGTTTATAAATAGTTTCTATTTATGAATAAAACGCAGCCTAATTTTGCTGATTATTGCTACAACATTTTCACTTGGTGATACAAGCACCAAACTTGGTACACATTATTTACAAGGTCTATCATTAAGGAAAAGCACACAAATCGTCTTATCACAGGTTTGTATGACACTGTGGATGTATAACTTAAATACATTTTTATACACGTTTTATGGGTAAAGAAACTGTAACATATGCAGTACATTTCTACATTTCACTGTAAGCTAGACATAAAGTCCAGTTCTTCTCAGTTCTGCGAATGTAAATTTAAGTGCTAGCCTGAGGATAAAAGGTATCGCGTTCAATAAGATAAATTTAGAAGTGTAAGTGAATTAATGGCGTTGTTTATATACATACATATGGTTACATGCTTCTGTCAACATCATAATTTAAAGGCTATAGTTTAATGACTTACGCAAGTACATGCAGATGTCCACATTAGAACTTTCTGTGTCACACTAGAACAATAATTCCTAATGACCCAGAATATAACTTTAAAAAACTGTAGGCAGCATGAGGTTCCTCAATAAAAATTCAAATGTACTTTCTAAAAATATCACTAAGTGCATAGTTGATTTCACACAAAAGGAAGAGGCGATGCCGGCCAAGCTGGAACAACGTTGTACTGCTACTGTTTGTACGTTGGTTGTAGTTCCCATTTAACTGTTTTAAGACCATTTCTTGATGCATGTGTCAGGAAAGAGCGTTCAAAGAGCAATTCATAGCAAGCCGTTTGAACATGTTCACAATCCGGCTAAAATATGTTTAAATTAATTAACTGCAAACAGAAAACTATACTGTTCGAACAAAATGCAAACGGTAATATTAACTTTAATTATACAAATGTGCACATATATCTACTAATAATTCATAAGAGAGAACCGTGACTCTTATTTGCAATTATTCTCTATGTAAATGTAATACAACCAACTTAATAGTGTGGGCGTGGAGCTGGAGGCGTAGATACATTTGGTAGAGAACTCAGGTTAAATAATGCAGTCAATTTTATAACGTAATTGGTTTTCCTTTAAGCGTGGTCACAATGGTCGTGGGCTAATCATTCAGTTGTGTTTACTACATTAACAGCAAAGACAAAGGATATATAACATAAGGAATAATTGCCATCTTCTGGTAGAAGGGTAAGCAAGTACTGATAAATTTGATTCTGATTTTTTTTTAATTAGAGTCCGTGAAAAGTAAGTGACCTGACCGCCTTGATCCGAAACAAAATAATAATGAACTGAATAAAAACTCACTCAAAGTTTGGTTCATAGTCTGCTGGCAAGTACACACTCAGTTGACTTACCGATTTTTAAAAAAAATATCCTCAAGTCAGAGGAATAAACCTCCAGTAAGAAACTATCAAAGTGTTAATTTTATTTTGAATTACACATTAAAAAGATATTTTTTGCTAAAAGAAGCTATTGACGCTCCTGGTGTTCTTCGAACCCTTAACTTATCGAAGCCTGTTCTATTACTGGACAACTGCCCCCAACCTAAAGTAATAAAAAGAAAGTGTCAGTTCAACGTAAAATATCACAGTTTGTTATATACAGTAACCCCTCTTCTATGTTTTCCATGAAACAAATTACTAATTAATGATTGGTATTAATCATTGCTCCAAGAATAGAAAGAAGCGATAGACGAATTTATTTATTTTTGCCGACTAATCGTTTTCCTAAGTCAGATTATTGGCAGCTTAATGTTTCAAATTATGACAGAAAGCTGCAATCAAGGATACAGACGTAAGCGAGTGAATGACTGTAGTAGCAATAAAATGTACTGTTTTATTAAAGCTTATGAAACTTTAACGCTATGAGCATTCACACAACACGGCTATAATTAATATCTACAATTTCTTTAATGATATCTTCAACAACACCATCTGGTTACAATATTTCTTGACATGAAGTGTCGTAATAATACCAAATAAAGGTCACTTAATAACAAAGACAATACGTTTAAAGGTAATACAAAGTGACAAACACGTTTAAATGAGAACCCATTGAGCATAACGATGACATTACAGAGGAAAAATGAACTCGTAACTTGAAACGTAACTTGTGTTTGTTTTAGTTAATTATAAATATTCCCGGAATGAGAAATTCTTGTTGTTTTAGTGCACACTTATATTCGATTATGTACGACGGCCGTCTAATATCATTTTCTTGATACGTTTGATTTTTCCAGAACTCACTTACCATTTCACAAGTAGCTAACATATATTTCCTCTATAGAGAATAAACGACAGCCTTGTATATTGTAATAAAAGAAAACTGTTCATACCGGGAATCGTACCGAGATAACTAAATAAATGTATACCTAGCTACAATTGCACCATAATTATGGCGTCAGTTTGTTTGTTTAGGTTTTACGGCACACCAACACAAAAAGGTCATATCGCGCCGAAAGCATTTGATGATAGCATTCATTCAGTCGATAATAATGATCTAAGTTCCTATATTTTATGATATATATTTATTTTCTTTAAATAGTTAAGTATCGCATATGATGGTACCGGCTCAAAAAGTTCTCTAAGTGAGTTAACCTTAAAATGTTTGTCTCGGATGTATTTAAGATCCTGACAGTCAAGGAGAACGTGTTTGACATTGAAATGTCCGTCACATGGTATACATTCAGGTACTTCTTCTCTTTTGAGAAGGTAAGAATGTGTTAATCTGGTATGACCAATTCTACATCGCGAAATCACAATTTGATCTCGTCGAATAGCTAATATCATTGACGAAGCTGAATCAAGGTTTGGCTTTATGTCATGTAACTTATTAAATAAAGCATTATTCCACATTGTTTGCCATTTTGACTTAATTAACGTATTGATTGAACATTTTAAGTCACTGCTTGGTAATTTGATATCTACTGGTTGAAGGTTTAAAGATTCTTTAGCTAAAATGTCTACTTTTTTATTTCCATGTATGCCAATATAATTTGGTATCCAGCAGAGATGTACTATTTCAGATTTCAGTATTTCATGTAATCTTAATTCAATATTTTTAATAAGTATATTGTCTGAACTACGCTTTTTTATGGCCAGTAATACAGATAGAGAATATGAGAAAATGATATTTTTTATCAAAACTACTTGATTGGTACGTTAAAGCAAGATCTATTGCTTTGACTTCGGCTGTAAATATGGATGCCTGGTCAGGTAGTCGCATTCTTGCAACAAAAGAATTTCCATATGCAGCGCAACCAACTTTGTTACCATCTTTTAAGCCGTCACTAAATAAATGAGTATAATCTTTATATTTTTCCAAGATGTTAACGAATTCGGATTTCAAAGCTTCTGGGCTGGTTAAGATTTACGAAAGTTTGATAAATCAATATTAACGTCTGGTATGTTGTAGGTCCACGGAGGGACATTTTCATCTAAGTTCTGTAAAACGAAAGAAGTGTTGATATCAAGCATTTCTAAGTCGTTTTTAACGTGCAGACCCAAAGGTTGAATTTCGTTTGCTTTATTTTCGAACTTACTGATGTAATTAGGTTTAAAAACAACTTTTCGCGATGGGTTACTTTTGTTAGAAGATATTAGAGTTGCGTATTGTAATGAAAGCTTTTGTCGACGTAATTTTAATGATGGCTCGTTAGCTTCAACAAAAAGACTTTCAACTGGTGAAGTTTTAAAGGCACCTAGGGAAATACGTAAGCCCTGGTTATGTATTGTATCAAGCATTTGCAAGTACGATTTACGTGCTGATCCGTACACAATTGACCCATAATCTAGTTGTGAACGAACAAGACGTTTGGGTATCAGATCCCCAATCAGTATGTGAAAGTACTTCAAGTAGATTCAAAACTTTCATACATTTTGTTTTTAGAGACTTTAAGTGTGGTATAAAAGAGGTTTTTTTCAAATGTAACGCCTAAAAATTTAGCTTCATTTACAACAGGGATTTTTTAGCCAGAAATGTAAAGTTCGGGATCATTATGATGTTTTCTTAATCGACAAAAATGTTATTTTTTCACTTTAAGCATTTCAAGATTTTTTAAGATCAATCAGCTAGTTCACACACTTTCGTTATGGAAAGTAAAAACATGATGAGTTTGTTCCCACTTTCCGCAACATTTATTTATTAAGATATCATAATAACATCAGAGTATTCTGCAATAATTTTAGCATTTCGTTGTAAGTGGGAGCAAGACAAAATAAGAGATTAAAGTGAGAAAGTATTAGAAGGCAGTCATTTAGTAAAATGATTATCTATTTAAATAACATAGCTATTTCAACCTGAAAGTCGTTAACACATTGACTTATCTAGTAAGTAAGTAGTATTAAATTTTTAAGATGTGCTCCAGGTTTCAATCTTAGTTCTGGTACAGATATCGCTTCTGTAATGATTTAACTTATAGCTTAATTCGACGAAAAACTTCATTTGTAAGCCTATTTATGAAAAAAGAATAAACAAACTGTGTGTACATAATGTTGTTTGACAAACTTGGACTATTGAATTTTGTTCCCATTCGCTATTTTATTTCTCGGAAGTGTTTATTGTGTTTTGTTTTGTATGCTTCCAGCCAGCACGATGTTTTATAATGACTTGTATTACCAAGACTTTTAGTGTCACACTGGCAGAAGTATGTGACACGAATGTGAAATTAAATGTTTCCAGTATTTTTCTCAATTTTCTTGAAACCACATACATTTGTACTTAACTCAAAGGGTTATGTAATTGTATTGATGAAGTGTGTTGCACGAAATAAAGAAAAAACACTGTCATTAAGCTTGTTCAATACAAACAGCAGGTGCCATTTAATTAAAGCTTCAAGCAACATCAGAAGCAATTTAAACTGGACATTTATCAATACGGATCAGCTAAGTTTGCTTGAAGATAGGACAATTAACAGTGTCGAAAATGTCTTGTTTAGAAACTATGGAACAAAATTGTTTAAACATCATTTAAAACACATAAGAACTATGACATATCTTAATAATTTGCTAAATTTCAAAGTCAATAAGTTATTCAAGCATGCGAAACATCAAATTATCACAAAAGCGCTGACAGTCAATTTTCGGCACCACGTGTAATTTCATTCATGAACATGCGGCATTGATATAGAACGCCCTAATGCAGGAGTAATGAATTCTTTAAAAAGGGGTGATCAAGTACTGTTAAAGGTCATGTCATTTAAACTTGATTTACTGGCGTAGGTGCTGGAAAGGAGTACTTACAGTCTGACAGGTGATAATTTGGATAATTTATCGTACATATCGTACGTAGGATGACCTGATTGTTTCGTACAAATCGTGTACCACTTAAGTTTTTTTTTTTTTTTTTTTTTTTTTTTTACAAAGTCTTTCAAGTTTTAATTAATACTTAAGCATACAATAGTTGACATAATCACTTCAGAAAAACACAAAACAAAACCATTAAATCAGCACAGAATAAGTCACAGGAAATTGTCATGTTACATCCCTTTGATTTTTCAAACATAAACGGTATGTTTGAAAAATCAAAGGGAGGTAACATGACAATTCCCTGTGGAATAAGTAATAGTCTTTTAAGCAAATATCATCCAATCAGAGTTGACATTTGTATCACATGACTTGTGAAATAAGAATAAACCAGGGTAAGATTTTGTTGGTAAATAGACTGATACAAATATAATTACAGGGCTGTTACAATATGTGTACCACTTAAGTTTGTGTGAAGTTTAAGCAGGTCATTGTCATACTTGTATTAGAAAATACAATATCATTTGTTAACTTGTGTTGTACATGTTCCCATGGATTAGAGACAGGGAATACAACTCCAAAGTAATTTACGCCTACTGAGATAGGCTAGTCAATGTATATTAATTAAATCCTGTTACGTATCAATTTTTTTTTTATAAAACAACAGATAAGCGAAGACCAGTTGACGCCTTAGATCTGTTTTGATCATTTCCCTAACGTCGTAGTATTTCTTGAAAGTGTTAATAGATTTTGTAAGTGATTCAGACTGACAAGATGTGTAGCAATCTTATTCAGTAGCATTTCAAAAACATTCAAATACACATAGAAAGAGATCTGTGAAATCCGTTTAATGAAGTGAGAAATTTAAGCAATGCAGTGGTTTGTATGCAGTTTAACTATTGGTTAGTGTCCTTGATGCAAATAATAGTCCAACAGTAGTTTTGAAAACAGATAACGATTACAGAATAATTGTCAATCTAATATAAGGATAAATTAACTGACGTACCCCTTTTTATGTTATATGACATAGTGGATTATCACGTTGCAAATAATATAACAAGCTAACCGTATAGCTATCACAGACTCTTGTGATTTGGAAACCATGTTCAAATTCATAGCCTTGATTTTACTCATAGACAGTCGCATATTTTATTTGACTATTTTACACATTGAAAATTATTACCAAGTAATAGGAACTACACAAATACAGAAAAGTTTTACGAAAAAGTGTCCGCCATGAATAATGCATGTAATATCTTAATTGATGATAGAAGTATAGAGCTCTGTAGAGATATATTTTATCTAATTCAATCATTTATAAACCACAGTTACAATATAATATAGAGTAATGTTAATCACCTTATGGTACCGTTGAAAAGTGTTCCAAGAAATTATGGTTGATTTACTTCAAGAAATGTTACATCAATTGGTACCTTAAAACTGCTGTTTCCTTTTGATTTGAATATGTTTTGCATATTATATTTATCGGATTGAAATAATAAAAATCGTCAAATCATATTTGTCATTGTAATTAATGGTATTGTATATTTTTTACACATGTGATTTTCCTTCATCTTGAAGACTTATGAAGATTCGTTTCTGTTAAATATTAGAATTGTTGATACATGTTCTAGCCGTATAATATACAATTATACATATTTTGTCAAAATGTTTAAATATATTTAATGGTAGCATTTTGAAATTAGTCTTAACTAACATTCAAATTTTGTTTTGTCTTTAAATAATTTCTGTAATCACAAATAGTGTACAGTATGCTTAATTTTAACATACAACAGGAGAATGTTTCAAATAACATTTTACAAAATTCTCGTAAATATCTAGACTTACACAACCTTAAGCACACTTTATTGTATCACAAAGCCACATAAACAGTTACAGAACAATGACGTTGTTAACTTGTTGTTATAAAAAGTGAAAATATAGTTTACGATGTTATTGCCAGATGGAAGATAACTTTAGAAATAATTCGGTGAAAAGTTATCTATTCGTAGAATACAGTATTTCAAAAATATCCTGTGGGAAATTCACTTATCTATTTTAGAACTTTATATGTTCTAATCAACAACAAACAAGCCAAAACCAATCATGAATTTCCTGAACATTGTCTACGTTATTGTTCTCTGCAGACAATAAGTACCATGATCCCTTAGGCAAATTGTTTTTGTTGACATTAAAAAATAAAAGTAAATAAGAATACTCTGACCTAATTAGTGTCAGATATACTAGTATGTTTTAATTTAGATCCCTGTTACCATGTACTTCAGTAAATAAGTTCAAGGGTATAGTGACTAACACAATTGAGTCAAAAAATATCTTCATATGTTTTCAAAATATAGTGTGTACTTTTGGTAAAATCAAATTCTTTTTTATATTGAAGAAATTAATGACTATTATGCAATTAATAAACAGTAAAGATATCCTTGAAACCCTTGAAGTCCTTTAAACAGTATGAATTAAAAAAGAAGCAACTTTAATCAATGACTATTTTTTTTTAATCTATATGTCCAATGCAACTGATATAAATCGACTCTCTACTTGAAAATCTACAGTACATTATAATTATCAAATTTGTCTAGCGATCTATATGCTAATATCATTACGTATTACCCAATGGAGGCAATTAGTTTAGTATGACAGAAAATATATTGTTCCGATGAAATCTCAGACAGTCCTCCGGAATATTAGATGAGAATCAGCGCTTACATCAGATTTATCATCATAACAAATGAACGTAAATCATTCAGCAAGGCAGTACGCTCTATGTGTAGATGTATTTCTAAAATAAGGATCAACTAAGACGAAATAAATATACATAAAATACCTTGACATAAAAATGAGACTTGCTTTACATATAGCTACGAGTAACAATGAGTATTTGTTGCTTTAAATTTTTCAGGTTCATATTTGTGTTGTCAATTGCAACCTGAAAGTCTATAGATTGACCGTTGTACTGATTGCAACCATTTAAAACAGTCAATGTCCTGATGTATTGTGAGATTGGTCCACCCTAGAACCTTATTTAACCCCCACCCCTATTGAGAATTAGTTTTAGGTTTTTGTTTTCGTAATTAGTTTTGGGGCGTTTAATTGACAAATGTAACAAATAAAAAAAAAACTCTTTGCTTTGTGGCTGTGCAGAAGGTGTTTTACAGTTGCTAATATTTATATGATTTTGGCCTTCAATTACAAACTTTATATATACATGTGTACCTTATATAAATCTTAAAATTGACCTAAATGTAGTGATCTATGATGTGCTCGTCTTTGTGTGTAATTTATAATATTTCTTTTCAGATACGTTAGTATGTTTACATCTCGCGTTAAGTCTTGCTTGCACTTTGTTTTATGCATTTGTCTTGTGTACTTCGGTTTGGAACATTGCAATGCTCAATAATATCTAATGACACATAAAAAAATAGAATAAGACTAACATACGTAATACAAGCGTGTATCAACGTTTCTGGGGATCTTAGGTCACGAGCTATAAATTGTTTACGATATTTAGTTTTTTTTCTTGTATGCCATTAGTAATGTGTTCCCTAAGGAAATAAAATTGTCGTCAAGGAAATGAACCTCCTCTAAGACACTGTAAAGTGTCCTTAATTCTGTTAATGTCGTGGTTCTGTAATATTGGATGATTGAAGATACTGTCTCTCACCCTGAGAATACTGACGATATTTTGTAAGTGATGATAATTATGATCAATTATCGGTGGTGTTTTTTTCTATACAAATGAAATGAATATACATACATATATATATTACGGAAGTTATAGTAAACTTTCGCGACATTGAGTAGCAATACTTCGTCTGATTTCAAGAACAAATAGGCTGCATTATATATAGATAATGGAGCTAATATAAGTTATTCACAAAAAAATACCAGGAATAAATAATTCACTATAGAAGACAAATACTAATCTTCATCAGTGTATAATTATATATGAATTTTGTTTTCACCTAATTATTCTTTAAAGGACTCATTTTAACCTAATAGCAAGTAATTTAACGTTATTAAAACTTTTGTCTAATTATAATAACATTCATATGAATATATTTAAATATTTCCATTTATGTATAACAACATTTTAATTGATTGTCCCAATTTTGGAAGCATATATTATCTTTTTTTCACATTGATTTATTTGTTCGGTGTTTTGAGTAAACTTTTAACATCTTCACAAACTTTCCCATTAATTTACTTGCGTTTAATCTAGAATCATTACTCATGGTAAACTTAGTTCTTATTCGTATCGAGACTAGCCTCATACAGGAAACCATTTAGTGTCTGAAAGACTGATTGATACAATCTTATATATTTTATGCATAATGTTTAGTGTTAGATTGACAATATAATAGACTAGAATATAAGTGAAAGAACATTTTGTAAGTTCTACGACGTATCAGTAGCCTCAATGGAATGGTGCCAAAATTTAGTCCGACGAGAACTCCTGTATACAAAAGTTTTGACGTACACTAATTTTTATAGACTACAATCTTTCAAATAAAGTTCCTGTGGGCAGTAAGCCTTTTGTATAAGAATGGTTCACCATCAAATGTTGAGTGAGAAACATCCTGTCATAACATAACAAAAAATCTTCATTTAGTCAGCTTCCTAGTAAACATTGATGTTGCTAAGATTGTTAGGTAAACTTTCGCCATGGAGCAAAATAGTTTAGCATTTTAACGCGACCAGGCTAGATGGTGTAAAAGAGAAACTTAGTGTAAAGATAGGTAATTTTATTGCCATTGAAACAATTTATAACCTCTCTTTTTATATAATCCAAAATCACAATAGTTTGCAAGCTCGATGCGAACAGCTGTTTTCTCTATAACTTTGATATATGCCTCCTTACCGTCCATATATCCAATTTTTTGAGAAGTGCATTTTACAAATGATATAAAAATGTTCGTTCATTTATTTAGTAGTGTGATTATTAAGCTAAAAGCAAGGCCGAAAACGGAAATAAATAGTATTGATTTCATGATAATTGCCTTACAAAAGATTAAATTTAATACTATATTTTGTTACAGTTGCATTAAAACAATAAAAAAGTACATTTCAAATTTAATAAATATATATTAACATCATAACATCATGTAAGTGTACTCCGTACGCGTTTATATCAATTGGTATTCAGTGTTATAACAAACTACAAACATTATGATCAGCTACAACTAATTTGTTACAGCTGTTATGGTATGTCAGTTTTTGCCTCCAGGAAATATTGTTCTCAGTATAGAAAGAGACACAGATGCTGTTATTTAAGAAACATCATTTGCTTGTTGATCAAACGATGATTACAGTAAACATATATTTCTTGGACATTTACTAATGTAATATTTAGGAATGCGAAATAAGAAATATGTTCTTGTCTACAAAAATGTTCTTGTTGTTGTCCAGAGACAATAATATTGATATTAAGTATTAGTAGAATATTACTTTATTTAAGCGTTCTGTCAAAAGCTCCATGACAAATATATCAAAGATTCAATGAGTATGGTTGATGAATAGTTTACGTGGTTGTAGTATGAACCATTGATTATAAGACGTCAGGTTTATTGAGAAGAATTATAAGAAAAGCTTAATGTTAACAGACAATATAATATTTTCATTGACTCCTGATATGCATTGATTTCACACAGAAATAAATGGGAAAACTGTACAAAACAGAAACTATATGTAACTTTATCGGACATAATTTAGCAAATATACCCTGTTGCAGGAATTGACATTAAATCAAATTAGAAGTATGATTAGCTTAGCAAAATTGTGCCCATTTAGAGTACGATGGTAATTCAAACAAAGATATTTTAACAACTATTTCGATATCTCGTAAAAAACAATAACATCATGGCCCACCTTTACTAAAGTTGCAATCATCTACATATACATTTTCCCAATGTTTTATGACTTATGACAATGTTTTATCTCTATTAACGACTTTGTCTCAAACGGTGTCACCATTCTTTGCAAACAGATATATACCCAGTTCAGATATAAATTGTATGTGAATATGGCAAGAATGTCTGAATACTCACATCATACTGATTTAGTATATCTAGCTATCCTTGCAAAATATAATTTTTAGTTGTTAATGCAATGACTAAATAATTGCCCCTCTATAATAAAAAATAAAAAATAAATAAATTTGTACAGAAAATGTGCGTGAATAATGTAGCTGCACGGGAATTTTTCAAACTTCAGCATCAGTGACACAAATGTTTTGTCGCTATATCTAAATGTGTATTGACTTATACAATCTTAATATAGAATCACTTGGTAGAATAGATGGACATAAAATAAACCTTATTGTAATATTTGCTAATTTATATATTGTCGCATATATTCCAAGAAGTTATGTTACTGTGCAACAGTTAATTGTTTATTTAAAACTGCTTTTATTAGATTGATTTGTTTCAATTAGATCGTTACTATTTAAAACATATAAATACAACGAAAGATGTCATAATGTAAACATTGCCGACTAATTACATTTATTCACTTTTTAGAAAATGAATACTTGCCATTAAGAAAGACATTAATGAAAGGTTAATCAAATTATAGCTGCATTACATTAACGTCCCGGACACTAATAATTTTATAATAGGGTAACCTGATAGAACGTATTAGTTGTACGTCTGCAAATAATATTTCTGTCTCAACTGGATACAAAAACGATATTTTGTATGTAATTTAGACATAATAATTATTTGTAGTCGAAAGAGTTGGGAGGTCTGTTTAATGCCAATTGTTTTCGAGATATATACAAGGTAACTAATCACCGAATGTCTCAAATACAGATGTGTTTTGTTGACTTTTTATTAGAAGTGTTGATTGAGAGTGTCTTGTAGAAATATCAACGGACATAGTAGTGAACTGAATTATTTTTTTCAACCATAACTATTTATGACCTTTATCTTAGAAGTCAATGGCATTTCGTCATTAGCTAAAATGATGTTAGGCACTGGTACCTTGTTCATTATTGTCTTAAGTGTAACTCAACTGTCGTAAGATAAGCCACGCAATGTGATAAATTTAGTCTAAAATATTCTTTAAAAATGTCAGAAACAATATAGGAACTTCCTGAAATGGAACCTGCTATGAAAATATATAATAATTAGACAAGGAAGATATTTGGAACCTGAAACAATGCATGGAAATAAACACATTACATATTTCGGAGTAGCTGTCTAAGCTGGCTTTCGGGATACCCATGTATATTTAAAAAATCTCATCCTATTGGACAAATGCAAAATTTGGTAAGGATTTGTAGAAAAAAAACTCTTAATATTTGTGAAAAAAAAATAGAAAAAATGGCCACAAGAACTGAAAAGAAGTGTTTCTGCATGTTCGTCAGGTTTTGGAAAATAAAAACAACCAGTGGTATTTTCATAATTGTTATAAATGAAGTGATGCACCGCCAAGGATATTCTATTCAAACATTTGATATTTGATTGATATCTTTAACGAACGTTTGTCAGGTTTAAGTAATTTTTTTCCCTATACAGCAATATTTTTATGACTGGTCTTTTCGTAACTGTAAGTCACAGGTAAAGTTTCATTAAACTAGATCTCATTACGTGAACTGAGTAAATTAGAGTCTCTGGACGGTAAAAGGTGATGGGGTCAAATGTAGGTAAACAGACAGGGAGTTAATGGAAATTGTCAGGGCATCTAGACAACAGAAGCGTTGGTGTTTTTCTTCCTGCAAAAGACGATCGGCTCGCAAACATGTGTGAGTGTCTAATTCAAGGCGTAATTCCTTTCATTTCATGGGGCAAAAATGTTAAGGCACGAATCGATGTCAACCGGTATATTTGTAATTTAAACAAATTTGTAATGAGGAGAGCAAACTAATATAGTTTCTTTTATTAACGATACTGCTGTAAATACGTAAAACACGCAAACAAATTGCGTAAGGAAGAGCTGTGACAATAATGTTAGAAACATTTACGATTTGAGATGTATCAATGAAAAACCGGAAAATAATGTAAATAATCTTCCGAATTGCTTACTTATGTTTGTCTTCTAATTATACGCCGTTTTGATTATGTGGAAAGTTTGTGTTTTTTACTGTTTTTGATTCAGATTGAGTCTTTTTAAACTCCAATTTCTACATTTTTATATAAATACAGGGAACTATGAACTAAGATAAAACACATCTAATATGTTAAATTTTAGAGGTGAACTGTTCTTAAGAGATATTTAATATCTTTAATAAGATTGATCTAACAACGGAAACGTTTCCATTACTCTAACATACCACTAATTGCTTTAAATTTCTATAAGATGTACACAAATTGTCTGCGTTCGTTTTATTATTGTGTTTCTTAATATCTTAAATGTCACTAGAAAATACGTCATCATCTCTGCTGAGAATAATATCCACTAACATCAACCAAAAGCCAGCTCTCTAGATATTTCTAGAAATATTGGAGAACAAATAAAGTGAAAGTTTTCCCCTCTGCGTGTTACCATGCTTAATACTCTCTGTAATATCATATAGTACGGTAAGTCGTGCTATAAATGACTTTCACAATAACTGAACGATCCAGTTTTTCCTTAGAATAAAAAAAGAGTGAGGTAAACTTATTTGGAAAGTAGCATTTTTGTGCAGTAAAGATGACATTACAAACCGGATTTAGATCTTTTAATGAGGTTAAAAATAAATGGTTAATTCTACGGATAATTCAGTACGGGTTATTGGTAAATATAGTAAGCGTTAATTATGTGTCAGCCAATAAGGTTTGCAGAAAATTTAAATCTGATTCTGAAGATAATTGGTCTTATTATCAAGTGCAGCAATCAGAGCCTGACAACTGTCCACCATCATCCGAACCATTTAGTGTATATACAACACAGATTACTGGAACTAACAGCAGTCATAAGGGTAAGCATTTTTTTTCCTTGAGTAGAATTTAGTTGCTTGTATTTTCAATTTCGAGTACCAATTTGTTTTCGCTTTTCAATTGATAATTAGGAAAACGCTGTTGGTAAAAATGTCACGTGCATCAAAAAATAATAAGAACGAATGGTCTATTAATGTTGTTTTTATAATTTGTTAAGTATGCATAATGAATGTTTCATAATTTTCTATATTGATTTTTAAATTTCACGGCAACTTTCTAATTTATATCAGGTCGATACATGCTAAATTTCTAATTTCTCAACGTGTAAAAATGAATTTCGATTATGTACATAATTGCTAATTAAATCTTATAACAATGAAGTATTTTACGCCATGCTAAGATACCAGTACATGCCCTAAAATGTAAATAATGTTGATTTTCTTGTTATAATTTGTCGGCTTCTCGTAAATGAATACGCGAGTACAACAGTTACTGCATAAAATTGTTCGTAAAGCTGGTAAAATAAGTAGGTGTAAGTTAGTAAGAAATGAAAACAGTGAAGATACAATGGTCAAAATAAAAATATAAAAGTAATGATCGAAATCATTGGTCCCATGTCTAATTAAACACCACAAGTCAATAAAAATGGACGCTAGTTTATATGATTTTCGTCTTCATTTGAAAAACAAATCGTGTATTTTTTCAAGAAAAGTAATAGTTAAAATCTTTTTGATTTAAATATATTATGAATGCTGATGTTTCTTTAACGTCTTTCTATTATAGACGTAGATACCAAATTGTTGTCAATCACGCAATGTTTACACTGTTCGTAAGACGCAATTGCTGAAGCCAGATTTTATTAACAAAACCTAAATAACATAATAGAAGCAGTCACGCTAATGTCAAATATTGACAACTTGTTGACCTACATAACACTTTTTGACATATAGTGTCAGTTTCTTGTAAACAAGACATAGAAAAATCAGACATGATAATTGCAATTATTCAAACGAATCTTTATCTGGCGCCTACGGCTCGATCTCTTCTTCTATACCATAACTCGGTTGTGACACATGGTTAGTATTTAGTACATTAATGACGTATATCATGTGTGTAGAATATAATGGTAAAACATTCATGTAAATTTACCTTGCACTGGAACAAAAAGTAAAATAAATGAAGTAGTATTGATTTTGCACTTAATGACACATACTTATGCTATAGAAAATACTTTACAACAAGAACAAGAGAAACAAAGTTTTAAGGAAGTTTCTGCCGCTGCACTAAATAATTTAAGAGCCTAAACACACTAACACAGTCAATTGTTGTGAATAACAGGCATGTTGTCGGTGCTTTTCTTATACAAATCACAACCTTTCAGTATATCAATCTAAGTTTTAATGTCCTTTCGTTTTAGTATTTTATAGGTAATAGAATGCGATTTACCCATCTAGCTTTGTACAAAGATATCAAAATTGAACAACTTTAAGTAAACAATGCAATCTTGGTACCATAGACTATATACAAATTGTTTATGGCTTTAACCGATCTTAGCAAATCCCAATGAAATAATTCAATTGTCATTCGATATACTGATTTACAACTAAAGATTTAAGGCATCTATTAACATAACTATATATTGTTACTGTTAAACAAAAATTTACAACCCTTACATCGGTTACAGTATCAATTAATGTGCTAAAATCAATAATCGTTGCTATGCAATGTTTTAGAATTTCAAGTGAATTGTAATGTGACACAAACATTCTCACGATTTTGTGCAAAAACACCAATATTCAAATATGAATTTGCTCAGAGATTTAACATTTTAATTTACGCAAAATTGTTTTTGTGCAACTTGTAAAGCATGTGACGTTTAGACTTAACAGTCAATGTAAGTAATGAGCGTAAAAGATTAAATGCAATGCATAAAAACGAAAGTGATATGTTTGTAACTTAATGTTTATATATCATCAGTACAATTAAATGGAAACTTAAGTGATGAATTTTGTCACATAGAGAGTGAAGGTACTAATTTATCCACCTTAACAATGAACACTTTACCATATGCATGTAACTTTTATCACTGCATTTACAAAACGAATAAACGAAAGCCTATTTAAGTCTCAATTGCAACCTTCTTCAGAATGACATTTTCATTGCATTCCAGCGGATTTAATCCAATCTATTTTAGAAGCAATAGCAAAATTGAAATCGTAAAATAATTTGGAATCTGTCATGTCTAGTTATATTGTTTCAAATTATGTTTATTTGATTTTAGTAAAATCTCGCTAGAAATCTCAGAAGGAAAGAATTCAATAGCTAATTTCTCGTATCCAGCAGATTATTAAAACTATTAAAAATTTATGTCTGCTTTCATTTACCAAGTATCTTCAATACAACAGAATAGCTTTTCTTATACATTCAAACATTCTTATTTTTAATATCAAATATACTTTATGCACTTACAAAATTTCTCTATAGAAGCTTAGTAGAATATAAGTTGTTTAAAAGCAGTGATACATGCCGTTTATAATACAAGCATGTATTTCGCAATAGGTTGATGACAATACTTATGTGTTTCGAATAAAATTGTTATATTAATAAACAAAGCAAAGTGTCTTTGTATTCAGATTTTCCCTTCTAAAACCTTTTATCAAAACAACAGATTAAGGGTTTGAGACAAACACGTATGTTATGTACTTGGCGCACTGAGCTGTAAACCATATATGTAAATGTGATCGATTAAATCGTTTCAGTTAAGCTATTAAGTCGACAACTGCCTCGAGACCCCATGCCATCTTTAGTCATACTTTCTACTCTTGGTGGAAACAACGTGACTGAAAAGTTCACTTTTAAATAGTATCTATATTATGAAGTATTTACTTGTTCTTGTTCTGTAAAACAATGATTAATTTCTTTGGTCTAAATGTTGGATAAATTTAAGACAGCTCAAGTTTAGCTTATCTTGTTATGATTATTATCGGAACGCTATTCTTTAATTCACTGGCATTTGACAACAAAACTGTAAGCAAAATAGTATTTTGCATTACATACATAGACAATGCAAGAACATTAAGGAATCCTACTTCAAAACTATTCATTACTGTTAATCTTATGTATGTATTACTTCAAGACATTTAGAAAATACCCATAAGCGTATGAAAATATCATGAATGACGAAATGAGCACTAACAATTGTATTAAACATATTAATTACCCAGTGTAATTGGGATTTGTTTAGTTTACGTACAAACGAGTTCATAGTTTTGCTCATAAAAAGAATCCACAAATCTTGTTTTAAAGCAATCATCTTTTGTTGTAAATGCCATTCATTGATTGCATGAATTAAATGTTATACAATTGCTGTTTCAACTGTTCTAATAGCTGATTGTTTGGTTTGTTTTAATCGATGTTTACTCTCTTATAGTGGTAACGAGACAATGTTTGATTTCCTGCCTTCTTGACATGTGGAACTTCTTGGCCGATATTTCTAAAAAAAACACGTGTTTAACAATATCAACAATGCATCACTTATAGCCATTACATTACTTTTGTAGAATCTATCATATATGTTTAAGTGATGTTAACGATTGGGAATTAACAAATACTAATTCGCGACAAACCTTTAAATAAAAATACCATAACAAATATCCTTGAAACCTTATTGATTTGGAACTGGATTGGATTAAAGACATGCATTCAATGTGGTAGAAATGGATCTTTTGAATCTGGAGACAAACATGTAACAAATTGCGTATCAAATCATAACTTCGTCATCATTATTATAAGCACACAGTGTCAAAGAAACATACTTATTGTAATTCAAGTGAAAAAATATTTAACATTACTTTCTGAAAAGCAAATCATTTTCGAAACAACAAAGACATAAACCTGAGTTCTGGATTACATAAGATAGCTAGTAAGACGTGACAATTTTCCTGCCATCAACATAAAAGACAACTCCTGCATCTTGCAAGTATTCAATTACTACTTTAAGTTTCTTAGTATGTTCCTGACAAGCACTTTAAACTTGCACTTTAAATACGAATTGAAATCATGTAATGCACTTTGTTCATCAATTCAGTCAGTCAGTCGGTCAGTGCGTTTTTGTTGATTTTCTATTTGTAGTTGCGAATCAATATTGTGGTACTAAAATGTCTCTAAACGATGTGTTCATAAGGTCGTAAAATATCCATCATCACCAGAATTATTATCAGGTCTGTCCGATGAGAGTCCTCTATTTTGGCAGGAAAACATAAACATTTCCGTATTTGACATGTTTTAATGATTAAGAGTTGAAACAATTAGAAAAAATGAACATAGAAGAAATAAAGATTTTGTTATTCTTTAAATGCCTCTAAAGTTTGCTGATTCTTTTATCATACAATAAGTTGTAGCAACTAAGTAGTCACTTAAATCTTTGACATATGCGTTACCGTCGACTTGTAGGCAACTTGCAGTTTTAGTAGGATTATGCAGGTTGGTGGTCAAAATGGTAGCATCTTAAAATTTCAAACTTGTCGTAAATACATAATTATATGCTACTATGTTTACATCTCTATACCAAACTCAAAATACTTTTCATCCAAAAATATCATTAACAAAATTTTTATCTTGCAGATGCCATTAAACTGGAGGAACACCAGTATACAGTTATTTCATATTTAATTTGGGAAGAGTCAAACGTTGGCCCGAAATGGAGGGAATAGTGTTTTGGACTGTTTGCCGAGGGAAACAGTTTAAAACACTATTCCTGATGACGAGGGTCAACAGTTTGACTGTTCCCAAATCAAACATGAAATAACTGTTTTATTACCTGATCAATTATTATTTCAACAGTACTTCGTCAGACACTTCTAAAAACCGTTTTTTCTCCCTGTTTACGCCTGAAACATCAAGATCGATGGACGCTTGATGCATTCTAAAGCTTCAGGTAAAGCCTAAAATCCCGTAGCAGTTACTACCCCTTATATCAGTACAGTAACAGTTTGAATAACATTGAGTGGCTTCAGAGCACGCGCGGAAAACAGTCAAAACAATTGATCGGTCAACAGTTCATTCAGAAAACAGTTAAAACATTGAATTACTCTTTTATAAGCAGTCAGGTAATACTTACATATGAGTCGACATCTCCACCTTTGTAGATATAAAGAGGGCTATAACTTATGACATCAATGAGATAATTATCCTTGATTCTTCAACTTGTGTGATTTTAACCTTGTCTGACCTTAATATTAGATTGTTTCTTTTTATGCTCGACTCGCATTTACTTTTTTAACTTTTGAATATTGACTTAGAAAAGATTCGACACAAGAAAAGTAAGTACATCGTATAAGTTATGTAAAAAAAATTACCGTTTCAGATAAATGAATGAACTTTAATGACACATTTTTTGTGTGCTTCACACAATGTAGAGTGTCAATACATTTCTGAGACGTCTAATGCATGGAGCAATGACATTTTAATAATAGTAATGTAAGATTTCCCAATGGATCTGAAAAAATATTGTGCATGATGAATTCACATTTTGTCACAATTATCTTAGCTAACGCTTTCAAATTCATTTTTATACAATAAATAAAGCATAGTTTTACTCTACATAATACAATCCTCGTCCAGATAATCTTGTTATGTATTGGTCAGGAACACAAAGTAGTTTTGCAATCACATGTTTCACTCTAGTAAAAAAAGGTTCTCTGGAATATTATACGTTTTATGTTCTTTTTTATGTGCTGGTGCCAATCCATACCGTTGTTCTAAATGTCTCCAAAGGATGTAGTTTTAATGTCGTAAAATATCTTCGTCAGACTAAATTACAAGTTCTGTCAAATGTTAGTTCTATATCATGACAGAAGGAAAACATAACTGTAGCTATATTAAGCATTGGTTTCATGTAAAGGCCACTATATAACTAGAATGAAAACTACTTTGGTGACCCTTTGTCCTGGAATACAAATAGACATTAAATAAAGAGTATTTTTACATTTCATTTAATCTAAGACCACTGAGAATGTCTATTATTAAAATAGGATGTTACAAAGACCACTGAGAGTGTATGTCATTAAAATGGGGTGCTATTGTTTCACATATTGTATTTGCAGTTTTAATCAATATAAAGGTACGTGGTGAACCCGCACAAAAACAAATTTCTGAAGAAAAATCTCAAGAAATCGACGGAATTTGGTAGCTCTTTTATAGGATAAAATTCCGATGACTTCAAGGAATGATAATTAAATTTTACTTTGAGGGAATGTCATTTTCCACTGTCCCTGGTAAAATATGACAATCGATTTTTTAAACTTAAAGTTTGTGTTTTTGTGATTCATGTGTGACATATTTGGACGAATTTGTTGTTTGGACTACAATCGTCATATCAAGATGTATCATCCTTAAACAACACCAATTTATGTTAAACATGTAAGAATGGTAAGTGTCTTTCTGAAATAAATAAGCCGCATGGCTAGCTCAGTTGGTAGCACGCAAGTCTACTGATCGAGGGGTCGTGGGTTCGATTCCCGGGCGGGGCATACTTTCGTCGAGTTTGGTCATGAAATTATTTCTACGGCCATTCTACCTCCTATCAATGATTTTAATTATGTAGGACTGTTGTCAGTCACTGACGAAAGTATGCGCTTAGTAGTTGGTTAACAGCTAAATCCAGAGATTTAGCCTTTCCTGAATGATTGAGTAGGTTGACTGACCGCCGTTATATGACCTATATAATGTGTTGCTACGGCGTTAAACCCAACAAAAACAAACAAATCTGAAATAAATATAAATGCAGATGTATGCATAATTTCTTCTTTGATGTCATTATCCAAATCTGTATACTTGTAAAATGGCCATACCTTTTTGATGTTTAAAATGTAGTAATATCTCGTCTTTAGTTATGTTAGTACAACACTGGGGAAATGTTATAGTCTTTAAACGGTGTAAGACTTCCTGTCTTACTGTTTAAAGTGAAACCCAGACTAATAAATCATAAAATCATCAGGAGGATAATTCTCTTATAAAAATGCATATTCGTGGTTTTTACTTGCATGACAGAAGCCAAATAAAACGAATATTGTTTCAAGAGTGATTTTATTGAATCTTTTATAAATTTTGCCATTCAATACTAAGAGTAATTTTGTCGAAAACATAACCAAGCAATCGTTTTTATTGTAAAAGTACCACTCGTATATTTATGAAAGTACTTTTATATATACCTCGAAAGATCGCCTTGCATTAGATAATTTGAAATGATGTAATAGTGAAAATGTCAAAATGTTGTGGTTGCACCGATAAATTGTATTGATACCGTTATAAAAATACGTATATTTTGTGATTATGTTTTATATTGTTCCTGAGAATTTTGTTCAAACGTGTGATTTGAGATTGTCATTTATGAAGACATGCCGCATGAAGACATGAGAAAGTAGATACCTTTCAGACAGTAAACGTCGTAAATAATATATTTATACTAAAATATTTAACTATAACAACGAGTGTAAAGTACAAACTGGTTACAAAATACACGTATCAGTGTATGAGTGTTACTCTAAACATATAGAACATTACGCCCATAGGTCTTCAAATAAATCTTATTTTAATTCATAATTATGAAATATTGCTTCTTTATTCTAGCTTTTATCTCTGACCTTAATATTATACGTCCCAAGTGATTCAAAGAGATCAAATTGTCGGTTTTTAATTTCTCTATAATATCTATGCCAAATATTCAATTATTTTGTATTCTCTATAGTTTCATAATTTAATGTAGATTGCCCATTTTATGTAAATATTATTCATGATCAGATGAACTGGAGTCTTCTTTATGAAGATATTATGGTAATAGTTGTAACAAAATTGTTCAAAATTATGCAAATAAAGATGGTGCTTTTATTGAAGTTTTGAAACACTATTGGATGTAATATATATAAATGTACAAGTCTTAGAAACAACTGATAAAGCTTTTTCTCTTTAGTACAATTTAATAAATTAAATATTTGGAGGTTGGATAATACATAAATTAACGATAATTGTACCTTTTTATATACGTAAGTGTAACATTGCTGGATAATGCCATTGTCTCTCACAATTTAACAATAAATACAGAAACAGTTACTTACCTCTTTAAAATCATATTGTGCTAACCAAAAGTTTGCCTTCAACATTACTAAAATACAAAAAAAAAACCGAGTGGGGTTGAAAGAAGTTCGCTAATATACTCCGCAAGAATAAATAACAAGTAACGTTTTTTTTGTTAGGTTTAGCGACACATTGTATTTGGTCACGGCGGTCAGTCACACTACCCACCGTTCCTGTAAAGACGAAATTTTTGGACTTAACTAATAACCAGTTCCTAGGCACATGTCAATGCACGAAAGGAAGTCTCGCCCAGGAATTGAGGCCACGACCCAAGTAGAATTGCATGCTACCAACTGAGCTAGGGGAAACTTTCTATAATGTCAATAATGAGTTCTAAGATATAACAAGAAAAAATCAAAATGTGTTTATAAGCTTTAAATGATCAGAGAACAATTTTAACAAGAATGCAAGTCTTTTTTGTTCTTCTAATAATCATTCTGAGAATACAAAAAAATGAAGATATATTTGAAACTACGAATACTAACACAAGTCCCCTGATGATACATAGAAATTAGTTAGCATTTTTTTTTCTTATTTACACAGGCAAATTAAGCTGCAAAACATCGTGTTCTGTAATTTAATTACGTTTTAACATGTGGTAAAAAACAACTTGTTATCATTAACGTAAATTGGTGAGCTATTTTGTTGCAAGTTAGACACAGCTACCATCAGCAAATTGTTGCATGTTGACTAATAAAAAATACTAAACTTCTTTTTATGAATTTTATGTTTAAAAATAGCATTGTCTTATTATAGTGACAGTAACGTTGTAACGAGATCATAAAATGTTTCATTAAATTCAATTTATTTCTATCAAAAGTAAACAACATTTGGTCAAAGGCTCAGCAAGTTAGACGCTTTATCAAACAGAGACAATTACACATTTTTCCAATTTTACAGTAAAACAACCGATTTAAAATGCATGAAATATATATAATTACAACTGACATTGGTTCCAAGTTTGAATCGCGTGGAAATGCATGCAATGAATTTATTACTGTTTTGAAATTATACCAAAATATTTGCATTTGATGAGAGATTAAGGCTGTTGTATTCCATGTTGAGAGATATCAGACATTATCTTTGGCGCCAAATGTATTGCACGATTACATAGTTGAGATTGTTATGTATTAGTCCCAAAAGGCAGAACAAAAACATAAACACAAATAATGATGAATAAATACGTGTGTTTTGGGAATCGAGATATCGCAAAGGAAAATAAATATTACTTATAGAATAACATGATATTACATTTCGAGTGATTTAAGTTTGGATTTGCAATACGTTGTACACATGTATTTATTTTCATGGTGATCTGATGAGCAAAACTTATGAGCAAGCAGAACTTATATGTTAGCTTCCTTTATATTCAATCTGAATTAAATGCATTTGTTTGTTACCATACTTTTTATCCGCTGCTTTTGATTGTATTCATTTTTAATTTTTCATTATTAGAAGCCTCAAATTATTTTATCGATTTAAGGGTATCGTGTGGGTAAGTTAAACAAATTTGTATGGAAAATATAATGTATATTTGAGTTTTGCTTATCAATTTAAAATAGTTACTATGAAAATAAATTGATAACAGAACGCAAGATCTGATCAAATAAGTTATATAAAATGTAACTGTAACACGAATACCGAAAAAGCAACACAGATATCGTTATAATTATACTGTTTCAACAAAATCGTCATCCAGTTTAGAAATGTTACTTCATTTGTAAGATCGTCATCCAGTTAAGAAATATTACTAAATTTGTAATAGTACTAATAGGGCAATTTATGGCATTGACCTACTGAGTATATCTTACAGACGTGTATATGCATTCTTAATAGCAAATGAAAACATGTTTATATTGCGGCATGTTTTATGTATAAATTCCAAATTGTGACATGATTTATATATACATTTGGAATAATGTACATTCACAATGTGTGAAATAACAAAATCGCTGACAACTTAAGTCATCCAGTGATTGTAAGGAATGAAACATGGTATTCATTCTAACATATCAATAGATATTCCTTGTGTATATTGAAAGTAACAATACCAGCAAGACACGTCGTTCTACATGTTCGTGTATAGTGTTTATTTCATTGAAATATTTATGATTCGTTTTTATCGAATTGTATATCAGAAAACAACATGATTTTATTTAATAAAGACATCAATTGCATGTCTATATGCCTTTTAGATTGTTAAAATTGTTGAATATATCTGTTTCTGTCAAACAAACAAAACTCTATTAGATAATGGACAGTAATAGAAGCTTTAGGCGTCTAGACGTTACCATTTGCTTAATTTGACAATTGATTGATCTAATCTTTCACAAACAAATATCTATAGATTGAAGTTATCAACTATGAATCTAATACTGAATAAACAGAACAAAGTGGTGTACTTGTAAATTCATATCACAGCATTTTATTTCATGGTATGCATTAGTTTATGAATAATAATGCTCGTGTGATAAAACTCATTGTCGCTAATAAATATTACAAATAAATATACTTATAAGGATTTAAGTTTATTCAAATTTCAGAGTGAAGGTTTGGGTAACAGTACAAATAATTTGTTTATATATTATGTATTTTCAATATTCTTTACTATTTTTGCATGCCATTTTTCTTGTTAATTATCTACACCTGACCAAAGCTATAAATTTCTATCAAGTATATTTCAAATAGAACAAGTAGGTCTGCATGCTATCTTTTAATTTTCCTATATACCTTATGCTAGTTAGACATTAGTTAATCTTTTAGCTTTACACGTGACAGTCGAATTTTCTATGTCATGCAAATATGATCAATGTTAAGACACACTGAAATAGTTGTGGAAAAAGTACTAGCACAGGTTAGTACAAGCTCGAACTCTTATAGGATTATTCTTAAATATTCTGTCAGCAGATAAGTTTGATTTCGTTCAAATTTTAGTAAAACTGAATTGAATGTTGCAAATCAGAATTGTGGTATTAAAAGTCTGCAGTAGTGGTTTTTTAAATAGCCGGAGCCGAAATAATGTAAAGTTCAGTCAGAATAAATTAAAACATTGTTTTCAAGCTGAGAACAACTGAAAACAAAACAAAAATAATTAAAGGAGATTTTATTCCTTCTTTTGGTATCAAGCTGCACACAGAGTTGTATAATCAATAAAACAAGAATTCATTTTTTTGTTTCTTCAAAAGCAAATAGTGAAATCAAATATAAATTAAAGTTAAAACGAATAAATTCGAGAGCTTTTCTCTGGCTGAATAAAATTGAGTTCTTCCATGTACTGAAATAAACAACATAAACCTGAACTTTAAAGGCAGTTATCAATTCCACTGAAAATACCTAGATCAATCTATTACTGCCTTTAATAATTTTTATAAGCAAAATTGTACTTTGGTGACGAGATAACTGCGTACAAATGATAAAACTTCATCATTAAGTGCATGGTGTAGTATTAAAGTGGATGTTTGTACTTTATTAAAACATACAGTTCTGTCTATCAATTTGCTGCCTGTTTTTGATGATAAATGATATTATCCTAGTCGTCAAACAATCTATCTAGTAATGCGACATAGCTTATTCATCAATATTAACATGTTGAATGTGCATTGTGTATAAGGATATCAAATTTGTTGAAATATAATTTTGGTAATTTGCGAGACATAAACAATAGGTAGTATCGTTAAATGAATTTGTTAGCATGTGTTGTAAGTGACAAACAGACAAATTGTTTCCCAATCCGCTTAATCGATTAGGTAATATTCAGAATGTAATGTCACTATTTTGTATAGAGTTGCATATCAGAAGACCAATGATTTGCTGTTAATGTCAAACTAATTACATGGTTATTAGTATTGTCTGACTGCAAAATAGTAGACTTTCTCATTCTCTCAAATATAGAAACAACCAATCCCTGTTACATGGTTCAAGAGCTGCGTCTAGACAATCAAAATCGCTTAAGTCGACAATTACTTTATCGAGTGGTTTAAGCAACTCAGTTTGATAGAAAATCAATTTAACGCTAAATTTACAGTAACATGTGTAAATCATCAATTATCATAATTGTATTAGTGACCTAATTAGTTTTGATACCTATATTTGAAACTGTACTTTAGGACTGTATTCGAAACGTGACTGCTGTAAAACATCTAATTAACTTTAACTACTAATAACAAGATTAACTTAATCAAATACATTTAGTTCAGTGTCAATAAATCTACTAAAACCAAATATAAGAAGTTTTCTCGCGTACTTTATCAATTCACTTCATGGTTATGTTTTTCTAGATAAATTGTTGAATGTCAAAGGAGTCGACTGTCGGGTTTTAAATTTCTGATTAGTATTTTTGTCGAGTCACAAATCTTTATTACTCTTAGTAGCTACATTTATTTCAAGTTTATTTTCGAACTGACCTTAAATGTCGTGAATAACAAGCATGAGTCGTTTTTCTTTTATTTTATATTTAAAATCAACTAATCCTGGTTACGCGTATAAACATCTTTAGTAAGAACTTTAATCATTTTTATAAGAACGAATGTATACTTTAATGGAGTTTTTGTAATATACCTCAAATTATCACCCAAAATATAGAAACCACTAACGTTAAAATGTATATTGAGTATGTGAGTTATTTTGACACAGTACAACGTTCAGATATACAAATGATTTATATAATTATTTCCTCATACTCATAAAGAAAACAAAAACGTTAAAAATTGAAAACATTTGAAAATAGACATATACAATAAATAATGACCAATTAATGTAATTATGATAATATTTATTTTCATTAAAATGTTTACTTATGTAGATTTATTTACATTATTGTCAACTGCAAGAGTTCTCCGAGGAATTTTATTCATTCAAAATTTTACTGAGACATAGACGTCACCATGGTAACTACGAAAATGGGTGATAAAAAAAAATTGTTTACAAATAATTCAGTTCTTCTAGTATTCTGATTATAATCTGATAATTTATCTTGTTCTCAATTATCATCCATAGTATGATATGTTGTTAGGTTGATATGGACGAAAATACGTCTCAGCATAAACATACACGTTTATAATTTTCTGTACAAAATACAAACGATTACATGAAGCATCTAACTTATTTGAACTGACCATTACAGTGCTTTTTTTCTTATCCTTTTGTGCTTCATGGAGTGATTTAATTTCCATTGCAATTTGATAAAGGCAATCTAGTTATACAGTCTATTTACCCCGAACTAAATAATGAAAATAAGGATATATGAAAACATATGCATGCATAATTTGCTATGATCAGAGAGCATATCAAAATTTAAGATCATTTAGTGGTTTTTTTTCATGTTTTAACATGTGATATTAAAACGAATAACCATGAGTGAGGAAATAAATTCTTAATGATTACAATATTGATGATTATGCTTAATGACAAACAATTTTTTTTTGTGTAAAGTTGCCGAAATGTTGTATGTTTGAATACTATTTCGTCTATGTAGAGGCTTTAGATGATAAACAATGTACTTTTTACATTTATAATAAAGTAGTTACATTCTTTGAAAATGTGAAACCCTGATGAGTTCATTGTCAACATATTGCTAAACGAACGTACCAAATGTAACAATTCACTGTCTTTATGACGTCATTAGAACGTATTTTACCGGAAAGATATCATGTTGCCATAGCAACCGTAGCAATATAATAGGATGTAAAAAGTGGTGGTATTTACAGCTATTTCCTGAAACAAGTTTCTTGACATTTGTCTATGAGGTCTTAGTTCAATGACAATTAAATATATCTCAACGATAAATATGATTGTGTTATGAACATTTGCGAGACGATACGGGTGCTACATTTAACTATACATGACCAGCGTACACTGGAAAATACCATTGCATACAAAAAACAACAGATGTAAGTAGAGAATTAGATTGTGAATCGACTGATTGTACTCATGATAGTATGTATTTGTCTTAGATGAGCATTTTTAATATATGTTAAACGTTTTTGTTTTATTAATATAAAATACTGTCGTAAAATCAAAAGTAACACAGACCTGTGATCTTGACTTTATGTAGACATCCTTTTGCAATAGTGTTTGTTCGTGAAACAAAACAACCTCAATAAGGCCGAGAAATATAGTAAATCCTCCTCTTAATTCACATTTGATATAACATTGTCTGGTAAATTGTCATCTATGCCATCAAATATATATTAATCTTACTTTTGTGACGACATAATTTCGTTGTTATTAATTTCATTAACAAGTCCCTAATTATAATATTCACAAGCAAAATGATCGTATAATATACACATTTGTTTAATGTTTCTATTATGACCAAGTAGGGCTTAAAGCCAAAACATATATTCAAAACCACCCAAAATGCCAACATTTTATATATTATCAGTAAAGGATAAAATATAAACAATAAACAAGATAAATACATCTAGAACTAAAGACTAACTCAATGATAAACCAGGGCTTGATGCCAGATGAAATCATAATCTCTCGAACAATGTCAGTTCATTTCCAAGTTGCATCTATTTTGGGATTCCAAAAATCAATACTGGTGTAGTAAAATGTCTGTAAAAGATGTCTTTTTACGGTCATAAAATGCCCTTTCTGAGCATTAATAACAAATTATTTCAGAAGTGAGTCCTCACGCATGACAGGAGACATAAACACGTCTGTTTCGTACAAATTTATAATGATAAGATGGTCATAGAAACATACAGCCCAAAACAAATCAGCTATTTGACCTACTTTTTAATCTTCAAGCTCACAGAAGCAATTTTAAGTACAAGCAACGTGTAATCGGACATGTAACGGTTCACAATACCACAAAAAATACAATTTAATATGAACAACCAGATAATTATAAGTAGTGTATCTTACAGTTTTTGACGGATTTATGCGAGTGTAATGCATTCTCTCCAATTTATTGTCTCCAACGGCATGAATATGTAATGTTTTATTTATCGGTAATGCCAAGCGAGTTAACAAGATTATTTTTGTTTAAATGCTATTAACATAAATTACTTACTTAAATGATAAAACTACTTTACGATACATCTCTAATCAAAATAAATAAAGCGTCAAATTAATCTGTCTCAAACTATGTGTCCTTGACGGACAGTAATTTTATGTAATTATAGGTTACTATTCATTTCACTGTACAATACGGAAATATATTTGGACGAGTACACAGCTTGAAAAGTCATATTAGACGAGCCGATAGGCTAGTCCAATATAAATTTTCAAGCTGTGTTCGAGTCCAAATATATTTCCGTATTGTACAGTAAAATGTATAATAACCTTTTTATTATATATATCTTTCGTTTTCTTTGAAATAATCATCATCGTTAAAGACTAAAATCGAAAACCAGACTAGCATCGTTTAGTGCACATGTACCCAACTGTCCAATACGAAAATAATATATATGTTTTGGATCCAATACGGGAATATATTGTACGGTCACGTGGTACAAATGTAGATTGTCTATTGGTTAGATTTAATAGATATATAATAAATATTTATATTAGTATTGCATATATATGGGTTCTTTAAAATGGTTCGACTCTACAAAAAATGATCAAAGGACTTATAATTACAAAATATTACATTTAACAAAATATTTAATCTATTGTAATTGCAACTTTATATTTTTGATACGTTATGAAATTACATTAACTAAATTACTGCTTTCGCAATAATGCAAATCAATTGCATTTATTGGGAAATTATTACTCTTGTTTCGCAATTTTCATATATTAAGTGTAATCTTACAATAAATATCTTTGTTGCCTAATGGATTACACGTTAATATTGTAGTGATTGTAATGTATTGCTCCGAAATGACCAAAACATAAATAGAAAATACAATGAACTCATAATGTGTTTAATACTAGAATATGATAGTACAGAGTGATGATGCATTTGATGAAATATCGAGTGTGCTATAATGCACTTAACAAATCTCTATTAATGATATTAAAACCGAAATAAATAGGGAGGTGTTTATCTAATATTTAATCAAATATATAATTTAGTTGTTCCTATTATTTCTAATCATTTCGATTCCTGGTGATCATACCATATTTAAAAAAAACACATTTATTTCCACTTTGTTTAACAATTGTGACACTAATCTAAATTACATAACAATACATTCGCTGTAATATATGAAAAAATCAGTAATTTAAAGAACAGTTCAGCTCAGTAACAATAACAGTTTTCGCGTGACATTTCTTTGAAATATTTGTGGTTCAATGTTCAAATTTGATTTTAGTCAAATATATATTCATCTTCAAAAACCCTTTTCAACATACGTTTTTTCATTAAGAGACATTTATATTATTGCTGAATTTAACACTCATAATGTACTATATGCTTTACTTGCTTTTTTCTCTCATTTGACTGCAAAAACGTAACTACATGTAATAACAATCCTTATTCGATTTCTTAATGCAAATGACTGTAGTTATAAAGTTGGTTTATGATTAACTGAGTATGTTAGGTTTCATTATGGAGGTCATTGTTAACTTAAAACTTATTCTTATGTGTCAATACCCTAAAACATCACGTATATATGTTCCATTATCGTAAATTTAGCCAAACGTACGCCAGCAGCTGGCGAACATAAAAAGTAATATCCGTTACAATGTAACATCCCACTAATGTATATTTGCTAACCTTTGTGAAAGTGGAAGCAATATAACTGTTATTCTGTGACCGCAAGGCGATAGTTATCCATCTTTCTATCCTTTGGGATAATGGTGTAAGTGATACTTTTTTATAAGTAATTATTGTAATGCATACATCGTAAAAGAACTTACCAAATCAAATTAAGAACAAGACTGGAACATTATCGTCAGTCCTAATCATTGAATGACTTCCTTTACGTATGTTGTAAGTGACATCCAGACATATAATTTCACAGTCTCGTGGATCGGAAAGGTTTTATTCAGATATTAATGTCACTATTTGGTATAGCATTGCATATCAAAAAGACCAATGATATGCTTTTAATGCCGAACTAATTACATGTTTATTAGAATTGTCTGATGTAGAATAGTATGAAACTTTTATATTATCTCAAATATAGAAACAATTAATCGTCATTCTCTTACCATATGGGTCTAGACAATACCATTCATTTCATTCGGCAATTAATTTATCCAACGATAAGAATTCTCTTACGATTGAAGTAATTCACTATAATGATGAAGTAAGTGAACAATACGTTGTGATTATAATTTAGTTCATGTCTATGTTGTGTAACTATTTTCTTATATTTGACGATCCTCTTAACTCAACAGTTTTAAATGCAATTTTATTGATGATTGTTGGTGGTAATACAAACCATGAAGAGTAAAAATGCATAAATAAAAAGGTTAATGTATCCGAAGATGTGACTATTGTTCTGAACTCATACCAATGTATTACAATATTTGCATTACCCAGATAATGTAGTTGTGAATACCATAAAAGAGTCAAAATAATTAAAAACAAACATATTTTTCTATATAGCCCTACATATTACTGCATGACTTCTTTATAAAAGTTTTCAATGTATATGTCTACTGTATCATTTTAAGAAACTAATGATTATTTTTATATTTTGTCTAAAACAAGAATACTTTCGGTGTGTTATGGCAATTAAGTCATCATTTACATTATATATGACTTATTCATAACTTTAAATGCTCCGTTTTATGCTAATTTAATCCATGTTAAACATAATTTGTAATTAATTGAGAAACTATAATTGTCTTGGTATGAACAATATTTAATATTTATTATTAGGTGAATGAAGTCTTCAACCAACCTTTCATTAACTTCGGTATTAATTAGATTGCATGGATTATTATTTCTATAACTGGCATTGGAGATGTGGTGTGATGTTTTCTAATTAAATATCTTTACGTTTCGTATTTTCTAAGAAATTGGTAAATTAAGGCTGTATGGACATGAGTTATCTATAAGAAGCCAATAATTTGAATGTTACATGTGTCTTTTTGTATCATATTGATCTTGAAATTGTTATATAATCGCCCACTCAAAGCGTTTGATTTATATTACACACGTCTAATCAATTTCAATTTCTTAGTGTGTTAGTATTGGGATTACTAAAACGCATTTTTGTTTTGAAATACAGATGTGAATGTAATGACAATTGAAGCGAAATATTGCTTAAAATATGTTCAATAAATAAAGTTTGTAAACAATTACATATGGACTAAATCCTTTACATAAGATAACAGAGGTATTTTATATGTACTTAGCTTAATAAAATCAGTACGCAAGACATCATACGGTTCAAAATCACAACAGGAAAGCAATGATAAAACAATCAATTGGCAATTACACCTCGAATCTGCTGTAAACTACGCTATTTAGGTCGATTAATATCAGAGGTAAACACTGTAAGCGAAAAAAGAATGTCAACAAATCTTTGTGCAGTACATTCATTACGATCCCCACATACGAAACAATGATAATTCAAATGTGTAAAGATAATTCAGTTACCATAAATCACTACAATCTTTAAATGTATATATTTTAAATTGGATAATACCTACCAAAGAAAACACCCTACTAAATATATTTATTTTGTATCAATGGACACAGTCTGATATTTCATGACAATTTCCTTGATTGAGAATAAAACGGAAACATATCGGTTACTATGGAGACCATGAAAATGATACAAAGTCAATTTAAATACCACAATTAGTGCTGGGAAACCCTGACCATTTTCTGTCTAATCAGCTCGTAGCAAGTGGCCTATTTTAGCCATATTATAGACATTGCTTCCATGTACTATTAGAGATCAACTTGGTTTATATTTTAACAAACTATATCTTGCAAAATTTGTTACAAGTTACTCTTATTGGATGTCCATGCTAATCCGAAATCAGAATACTGAACAATGTTTTATGAAGATGGCTTCATCCTCATAAAACTTGAAAACATTATTTTCGACGAAAATAAAACATTTGTTAACAAGAAACACATTATTCAAATCTTAATCTCATTTAAATGCAAAACAGTATTTGATCATACTACTTTTTACTGTCATATAATCCACAACTAATTCTTAATATCTGAATGATACCCGATAGGCACGGCAGAAATGCAGTATGATTAAACGATAAAGTTGTCATTTATTTCCTTAATACATTTAAGTCTGTTTAAATTGAAGTTGCCAAATCTACTTTATCTTTAAGATAACTAAAAAACCTTGAAATACAACAAATGATTCTCTCTCTGTAGTCTTGATAAAATGTTAACTTGCCTTTAGTGCATATTTAAATCATGCCATATTGCAAACCGAGTGAATCATGTAATCTGTAATGCATTTGCAATACTTTTACTTAGTTTTTACCATTTTTGAAATTAAACTATCAAAGTGGTATGATGTGAATAGGTTATTAACGATCGAATTTAACTTTGCATAATGTCTTTACAATGATTTCTATTTCTAAAATAGTGTGTTTATTCTTAGATATATATCTTTGCTCTTAATTTTCCTGGTTTTAGACTTTAATGAATGCGTCTGAGGCATTTCATTTGATCGAATTCATACATTATATGACGGTAGTGTAAAGTTAAACAACTTTAAGTAAAGCGAGCGATTGTTTCAGAATGAAACGGGTTTACATAATATACTAAAGTCATCCATAATGAACATTTTCTTCCAAGCAATTGATAGTTACTATTTTACTACAACTAGATGAAAAAATACAATCAAATACACCTTATATCTATGTTGCTATAACAACCGTTGCTACTCTTATATATGTATTTATTCAATCCGTTACTGCTATGAATATGATATTCATTACGATAACCATTGCAGCTTTGAATATCGTGTTTAGTTTTTGAAGTCGTTGTCTCTATGAGTATCATGTTTTAAATTTAAGTAATTTTTATATTAGTTTTTTTTTATGATTAATGCAATATTTTTACACCATTATTAAAATTACAATTTGTATCAAAAGGTTTTTAGCTTAATTTGATATGTTTCTATTGCGTTCTTAATTTCGCTACACAATTAAAATTGCCAGTAATTACTGTTCTCTCTTCTCTAAACGCTCGAAATTGAGAAATCAAAGTGATAAAATTTATACGATTCTAATCTTACTTACAGATACTGAAGTGTTTTTGAATTTGAATGAGACCTAAACATTTCACATAGTTTTATATTTTTAAGCTTGCTATCGTATCGGGGAAAATTTGCCTAAAAGAAGAATTATAAAACTTTTTTCGGTCTAACTTATTCTCGCCATGTAAACTTGATTGTAAACACTTTAGTAGCAAATATTTACGAAGACTCTGATGAGTAAAGAGACAATAATTTGTGTCGAGACATAGTGATTTTAATATGACATGGCATTGTTTCATAGCCTATAAGTCTCTATCCAAAAGAAAACCTCAAACACTATCAAATCTGGAGGTCTCGGGCTCGATTTCCTGTCGTAGAAGGTCATTCACGTCTATGGAAATGTGATAAAAGATAACGAATATAGTAGGATAACTTATCGGTTCTAAGTTGAAGATTAAAAGGGGCACCTGAAAAGTAAACATTGTACGTGAGGCTACGTCACCAAAACGTTTTGTTGATGAACGTAAATCCAAATAAACACAATGCTTTCAAATTAAGTTTGACTGGTTTATATTCATGTTGAGTGAACAATGTAAATATTTGTTTACTAAACAAGACTTAAGTTAACAATTAGACGGCATACAAGTTTTGTATTTTTTGTTTTGACATTTTAATGTCCCATCAGTGTCACATATGGTAGCTGTTCAAGACAATAAAAGACATGTTTAAGACGTCATTAAAAAGAATAGATAAATGGTATAATGTGTTTATAATTTGTCTGACGTATTTTGTGTTGATGTTTTCTAACTATTTTCGAAACAATTTTCTTGTTGTTTTGACAATAAGGTCTCAATTAGGTCTCAATGACTTCATGTAAACTTAATTTCGCAAGAAACAATTTTAAATAAATGAAAACGAACTTTACTTTGCGACGCAAATAAGATGGGTCATATACAACTTATACCTAAAGGAGTTGGTTTTTGGATTTATATACCAGTACAAACAACTTGAAACAGTGATGAAAGACAAAGTCAAGCTATCAAATAAGCTGTGTGTTTATATTATATAGAATCTATTGGCTTCTTCTCTTATCTTGGTCGATACTTAATAGTTAGATTGTTTGTTTGCGATGCCAAATATCTCTATCATATAATACATCAAGTATAATGTATTTCTTTACTTCTTCCTACATAAAAAAGTCTATTTGGAACATTGCCCTTGATATATTGTAAAATACTCATTAACAAGATGTAATTGATGACTTAACCACGTACTAAGGTGATCCATTAAACAATTCCATAACTAAATTATTCTCATGCGAGTTCTTTTGTACTCTATATGTCTATACGACAGTGTTCTACAAATGAATTACAGAACTATTGAGGAAAAATATTGCAGTTCTTGTCTTGAAAATTGATTCTAATCCAACCGATATTGCATTATCTCTTCAGACAAGCTATTAGTGAATTATATATCATTAGGGAGATATATTTAGACACTTGTCAATATTTGTTTAAGATAACAAGTCTTGGACATCACTCATTCTGACAATACCCCATTTACGAAAGTCGTTAGATGCTGTGCTACAGTGTCTATCTAATGACACAACGTACAAAGTCTTAACACAAACTGACAGTACTGCATTCGGCATTGAACTTGTACAAGTTACATGTTATATAATTATTTGGAATAGTCACACACACATTACACAAGACGATATGAACCGTATAACTTGATATAAAAACAACAAATGAATTTAAGGGTTGTAAGACGCATGTTAATAAGTCAAATATTTGATTCTGCAAAAATAAAATTAATAACTTTTTCCCGGTTGTTCATACAATGTCGTCAATATGGAGTTTATTAGCAATCACAAAAGGCTTTGTTAGGGCTTAAAGTCAATAAAAGTTTGTTCAATATGAACAAGCTTTTTGCCGAGAACAAGTACTTATACTTTACGGGCGGTTTCTGTACATTCCGGCGTGAAAACATAATATGAAGTGGTAAAAGAAATAATACGTTTTGAGTTGATCTAGCAAGTTTTAGAATATCTAACTAAATATTTAGTAAGAAAAAATAAACATCAAGTATTTGTAAAAGAAAATACTTTAACTTTAACACGAAGTTTTAATGCTTTTTTAGACTGTCGTAAATAAACGACATTTAAGTTCATAGAACGCAATCTATAAGGCAACAGTAAGACATTTCATTACTTTGTCGTACGTGTCTTAAAGTTTGTGTTACCAGAATGTTTGAAGTTTCTTTACCCCAGAGCAACTGCAGATGTAACGTCTGAGCTCAAATGAGACGAACTGTAATACACAACTGAATAAAATGTACCTACCAGCATATCAATACAATTGTATATGGGAATTACAACGTCTTCATAAACAAGTATAATTGCTTTTTACTTAATTGTTTCAATCTTAAGAAATTCCTATGTGGTTCAAAGATTTCTTATCAAATTGAATTAATTGTTCAGTCTAGACGTTTAAAATCTTAATTGAACAACCGGTTGCTTACAGATAATTGAGCACACGAGGGATGAAAATTTGCTATTATTCTGATATCGTACGAGACAAATATACACGTTATTTGTATGACGTTGAACGCATATCATTGGACGTCTAATATGCAGTCATTTTCATTATAATAACAGTTATATCCATGTGTAGAAGTGTGAAATTTATTGTCTGGGTGTTGGAAACGACACAAATACTGGATTTTCTAATCAATGTAGATTTCCAATAATTACAAAAAAATCTGTTTTATCGACAATACTGAATATATGTTCGTGTTAAACTACCAATTGGTAAATTATGTCCATAGGATTCATTTCGATGCATTGATTGGCCTGTTTAAACCTTCAAGCAGATGTGTTTTGTTAGCAACATCAAAACTATCAACATCAGAAACTCAGATTAAGCATGATGCTTCAACACGAAAGCATTATCTAATATACTTACTAGAATATATTTGATTTTGTTAAAAAGTTGTTAATTGAGAAGATTAAATTTCTTTTTTCACCCAAACTGATTGTGACGCAAAATCATCGATAACATGATATGGTGTGACTTGACCGCAGACCGAGATGAGAATTTAGGAATAGATGTGAATCATAAATATGTCCAACTTAAATCAGGTATGCATTTAGTCTGGTTTACTAGCGACATTTACATTTTTTTTCAAACATTATATTAAGTAATATTAAGTAAAATTATCGCCTGTATTCAATCTTGAAAAGTACATTATGAATTCATTATTCATTTCATTTGTTCTCATTTTTGAGAAAAAAATCAATATATGTCATAATATTGTGATATGTGATAAACGCATATAATATTTATTGTCGGATAGCGATAGACATGATTAAATTCAGCATTCATAACTTCTCATTCTGATCAGATTACGCTCGTTGAATCTAAAAGGATTTTTCCTGGTATTGATTAAATTCACGCCATATATTGCAATAAAATAGCACTTTTAAAATGATTAGTTTACATTAATATGTTGTTTCATCGATATAGTGTATCTTCCTTAATAAGAATGTTTGAGGGTTTCACTCGCTTAATATTTTACACTTTATTTTAAAATATACAAAAAATAACATCTAACGTCTGAGCACAAATCAGAATACATGCACATACAAAAATTAGCAATGCTATAGATAGAATTAGGAACACCATGATTAGTATACTGTATGTTTGCTATATGTCAGTTCCCATAAACCTTAATTTGTAGAACTTCGAGCACAACAACAATTTCGTGTAAAAGTTTGCAAAGAAAAAATGTTTAGTCGAGGCATTTATTTCTTCTTTCTTACGAACACACCATGCTAAAAGACTAGAGTTTTATAGAAACATGACAAGAAGAGCAACCAAGTAAGTCTTTATGAATAAGACATATTAATATAATTATATCTTGTCGGAAAATGACCATGGCTATCAATACACTTAGAGTGTAATAAAAACAACTGTGTACAATTGACAATTGTGCTATTAGTCGGAGAAATGTTTTAGTATGCTATCAAAGTGACATCCAATTAAGAGCACCGAGTAAGTTACAGACGGACAATCGATGGACGTTAAGATAGAAACTGGTACGTCTTTATGTGCCTAAATGACCATTTCCATGGGAAAACCAATTCCGCAATCAACAAATTACATGTGCCAGATTGACTGTTTGCGTATATTGATATAGTTAGTCACAAATAAATTTAATGAAGTTGTTACCCTAAGGTCGATGTCCGAAAGTTTTGATTTTGCAGAGCTAATGTTCAATGTTAGAGATTCAATATGTCCATGTGGAAAAGGCTATGCCAACAAATGATATATGAACCAAGTCCATCCAATACGTTTCGTCTTCTGAACCATTAGTCGTAAGTCCTTTGTTTACTCTTCATTAGTGTAAACCAGCTGTCGAAAAAGATACACTGTGAATAAATGCGGTTATTTTGTGTCAAGGAACTGTTTATAAGTTTATTTAGGATTCCTTTGACGGTGTTTCCTGAATCAAATACTTGGGCAAATGTTTGATTGATTGACGGTATCATATATCATTGCAACGATTTTTTGTAAAGGTACCAGTATCTACATTTGTTTCATATTCAACTTTTCAAAACTGTAAGTAGAGTCCAACAGACTCATCTTTAACATTGAGCACACATATGTATTTACCGATAGTTTTCTTTATAAGGGTTTGTAAAACAAATCTGAAAATACAACAGTGAAAACGCAGACCTCCTACATAGCCATGAAGCAAAGAGGGAGATGTGTTTACATTTTATAAACGCTTTGAAACGAAGAGAAATCAAAAACAATTATCTAAAACAAGAACCTTAGGGTTATTCAAATTGGAACGAACAGTGCCATTTCTGCTGGTGGTTTAAACCAGGATCTAGAGTGCACCACACCCACGCTGGCTCCAACAAGTTCATGTAAGAATAGTCAATAAAATGTCTTGGTGAAAACCCTTTCGTGCAAGTTTATATTGTGATGCAAATGTATGCAAAACATCGTATGCTGCAAACCAAAAATGATAAGTGACTGACAATTGAACACCAATGTCATAGACAAAACATTGATACCAACATGATAACATCTAGCTTATTCTTTAGAGTTAATAGGGACTGCAAGAGCACAATTGTCAATACATTGTCATTGCAATCATACAAAAAACGTCGTTGCAGTAAAAATAAACGGAAATATTTTCAGAGAATTCAGACAGCTTTCTGTATTTTCGTCTTCTATATCTTGTCAGAAGTCAATCTTCAAAGACTTCACTCTTTTCAAGTATTACACCTAGAGACAGTTACCGTCCTCTCATAGATAACAACATTTAGTCATTATTATTGAAAATGTTAAGAGCCAAAACTTATGAATAGCTTACTGAATTTCTCTGATCCGAAAGAAATATATGTTGTGACACCGTTTGTGTCACCCAGACGCCCGTCTATAGATCGGCTTTCTTATATTATGTTGACTTAATTGTGATGCAAATCATTTAACTTAACGAAACTAAATTATTAACACACTGTAAATTACTAATACAATTAGTAAACTTACTTTAAGAATGTTCTCTAATAGAGATAGATTTATAATTTAGTAATGTTTGAACTCGTAATTTATATCTAATTGTTTCTGCATAATTTAATTAGGAATTAATGGGTTTCATACAATGCTTAACTCTTGTAATTGCTGTCGATGTCCTTACTATAGAGAAACAATTGAATTGATTAATTGTTAGAAATTAAAATGTAATAATAGTTAACTATTTTAAGCAGTTTTCCTTGGTACATTAAATGTTTAATTCATATATCTAACCAATAACCTAGGCAATAATATGATACTGTTCGTAATACAAAGCCTTAAATAATAGGCCTAGATTCATTACCTAAACATACTAGTATGTACTTAAATTTTCCTAAATGGATTTGGTAATAGTTCAACTCCGAAATTGGGCGAATAATCCCAATACAATGATGAACATGTTTTATATAAAATCATATCAGTATTGAATCATTTCAAAAGGTGCATAATTAAGTCTCAAAGGATGCTTTTTATACCAAAACGTGCGATCATTATAATCTGCAAGACTGAATCAATTTAATACTTTATTCCAAAATAATTAATGGTGATTCCTTTAATTTCTTTACATTATATATTGAGTCACAGTGATTATTAGTGAGAAATATACATAAATAAAAGTTCAATAAATCTAATTTATCGTATCATGAATGATATTTACATAATAACGTATAATCTAACAGTAATAAAAAGAAGACTGCGGAGGATAATATGAGTAAATATGAAATTTCGGCCTATATCCTGGAGAGATATAACATGAAGACAGGCAGATCATATTGACTCATTTTTTTTATCTATCAATGAACATTGACCACTTCTCCCCAGGTAAACAATTTGAATGATTACGCAAAAATAATAGTCATTTTACTTGTTTAATTTTATACCATATGGCGTATAAGTATTTATTCCAATATTGCTTTAAAAATCCTTTTTGTTTCTTGTAATGATCTATAGTATAATGATTCTTCTTGGTCTAGAATTATTTAACATATAAATTCACGCACATTTCCGACGCAAGACACAATCTGGTGAACAAGAAATTAAACAAAATAGTGTCTTATTCGATACCATATATGCATAAGTCTTTCCAGATGAACTGATACATGATTATACAAAATGTAAATTTTATGTCGCAACATATGGTCATAAAGCAAATTAAGAGAAATGCATAATAACATGAAATCTTGTTTGCTTTTATTACTTTAATTCCTACGTTTCACATTACCAATAAATTCAAAAGCAAATCTCAGATTACTATATCAAATTTATTTTCAGTTTTTCTTATCTCCTAGTATGTTTTATCACACATTATCAATGCTTTATGCATTGCATTTCATGTCTGCGTTCCATTTGGTAATGCTAAATTAAAATATCATCGCGCCATCCATTAGATGCCGCTGGTAGTTATTGCCTGACAGCACTCAACATTATTGGATACAGAATTCATAATCGTTAATCAAAATCAGATTACAATGCATAAATCTAAACGCATTTTTTTCACGCCATGCATCACGAACATGTTTTTAGTACTCTACATAGGATCCTGGGCTTTGTTGAATATGCGTATTTTCTATAATTTATCTTGTTTAGTATGCGTAATTTTGTTATATCCATTAAATGTGATGAAGCAACATTTTGCCAAACCTCACTGATAATGTTTCAGAATTATATGGAAATTTAGATGATTGAGTACACGATTGAGTATATTATTTAACTGCGATGTTGCAATTTAATCAGTAAGCATGTTTTGGATGTGAGATTTTATGTCTCATAAAGCAATATTAAAACTATTCTGCAGACTTTTACAATGCTTAATGGACGAGTTTTTTCAAAAACTACATGCAAACTTAATATCAAGGTTTGTCGCAGTTACTACATCTTACTGCGTACAGATACCGGCAGGATTGTGAGTACGCATTTTGAAACTTCCGATTTCAATACTGACACATCCTTAGAACCGGTTCTAAATTTTAACTCTTGTGAAATATACGTATTTTTATATATTCATGTGTTTATATTGCAACTTTTGGCAAGCATTACACTATTGACATATATAGGTACATTGTGCCTGAAGAACCCTCGTGTACCAATAACTCTTCAATTAAACTATGTATTTGTGTTAATTAAGTTTCAGAATGTTGAAAGTCACCATACATCATACAATGTGTATTTACCTTTTGATTTAAGAGTTCTACAACTTCAATCTTCAAATGCGTGTTTATTCAATCCATTTTGTTTCTTTTATAATCTCATTCTAACGAACGAAAGCATCAGAGTAAGAATGTGAATAGATACAGAAAATGATGCAATCAAAGCATTCCTCATAAATGAGACAAATTAATATAATCATACTTTGTCGAAGAAATGACCACTGAGATCCATACTGGTGCTATATGAGAGAATGAAATTACTGTTATAAAAGAATGGTTTCTCCGACATTAAGTCTTTAGTATGCAATCAAAATAATGTCCAATTATGGATTCGGAGTGCAATATTGATCAGCTAATGGTAAAAGTGTAGTGAGAATTTGGTTATGTTGTTTTATGTTGCAACTAAATCTTATCGCACAAAAGGTGCAATATTTCAATGATAATAGTACTGTGAGCGAATAATTGAACATCAGTATGTCAGGTTGCGCCTCTGTGATTATTCACTAGAGTATGCAAAGTATGAATCTGAAGAACGCATTTCTACAAATATAACTAAATGCTAAATCATCAGTAGTTGTTTTATCATAACTGTTGTAAATTTTACGATCACTAGACGTCAATCGACTCATACACTTTCTAAACTTTCAGAAACCCGTTCTATGGTAAATGTGTACTAATTGGTATTATTTATAAAGTCACCGGCAGAAACTATCATATAAGTTTTCTAAACAGTAACATGGGAACGTGCTTTTCAGCAAAGTTGGAAAACATAAATCATATAAAACCAGTTAAGCACAATTTAATTTGCATCTAATGTGTTCCAAGTTGTGTCATTAACACTGTCTTCATCTTTATTGAATTCTAAAAAGACAATAAAAGTGATTAATGGTATTGGATTAAAATGTGATTTATGTTACGCGTTTTTAGAAATTACATCATGATCGGAGAGATTTACATTTCCTGATTTATTTCTTAATAATGTTGTTAAAATACAAAGTGGTAAAACCTATTCAGGTAAAATAGCTCTGTGGGTGCATAAAATGTTTATATGCAAGTCGAAATAAACCTACAACGCACAACGTCATCTCATTAAACAATGCATTAGAAATATTGCTTTAAACGATTTATATATGTTACGTAGAGTGACGCTCTCTTTTTAAATAGACATTACGCTATACATTGAATTTGAACGCAGAGCTATCTTTGGTACATCATACTTTTACTTCCAAAAGTATTACAATGCTAATCACATGTTGCCCACCACATACTTAGGATTGTCAAGAAGCATTTATAAATACAAAATGATAAAATGTTTCTAGAATCTTCTGTTTATTCAGTGTTAACAACGTCAGAGACTATAGTCCTTGTCAGGTGCAACCTAACTATATGATAGGCAAGCAATATCATTATACAAGTTCCGTTAAAGCTAGTTCAAGTGAGTGTTAACAACGTCATAGAATGTATAAGTTTTCCCTGAGGATCAAAAGTTGACAATATAATGTAAGGTGTTAACCGTCTGACGTAAATAGAAAATAGTTTCCGGATTCAGAAAACAATTTTCTCCAAAGAGAAAACGGTTTTATGAAACTAGAAGTATACATAAGTGTTGATGACGAGAGATGCAGTATAGTTAGAGTTTAGAGTTTAGCATTTTAGGTCTAGCAAAGAATATTTACGTCGTGTAATTCTTTTTTACTTTAATTACTTTTTTAGTTTGTATTTAGGTTTTATATATGGGATCAAATTTGTATCGTATTAGTGTATGTGGAAGCATAAACATCACACGAATCTTAATCAATCTTGTGCCTAACGAAATGAATTCTGACAAGATAATTTGCAATATGTCTATTTATATTTAAATAGTCAATACTGAAAGTGTCCATTGGAGTGTCTTGAAAATTGTTTGATATTTCTAGTAATATGTTCATTATTAGATGATTGTCAGAGGTTTCCCGTATTATTTGTTCAATATAGTTTGATCCTTTTTGTATTTGCATGGTTTCGATGAAGACCAACTTATTTATTTTTATAATTTAACAATTCTCAGGAAAATCGAATTGTATACCTTTTTGAATTTATCGGGCAATAGTAGGAAGTACGTTGAAAGATATTATCCGATATTATATTTATATATTATTAAATGGCAGTAGTTTATGAATTAAAATACATTTGTACTTCATTATAACTATCCAGTTTTTCTCCGTCGTATTTAGATGAATATGGAGATATCTTAGCATTACCAAATAGTGTTATTTTAACTTCAACGTCCATTAATTTTTTTTAACAAGTAGATGATGTCAGATAAACATGATGTAGCGGATTTTATGAGTAAAGCTTATTGATATTTTTGAATGTGAGTCGTCATGAATCATCATGTGCACTTCTAATGTAAAATTCATATTAATTTGCTGCTTTAAGCCATCCAAACTTATTCTTTACTGCTATTTATGGCTATTAGCCAGAACATAATATCATACCGCTATTGGAAGAATGATATTTTAATTATGACTTTCAGCCACTATGGGAATTTGGCATGCGCATATGTACTGAAATAAGCAATTAATTTCAAGTTTATGTGCAAAATATTTTACAAAGAAGCATATAAAGTATCGAAATATTGTAAATTATGTAGTATTAAATTCATAATAGCTTCAATTATCTTTAGATAATCAGTCTATTTCGCAAAAACACATACTTAGTTTATGAACGATTATTTAGAACCTATATAATGTTTTTTCACGTTAGTCACATTAAATACTTATGCTAACAAAGACGGTAAAATTAATGCCTTCATACCAACAATGAAAGAAAAACATTTATTATAACACGAATAATATTTACATAATGTAGGTATGCTATTAGTGATGTATTAGGCTTTATGGGACATTGAATTTGGAATAATCGGCGTAGATCATACAGGTATAGTACCCACAGGTCGAATATACCGATTTATTCCAGATTTTTCACATGTAAACTTATTACTTTGGTCTGTTGTCAAGTAATTTAAATCATAATGCTCCGATAAACACACTTAAACGTATTCTATGTAAATTAAATCAAAAGCATGCAGCTAAAAGTATATAATGATTTTTAAATAAGCTAAATATTAATCTTCATACTGTTCAGTACCGACACTAGCCAGTTTGCAGTCTAGTCTAAAATGTAACCGTATTTTTATGTATATGCAATACTGGTAATCTTTGACGTCAGAAACCATAGATTGTCCTAACTTAGTTTCATCATTATTATATCAAATTACCTCAACTTGCTGAGATTTCTTTAGTAGATATCTAAATGAGTTGTCGAACTGAACGCAAGTGGCTGTCTAGACACTAAGTGTTCTTGTAAAGCGATTGTTATTTTTTCCTTTTACATTTGAATGTAAATGTTACATCTTGTGTAAGAGGTTCAAATATGAAATGAGTAGGACTTTTTGTGAGTTATTGTCAATTTCTTATGTTTCATAAAGTGTTTAGAAAAGTTGCCGGCCCAGTGGACGTGTAGGTAAATACTGGTTATTGACAAGGTTAAAAAAGTTAGAGTTGGTCGCGGTAAAATAACCACAATTTCTGTTGACAATGCGGTAAACCCAGCAAAATGTTCCACGTTAAGACATTTTATTTGTCGTTTGATATGCAATTCAATAGCAACCAATCTTAGAATCATCACAATACTGCATTATCTAATACTTTTTGTCAGAATGTCAAATATGTCTGAAGTAAGCCAGTTTATTTGCTAATAAAAGTTTGGAATATCGCTAAATCTTATGCAATCGTCAGTAAAAATATTTTTGAGTACCTATTCCTCACACATAACAAGATCGACTTTGTACAATTTCTGATTATTTGACAAAGATTCAAGGCTGATGTTATAAACATTAGTTAAATAATAACCGTATTCTTCCATACAGAGACAATTATCGCACCACCGATGTCACCTTCCTAGATGTAATTATAATAAAAATTGGTATAAATCATTGTTAAGCCATTATCTATGGTTGCATAACATTCGAAACAGCAAGATATATTGACCTTTTTATTTGACAGTCCATAAAATAACATTCTTAAGATATTTGTTTTTTTTCCGTGACTGACAGTATAGGTCAATTCATTCCTCATAAAGAAATTGTCTAATAGCGTGAGCGATGTTCACTTGAGACGAAGCCAAAGCGACATCAAGAAATAAACACATTCATTGTATTAGTTTTGACATCGATTTCGATATGTCTCCGTCTGTAGAAAAAACGTACTAAGAATTAAAACGATATATGGAAATTAATCAAATTTTCAACCGAATGTTATGAAAAAGTCTAAGTAACTTTACTCTTTTTACTGTAAAGTAAATTTGTGTAATTTTTGGCATACGCTTATCAGGCATAACATGTTTTTCTCAAAAGTATACGATTAAAAACATCAAGAGAAAATTATGAACAAAGTTACTATATTACGCCTCATGAAGATGTACAATCGTTTTCTTTGCTTAAATGTCATGAAATTTAAATTAGTTAACTTTTTGAGAAAGGAAAGAGAAAATCCATCATACTGTTCTTAACTATGATTAGTTAACATTGGAAGAACACAAGTAATTTGTTCTTATCTTAAACAACATCTTTGTGATGCAAACATACGTGCTCGTTTGACTTTTCTCGATGTTACTACTTCGTTACAGAACTCTTGTACAAACATAGCCTCGTTCATCATGTATTGTATTTCAAGTTTTGTTTTCATTGGAAACATCAAATAACAAATCAAGAGATATCATCTCACCATCCATTAGACGCAAAGAAAATTGGTTGTTTGGCAAGACTTGATATTAAGTATGACAGTAGCAATATGTATTGTTCAATTTAAATATCAAAATGAAGAATGTTGCTACAATGTACTTGAACGAATTTATATTGATATTATAAGAAATATGTCACAATTCAGATTCTGTGGGCTTTAAAAAGTTGTTTGTACATGTTTTAACGTAACGGTTCGATAACCCGCAGTTAAAAAGATGTGGCTTTTTTCTTTCAATTTATTTATATACACTAGTCTGGCGTTAACGCCGTCTCAACACATTTGTTTATTTTTTACGGCGTCCAGCGCACCATACCTAGCTTTGCTGGACCCTTGTTTATAACCAAATTCTCAACTACCCTTTCACAAGGCCGGAACTTTCTCCACACACTACTTAATGGAAGAAAATTGATTTGAAGAAGGGTATAACCTCCCCGGGTGGGATTCGAACCCGTACCTTCTTCGGGACACTAAATTCGAAATACAAGCTACCAACTGCGCTACCGACCCGGTTTTTTTTTCATTTAAACAGCTAACACTTTTATAAAGAGTCAATCAAGACGTTATTTTGACTACTTTTACCATATGGATATTAACATTGTATACGTATACGATTGCTATTGAAAACCGTTTATTTTGCCGGATAATGGTCAGACTTGTCATATTTTTAAGAAAAAGGAAAACAGTTATTGACTTAAAACTTAAATTAGATGGCATATGTTTTGTTTATGAAAATATGTTTTACATTTATAAGTTAGCATATTATGAAAAGATCGAATAAATATCAGTTACTAGATATAGTGGTCGTTTATGTGATATTATATGAAACAAACCTTTTAACTGTTTCATATTAGAAAAAAAATATTTGCAATCATAAGGGAATGTGTTTTCTTTACGTAGGATTTCATAACACCGTATCAATTCATCGTGTACTGTCTTTCATGTTCTGATTCATTAGGGAGTTCTAAATTGCAGACACTGGGTTACCATCGCGCCATTCATTAGACGCTGGTAATATTTATGGTCTAATATCACACAACGGTAGAGTAAAATTGAAAGCATTTTTTACATAAATCTCACGGCGGTAATATTATTTATAGCATATGCATGTAAATGCATCATGAATGTTTTTAAAATTTGTTAATCCATGTTAGTATGTGATCACTCAAACACGTTTGAGGGGTAAAATTGAAACCAACTAAGTCATTTGCAACAACCACCCAAAATAGTTAAATCGTTCTTCGTCAGAAAATTGACCATTGAGATGAATACAGACTGATGCTATCCCAGATAATGAAGTTAGTGTAATGTAATAACGGTTCCTCAGACATTATGTATTTGGTATGCAATCAAAGTAGCGTCCAATTATGAACAAATAGGTCATTATTGATGGAAGTAATGTTAGAGGTTGGTTAATTCTAGTATACTTTTAATATAGAGGCCATATCAGACGTTTTATTCCAAAATATAGCTAACAAGATACACGTGACATCTGCTCTATTACCCTTTTAACAAAGACGTACTATATTTAAGATCATTTTTTATTTAGTTTAATATTGAAAATCCATTGTCCAATATTTGAGGAACAAATAAAGGTTACAAATCATATCCTTGAAATTTCACATACCTCTACAAGTCTAAGATAATAAAAATTCTTTACTATCTTGGGACATATAAAACCAATGTGGCGACACTGTGAGAGACAATAACATCTTTAGTCATCCACATTAAAATAAATAGAAAATTTAGATTCAATATATCATTAAACAGTCACGGTGTCTTGCATAACATCAGTTATGATTTCTTAAGGGAAATAAAAATTCTTGTCAAAAAACTGAACTTTCTGTAGAATACATCCAACTGTCATTAAGTTCTCTAAATGTTTATGTCTAGAAATCATTCATTGCTTTTAGAAAGAAACTGTCACTTTGTAACGTGTTAATGTAATGTTAGATTTGCAATATTAAGTAGTTTGTATTTCATAGTAAGGCTTGAATTGCGTGAACACTTATATACCATTTATATGAATGTGTGAACAATCTTAACACATTACATAATAGGACTTTTAAGAGTTTTTGACAAGAAACGGATGTGTAAAATAGTCCAGATTGTTTAAGTGTCAATGTTAAAAATCTCCTAGGACTAATGTCTTAGTTTACGATGTATTTAAATTTACGAGAAATAGCCATATTTCAATGACTTACGACGTTAAACTTGTAATCATTGGAAACCAGCTCCGCTTTAGTTGATTCAGCTCAAATCCAAAACTTACCCCGTTGTTTCCCAAGCTCAGTATAGTGTGAACAAGAAGCGGACTCAGTAGTGATTCATCTTTTATAAAACAATCGGTTTACAAATGAGCTAATATAAAAAGTATAAACTCAATGGCAAATAGGCAAGGCCAACAATAGTGTCTTTAAAAATATCAAATAAAACATCGTTATTATATAACGAATTTAATGCAATGAAACCAAACACCTTAAAATTATTTTAGAACAAAAAAAAGAAACTGTCACTTTGTAACGTGTTAATGTAATGTTAGATTTGCAATATTAAGTAGTTTGTATTTCATAGTAAGGCTTGAATTGTGTGAACACTTATATACCATTTATATGAATGTGTGAACAATCTTAACACATTACATAATAGGACTTTTAAGAGTTTTTGACAAGAAACGGATGTGTAAAAAAGTCCAGATTGTTTAAGTGTCAATGTTAAAAATCTCCTAGGACTAATGTCTTAGTTTACGATGTATTTAAATTTACGAGAAATAGCCATATCTCAATGACTTACGACGTTCAACGTGTTATCATTGGAAACCAGCTCCGCTTTAGTTGATTCAGCTCAAATCCAAAGCTTACCCCGTTGTTTCCCAAGCTCAGTACAGTGTGAACAAGAAGCGGACACAGTAGTGATTCATCTTTGTTAAAACAATCGGTTTACAAATGAGCTAATATAAAAAGTATAAACTCAATGGCAAATAGGCAAGGCCAACAATAGTGTCTTTAAAAATATCAAATAAAACATCGTTATTATATAACGAATTTAATGCAATGAAACCAAATACCTTAAAATTATTTTAGAACAATGACAAACAACCCAGATTCAATAATGTTGTATGTAGTAGGCCTATAAATATTCATGCTGCACCAAACTACAAGAGACATTAAAAGCACCGAACAAACCCACATTTGCCAATGCAATCATTTCAAAGAATAACGTCAAGATTCTTGGGCAAACAACAGTGAATGTAATAGGAAATTGCATAAGATTTCCATTCAAAGATAGATATTCTTAGAGAATTCAGCCTGTCAAGACTATATTCCCAATATACTCTAATCTCTCAAACGTGGTCCCTGAGGATATTTGCTTTCCTTTTATAGAATATTACTTTCATTTACCATCATTGAGGAAATGACAACAATTTTGACTTTGCCTTTAAAGTGTTGTTTGAAAAGCATTTCCACTACGAAATGTATGAAAACAACATTCTGATTCCTTGGCCAATTGTCAGTAAAAAGGAGGATTGATTGTAAAGGTCATTACAACATCTATATCTATGCTTGACTTTTTACATTATCCTGAATACTTATTTCATACAAAAGTAAACCGGTATTTTTGATACCTTTTGATTCTACATTGTTAATATGTTTGATCGAAGGTTGATAATTTTGATAGGCAAGTGCATTTTGTAATAACAAGAAAACACTAGTCTATTCTATCAGTAGGACGTGTTTTTACGGGTTGTGTGTTTTGACATGAAATCCTTACGATAAAACTGCTTGAACTTATAGAACAAGAAATATATTTGCAATCGCTTCATTTTACCCGCGTGTAGTTCTTTACCCGCGAAGATGCATTATACCGATATGAAGTTCATCGACAAAGTAACACCAAAAGCTCATTTATATAAGTATTTTGCCAATAAAATGTATTTCTGTCAACGGACCATGCGATTCATTTAGTTTTAGTAAAATGCTTTGCAAACAAATTGGTTCAATCGTTTATTGCCAAGGACAATAATGTTAACAGTAAAAGCATGTACTCATTAGAGAAAAAAACACATTTTCTTCTTCCTAAAATTAATTAACAACATTAGAACTGGTAAGGTAAATAAAATTACTAGAAATGAATTTAATTTCATGTAATGCTTTTAAAATTGCGCTGCTTGGTCGTTAACACTGTCATTGTTTTGTATCGAGTTCTTAAAAGACACTCAAATTCATTAATAGCAGAAGCTTTGAGATTTTTAACTGTATTTTATAGCTGGCGTTTTTTAATTAATTCAAGGTCGCTGTAGTTAGACGTCTGATCGCCTTCTTCGCCGGAATATTATAATGCTGACATTGCTAAATGGTCTGAAAGAACTATGGTTTGTATATGACGTTTCTATATACAAGCTAAAATTTGGTTTCAACGTACAATATGTCTGTCTAACAAAAGCTGCATATTTAAGATTGTTTCAGTTGTTATTATCATAAATTTCTCTTATTCGTGTTATTGACTCATCATAGCTCATGAACATTGATCAGAGAAGGAACATTTTTGCAATGATACAGTTAGTTCTGATGACAAAGGCGATTAGTGTAAATAATACGTAAATGTCGTAAATCAACATTAAGCAAATGCAATTATTACATTTATGTTTGAGTTATATACTGTTATTTATACAAACATAAATATAAAAAAGAAAGTAATATCGAAGAAAACTTATCACTGCTAACAACGTCATAGATTGTATTTTATCCTGAAAGGTCATAAGTTGCCATGGTGATGAGTGTATGCTAGTTGTAATATGTCTGACGTATATACTAATGCTATTCTAGATAAAGAAAATAGGTTTCTCGAAATTGCTAATAAGGTCTAAACGTCCATGAAAATTTAGAAAGTATCTAAATTGTATTTCCTTCTATCTTAATGATGTGTTCTGATGTTTGGTTGTTAGACTTATCCAATAACATACACCAATAATAGATAATACTCTGAGTAATCTGTAAGTTATCTTTTTTTCAGCATTGTCCTTCTTTGCAGCCATATACTTATAAACTAAGCACGTCTAAATTTATAATGATAAAAAACCACACAGTAAAACAAGTAAAAGTGAATGTTTATGAGAAAACAAATCTTCAAATATATTATTTGTTATTTTTATTGATCAAACGATTAAATTAAGTTCTTAATTTTGATATTTGTTACCTTTAAATTCAAAACTAAATTCTATACTGTCAAAGTTGATATGAATCATTCAGTTCAGTTTCTTAATACAATTTTAGACATATCACCATCGTTATCAAGGTTCTAGACAAGCAATGATGTAATTACTTGCCAGAAATAGCAACAGGCTATAAACGAGAACATCAATCAAAGCTTAAACGAAAATAATTGTTTGTCTGTCGTGATTCTTTGTGTGATTATGTACGTGACTAATCGTCTGACGCAATGGATAGCGTTCAATAAAGGTGTTTAATTACATTATACTGGACTTACTAAAAGTTTTGTTTTTGTTTTTTAATTATAAATGTCAAAAGTGTTGTCCGTATTAATCAGTTCATTCATTCAGCCACTACAATAATTACATTTGTACACATGCATTAAGACAAGAAAAGAATCCAAGAATGAAACAATTCTAGACAATCCCGACAAATCGATTAAAGTATGAACGAATGGTAGTAAAGTAATGCACTGTTCTAAGCATAACTTTAACAACAAGATTTAAGACATACAGTGAAAATGGTAAAGCCATGTGATTTAAGTGGCAAATAGGGCTATCACAAAAATGGTTGATAGAATTAAAAGTGTGTGATAATATAATTCCTTTGCATATGTTTACTTACGTGTATGTTTATGTAATAAATACATATTCATATCACAGTTGTTATTTCGACAATAACAAAACATTGTGTACTCAATGTATCATCAAATATGCAGATTGATCGCGACAATGAATAATGTAATTTTCCTTTATGTTTTAATTGCCAATTGCATTTATCAAAACATGGCTAAATAAACCCGTATACCTTAGTGACACCTGTCATAGTCTTAGAAACTTACTCTATTAAATGATGAAATGTACTGAGAATAAAACCTTGTATCTAATTTAAACGTGTTTCAAATACCTCCAAATCACTTTTCATTTGTATACCGCAAGTTTTCTAAAGACGGGCAAACGTGTTTCTCAATAATTTATAAAATCCATCAACTTTTATAGACTTTTATAGATACCGATTGGTATTACTATTGAAGCTATTTTAAACCGTAGGAGCAATGAAGCAAATATTGTCTCTAGTCACAGAGCTTTAACAACAATAGTTTACACATTTAAGGCTTACAGAATCATAATGTATTAAGAAAAACATATATTAGTTGCAATTGACTGGAAGCTAAACAAGCCAGAATCCCTATATTAACTATAAATTAACAAAAGTCAAACCAATTAAATGACATTAACTATATTCCCCGATGAATTTTTGCTAATACAACAAAGCAAGGTCAGAGATTACAGTTATATTTCTGATCAAACCAAACCTTTATATATCCTTCTTGTTATTGTCTCCATTCTGCTCGTTTTGTAAATTCATTGGTTTAACCTAACACTCCAAGGTGCGAGTCATAATATGTCAAATTATATAAGGTCTAGACAGGCAACACTATTCGACTTTTTACAAAAAATAACATCAGACAATTACTTGATACATCAATCAAAAAGTTCAAACTTAGATGTTTGTTTTCCATTACTGATTATCCGTCTTATGCCGTGATGCGGCTTTATGATACAACGAACACTTAACAACTTCATTGACTCGAATAATGAATAAAAAGGCCTTGAGTAAGCACTGAGTTACAACCAGTAAAAAACGTTCTCCATTTAGGAAAGGTGCATAGGGAAACATTTCACTGGACGATTTTCAATTGCATTTATTCGAATGGATGAACGTAGTTTGATAGTAAACATTTGAAAGCAAAGAAACGTACTATTATTCATGAATAGTAAGAGACGTCGGTGTAGCCGATCAGCAGAAGTTACTGGAAGAGATAGATATTGAATAGACTTAATGTTCAAGCGTGTTTTCTTTTATATAATGGTTTGACTTTTTACACTATCAAAATGGCAACGACTTCGTCAATGTAATCTATAGTTAAAATAGCAACATTTGCACAAATTGACGGAACATAAACATATACTATTTACAACAATTTGTACCAAATAAACCCTAGTGTTTTGTATTGTTTTGTTTTCCTAGAATTATATTAAATCTGAGAATGTGCCTAATAAAACAAGTGAAGAGAAGACGTAATAGATATCCTATGGCAAAGTTAAGTTTGAAATTACTATGGCGTACTGTATTAACATTTGTTTACAAAGATTGAAACGTTGAGATATAAATAGAATTTAACACAAGCATCGAATACCATTTTGTTGAAACTGTTATTGATGACTATCAACTCCATGACACTTCGCGAAATAACTCGAGGCTTTGTCAGAGAATGTATCATTCACAATATTACCAATAAATACGAGCATAAAATAGACAATAACTCATGTGGGTGAAATTTAGAATATCTCGCTTTGGTAATATGAGCGGTAATATACATATAAGTTGTGACAATTTCGAGAAATGAGCAGAACTATCACCGCATGAAGTTCAGTGCATTTGTAATTCAAGTATACAAGTCAGAAAATAAAAGAATATTTGGTTAGTGTCATTCTGTACTGAATTTATCCGAATAGGTTTAGTCTGTGATTGTTTTATATTTTGTTGATAACTATTCAGAAAGAGATTATCTAAGTAAAATCATGTTTCATATAGCTATTTCATGGCTATATCAGCGATGTTGTTATCAAATTGTTGCGTTTTGGTAGCCATGGCAGTATATTTTTTGTCGCTTTATTTAATGGTTATTGTTATAATGGCGTTAATAGGAAAGAGTCCTTTATCTTGTTATGTATTCGATAGTGCATTGCTTTATATTGCAATGTATAATATATTTAGATGATTATAATGTAAATTTCTAGAAATATTACATAAAGCAAACAAACCGTCACCATTTTATTTACATCGTTTTGTCATTGCATAACAATGTAAGACATTTGAATTTATTACTAAAATTTGCGGTGTAAGATCGATTTATATTTCACATATTTTCACGAGTGGCGTAGCCACGAGTGAAAATGTCATTTTCTGAGCTCACGAGGTGAAATATAAATCGATCTTACGCCGAAATCGGCGAATTTTCTCTTTCTTTTATGCTTAGTTTTGTGTTTAATTTGATGTATTTTACACAAATTATAGCGTGACGTCATTTCTACTCCAAGTTGACGTCCTTTATCTCCTAATATGACGTCATGAACGATGAAAATATAAGGTTATATTTTCACTACGATGAAAATATAAAATTTATATTTTCACCGTTTATTTTCATCGAATAACGCGACGTTTCACCGTTAAGCATGAAAGAAAGTCCTTTCTTTAGAATCTTTGCAACAGTGAAGTATAGGAAAAACAGACAAAATAGATAGTTTATGTTTTGTTGAACCCGGATGTATCCATCTTGATTGTAGATACTCTGACATGTAGCTTTCTAAAACAGGAAACTAAACGCCTCAGGGAGTTCTATTTGAAAGATTGCAGTCTACAGGAGATTAGCTTCTGACAATGACATTGTGTTAAGAAATACTTCGTTTGGCGTCATTTCTCTGACAATACATCTGTTTGAAAATGGGATGATTTTCTTTCCGTTTCTTGAGTCTAGGATGAAGTGATCTAATCATCTATGTAATTTTATAATTCTCTATGAAATAAATGAAAATGTAAAATTTTGGAAGATTATTGTGTTCTTTACGTTAGTTATTAGAAAATTTATATCCTTGAAATTTGACTTAGCATTCATTTAAGTATTGTTTTTCCACTACTAAAGAAAGCCAGCTTTACATTTTACTCAAACAATTATTTGCTCTGTCGTTTAACTGAGTCATGTGACAAATATAACATCTTACATGATTTCTCAGAAATATTACGTTTACAAAACTGAAAGCTTATTTGACCAGTGACCAATATTTCTCACCTGATTACCTGACTTCACAGTCAAATACTTTCTGGAAAAAAGAATAATGTTATAGAAGAAAACTGTTTTAACTATACGGGTTAACGAACTGGTACGTGGTCTGGACCTATACATAAGTTATATAATAAACTTATCATATGTACCAGTTCCTATGTAAAAACAAAACGAATGCAGACAAATGATCAAAAATGTAAAGCCTTAAATTTAATATCGGTTTCACCGTTTTTTCTCGTCTTTTATTCAAGAATATGGGACTACAATAGCACAAAATCGATGTTGTTTCCAAGGTTGTAAAAACGTTTTGCTGTTAAGACGATGCTGCTTGCATTCATAAAAGCGTGATTAGACTGTTGAAGGCATAAACAAGTTTAATTCTCACGAAATTATTGCACAGGAAACATAAAAAGGAGATATTATCACTTTTATTGACAAAAACAAAGAGCTGGAAATTTGGAATAATAATCTGGGATCAATTGCCTTCTCAAAAAGAATGACGTAATAATATGATGATGATACCGTTTAGACAAATTTGGCAAACTAATCAAATGTTTGTTTCAGGTATTGTGAAATGAAAATTGGTTGTAAAGATTATTAAAACCAATAAACCATGCAATATTCTTCTAAATATAAAAACACTTGTACGATAAAGTATGCTTGTTCTGATACTAAATCTTGTATTTTGTACGTCTCTGTAAATCATGGCATATGACCATCTCGAGTTTCGTTCATTTAATCTGCATTAAACTATGTAACAAATGAATGCAATCACAATATATTTAAGACGGATCACTCCTTTTTTGGAGTTGCTGAATCTTATTAGAAATGAAATTTATCACTGTTGTAAAACTTGTTTTATGCTAGAATTGTATTTTAGTGCTTTATCATCAGTGGATTTTGTTATTTAATGGCATGTAATTGTGAAAGAAAGACATAAGGATTGGATTAAACTCGCCTTTGTTATATCATACAGATAATAACTGTTTAAAATTACTTTAAAGCATAAACGTTCAACCACTGTAATATACAGGCAAGAGAGAGTGGTAATACATTCAACGAAATAAGAGCTCTTAAGAATAGCATTATTTCCACAATGAACAAGTATTCCAGAACCACGACTTTTAAAGACTTGTTGTTTTATTTTGTCTTATAAGTCATTTAATTAAGGGCCATTGTTCGTCTTTGATAAACATGTTGCAAATGATTTAAAAACATTGGTAAAAGTTGTGAGTTTTTGTTACGACACTTAACCATCAGACTCATATAAATGGCATCACATACGTAGTTAGAAAACAAGTATCGTTGCGCATAAAATAAACCCATTCATGTTTTCTTGCACCACCACAGTACAATATTTATTTCATTTCATTGAATGCTCTTAGATACTCGTAACTGGTATACCAAATTGTCTCGATTCCCTGTACGATCCCATTTGTTACAAGTTGCGATCATTGTGACGACAATAACATGTAACTTATTCGTAAAACAATTAGCCTCAAATAATTTTGTCTGACAGAACAAAAATCACGAAACACTTGTCACAAGTTTTTGATTGATGTATTAGTTCACTGCTTGTTGTTATATTAGCAAACAGTAAATTTGTTCACTGTCTAGACAATGTATCATCTGACAGATAACAAATCGGTGTGTTAAATTTAACAAAGAAATGTACTAGACGATCTAAAAATAGAAAATGACACAAGGGACGTCATAAAAACGTTTAATGATAGAAAAAAGTTGCTATTGTTAAGCCAATCTATGATTCCGAATAATAATGATAGATAAGTACTTTATTTACTAGAAAAATGAAATTCAATTATCACGAATTATTTCTTATTTACCAAAAAAAATACGAATTACAAAAAACCTTTTGAATGAATAATTTGTAGATTGGGAAATACAAATTTATAGATTACATCTCAGTGTTGTTAATGAGCATAATTTGCTGAAGGTAAAATATGTTGAAAAAAGAACCAAAAGAGAGACGTATAAATTATGTAAAACACGAGCTTCATTAAAGTTTGGTATATTGATCAATATTCTAAAACCCCATTATATCTCTACCTAACTGTCTAGCATAAATTGACTATAACTAACGTTGCAAGTATTGAGCACTCGTTGATAGATAGAGTAACTTTAGTATCAATAATGTAAAAGGTTTTGTTATTTTCAACAAATATCGACCAATGTAATGATATATATCTATAATGCTGTATAATTTACTAATGGTACGTCTAAGAAAATGATGCAGCTCTGCAATGTTTCCAGAAGCTCAAGGATTTATATTGCGTCACATCTTTAAAAATGACAATGTTATCAAACATACCCAATGTATGATCAAGATGATACCAATATGCGTGGTACAACTATTTAAATAATATCAAAGTTTGATTCATAGCGCAGGTAATTAGGTTAAAATTAATAGTCAAAATATCAATACATCGATATGACAATCCATGACCAAAAAAGTATCCCATATAGAAGTTCGTACACTGACTCAAATAAAATAAATATAAAAAGACAATTTTATCTAGTTGAATATTATATATTGTAATATACGTATATAAATACTATCAGTATTGTTACATATGTATTTAAAGTGGTAGTAGTGCCAAAGATTTGTAACAAAATACTCTTTAAACAATTCTCTGAAACATGCATTCAAATACCATAACTATGAAAATCTACTGAAAACACAACCCTATAATGTTTGGAAAGCATAAACGAATAACAATTTCAGACAACTTCAATGACAATCGTTTCTTTAACTACAAAGCGTTTTACAATTATCGTCTGGCTAATTCATATTAATGAATTTCATATATTTTTCAAAAACAATAACAAACTATTTTGGGCATAAAATCATATGATTTCATGAAATTTATGACGTTTTAAATCATAAAGATTTACATGTTTATACTCTTAGAATACATTTCTGTAACAATAGAAGTTCAATTTAAATTCACATCTGGCATGTCTTACAAAGAGTAATTTTTTTTCATGCATTATATTACCATTTAATTTCACCCAATGTTCAGTCTACAGATTCATGGCACCTAAAATGTCTTAGAGAAGACAATAAAGTAAACTATGTTCAGGAAATTCATGATTGTTTTTGGCTTGCTTGTTGATGATTAGAACATGTAATGTTCTAAAATAGGAAACTGAATTTCCCCAGGGACATTGTTTAAACTATTGTATTTTATGGGGAATTGACTTTTTACCAGAATAAAGAATATTACATCTGGCAATATCCCCTTACATTACAAAATGTTTGCTAAAAATATGTTGGCAGTTTTCTGGTTTTTGGAGGTTTGAAAAAAGATTTAAATCTAAATGTTTTACTTTGAGTGATCAAATGGCGTTGGTTTATAATACAGAGCTTTTAGTAAGCAAAGCGCTAATATATCTTCATAAATATTTTAATATACTTTCGAATTAGGATGAATGACGGTTCATTTTAGTACAATGTTGACAGCGACTCATTGTACAATTAAAAACCATAAGGATGCAAAGATATTTAAATTATCTATCGTACTTGCTTTTAACGTAGTCTTAACATTGTTTACACTTCTAAGGAATATTAGACAATGATACCATATCCTTATGTACATGCAAACATTGATAAATGAGTACAAATACACGGTAACATATAACAATGTGAATGCTTCTAAATGAATATTAAATATATCTGATCACCTGCTTGCCAACCTGTGCCAACAGAAAACAGACAATGGACAAAGACACCAGTTATCTCTGAGCTTTGTTTCACATATTACCGGTGCTTTCAAGTCAAGCAGCCCTTATATTCGATGTATCTTATCTCTAAATATTCCTTTCAAATGTGTGTTTGACTTTAAACTCTGACATTTCTTTATACCTCATCTGTTAAAATTTCATAGCTTATTTTGTCTACAGGGTATTCATACTCTTTTTCTTTCGTTCTATAATTGAATTTTGTCTCAGTTAAAATATTTTACTACATATGGGACCAATGTTTTCACAAAAGCCACAAATACTAAGTGCATGTGTCGTAAAACTGTGAGAACGAGTAGCAATAGAAACATATTTCACACATAATGAAATCGGTCCACAAGAGTAGCCTTCATAATATCTTCTGGACTTTTCTAGGAATTTTTCGGGTTACCTTTTTCGTCCATGTGGCACATTATCAAACTGAGATCGTTTGAACATAGCTTTTACGATCGAATGACAAAATGTGTAGCATCCATTCTCATTTGTCTGATCTAATTCGTAAATATGTAAAACCAGAGATTCAATAAATTCAATCAAACAAATACATCAGAGTAATGTTACAAATGAAATTGCATATCTGAAACATTCATCAATTGTATTTCCAGAAACATGCCTGTCAAGGGTACCATGAAGTGTTTTACATTATTCAATATAACATCGTTATTGTGGTTATAAATGAGTAAATTTGATTGAATATCTCCCTATAGTACAAGTATCACTTACTAATTTATAACATATAAAATAGATAATGGATTGCGAAATATAACATTACAATTATGTTATATATTTCTGCCGTATGTATCACTGGCACCAGAGTCCATATCGTATGATCATAAAATATTGGGTACATCCTTGTATATAGTTCCCTGTGCATACATACATGCACACTACCTTATATTATAATATACATGGTATTGAACGTTTTTTGCAGTGCCTACGGTCCTAACCGTTTTTCTTCAAATCTACTTATATCTGAAAGAAAATATCGGTCTCGATTGAAGGATTTAACATTCCTCTAACATCATGCAAAGTTAACAGTTTGTAACTAATACCGTTTTTATAAAATTTATAATAATTGCAATATCACTAGTTTGCAGCGATTCAACGTCACTACTGACTTCCTGTTTAACTTAACCTGGTTGTCTGGACTAATGTAAATACGTACATATTCTATTTATATAACTTACGACGCGTAAATGTTTACCTAGACGGCGCGTTCTGATTGGGTTAAATTTGGGTCGCTTCATTGACAAGGTACGGAAAAAGTCTCGTGGAGTATATCAACCAATTAGATTATGCCGGTTAATGCGTCATGATTAAACCGGAAATGAACAGTGAATCTCAATCGCAGCAAAATGATACTATAGAAATAACGATTAATTTCATGATAACCTTTTTAGATATCAAGTTTTTGAATAGCCTGTTTCGTAAAGAAATGTTTAATCTACAAATCGAGACCGATATTTGCATCCAAATATATTCTGAAAGGTAAAAATAATCTGTCAGAAAATACTTACTGTAAAATGGTTCAATACCATGTGAATATAATATAATGAAAGTGTAGTTTTAACTCGTACCCGGTAACGTATATGGGACTGATTTTTTAAAAGTGTTTGTTGACAAAATATTATATGTGTGCGTATTTAATGAGTGTGAGGACTCTGGTGCCAGTGGTTTGTATATGAAATTTTATTATTCTTTTGTGTATGATGCAGGAACCTATTTCTTCAGTTTTGTACACATGCAGTTAAAACATTGAAAAGAAAACTATAACAAATAACAATTTTGTATTTTGTTCAACGTAGTAGCAGCAAGGCTAGCATTCTTATCTAAGACAAGAACAGGGAAGCACTCAGAAAGAATTTGAAACTAAGCAAGCTAGGTATCAAGACAAATCTTTTGAACTTCAATACCGTTCGTCATGCCCCATTTAGCACTAAAAATGACTTTTTTAATTTCAGCCTTACTTGTATGTTTGGTGAAAGACGTAAGAAGTTTTGCCTTGCAGTTGGAGAGGCCCGTTCAAATTGGCGATATAAGTGACATACAAGGGCTACGTTTACATTCGTGCTCCAGTTCCAACGATACAGTGATTTACAACAGAAAATTTACCAACAAGCATATTTATCGTATAATCATCAATTTCACATTGACTGATGGAAATGACTTTGCTTTCAGGTAAGATATAGAGCTTTAGTGTAATTCTTAACTTGTGCAGATTGTCTTGAAGTGAAAAATGCAATACTGATTTCGATGACTAATTAGGAAAATGCGGGCAATGTTCAGTTTTTTTAATTTTGTTTAATGGCTATGAATAATTATCTTTAAGGGGGAAAAAAGGGATAAATGTGATATCGCAAAGTGTTTTAAAGCAAAGTAGTCAGTTGCTTGCACCAATCTACATGAATACATTCATGAATACGACACATTCATGCTTAAGGACATCGAAGCTCTAAGCTCACTCACTATATACTTATATAAATCATTTTATAAACATGAAATGTGTCCTTCGATTCAAATAAATTGTCGTGTATTCAGTGGTAACTTTAGCTATGTCAACAATTTTCATTTACAAATGTGTCTTATTATCTATGTTTTACACTTCAGGGCATACTACAGTCAGAAAAGTCATGACATTCGTCAAAAACAACATAGGCTTGTACAGTACAGATATGGTTCAGGTGAGCTCTTAGTGGTGTAGTTTAATATTTCATTCGCACTCCTTTGATTCACTTATACTGTTTTATTCAATGTTCATTGAGTAGAAAGAATATCAACCCAAATAATTGTTGAGCTTATATGCAAAATCATAAAGTTCTTAAGTATTTTTGCATATGTATGCAGTTACATTAAAAATCATCGATTTTCAAGAACATTATACAAAGCGGATGGGTTAATGGTGAGTTGATAGCATTAACATGTTAAGGAAGCATATTTACTTATTGCTCCTAAAAAACTGTATTAATTGGGCATATATTGAAATTTTGTATAAAAATGCATTTGTTTTTTGTTATGTCTTGTCCGTACGTTTGTTTTATTGCAGTAACTGAAGCAAACAAACGTAAAAAGAGAGACGTAGTCTTGGACGTTGAACATAAATGTAAGTATTAAATTTTGTATATCGCTTTTATATCACCAAAGGAATTTTAACAAATACACAAAATTCATAAATGCCATGAAATTACTCGATGAATCACGCATCTTTCAAAACAAAGTTTCTCTGGAAACTTATCCTCTATTTATTGCATGTTTCAGATGGAAGTTTACCACGCAAATCCTTTACTATATTGTTTGTAGTAATGCGGTTTTTATTACTAACCGTTGCTGGTATCGAATTATAGTTGCAGAGGACGTCTGTGACATTTATAAAATTGGATATCTGTCTAAATAAATCAACTACTTTCGTTGTAAAAAAAGTCAATGGAAATTAAAGGGATGTAATATAACGGTTACGTACCATTACCTGACCTACTTTCAGTACGTTTAACAGTACTAAGAAAGCTTCGCTTCATTAAATACTTCCTTTGTCATACTGTATTATTCTTAGATTCGTGTGCAAATTTTGGCCAATTATTGTAATAAAGACTTTGAGATAAAGACTGTTCTCTGAGAAAGCCAGATTTGTCGATAATTACTTTTCACAGGAGAATAAAATTGTTCTATAAATAGAATACTCACACGCATGGCTATATTTCCAAGACGTAAATATGGAACTATCGTAAATTAATATTGAAACGAAGGCGTTTATGTATAGTATTTTACTAATTTACTATAGACGTAAAAAAATTCCCTTCTCTAACATAGTATACTAGGTTATTCGAGGTTGTTGTCTCTAAATAATTTCTGAACCGAGACATAAGTTATGAGCATCTGCAAATATGGAATCTCAGGATATTTGAGAGCCTGAAAGGTTCTTTTAACTCCGATAACTGTCTCAGTAAGAAAGAGTTTATAATAACTGTTTAAGCTATTTGATAAGGGAGAAGTACGTTATTAGTTTTGTCTAATCTAAATAACGTTGCTGTATCATACGATGTGTTGCTACAACTTCGTCATCAACTAAAATGCTTAATTTTCCTAATGATACATAATGTTCAAAAACACTATTAAGAGTGCTAAGTAAAAGAACAAAACTATTTGAATTACACGAAAGACAAAGCAAATACATTAATTGTAGATCTTGTAACTCATCGTTATACGACAAAAAATACTCGGTATTTTATCAATCCAAGCACATGTATTATAAATGAAGAATGCTGCTTGCTTTCTAAAGCTATTGTTTTGAAGATTGTAGATATTATCAGACTTAAAGATGGCCATACCAAGCTGTATTAAAACGCTTCATTCACCAAACATATAATTGAAAAAATAGCAAATAAAGCCGAACGTCTGTAATAAATGTGATACATATTCATAATTACAATTTTATAGCTGTTATGTTTATATGTTTACATACTGGTCTAAGATCGACTTCTGTTTTTACGGAATTGTCAGTCTCCAGTCAATGTGTTTTCAAATGTATTTGAATCTAATTATCAACAATCGGCTTGTAAACGTTTGGTAATTACAAACCCATCAACAATTCCGAGACTAATCTGTGACACAATAAAAATCCATAGTTGTCTCAGCATCTAGCTTCGGTCTTTTGATGGGTCTTATTAATGTTATTTACAGCTTGTTTTTTCCAAATAATGTGGGTTAATACAGTACATGCTATAATATCTTTTACTTCGGTAACAAGTTTCAAATTCATGTAAATAAAATTTAAGTTTCTTTGTTTAAGATATATATGTAAACAATTTATTGTACAACTAAATCAATCAGTTAGACAGAAAAAAATGAATTAATGTTAATAATGTTTGATGTACACTCACTTTCACATTGTTCGGTTTCAAAGATAAATAGAGGTCATTGTTAGAACGATAAATCATAGCAATGTAATTATCTGAAAACAGCTGAATAAATATCTTCCATGCCACCGTTGCACATATATCTTGAAGAAATAAAACTAAAAATTGCATGTCTTAATTGCCCATGCAATTGAAAAGTCAAAACACATGTATGTCCAAAATAGTGGGACTATTCTATTTGTGTTGAATGTTAAAGTTACCATTGAAAATGTAATGAATCAGAAACAGTATCCCATTGATTATATAAAAAACGAAGAGCAAGTACTTATTGTTCAGTGACTATATACTGAGTATGCATTTCTAATGTACGATCTTGATTATATTGTTTACTCTCTAATTTTAGGAACATTTTGTTGATATATTTCGACAGAGATCCAATTTCATAAATGTCACAGACATCGTATGGAGCTTTAATTCGATAAAAGTTGTTGTTGGTAATAAAACACTCGGAGAGTTTTCTTTCTACTAATATAACATAACAATTGTTTGTTCAGCAATTCTTACGTAATTACATGTATGTTATAATTCTCTAAGACGGTCATACAACTGAAAGATAATTGTAGGTATATTCAGTACATTATATCTTAAAATAGTTTGTTTGATCTAGTATAGATAGTACTATGAGACAAAAGCCAACGTAATTCGATATTAAAAAATTACATTGTACTAGGGCATTTTTTGTTCAGCAGAAAATTGTTAAGCAACTTCCCTTGCTCACACTAAAGATTAAATACACGCGACATGAGATTGTCATAGATCACAATTGGAAAGAAATAGTACGAGCGAGAGCATGCACTTGTAAAACTAAAAGTGCTTGTCCTACTAAATTTTCCTATTGCAGGCTTTACAAATTTAAATTTAGTTATCTCCAAACAACCTAGAATGCACTTAAATGGCCGACTGAATGTAGATTTATGTTTGTTTGTTTTGTTGGGTTTAACGCCGTAGCAACACATTTTATAGGTCATATAACGGCGGTCAATCAACCTACTCACTCCTCCTGGAAAGGCTAAATCTCTGGATTTAGCTGGTAACCAACTACTAAGCACATACTTTCGTCAGTGACTAACATATCCTACATAATTAAAAATCATTAGAGAATGGCCGTAGAAATAATTTCATGACCAAGCTCCACGAAAGTATGCCCGCCCGGGAATCGAACCCACGACCCCTCGATCAGTAGACTTGCGTGCTGTCAACTGAGTTAGTCGGGCGGCTTAGAGTTATGAAAGTTCAGTTTAAGTTATTCAGTTATTCTTTTTTTTCACATCCTTCTCTCAAAGTTGCATTGGATGTCTTTGGAACACTATTAATCATAAAACTGTTTCTAGCTGAAAACATTTTAAGCACGCGTAAATCTCATGAGAAAAGACATAATGACAGATAGAACATTCGCTAGTCACAACTCTCCATTATATTTTTTGTTCAAACATGTTTTCAATCGGTATTTTAATGCGTGACTCATTCAGACAAATATGACAGTATGCTTAATGACGCGATGTCTCAGACATTTGAATAGATGCTTTTGTTACTGTTTTTTTGTTTCGTTTTTTTTTAAATTCAAAGAGACACGTGACCATTTGTTTGGTATAAGCTTCTGATTCTACATTAATATGCATTCAAAACCTACTGTGGAATCTGTTGACGGACAAAGCACACGATATTTTGAAGTAGCTAATTATGTATTTAAATATCAGTTTATTGCTTTTAACTGTGTTGTGGGTTTGACGTTAAATCACCTCAAGTGTTCTGAATTTATTTTTCAGCGGTGACAGAATGTGGACAGACCATAAGCTGTTACAGGTAAAAAATATGCTAAAATATATAGTTTACTTGGTATGTTAACTGAATTTTCAAAAGTTGTTGTTTTAAAGTCTGATGAGCCTGATTGATACTTTACACTAAAAAAATACAATGTAAGTACATGTGCAAATAGTATTTGAAAATAATATTCTGTTTGAATGCATTTTGAATGGGCATTGCAGTAGCTAACTTTAAATGTGTTAGTGTAACAAACGTGTATTGAATTTATCTTGAAATATTCCATGACGTTAATAGTTTGGTTACTATATATTTTAAAAGTTTTATTTACATACTACGAATTAAATTTGGCGTTTTTATGTTAAATACACGAAATATTTTTAAAGTATATGCAGTAATTGTAAGTTATATGTTGCTATAAATATCGCTACAAAAATAAGACCATATATGAATAATTTAGATCTCACATTTTACAGAGAAGGCCCTGAGGGATGTGATCATTTTAGTTGTACATATTTTGTTTCTTACAACGTCACTGGTGATGTTGTGGATGTAGAAATCAGTGCTAGGACAGATGGGTGGGTTGGTATTGGATTCTCCTCCGACAGGAAAATGGTAAGAGATAATTATTTATGAAAATATGTATCAAGAGTTAATGGTTTTTCTCCCATTGAGTACCTAATTCGATATAAATTTGGCTGGCTTAGCTTATGACTCCATAGCAACCATGTGGACATCAAGCATTTTGTGACCCTATACATTAAATGAATAATGTGGTGGTTGAACCACCGAGTGAAATATTGTTTCATTTATAAGAATCACCAACGATGGTCCGATGTAAACTTATATGCTATGATATAATGGTAGTGACGTAAATGTTTAACCATTTTTACTGTTATAATGACATCAATAAAATATTACAATTGGAAATGATAAAGATTGTCCTCTGATGCTCTACAGCAAAGCCTATCGATAGGTCAGTGCAAACATCGAGTGTCTACATTACAATAACAATATGTAAACTAGAATTTTACTAACCCGTCGGGTAATTTTAATAGCATTGAATTTGATTATACCTTTTACGGAAAATGTAATTCAAGGACACCGCGATGTCCTTTCAACTTTGTCAACAAAAATGTGAAACTAAATTAGATTAACGTATGGGTAAAAGACAATATCGTCCAATCTATAAGTTACATTTCTCTGTCTTGTTTAAGTTTTATGAGAAAATTGTTGTGGAAATTATTCTAATCATTGTACGAATTTACTCTCTAAACGTTAATTAAGAAGTTCCTAATCGAATAAAATTTTGAATTACCTTAATTAGAGTATATATATGTAGACTTATAAGAAAATTGTCATACAAATACTGAACATTATTTGATTTAAATGTAATAAACAAAATGTGATAAAAACGTTGCCATAATTATATTTAGGGTATAAAAGAAACAGTAAGTAATAATAAACTGAAATATATATTTGTTGTAATAAGGGTCCCATTTTTTTTAAAGAAATTAGACTTTCGGCTTTTTCATTTTGCGTTATTAGCCCAAGATTAGTATCTTTTTACTGTCATTTACTTTCTTACCTCGGTATTAGGTCGAGCAGTTGTCAGCCATTGACAATGGCATGTGCTCAGTGCAAGTTTAAAGACTTGGGTCTAGGGATATAGGCCTTTCCAAGTAAGGATGGCCGCGAAAAAAATGAGAAAATATTGAAACAGATAAAGCACCATACAAAATATAAAAATATTCCATACCTAGCTTTCATTAATTGTCCATATCTAAATTAATAATTTTTTAGACATATTATATCATGTATTGTCATATAGTATCATTTATAATTTGCAGGGTGGTGATGAAGTTATTGCTTGTAAGAAAGAAAACAATGAGATGAGGGTTGATACATACACTAATCCATCATCTCATAATTATCCAAGAAAAAAGAAACCTGATATAAATGTTTTAACATTGACAGATGTAAGTTAATTCAAATGCTTTGCTGCTTAGTTCTGTAAATTTGACTGATTTAATTTTTTATTTCTCAGATAATGCTACACAATGATTTAGTTGTTTTATAGAATACTTACCTGTAAGAATCACATTAAATGTTAAATACATAGACCACATATTTACAGTAACTGTAACTATGTTTTCAATTACAATATGTCTTTAAAAGAGGTGTTTTTCAAAAGTGTTTTGACTAAAAAAGCAGTAACGACGCACTTTGCCATCCATTATTTAACTGCAAATACAGCATTGTAAAATTTTATATATTCCATGCATATGCATGTAGGTCTTCTCTCTGATATTTTTTTTTCAAACATTGTTGAAACTAAGACATATTTTAATCTATTCAGCTCTATTTCTAGACAAGAATAAAATGATAAAGGCAAACGAATGATTAGTTCAGGAAATATAATCAGAATTAAAATTTCAATAAAACTAATTAGAATTCGTGTAAATCCTACATTTCGCAATATTAATAATTGAGTTTGTCGTTATGGCTTTAAATCCACCTAAATTGAATTAAAGTTAAAAAGATAATGAAAAGCAACATCTTAACATCGCCTGAAGGAAAATGAGCTCACCTTTCTGTTCATATAATATAAACTACTGACAGTCTGTCGCTCCAAGCTTCTCATTTAGACATATTTGTCACATCGTATTGCCTTTAAACACACTCAATGTATTGTTCAGAAGATCTGTATTTAGACAACTTACAAGATTTTTACGTCAAGCATTTCCTGAAGGTCACTGTAAAAAAGACAGGTTTCAGGTTTTGTAGAACTTTTGTGACAAAATGTATTTCGTTCGCTTATGGTGTTTTATTTTCAATTACAAGTAACTTTGTAAAGAGTTCACTTTATTTTGAGTGTATTTCAATGAAAACAAACTGTTTGACATTTTTTAATATTCTTTTTTTTATTCTAATGTAAGTTCTTTTTTTTCTGAATGTATGTTTGGATAAAATAATTTAATCTGATTGTACAAGCTCTGGACTAACTACCAGCAAATCAATGTTTAGAAATATATCTTTCTATGAATTCAACGTTCGAGTATCTGGCAGATGACCAAATGCAAATAGTCAATCGGGCATTTGATTACATTTGGTCCTCTCCTATGTAGTAAATATAACGTTGTCAATAATCTGACTTTCGGTAAACCCTAGCAGGCAACAACTTGATAGATTGGTATATCGTTTCGTTCTATTTCCTATGACATGATCTATGTACATCATTACTGGGTAATCAGTTTCTTAAGTTGATGTTTACTGTACCTTAAATGATTTACTACATAAAGTCCACTCTTATTTGCCAAACAGAAATTTTGTTTTTGCATCAACCTCATTAACTCTAAATCTGAAACATTTACATGTACATGATTTCACTTATTCATCTATAATAGGTAAAACCCTCCTATCAGAATCAATGATATGATCTTTGTATATCAAAACTGTATTTACAATATCGTCTAATTTGCAAGACTTAAGACATGGTTTATGCATAACCATCACACTAAGACATGATATAAGATTACCAGTATACCTTTTTCTGTTTTTCAGTACCAAATGAAAGACGGCTACATATTTTGTCATTTCACCAGGAATCCAACTATTCAAGGATTTCTAGACTTAACTAATGACTGGCATCAGTTGTACGCATACGGATCGTTATCACAAGGTATTTTATACTTTAGTTAAACTGTATTGGCCTTATGTAGGAAATATAATTAGTTAATCACATTCATTACGATTGCTTGCAATAACCTAATATGTATAAAACTATGATAGGTAATCAACTTATATTGAACAAACTTTTGACAAAATAAAAGGTCATTTTCGACATTAAGTATCCGTACATTTAATATGGTTCACATAATTTTTTCGCAACATAGTCTGCTCATTGACTCCTCCAGAGTCAGGTTTTAAATTTGTTCAAATATAAGGTGAACAACTTTTCGTATGTATATGAATGTAAGTTTCAAAATATGTTAGACTCGTTTAAAATAGTATTCCCCCTAAAGACAAATGAATTACTGTGAAACATTGTATAATTCAACTTGACAAAACCAATACATATATAGTGTGTTAGTTTTTGCTTTCCGTATTAATATACTATGTTGTTTATATGCAGGAACAATTAGATGTACTATGTTATAGATTGACACATTATGCATCCCTTTGCTTATCTAGTTTAATATTTTTTATGTCAACGCCATTCTATCTGCTAAATTGAGACAATTACAATATGCATTTCAGGTGGTGGTCTAGAGAAGCATTCTAAACTACCTAAAGTATCAAGGAAATTATCAATAGTCATGTTGTTTGACGAGCATGTTAACAGAGCTGACAGTCTTGTGCAGTCTAATACAGCAGTTATATCCACAGCCGTCTTATATTCTCTATGTGTCTTTGTTAAAAATCTTTGAGTGATACTTGTTCGTTATTTTATCAAGCTCAGCCATTCTTATTGATATCTTTAAGGTGTTCCGTCCATTGTTCATCTCGTACATTTCCGGAGTTGAGTTTGATACATCTTAACAGTTCAGAAAATGTATTCAAACTAAATATGATGCTATAAAATGTTAATCGATAAAAACGTGAAGTCAAAACCTGTAAAATATAAGTTTGGATAGTTTCCATTATTTTAACATCCAAGTACATTACACGTACATTTGATTTAACTCATGTTGTTGCGTTCTTTCAAGCAGAAATAAATGTTTTATCGAAAATGCTTGTACAATGAACAATATCTGAATTGCGTGCTATTCAGCAATATTATGTAAATTACTTTTACGTACAAAATTCGCTTACGAAGATGTACAAATTTCGAATCTGAATATGCAAATTTGTTTATTATTAAAATCCAAATTAAAAACAATAAAACTTGCAATTTAAAAACGATGAATTACACTTGTAAATATTTGTTACAAAGGACAAATGAAGTTGTACGGAAATTCACGAACTGATAATGGATGAAATACCTTACATGTTTACATTAAACTTATGAGTTTTGGTTTTTTATCACTTATTGTGGATATTCTATTCGCTTATTTTCAAACATATGTCAGAAGAAATCACTTATGATGTCATGGGATATTATGTGCGACGTCAGAAAAAGCACGTGTGGCTCAGAAGAAAACACGTGTGATTTCAGCGTTTTGATTCTTTATGGATTTACTTGTTGATAAGCAACATATTCAAATGAGGTTGGAGTTATTGATTTTGATTAATTTGAGCTAAAAAGTTCACGACATCAAACTGAGTTTGAGTTTAGTAAAAAGGTTTCAAATGGGATTGAAGTAAAAAATGATATTACAATGTCTATGAAAAACTATGTCTATGTTTGATTGATTAATGTGATTTCTATGAAATTCTTATGACTGTATAATATTATTAATGTATTGTATTTTTTTATTAATTGCACTAAAATGTATGACACTCTGCATATACATTAATTATAACTTTATTGTAAATATCATTTCTATGTATTATATAAAGACACTAGCTAGAACTAAGACATCCGGGTATTAATAACATTAAAACACAAGCAGTTGTTTGACCCAATTGCTTTCCTTGTGTAAATATCGTTGCTTAAAACAAAGTATTGTCCTTAATTTCTCGACTTCAACATTTCTATAACTTTGTGGTAAGCATGAACAAACCAAGAAGTCACAATCGAAAATCTGAAAGTTACAATACAAAATAATACGGTTCTAATTTAATATACTTTTAATGCAAACTCATAATCGATTTCTTTGGAAAGGAACTATTTGAGCCCAGGTAGGTACCAGTGAAATAATGGTTATGTCTTAAACATTAATAATACAAATAGTTTTATTACTGATAATAGTAACTTAGTATTTTAGTATGGACATTGCTAGTGCCTTACTAGAAAATGACCTCCTTCAAACGACTAATGACTTAAAATCTTCCTCAAAGATAATGTCATTTCAATTTAGAAAGAAATAGGTTTGTTATCAACCAACGATTAATTTTGATTGATAGATTAATATTTTCTTTAAATAGCGTCACAAAAAATACGGACAAAACAATCACTTAATTATTCAAAAGCTGTCTTTTTTCAACAGTGTGTACCATGAAGAAAACTGTTAAAATGATTTACTAGATAAAGCATTATGTTACAAACCTTGTCACTTTAATGAACGCGTATACTAAGATTTACTATTCATAATGTATAATTCGTGAATCTGTTGTTAGAAAGTATATATTGCTTGTACAGAATGAAACAAAATTTAGTTATAGATGATTCGTTCACGATGCCTAATGCCTTATTTTTGCCATTTTTGTCTATACCATGCGGTATGCGTTTAACTGTAAATTTCATGCTAAATTTTGTAACCATTTGTATATCCTCTTTTTAATTTTTTATTGTGTTGTTTATTCAATCATTAACATTTAATTACATATTGATTATCTAGTATTATCGTCTTAAATAATGATGATCATTTGGGACATGTTGATATACACTCATTAATTGATTAAGGACAGTGTTAAAATGTTCAAATTAATGCTTGTTTAGTCCGATTTCTTGATTCATACACTTGTCTCCATTTGCCGTTCACATGACTAGTATAAACAACGGAACAAAGTTGACGAATGTTTATAAAGCACATCCATTTATGTATCATTCGGTAAAAATACCATGCATGAAATTAATTGGAGTGCAAATGTTATGACTACAATTCCCTAAGATTTTATTGATATGCTTTTGAACGAAACTACTAACACATTAAAAATATAAGCGGTATATGCATTGTGTATGGTGAACAAACTAAACATTGCATGGATAAATGTCTCTTTTGATTTTATTCATTAAATCTCATGAACGTTTCTTTCATAGCTTTATTATATTTTCTTATATTCTATATGACATTATTTCACACAAAACAAGTAATTGTAAAATACTGCTGTAAAATCTATTTCATTATATTGTTGTGAATGTATTTTTTTCTACAAGTAAATAAAATATCTAGAAAATGTTAGTTTTTATGTTGTTTCTTTTTTACGGTATGTATAAACATTATTATGTTCTTTATGATAGCTGGTTAACCTAATCACATTTGATACTAGATAATTTAAACTAGAACTCACTTACTTTTGAAGATTTACAACATTATTGTAGACTTCGTCACAATTTCGTCACAAAATATATTTGACAGGAATCGAATCCGGATCATCGTTTTAGAATCTAGTGCTATGTTTTTACTTTGAACATTGCCTTATAAAACTAATCAATATATATACTATCACTAATGGAACGACCTTTTGTTATATAGAACGGGAAGGATAAACAATTCAAAATAGCAGGATACAGCAGAGTGCATTATTTCATTTGGTTGCACATCATTTACAACATAAATTCAGAATTTAATTGAAAAAAAAGCCAAATCAACTATGAAACAGCCGATGCTTAAGGCAAAAAAAAATACAACACAGTATGCTATCAATTGATTTTATTTAATTTCACTGTCTTATTCAAATAAGAATATCAACAAAATTTTAAAGACTTGTAATGGCATTTGTCAAAGACCAAAATTACTATCACTGAATATAAATTTATAACCTCTTTCATAAAATCTCCAGACTAACTCTATTTACTAGGATCAATGTCTACAGTAACACAGTCCATCGTTATTACATTAATTAGGAATAATCCAGAAACAAATCGGTAGTCATGGAAACCATGAAACTGTTAGTAAATCAATTTATTATGCTTTGTTAGTGCTGGACAATTTCTCAATCTAGAACTGTTTTGCTTAGTTTGAATATACCTGAAGATAAAGGCGCTAAAGAATGTTTTATAGTTTGATTACAACAGACAATATCCGATGGAAGCTTTTAAGAACGCACGAGCAAAACAGTCTCTTGGTTTCTTGAATGTCATTGATTTCCTTTCTATTTTAGACAGCTAGAAACGAATTGAAATTGTTTCTATTTGACATTTTAAATTACTTCATTACATTGTACAGGAACTCAACAAATATTGTTTATTGAATTTTAAATGATGTTCATTTCCTTGTTTGTTCATAATCAAGACCATTGTGATACATTTGAAAAACGCTTGTGTATGGTAACAAAAAAACAGAAAGACATTCGGATTAAAGAAATGGAATCATAACAGACGCATGCAACACTTTAAAAGAAAAAGATGACATAGCGGAAAAATCTTTGATTCTAGCTTAAACAATTATAGTTTTCTTTCTGTATTTTTTAAGTTGTGCAAACCTTGAAAATTAAATTGTTTTTATAATCGATTGCAATTTTGGATGGGTCATATAATGTACAAAATGTATATAATATATTGTTTGTCCCATCTATTTATTTGTTTCTGATTAACGTTCTTCGTAATGATTATGTTTGTGTCATTTGTTTGAATTAGGTTTCTAGCTGGTTTATCTGTTGTTTTATATCAATTTTCTTCTATTTGAACATTTCACAATTATCTACAAGCAAATACGATGTCATTTTACTTTTTAATCATCTTGTACATTTTTGGTATAATAAAACGTCACGCAATCTGTCCAATAATATACAGTCGAGACAAGCAAAAGTTTAGCTGCTTGCCATAAATAACGACAAGCTATGAACTGGTACATCAGTCAAAAAAGTGCATACAATGGAGTATTGTATGTCATACGTAATTGCTTTTCGTCTGATAATGTCTGTGACCTTTTATCAAATGGAATCACTAAACGTCGTTTTCATGTCATAGATGATAGACAGCTTCATAAAAAAGACAAATAAAACGACTGCTTGCAATAGACAACATAGGTGAACTGAGTATAGTTCTTTGGAAATACTCCCCATTTTACAGTTCAATGTTTGGATTCTTGCATATTTCTTCTGGAAATTTACATTATTAATATTTCCTGTCACAAGATACAAGTTCTACTTTTGAAATGAGATTAAATAATCTGTATTTGTTGTATTATTTAATTATCAGTGTAGTCGCTGGATGAATGTAAATATATTATGACTAATTGAGATAGCAGTAGCATGTCATCATAAGATATCAAAAAAGAGTGTTCTTCATTATTTCTTTTTCAATAAAATTTGTCCTCATTGTGCTGTAAATTCAACTCGACCCGTGCATCAAATGTCGATAAAGTGAAAATAACTTAAAGTACACTGACATTTTACATAATCCTCGTCTCTGTGGGCAATGACATCTTTCAAAATATATAAATGCACTCTCTGTTTTAATATAAAACGGATGCATAGTTTAGTCAGTTCTACGAAAAGTGTGCATTTATATCTATGCTCTATTGAACAATAATTATAATCCAAAATTGGATAAAGCTTCTGCAATCTTCTGCATGAACATTTGAGTATAATATCATTTTCTAATGGCGATTGCTGTTTCCTTTGTTTATTTTTGCTGGGTTTAACGCCGTAGCAACACATTATATAGGTCATATAACGGCGGCCAGTCAACCTACTCACTCCTCCTGGAAAGGTTTAATCTCTGGATTTAGCTGTTAACCAACTACTAAGCACATACTTTCGTCAGTGACTGACAACTGCCCTATATAATTAAGAATCATTGGTAGGAGGGAGAATGGCTGTAGAAATAATTTCATGACCAAGCTTCACGAAAGTATGCCCCGCCCTGGAATCGAACTCACGACCCCTCGATCAGATGTTAAGAATTTTGCTGAATTAAGCCATCATTCAGACTACTAGTATTTTTGGCACCAATATTTCTTAATATCACATGAAGAAATTGAGATAAAGACCATAAAAAAATATATACAATTTCTATTATTGGCAAACTGTCTGTCATACTGCATGATTATATGACCAATGGCCGTTTTGGATATTCTTTAATGCAATAGAATAACGTGGTTTGTCAAAATCATAATTAAAATCAGTTTACTTTCTCTAGATGAATAATCATTATATTTTTGTGAAGTAATAAATGTGTCTTACGAGTTGATTAAATGCTTCATAGCATTAATTGCTTCTTAAAACTCCATAAAACGACATAAAATCATGTCAATATGAACATCTCTTATTACAAGCAAAAATGGTCGTATTTTGTACTCGCCTGTCAAATAACGTCTCTTAAATCTGTTTATCTTGAAACTCAATTATTTTTCCAAATGTTATTTTCAGTAAAAAAAACTGTGATCATAAGCTGGTAAAGGAAAACAACATTATTTGGAATGGTTTCTTCCTTATTTGAACAGTATTTAATCGATGTGAAATTTGTTTGAACAACAAATGTTTTATTGCTGTGTATTGACCATTAAATCATGCATTTTGATATTAAAACATTGGTTTATGATACAATTTAAAATATTGCAGTTCAGATTTAAAACTTTTTTATATCTAGTGTACACAACGAATACCATAGATATCTAGAAATGATCTAGAAGTGACAATATAACGCTACTTAATGAAAGCTTTCATCGTGCACGTTAGGATTTAAATTAGTTTAAGATGTGTGCCAATATTCTATACTACTACATTTCACTATCTGCGATAATGTTTATGCAGTGCAGACAAATATCAAAATCTAAAATTGATATACTAGTAAGAGCACTTTAAATCTATGATACACATAATAATATCTACAAAATTTATTGAAGCTGCTGGTTCACAGAATTCAACTTAAATGTCAACATTTCTAAAAACCTTTAAGCATTTAAATTGTATTCTGATAATGACAATTTAGTATAAATTGACATATAACTGAACAAGATAGTGATTTTAACCATTAAAGCCTATCACTTTGATAACGGTATAGATGTTGTTGGTGCAGTTTATTTTGTGAATAGTTCTAACAATCCATCGTCAGTGAGTAAACGAGTTATGATTTCCTTATTAGAATTGCAGACACTGAAGTAAATTTTAACATATAAAAAAGTGAATGACTTCAGGGACCGAGTAGATTAAGTGTTAATTTTTCTCATAATGAAGCCATACCTTGACAGCATTGAAATTATCAAAGACGTACATGTATTTTTCTATAAAGTATTCGCAAAGAAACTCATCAAACATTCTTATCCATTAAATATTCCTGACCAATGACATTAAAAGGATAATGATATTTTATCGAGTATTAGAAGAGTTAGAAGCAGTCTATTTACTTGACAACAATTTTATTTTCTGTGAGACTCTAATGGATCACAAGAAAACAACAGAATATCGTAAATAATTCATAGTTCATGACCTAGGATATACACATAGGTATTAAGTATGCAGGGCGTGTTTACTTTCTTTCACACGACTATGAAATACTCTAAGAGCATATAAATGTTCAAACTGTAGTAAGTCACACTGGGGATTATAGGCTACTGAAGATTTGGAAAAATTGATAAAAGTTAGTATTGTCTGAAGTAGATAATGAGATTTTTAAAGATTGTAGTAGCGCGACGATGTTACTAGTATTTGATACCATAAAATCTTTGGTACTCAGCACGAATAGAGCCATAGATATACGTAGGGAAGGTCTTGCGTCCTATTGCTCACAATGTACACAAACGTTTTAAACTGTTGGTACTAATAGGCTATCCAGAGTTGTAAGACTTATGATTGAATCTAATTTTAAATTCATTGCACCGCTGGGCATAAAGCAAGACACTTCTTGTTTGTTCAGCTTTAAAGACAACGAGTATTGACTACATTGATAATGCTTACTTCAAAATCAAGCAACATAAACATGATGCAAAATTTAAAATAGTTAATTAGAAACAAGAATTGAATCTATCGGAATGTTTACTATGGTCTTAACACTTAAATATAAATAATACATTTCAATATTACTTTAAGATATTGTGTCATTTGATGTTACCTACCTAAGACAATGTATACCCTCATATGTTAGAAAATCAGTTTCAACTACTGAGAGAACTGAAATCGGAACATCCTTAAAAACCAATTGTGTGTGCGTACTCATGTTTGATTGGTATAGCAATCCACATTGCTTGATGCTATATTTAGAAAGCAGTTAACATATGCGGGTATATACTATATATCAAGTTTAGCGAAAATTAAAACGAATACAAGTAATAAGTTCCTGACTGAATAATACATTTATTTATTACAATAGCGAATTGTAATTTTGTAATTTTTTATTTTGTAAGCACTGATTTACTTCTTATTCCCATCAACTATTCAAGATGACTGTCTGCGGTTAGCTAGGAACAATATGTATTTTGTCATATCTTGCTAATTGTCCTTGGTTTTTTGCGTAGCTGTCTAAGCCGACTTTTGACCTATATTTCGACCAATACAATGTTCAATCATTCCTGTTCGTCCAATGAAATTCTCCTCGGTGTAGAGAATTGGATAAATGATATGATACTGTCAGTTGGTTATAATTAACAGGTGTGTGTCGCATGGACAGTAGTTGCTGACTATTTACTCAGTGTATTATGGGTGACTCGCTATGCTTATTGATAACCATTCGTCGTGGCTCCTGGCATTTTCTAACAGCGATTATGACTCATATTCGCGAATGAGATTGTGTGCCAATACGCTTTTATTTTTCAAGTTACTATGTATTTCTCAAATTATTTTAATTCCTAATAATCTTCTTCTTTTTTGAACGCCGTAGCAACACATTTTATTGGTCATAAAACGGCGGACAGTCAACCTACTCACTCCTCCTGGAAAGGCTAAATCTCTGGATTTAGCTGTTAACCAAGTACTTAGCGCATATTTCGTCAGTGACTGACAACTGTCCTACATAATTAAAACTCATTGGTTAGAGGGAGAATGGCCGTAGAAATAATTTCATGACCAAGCTTCACGAAAGTATGCCCCACCTGTGAATCGAACCCACGACCCTTCGATCATTAGACTTGTGTGCTATTAACATTTATGCTTCATATAAAATGAACTTAGCATAGCACCGAATATCTTGTTAAAAGACGTTTCTTGCCAATTTCTAGTGGTAAAATGTTGGTGACAAAACAAGTTAGGTGTAACAACTACCATCTGCTGTATTATTACGTAGACGTCGATCGAACATGTGTCGTTTAAGAGGCACCAACGGGAAACGATGCGTTGGGCAATAATGCAGTTTAAAATATTGCAATCGCTTTAAGCCTAACTTACGTATTAACACATACCATAAGTCAATTTAATAAACACCATCAACACAGTTTTGAACTTTTCCCAGATATTGACTTCTCATGTGTTTTATACATGTATGTGAATTTTAACATGTTGAAGAAATCTGTCATGCTCAGAGAAAGCCGATTTTTCAGGGCTCAAAACAGCGGTAAAAGCAATAGAAGTGTTGAACTCTATATGAACTGATTATAAAGACATTCACATTAATATCTACAAGATTCCCAAAATTCAGTCTGCTGACAGTTTGGAATATAGCAGTGACAGTCAATATGACATTTCGTCTATACCTCATCTGTAGGAATTTCATAGAAAATATAGTCTATAGGGTATTCACACACTTTTATTGTTTTATAATTGAATTTAGTTCCAGTTAAAATATTTGACTACATATGGGGCCAATATTTTTACAAAAGTTACTGTTTTAAGTGTAAGTTTGAGAAAAAACCTATAAAATCACATTTGATTTAGGGAAACTGTAGAAATTGTTGAACTTTTTTTCGTCGCTTTGACTACAGATGACGTTGCCAACAGGAAAAAGCCAAGCTTGAATTGCAATAACAAATCCTTACAAAATCAATAGATATTATTTATAAGTCTCTTCATTTGCATAGCAGTCACCTAAATGAGTGGCAAGTACATTCTTTTATATGCGATAAAGAAATGGACAATAAAGCGGATGTTTGTATAATAACTGAAGAAATAAAATGATATAGAATATGTTGCTCTTTTTGATAGTGATTTTGACTTTGAAATAAAGACGCTGACTTTTTACGAAAATTCACCAAATAAATAACCATGTCTTGATGCTTGAATCTTTTTAGACCATGGTAATCTTAAAGATATTTCCATTCTGTGTCAGCAGGTTGTTTTTGCGAAGCATGGATCCTAATAGAATTAAGTACATTAAATAAGGTAAAAATTAGTAACATTACACACCCTGATGACCAGTATGTTAACATGAGACCAGATGTAAAGGCTATATGTTAACCAAACATGCGGTCTCTAGAATGTAATGCTTTTTTAAGATTTAACCACGTTATTTAATCTACCACTTCATGCAATGCATCTTATTGATCAATCTTATTTAGGGTCCAATAATAAATCGACTGACAAAGTTGTATAAATATAATTATCATGCTGCATAGTTGCTTACATTTACTAACAAGGTAGACATTCAATTATGTTCAAACTTCACTTAAAACTAACTGCTTTAAACGACACTGTTATTTAAAAAACGTTTTTCTTGATCTGTTCTAATGAATGTGAAATAATAAAATGTTTTAAATTAACCTGGTTATTACAATTATATTAAATCAAATTTCTGATTAAATTCAGAAATATGTCTGTCAATGGTACCATAAAATCTGTAACATTGCTCAATATAATATCGTAATTGTAATGTACAAATGAGAACATTTCCCTATAGAGTTCTTTACTATTGTCATTAACATTGATATTACATGAATAATTCATATAGGAAAAAACTTAATGTATTACATCCATTAATTAAGGTGTCATTTAACATAATAGAATTCAATCTAAAGTAAGTATGTTGGCCAAGTTAAGAAATGCTTCCTATATAGTGGATTGCTGTACTAATTCATTTATAAGCAGTGTTAGATCTTGGATCTATAGTTTATGCTTTTATTTCTTCTATAAGATTTTGAAAAGATTATGCGATCAAATTAAGGTTGCTTGGGAGTACTATCTTATGTTCAGTCTGAAACTTGTGGCATTTTTTTTGGTAAATACTTCTAGACTTCCAGACTGTGACTATTCCCTATGAAAGTCAAGTTTGTTGATAATTACTTTTCACAGAAGGATAAAACTGCTCTAAAAGAATTTTCACACGTGCAATAATTGTTCCAAGACTACGAACGGGACGAACCTTATTCAATTTTTAAAACTAAGACATTTTGTCACATTTCATTAATTGTTTACTTTCCGGAAAATATCTCTGTCGTTACTTTGATAAACATATACTCAGACATTGGGTTACGTGGTGTCGTTTTTTAATTATCTAGTAATTTTGAAAATGATTTTTGTAACATTTGTAAATTCTTTGAATGATGGTAAGTATACACTGTTTTATTGAAACACTTAAAAAAGAGGTCACAAACCATGTGATAACAAACCATAGGAAAAGAAAGGATAGAATTGAATGATTGAAATCTAGAGTAAAACTCATGTTTCTTTTTAAATACTTTTCACGATCGCTTTTGTGGAAAAACTACTTTCAAGTCATTCATTCGTATCCCCTATAAAATAATAAACCATTTTGACAGTTTAGAGCCCGCATATTCAAACAGAGAACTGATCTTTTTCTTTTTCTTGTAAAAACATATATTTAACTCTTCATGAAGAAAAGAATCAGGCCGTACGTTTTATCAAATCGAATTATTCTGGTAATATCCAAAAATGATTTAACATTTTGCTAACAATGTATACAGTGTTTGATTTTCTAAAAGTCGCATAGCGTGTTCTAAACTCGACTCAATAAGGGTAGTAAAAACGTTACATAACAATTTATCAACGAAGTGGAAAAACTAGGTCAATAAGGTTACTTCTTTTTTACTAACAACAGTAATCACTGTAGGACGAGCACAAAATCCGTTCGTAAAAAAGGTTTATCATTGTCCCTCATCTATCAATGTACTTGCTTTAATTTCAAGGTTACCCTCGCCAGAATTAGAAAAATCATCAGGAGGTTTATAAAAACTGCTACATAAAAACCCTTGAAAGTATTACAACACAAGACCATATTTTACACTAGTTTCAACATTAACAAGAGAGTTGAGACGAAGCATAGTTTACATTTTAATATGGTTTACTACATAATGCAGATTTCCCCACATCCATAAATGTGTCTTTAGAGGTCTTTAAAATGCAGACGACAAAAAACATCTTCTCATTTAAATTCCAATAACAACTTCAAGAATAAAATTTCTGACACATAGAGAAAATCCAATAGTTTCAAGGCGTCAAACGCCTCTTCGCTAATGTCATTTTAAGACTGATTGGTTGATTACACGCTTCAGTAACTACACATGGACTATCTGATTTTGATGGACGTCAATTTCTATGATACTTTTGGTCCGTGTCTCAAGTCATTGAGAATGATCAATGATTAAATTTGATCCAAACTTCAGAACTGCAGATCTATCGTCCAATTAAACACTATTTTTGTTGTGTTGCAACCGATTTAAAGCTGCTAAGATTTTATGTGATTCTGGTTAAATACATTATGACTTAGGCTTGAAGAACATGGATGAGTTATTAGTATACAATTTGTATGTTTGTTTCTCATAACTCAAAACCCACATATGTAGTTACATTGACATATTATACGTTTTATAATGTCACCATTGAAAACTGCGGCCATATGACTTGCATACTCTTGTAACGTTCCAAATTTTACAACTGTACTTTATCAACTATTGGGTATTTAAAAAATGGCTTATTATACCACTTATATGTGGAATTATCATCCCAAAACTTCTTTACTCGCCCATGTGTATGTCTGAGATTTGTCTGACAGCTACATGTTAGTGTACCGTAGTGTTGGTACGGTTATTAAAACATTCTGATTTGCAAATGATGTTTTACCACTGTTTATATAATTTGAATATAATGTAATATTACGTCTATGTATCATTTATATATTGCTGTTGCTGTTGTGTCTGTATCTTCTTATGATTTGTTTTCTTTAAATATAACATAAATTATATTGGTGCAATTTCTTGTAGTAACAATGAGGCCATGGTATGTGTGATAAATCATACTAAATTTATAGTCTGTTTTCTGAATAGTTCACTCCATTGATCACATCAAACAATGTTCTCTATAATTCAAATTAAAAATTACACGTTCCACTTACCCATGTAATTATATTGTCATGTCAGATTGTTTATCTTGTTGTTATAAAACAAAAAAGAACTATAATTAACTATTGTAAGAACGTATACTCAATTTTTTCCTACCACTTACGTTGGTTCTACGTACTTAACACTAATACATATTCAATAGTAAGAATTTTAAATCCCCTATTGTGTTTTCTCACTTATGAGTTTTAAAATACCTCAGCTTCTTCGTACGTCAGTAAAGTAACCCGTATAATACGTCAAATACTTAAAACTTATCACTTTTGACTAGCAATTACATCTAACGGTCGCAGTAACATTTAATAACTTGAAATAAAAGGATTCATTTCTCTTTCTTTACAAAATCCTATTATATTTGCTTATTATGAACTGTTAAAATTAACAAATAAATTTATTGAGATAGCCCGATAAAGCAAAGATTAACTGAAAAATATGACATAACAAATGACAATAATTTCCGTTCATTGGTGGCTATTTGACAAATGTAACAACTAGGTTTTGCAATTTTACGTTAAACGTTGAACGACGTTGTTGTGTTTCCAGCAAAGTTTTTGTCAGATTCAAGCGATAACCTAACATTAGGTATGTTCTTTTTTAGACTGCTATAAACACACTGGTTTATTCATTTTTCAGGTTTTATGTGTCATCAAATACTCTAATATGAAATAAAACATCTTGCTGTTTGAAACATTTTACAAAACATAAAACTTCCAAGAAAAATACATAAAGTAGAAAAATCAATAGTTCTTGTACGTTAAGCTCCAATTTGTACTGACATTTTGTTAATGTTATTTTAATGTGTGGCTCATTCAATTAAATGAGATTATTTGCTAAATTGATCATTCTGTCTGCCAATTTGACAATAATGTTTCCGTTACTGTATTGTTGACTTCACTTATTCAACCTCCTCAAACGTATATGTGCCATCGTCTTGGGTTGTATTTGTCATTCGAGCAATAGTTAATGTATACTTAGTTAAAAAGAGTTAATGAGGTCATTTGCAAAATGTGTATTTCCCCTTAAAAAATTGACAATATTTTCTTGAAAGTCAATCTCAACGTCATTTAATTAAGTTAAAATTATATCCTATGTTCTATATTACTTAAAGCAACAACATAGTTTTAAACATAAGTTTGTAAAAGCAATACATCAAAGGAATTAAATATAGTTTTCTTATAGATATGTGAAATTTCTTTTTTTTAGTATAATGAAAAATGTGAATGTAGAAAAGGCTTTTAGAGGTTAGCTTAAAAATAAGCCTTCAGTTTTGTACGACTTCAATAATACATACATACACAAGTTTTTATGTGTATTTTAAATAGCAAGTGTAAGAATGTATATACAAAGATGGCTTGAAAGTATGGACGTGCGAGTGCGCGTTAAAATCAAAGAATGAAAGTTAGTATGGTCATATCATATTCAACATTACCTATAACATATTATGACGATGTACTTTTCACAAACTAAGGTCAAAAAGTAAAGTCTGGAATCATAATCTTTTGCTACAGTATAAATTCAACATTTCCCCATATTAAATAAACAGCCTAGACATTCTAACAAAATAACAAAATTACAAAGTGTTTCATAATTATATCATCATAGCAGCTGATGAAAGCAACAATTTCCCAATGTCTTTAGGAATAACTTCACCTTCGAGTTTAAATAACATTAATCTCTGAAAGTCTGTCACTTCAAGCCTCTCATTTAAACTTATTTGTAACATTTTATTCCTTTAAACTACATCGATTTGTTGATAGAAGATCTTTATTTGGAAACCTAACGACACTTTTACGTCATTCCCTAAAGGTTGTTGTAGAGGAATCTATCTAGAATTTGAAGTAATTATTCATAATAATATTGTTTGTGTGCTCTTAAGGTCATATTAATTCCGGTTTTATGTTCAACACAAAGCTATAATTAAATCTTATTTTGTAAAAACAGATGTACTATGTTCAGGTTCATCTTGTTTAGTTTAAGTTATATCGCACTAAACCGTTATCAAATACAGCCAGTTGTATCTTGCTTAATTTGCACAGTATAGTCTAAAATGCACTTAAGACTATACGCTATTTCTGTAATTCGCTTATCATTTTGTTATATTTCCAAAGCCGTTTCTGTTTCAACTACATCGTTATTCGTATCTCAGAGTAGATGATCACTTGACTAAACAAAACCTATTTATTTCCTAAAACACTTACTATTGACTAAAAGTCTTGAATAATAAGTTTGCAAATGATGCACAAATGATTGTGTTTCAAGTAGTAAAATTCTACCCCGTATGTCACGGTATAGACAATTTTAGCGCATTTGTGTAACTTTTATTGTTTATTTCTTGCAATCTATAGGTCGGTTTGTCCTAAAATATTAATACATAGTTTTTTGACACAATTACAAACACTGAATGGTATTTTGAAAATGTTGTAAAATCTTAACCAATTCTGTAAACTAGTACCTTTGAAGACTGTAATTGAGACAGATCACTGATTTTATTATTTATTTAAACTGATAAATAGAGAAACAGCTGAAGGGTACATTATTTTATAAAGACTAACAGACATTTTTACATTTTACTTTACTTAACATTAAGTCGGTATACCTTATCTAGTGTTTTGTGTCAAATTGTATTTTGCAATTTTGTATTTGGTATCATTGTATGCATAAGTTTACCTGTTCAACAATCAAATGTGTAAATGTTAGTGAAATGCAAGTCATGAAAAATGTAGTGTCCTTAGACGGTAGCTCAACGTAGCTAAACATAATACTCGTACACTCATATAGTTCATGAATATACCAATGGTCATAGTAAAAGTAAACCTACTGTTAATGTTACTGTTTAAGAATAAATACTTTAGTGTTTGTAGTGTCAATTACTAGTACTTTATACGATACGGCTCACTCTTCCTGAAGAATTGTATCTAGAGTTCATATCCTTACGAAGTATGTTTGGTACAAAAATAATGTTATTCTAAAGTCTAGACAAAATACCGCTGACCAAGAACATTGGTTATCAATAATATGATATTTTCAGACGTTTAACAAATGTGCTTTGACATGTTAGTCTATGATATTGATGTTACTGTCCAGTGAAATTATAATTTGATCCACTGCTTCTTATATTTCTAGTTTTATTGATATTTCTCATATATTTACTCAGAACAAAGTCGACAGCATGTATTTTATTACCAATGTTGTTGACGTTGAAACAATTTGTTTTGCACCATTAAAGCTCCCATTTGCCTGTACCTTTACTAATCTGATGTTTATTTTCAGTTGATGTTTGCTGATGGTACTGGCGTCTTACAAAAACAATCCTCATATTGCAATTGTTCAACCTATGATATTAACCAATATATGAAGCAGGACAATTAAAAATCCAAAACATCTAAAATCAAAGAACGCTAAAAAATTGATGTAAAAACAAATTTTGTGTAGCCGGATAGTTTTTGTTCATACATATATATATGTCACCGATGGCATAGCTCAATATTCAGACCCATATAAATCAAGCAGCCTATATGACAGTAAGTGATGTTTTACTTTGATTTTCTACCGTTAATTATTCTATATACGAGACAGACTGCTCCTTTTATACCTCTAATGTCAGTCAAGGCAATGGATTTTATGGTTAAGATGACCAAGAGAAACGGATATGTAAAAACGAAATTAATAAATACAGTAACATTTGACAGAATATATTGAATTAACTATATCTTCCGAATACAGAACATGTCTTTGAATAAGATCAAAAACTCTCTTTGCAGACGTACAATATTTATTCCATCATGTTTCTAAATAATACATAGGTACATGTCCGAGAGATATATGTAAACTGTAATTATTTGATCAACTAGCAAGTGATATTTCTAAGATTATGTTATCATTCTCAGAGTACATTATGTCTTCAGGCTAAACTGACAGAAAATGTTTATTGGACAGAACAGGAACTTTAACAATTCATTACGTATTAATAAGTTGTTCTGTAGTTACATGAGTAAGTATTTGCAGTGAATATTAACATTTTATACAAATGTATGATAGTATTACAAAATGTATATGCGATTTCGTGTAATACTCTCTCTCTCTCTTTAAATATGAACATACTTATGAAAGGTCAGTTCAACAATTCATTACACTTTTCCATCTGTTCAACAACAGTGAACAATTTCCTTACACTTATAACGTAAATCAGTCTGAGCACATATAAACGCTTATCAGGATATACAGGATATATACAGGTGTATTGTTTGCTGTTTGTTTGTTTTGTTGGGTTTAACGCCGTAGCAACACATTGTATAGGTCATATAACGGCGGTATATTGTTTGCATCACAATAGAAATCATCGAGTACGGGAAAGGTAAAGATAAACGATCATAAGCATTTGTTTTTTCTTCTTCGTAACTTATACTCATTGTCTCGTTGTCTCGTTTTGTTAATTAAAATATTCAGATGTAAGTAAATTGTTGCTTTCATGTCAAATATATTTGTTTCCTTTAATGACATAGGGGAGACGTTAAAAGTAAGGATTTTATTTATTTCTTCCTTATCTGGCTTTAGGTTCTCTTGATAAAAATAAATAATTCAAAGAAAACATTAACCGAAATATGCAAAACATCGTTTCGTCAAAACATTAAATAAACTTGATAATTTGCGTGATGTAAAACTGAATGAATCTTAATGATAATTTCAAAACTATACTTGCCAATCATATAGTTCAATGTTCAAAAAGATGCACAACATCGTGCTAACGGACTAGTCTGTGCAATACAACTCTAAGGGCAGTGAGTAAAATTTAATAATTAATACATTAAAAACAGAAATATGAAATGAGTTTGTGTCTGTTAGCCGCACTCATATCACTCATATCTCCTTGCGTGTAGCCGATTTGTGCGATAAGTTGTGTGGATGTTTTCATAGTTTATTTACAGAATAAGTTGCACAACGTTAGTTTGATAATATAATTTTAGCAATACAACATCCCGTTTTGTTTACGATTAGTTAATGCGTATCATCTTACAAAATGGTATTCCAATTGCATTTGCAAATGTCTTCTTCCTTATGCACCAGTTAATTAAATGCATAAAATGTATTCATACATATCGCATATAGATACATTGTAATACTCGTTTGATCGCGTTACTTATCATAGAGAATCAACACAGATACAAAACGTTAATTAATACCATTGATCGCCAAAGATGTAGTTGACTTTTACATAAACATTGACTTGTTATTCGTTGTCTATACGTAGTAATTGCTTACAGGGCTGCGTGTATACTAAATGTTAATTAAACATATTCAACCTGTTTTGCAGTATATTTCAATTCGACTGTGACAGTAAAGTAACACTGTTAGGGTAGGGCTGTCAAAATGGTTGGTCTTAAAAGCGTGATGTTTGAATATATACACATTTTTCTTTTCAAATTAAGCATTTGAAACTAAAATATCGTGAACATTCACATGATTTTATAAAACGATGCTTTATTGTACTATATGCCTGCTTACATGCATAATTTTGACTTCGGATAAAAAATGTATAACTTTCTATGTAGACAAACAGATGTTTATTCTATCAGTTTCTAAATAATTTATAAGTTGATGTCAAAGAGATATATGTATACTGTGATCATAATTTGAGAAAATAGCAAGTGTTATATTAAAGATTACTATATCATTTTCAAACTTCACTTTTGCCTTCAGACAAAAACTGACTAAACATATTTATATGACTGAAAGGGAGAGCTTATAACAAATGGGTATATGTTGAATATGTTGACTTTGTCGCTATGGAGTTGTCAGCAGTTCTTTTTTTCACGTTGGATATCTGTACAATATACCTGAATGTATGGCACGCAGCAAAGAATTGCTTTAATAACAATGTTTTGAATTGTTTTTCGACATATGTATTTTAAGTTGTTTCTTTTTAGGTGCTATACGACGCCATTTTAAACAATTTTACAACCATACAGCTAGGATCAGTTTACCTATCTATTGTCCCTGGTGAGTCTCAAAGAACTACTTTTAGGCTATAAACCAGTACTTAGGCTATTCTTATGCCAGTGGCTGAAAACTGTTCAACCTAATACAAAGAGTGTTATTCGTAGAAAAGATGTTTTGCTTAGTTTGTATAAATGCGCTAAAGATTGTTTAATAGTTAAATAAAGGCCAATATCCAATTGAAGCTTTTAAGAACGCACGAGCAAAACAGTCTCTTGGTTTCTTGAATGTCATTGATTTTCTTTTCCATTTCAGACAGCTAGAATCGAATTGAAAACGTTTCTATTTGACATTTTAAATACTTCATTACATTGCACAGGAACTCAACAAATATTGTTTATTGAATTTAAAATGGTGTTCATTTCCTTGTTTGTTCATAATCAAGACCATTGTGATACATTTGAAAAACATAGAAACACACAAAAAAACATAAAGACATTTGGATTAAAGCAATGGAATCATAACGTCATTGAAATAATGGAATAACTTCTATTTCTAGCTTAAACAATTATAGTTTTCTTTTTGTAAATGTTTCAAGTTGTGCAAACCTTGAAATTTAGTTATATAACCGATTGCAATTTTGGATGGGTCATATAATGTATATATTCTATAGTGTGTCCCACCTATTTATTTTTTCTGATTTACATTCTGCGTAATGCTTATGTTTGTGTCTTTTGTTTAAATTAAGTATCTTGCTGGTTAATATCAATTTTCTTCTTTTTGCACATTTCACAATTTGCTACAAGCAATATGATGTCATTTTATGTTTTAATCATCTTTTACATTTTTGGTATAATTAAACTCTCGTAATCTGTCAAATGATATACAGTCGAGACAAGCAAAAAATTAGCTGCTTGCCAAAAATAACGACAAGCTATGAACTGGTACTTCAGTCAAAAAAAGAGCGTACAATGGAGTATTGTATGTCATACGTAAGTACTTTTCGTCTGTGACCTTTTATCAAGTGGAATCACTAAACGTCGTTTTCATGTTATAGATGATAGATTGCTACATAAAACAGACAAAGAAAACGACTGCTTTCAATAGACAACATAGGTGAACTGTGAATAGTTCTATAGAAATACTCCCCCTTTACAGTTCAATGTTTGGATTCTTGCATATATCTTCTGGAAATTTACATTATTAATATTTCCTGTCACATGATACAAGTTCTACATTTGAAATGAGATTAAATAATCTATATTTGTTGTATTATTAAATTATCAGTGTAGTCGATGGATGAATGTAAATATATTATGACTAATTGAGATAGCAGTAGCATGTCATCCTAAGATATCAAAAAAGAGTGTTCTTCATTAATTCTTTTTCAATAAAATTTGTCCTCATTGTGCTGTAAATTCAACTTGACCTGTGCATCAAATGTCGATAAAGTGAACTTAACTTATTAAGTACACTGACATTTTACATAATCCTCGTCTCTGTGGGCAATGACATCTTTCAAAATATATAAATGCACTCTCTGTTTTAATATAAAATGGATGCATAGTTTAGTCAGTACTACGAAAAGTGTGCATTTATATCTATGCTCTATTGAACAATTATTATAATCCAAAATTGGATAAAGCTTCTGCACTCTTCAGCATGAACATTTGAGTATAATATCATTTTCTAATGGCGAATGCTGTTTTTTTTGTTTATTTTTGTTGGGTTTAACGCCGTAGCAACACATTATATAGGTCATATAACGGCGGCCAGTCAACCTATTCACTCCTCCTGGAAAGGTTTAATCTCTGGATTTAGCTGTTAAGCAACTACTACGCACATACTTTCGTCAGTGACTGACAACTGCCTAATATAATTAAGAATCATTGGTAGGAGGAAGAATGGCTGTAGAAATAATTTCATGACCAAGCTTCACGAAAGTATGCCCCGCCCTGGAATCGAACTCACGACCCCTCGATCAGATGTTAAGAATTTTGCTGAACTAAGCCATCATTCAGACTACTGGTATTTTTGGCACCAATATTTCTTAATATCACATGAAGAAATTGAGATAAAGACCATAAAAAGATGTACAATTTCTATTATTGGCAAACTGTCTGTCATACTGCATGATTATATGACCAATGGCCTTTTTGGATATTCTTTAATGCAATAGAATAACGTGGTTTGTCAAAATTAAATTAAAATCAGTTTACTTTCTCTAGATGAATAATGATTACATTTTTGTGAAGTAATAAATGTGTCTAACGAGTTGATTAAATGCTTCACGTCATTGACTGCTTCTTAAAATTCCATAAAACGACATGAAAGCATGTCAATATGAACATCTCTTATTACAAGCAAAAATGGTTGTATTTTGTACTCATCTGTCAATAAACGTCTCTTAAATGTGTTTATCTTGAAACTAAATTATTTTTCCAAATGTTATTTTCAGTACAAAAACTGATCATAAACTGGTAAAGGAAAACAACCTTATTTGGAATGGTTTCTTCCTTATTTAAACTTTATTTAATCGATGTGAAATTTGTTTGAACAACAAATGTTTTATTGCTGTGTATTGACCATTAAATCATGCATTTTGAGATTAAATCATTTGTTTACGATACAATTTAATATTGCAGTTCAGATTTAAAGCTTTTTTATATCTAGTGCACACGACGAATACTATAGATATCTAAAAAAGATCTAGAAGTGACAATATAACGCTACTTAATGAACGCTTTCATCGTGCACGTTAGGACTTAAATTAGTTTAAGATGTGTGCCAATATTCTATACTACTACATTTAAATATCTGCGATAATGTTTACGCAGTGCAGACAAATATCAAAATCTAAAATTGATATACTAGTAAGAGCACTTTAAATCTATGCTATACATAATAATATCTACAAAATTTATTGAAGCTGCTGGTTCACAGAATTCAACTTAAATGTCAACATTTCTAAAAACCTTTAAGCATTTAAATTGTATTCTGATAATGACAATTTTAGTATAAATTGACATAAAACTGTACAAGATAGTGATTTTAACCATTAAAGCCTATCACTTTGATAACGGTATAGACAGTGTTGGTGCAGTTTATTTTGTGAATATTTCTAACAATCCATCGTCAGAGTGAGTAAAAGAGTTAAGATTTTCTTATTAGAATTGCAGACACTGAAGTTAATTTTAACATATAAAAAATTGAATGACTTCAGGGACCGAGTAGATTAAGTGTTAATTTTTCTCATAATGAAGCCATACCTTGACAGCATTGAAATTATCAAAGACGTACATGTATTTTTCTATAAAGTATTAACAAAGAAACTCATCAAACATTCTTATCCATTAAATATTCCTGAACAATGACATTAAAAGGATAATGATATTTTATCGAGTATTAGAAGTGTTAGAAGTAGTCTATTTACTTGACAACAATTTTATTTTCTGTGAGACTCTAATGGATCACAAGAAAACAACAGAATATCGTAAATAATTCATAGTTCATGACCTAGGATATACACACTGGTATTAAGTATGCAGGGCGTGTTTATTTTTTTTCACACGACTATGAAATACTCTAAGAGCATATAAATGTTAAAACTGTAGTAAGTCACACTGGGGATTAAAGGCTACTGAAGATTTGGAAATTGATAAAAGTTAGTATTGTCTGAAGTAGATAATGTAACTTTTAAAGATTGTAGTACCGCGACGATGTTACTGGTATTTGATACCATAAAATTTTTGGTACTCAGCACGAATAGAGCCTTAGATATACGTAGGTAGGGTCTTTCGTCTTATTGCTCACAGTGTAGACTAAAGTTTTAAATTGTTAGTACTAATTGGCTATCCAGAGTTGTAAGACGTATGATTAAATCTAATTTTAAATTCATTGCACCGCTGGACATAAAGCAAGATATTCTTGTTTGTTCAGCTTTAAAGACAACGAGTATTGACTACATTGATAATGCTTACTTCAAAATCGAGCAAAATAAACATGATGCAAAATTTAAAACAGTTAATTAGAAACAAGAATTGAATGTATAGGAATGTTTACTATGGTCTTAACACTTAAATATAAATAATACATTTCAATATTACTTTAAGATATTGTGTCATTTGATGTTACCTACCTAAGACAATGTACACCCTCATATGTTAGAAAATCAGTCACAACTACTGAGATAACTGGAATCGGGACATCCTTAAAAACCAATTGTGTGTACGTACTCATGTTTGATTGATATATCCATCCACATTGCTTGATGCTATATTTAGAAGGCAGTAAACATATGCGGGTCTATACTATAGATCAAATTTAGCGAAATTAAAACGAATACAAGTTATAAATTCCTGACTGAATTATACACGTTTATTTATTACAATAGTGAATTGTAACTACTTATTTTGTAAGCACTGATTTACTTATCATTCTCATCAACTACTCATGATGACTGCCTGCGATTAGATGGGAACAATATGTAAAATGTCATGCCTTGCTTATTGCCCATGTTGTTTCGGCTTAGCTGTCTAAGCCGACGTTTGACCTATATTTCGACCAATACAATGTTCAATCATTCCTGTTCGTCCTATGACATTCTCCTCGGTGTAGAGAAATGGATAAATGATATGATACTGTTAGTTGGTTATAATTAACAGGTGTGTGTCGCATGGACAGTAGTTGCTGACAATTTACTTAGTGTATTATGGGTGACTCGCTATGCTTATTGCTAACTATTCGTCGTGGCTCCTGGCATTTTCTAACAGCTATTATGGCTCATATTTGCAAGTGAGATTGTGTGCCAATACGCTTTTTTTTCAAGTTACTATATATGTATGCGATTTTCTCTATTTATTTTAATTCCTAATATTCTTTTTTTTCTTTTTAACGCCGTAGCAACACATTTTATAGGTCATATAACGGCGGTCAGTCAACCTACTCACTCCTCCTGGATGGGCTAAATCTTTGGATTTAGCTGTTAACCAAGTACTAAGCGCATACCTTTGTCAGTGACTGACAACTGCCCTACATAATTAAAACTCATTGGTAGGAGGAAGAATGGCCGTAGAAATAATTTCATGACCAAGCTCAACGAAAGTATGCCCCGCCTGGGAATCGAACCCACGACCCACTTCGATCATTAGACTTGTGTGCTACTAACTGAGCTAGCCGGGCGGCTTTCCTAATTTTAAATATGGTAGCCATATTTTGTGCATAGTACATGGTCACATTTATGCTTCATATATATTGAACTTTGCATAGCACCGAATATCTTTTAAAAAGACGTTTCTTGCCAATTTCAAGTGGCAAAATGTGACAAGACAAGTAAGATGTAACAACTACCATCTGCTGCATTTATACGTAGACGTCGATCGAACATGTCTCGTTTAAGAGGCACCAACGGGAAAAGATGCGTTGGGCAATAATGCAGTTTAAAATATTGCAATCGCTTTAAGCCTAACTAACGTATTAACACATACCATAAGTCAATTTAATAAACAACATCAACACAGTTTTGAACTTTTCCCAGATATTGACTTCTCATGTGTTTTATACATGTATGTGAATTTTAACATGTTGAAGAAATCTTTTATGCTCAGAGGAAGCCGATTTTTCAGGACTCAAAAGCAAGTAGCGGTAGAAGCAATAGAAGTGTTGATCTCTATATAAACTGATTATAAATGTATTCACATTATTATCTACAAGATTCCAACATTCTGTCTACTGACAGTTGATTGGAATATAGCAGTGGCAAATCTGACATTTCGTCTATACCTCATCTGAAGGAATTTCATAGATAATATAGTCCATAGGGTATTCACACACTTTATTGATTTATAATTGAATTTAGTTTCAGTTAAAATATTTGACAACATATGGGGCCAATATTTTTTTACAAAAGTTATTATTTTAAGTGTAAGTTTGAGAAAAACTATAAAAACTCATTTGATTTAGGGAAACTGTAGAACTTGTTGAACGTCGCTTTGGTCGCAGATATCGTTGCCAACAGGAAGAAGCCAAGCTTGAATTGCAATAACTAATCCTGACAAAATCAACAGATTTTATGTAAAAATATCTTCATTTTCATAGCAGTTACTTAAAGGAGTAGATAAGTAAATTCTTTGATATGAGATAAAGAACTGGACGATGAAGCTGATGTTCGTATAACAACTGAAGAAAATAAAATGATATAGAATATGTTGCTCTTTTTGTCAGTGATTTTGACTGAAATAAAGACGTTGCCTTTTTACGAAAACTATAATTGTCCAATTAAATAAAAATGTCTTGATGCTTGAATCTTTTAACACCATGGCAATCTTAAAGATAGTTCCATTCTGTGTCAGCAGGTTGTTTTTGCGTAGCATGGATCGTAATAGGATTAAGTACATTAAATAAGGTATAAATTAGTAACATTACACACCTGATGACCAGTATATTAACATGAGACAAGATGCAAAGGCTATCTGTTAACCAAACGTGCGGTCTCTAGAATATAATGCTTTTGTAAGATGTAACTACGCTATTTAATCTACCACTTCATGCAATGCATCTTAATAATCAATCTTCTTTACGGTTTAATAATATATCGACTGACAAAGTTGTATAAATATAATTATCATGCTGCATAGTTGCTTACATATACTAACAAGGTGGACATTCAATTATGTTCAAACTTCACTTAAAACTAACTGCTTTAAACGACACTGTTTTTTAAAAAACGTATGTCTTGATCTGTTCCAATGAATGTGAAATAATAAAATGTTTTAATTCAACCTGGTTATTACAATTATATTAAATCAAATTTCTGATTAAATTCAGAAATATGTCTGTCAATGGTACCATAAAATCTGTAACATTGCTCAATATAATATCGTAATTGTAATGTACAAATGAGTAAATTTGTTAGAACATTTCCCTTTAAAGATTTTACTATTGTCATTAACATTGATATTACATGAATAATTCATACAGGAAAAAAACTTAATGTATTACATCCATTAATTGAGGTGACATTTAACATAATAGAATTCAATCTAAAGTAAGTATGTTGGCCAAGTTAAGAAATGCTTCCTATAAAGTGGATTGCTGTACTAATTCATTTATCAGCAGTGTTAGATAATCTTGGATCTATAGTTTATGCTTTTATTTCTTCCATTAGATTTTGAAAAGATTACGCGACCAAATTAAGGTTGCTTGGGAGCACTATCTTATATTTAATCTGAAATTTGTGGCAATTTTGTGGTAAATACTTCTAGACTTTCAGACTGTGACTATTCCCTATGAAAGTCAAGTTTGTTGATAATTACTTTTCACAGAAGGATAAAACTGCTCTAAAAGAATTTTCACACGCACAATAATTGTTCCAATACTACGAACGGGACGAACCTTATTTAATTTTTAAAACTAAGACATTTTGTCACATTTCGTTAATTGTTTACTTTCCGGAAAATATCTCTGTCGTTACTTTGATAAACATATACTCAGACATTGGGTTACGTGGTGTACATTTTTTTATCATCGAGTTATTTTGAAAATGATTTTTTGTAACATTTGTAAATTATTTGAATGGTGGTAAGTATATAATCTTTTATTGAATCACTTAAAAAAGAGGTCACAAACCATGTGATAACAAATTATAGGAAAACAAGGTTAGAATTGAATGATTGAAATCTAGAGTGAAACTCACGTTTCTTTTTAAATACTTTTCATGATCACTTTTGTGAAAAAACTAATTTAGAGTCATTCATTTATATCCCCTATAAAATAATTAACCATTTTGACAGTTTAGAGCCCGCATATTCAGAGAACTGATCTTTAGAATAGAAGTATTATGTTTTCTTGTAAAAACGTATATTATACTCTTCATGAAGAAAAGAATCAGGCCGTAAGTTTTATCAAATCTAATTATTCTGGCAATATCCTAAAATGATTTAACATTTCGCTAACAATGTATACAGTGTTTGATTTTCTAAAAGTCGCATAGTGTGTTCTAAACTCGACTCAATAAGGGTAGAAAAAACTTAACAGAACAATTTATCAACGAAGTGGAAAAACTAGGTCAATAAGGTTACTTCTTTTTGACTAACAACAGTAATCACTGTAGGACGAGCACAAAATCCGTTCGTAAAAAAGGTTTATCATTGTCCCTCATCTATCAATGTACTTTCTTTAATTTCAAGGTTACCCTCGCCAGAATTAGAAAAATCATCAGGAGGTTTATAAAAACTGCTAAATAAAAACCCTCGAAAGTATTACAACACAAGACCATATTTTACACTAGTTCCAACATTAACAAGAGAGTTGAGACGAAGCATAGTTTACAGTTTAATATGGTTCACTACATAATGCAGATTTCCCTACATCCATAAATGTGTCTTTAGAGGTCTTTGAAATGCAGACGACAAAAAAAATCTTCTAATTTAAATTCCAATAAAAACTTTAAGAATAAAATTTCTGACACAGAGAGAAAATCCAATAGTTTCAAGGCGTCAAACGCCTCTTCGCTAATGTTATTTTATGACTGATTGGTTGATTACACGCTTCAGTAACTACACATGGACTATCTAATTTTGATGGACGTTAATATCTATGGCACTTTTGGTCCGTGTCTCAAGTCATTGAGAATGATCAATGATAGAATTTGATCCAAACTTCAGAATTGCAGATCTATCGTCCAATTAAACACTATTTTTGTTGTGTTGCAACAGAATTAAAACTGCTAAGTTTTTATGTGATTGTGGTTAAATATATTATGACTTAGGCTTGAAGAACATGGATCAGTTAGGCCTTCTGATATACAATTTGTATGTTTGTTTCTCATAACTCAAAACCCACATATGTAGTTACATTAACATATTAGACGTTTTATAATGTCACCATTGAACAATGCGGCCATTTGACTTGCATACTCATGTAACGTTCCAAATTTTACAACTGTACTTTATCAAGTATTGGGTATTTAGAAATGGCTTATTATTTGTGTAAACACGCAAATATTTCAAATACCGATTTCTAAGTTTATGGTGGTATTATTATCCCAAAACTTCTTTACTCGACTACGTGTTTGTCTGAGATAGACAGCTACATGTTAGTGTACCGTAGTGTTGGTACGGTTTTTAAAACATTCTGATTTGCAAATGATGTTTTACCACTGTTTATATAATTTGAATATAATGTAATATTACGTCAATGTATCATTTATATATTGCTGCTGCTATTGTGTCTGTATCTTCTTATGATTTGTCTACTTTAAATATAACATACATTATATTGGTGCAATTTCTTGTAGTAACAATGAGGCCATGGTATGTGTGATAAATCATACTAAATTTATGGTCTGTTTTCTGAATAGTTCACTCCATTGATCACATAAAACAATGTTCTCAGTAATTCAAATTAAACATTACACGTTCCACTAACCCATGTAATTATATTGTCATGTCAGATTGTTTATCTCGTTGTTATAAAACAAAAAAAAACTATAATTAACTATTATTAGAACGTATACTCATTTTTTTCCTACCACTTACTTAACACTAATACATATTCAATAGTAAGAATTTTAAATCCCCTATCGTGTTTTCTCACTTATGAGTTTAAAATACCTCAGTTTCTTCGTACGTCAGTAAAGTAACCCGTATAATACGTCAAATACTTAAAACTTATCACTTTTGACTGGCAATTACATCTAACGGTCGCAGTAACATTTAATAACTTGAAATGAAAGGATTCATTTCTCTTTCTTTACAAAATCTATTATATTTGCTTATTATGAACTGTTAAAAATAACAAATAAATTTATTGAGATAACCCGATATAGCAAAGATTAACTGAAAAATATGACATAACAAATGACAATAATTTCCGTTCATTGGTGGCTATTTGACAAATGTAACAACTAGGTTTTGCAATTTTACGTTAAACGGTGAACGACGTTGTTGTGTTTCCGGCAAAGTTTTTGTCAGATTCAAGCGTTAACCTAACAATACGTATGTTCTTTTTTAGACTGATATAAACACACTGTTTTATTCATTTTTCAGGTTTTATGTGTCATCAATACTCTAATATGCTTATTAGAATAAAACATCTTGCTGTTTGGAACATTTTACAAAACATAAAACTTCCAAGAAAAATACATAAAGTAAAAACTCAATAGTCCTTGCACGTTAAGCTCCAATTTGTACTGACATTTTGTTAATGTTATTTTAATGTGTGGCTCATTCAAATAAATGAGATTATTCGCTAAATTGATCATTCTGTCTGCCAATTTGACAATAATGTTTCCAGTATTGTTGACTTCACTTATTCAACCTCCTCAAACGTATATGTGCCATCGTCTTGGGTCTTGTATTTGTCATTCAAGCAATAGTTTATGTGTACTTAGTTAAAAAGAGTTAACGAGGTCATTTGCAAAATGTGTATTTCCCCTTAAAATATTAACAATACTTTCTTGAAAATCAATCTCAACGTCATTAAGTTAAGTTAAAATTATATCCTATGTTCTATATTACTTAAAGCAACAACATAGTTTTAAACATAAGTTTGTAATCCCATAACCAAAATAAAAATCTACTGAATTAAAAAGCAGTACATCAAAGGAATTAAATATAGTTTTATTATAGTTGAGTGAAATTTCTTTTTAGTAAAATGAAAAATGTGAATGTAGAAAAGGCTTTTAGAGGTTAGCTTAAAAATAAGCTTTCAGTTTTGTACGACTTCAATAATACATAGATACACATGTTTTATGTGTATTTTGAATAGCAAGTGTAAGATGGTATATAAAAAGATGGCTTGAAAGTATGGACGTGTGAATGCGCATGAAAATCAAAGTATGAAAGTTAATATTGTCATGTTATAGTCAACATTAGCTATTATATATTATGACGATGTACTTTTCACAAACTAAGGTCAAAAAGAAAAGTCTGGAATCATAATCTTCTGCTACAGTATAAATTCAACATTTCCCCATATTAGATAAACAGCCTAGACCTTCTGACAAAACAACAAAATTACAAAATGTTTCATAATTATATCATCACAGCAGCTGATGAAAAGCAACAATTTCCCAATGTCTCTCGGAATAACTTCACCTTCGAGTTTATATAACATTAACCTCTGAAAGTCTGCCACTTCAAGCCTTTCATTTAAACTTATTTGTCACATTATATTGCTTTAAACTACATCAATTTGTTGTTAGAAGATCTTTATTTGGAAACCTAACGACACTTTTACGTAATTTAGGTTGTTCCTTAAACGTTGTTGTATAGGAATTTATTTAGACATTTAAGTAATTATTCATAAAAATATTATTTGAATGCTCTTAAGGTCATATTAACTCCGATTTTATCTTCAACACAAAGCTATAATTCAATCTCTTATTTAGTTAATACAGATCTACCATGTTCAGGTTTATCTTGTTTAGTTTTAGTTATATCTCACTAAATCATTATCAAATACAGCCAGTGATATCTTGCCTAATTTGCACAGTATACCCTCAAATGCACTTAAGACTACTCATTGTTATATTTTCAAAGCCGTTTGTGTTTCAACTACATCGTAATTCGTCTCTTAGGGTGGGTGATCACTTGACTAAACAAAACCAATTTATTTCCTTAAAACACACTTACTATTGCCTAATAGTCTTGAACCATAAGTGTGCAAAAGCACTTTTTGTTTTGAATTTGTATAACAATTGTAACTTTTATTCACGTAATGATATTAAAGCATATAAAACTACTAAACTACGTAAACAACAATAAAATAACTAAATATTTTACTATTTCTATTGTATTGTAAACAAATGCTTTTTTAGAGAGAGTAAATATTCATTTTGTTGAGTATTTATTTCTCGTTTAATTATGTGCGTGAAAATAAAATGGTATATATTTAAAAAGTGAAAATAAAGTTATATATTTTAAATCTTAGTTGACGAATGAACTAAAACTTGCAAATTTTGAAATTTTGAAGACATTTAATTTATCATTGTGGCCTACAAAATCGACAGAAATGTCTTTGCAGTTTTAAAATTCGCAATTTTTATTTCATTCATCTTATTTTAATTTAAAGTAATGCTCTATGATATGAATATATCGACAATTACACTTGTTTGGTCATATTACTTCATTAAGATGCGAAGCATATATTTATTGATAATGTTTAAACAGCGTTGTATTGTATTTCACTTTTGATAAAAGATGATAAAAGATGATAAAGCAAAACGAAGTTGTTGAACATTATTTTAGAATATTAACTGAAACATTCTTAGATACTTTTTCGAAAACTAAAAGCCAATGAGTTTTATATAACATTTACAAAGAATGTCATTTTGCTTATATGACATGCAACAGGAATATAATAAATAGTTTGCTTTTATAAGCTATCTATGTAATTGCGCCCATGGGAAAATTGAGCTAGATTGTGGACAACAATGAGGCTGGTATCAGTGTTTTAAAAGTACTTTTTGCGTCTGTCTAACAAAATGGCATCGTCTTCTTAGATATAAAGAGAAGTTCTATTTAAGATGACAATGAAAGACTTGAAGCTATCAACGTATATCACGCTATATATTGATACATCGCTTAGCCCTATACTTGCTCATAAAAAGACACCAAGTACGTTGAAAAGAATGTAATTGAGTCAGATCACTGATTTCATTGTTTATTTGTACTGATGAATAGAGAAACAGCTGAAAGTTACATTATTTTATATAGTCTAACTGACACTTTTACATTTGACTTTACTTATAATTAGGCTGTTGTGCCTTATCTGGTGTTGTGTGTCAAATTGTTATTTGCAATTTGTATTTAATACCATTGTATGCATAAGTTTACATGTTCAACAATTAGATATGTGAATGTACACATGTAAGTGAAATGCATGTCATGAAGAATTTAGTGTCATTAGACGGTAGCTCAACGTAGCTGAACATAATACACTCATAAAGTTAAACAATTTCATGAATATACCAATGGTCGTAGTAAAAGTAAACCTACTGTTAATGTTACTGTTTAAGAATAAATACTTTAGTGTTTGTAGTATAAATAACCAGTACTTTATACGGTACGGCTCACTGTTCCTGAAGAAATGTATCTAGAGTTCATATCCTGACAAAGTATGTTTGGTACAAAAATAATGTTATTCTAAAGTCTAGACAAAATGCCCCTGACCAAGAACATTGTTTGTCAATAATATGGGATGATTTTCAGACGTTTAACAAATGTGCTCTGACATATAAGTCTATGATATTGATGTTACTGTCCAATGCAACCATAATTTGATCAACTGCTCTGTATACTTCCAGTTTACGGATATTTCTCATATATTTCCTCAGGACAAAGTCGACAGAATGTACTTATCAACAATGTTGTTGACGTTGAAACAATTTGATTTACACAATAGAAGTTTTCATTCGGCTGTACTTTTACTAATCTGATGTTAACTTTAAAGTTGGATTTTACTGTTGGTACTAACGTCTTACAAAAATAATCCTAACATAGATTGTTTAACCTATGTTATTAACCAACATAAGTAGTAGAACAATTAAACATCCAAAATATCTAACATCAAAGAACGTTAATAATTCATACATATGTATATGTCGCCGATGGTCTATCACAATATTCAGACACGTATAAATCAAGCAGTCTATATGACAGTAAGTGATGTTTTACTTTGATTTTCCTACCCTTTGATTATTATATATTCGGGACGGACTACTCCTTTTATACCTCTAATGTCAGTTAAGACAATAAATATTATGGTTAAGATGACCAAGAGAAACGAATATGTAAAGCGAAATTCATATGTACAGTAACATTTGACAGGATATATTGAATCAACTATATCTTACGAATACAAAACATATTGTCTTTGAATTAGATCAAAAACCTTCGTAGACGTACAATATGTATTCCATCAAGTTTCTGAATAATACATAAGTAAATGTCCAAGAGATATATGTAAACTGTAATTATTATTTGATCAACTAGCAAGTGATATTTCTAAGATTATGTTATCATTCTCAGAGTACATTATTTCTTCAGGCTAAACTCACAGAAAATGTTTATTTGACAGATCAGAAGCTTTAACAATTCATTACGTATTAATAAGTTTTCTGTAGTAACATGAGTAAGTATTTGCAGTGAATATTAACATTTTATACAAATATTCTCTCTCTCTCTCTCTCTCTCTCTCTCTCTCTCTCTCTCTCTCTCTCTCTCTCTCTCTCTCTCTCTCTCTCTCTCTCTCTCTCTCTCTCTCTCTCTCTCTCTCTCTCTCTCTCTCTCTCTCTCTTTAAAGATAAACATACTTATGAAAGGTCAGTTCAACAATTCATTACACTTTTCCATCCGTCATCAACAGTGAACAATTTCCATACACTTATAAAGTAAATCAGTCTGAGCCCGTATAAACGTTTATCAGGATATCTTTTAATGAGCTAATACAAATTATTCCCAATTTTCAGCATTCATGAGAATTTTCTTATGAATGATAATGTGACTTTGAAGATTGGTTGAGAATACCTGATTTGAACTAATACGTAACTAAATATCGTGTAACGTTGTTTATGGGTGTAACGGTTACCGATATACCGGTTAATATTGCAATACGACTTCTGACGGTTTTTAACCGGTTCGTTTTTCTCTGAACCGATTTTTCTAGTTATGTTCTATATTGATTGTTTTTATCAGAGTCTGACATTTAAATGTTTGAATACATGTTAAAATGTGTTCGGAAACTAGAAATAGTTTTCGTGAAGTGAGAAAATAATTATCTTTGAAAGTCCATTCAAAAAACCCTTTTTTCTAACTTATTCAAACATTTGCATAATACGTTGAAAATACAAATATCTATGTATTATATTGATCAAATAAAGACGATGCACGTGCATCAATTCATGCTATGCATGTATGCGCAAAAACAATATGCATTGCAACATATTGCAATATATTGCAATACGGGTTTCGTGTATTGCAATATATTGCAATACGGTTTTTACCGTATTGTTACACCCCTAACGTTGTTTATAATCATACATAAAAATACTCGCATGTTTATGTCAATCGTAGGACTATTATCAACAATGTCGTATCTGCAATTGAAAAGAAACTATCTATGGTACTACACCTTCCATATTAAATACCAGTGTATTGTTTGCTGTTTGTTTGTTTTGTTGGCTTTAACGCCGTAGCAACACATTGTATAGGTCATATAACGGCGGTGTATTGTTTGCATCGCAATAGAAATCATCGAGTAAGGGAAAGGGAAAGATAAACGATCATAAGCATTTGTTTTTTCTTCTTCGTAACTTGTACTTATTGTCTCGTTTTGTTAATTAAGATATTCAGATGTAAGTAAATGGTAGCTTTCATGTCAAATATACATGTATTTGTTTCCTTATATGACATTGGGGAGACGTTAACAGTAAGGATTTTATTTATTTCTTCCTTATCTGGCTTTAGGTTCTCTTGAGAAAAATAAATAATTCAAAGAAAACATTAGCAGAAATATGCAAAACATTGTTTCGTCAAAACATTAAATATCCTTGATACTTTGCGTTAAGTAAAACTGAATGAATCTTAATGATAAATTCAAAACTATACTTGTCAATCATATAGTTCAATGTTCGAATAGATGCACAACATTGTGCTGGAGGACTTGTCTGTCCAAAACAACTCTAAGGGCAATGAGTAAAATTTACTAATGAATACATTAAAAACAGAAATATGAAATGAGTTTGTGTTTGTTAGCCGCACTCATATCACTCATATCTCCTTGCGTGTAGCCAAATCGCCAATTTGTGCGATAAGTTGTGTGGATGTTTTCATAGTTTATTTATAGAATAAGATGCACAACGTTAGTTTGATAATATAATTTTAGCAATACAACAGCCCGTTATGTTTACGATTAGTGAATGCGTATCATCTTACAAAATGATATTCCAATTGCATTTGCAAATGTCTTCTTCCTAATGCACCAGTTGATTAAATGTATAAAATGTATACGTACATATTGCATATAAAAAACATGTAACACTCGTTTGATCGCATAACTTATTTTAGAGAATCAACACAGATACAGCAAGTATTGTATTTGTTTCGAACTTCAATTTACAAAGGTTTAAAGGATCAATCAGACTGTCTAATGTATCGTTGTAAATGTCAGGTTTTACATATAGATAGTCAAATTATTCTTTGAGAACATCGATCGTGTTTTGCATTGGTAAGTGGTTGTCAAACAAGACGCAATTCTTCATTGTTATTCTGAAACATACATCAAAACCATTTCAGATGTTATGGTATCGAGTGACAAAGAAGAAACGTTTATAAGACATTAAATTAAATTATATAATGGTACCCATCTTCCTTCCTTATTTCCACCACTAGTATTCGTACCAACATTAAACTGCATTAATTACTTAAGTTAATTGCAATAAATGAAGTAGGTACTATTGTCTAATAATAGTTAAGTTTTGGAAATGTCTTTAGTGAAATAAATGATACATTTTCATATATCAATACAGACGTCATTGTTACGTAGGTATATTTGCTGGTTCATTCTGTCCTCATTAGAGTCTTATTTTAATTGGTTAAATATGGTTTCGACTGAGGCACAAAACGTACTAAAAACAGGTAGTCCTTTACATTTTCTTAACCCGGAGTTCGCCATTTTGTATTATAATTCACAGAAGCCTACTACTATATGATAAAAGCTCCAGTTGCAGAGTACTTAGAATTTCATAAATCAAAAGTAAAGAAAATAGAAGCAAACAGTTTTAAGCATATAGCTTGTAGTTTTAATGTGCTATGTGCTGCTCTCTCGACAATGCCTTAGTCATACTGCTGCGGACAGGTAGGGTTTTAATCCGATTGTATGTAACCACATATATCAAACTAACAACCCTTTTTCAGATGTACGGCTGAGTTTACAGAACGAAGCATATAATTGGTTACATGCAGTATGAAACCAGGGTTCATCAATTTCATATCTCAGTTGATAAATTACATTTTGTAAAACAATTATATCATTGATGACTTTAACCAAAGGAGTGCTTGGTTTTTTACATAAATATTGAATTGTTTTACATTGTTCATACGTAGTATTTGTTTACAGTACTCCTTGTATGCTCATGTTAAGTTAATTTGTTCAAAAATGTTTTCAAATAAATTCTTATTTGACGGCAACAGTAAAGTAACACTATTAGGTACGGCCATCAAAATGGATGAACTTAAGAGCGTGATGGTCCTAATAAAGGCACATTTTTCTTCTCAAATGAAGCATTTATAACTAAACAATCGTCAAAATTCGCATGATTTTATATAAAAAAAAATTAACGGTGGTCTGTATAGCGATCCCTAATTGTACTTGTATGACTCCTTACATGTACTAAATTGATTATGGATAAAATGTATATCTTTCTATGTAGACGAAAATATGAGTATTCTATCAGTTTCTAAATAATTTATAAGTTGATGTCAAAGAGATATATGTATACTGTGATCATAATTTGAGAAAATAGCAAGTGTTATATCAAAGATTACTATATCATTTTCAGTCTTCACTTTCGCCTTCAGACAAAAACTGACTAAACATATTTATATCACTGAAAGGGAGAGAAAGGGAGAGCCTGTAACAAAAGGATATACGCTGAATATGCTGATCTAGTCGCTAATGGGTTGTCAGTAGTTGTTTTTTACATTGAATATTAATATAACGTACCTGAATGCACTCAGCAAAGGATGTCTCAATAAGAATCTTTTAAATGGTTATTCGACTCATGTATTTTAAATGTTTGATTTTCATGTGCTATACGATGTCTTTTTCGGCAGTTTTAAAGCCATATAGCTGGGATCATTTTACATACTTATCGTCCATGAAGATACTTAAAACTCTACTTCAAAGCTACAAACCAGAACTTAGGCTATACCTAGGCCAGTGACTAACAAGTGTCCAACTTATTACATTAACTAGAATATGATTAGTCGTAAAAATGTTTAAATGACAAACTTTACGATGGTACTAAGGATCCAAAGTATCCAACTAAACATCCAATGGATTGCCAATAACACTTACAATCAGCTTAGCTCCTTGGCGATAACACCACTGTTGCGTGTGGTTAACTGTCTTGAAGGGTCGAGCATAGCCAAACGAAATAAATCATTTAGGTAAAGAACGTCTAATTTTAAGTACTTGTCCATTTCCGGGGTATAACTATTGTATTTTCTCATTTTACAATTTCGGATATTATACTTTGAGTCACACTTTTACAAGCATTTGTCATATGAGTCATATGAAAACATTTACCAGTAATAATGATGGATTATGCTTTTACTAGTGTGTCATGTTTCTTCTCGTAAACCATGGGTGAAAATTGATTATCTTGCAGGAAATAGAAAGCGAATTATCTTACAAACATCTCATTTCATAGAAGAGGTTGATATTTCAGAGACGATGAACATAGTTTAATGCTTAACGCCTCAATTACTTAAAATAGTCTTCAATAGTCAGTTGACAATATTACCATGCAAATATGGCAGAATTAGTGTTATTTTCATGTTAAAAGATAAACCAGTAGTTGTAAAATTTAATAGTCCATGAAATCAATTTAAATGAGCTGAAATTAGTAAATAACAAAATAAAATCCTGTTGATTAACTCCTTAAAATTTGAATAAAAATATGAACTCTTAAGGAAATGTTTGTCTTTCAGAATTGCATTTTGATACCAAGATTTTTCAAATATTAGTCTAGTATAAGGTATTTAGGTATAAGGTTGACAATGATTGTTTTGAGACAGAAACATTTGACTTTGTCACAAATATCAAACATTTATCATCAAACAAATTGAGATTTAGTTCCTTTATGAATATTTATGAGTATAATTTATAGTCTGACTGAAAACACGTGGCTCTGTTTTGACTGACTTAAACGTGTTTTATAACGTTTTATGAATGGTTTAAAGAAATTACTGCTATATCAATTATAATTCGAGAGTTTAGGTACAATATGAAATACCATATTGTATAAAATTATTTCAATTCATTTAATTGTTTAATTTTACCAAAGCGAAAAACTGACTATCTACTCTTCAATTTTGACAAAATTGTACTAAAATCCAATTGTTTTACCTCTAGATCAGTAAGTTATAGGTTTCGTTACACTTCTTTAGGTTTTCATTGAAATCGACTGTATTGTATCTCAAAAATTGGTCGTGTTTTCTTTGTAAAAAATGCATTACAACTTTTTTTCAAAAACACTTAATACATTAATCCGTAGAACTTTATTAAAAAGCCAACCAACTGAAACTTAAATATTGGACTAGTTTTTTGGAAAAGAATATAACGTTCTCTACGTAGTTTTTATTCATGCCCAATTATTCAAATTAGCTGATACAGACAATCTAATAATGGTTAAGTTACTCTTGTAGCCTTAGATAAAACTAAATAGATAAACATATATCAGTATGAAGTTTACAGACATGAATTAGAACAATCTTCGGTCTAGTAATATCAGCTATGTATAATTATATCAGTTATGAATTTAGAAAGCTTATTAACATGTGTGGTACGATACTTACATTTATTTCATTATCATTTAATTTCTTTGCATTCTCATTATTAACGTTGGTCATTATGTAATCAAAATACATGCCAAGTTACTCATGGTATCTTAAATTAAGGCAAAAAACTGATTAGAATATGCCAATAAACATGTAAGCGGTACACTTGAAACATGGTAATTATGCCGCCTATCGTTTGGCAGTTGCTCATACCATGCGGAATATGTAAATGTCAACCATGATGTAATGCAATAGCAATGATCGAATATGATATATCATAGTGTGTTAAATGTGAACTTAATGTTAGAAAGTAAATGTAAACGTATTTATAGTCTTGAATAGTCATATTTTCAAAACAAATGACGACATATAATTTAGTATGGTATCTTGTTTTTGCGGAAATATTCTCACTGTTTTCTTTGGTAATCTATAAGTGCATTAAATGACATCCACTCTGTATAAAACATTAATACATTTGTACTTTGTATTGCTTTTATGTCTTATTTTTCATGTCTGTACTTTTAATGTATTCATATCTTGTTTTATCTCATTCAAATGAATATTTGATATGCATAAAGAAGTATTTAAGATTACATTTGCTATCGATCTCCATAATGTTGGCTTCAGACAGCCATAAAAGATGATAAAGCCTTATATTATACATTTATCAGTTACATGCCTTTTGTATTGAGGTAGTAAATATGCATTTAGTGTGTTTTAATTCCTTTGAAAAGCATAAATAGATACATCAGACTATCTGGAAAGTATTGCTTGCTATTTCCCATTTGGAAGTATCTTTTCATAGCATAGGATGCTCTCATGAAAGTTATTTGTTCCTGTTAATGCCAATTAAACATTTATATTTAATATTTGATTCCTTATTTAAATTGTAATATTTTAACTGTATTCCTTGCTCAAGAACTGTTGACCGGGCAATAGTTTTTACTGTTCTGACGCCACGCTATTTTATTCGAACTGTTACTGTACTGATAGAAGGGGAAATAACTGCCACGGGATTTTAGGCTTTACCAGACGCTTTCGATTGCATCAAGCGTCCATCGATCTACGGCGACGGTGTTAAACTGTACCAATATAACAAAAACGAAAATGAGTACGTTTGTTTCAGATAATATGCTATTCGATTTTGTTATACCAAGTCAGTCATGTTAAGTAGCATTCATTTTTTGTGCCTTAACTCACGTTTATTAGTGTTAACCAAGGCACAGTTAAAACAATTACCTAATTGCTTTTTCATCCACTAATCAAATATAGTTTCAATGTGAACCTATGTAATCTTAAATGATAAATTGAAACTAGCTTGTTGTACGACGTGGTATAAGATTCAAACATGTAAGCCTCGCAAATGTATTTCAATTATTACGCAAAATTCCTTCATTTTAAGTAAAACGCCATTAACAGCACCGACAAACACTGATTTAGAAATATCAATCAATCAATAAAAATTGTTTTATTAGACCAATGCGGCAATAAGTAATAACCAGCAAGTCAACTGTTTTAGAAACAGCCAATACACATTGTTCTTGTTTTACAAATTCAGTAGTAACCTAGTAAATAGTAAATTTAAGTCGCACTGTCTCATATATTTGTTTCTGTACGTGTCATAGGGGAAACATTATCACTAATGATGATACATCATGCTTTTATTTCTTTCTTCCTTATCTAGCCTTAGATACTCTTGAGAAAAATAAATAACTTACAGAAAAAACATTAACGAAAATATACATCTAACAACGTATTTCGTGGGGAATACGTTATTTTAGAGACTAGTATAATAAACATTATTTTGGTTAATTTTCACAGATGGTTGCTTTCTAATACGATTGCAGAGTCATTGAACTACTTTTTTAAAGTGATTGATTCGACGAATTTGTTTGACGTAATACTTGTAGTACTGTGTATCTTAGCGTGCTGAACTGTTTTATCAACGTATAAATTAACACTAACATATTACTGGTACATTTTCTTTTATTGTGAGTTTATGAATATAAAGTTTACAATACGCAAAAGCAGAGACTAAAAATATAAACGATTTCATAGACGAATCATTTTCGTTAAATATTTAGCATATGGAATTCGCATTTGTTTAAAATTATTATCTTAATAAAATATAAAAAGAAATACAATTTTAGTTCACAGAATCTTTACCAATGGTTGAAGACATCAAAATGAAAAAACCTGTTTCGAACCCACTGTATATATGTTGAATACCAAATGTAAAATATGGACTGTATTCAGTTTTGTGATATGAAAGGTCCTAACATTTTCTTATATGATAAGGTCTTTACTAGAAAATTAATTTTCTGGTGATTAGTTTATACTTAATGGCGGTATGATATTGAACATTGAATGATATCATGCGGATGTCCTTCCAGAACTCAACCTGTGTAATGTTCTATTATGTCCTTGCTGTAGACGACCAGCCAACATCACGTTTTCTCTACATGCTCGCCCAACTTGCTCCTTTAACGTAAGATTTTCCTGGAACAGTTCATCGTAGTTTTTACCACGATATCTGAAAACCCAAAGAAAATGTAAATTAAAACATACATCCGATAATGTAGCTAGATATTCGAAGTAAAAAAACATTCGATAGCAAGTCTAGCTAGTTTAATAATACAATATATACAATTTAAAAGCTAAAGTCATTTTAATCTGTCCTGATTTGTCAGATTATTGAGACAATCCCTTAATTATAAAAAAATGTCAACATTCTGTATAACGCTAACAGTCATTGAAAGAAAGTTAAATGAGACTCATTTAAAGGTTGGTACAACGGCATGGCAAAAGCAACATTTAGAAAATGACAATCAACTATGTTCTGGTAATCATACTTTCGTGATAAATTCACTTAAAAGAACATAAAATTCTACAGTGCCCATAATGCTGTACATGACATCAGACATGTTTTGAAATTCATATTCTGTCAAAAGCTTCATATATACAATATATGAGACAAAACAGATGAATTTGAAACAGTAATTATCGGATCTGAAAGAGCATCATTCATTTTGCATTATAGTTATTTGACATAAAACGATTTTGCTTTGTTGTAATGTATCAGTGTTAAACTATTTAATTATGTCTTTTTAGTCAAGTAAAGATTTTACAACCTAGTTTGAACGATGACAATTTCTACTCTAATCCAATTATTGCAATATTTGTAACTTTAAGAAAATTATCATTTTACTAGTTTAATTCAAGAGTATCAAATTCTTCTGCATAAATTAAAGATATTTCACTTCCTACAAATTACAGTTTATATTAAAAGTGTCTACTTCATTCAACAATATACATTATTGATGTCTGGATTTAGTCAGTAAGTATGTGGAATATGTCAATCATTTTGAACGCCAAAACATTATTATCGAAAGCTATAAATCAGATAACGTTTTCATCAATTACATTATCGAATTCATTTTCGTCATGAATATTAATGACTTGAAATAATCAGAGCGTCTGATGGAAGCCATATTCAGAGACGGATTTTAATAACATAATAAATGTCAACATAAATTTTGAGATCTCAGAGAAAATGTCTGCTGTGCTATTTCAGAGAAAAAAAACATTCATCAGTTACATGTTGGGAAATATATGTCGCTTAAATGTTAATCATCACTTTCACTAAATGCTGATGCAATACAACTGTGAAAAGTTATAGACAATCGGAGTTTTATCGACCAAATTGTTTGATAAATAATCTGCAGAGTGTGCAAGTATACAGAACGGACATTATTGCAATATAACAAATGTTGTAAGTGATCTAATAATGGTATATGAAGTATATTTTTGGCGTCTTTCGTATTATAGAAATCAATTTTGAAACGCTGATCTTAGGAATTGCTTCTCAATGTATGAGTAATATCTACTCGACTAATCATTTCTGTACACTAATGTTTAATTTAAAAATAACAAACATTATAGATTTATATTTCATATTTTCAAACAGACATTGTATTAAAAATTCACAAGTCAAATTAAAACTGTCCATCATATTTTCTCATATTTCTGAGTATATGTCATGGTTTACATTAGAAAGTGTCAAATAATTGTCAAAATATTGAATATGATGTCATTTTGATAAACGATAACGCATCGTGAGGAAATTGTATTGTGCAAAAGAAAAAAGACCTAACTCGGAATTACATTGAACGTAGCATTGGCATTGCGAAATATTTAAGTATGACAAGATAATGAATGATATTTTTAATATTTGAATTGAAGAAGCCTTTCTCATACTGAATACACTATAGTGTTAGTAAGCACATAATACGAAGCCAACTGTTTATCCTATAGTCCCATGGCCAATGGCAAAATTCAATCTGATTCCACAGTCGCATTTCCAAAATGATTATCAACAACTTGACGTTAACATCAACAGTATAATTGTCCCTATTATCTCAAGTGTCATCATACTCACAATTGCATGTGACACTTGTACAATAATTACACTTTTTTGTAATATTTTCATTGTCCAGTTCAAAAGCACATAGGTGTAGTAGGTATAAACAAACATGTTGAATTTAGAAATAGCCAATACGAAACTCGGTCTGGTTTGGTTTAATGGTGCGTAACTGCCATTTTGACCGCAAGAGGCTTTGGTGCTAATAGGCTTCACCAGTACAAATCACCTACCCTACCTACACAATCCCGGGAATTGTCAGCCAAATAAACGACTACGCTTAAAGGTGGAATAGAAAAAGATAAATCAAAGAAATACCCTTCTAGTTCCTTCAGTAATGCTACATTTTCCTTGTTCGATTTCAACAGTTGATTGATAATCAGTTTCATTTCTTTATCCTTCTCTTTTAGTTGTTTCTGAAGATATATTGCTTGATATTTAGATGCCGATTCTACCAATGTTTTCCTTTCGGTCTTTGGTTTTTCCCATTCAAAATATTTTGCCCTATGAATAAACAAAATGTTATCAATTGTAGAAATAAATACAAAGTCTTCTATTATGCACATTGATACGGTCAGTGGAAAACTTCTTTACAGTTTACAACAATTTCAACAGCATATCAGTACATAGTACTTATTACATCCTTCATTATCAACATGTAATTAGCCTAGATTTGTGCTGTCTTATTACAGCGATAGCGCTAAGTTCCAACTCTACGTGTGCGTTCTAAACAAGTATACACATATTTTGACAGCAATGTACATATATTTTGGTTTCGTTAAACGTGTGTAGCTCTCTCCTCGATCTTTCTATTTATAGTTATTTCTCCAGACCTTAAATAAGTAAACAAATCGTTTCTAACAACTCTCACTTAGATATAGCTTATTTTGATCAAAGTAGTTTTTGTTTTTGTAGCTCTTATCGCCATTTCGATGAACATTTGCTTTACCACTGTCTGCTATGAAGACGTTTTCCGAGTGTTTTAATAAGCTGGCAAAATTATTGATCAAATATTCTGATCTACAAGTAGTAAAAGTTTACCTGTCCTCTGTTCGTATTGAAGAGACTGGACAGGTCCAAACTCCATCTAATGATTTGTTTCCTTGTATAAATGGTTGACTGAGAAGTGTAGGCTCTGTTAGCGCTCTCTGTAAAACATGTATAATGGTGCTTGTAAGAGGTATTTGTCACAATCATACTTTAGGTTGTGTACGAACGGTTAGCGAATGCCAAACACACTTTCTGGTCTCATTCGTTGTATATGTTGTACATTTTCACACAAAGTCTACCTACATTATAGTATATTCGTTGAATTTATTGGGAAAATGATTTTTATTTCACTGAGGAGGTTCAGAAAACATATGTTAGTTAGTGACTTTGCCACAAGTAGCAAAGGAAACATACATATTTAGATGTAATATCACAGTACTTGCAGTCTAGAGTTCACATGGGTTGCTTGTCTACATTCTGAATACCTCAGCTTTAATCAATTGTTTGAATTACCAAGGTATTCCCAGAGTGTCGCCCTATCAATATCATATATGAAAGTTTGTAGGCGCAATGATTTTCAAATAAAATAAGAGAATCTTCAGTTGACAAGTATGAAAAACATGTCTAATTAATTAAAACAAGTAATGGTTACCTCTAAAATTCCATTTTCTGATTCGTCTGTTTCTTGTGCCATTTTTCTAGCTGTCTGGATTTGGCGCTGAAAATAAATTTGATGTTCTAATGAATTCACTAACGACAAGAACTTGGAAGAATGACGTCTGTCTAAACATCATACCAAAAATATGTATTACATTAAATCGTACTTTTAGATTTCCAAATTAATACGAAGTCTTGTAAGACGCTCCTGACAAAGTGTATCCTATCAACTACCCGGAACTGACGTATAGTACCCATTTGATAACTAGTACAATTTTCAGTAACAACGACAGCAGTACTGTCAACTATTTTCCTTTCATATGATCCAGAATAAGGAAATAGACAAGACGTATTATTGGTTCCAAATTCCAAATCGTCACTCTGTCTTTATCAGCGATTATATCCACTACTTGTGGAAATTTAAGTTGTTGCTTTTTATTGTTGTGAAACTCAAGAACACTAACCTGATGATTTGTTGCTTGAACTAATTTCTTTACGTCTATGTTTAAATACGTATTTGGTCTCTTCTTGATTCCGATGAACTATGAAAAAGAAAATAACAAAGTAATTGTGACATTGAGTGTTCGTTCGTTTTTGTCCGTCCGTGCATCCATTCGTCCATTCGTTCGCTTCTTCATTCGTTCGTTGTTTCGTTCGTTTGTTTGTTTGTTTGTTGATTTGGGTATTACGGAACACCAATACAAAAGGTTATCTGCGCGGGGGAAAATATAAAATAAAGCTCATGATAAAAGCGATTGTAAAATATTGTTCCTATTTCATGACTGTAGTCATATATGCAAATATAAATGAAACAGTTCCGTACGCGTGTCCTTTTAGTTAATCAAGAGTTAATCAAGAAAGAAATAAAGGCACGATGGTTTAATGTTCGTGTCACGAAAGACGGATAAAGCTGACTCTATGAGATAATCTAATTAACCAAGAATAATGAAAAAGTGTTATATCTCCTGTGTTGAATGACAGCTTAACATAATTAAGGAAATGTTACAGTTCATCTGAGAGTTATTCGACAATACGGGTCAGTTATATACAAGAATAGGTGATTGGATTTTTGTTTACCAAACCTTACTTAATTAATCTACTATTTGTAGATGGCAGATAAACTAGTTAGCAATATAAAGGAAAATGTTACAATTGTGGTAGAGTTACGTGTTGTTGTTTTTTTCGGAAACTCAGGCGTGCCTACCACTATTTATTATCATAATTGCTTTTCTTTTGTTATTTAGCCACGGTCGTGGCGTAGTGGTTAGCATGACTGACTTTGAATCCGGAGATCGCGGGTTCGAGCCCGGTCGCGGTAGATCATACCCTATACACGAGTTGTCGGCCTCGTGGTAGGGTAAGTTAGTACAGGTGATAGAAGTGTCCAGGAAACCTATAGTAGGAAGAGTCGTATATATATTACCTAAATTCATGTATGTGTTGAATACGACGTTTAAACCCAATTAAAAAATGTTTGTTATTTCATTGCGTAACTACGTACTATGTACATGTTCAAAGCCGTAAAATAGGCCATTCGTGATTATACACTTGTCACTCAAAAGGTGAATAAACTAATGCAAATACATCTTTTACAGATATCAATAGAACATTTGACAGTCAAAATTAATCATAAACAATGTATAAATACATCATGAGTTGTACATAGCCGCCCGGCTAGCTCAGTTGGTAGCACGCAAGTCTACTGATCGAGGGGTCGTGGGTTCGATTCTCGGGCGGGGCATACTTTCGTGGAGCTTGGTCATGAAATTATTTCTACGGCCATTCTCCCTCCTACAATTGATTTTTAATTATGTAGGGCAGTTGTCAGTCACTGACGAAAGTATGCGCTTAGTAGTTGGTTAACAGCTAAATACAGAGATTTAGCCTTTCCAGAAGGAGTGAGTAGGTTGACTGACCGCCGTTATATGACCTATAAAATGTGTTGCTACGGCGTTAAAAAAAATAAACAAAAAGAAGAATTGTACGTATTGATGTATCAACAATAATACTAAATAGTTTCGGCGTGCGCGGATATGTCATCGGCGAAGGGCAACATATGAATAACAAATCCGGCTAAACAAAGCACCATTTAACGTTTCGCAAATCACACTGAGGCAATACCACGTGACTATCACGTCAAAAATGCAACGGTTTCCGTCTCGACTCAGAGTTTTAAAGAGTTGTAAGTTTGTTTAATACCTACGCAATATATACTTTTTGCGGCGCATTACAACTCCAATTCCATGTTTATACTACAACACACTAGAAAACCCTTTCAGTGACAAATAGTCGTCCTGTTCTGAAAGGGAATTACTTCGGTAGGTTTTCCAGAGTGTATGCAAAATATATAAAACTGGCGTTGAAGATGTGATGTAATGAATATTGCCATCGTGATACAGCTAAAATTAAAATAGTATTTATAAACTAAACTTACATAATTTCCTACTCTTACAGCACCTCTAGCTTTGTTCCATCTTGTTGTAGCATTAGGTCTTACACTTTCTCTCCAACCACGTACATCATTATCATAGTGAAATCTATAATGTTGAGGTGGCTGCAAACACAAGTGAAGTTTACTATTAAAGATATAAATCTATATAACGCTTTCTAATTATCAGTTTACTATTAACACCGTTGTTTGTTATGTCTTTATAAATAAAGAATTTCGTATTCTATGACTGTATCTTGTAATTTTTAACCCAGAATATCTGCCAGTCTACATCGCTGAGCGTACAATTAATATATCTTTTGGGATTATACAACATACAACTTTAATCATCTTTTTCATCTTCTTTGGTCTCACATTTTAATAACCAGAGCATAAAGAAATTTAGTAAACAAAATGTGTATCTTTGATTGATACGTATGCAGTAACCGTTGTTCAAGACTTGATAATAACATATTAGTCAACGGAAATGTAACTATGTATGTACATATACTATGTAATGACAAGTAAAGCTACAGTCCCATAAATATAAAAATAGTCGTGAGGGCACCGTACGGGCGCCGTGCGATCAAGCTCCGCAAGGACCCGTAGGAACTCTTGCGTACCCGTACGGACTGTTACGTTTTTACCAAGGTCCGTGAGATGAGCCCAGGATACATGTATCAGTTTCAGAGTCAAACCGTGAACAAAATCGTGACCGAGTATGGATTAAACATGAATATCTTCCAGCTACGGCTCCGTCAGGGTGTGTTGTTTTGTACTATGTGCGTACCGTCACCTTAATACGTCTTCCCATGGCCTACGGCTGTCTGAACGTACGGGTCCGCAACAAGCCACGATTTTATGGGACTGAGGCATAACATGCGACTCGTTTAAAATGTTAGTTTAGTACTGTGAGACCGAGCTTGCAGTTTTTAATCCATGAAAAACTACTTGAGAATGCTTTTAAAGGCATCCTGTCATCTTCGAGCAATTTACATAATATTCTAATTTAACGGTACCAAGACATCGTAGTGATGCTATTGTCTTTGGAACTGCAGACCATAATTTAATTGTCCCACATAATTTAACACAGACTTATCCCGTTCGTACTGATTACAGCTGAAGAATATGTTGCTAACGTTATGAAAGGATGACAATGGTCAGTTCACAAACGTACCTTAACAGAATTTTGTTTACTCCTTACAGTACCACTTGATATCTCAACTTTTTATCATAAAAAATTATTTTTAACTTCTTTTTTAATCCAAGCGTGAGAAGCAGTTGATATTTCCAGTATATTTAAATAACCTCATAAACTCTATCAAGTTGTATCATACTTAAGTGTATTGGCATGAAAATGACGTTCTGATAAGCGTTCAAGGGTGGAAAACCTGATACTAGATATTTACAACCTAATCCAAAATGGAAAAATAAAAACTATAATCGTAAAATATTATAGTTTTTATTTTTCCATTTTGGATTAGGTTGTAAATATAATACATATTGTTATTGAAATATATGATTGTTATTGAACTTATAAACACAAAAATATGCAAAAATATACCATATTATGTGTTGAGCTCTTAATAAGAGGCAATTCTTTTTTTTCTCTGTTATTCAGGGAAGGCTAACTTTTGTACACAAAAAATCCTAACTACAGAGAGTTTTATTTTGAAAACAGTACTTATTACACCATGATTTTAATTTATAAAAAAAAACAATGTCATAAAAAAGGAAGTGCCTTTGCTTAATTCTGATGATTGTATCGACTCTTGCTATGTACACGCCTGGTTTTATATGTGAGTAGATAAGACCGCGGTACCTTTATGATAACTTTATCAACTTCTTTTGAGAAACTTATACAATATCTTTGTATTTACTTATAGAGGGTTTTTAAATATACTGTGACTTATCTTCACTGATATACACAGTCGTGACTTTTATACATATCGGTTGGTTAGATGAATCGGATCTTTGTGTTACACTAAGGCTGGAAGACAAAAATAGTTAATCGTTAATAAGTCGTACGTTCTTTAAAAAGGGGAAAATTTAAGTGCTGGTGACTTATTTATTGTTTATGGAATTCTTGCTGACCGATTTCTCACGTTTTTGTTCGAGAGTGACACACTATATATTTCTCTTTTTTTTTGTCTAACGGAAGCCTAAAATTGTCAATCCCATATGTATAATCAAAGCACTGGAGTGCTGGAGGAACGATGTCCTGAACTTATTTTTTGATCAAAGAATATATTATTATGTATATTATCTATAAAATAATGTATTAAGTATCAATTAACAGAATTTAACAAAAGGATAGCACTAGACTTCTCAAGTGGTTTGCTCATGGCAAGGTTTATCTTACTTAATCAAACAAAATAAACCAGTCAAAGAAATAATTTTCATCAACACATTTTAGGGTCATGTACAGCTGCGATCTCACCAAACCAAAGATTATTCTGGACTTTTTTTAACCAAAAGAAGCTGACAACTTCTCATTTTTGGTTATCAATGGGTATTTTTTAACGAGATCGTTAATATTTTCGTTAAATTTTTTAAGATTTGGTGTGGAATGACAAACTGATTTTTTTTCATCGTCTTTCTAACAATTCATTTAAGGTTTCCCCCAAGTACTAAGCTCTTTTGCATCAAGCTACATTCCCAAGTTTTTGTTCACGAATTTTAAGTCAAATTAACGTTTTGCTTTTGCAATTTATTCACAATTAAAATTACTCTAAGAATCGTCTATTTCCTATAAATATTTGTTTAAAATTCCGTACGCACTTATACATATTCATTCCAAATTATAATCGAACTCTATAACTTAAAATCGCTCAAGTAAACTTTTAATGTGACACTTTGAAGACGACAACGTCATATCGCCGTATATTAAACATCCGGTAAGTGTATTAGTCATATCCAAAAATGGCGGGTGTAATAACAATTGGATAAGTCACGTCGGTAAATATTTGTTTATTTCGAGTAATAATGAATTTAAACAAGTTTGTTGACGTTTAAAAGTTGAAACATACGCATGTTATTTGACTTCCATAACTCTAGCCAACCCTGCCAAGGTTGTCTACAGTTACGGAACTTCCGTAACTCTAGAACCTTGGTCTAGAGTTACGGTACCGTAACTCAAGCCACTGCTTGATATGATACGATCATTTAATATTGTTTATTACTATCGAATGATGTAATTATATTAGGCATATAACAGACACTGTCAAAAACATCGTAGGCCCTTTTTATCAACGCACCTGTGCGTTGATATAAACATTTATCAAGATTTGAGCATTTTGTAGTCGACACCGGTTGTCTTAAGCCAATCAAAACTATGCATTTGAGGTCACATGATAAGAAAATGGCCGTCAAAACGTAAAAAAGGGGTGTGATAATGGACTCGTCTAGTTGTTGACTATAATCAAGCTAGCGCATAGTCAATAGCGGGCATTAGCGGATGTTTAGGAAGGCTGCACACTACTAAATATTTTAGCGGACGGCGGAACGATTTACCACATACTCCCCATACTTATTGTATGTTTAGGACGGCTACACGCCACTAAATATTTTAGTGGACATAAACATTTTCACGCAAGTCTTTTTGATCGGAAGTAAGTAAAATTTACAAAGATAACTAATGAATAGTAAATAGAATTGTTCATCGAAATCAATATGTATTTTATATTCATAACATCCGCCCCGTTAGCAAATGAATATTAACCACAAAATATATACATCTATAGAGACGAAATCAAACACGGCTGAGCGTTGATTTCAAGCATTTTTGGAAATGCTAATACTTGTTACTCCAACAAGTAATCTTTGCAGTTGTCACGGGTTGAGTTGTCTACGGGTTGAGTTGTCCCGTTTCCATTGCAAAATTTATATGTCCTGAGAGTAACCTCCCTTTTCCTGAAGAGTTTCAAGAACGACAACACAAGCCAGCGTTGTATTACATTTAAATGAGATATTAATGAGTTTCAAGCTTGAACTTCGCCTCTTTGTCTATGTTGAAAATTGTTGAAGCGTGAAAAGAGTAATCTTATACTTTCTTGTTACCATTGGAACGATGCTAAATTAGCATCGTTCCAAAAACGGTGGTTAGAGACTGGCGGTCTGTGGTCCATACCGCTGTGATTTTTCAATTTAATTTCAAATACACTGTACGTTTATGATATATTATCTGCACTCCATGCACGAAATCAAAGATCTCACAACCCGATGAGTTTTGCTCCTCGTGGTTGTAGAACCACAAATGAGAGCATTATAATTTTCACATACATGTACATGTGCATTTATATTGTTTTACTTCAACTGTCATTGGCGCATACATTAACCCTGCTGATTTAAATACTCGATTATCGAAAGCGAGTACAGAAATATTGTGATATGTATTTAATCAGTGGGGTTAAAGCGCAAATGACATTTGAATGATATTTACCAATATACACGTGTGAAAAAAAAATATTATGTATATATGTGTGGTCCCATAACGGTTATAAGCAGAAATTGAAACCTTTGAATAAAATTTAACAATATCAAACATAAATTTTAATGACAGTTCAATAAAGTGTACCATTATACACGTGTTAAAAATAGTATGTATATATGTGTAGTCCTATAACAGTAATCGACAGAAATCATCGGATGGGGGACAAACTTTGAATAAAAGTTAACAATTTCAAACAATTGTTATTAATATAATATCATTTTAATGCATGTTTTCACTATGTTACTATATATGACTCTACCATTGAACTCGTGGTATCATAAATTGTATTTATACTATGTTCATGTGTCATTTCTGACCTGATACATAATCAATACATTGTAATCTATTTTGATTGAAATAAACTCTTTTAAAACTCGTTGTACCTTTTTCTTCTGTGTAGGGAATGGTGTCCTAAAGAATGGTCTAGATGCTGACGTTTGTCTTGCATTTCTGTCACCTTTGGTGAAGATTGGAACATCTGTAAAAAAAATAGTTAAAAACAATTCCACTTGGAGTCGGACCAATAAACTTAACATTTGATTACGCTAGAGTAAGTGTTTTGGTTGACTTTCATATATATCGTACATGTATAAACTATTGACGTGCCAATGTTGTCATAAATTCAAATGGAGGCAAGAAACTATATACATTTTATTTCAATTAAAACTATTCCACTCTTTGTACATATATAGCTAAACAAATTCTTACGCAAGATAAGAACATATTGAAAATTAAGTTTTAAATATTTGAGCAACTTTATCCTGAATGATTTTGTATCCAATCCAATCACCGAGTATCGAATACATCAGCCCCAACAAGAGGGGACAACTTCTGGAGGATTAACGCAATTCTTTCCAATTAAAAATCATTGATATATCCGCAATATATTCTAGTTTATCGGCTAAACCTTGATCCGAGTAATGCTTAACGTAGTATGGGTCCGGCAAAGTACAATAATGGCCGCGCCCTCAATTCGTCTTCTGGTTACATACTTTTCTTTTACTTTTTTCTATTTTGCATGATCATTTTCTGACGACGATAAATTTGTTTGGCGTTTAGTAATACATATGTCATTCAAAGTATACGTTCTATTTTAGACTTAAATATAGTGAACCATGTCTTCAAAGTGGACACAAATCGGACGTTGAATAGTCTCGTTAGAATTTCGGATACTCCATTACGCGTGAATGTAACCGGAAGCCTAATATAAGGTATCCATTGTAGTTCTTGTACCAAAATCATTTGATTTAAGCCTTCATAGTGAGAAATTCTCATTTGAAAACATGATTATCCGATATCTTGTTCAATACATTGGACGCAGCCATTATTCTGCTTTGCCTGACGTACTTTAACTCGTCAAAGTACGACAGGGAACCAGACAATGCTCAATGCTTATTTGATAGGAGCTAAACTTTATCAGACGGTGTTACCATAACATGGTACCAACCATGACAGTATAAAACGTATAGTTATTGTCATTTACCATAATGCATTGCGAGCATTAAGACGTACACTAATAAAAGACAGTATCTATTTCACGGTGTACTTCAGAGAATGTTATAAAGACTGTTTTGTATCCAAGATAATACTGACGTATGTGGTCGTATATAAAGATAAGTAAAGACGTATATGACTAACTTACTAATCCTCTTTGTTTCAGGGACTGTATCTTCCATTGTCCGTGGATTTATCAGACGGCCTTAAAACATATAATGTACAATTAGTCTATATACAATGTGACAGACCATTAGTGGATGTATGCCATTAATGGTTTATAAGAAAGATAAATAGATAAAGTGAACGTGTTTATATATATAGTTGTGTGGAATGTTGCGATGTCTTTTTAAGCATTATCATCTCGCTAATGGTAAGAAGTACGTTAAGTGGACCAATGCTCTATATACATGTAATAATAATAATAATAATAATAATAATAATAATAATAATAATAATAATAATAATAATAATAATAATAATATAATTATAATAATAATAATAATAATAATAATAATAATAATAATAATAATAATAATAATAATAATAATAATAATAATAATAATAATAATAATAATAATAATAATAATAATAATAATAATAATAATAATAATAATAATAATAATAATAATAATAATAATAATAATAATAATGATAATGATAATGATAATGATAATAATAATAATAATAATAATAATAATGATGATAATAATGATAATTATTTGGCATAGTGTAAACTAGGGCAGTCATGATATGCCATAATCGTATCGCGATATACTGCAATACGCTGGTACCGTATCGCGATACGTACCACGATATATTGTGGGCATTTAGATTCGTTGTGGCTCCGCTGTATTTAACAGAAGCAATGCAGATTTTACATGCAGCTACTGATAGAACCTAGCCTCTTTAAGTATTTACGGTCATTTAGGACTGTGACGCGCTAAATTGGTTAAATTTTTGTAACTTAAAGGTTAAATTGAATGAACAATGGAAAAACTGACGTTTCTCTACTTTTTTCACGTAGGGAAGAATTTACCAATGAAATAAAAAAAATATCGCCAAATACCGGTACGTTAAATCGTACCGCGGTACGTATTGCCGCAGCTGTGTATTGCAATATACCTGTAGCGTGTTCAATTACACAAAACGTTACAGAACGTTACATAACGATACATTCGGAACTCCTCGGTCATTCGCTGCGAGTAATCTAATCTAATACACAAATATGCGATCGTTAAGGCAATGAGTGATGTTTCAAAATTTACGGACTAAAAATGAAACATCACTCAATGCCTAAACGACCATATATTTGTTTACTTCAACACCTGTAGTTTCAAAATAGCGTCTAAATATGTCCGAGATTATTCGCAGCAAATGGCCAAGGAGTTCCGAATGTATCGTTACGGAACGTTCTGTAACGTTCGCGGTAACTGAACTCCCTACTGTATACCGGTATATCGTGACAGCCCTAACGTAAACATAATACATACACACATAAATATCACAGACATCATGATGTAGTAACTATGTCTTGCACACCAACACCAGGGATAACACAAAAAAGGGCAAGCTCTTATTTCCATTGTGGTCCCCATGTAGGGTCCATGAGGGGATAAAGTCTCTGGCTGGCGATCACTATCGCTCTCCCCTCTCACTTTCTACCTCGACATTGTCGCTTCTCAGTTTTAAACAGAAAAGAACCCTGTATATTACAAACGAAATCTCGTAAAAATATATATTCACGACTATGCGCAACTATCAATCAATCTTGTAAACATGGTGTGTTTTTGTACTTTTTATTTTTGGACTCATCCAATAGAGGGGGAAACAGAAGATAAGAGTGTAGATATTACTAATTTATTTTATAGAGATATTTATAGACTATTTCTGAATATAATCATTCCTCTCTGATATTGAAAGTTAGACTCTTCTTGTGTTTGACTGTTGCGCCGAATTAAAAAACATATATGCGCAAAAACATACATACTAATAAACAAACGCTCAAAAGAAAAAAGCATAAATTATATTAAGCTTCTATAAGTTTATTTAATAGGCATTTCCGTCGTACATTTTGAAAGAAAAACATCAGAGGAACGTGTTGTAAATTGAAATATACATCAGGTAAAAAACATTATATCTTACCTTCAATATAATTATCCTTGAGTGAAGTTAAACTTTCGTTTGTCTTGAAGACTTATGTTATAATTGATTTTCAATTCTAGTTTTATATCTGTACTGTTTATACTAACTCAAACACAAACATTGATCTGCTAGGGTTAGAATCAATATAGAAGTGTTATTATTCAATTCATAAAATAAAAACCATGTTTATTCTTCATACATGAAAATTTAATAAGCTACATGCTCTTAACTTTATGAATAAACAAAGAAATTCAATAAGTTTACGTTTTGTTAAGCATTGTTTAGTTTGTATTCAAATAGCGAAGTTATTTACTAAACTTTATAGCTATTTCCTGGCAGGTGCTTTTAACAAGGAAATTGGCTCATTTCCTTCAGGCTTATTCAGCTAATAAGCCCTGGGACGGATTCCGCGGTAAGGGGATAGGAATATAGGTGGGTGGGTTCAGTATCTACAACCGTGATGAAAAATATTATTTAGTACACCAAAGCTGACTATCCATGTATCTGCAGTTTAGAAGTTTTTTTATACTAATTTTTAGCTCGGTTGTGAAACAAGTACTTACGACTAAGATTAATTACTTTCGAGTCCGCTTCCTAATCTTCCGGTACTGAGCTAGTAGGATAAGTTTCTTGCTCAATGAAACAATGGAGTAGGTTTATGATAGGATTTAAAACAACGCAAAGTTCGCATCCAATGATTAAAAGCAAGAGTCAACAGGAGACCTTTATATTGAATGAGGATGCATGGAATAAGTCAATGGTCGTCAGGAAACATCTTTTTGTTTGCAAAATTATAGTCCTTAAGTTATAAAATATTATTTTTATTCGTCTGACTTATAATTTTCTTGAACAAGAATTTACTTGCCAGTAAGTAAATTTCACTACAAATAAATGCTTTAAATAGCACCAGGTTAGGTAGCGTAATGTATATCTGCATTGTTTATAAGTAACACAAAGTGAAAAACACTCCAAAAAAAGACTGATATCAACCAGTATCATATGGCTCCGAAAATTAGTCTTACATGTTCAAGGGAGACAAGTGTGTTGTAATCAAAGTCTAAGTTTTGTAAGATTAGCCTTCCTTGACCTAAATTAGTTTTAACTGAAATCTTTTTCAATCAATAGGATTGATATTATCTGTGTAATTTATCAATCGTTAATATAGATCAGTTACGACATCTATTTAAGAATGAAGATCTAATACACCAATAAGGCACTTTTGTCCGTTATCTTCCCCTGATAAAATCTGAAGCAATCCAATTGGTAAGTAGGTCCTTACAGTTGGAATCCTCGGATTTTATCATTGAAGTTGTAAGGATAACAAAATATTTCATCAAAATATCATTCTTGTAAATAAAGATATAAACAGAAGTATCTCGGTGAAAAAGCCTTTCATTATTTTCCTTTTTTGTACAAATTAATCCAATGATTCAAAGTACATAAATCAACACTTCGTTAAGTAATAAATGGTCAAAAACCCATCCAAAACTATCCGATTGTTTCCTTGAGCAAGAAACTTTATCCTACTAGCTCAGTACAGGTGGACCAAGAAGCTGGCTGAAAGTGGTTAATCTAAGTAGTAAGAACCTGTTTCAAGTTCGAGCTAATATAAGTATGAAATAATGGTCTCTGATTGACCTAACCAGCTTTCCTGGATAGTTTGATTGCTACATGGGAGACAACAACTTTTCCTTACTATGAAAATACTTACTTTTCATGCAATGGTATGACTTGAAGCAGTCGTAAATCAAACCATTCAATATCCTGCCTTGAAATCGAAGCCACAACCTTTTCAATTAATAGACTTGTGTGCTACCAACTGGGCTAGCCAGGCAGTTTCACTGGTCGCTTGTGTAGATCAATAACTCAACTCAAGCTGGTATACGAAGATGGACAGTTAAAGACACAACTTATGATAAATTTTGACACTTGAAGTGCATCCTTTTTCGTGGCTAGATTTAACAGTAGAATTTCAGTGTGTCACGTAGATTGGATATAATAATTGAGGCCCTGCAATGAGTGCATGAACCTACTTAAAATGTAGCGTTTATATAAATGGATCTTTGTATCGAACAGCAAAAAACTTACATGTCCCTAGTTGACTACAATTTTGTTGTTGATTGAGTTTAAGTTAAACCTTGATACAACTGAATTGATCAAAGTCTGCCCAAACGGTGAGACATCGGATACCGACACCCGAGTGACAGTAATAAGCTCCCATTCTCTTTGAAAATCCATATGTGACCCATATATGGAAAGAGGATTTGGTACTTGATGACAATACTTCTGTTATCTTTTTTTTTTGAAATCCATTGACAAATATAGATGGAATTGTGAATAGAAAAAATATTTCCCTAATCAGTGCACATGTCTTATCGTTGACCATGCTACGGAGAAAACTGTCGTCTGCTTAATTAAATGTTGTCTGCTAAATTCATCTTTTATCCAATGTTTAAAAAAATTATGGAAATACTGTCTGAATGACAAACAGTTTGGAACCAGGCGCCACAAAAACATTTTACTCATTCAATTTTGTCAGAGATTTTCATAAATACAGTACTAGTAACGTTATCAACAACTATGCATGGGCCTCAATTAATTTCACTTGCTAGCAAAAACGAAAAAGTCATGAAACATGTAATACTTGAAATTTTCACCTCTATAATGATGTAACCACTATACTACAATTTTCTTTTGATGTCCAAGATTTATAAGTTGTGTCTTTAATCATTGAAAAGCCAGCTCGACAATAGTAGTGTAACATCCAAAGTCCACCCTGTTATTTCCTTGGGCAACAAATTTACTTCCTCAGTACTTGGGTTCCAGGAAGTAGACTGGGAAATAGTTGCCGTTAAATACAAAATCAATATTTAAACACAGCATTATTGAGCTCTTACACATTAACTAAGAATCAGGGGACCTACAAGCTCTCACATATCTGGGACTTGGTTTACATCTGCATATGTGCTGACGGATACACATGTAGTAAATGTTAGTCAATGTTGCCAAGTCTTTAATAATAGCAACAGTCAGTGGTTGAAATGTAAAATGTAAGTAATTAATTGTTTCTAGCACAACACTCTCCGTAAACAGATATCCTGTAGAGCGTTGTCGTACAGGCTCTCTACTTTCTCTGTGGAAGGCACGTCGAGATGAACTTGTAATGCGTAGCTTTCATCTAGGCCATTAAACGCATTTTGATTTCGTAATTTCTATTTTTGGACCAAGGTTTGCATGCTTATTTAACTGTAGTATTATTCACAGCCTGCGATTGGGCGGCTTATTTCAAATTGCGTGACGTAGGCGATGTAAACACGTTACGTATCATAACAATTTCGTCATGAATATTATGATGAGAAAAGGTCACCTGAATGTGACCTTCGTTTGGAAAAGGCCAGATCTAAATTAGCGAGTATGCGAGCGGTAAAATTTTAGATCGGGTTTTAATCAGATTGCTAGCAGAATAAACAAGACCTATTACTTAATGTGAAGAATACTTCCCAACAAGTATTTGTCAAGAAATTGCTATTGGTCACAAAGTATCGAGATGGAACTAAACTTAATGAGTTGCATTTGTTTTTTAACCAATAGTGGACTCATCAAAATAAGCAGACAAGATTTTTATCACAGGGCCATAACTGTGAAAGATCAATGGACAGTAACCAGAATGGGATACACACGTCTGCTTCATACCTGTTTCTATGAGTAAAGTTTGAATCAAATTCGTACATAAGGTACTGAGAAATTGAGCAGACATGAACAAACCAACTGATTGACTCCAATATCCCCCCAAACAGGGTATAGGGGGTTATAAAGAATCTTGTTCACAACAAACACATTTAAGTATACTTATAATTTATTATTTTTTTATTGAAAAGTTTGTACAGTCTCCACAGCATAAAATGAAATAGCATAATTTTGTCTGAGCCATTGTAAAATATACAATATATACAGATTACATGATATAATGTAGAAATAGAAAAAAGGGGCCAATCATGACCCCCTTATATAGATATATGATCACAATGATCCTAAAAATATCGGCAGCCCAGATGGCACTTCTTTGTGGATCAAACAAAAGTCCTCATTTAAGCACTTAAATTTGTTCAAAATGTCAACTCAACATGACCCCTTCTAAAACTTAGCGGCCCCTTTTTTAACCCCTCAGCACTAATATTAAAGTGAAACCAGCACTAGCAATACATAGTTAGCTATAATTTGTTATGAAACATCTAGTATTGTTCTTTTTTTTTCTCAAAAGTCAAAACATGAATAATTTCAAAGTGAGAGGGCATATATAGTGGCCCTGAAATTATTCAAACTTTGAACGTAGAGAAAAACCATAACATTCAGGATTTAGACTTTAAGTTTCAAGTTTAAGTATGTTTAAGGCAGCTATACTTCTTGCATACAAATATATCATATATAATACCCAATTATCCAATTACTATCATACAAATACATCAGCAGTAATAGTTTGTATCATGAATTCAAACTAAATATGAAATATTGACCCACTTAAATAAACATTGATGATCTAGTTGCTAACCTTTAAGAAGAACTTATCTACCAAAAGCTTATTTCCGAAATTTTTACGAAAAACTTTTTCGAAATAAACTTTTACAAAATTAAAATAAAAATTGACCTTGCTAACATAAGATAGAACGATAACAATTTGTTTCAGAGTATTTGGTTATAAGCAAATTTTCTAAGTTACAAAAAGGCAATTTCGCAAGGCATGAAAATTAAGCACTAATATCATTTGCATATGACCAGTTGAAGCAACACATCTTCTGATTGGCTGTTTACAATAACATTTCAAATATCAGCCAATGAGAAAGCTGCATAATCCAGACTGGTTTCAATCAACAGAAAATTACCCTAAAATGATAAATCAACTAAAATGAATTCCCTGACTGGTTCAATGACAAGTCAAAACCTCCCAAATGTTAACTAAATAAATGAAATGGAATCAATGGATTTAGTTTTATCAGACAAACTTTCAATCTTTCTGTCACACCTTAGTCTCCAAATCCATTCACACATGTAACCTTAAATTTGATTGGTCACCCATGTAACATGTGACCAGTAACATTGAATTTGATAGGTCAACAGTACAGCATGTGACCTGTTACATTGAATTTGATTGGTCACAAATGTTACATGTGACCAGTGAAGTTGAATCTGATTGGTAACTTCAAATTTTCAAACAGAATAGAATATAATATAACAAAAATGTCTGTTTTTTTCTCTTGTCCTATAAACACAAGTATGCAAAGAAGAGCTGCAGGATTTATAGATATAAAAAAAGGAGATATTTTCTATTAATATAAAACGTCCGCCATGTTGTTTCTATGACATAGTACCAAATACAGGGTTATGTCTACATATACTGGGACCATGTTCATCATAATCAGCTTTAGTATGACATACTTGATAAAATTCAGGCTGAAACAAACAAATAATATAATATTATATATATATATATATACAGTACCCACCAAAAGTTTGGAGACATTTTCACTTTTTACGCCTATTGAATAGCTTTTATCAAAATTTTGATAACTGTTTATTTTGAAATGCCTTCAGTTTTGCTTTAGTTTGTTTGGTTATCAAAACAATTATAATCCAAAAATCGCATAAAAGTTATGTAATGGAAAATAATTACAATGAACACAGCTTTGGAGGCTTTAGGATGTCAGATGCAGAATCTTATAAATCTGTAGCATTCATGAAATTTGTATTCATTTTACCACAAACCATACTTAAATATACAAAAAATAGCGGTTCTACAAAACTAATCATCAAAATTCAAGAATTGTTGTTCATTTCTTTTGACTTCAAACTTTTGGTGGGTACTGTATATAGACAAAGACAATTTTATTGCAAAAAAAGACATTTGTCCATAGGCAATACAAACATATAATATGCATATATCTAAACAATTGTTTTCAAGGATTGTCATAAAAAAAACCAATATCAATGTTGATATAATGTAGTTTACCATGTAATATGCAGTCTAAGCTGTATAAAGGGACCATCAGTATTGTCATATGGAAAAGACCTTGTTAATAATATGTTAAAATGCTGAGATCACTAATGCAGGTTAGACTGTAAACTTCCTTTAGTGCTTAACAGATATCAATTTATTTTAGAAAATAAATACATTTAAATTGCAATTAGAACCAACTGTATTAGAATCACTATGATAAATAAAAGGGGAAAGATATATATACATGTATTTATAAATATAAGAACCACATGTTAACAGATAGAAACAAATCGTAAATGTTTGTTAAAAGAGTAGGAACAAGGAAGCAGGATCAGAAGAGTGTTTGTTTGGACTTGCCAGTATGTCATGATGGCTTTGGGTGAGGAACAAGGGAGCCATTCTGCATCAGAAGTATAACATGGCACTTGTACTCCCTTGCCTTCAAGCTAGCTTTTTGCGCTACTCAGTAAAGTGTCCTATCACAACTCAAAAGCTCATGCATTCTTAGTCCATCTAAACTTAGACGATACATTTTTATCAGGTCACATTTTGCATCATAATATTGCCCCACAAAAACTTGAGCTTAGAAGATTCTAGGACCAATTCCAACAAGAAGGGATTATGTAACAAAGTTACTATTCTACAATTCAGAACTTACATTATCATGCCTTAAGCTAGCTAAATGGTGATGAGGTAGTGCTCACAACTCAAAGGTTGTGGATTAAATTTCAGCATGAACTATACATTTTTTATCAAATTTTGCATCCAAAGATAGTCACACAAAAACTCAAGCTAAATGATTTGAAGATTGATAATGGCAAGAAGGGGTGTATGTAGCATAGCTCACAAATGGCAACATTTGGTGAAACCCTGGCATAGCTTACTGCATCACAGACAAGGGTTATAGCTACAGTCATAATATGTATATAATTACCGTTGAGGCCAACATGGATCCACCAAACCATACAGCATATCTTTGCATATGATGTGTTATCACTTGAACATCAATAGGTTTGGGCTGAAATTACAAAATACATCAATTAAATTTATTATCACATTATAACAGAACAAGTAGAAAAGAAACTATAGTTTAGGTTTATGGTGGATTGTGTCCCTTTTTTCAGACATATTAACATTCATATTAAGGTAGTCAGTCAACCTACTCTATGTCTCTGAAACGGTTTAAATCTTGATTTGGTGTGTAACACAATAGCAACACATTGTGTAGGTCATACCAAACCAGTCGTCAACCTACTCATGGTACCTTGAAAGGCTAATTCTGTGGATTTAGCTGTTAACCAGTTACTAGGGGCATCTTTCAGTCAGTGACAAAAAACTGTACTCCCTACATGAATTAGAATCAGTGGTAGGAGGGAGAATGGCTGAAGATTATTTCATGACCAAACTCCTGAAAGTATCCCCACCTGGGAGTCGAACCTACAACTCCTGGATCAGTAGACGTGTGCATTACTGACTAAGCTAGCCAGACAGCTTCAGTTCAATATCATGACATCATCAGAATCAAGAGATGTTCCATACAAGTAGACCTACCTTAATTCTACCTTGACTGATTTCTTCACTTATTTTCAATCTAGCATCAACAACTCTCTTAACATCTCTCTGTAATTTTCTACCAAAATCTTTAAACATAGTAGAACCTCCAGACAATACAATGTTCTGTAATATATAAAGAATGTACATCACTCAATGATAATGGCATGCTACTTCACAAAGAGTCAGTTGTGATAGAATATCACCGCTTATTGCCACCCAACGCTGCAGAGCAATTACTAATGCAACAGTTTCCTTGCTAGTAATAAACACTCAGAAATCATGTTTGGAGGACACAACCTTGATTTGGCTAGCTTGAAACAAACTGTAAGCATACAGCTAGACTAACACATAAAAAGCCTTTTAAAAAAGTGCCAATTAGCAACTTCATTATGCAACTGATTTCATGAATCAAGTTTTCAGCAGACAATCAAAAGGAGACCAATCTACTTTATTTTAATTAATTTGTAAAAATTTACCATACACTATATCCTACTATATACTGTAGTACTATATCCAAAACTTAAATATTTGGGTTTTCTTCAGCGGTACAAACTTTCACCATTACAATGTGTTAAAAGAACAATATGATTTAATCCCTATTTCATGCTTTTCAGCAACATTGCACATCAAACTTGGTTTGTTCCACCTGTGCAGGGGCAGAAAACCCACAAATTTGAGGTCTAAATTAGGTCTTTTAACCACCTTTCCATAATGAAGTAATTAACAGGCCTCTTAGCAGGCCAAAACAAAAATAAAGGTTTTTATAAAGGCTCCAAAGTATGAAAATAAAGGCCTTTTAGTGTAAAATATGAAAAAAATAAAGAGTAAATAAAGGCTGTTTTCGTGGAAGATCTCATTTCTTTATTAAACCCACAGTCATACCAAAGTAATTTTTTGATGTTATATACTGTTTGAATTAGGCAATATAATACATACCTTATTTAATGCGTATACCTATTTTCTCTGCATATTTATATCATACATAGCTCCTGTTTTACAGTGTAGGGAAAATGCAGAACAAAATCCATTACTTGCTTTAAGCTAGCACGGCAACCAGTCAGAGCAAATATAAAGGTTTTGAGTGAGAATTACAGGCTATTTTGGCGTTTTAAAGGTTTTCTGGGGAAATGTAAAGGTTTTAAAGGTTTGCTCTGAAATTAAAGGCTTTTAAAGGTTTCACAAGGAGGCCTGAATTAAGCACTTCATACCTTGTATAATCCTCTTCTTACATCAATAGGACTTTGTTGGATAACATGATCAACAACTTCTGATATAGGTGTAGTAAAATCTGGGTTTGAAAACTGAAATATTATACAATAAACAAAAGTTACAGTCTATTTTAGGGGAGTAACGGTTAACCGATATACCGGTTAATATTGCAATACGAATTCTAACGGTTTTTAACCGGTTCGTTTTTTCCTTGAACTGGTTTTTGTAGCTATGTGTCGTACTGTTTGTTTTTATCATAATCTGAAAGTTAAATGCTTTATTAAATGTTAAAAAGTGTTGAATACTTGAAATAATCTTACTGTGCTTTAAAAGGTTAAACATTCAGTAAATCGAGAGAAACAATATCTTTAAAGTCCGTTTCAAAGCATGCATGTTTGATCATATAAACCCTTTTAAACAAGTAATTCAAATATTTGAATACGAGATCATTTGAAAACTCACATATGCGTGTTATGCTGATCTAAAATAGGACAAATAATTAAGCTTTGCATGTCTACGAAATTAACCGGTACGTATTGCAATATATTGCAATACGGGTTTCGGGTTTTACCGTATTGTTACACCCCTAGTCTATTTGCATTATCTTAATAACGCTTACTTTGACTATTCATTAGTTTTAAAATATTATATAATTTCATCATGATACAAAACAAAAATTTTATACATTTTCTCCAAAATGAACCGCTATGTAATATGATGTAATGCAATGTTTTTGGTGCTTTTCACTGAATCATATTTTTTTAGATGAATTGTGGCAGTTGGTTGCTCTACTCACATTCCCTGACAGTCCTAGATCTCTTGATCCTACACTCCCCTCGCAGCTCAGTGAATACATTACATTCATCCGCTGCCTTAAAACTAGTCGATTTATGATATCGACCTTTACTATGAACCTTTTAACGACCAATGAAAGTTTACCAAATTCCAATTTAGCTGTAAAACTTTATAAGCATTTTCATTGGTTGAACGGGTAAACAACGCCTTATATGGTATGATCATACTAGTAACGAATGCAACTTCGTATGACGTCATTTATACCATGGCTACACTTTGTATTTAAGTTCAATAAGTTGCTCTATGTTTACAATTTAAAGATCCGAGATACGCGTTCAAAAAGATCAATGTTTACTTTCATTTTTGTTAATTTTCCATTATATAACTAATGCAAAACTGTCCAACATCTTTGCATTTCGACATTTTGAAATTACAGGCATGATAATTTTTTTTGCATCTATTTTTAAAAACCACGTGACATTCATGCGATTTAAATGTTTATGTGTCTCTGTCTAAAAACAGAAATATCGGTTTGCACGTAGTATATTAGCAGAGGTAGAAAGTGAACGAGTACGAGTGAATCTTTCAAACCGATGCAATGGAGAGTATCTTGATCCCAGCTTTAATCTAGTTCTATGCACATTCCCTCAGTCCCTGTTGACATCAGCTTTATTTGAGGTAGGAGGGAGAATGGCCACATTAAATATTTCTATACCATATTCTATGAAGGTATACCGGTTTTGACCTCATGACCTCTGGATTTGCAGTCAGACATTCTACCCACTTTGACAAAGCAAGCAGGTAAATCTAACTGCAAATCAGGACCCTATACAAAGCAGTAAAATCTGCCTTCACATGTACTGGATTTATTTTGTCTTCATTGAGTTCTTCTTTACTAAATATAGCATTTGTGAAAGCTTTACACCTGTAATTCAAAACAAACTTTGCATGCAACTTGCTTACCTCTGGATGGAAGAAAATTTCTGGTCCTAAAAATCTTTCATATCCAACGTCCACACCAAATTTTTGTTTGGATACAGCATTGATACCTTCAAAACGTTTCATCCATTTAGATGGATCTTGATCATATTTAGCAAATTCTTTAGCTATATCAGGACAAACATAACTATATCTTTCCTAGAAGAGATGAAATACAGTCAATTATATGTAAGACATCATGAAATATGAATATCATAAAAGTGATTAGAGGACATTGGTTGCAAATGGACATACTACTACAAATGATGAGGTTTCATGTAGTAAAAATCTACCTTGTATGCCACAATATAGACAATTTTAGTGCATTTTTGTGACTTTTATATATATATAGTATATTTCTTGCAATCTATAGGTCAGTTTGTCTTAAAATATTAACAATTATTTTTGGACACAATTGCAGACACTTATTGGTGTTTTGAAAATATAGAAAAATCTTTACCAAATCTGTGAACTAGTACCTTCAACTAAAATAAATCTCAAGAGTATAACCAAAGCTCTTCACACATTAAGTCACTGAATACCCATTGTCCTTAATACATGTAACAGACTTTGCCTTAAATGTTAACAAGCGCTAGCTCGATCCATTACATCTTAAAGAAAGTTACCAACTTTAATCTAGCCTGATTAAATGAATTATCTAATTGTCACTTGTCTCAATTTTCACAAATTCAGGCTTCAAGCTTGTGGGTTAAGGCGAAGACTACTTGATGGGTCAATGCAAAACTAGTTTAACTACATGTACACTTAACAAAAGATCTAACCGATCACTTTTCAAATTTTGATTATTTTATAATGTGCCAATGGATTCTCATTAAATTTTGCAGAGGTGATTTTTGTGTCATTTTCTACCGATTTGTGGAAAGAAAAATAATTTGATACGGTTCGTTGCACTCAAGCGGTACAGAGGGTGCGTTTTACATATTTTGGCACGAAATGTTCATGCAAAGCTTGATGAGTATTAAAATTCACTTTGCATAAATCTTTGTTAAAGTTCAAATTTTCTGGTTGTAATTCTTTAATTTTCAAAAACTATAGATAATTATAAAATATTATCCAAAATTTCGCGAAATTTGGTCATCAAACAACGGCGCAATACGAATTTTAACTCTTGAGCGTAACACACCTGCATCAAGTTATGCATGAGTTATCGTTCGTGACCGGAATCGGTATGACGTCATCGTAGTCCTACATCCTGAAAGCGGTTATTAGAAACACAGGTGCAAGATACTATGTTTCCCAATTATAGAATATATAGAGAAGATATAGATCGATTTTCTTCAAATAAAAAGTATTTTATGTAGAATAATCCTTTCTAGGTCGAATAGCGAAAGAATTTTGACGATTGTGCATTATTTGTGAATGTGGTGATTATGACCGTGAAACAGGTGTTTGAGACTTTTTTGAGAGTATAAGTATATATTATAGTAAGGAAAATTGTCTTGTGCTTGTAATTAGAAATAAATGCTAATTAAATAATTGCTATTTACAACTTAGTTTGTAATTCTTTCATGATATCAATTTAAGTAAATTTGAAGTATTAGTTCGGAGCCCATATTCTTATGAAGATGAGAATTTATTACTTACCGTTGATCATGGTGTTTCAGATTTCTTCAGCACCAGTTTTGAATTATTATCACAGAATGTTAAAACATTAATTCCGTTGCAACTTATGTTTTTAAAAAAACTTTACACTGTAATGGTTTATAAGAATTCCATCTTTGTTCGAGGGACTGCACGCACAGTGGTTTCAAATAGTTTAAGATAACTTGTACAAAACGACGACAACTCGGCGACGAAGTAAATAATTTCAAATCGTATCTCCATCGTGTTTCGAATAGTTCTTAATAATTCCCTTTGTTGTATTTATATGCTTTTCCGTAATTCCATATGAGAATTTAAGTTTTAATAAAATCACAAATAACTCCTTGGTAAATTCAACTGTTAATATATTTGTCTAACCAACTAGTAAAAACAAAGATTTATTAGCGCGAATTGACTTCCGTGAAAAACAATTTCAACTCCGATTCAAAAGATTATTTTCTAACATCATTATTCAGACCAATATTAACTACAATTAAAAAGTATATAATTGGCGACAGCCTTTTGACAGGTCATGTGTAACAAATGCAATTTGTTGGCGATGATATCTTAATCTACATTAAGGACCCCAATATATAGAGGCTCACCGCGGGACTTTTTTGTCATCTTGTACGAATTTTATTGTTTCCCGTGGGGAACCTCACAAACTTAATAAACACATTTAAAGTTAGGGGTACATCAAAATAATTTATCAATTACTCTTTTGTGTCATCAAATTATTGATACTATTGGGTATGTTTCCATGGACACAGACTCTCAAATCGTGACACGTGTTGGCTATCACTCTGCCGTCGACATTAATATACAAAGTACGTACCGCACCCTCAATCAATTTCAACATTGTCTAACAGACGTCATGCTGTGAATTCAAAAGAAATTTTTAATCCGCTGACATATGTTACGCGATATATTGGAGATAAGGTAAATGATAGTAGATGACCGTTCAGGCGATCAAGTTCATATTACGCATTTAAATATTTTTTGTGCAAAATAGCGAGGTTTAGAATGCCGGTCTCATCATTTAATATAATCGCACAACCAGCGATATAAAGATATATATATTTTAATGTTTAATCAATTTTCATTCCATGATTTTTAAATGCGATTTTTAGATAAATTAATTTTTATGCTTATTTTCCAAACTAATATTTACTGCACCCAACATTACGAAACAATTTGAGTAGTATTTTCTGCACAACATTGCTGTCACCTGATTTTCCTTTTTTCATCTTTGGTTCCTTGATAAAAAAAACACGAGGTACACTATTTTCTTTTCAAAAAGGAAATTAAATAGCGTTTTCCGCACGAAGATTATATTTTTGGCAAGTATCTGTCAAAATATGACGAAATCATAACTTTATGTAGTCTAAGTTATTTCTGCCGAGTTTTTTCAATCTTTTTCCCCTTTCACTTGGTCATCATATAGAAATAAAAAAAACACGCTTGCTCTTAACCAGTTTCAGACTCATTTAATGTAATGACGTATTCGATTTAATTTCTTTTTGAACCTTTTTTTCACGCAAATAAAAAGTACATCACAAAAAAACTACTTAATATCATGGAATTGTCGATGAATGCAATCAAATATACAACATATAAGCCTAGTTATTAAACTGGTTTATATAAAATATAAAAAATCATGTAGGAAATGTAATTATTAATAAAAAAATGCAAATTTAATTTCAAAATGTTTTTGCGACTGATTAATTGACAGGCGTGTATAAATTACTATCCATTGACTGTTACAACAGGTTTTAATCGATAGGACTACGATGACGTCACACACGGTAGATAAGCGATGTTGTAATATCGGCTAAATTGATACAGGTTTAAATCAGAGTTAAATATCTCGATATACACATTGTTTACATGCGTTAAGCGTGAGTGTCTGCTGAGATACAATAGAAATACGTAATATTTTGATGTTTAATCGTTTTTTGTGTCCAACGATAAATTTCACCTTTAACTTTATAAGTGAAAAAACATAACATTTTCTTTCCACAAATCGGTAGAAAATGACACAAAAATCACCTCAGCAAAATTTAATAAGGATCAATTGGCCCGTTATAAAATAATCAAAATTTGAAAAGTGATCGGTTAGAACTTTTGTTCAGTGTAAATAAAGAGTTAAAAAAAGTTTTGTGTTGACACTTTTTAAGTACATGGAAAATCCAGCATAGTTGAGTTTCTGATCTATTTGTTGTATATTGATGGCTCAGCACGAAACTATTTCAACAGCATGTAAATAGAGAAGGATGTGGATTGGTTTTGCACAGAACCAATGTCAGCCATAATTACATAAAAACAGTATAAATACCTTGATAGCTTTAGCTGTTTCTAATGATTGTTCAGGAGGAATACCAACTTCCCGTTCTCTCAATAATTGTTGAATGAAATAAGTGATATCTCTACCAGCTATTGGGATATGTTTTATACAACTTCCAATTACATAGCCCTCAGCCTGTAATATGAAAATACAACATACATTATGATTTATTACAATTGAAAATTCCACTTGAAATCCATCTTAGAAAAACTAACATAATAACTAAACTTGATATGGAAACATTCATTCTTAGGGCCTTGGTTGTTGCAATATGTATGACCAAGGGATTCTTGAGTCCCTATAATTTACAGAACAGAACAATAAGGACCCAATTCACTGAAAAAAACACTTAAGAATAAACTTCTAAAAAAAGGGTTAAGAACAATATTTCTTTCAGCTTCATAAACAAAGACAAAGTATTTTTAGGGGTCCGGTTAAATGGTGTAGCAACACATTCAAAATAGTTTCTTGACCAAGCTCCATAAAAGTATGCCCTGCCTAGGAATTGAACCTACAACCCCCTAGATCAGTTGACTTTTGTGCAACCGAATGAGCTAGCCAGGCATGTTAACTAATGTTAAACAAAACCTAAACCTACACTTGTAATGATAAGAACTAAGAAAATAAAATGTTTATAATACAAAGATTATAAATGTATATAATACATACTACAGGAATGACATGAGTAACTCCATCCCCAGAATCTATCACAGTTCCTGTAAGAGTTCTCTCTCCTACTTGTCTTGATGTCCATGATGCTGCCAATGCTAATACAGCCTGATATAATAAAATATGAATAATTATAAAATATGAATAAATTATAAAATATGAATAATTATAAAATATGAATAAATTATAAAATATGAATAATTATAAAATATTAATAAATTATTTATATAAATAAATTATAAATATGAATACATTATAAAAGTGAATAAATTATCAATATGAAAAATTAATAAATATGCATAAATTTTTAATACGAATAAATTATAAATATGAATTGTTTGTTAGTTGGGTTTAACGCTGTAGCAACACATTATAGGTTATATCATGGCGGTCAGCCCACCTACTCACCGTTCCTGGAAAGGATTTAGCTGTTAGCCAACTACTGAGCGCATACTTTTGCCAGTGACTGACTACTGCCCTACATGATTTTAGAATCAGTGGTATGAGGGAGAATGGCCGTAGAAATTATTTCATGACCTAGGTCCACAAAAGTATGCCCCGCCTGAGAATCGAACCCACGACCCCTCTATAAGTAGACTTGTGCGCTACCGAGCAGCCGGGCTGCCCTTATAAATATGAATAAATCAAATAATATAAATAAATTAAAATTGTGCATAAACTATAAATAAATCATACATATAAATAATATATTAATATGATTAAATTATAATTAATTTATATAAATATCTCCAACTATGAATAAATCAGATATTATGAATAAATTGACATCTATAAAATTGGCCTTTAATATTGCTTGGATGTAAAATTCAATGGCAGGTTAGATGAAATATAACTGCAAATGAATTCTCAAGAAAGCAGACAAATTATTTCAAACAAAGCTAACATGATTATCTCCCTTTAATCAGAAATATGTAAAAATACTTAAACATATTAGCAGAATGAAGGAATCAGCAATAGCAAATGGTCCAGACCTCCCTAATTTGTGTTACAATTTTAGCTAAAATATAGCAATTGGAATTTAAAATATTTTTTTTTTATATCCAGATGTCTTAAAAACTCTAGAGTTAGCTCCCCTGATAAAAATGTAGATTCTACCCTAAAGCATATAAACTATAAAAATGTCATCAATCAACTACACATGACAATATACAAACAGGAGTATGACAGGTTTATCATCTTATATTATTACATGTATTGATTGTACATAAAAATACATACATTCATATACATATAATACTATCATACCTGAATATTGTAATAAAATAGCAATTGTATACTATTGACAACCTGTGAATGTGTGAGTCAATCTATATGATAACAGTTGTTGCCTTAAACAGTCACAACAAACTAGCCTAATTCTCTACATGTGTATACCTACTTGAATTTTTGCAATTTTATTTTCCACATCATTTACAATTAAACACACACACAAAAAAAGTTAGGGAATATTTGTATTTAATATTTTCCCTGCAAAATTTGCAAGGCATCTTAAACATTTTGTATTGTAATATTCATTTATGGTATAGCCATAAAATCACACTGATTTCTAAATATACTGCTTCAAAGGTTGACATTTTTTAACAACACTACAAATTCATCCTTTGATAAAGTTAGATTTTCCCTCTAATAATTTTGTTGTCACTATCTTTCACTTAAAAATAGCCCACCACCATTCCCCTAAATGAGCAAATAATCACAGACATAATCCTACCTGAACTGCTATGTATAAACCTGGGACATTGAAAGACTCAAACATAATTTCTGCTGTGTATTCTCTATTCTCTGGAGTGTTCAATGGAGGCTCTGTCTGTAATACAAGATACATTTACATTATTACATGATTAATTTATTAAACAAAATAAGAAATGTAATGTGGAAACCATTTAAAACATTTAACTCAAAAAATTTAAAGGGAAATGATCGAATATAAACGCAAATAGAGTTGCGATTACTTTCTAATTATGTTCATCACATAGTATGTTATCATTGTATGAAGTTTCGTAAAGATGTGACATTAAATGGCAAAAATATATGCTAAATTGAAAACTTTTACGCAATTGTTAACTACACCGGATGCCTGCCTGACCACCCACCCGTGTTTCGCCAAACTATTAGCTGATTTTTTTCCTTGAAATATCCCACTAATAAATGTAATTGCAGTATCTATGGAGCTTCCTCGAAAGTCTTTTACTCCATTTAGTGCAGCTGACATATTGCTGCATTGGAATTGTTCCAACTTTGCAGGTACCCATTTACACCTGGGTGTAGTGATGCAATTGCAGATTAATTTCTTGCTCTAAGAAATTAGCAGTCCCCCTGGTAGGGTTTGGACCCGGGTACTCTTGATCCCTTAACATGCTTCCCAACACTGAACTACTGCTCCTAGTTCATTACTAGAGTATTAAACACAAACAGAATCATAAGCTCTTAGTATGTCAATAAAAATTGGCTATAAGCTATAAAGTACATATTATATTGAATCCTATAAAAAGTTTAATTTGATATGTGATACATAGATGTGAAAATCAATTATTTCATAAGAGTTGAGAAAGTTCATAATTTTGTCCTTTACTAAATAAAACATTATAAATATACCTAATCAGGAATTCAAATTTATGGGTTTTTCCGTCCGTGCACAGGCGGTATAAACAAAGTTTGTTACACATTATTGATAAATAGCACAAGCTATGGATTAAATCCTTTGTTCTTTGTACACATGTTTTCACTGTAATGGTGAAAGTTTGTTTGTACCAGAAAGGAAAACCCAAATATTGGAATTCTGGATATAGTCTATTGGACTACCCCTCACAAAAAGTTAAGCAGATGACTGCTGCCTTCAACACTTACCAGTAAAAAGTAATGATCTTCAGGTTCAGAACGGAGGTATTTAAATATTGCTTGCTCCCAGAATCTTTCCATTAAATCCCAGTCATCTACAATACCATGTCTAATAGGCCACTGAAATATACATAAACATAGCATTAACTTCTAATAAGCTCGCCTATATGGTTAAATGCTCATGTTTTCTGTAAACAGATCGATGAACATATCAACACTAAGCATGATTTGTAGGGAAGCCATTAGAGCTATCACAGAAGTGACGAATATCTTCAGCTGCCACCATGTCGAGGGGGAAGGCCACAACAATATTAGACTCCAATTTATTGACTATGCCCTTGGAGGTTTCAATACAGTTCTTGCAAGCAACACACTGCCTCACTAAGGCTATCATTTATATCAGGTATTTATAAAATACATCATCCCACGGTGGAATTATTGCCCTGACAAGATTCGGGACGAACACACCAACAGTAAGTGACTCTTACTTGGTCCCAATCATTACAAGTGGTTGGGGTATAACAGTGTTTTTTTTCAGGTCATTTTGGGGCCGAAATTGGGCCCCATTCCCCTCTCCAAAAAGTATATATTTTTCCCCTTCCCAGGTAAAAAATTCCCCTGTCAGAGTGTCCTAAAACTTTTGTATTTTTTATAGCATTTTTGCCCATTCCTCAAGCATTACTGAGAAATCATAGGTGAATATATAGTTTCAATAGTTGAAATTTCATAAAAGTAGACAGAAATGTTACTCTGTTAGAGGATCCATGTTATCTCAAATATTGAAAAAAAATTTCCCTAATTTCATTTTTGTCGCGATTTTCCCCTCAAAAAGGGCCCCGCCACCTTTCCCCTATGAGTGAAAATAAACACTGTATAATTAACTGTGTATGTAAGTTTTGTGCAGTAATTGAGACAAAAAATTAAAAAATAGAGCTACAGTCTTCATCCACAGGTATTTATTTCAAATATTTATAAATCTGCTCTCTCTAGTCATGTCAAAAATGTTTGTATCATCATCAATCTGAAGTGTTTTGCTGGGACAATATTCATGTCATATTAAGATAGTTTATCAAGATCAAGTTACATAAAGTTACTTTAACTTCCTCATGCAGCCAATGAATGTAAAGAAAAAATATCCTTATTTCACAAACATTATTTTATAAAGATATTATCTCATTTAATACAAAAACTTCCTTGTCAACCATTTAATGTTTAACGCAGGTATTTTTAAGTTTAAGTTTACCTGGGATGAAAAAATAAGTATATACTATAGACAAATTTAAAACCAGACTAAGTGTATAAGAGAAATTATTACATTACTGTAAGTCTAACATGAAGCTGTGGGTCTTGCTCATGCATGCCACATATGGACTGGTATTTTGATGTTCTGCATGTTTTTAAGCTCTCATCTACTAAGCTTAGCTAAGATCCCAGATTTAGACAAAACCTTACCACAAAATAGATAGAGGGTTACCTGCAAGACTGTAGTTAGAGCATTGCATTGAAGACCAAGTTACTACAATCTTGTGGGAAACCCACAAGATATTCTTCATCAACAAATGCAAATTTTGTGCAAACAGTTGTTTTAAAGCTGTTCTATATTTAGTCTCAAAGTTGGGGTGACTTCAGAGCAGATCTATGATCCAGGTCTCTGTAAACCTGTTCAAGGGAAAGTTGTTTTAGACTTAAATACCTTTACAGCATATGAGGTTGCATTGACGGCCTCATCTCCAATGAAAAAATCTAAGTCATCTACTCCTTTTCCTAAACGACTGATAGATTTATTTCCGACAGATGCAGATTCTTTGACAGCTATGGCAGATGGAATAATAAATTGAGGCTCAGTGTTTCCAGCATAACCCATTTTTGTATACCTGGAATAGAAGTTCAATTGAAAATAATGTTTTGAATAAAATACAGATACTTAACCAAATGGAAAAGAAGTTAAAATGATCAATTATAAAATTGGAAATAATATACAGAATGAGAATAATATATAAAATATACAATTGATTAAGAAAATCATGGTTCATGATAAGACAAAGAATATATTAGTAGTAACTAGTCTGTAACAGAATATAACTGCAGCAAGTCTTTTTTTTCTCCTTCTCATTTTTTATTTTTCCCTGATCTATATATACATTCAGTAACATTCCTAATATCAAGTATTTTGGAGGCAATCTAATAGATCATTTACATATTATCAGGTTTAAAACAAAAGAAATATATACATAATGTTTGAATGATTGACACACCCAAATAATTCATTGTCTCATATAGAAGTTACCAAGAAAAGATGTAAAGGAAATGAACAATCTTACATAACTAGGAAATAAACAAAATGGATACAACTTAGTAATAGAAAATGTTATGTTTAACTCTTATATAACATGACTTGTTCATGGATTAGTTAACGCCCCATATGAAGTTTAAACAAAATCATTTTAACATACCCCGTTCCATTGTCAATAATAACTGCATGTTTCATGTACGGCATTTTTATGAATTAAAACAATGAAAATATCCCAAGAAGATTGAATAAATCCACACTAAGTAAGATCAACTTAAACAAAAATCTACGAAATTGTTAAGAGCACTCAAAATGTTACTTCCTGAAGTGTAATCATTTGGTGTATATACTGATCTGTAAGTCCTCCAGTCTACATTGTTAGAGCGTACACAATACTTGTATGAGACGACATAAAAGTGACATGGTATATAAAATATATCATATAACTAACCATGTTCATATAGGTATAAATAGGTTAGTATAATGATTAATATAATAGTTGATGAGTGAATAACTGGTAGCAGGTTTACCAGTCATTTGCATTTCACCCATCTTTGCGTGTAAATAACTTATTCTTGTATTCACAAGCCTGGTTAGCTTAGCGGGTACAGCATTCAACTTGTTAGCAAGAGGATCAGGGTATGAGCCAAGAGCCCCGCCTAAGATGCTTAAGTTTTCTTCTACATCAAGTGATTCATTCCTCACCTAGACAAGATATTCTTACATAGCTTGCAAACTGGGTTCAAAGTAATAGCATTATATGTTTAAAGTAGATAAAATATAAAAACAGCTATTACAAATGTCACAATGACTAACATCCTCATTTGGCCAAAAATTGCATCAAATAACTTGCTGTCACTTCCTGATTCTACACTACAGAAGTAAATCAGCGTTCACTGAACGAAATTCTAAGTCTATCGTATCAATCGGACTACAAAACAAATTATTTCTGAACTACATAGCTCAACACTGCCTCAATACACGAAAATAATAAATTGATAGGTAGGTTCACAGGGGTAGGTGGTAAGGGTGTGCAATTTAGGGGCCGAGTTAAATGTGTTTTTGAGGGAAATTATATTTGGATTGATTTGTCATACCCCGTTCCATTATCTATGACCACCGCTGGTAGTCGCCCAGCCATTTTGCTGTAGTTTCAGTTACAATTTAAGTACAAACTTCCGTTATTTACAACCAGGAAATGAATCAGTCGTCGGCGACTTGCAAAATGGCGCATGGGAGGTGGTGACTGGTAACCGAAATTTTAGTCGAAGCGTCTCGGTTCTTTTCGGCAATTAATGAAAGAGGTCAACGAGAAATAAGTATCGTAAAGATCAAATGTTTTTACAGAGTTACTTCCCTTTTATGAGGGAGGCTGTCTAAATCACAAGATTTGAGAGAATACTACGCCCCAATATTTGAGGGAGATACGCCTCCTAAATAAGAGGCGGTGTATACAAAAACTGACATATTGACACTTTTGTGTGAAATTTTGCCTATAGTTCATGATTTATGTTATAATTTATTTAAAGATCGTGTTTAATATTTGTTTAAATATGAAATAATCACCTAAATAACATGGAAAAGATAGAAAATGCAAACCAAACATGTTTACAAAATATCTAAAACTTCATTTCGCCCCAGCCCAATATAACTAAAACGTGCAATAGAAAATATGGGGCGAAATGGACGAAATTGAGAAGTTGGGGCGAAATGGAGCTTTAATTGTTTAATAACATTTTTCTCTCTAATCATAATATTGATTTTGTTCACTGAAAATGAGCATTGGCATAACATACTACACAAATATCGATAGAAATTTTAAAAAAAAATGTTTTACTAAGATGGATTTATTGCCAAATTCCTACAAATTATCAAACCAAATTCCATTTCGTACACGAAATGGAGACGAAATGGAGTCTTAATTGTTTAATAACTATTAATCTTCAATGACAATATTGATTTTATTTACTGAGAATGAACATTAATATAATAAACTACACAAATATCGATTAAGATTTATAAAATGTTTAACTTAGATGGATTTATTGCCGAACTCCTACAAATTATCAAGCTAAAGTTTGACCTGACCCTATTTAGTTAACTTCACTCCTGAAATGAAGATTGATCATTTATAATACATACATACATACATCTTTATTGGCAAATAACGGCATTTACAGATGCCTTTGGCCATTTACAATATTCATGGCAAAGACCACACATTCAAAAATATATATCAAATACAATATTCAATAAATAAATAACGTCTGCTGGAATATGTTTATAACACCATCCAAATTCTGTCGTTATAAGTCTAATACAGAATCAATGAAACTAATATGTTGATGTCATTATTTCTGTTCAGTAGTCCTCCTTTAATGCTGTTTGTACTAATTGACAAAGTGAAATCTGATAGGTAAGATAATAATAAAAATTCTCATACTGCATAGAAAAAGAGAGTTAACACATTTGATGGGTAACATATGGATTTAAACTGTTGACAAAGCATTCCCTTATTAGAGAGTGGTAGCACTATAAAGGATGTTCACTTGTCAAGCGATTTATAAACATCATTTGACTAGTTTATAATAGTTCTTTCCCCATTATTTTAAATTGATATCTAGATAGATATGAATAAGAATAATGCCCATTTTGATAAGAACTTTTTATATTCAAAGTTTTCTGGACAAGACCTGATAAAAAAAGTTCATATCTCTCCTGTTATTTTGCTATGTAGATTGATAACCTGAATTGTATAACAAGCCAAAAGCGTGCCATGATGTGGCTTTTGAAAACATCATTATGTGATGTGAATAGCTTAGAAATAAGGCTATCCACATCACATAATGATGTTTTCAAAAAAAAAAAAATACTTTTTGAACTTTAAATTTGAAATATTTTTTTATACAACATGTTTCAAGTGCAATTCACAATTTAGGTATAATCAATACAACCGAAAACCCCACCCACCATATTTAGTCTTTGAACAGTAAAAACCAATTAAATGAGTGTAATCACATGGTATAACTTGGTGGACAGTCGTGTTTCATACTGTTACACTAAATTTACTATAAATGGAAATAATGACACTTGTTGGAAATAATTTTAAGCTGAAATTCAACATAAAAGTTGTTTGGGAAAAGCAAAACTACATTGATACCATCCATAGAAAACTCTAAACAACCCACCAATATTGCTAACACGCTAGTACATGATTCTGATAACATGAATAGGATCTTCTTTACATTGGAAAATTGCAATTGTGTCTGTCTTTAGATCATTGGTGCAACTGTGTAGACGAAAAGAATAGAACCAACTCAGTAGTTACATAACTTTTAATCAATGAATTAGGGTTGAGTCATTCAGCTGTCTTCACATAATTTACTAGCTGAAACGGTAAAATTGATATTTTACGTGTCGAGGGTTGTCCGCAAGACTGTAGTAGCTTGCTCTTTAACGCAATGCACTTAATACAGTCTTGCTGACAATCCCCGCTCTGTTGTTTATACCTGAGGAAGCCTTAAATGGCGAAACGTTGTAAATAAACAATAAGAAAACAAGCTATGTGTTGGTAGTATTTGTAAATTAGATTTATTATGACGAAATTGTTATGATACATAACTTGTTTACATCGTCTACGTCACGCAATTTGAAATGAGCCGCCCAATCGAAGACTGTGATTAATACAGCTGTTAAATTAGCATGCAAAACTTGGTCTAAAAATAGAAATTACGAAATCAAAATGTGATTAATAGTGTTTTCGTCTAGATGAAAGCTACGCATTGATTGGTCGAAACAAAGTTCATCTCGACGTGACCTTCCACGGAGAAAGTAGAGATCCTGTACGACAATGCTCTACAGGATATCTGTTTACGGAGATTGTTTATTCCGCCGACATATAGCGGGGAATATGGCCGTGGGCTTAGCTGGGTAAAATATCTGTATTCTTATATAGGTTGGATCAATCTGAATGAAGTATTTTCTGAGGTTGTAAAAGTTGTGTGTGGAAAGTTTTTATGTTTATACTGACTAATTGAAAGTTCACGCCCTATTTCATGGGGAGCTCGCATTCAACTTCGTCTTTGCTATTCCCGGCAGTTAATAATGGGGTTACAAATGCCTAGTGCATATTAATTAGACATTGTGAAAAAATGACAACTTTTACTTACTTACAGTTACTTACAGTTGACCTTCTGGTAGGAGGTTCTTCTTCACTTGAACTTTCGTGAATACTTCCGGAAACTCCGGTGAATGATAATTTTTCGTCATATTTGAATTTAACTGCTTGATTTTGGAGAAAAATATCCAGTCTCCTTTCAAAGGAATATATTGAATTAGCTTTAACTATAGATGTAGGTAGTTTATTCCAAGTGTCAATGATTCTGTTACAAAAAGAATATTTCTGTATATCTAGTCTTGATCTACGTTTGTACAGTTTATAATCATGCCCCCTAGTAGTGTTAGCTTCTGGTGTTAAGAATAAATTTGACACTGCTGTATTATATTTACCTGTAAGAATTTTGTAGGTTTCAATTAAGTCGCCTCTAATTCTTCTATAAGTTAAAGTTGGTAAGTTTAGCTGCCTAAGCCTTTCTTCGTAACTTAATTCTGAAAGTCCAGGTACCTGTTTAGTGGCTCTGCACTGAATATTTTCAATCATTTCTATATGTTTCTTCAGATGTGGGTTCCAAACTGCATTAGCATATTCTATATGAGGACGAACAAGTGATGTAAACAGAGTTTTAAATATATTTTTATCAAGATACTCAAAGGTCCTACGGATTATTCCAACTATTTTGTTTGCTTTATTAACTTTATCCTCAATATGATTATTAAAAGATAGCTTGTTGTCTATAATAACACCAATATCATTTTCTTCCTTACTATTTGACATAGGGTGTTGATTCCTTTCAAGCATATATTCATAGTCCTCAAGTTTTACGACAAAATGAACAGGAAAGATCGAGGTCATCAATCTGCTATAAACATAAAAGAAATAATGAAATAATAGTAAAACAGTACATAAATTAACATTCAAAGCATAGCATTGCTAAAATAATTATATCAATTGTGTACCGATGTACATGTATGATTTATTCTAGACGGTTAGTTGCTTGCCTTCCAAGAAGAAAACCAACCGATTGGCTTAACCTGTATTTTACTTACTTAAACTTGCATTACGTCATTCGCTGGTGACTATTGAAAATCGGCACAAACCGATGTATTTAGGAAGCGAAAAAAAAAAGTTAAATGTATTTTTATTCGCAATAGTGGCTTTGATGAAAAGATACGTATAATTTGGCGTGTTTTTTGTAAATGCTATTTATATAATTTTTGAACTGACTGGCCATTTCACTTCCATTGAGAACATGTTTAAATCTGTCATTCATTACACAGACCTTTGGAAACGAAAGTAGAATTCACAGCGTAGCCATGACTATGTACCCATTTAGTTAAGTGTGATTCTTACTCATTGCTCAATTTTCAAAACAAATGTCATAATAAATCATTTGTCGGTAGATAGTTAAAAAAATTGCCAATGAATCTAGACTGTAATTCAAACTAGGAGAGACATTGCTTATGTTGTAACTTTCCTGATAATAGAAGATGTGCATCATTTTATCTGTATGTGTAACTATTTTTCTGAGTTTAGAAATAAGTACAGGTCGTCCACGTAAACATTGCGGTCCCGAAAGGGGTACGGGTTCGAATCCCAAACGGGGAGGTTATACCCTTCCAGGAAAAATTGACAATAATGTCGATTTTCTTCCTTTGATTAGATAATATGGAGAAGCTTCCGGCTTTGTGGAAGGGTAGGTGAGTACTGGTTATAGACAATGGTCCAGGAAAGCTAGGTTAGGTGCGCTGGACGCCGTAAAATGACATAGATTGTGTTGACACGGCATTAAACCCAGTAAAAAATAATTCTAAATAAAAATCTAAACTCTGTCTTTCTTCAAATGTGTCAACGTAAAGACATTATATTTTTTCGTACAATTACTTTCATGAAGATAGACAGACTTAAGAATATCAATACAAATGGTAACCTCCTATCTTAAACGACTTTTGTCTTTTTTTGTTTTACTCCTGTTTTCCCTGCTCATCAAAACGTATTTGTCACTTGTCAAAAATGTCTAAAAAATGAAAACAGCAACGTATTTGTTGCATAAGTATATAAATAGACGTACAACACAAAGAAACGAAGCAACAAAAATAATTATTATCAAGTGTTAACCCACGACGAAAACCTAGCTTGGTGAAGTTATTGTGATCGATCCTATTTCGGATGGTAATTGTTTATTTTCTACTGTATCGCGCCAATTAAGTAAGCTTGAAATATACAGAGATACGAACACCTGCAATTCATCATGTTATTTGAGAACAGACACTTTTTATTAAACGTGTGTTAATAAGTAAACATTACGTGGAGCGGTGTTCCATAAACTACTTTTGATAGCAAAATTGTGACGGCGACATTGGTTTTTACATGTTAACTTTCACATCATTTCAAAAGCACGACGTTAGAATGTACGTTTAATGCTGTGTTGTTCTTATTTCATTATCGTGATTATTATTTCATATATCCTAACCCACCCCCTCCTATGGCCCCCTCCTATGGCCCCCTCCTAGGGCCCCCCTCCTAGGGCCCCCCTCCTAGGGCCTCCCTCCTAGGGCCCTCCTCCTAGGGCCCGACCTAGGGCCGGGCCCTCCTAGGGCCGCCCCTCCCCGGCTGCCCAGGGCCAGCCCCACCAGGACCAGCCCCCAACCTCTCCCAGGGCTCTCTCCTAGGGCCCTCATCCTAGTGACCACCCACCTAGGGCCGGGCCCTCCTAGGGCCGCCCCTCCCCGGCTGCCCAGGGCCAGCCCCACCAGGACCAGCCCCCAACCGCTCCCAGGGATTTGCCCCTGGTAATAGGGGTAAATGCCTTTCCCGCATTGTCCCACACAATGGACCAGATATACTCAATCCTTTCAGGAAAAGAATTGAGGACATCAGGGGAGCAGAACTCCTCGACCCTTCTTTTCCCACCCAAGGGAACGGGTATTCAACTCGAGAGAGCCGAACACAATAAATCGCTATAACTCCGTAGTTAACTGAGTTAAAACGATTAGAAAAGCAGATCCCTTTGAAAAGGGAGTCTACTCTTCCAAAATTGTCCCTATAAGGGACTGGGTATTCAACTCAAAAGAGCCAAATACAAAAAAATGTGCCTCAGTACCGTAATAAACGGTACCAAAGCACCTGGGTTTTCACCGAAAGCAACATGGCAACCTTCCACCCTTATACACAATATTAATGACAATAAATTGGTTTGTAGCAGAAGCACACGTCTAAAGTTTTAAACATGTCTAGTAAATAAAAACGAACCTTTTCTGTATTAAAACTTCTCTGGAAACATGAAGAAGTTTTATTCTGTATGAAATATTTTTAAATTTTTAAATACTTATTGTTATAACAAAGTTTAAAGTATCAGTCACAAAAGAAAAAAGAAATGTGTGTAGTAATTATTCTCCCATGTCTATATAATTTGAATACAATAGAGTGGTCAATATTGCCCATAAGGGCTTTCATAGGTATCACAATACATATTTTTCAACATTTTCTCACTAAATAATATAAACAAGAATTATAAAAGTCAGTTTTATTAATTTTGTTGCATTTATACATTTTATATACACGAAAAATACTGTTTCCCATTTCAATATAAATAACTAGGGGCAGGAAGTTAGTAAATAAAAAGGGGCTCTTTTCATTATATATATGTTAGCTAACCTGTATAATATTAGGACCCAATTTAGCGCAGTCGGCAGAGACGCAGAAGTTCAAAACCGAACATTGGTGGTTCAAACCCAGTCACTGTCATAGCATTTACTTTTTATTATTTATTATATTAGTACATAATACTATATTACCAAGTTTTATGCGTAGAAACATGTACTAAAATGAGACTTTTGTTTTTGAATATATTTTTTGTAGATGAGCTAATTTCATTTTAAAACAAAAATGAATTATTTCTGTTTATTTAATCCAAATTAGCTAATGAGTAAAATCAAATATACTGACTAAATCATTCAGGATAATATTATGGTAAGACATTAAATTTTATCACTTATTTGCACAAACGTATATGTCACATGATGTAGGTGTGATAAATTCGACTGAATATGTCACACACGTGAGACATTTGCGTTCTGTGACATATACGGTCTAACATACCCCTTCACAGGTTGAAACTAAGGCGAAAATCGTTCATTTTTCACCACAATGCTATACAGAGCTAACTGAAGATACATCGTTATATTAAGTATAATAAATTTACATGGATGCCAATTACCGAATCTATTCCACGAATCTAGTGTCAAGAAAGCGTTGCTGGTACGAGTCAACCCTCGAGCAGGTTATAAAACGTTATAGTTCAATCGACAATAATGTAAATTTTCCATTATTAATACGGTGTTTGGCGAAGTTGCCGATCTTGTGGAATAGTAAAGTACCGCAGCCTGTGGTAAAGTACTGGCATAGACTAAAATCCAGATTAAACATAGCCATTTTCATCACACCAATTTTTAGGGGTGTATAATATTTTAGTTTTATAGTTTAGTTATTTGACACTTATTTTATAAACATACCATTACATAAAATTTAAAATGTGCAAACACAGTATTTAAAATAAATGTCAAATATCAAAGTTGTATGTTTAATCCGTAAAATGCTGTTCATGCATCAGCTTATTCACTTATTCAGTGGGCAAGTCCAATGTTTAAAGTACAAAAACACGCATGACCTAGAATACGACCTGTACATTAGTTTGTTTTCCCTATAAGCAATGTAAACGATTTGTTTACGAGTATGTAATTTGGAGTTTCCCGTCCTTCATCAACATGCATTGTTAGGTTACATATGTATGCTAAGTTACTTAATCTGCCTTCCTAAACAGTTTTTATGCCAGTACTCATTCACAAAAAGGCAACATTTTTTCTCCACAAAGGAACGTCAATTCAAAATACAGATCTTTCACGTGGGGATGTAAACGGTCATGGCCGGGAATCAAATCTGGACAAACTGCAGCTTTGTCTGCCGGTAGTTCATATAATAAGATAATTGCTATTATAAAAATAATTGATAGAAACTTCTTAGAATTTGAAAGATCTGTACATACAAGTAACTCATTTCACTAGAACTGAGTCAAAAAGTTTTATTAAGTTGTACTACTATAGCTCGTTTAGGATAACTTGCAGGCCCGGATTTACCGGGGGGCACAGGGGGCACAGGGGCACGTGCCCCCCCCCCCCCACCTGGCCCCACGGATATTGACTTTCATACAAAGAAAAGGGCACAAAATCGGCACCATCAAAGCAATATCAACTCGACTTTTAGATTAATTTTAATATGAAATCATCCATCCAAGCTATTAAAAAAGATAATGATCTAAATTAATACATTCAAGCACCTCGGGGTACCCAGATCGGGCCTTATCAAGCGTTAAAATCATTGATCATGCAAGTGTATGGTCCCTCTATACAGACACATAGATACCAATTGCTATGTTTATTGTCTTTATTACACATACCTCAACAGAGAAAAAACGAGGACAGCTAGTCAAGTGCATTTTATACGTCACTACTACATGTATGACACTCGAACTTAGTTAATTTCGAAAACATGCACGATCGTCTGATGATTTTTTATGGTATTAAAATTCCGAATAACTTTTAAAAAGTGACCGAGCCTAAACATAAATGAAGTATTTATGGAGGACATCGGCGTTTTTCATATCAAGTAATAGACTGAGAAAAGCCGAGTATAGTCGAATGAATGTTTGTCATTAAAATGAGTTAATTAAAAGTTAGTTAAAATCGGAAAAAGCGAACGTTTTATGTTTCGTTAATTTTTAAATCGTTGCTTCTATTTTATATCATTTTACGTGTTTAAAATACTTGTATTCCTAATGATTTTTTCCAAAGGAATTGAAAAATGTGATTCTTTGGCGGAATTCCACGAGTTGGATCGTCCCAACAACCATTCTTGAAAATTCACTGAAACGTCCGAAAAACTCACAACAATGCTGAATTTTCAACACAATAAACTATATGCCTCTTATTTAGAAAAAAAAATTCTCATTGCATTCAGTGATTTTATACAAGTGACCAACACTGGCACTTGAGTCCTTATATCGGATAAAATATTCATACTTATGTTTAAAAAAACATTAGTGAAGAAAAATAGAAAAAAACCGACACATGTTAACTATAGCTTTTGAGCCGTGCCACGGTTTATTATAATATACACATGGTATTGAACCTTTTATGCAGTGATCCTCCGTCGAACTGAATTTTTACATTTAGGAATATGAATGGGTATAAAAACCGGTTCTAATTTATAGCTGACATATGTTTTTACAAAATTAAAAAGTATCAACTTCATATATTATGTAGTTATCATGGAATTAAGCGTTATTTCAGTAAATTCATTTTCAGCGATTGAGAGACACTGCTTACTTCCGGTATAATTAACAGTTTTGTAACATACGTTCTGATTGGTCTAAAACTCCGCGAAACTTTTCCCGTAATCTGTCATTGAAACGAAGCCAGTGCAAACATCCACAAAGCGTCATGCTGAATTTTGATCAATCTGCTGTGGCACTAAGGGCCACTGCATGTGAACATAATAATTTTTTGTCAAACAGACAATGGCAAGACATTTAAATATATTTTGAAGAAATAAAAAGACAGAAATGGCGTGTTTACAATACCAAGATCTAAATGTGATGACATTACACAGGCAATTTCTTTTCCACTCGCGTAATAGTTTGGCCGTCAATACATCAATTGTGTAACTTATAAAATGTCCGTGTAATAAAGAGACCAATAGAATACGATTTGTTGATTTTCCTTTTGTAATTTAGTCAATCGCAGCATAAAGGTGACAGATTACGGGAAAAGTTTCGCGGAGTTTTAGACCAATCAGAACGTATGTCACAAAACTGTTAATCATACCGGAAGTTAGCAGTGTCTCTCAATCGCTGAAAAATGAAATTACTGAAATTACGCTTAATTCTATGATAACTATACAAGATATGAAGCTGATACTTGCTAGTTTTGTAAAAATATGTGTCAGCTTTCAATCAGAAGCGGTTTTTATGTGTAGTAATACTCCGAAATATAAAAAAATCAGTTCGTCCGTGGATCACTCCAAAAACGGTTCAATACCATATAGATATATACATTATAATAAGCTGTGGTATGACTCAAAAGCGATAGTTAAAATGGACCTTTTTCAACAACATTATTTTTTTCTAATTTAAAAGTATGAATATTGTATCGAATGTAGGGACTCCAGTGCCAGTGGTGACCAAGTGTATTTTTTATAAATTGTCGGTATTTACATGATGAAATTGCTGATTTTTTTGTAAATCAGGATTTTATCCATTCTCGTTCCTTGAAAACCTCGGGGTACGAGAATGGGATTTAATAAGCCAACAAATTAAATCTAAATAAACAAAACGGGCACATGCATGAAGGATACCTCAATAATAGAGCTCAATATGTCCTTGGTAGTGCCCAAAAGTGCTTAAAATGTAATGATAATTTACAAAATTTTAGCTTCATTTTATCTTGTGTGTGTTCAAAAGTGCTCAGATTTACACCTTTGACATGCAAAAATTCCGGAGGGGATACCCCTCCCGTACCCACCCCAACCGTACTCCCCCACTAACGACCCCTCTGTATCAGGCCCTGTGATCTAACTCACATGAATGCATTTTTCTTTATTTTTGAATGATTATTAAAAGCTAATCAATCACATAAATCTGAATTGTTACGCATTGCATCACTTTTCTACAGAAAAAAGTTATAATTAACCTATAGTTTTAGCTTCATTCAATTTGTTTAAAAGAGCATTTTAAAGTGCTCAGATTTGCATCTTTGACATGTGAAAAACTCAAAAAATTTTATACCCTCGCGAGGGGGTACCCCTCCCGAACCCATCCCTGTGCCCCCCACTTACGACCCTTCTGGACCCGGTCCTGACTTGAGACAAATATAACGAAACCATTTTATACACAGGTGGATTTATGTTTAGTACACGTAATTATCGACTATTATCAATGTGTTTTAGATGTATTAAATTTAGTACGAGAACGCACGTTCCACGCATTAAGACATGTTTAATACTCTCATTACACAAAATCAGCTGACCTCCATGTTTTATGTAATACCTGAGTCCCAAATATGTAAACAGACTGAGTCGTTTGTCTCAAGTTTTCCTAAACGAGCTATATATCATATACATCGAGAATAATATATAAAATATTTATATTTTTAAGATACTGTTCTATATTATATAGTAACATCCCTTCATAGTTGAGTAGACGTAGTATCAATAAATAGGCATACCAACTTCAATTTTAATATCTTAATTAAGAATTAAAAATGGTTGAATTAGAGCAAATTTTATTTTTAAAGTAAAGGGTCACATCTAAAAAAATCATCAAGAGTTACGTCCCTTTGTAGTTGTGTAGATGTAGAACTGATTAATTAACAAACCGACTGTCATTTTTATATCTTGATGAATGATGATTATTGAAAATATTTCATTTCAAAGAACTTTAACCTTGATTTAAAAGTTGAAAGGGGCACAATTCCAAAAATACATAATCAAGAGTCACGTCCCTTTGTAGTTGACTATTTGTAGTACTGATGAATAAGCATACGTACACAATCAAACTAAATTTGAATTTCAATTAAACATTAAACTTAATATCAAAGTAGAATTGGGCTAAACTCCAAAAGAAAGTCATGCAGAGTTATTTCCCTTTATAATCCCATAGATAAAGAACAGACGAATAAGCATACCAACTTTCATTCAAATATATTGATAAGTACTAAATATATCACACTTAAACAAGTTTTATTCTTAAATGTTCAGAACAAAGCAGCATAACTCCAAAAAGAATTCATCCACAGTTACATTCATTAATATGTTCGAAAAACATAAAATTATTAAAACATCATTAACAAAATTTATTTAAAACATCACAATAAAATCACTACTATAAAATCACTATATTCCATTATACATAAGTTTTATCACGTTTTGAATTGTACAACTTTTTGCAATAAGCAGAAGAAATAGACTTTAACATCAAGAAAACCAAATGTTTGAACTGGTCCTTCCTTGGTTATTAAAAATACAAAATTGTAAAAGATAGATGCTTGTTATTCTTAGATAAATCGATCAGGAGGATCTTTAGGACACTGAACCACTCACCTCATAACTAGTTTCTAAGGGCATCTGACTTATCATAAACTACGTGTATAAAAACGGCGACACCCGAAGCGGGGCAAATGTACCATAGGGGCATAACTTGATCAGACCTTGTAGAGTCTTAAGGTGATGACACATACCACATTTATAATATGTAGGCTTAAAGGATTTAGAGATGATTAGTAAAATATTACAATATTTCAAGTTGTTGATCCCTAGGTCGGGGACAATTTTGATCAGATAGCCATACTTTGTACAAACCTTGTAAGAATCTTCAGGTGATGGTACATGCCAAATTCTGTAACTGTTGGCTTTATGGTTATTGACAAGAATATTTCTGAAGAAATTGAACACACACATGCGAAACGGAAAGACCTACTATAAAAACTCACATAAAGCAATTTGTGCTCCGATGAGCATAAATATATATTTAACAAGAACAAATTTGTCAATATTCAAACTTAAGGTAGACCCAATTAAACTTATAACAAATATACTCACCAAACTACATTTTATTTAATATTCACAAGTAAACAAGAACTTAATTATGTAATCTATTTTTATATGATATTAACTTTTGAGTTCGAGTAAAATGTATTGTATAAAAACTCAAGTAATATCTTAAGCACCCCTATAAGTTTATACAAAACTATATATATATCTTTGTAGACATTTACTTTACCTTATTTCATTTGTAAATTTAAAGTGTCAATTTTACATATTATTACACAATAATAACCTTAATAAAAATATTAGGTCTTAATCATAATTGTAGCTTATATGTAAACCTTTTACATATTTGTATAATGTAGTTATTCTGAAGCACATATATACATAGCGCACTACCTAATTAAACTGCGAAATCTAACTAGCACTTTAAAACCAATAAATATGATGCTTATGAAACAAACATGAGACAAACATGAAACAATATTCAATGGGCTATATAGCTAAAAACCATCAAACCACAATGTAATGTTTAAGTAATGACAAATGGATGGGTATGGACATATCTTGATGGAGCTCTCACACAAGTTCGACTTTGTAATCTAGCGAACAAGCGACTACAATTGACCGTTACTATCGTCCAACTATCTATTACTAAGTAATCACAACAGTTACTGGATGGAAACAAACAGCTAACGTATTCAAATAACTTAAGAAGCCGAAATATTAACAGCTCATATATATTGCAAATTGTCAGGTGAGGATCAAAGTGAGCCTTCTCCTCTCAGCTATCAAATTACAAACGAGAGGAAATTGACGCCCCATTGACCAAGAATAATTAAACAACTGGGTGGCATTAACTCCTGATAATGTCAAATGGACAAGTGACTAGATGGGACCGTCTGTCCCCCACCCGCCTAAGTGTATGGACACATACTTTTTTACCTAGTTAATTAATAGACAGTGGTGACGGATATATCCTGGCTACAACAAGTATAAGAATACATGTATCTATATAGTGGAGTATGTATATACCAGAGTCGATCGTCCCAGAGACTGTTAAAAACAATTAAAACATACATATCTATGAAGTAGATTATAAAATACAAAAGACACCAGGCTTTCAAAAGCCAATAAAATCCATGTTTTACAACGCCTTTTTATTACCGGTTATACCAAACATGCAATCTAGCTCGTCCATGCTCTCAGCTTGTCGATTTACTGTGCTAAGGAACAGTTTCAGGCATCTTCTATACCTACAATTATGTTGCTCTGAACTATTGTACTAAGAGGACGATAAACAAATATTTTGCCTTCTATGTAACGAGCGTGAACCAGACTATCAGAATATTTCATTATTTTTCACCACTGTATCCCCTGGATCTTATTCTTGTTTCTATGCGTTGGGACACAATGCTGTTCAAACAGTTTTACTGAAAGGGCGATGAATTCACAAATTTCTGTAACTTTTAGTCTACAAAATCATGCAATGTTATGCGTTGACAATAGAATCGCGGGAATAAATATTATCCCGAACTTTATCACTTACTGGTTAGCAATAATTTGATGAAATAAAGTATCACATTAAAAAAATAGGATCTCACAAATGCGGACAAGCAAGTATGTTGACATATGAAAACCCAATGAAATAAACTCATTTGTCTCCTGTTTCACCCATCGGTTCTACTGTAGTATATCCATGAATCAAACTAAGATGGCAAACGCTGTGTCTTTTGATCAAGATGCTATGACTTAAAGGCATCCCATGCGAGTCATAGTAGAACAGACAAGGATTTTTAATTTCCGTTGTATATTCTATATTTAAATATGATTCAGACTGTATTAATTATTATCCAAAAAAGCTTTACAGTATTACAACAAAACCTTGATGAACTTAAATCTGGTAATTATATTATAAGCATCAATTATTTATAAGCACGATGTATTATACCAATACATTTAAGCTGAGTGGACTAATCTAAACAAAGTCAATATCAATCAAGTTGACACAAACTGTTGTTGCTGTCTGGTTACGTTTGTTGATGTTTCCGCATGATACAATGGCTAATGAAGCCATTATTTGTCCACCATTCACCTTTCTGGCCTGTAAGAGCTAAAGCTCGCTCAGACCGTGTACTCATAGGGAAACAGAATGCCGGATGGTAAATATAAACAGCAAGTTCTTTTTTGTTTAAGTCTACATGATATTTCTTTTTACAGAAAACATAGGAGGAATTGTACACTATTATTTCGACTTCAAACTCACGTCCGTAATTGTCATCTAAAGATTCAATTCCAACTACAATACCTTTTGATTTTTTATACTTGACAATATCTCCTACCTCTAAATCGCTCATTAAATGTACATCTTCTTTCCTTATGAAAGCTGTTTTAACACTGCTTGCAGTCAACTGGTCAGTATCGGCCTCATTTTCACAATGTCCCCTTGGATTATTCTTGTATTTTGCCCAGTAACAAAGATGATCTGATCGATTGACTGGTGACCATTTTGTTTCACCAACTCTCTTCCTTGCAAATTCGACAACTTCATGTGATGGCTTAATATCACAAAGATTACAATCGAAAAGCCTAACGGTTTGCTTCGATGGATCTAAATCAAAAGTCTCTTCTTGAACAATCCTTGTACCAAACAATGTTGGCAATGCGTAATGCACACATGTCACTTTGTTGTCATGTTCGTTAAGCTCTGTTACAACACCAACGTGCTCAAATCCGTAGTAGTGAAATGAAATAATGTTACCTACGCCTATCTCAGACAAACTTGATATTTCTTTTTTGTCAGCTTTAAAGGGTGACTGTAAAACTTGGCGTAACTTAGGAATGGAATAATGCAAAGCAACTGATAACAGAACTATCAGAATAATCAAAGGAACAGCCGCAGCAAGTCCTTTCAGTGGAATAAAAAACATCATAACCAGAACTAATAAGCCAGATGTAATTCTGAACACACCTAATCCTAACCATAAATCTCTTAGTTTTGCCTGGAGGCATGCACAACACATGTTTCCATCTTTAAAAGTTTTCATATGCTCTATTGTCTTCAGTATACAGTATAATAAATAGACACCAGATGTACCTTTTAAAACGAATTTTGCTGCAATACCAATAATTCCCTGAAGAGCTGCGACGATTTTATCCGCAAAGAGTAATGCCAAGCGAATAAGACATCTTGTTACCATACTACCTTCACGGATCATTTTTTCAAATAGCTCCATGTATCCTTGGACTTGAAGACTTTCACCCTTTCCAACGACACACCAAGTTGCAAAATGTTCACAATTACAGGATAGCAGGTTGTATTTTTTAAATGGCGATTCTTCTCCATTGCTTTCGACAAGAATTTTGTCAGCTCGCATAACAATCTTTTCAGGTTCGTAGCGTGGGTGCTCATACTTAATGAAGTAAATTGTATTTTTTCTTAAATCATATGTTTCTGTTGTTTTAGCAATTTGAAGCTTGCCATCTACAGATTTAAAATGTATGAGTTCAAGGTCTGCAACCGTGTTGTAAGTAGATATAACTTTTTTAACAATGGCATGATGTTTGTAGAATTTACCCAGTTTCCTTTTGCCCCCTGGCATTGAAAGATGTTGACCTATTTTAAATTGGCTGACATCTTCAATTATGATTTCTTTCGAGCAATTTGTGCATGACGTTGTAGGTGGTTCGTGCATAGAACCAACTGCACTTTCTATAGTTGATACTGGATCTTCTTCTCCCTGTGGACTTAGATTATCAAATGCCACAGCTTCTTGGTCTAAATTATCTATATCATAACCATGTCTTACTTCCTCGATCGGGCGTAAAATATCCTCGTCATTAAGTTGTTCGTCTAGCTCGTCAATTTCTTCAATACCTGACCAGTTCCAGTTTAAATTGGTATTTGATTCCACTGTACGTGAAGCCATGTTGAATTGTTCTACAAATGATTAAATTTTTATTTAATTGTACTGTATATACAAACATTTTACATATTATAGACAAAAAAACATTAACCTTTGCTTGACCGTTAAGCGTACATGCATAACCAACTTGATTTACTGTCTAGTTTGGTCTTCATCGATAAATCGATCTCTGCAGGAACATTTTGAAAAGACGACAATATGATATTTCTGTATGCGCTAATTATATCACATCAGTTCACTGGACAAGCGTAAAAAATAGTTTTGCATGTGTCTTGTTGTCTTTTATCTTATATTACACTTTGTAATCGTAAATTAAACCTTTAAACACAAGTTCATTTATGTAGTATTTTTTTAAGTATATTACATTGTTGAAATTACCTAATTGCTTTTCAAGACACTTGATCAAGAGAAGAATGATTTTTCTTCTCGACTTCTGTGTAACCCGGGTCGATAGCGCAGTTGGTAGAGCGCCGGGATTTGGATACTCGTGCCCGAGGGGGTGCGTGTTCGAATCCCACCCGGGGATGTTATACCCTTCCATGAAAATTTGACAATAATGTCGATTTTCCTCCATTGATTAGATAATATGGAGAAGTTTCCGGCCTTGTGGAAGGGTAGGTGAGTACTTGTTATAGACAATGGTCCAGGAAAGCTAGGTTGAGTGCGCTGGACGCCGTAAAATGATCAATATTGTGTTGACACGGCGTTAACTCCAATAAATAAATAAATAAACAAAATTAATAAAAATATTATAAAAGTGAAAACAATCTTGAATTTACAATTTAATTTTCCATAACAGAACTTACAAGAAGTTTATACATGTGACCATTTCATCAGCTTTCCACTATTGTATAAATTTTACTTACAAAATTACTTTGAAAAATATTTAAAAATACAAGTTAATTAATTTTCCATTTTCGTATATCTTTATACATTAGCGCACAGTGAGCTGGATTTAATAGCCATGTCTTTTTACATCGAAATAATGCATGTATTTACTAATTGTCCTGAAGTATACAAACCAAATAAAAACTATTTAAATTATGATATACAAGTTGAAAATCACTTACTAAGATGTGAATGGTCTTTTGTCTTTTAATTAATTTCTCAATATCACAAGCTGTATAACACAATCTTATTTAAACTTGTTGCAATCTGAAAAAAGTAGATACAATGCATTAATTATAAATAATTTACTTTCGCACATCGATACATACCCAGAACCAAAATATCACATCATTGACACAAGGGATATCCATACACATACTTTGGTAAACCTAGACTCATCCCCTGTTGAGTTATCGTCGGGACTAGTTTTCCCGTATGAACTTCCAGTGACCTTCGGTCAAATTTTAGAGGCAAATAGACGGCAGAGATACCTGCATGCAAATTGCAGTATCTCGGACTGTGATAAAAATGATATTTTCCTTGAGATTTAGCAGCGAAAAACTACCTCGGTTTTTTTTTGGTTTTTGGGGTTTTTTTAACGTCGTATTCAACACATAATTAGGTATCCTGGACACTTTTCTATCACCAATACTAACTTACCCTTTCACGAAGCTGCCAACTCATGTATAGGGTATGACCTACCGCGACCGGGCTCGAACCCTCGATCTCCGGATTCGAAGTCAGACATGCTAACCACTAAGCCACGGCCGCGGCTCACCTCGGTTTTTTTGCTCACCTGAGCAACAAGTGCTCAATGTGAGCTATTTCGGGGGGGGGGGGGGGTCTGACCAATGTGCGTTAGTGCGTGTGGAGGTGCGTGTAGGGGTGCGTGTGTGCAGGTGTGAGTGTGTCCGTCGTCAACAATTTCTTTAAAAATCTTCTTCTCAAAAACCATAAGATCTACAGTAACTAACTTTGGCATGTAGCATCACTAGAATGTGCTATACAAAGATTGTCCAAATTATACACCAGGGTTTAAAATTGGCCCCGCACCAGGGGTCACAAGATTAACATTGAGTTATATAAGGAAATGTTAAAATCTCCTTCTTAAGAACGACAAGATTTAGGGCTTTTATATTTGATATGTGGTATTATCTTGAGGCCTTCTACAAAGATTGTTCAAATTATGCTCTTAGGTTAAAATTTGGCCTGGCCCCAGAGGTCACTGTTTTCATCGGCTGAAACTGTAAAACAATCGTTTGTCAGATGGCCTAAGCATCTAGTTCTTAAGTGAGCGGACCAGGGTCCTCAGGACCCTCTTGTTTCTATAAGAGCTAATGCAAATTGCTGAAACTAATATAATATTTGTTGATTTGGCACCGTCCAATAACTGTAATACAACTATGTACTAACCTTCAAATATATGACAAATTGAATATATTAAGTATGATGGTTATTAGTGATAAACTGTAGCGTAGCACGAACAGTAGTTGACTATTTACTCTTAGTCCGATCATAATAAATCTTGACGTCAAACAAATTGCAACAAAAGTTTTTTGCATAATTCTACTTTCAAACATAATAAATATAGATAACCAGTAAAACCCCGAAAAAATCCAACCTCAGATTTTGGAAAAAAAAGGGAATTTAATAACGCGTTCGTAAGGTGGCTTCAAACGCACAACATACTCGGAAATTTTCCGATAACCGGTGTCAATGTAAACAAAAATTTTGCGTGGGAAAATTAGAAATTGGGTTTTAACCAGTAATATTAACCTTCCAGAACCGCCCTGCGTTCAGTTACCGCGAACGTTACAAAAGGTTCCGTAACAATACATTCGGAACTCCTCGGCTATTCGCTGCGAATAATCTCGGACATATTTAGACGCTATTTTGAAACTACCGGTGTTAAAGTAAACAATTATATGATCGTTTAGGCATTGAGATTAGATTAGATTAGATTAGATTTTATTACAAATTTCACAATAGAACAACACAGTTTGACCTTTGCTAAAAAGCAATTTGTCAAACACAAAATTACAAACATATAATGATGGCATTACAGTGTAACAAAACATACGTAGGTATTCAAAGTACAATTACTTACATAACATACATAACATACATACAGAAGAAACAAAAAGAAAGAAAAAAACACAAAGATAAATGTATATCGATACACACGTAATACAGACATACATTGAGTGATGTTTCGTTTTTAGTCCGTAAATTTTGAAACATCACTCATTGCCTTAACGATCTCATATTTGTGTATTAGATTAGGTTATTCGCAGCGAATGGCCGAGGAGTTCCGAATGTATCGTTATGTAACGTTCTGTCACATATGTGTATTATGAGTGATTCACTACGCTAGTTGATTACATTCGTCGTGGTACGCTCCTGGAGGTATGACTGAACAGTGAATATGACAAATTATCTTCAAACAAAATGAACCCTGCATAGCGCTGAATGTCTTCTTGAAGATATTTCTTGTTTTAATTAAAGGCTAACCCAATACATCATTAATTTCATATTTTTCTGTGAACGTTGATTATATAAGATCCAATGTATAATTGAGCAAGTCCATGAACTTTTACTAGGTTTGGTATTGGAAAGCACCCAACACTAAGCCAAGTAGAATTCTCACTCAGAGTTTCACACTCTCAGTCTCTTAGGAGCAACTGTCTTGTCTGGTTTGCCTAACTAAACTGTCTATATCCTAACTATACTGCCCTCTATCAACATTAATAAATGCAAAGGTCAGCTGAACATGGTCCGCATTGATAAGTTGCCAGATCTGAAATAAGCAAGTGCGAAAGCGGCGAAAAAAAATGATCAAGGAATTGACAACCAAAATTCTACTTTTGGTTTTGATCTACTTTCGCCTGGTTATAAATAACGTAAACATATTGAAATGAAATCTCATTTATAAAACTTGTCCTCTCTTTTGTACAAGATAAATGGACAGTGTTATTCATGATATAGGGGCTTTAACCTCGCAAACAACACAAAACGTCAATGCAAATGTATAGTATAACATGTAGCATAACGTACATTTTTTTTAAAGTTGAGCTAACAGACTGTAAATAAAAGATAAAAGCGTCGACAGTATCGATAAGTCAAGATGCAAAGTAAAGTACGTCACTTATAACAAGAGCTCCGCTGGGCGGGGCATTATACGCCCGTGTGCAGTCCATGTTGTGTTCTATCTCATATGAAGTCCCTATGACCTTGACCAATGACCCCAGAATAGGTCCCATCCTTAACTGGAGGGCTATCCAAAGCAAAGATTTTGAGTACCTAGGTACAACCATGGTTGAGTTATCACCGGCACAAAGTTTTCCCCATACAAACTTCCAGTGACCTTGACCCTGGGGCCTCAGAACCAAAAGTTCTCACCCTTGACCCAAAGAGTATTGATACATAAAATTTGGTGATCTTAGATAAAGTTGGTTGTTGGACAAGGTTTTTCCCCATGATTTCCTTGTGAATTTGACATTTGACCCAGGGGCCTAAAACCAAAGGGGCATATGCTAGACATTTAGGCTACCCCTAAATAAAATTCGGTGAACCTAGGTACAATCATTATTTAGTTATTGTCCGGAAAATGTTTCCATATATAGTCCCAGTGACTTTGACTTTTGACCCTGGGGTCTCCAAATCAAAAGGGAACATCCTCTACCAAAGAGCTATCAACACATTACTCCTTGACAAATGGGCTGATCCACATAAAATTTGTTTACCTAGGTACAAACATTGTAAAGTTATTGTCCGAACAAGGTTTTTTCATATGATGTCCCAGTGACCTTGACCTTTGACCCAGGGGCCTCAAAAACCAATAGGGAACAACCTTGACACATGGGCTACCCTCACATAAAATTTGGTGAGCTAATTTCATGTTACTTCTAAAATATAGCATAATTTCAATTGTTTTCCATTTTGACTTTATTAACATATTAATTGAACATTTGAAGTCACTGCTTGGTAATTTGATATCTTCCGGTTGAAGGTTTAAGCTTGACCCAGGGGCCCCAAAACCAATAGAGAACATCCTTGACACATGGGCTACTCTCACATAAAATTTGGTGAACCTAGGTACAGTCATTGTTGAGTTATTACCCGGACAATGTTTTTCAATATAATGCCCCTGTGACCTTGACCTTTGACCCAGGGGCCCCAAATCCTTCAGGTCATATTCTGTACACATGAGCTACTCTCACATAAAATTTGGTGAACCTAGGTACATTGGTGGTTCAGTTATTGTCTGGAATTTTTTTTTCCATGTGATGCCTCTGTGACCTTGACCTTTGAACCTGGGGCCCCAAAACCTATAGGGCACATCCTTAAAACAAGGGCTTCCTTCACATGAAATTTTGTGAACCTAGGTACAGTCGTTGTTGAGTTATTGTCGGGACAAGGTTTTTCAATATGATGCCCCTGTGACCTTGACCTTTGACCTAGGAGCCCCTAAACCAATGGGGCATATCCTTGACCCAAGGGCTACTCTCACATCAAATTTGGTGAACCTAGGTACATTGGTATTTCAGTTATTGTCCAGACAAGATTTTCATTGCTTGCCATTTTGACTTCATTAACATATTGATTGAACATTTGAAGTCACTGCTTGGTAATTTGATATCTTCTGGTTGAAGGTTTAAACTTCACCCTGTTTCCCAAAAACTTATAAGGCACATCCTTGACACATGGGCTACTCTCACATGAAATTTGGTGAACCTAGGTACAGTCATTGTTGAGTTATTACCTGGACAATGTTTTTCAATATGACGCCCCTGTGACCTTGACCTTTGACCCAGGGGCGCCAAAACCTTCAGGGCATATCCTTGACACATGGGCTACTCTCACATAAAATTTGGTGAACCTAGGTACATTGGTGGTTCAGTTATAGTCTGGACAAAATTTTTCCATATGATGCCTCTGTAACCTTGACCTTTGAATCTGGGGCCCAAAAACCTATAGGGCACATCCTTGAAACAAGGGCTTCCTTCACATGAAATTTTGTGAACCTAGGTACAGTCGTTGTTGAGTTATCGTCGGGACAAGGTTTTTCAATATGATGCCCCTGTTGCCTTGACCTTTGACCCAGGAGCCCCAAAACCAATGGGGCATATCCTTGATACAAGGGCTACTCTCACATGAAATTTTGTGAACCTAGGTACAGTCGTTGTTGAGTTATCGTCGGGACAATGTTTTTCAATATGATGCCCCTGTGACCTTGACCTTTGACCCAGGGGCCCCAAAACCTTCAGGGCATATCCTTGACACATGGGCTACTCTCACATAAAATTTGGTGAATTTAGGTACATAAGTGGTTCAGTTATTGTCCGGACAAAGTTTTTCCATATGATGCCTCTGTGACCTTGACCTTTGAACCTGGGGTCCTAAAACCAACCGGGAACATCCTTGACACATGGGCTACTCTCGCATAAAATTTGGTGAACCTAGGTAGATTGGTTGTTCAGTTATTGTCCGTACAAGTTTTTTTCCCATATGATGTCCGTGTGACCTTGACCTTTGACCCAGGGGCCCCAAAACCATTAGGGAACATCTTTGACACATGGGCTACTCTTACATAAAATTTTGTGAACCTAGGTACAGTCGTTATTGAGTTATTGTCTGGACAAGTTTTACCTATTTTAAGTCCCAGTGACCTTGACCTTTGACCCTGGGGTCTCAAAATCAATAGGGAACCTCCTCCACCCAAGGGCTATCTACACATAAAATTTGAGGAACCTAGGTGCATCCTTTCTTAAGTTATCATCCGGACAAGCAATTGTCCACGGACAGACGGACAGACTGACAGACGGACGGACGGACAGACGGACAACATCATAACATAATACGACCGTTTTTTTCAAAACGGGCGTATAAAAACGACAGATAGCAGTCATACAGTCATCTTTTTAAACTTTGATTTATCAAAATACATTGAATAGCATGCACGCTAAAGTATAGAAAACAACATTCGGCATTACAATATATAAAACACAACATGACGAGTACAAACAACAGCGTTAAATACAACCAACCTGTATTTATAAAATATTGTGAAAAACTATGGCTCAGAAAATCTTTCTACATTTAAATCCTAGCAATAAAAACAATAAATTCCACAATGATGGTTTTCTGTGTTTAAAGCTAAAGTGATACTGTCCGCATAATAATGGGAACAAATCTAGCGTGTTATCCTACACATTTGTATGTATACACATAGTTTACTTGTGATGTATGGTCGACATTACTAACCTGAGCTATACCTTTATGCAAGAGTATATACAGTCTATTTTTGTCTTCGTTTGTAAATCACGCTTTATCAGAAGCTTTGGCAAAATGCACGTACTGAACAATAACTTTTGTTTTCATAAGAATACATACTTTGAAACTGTGCCACGATATTGCGGACTTACCTGTTTCCCCCAAAACTAATGTGTACAGAACAAAAAGTACAATAACATGCCACTTTTACAAAATTGATTTATAGTCATATAGGTTGTTATAAACACGTGTATAACCGTATACACGCATACGGAAACTTACGATTTAGGCCGGTATGCCATTCATACGGGAGCGCGACGTAAACGTTTAGCGTGAGCGTGAGTTTTCACGCTCACACTACTCCATTCGTCCGGTTAGCGTGAAAACAATGGGTACTTTAATGTATGTCTAGTCATCCGTTATGGCATAATAATTTAATAGTTGAATTTTGTTTTTACAACAGAATTGTCATAAGAATGCTTGCAAAAAACTACACACACTTAAATTAACATTGTTTTGCAACGGAAATTAATTTATGTTAGGTGTACCTCTCAAGCCAAGATTGTTAAGGGTCAGCAATTATCTGCAACGTGTTCTGTTCTGCAACGCCCTGTCTTTGATGTCCGTGTCCCTGTATTGCTCGTTTTTTCTCAACTGTCAAAACATGAATAATTTCACGGTCACTTCGTGCTTTTTGTCTAACACTCGTGAAATTGAGATAGTGTGTAATCATCCACCGTGAAATTATTCAAACTTTACAGTTGAGAAAAAATGGACAATACTCCATTATATTGTATGTTCAGTAAAGTTTCGCTATTAAGACCAGCAAAATCGATGGTCTTAAAAGCAAAACGGTCTTATTATGGAGACCATTTTGTTCACTAATTAAGCATTTGGGTTTATTAACTGTCAAAAATCGCATGCTTTTGAAATAACAAAAATGTTCTTAATATAGGAACTTTACTGTAATATGTTATAGAGTTAAGCGCTACAAAAAGATGTGTCGTTGATAGTTATGTGATTGCAGAAAAAAAATAGATTCATTTATTTGAACTACGAAACATACTTGTATAGCAAGTCTATGGTTTACAAAGGCAACAGCTGTTACATTATTGCTAACGTTGATTTATAACAATACATAGGTTGTGCAGTATAACCTCTACAGGGTGGCACTCTACAGAACAAATCCTTTGCACAACAACAGCTTTTGATATTTCCAATAGGCGTAATTTTAATTGAATTTAACCTCTGCAGAGCAATGACCTCTAAACAGCAACATACTTTGGTCTCTCCAAGTGGGTGTTGTTTAAGAGAGGTTGTACTGTATAAGATATTTATAGGTTGCCAGTATACTTCTATAATCATTTTTTGTATCAGTGCATATTCCATTAAAATAATATAGTAAAGTGCCTTATCTCTTGTTCGAGCACTCTAGATATAAAGCAGAACTTTAATATGTCTTCAATTTTACGTGTTCATTCATTAACTCCTAAACCCTAACGGACTCGTATGTATAACCAACTATTCATCTTACAAGTTCATAAATAGGTCAGACGTATACGAAAACGTATGAACATTGAAACAAGTTATTTTTGTGACAAGTATAATTATGATCTTGGGTTATAGTCCGGTCATCGCAAATGATGACCTTGCACGAAATGATGTAGAAATTATTATCATATTTTTAAAAACAAAACACTGTCTTACTGATTCAAGAGATCAGGTTAATGGCATTTTTGGACAACTCCCCCAGAATCCAATATCGCGACAAACATGGCGGCCAAGATGGCGGCTAATAGCTACATATTATTAATACAAATCATTGATATGAAATGTACACAACTTAAAACTCATTATAGTGGTCGAAATGGCGGATACAGGATGTTAGCCCGGTGTACAATACGCAAATGGACAAAAAAGTAAGTGATGATGCAGAAATGTGTTCTTTACTCATAGAAACTACTCATTAAACTAGTTTTAGAAACCGTTGAATACACTCAGCAGGCTAAATTACCTTATTATCTAACTTATCGTTGCGTGTTCCTATGGTTTACCCTTTTCAGTTTATTTAACCAGTTAATGCCAACTTAATATCTCAATATGTCAATGTTACCTCTTAATACGTAAATACATGTATGTATAATATAAAATATAGATATACATGACGTATAATAAAAAAATATGAAAATAAAAATTTATGCATTTGCTAGGTTTCGAACCAGCGACCTCTTGAACTTTTCATTTCATATGATTATTTCCGTAGCCTTTCCAGGAGGAGTGAGTAGGTTGACTGACCTATACAATGTGTTGCCACGGCGTTAAAACCAACAAACAATCAAACAAACAAGCATGATATATTAAAAAGTATTAACGAAAAATCTACATGGGAATTAATTATGTACTCATTATGATAAGCTTATGCATTTGCATTTCACAGAAGGATGATAACTCCAAACAAAAACATACATATCGCGCGATTGTAATGATATTATTCCTTAAGCCTGATACCAAGATTGTTCTTTATATGTCCGCAAAACCCCAAACTATAATAAGATGTTGGTTTATGTTAGAACACGGAACCGTGAATACGGAGTAAAATACAATACCACATGTTAACCGAACAGAGGAACTGAAAACGACCGATAATATTTGAAGTTTTTTACTAAGTTATCATTTGGAACAACCTCGGCGATCATCTACGAAGATATACCTCGGAAATCAGACGTAGTAGAAATACAACCAGGCTATAAGGTCCGGCGATTAATTAACTCCCTGGCAAGTAGTACTATTATAGTTTATACATCGACGTGTAAAATCAATACTATTAAAAAATGTGTATGCTAAATTACTAATTAGCTATAAAACAACATTCAGAAGTCATAGCAAATGGCCCTGGACTGTCTCTATATACATGGAAACACGTCCATTTGTCATTTTCATGTCAACATTTAATAATAACCTTGTTACACGATTATCTCATCATTACATCAGAACAACGTCTCACACGTCGTATTTCTGTGCAGTTCAGACTACATTACTACAGAAACTAAATTCGTAGATCTACTTTTTCACCTTATGATATCCGAGATTTATCTGCATAGAAGATCGCCGAGGTAAGTCCGGTGGTAAAGTTATACCTTCCTCGATCGACCTCTCTCAAAAATGCCAATATTTTTCAGACAAAACTATTTTAATGGTTTCATATTGTTTGCATATTTTTAAATATAAGAGGCAATGCATTACTGACGTGACCCGGGTGCGTAGAAATTTATTTTATGTATTTTTGAATATATATTATCATATATTTATCATAATACTGCATTTTGACCGAGGCACTCTTCCTGTCTTCGATTATAGGAGGTTGGATTTAAAACAATATGAATTTTTCGAAGGGTAGTAAGTACAGAAAAGTATGAAATGGACATAGCAAATTTACCAATTAATACATTTTAAAGTGTACATGTATTCATTAATATTTTTTTCCAAATTTCTCTCAAGATGATAGAAATATTCAATCATTTTCAATATAGTTATTTAATTAAATATAGGGAGGCGAGACAGGATAGAGCGCCATGATCGTGCGACCACATGCACGACTCATGCAGGTTGTTTCGTCATCTCACGATGACGAACGCAGAAAACAAAGCGTTTGACCAAGTCCAAGCAAAACATCAACAGCTCTGGTAACCATGTCATATTTCCCTTCTCTAAGAAAAAGGAATGACTTGGTATTTGGGAACGACCAGGGCCAGTAAAATGCTTCGCCAGAAAAAGGCTAACGCTTGACAAAGTGAACAGACGCAGCTTGTCTGTTTCTTACAAGAACGTCTATAGATCTATATACAAAATATTAATTACAAGGTTTTTAGTTAAATCATACCGCTGTACATAATTTATTAGTATGTCAAATAAATCGTACATGGGATTATTTTACTCGAAATTTCATAACTATCATTAATACGTTTTTTACAAATCACAATTTAATTGCTTTTTTATTTGATAGTGCAGTTTATTTGCATTTGATAACAACTCACAAAATTTAGGATTCGTCTTCAAAAATTATCTTCCCCATATTTAATGTCCTTTTTACAGTATTTAACTATTGTTATAGTAAATAAATATTAACCTGACGTTGGTACCCTCATTGTAATAATTTCACGCTTCATTGTCTGTCTATTCATACCTTCGGTAGATTCCGCGTATCATTCATACAAAGAAGCACGTGTTAACTGATCATGTACTTCATATAGTATGTAATTGTTTGTAAGTTATAAGGAATGACTCTATAGCGCCGATGATACTGAGATGGACTGTGAACTACTGTAGTTAAGTAGGTGTTGGTTCGAGCCCAATCATGCGCAATTCTTTTTCATTTTTTAATATTTGTACAAACAAAATATTGTTAAAATTGTCCTAAAATGTGTTATTTCATACACTCTTTTATTTTTTGTATTTTTATTCATCTATGATTTAAGTTTTATTATTTTGTAATTAGATCTAATCACATTTGATTTATTACATCAATTGCACGACACAATGCAGAAATACAATAAATGTCAATTATCATCTTCGCTGCAATCAGATGAGTCGTGTCGCTAGCTCATATTTTAAATAAAACACAATGCACGACAAAATAGTCGGATATATGTATACTTTAAACGGTACGATGTATTGCCCTTTACTCACTTCAATTTTTAACTGGCGACTCTTTCAACTGTGTCAGAAATAACGGAGATTATCGAGTCAGTCCGACATTTCTCGATGGGAGGCCGATTATTGATTTATACCGCGTCATCTCGATTTAATTTTATTCTGCATAAAGGTTAACGTCAGGTTAATATTTATTTACTATACATGCTCTGCCCTTTAGGGCCCAAATAGCTCAGTCGGCTAAAGGGAAGGAACGGAAATAATCATATGAAATGTAAAGTTCAAGAGGTCGCTGGTTCGAAACCTAGCAAATGCTTAAATTTTTATTTTTATATTTTATTTTTTATTATACATGTATATCTATATTTTATTTTATATAGTGCGTACAAAAAACAAAACACTGTTTATAATAACAATAGAATAAACTAATCCACTACGAGGGACGCTCAGGATGACAATAACATAAACATGTGATATGTTTTACGATTGTCTTAGTTGTTAGTGTAATGGAAAATATTTTTACCAACACAAGCACGATTGACCAACAAATGGTGGTATCCATCATGGTAATTTTGTTACAATGAATTACACACATTTTATTTTCATTACTGCTTATCCCAGAAATGGATTGTCTCATTTCTAATGTTTACCAAAACACGTTTTGATTTTTTGTACGCACTATACATACATGTATTTACGTATTAAGAGGTAACATTGACATATTGAGATATATGCTGAGAGGAAAAAGTTTAGTCAGTAAGAATGTTTTATTTAATATTTTATTATAAACCCCATTTTATTGACGAAAAAATGATTTGTAACAAAATTTATTCAATCGACAGAATATTGAACATTTTTACAAAAAAGTTTGATGAGATTATTGAGAATTCCAGCCATGATAACAGCATAAGGGTCAGAATAAAAAAAACACAAACTAATCAGTATCTGGTATGTCCACCCCTAGCTTGAATGACAGCCAATCAACATCGGAACTCAGGTAAAACAATATTAGTTGAGCAGCCGAAACTGCATTGTTTGGACAGTGAACAACAATGGATAACAAGTCATGTCTCTGAAATAGACAAGCGTCCCTAAATAGCTTGCCCAAGACTTTCTACGGCTATTCTCCCTCCTACCAATGATTTTAATTATGTAGGGCAGTTGTAAGTTACTGATGAGGTATGTGCTCAGTAGTTGGTTAAAAGCTAAATCCAGAGATTTAGCCTTTCCAGGAGGAGTGAGTAGGTTGACTGACCGTCGTCATATGACCTATACAATGTGTTGCCACGGCGTTAAAATCAACAAACAATCAAACAAACAAGCATGATATATTAAAAAGTATTAACGAAAAATCTACATGGGAATTAATTATGTACTCATTATGATAAGCTTATGCATTTGAATTTCACAGAAGGATGATAAGATGTTGGTTTATGTTAGAACATGGAACCGTGAATACGGAGTAAAATACAATACCACATGTTAACCGAACAGAGGAACTGAAAACGACCGATAATATTTGAAGTTTTTTACTAAGTTATCATTTGGAACAACCTCGGCGATCATCTACGAAGATATACCTCGGAAATCAGACGTAGTAGAAATACAACCAGGCTATAAGGTCCGGCGATTAATTAACTCCCTGGCAAGTAGTACTATTATAGTTTATACATCGACGTGTAAAATCAATACTATTAAAAAATGTGTATGCTAAATTACTAATTAGCTATAAAACAACATTCAGAAGTCATAGCAAATGGCCCTGGACTGTCTCTATATACATGGAAACACGTCCATTTGTCATTTTCATGTCAACATTTAATAATAACCTTGTTACACGATTATCTCATCATTACATCAGAACAACGTCTCACACGTCGTATTTCTGTGCAGTTCAGACTACATTACTACAGAAACTAAATTCGTAGCTCTACTTTTTCACCTTATGATATCCGAGATTTATCTGCATAGAAGATCGCCGAGGTAAGTCCGGTGGTAAAGTTATAACTTCCTCGATCGACCTCTCTCAAAAATGCCAATATTTTTCAGACAAAACTATTTTAATGGTTTCATATTGTTTGCATATTTTTAAATATAAGAGGCAATGCATTACTGACGTGACCCGGGTGCGTAGAAATTTATTTTATGTATTTTTGAATATATATTATCATATATTTATCATAATACTGCATTTTGACCATGGCACTCTTCCTGTCTTCGATTATAGGAGGTTGGATTTAAAACAATATGAATTTTTCGAAGGGGTAGTAAGTACAGAAAAGTATGAAATGGACATAGCAAATTTACCAATTAATACATTTTAAAGTGTACATGTATTCATTAATATTTTTTTCCAAATTTCTCTCAAGATGATAGAAATATTCAATCATTTTCAATATAGTTATTTAATTAAATATAGGGAGGCGAGACAGGATAGAGCGCCATGATCGTGCGACCACATGCACGACTCATGCAGGTTGTTTCGTCATCTCACGATGACGAACGCAGAAAACAAAGCGTTTGACCAAGTCCAAGCAAAACATCAACAGCTCTGGTAACCATGTCATATTTCCCTTCTCTAAGAAAAAGGAATGACTTGGTATTTGGGAACGACCAGAGCCAGTAAAATGCTTCGCCAGGAAAAGGCTAACGCTTGTCGAAGTGAACAGACGCAGCTTGTCTGTTTCTTACAAGAACGTCTATAGATCTATATACAAAATATTAATTACAAGGTTTTTAGTTAAATCATACCGCTGTACATAATTTATTAGTATGTCAAATAAATCGTACATGGGATTATTTTACTCGAAATTTCATAACTATCATTAATACGTTTTTTACAAATCACAATTTAATTGCTTTTTTTAATTTGATAGTGCAGTTTATTTGTATTTGATAACAACTCACAAAATTTAGGATTCATCTTCCAAAATTATCTTCCCCATATTTAATGTCCTTTTTACAGTATTTAACTATTGTTACATGCTCTGCCCTATAGGACCCAAATAGCTCAGTCGGCTAAAGGGAAGGAACGGAAATAATAATAATTATAAAATGAAAAGTTCAAGAGGTCGCTGGTTCGAAACCTAGCAAATGCTTAAATTTTATTTTTATATTTTATTTTTTATTATATACCTATATTTTATATTATACATATTTACGTATTAAGAGGTATCATTGACATATTGAAATATAAAATATATATTTCAAAATGAATTTGTTTTATTCGTAATTTAAATAGGTAATTTATAATATTAGTCCAGTACCATGATATGTGTGTCTTAGTGTCATCATTACATCAGATGTATTCCAAAACAATGCTTTACCATAATGATTACGCTGTTAGACATTGTGAATTATAACATTTTAAACTGACGTCGACGTAAGAAAAAATCAATTACTTGATTTTCAACTTAAAATTTCGACAATTTGTTCACGATCGATCCCCCTGATTTTTTACATATAAACATTGATATAGTCCAACAGAATTAACCTGAGCTTGACCTTTATGCAAGAATATAATAAACTCATTATTTACAGTCTTTTTTTGTCTTCGTTTGTAAATCGCGCTTTATCGGAAGCGTTTAGCAAAATACACGTACTAAACAATTAATGTTGTTTTCCTAAGAGTATATATACTTTGAAACTGTGACTTACTTGTTTCCTCAATAACTAATGTGTCCAAAATTAAAATTACAATAACACGCCACTTTTAATAAATTGAATTATAGTCACATCGGTTGTTAAAAACACGTGTATAATTTTATACTCACATACAGAAACTCGAGATTTGATATAAGTGAAATGTGTAATTATTATAATTAGGTAGTTCAAGCTCAGGTTAATTCTCTTGGACTATACATACATACAAAATATATTTTTCAAATATATTTTGAAAAATATATTTATTTATATTTATAGTCTTTGTATTATGAATATTGTACTGACTTAACACCAAAACTCTACAATATTGAAACAAAACCCTGAGGTGTGATTGAAACATACTTTGAATCAGAATTTTATGAAACTACATGTATTGAATCATGAATATTGAAATGACAGTAGGTTGTCATGGTAACAGTAGCTTTACGGTTTTTTGAACATTAAACTGATTTTCCAACAAAACTATTAAACATTTAAACAAAACCCTGAGGGGTGAAACATCATACCTTGAATCAGAAGTTTATGAAACTATTGAACCATATAACTTATACACTCTTTAGCCTCATATGAAACTGTATGATATTGATTATTGAACAGACCCTTCAGGGACCCAAAATATTGATTACTGAAAACAAAAGACCCTTAAGGGACCTGGAATATTGATTATAACTCATTATCCTCATTAGCCTCAAATTAATTGAGGCTATCTCGATTATTTTTATCCTACTTTCGTTGACAACATTTTTTTCGTCTGGAGGGGTATCAACCGAGTGAGCCTTAAAACTCAGAATTGCATCGTATAAGTTAAATATGGAATTGCATTGGCTTTGGCGTTAAAGGGAAATATAAGTTAATGAGTTTAGCATCATTTCATCCATTTCAATGTGTTTTAAAGTGCTCAGATTTGCACCTTTGACATGTGAAATTAAAAAAAAAATATCGTCGGGAGGGGGTACCTACCGAACCTGGATGTTTTTAAAATCCTTTTTAAATCGTTGATTTTTATTTTAGATCAATTTGAGTTTCAAATACTTGTATTCTATATGAATTTCCTTACGAATAAAAAACGTGATTTCTCCTCGAATCGGCGAATTTTCGCGAATCACCTCAACAACCATTTCGTAAATCCATTGAAAAACGTCCAAAGAAACTCGCAATAAAGCTAGTTTACAAATTCGTTAAATGAAGTCACTTTACTTACAAAAACGTATTTAAATTGGCAGTTTTCCGAGGTAAAATCGGTGAATTTTCTCAATACATTTGGCGATTTAATACAAGTTACCATGTACTATTTTTCTAAATTCTTGGCATTTTATGTGAACAAAAGAGATCATTAGTTTTGTGAAATTAACAAGATTATAATTATCAAACCAACAAATATAACATGAACATCGTGGGTAAAGAAGATTTCTAGCGCTCAATTCCATCGTTAAGGTGTGTCCAAGAGTGCTCAAATTCGCTCTGTTGACAACATTTTTTACGTCGGGAGGAGATACACATCCCAAACTACCTCTGTTTAAAAGACGTAATTATAGTACAAAATGAAAACATAGTAAAGATGTTCAACTTGTGATACATTTCTTGTTTTTGTCTAATATTCTGTTTGTAAAATACAGTTGAACAATATTTTTCACTGTCTTTATAACGTTATTTATATGCAGTTTACTCCCAATGCCGTTTGAATATTCTAAACCAGTTAAATGACGTTTCTTTGATACTAAGATTGTTTCTTTGATTATGTTTTATGATATAATAAGTTTTGGTCAAGTCGGTAAGCGGCAAATAGCAGTTAGTGAAATCCGTTTGCAATATTCGATTTGTCACGGTATTTATGACGAGGTTGTATCTTATGTCACAGTTTTCTGTCTATAGGGTCGCAGATTTTTTCCAAGTATAAAAAAGTATAGGACTTGATGATCTACTCAATGTGTTGGATATAAAGTGGAAAAAACGTAGCAAAACTGAAGCATATTCTAAAAATCGATTATACATGTATTTCAAATTTGTACTTTTTCAGGAACATAATAATAAACTATGACGTACGTCAGTTAGGGTACCAGGATTACATGAACCTGAAAAACACTCAGCCAATCATGCAGAGAACATCACCAACTTGACACATCGAAATTATTGCCTCTTGTCCGTTATGGATTGACTAATATTCGAATTTGATATTATTTTACATTTGATTATATGTACCAGTCAATACATATTACAAGCACAAATTGTTGATTGTAATGGTTCAATTTTAACTTACAGCTTATTACAACAGTGATTACATACAGTTTTGGTTTCTTATACTTCTGTTTATTGTTTCTTAATTATACCTGTAGATAGATTCACAAGAAATGTTAAGACATATTTAGTCATAGTTGCCTAAATTTGCAGAAGGCTGGAAGTAATTAATCCATTTTTATCAACTCCAGAGGTCGGAAATAACACCAAAAATACTATTCATTAGTTGTTTCTGGAATTTGTATCCTAAGAATTGATTCATGTTTTTCATTAGAATTCAAAAACAAATTCATGTAATGGACATATATCAAAAGATTTATTGTTAGATAATCAACTGATAAGCGTCATGGTAGATTCATTCATGCAGATAATTGGAGTAACATGTTCAAAAACGTGTTGCATTAACGATGACTGACATTTACAGGCACTTTACAATAATTATTGTAAACATACTTTCATGTTGAAATCTGGCAAGACAATGTCACTCAAGCCTATAAATAGTATATTCATAATCAATTCTCATTCATAGCTACAAGCCCGTTTTTTTGTTCATCATTACTTATAATTGTGAGTTATCCATGTACAGTACACCAATGTGAAAAATCTCAGAGATAATCTCAGACGCAGTATAGAGTAATTTTTTTAACTATTTCAACCCATGTATAACATAACAGATCAAAACAATAATCAGCTTGTCCAGGGACTATCTAAATAGGTGAAAAACCAATAAGAACGTGACTGCATTTGATTCATGACATGTACAATAGTCAAAACTCAAAACAGTAAAGTATGCAGCTCAACAAACATCTTTCTTGAGATTCATCGGTACTAGACCATTTTTGAAGCAAGCAGTTCCATACTTTTTACATAAAAAATCTTGTTCGGAGCTTGGCACGAATCAACAACATTCTACTAGTCAGAGAATTCAAAGCTTGTTGAAACATTGAACAATTCTTGTTTAACATTGATTGTATCAACAAGCAAAACTATAAAAGTTTACTTGTAAGGCAAAAATGTACAAGGATACAATATGTATCCTTTACATGATTAATAAAACAGAACGAACCATTCATTTACAAAAAGATGTTGAATAATAACTCATTTATAATATTTTAGCGTATTTTAACTAATTAAACGACTCTGGCACCAGTGCAGGATACAATAACGTCCGATTAATACCGTCTACTGATGACATAATTTCTTATCATGCAACGTAAGTCTTTGGTCATCTACAAAGGTTGACTAAATTATGCCCCTGGAGTCAATATTGACCCACTCCAAGTCTGTAAGTACTTAATAAATTAAACATGTAGAATGAAAAAAACGACAACAATACTTGAGTTTGTTTTTTGTTTATTTTTTCTTTTTAACCACAATAGATTGTGTTTAAACCTGACAACAAAGTATTCACATGTATTAATACATGTATAAATTAAAAGTTATACACTAAATAAAATATCTATGCTAACAAAAAAATGTATACAAATATTACATAAAAACAATAATAATTTCTATGGCTTTTTTGTTGCTAGCAACCTAATATATAACATATACATATATACATACATAGGGTCTATCCATAGTTTAGTGTACTATACAAGAAAGCCTAGATGGTCCTGTATCGCTCACCTGGGTGCAAATGGGGTCTATTAAGTGTTAACAAAGTTTTTTATTGAAGTGACTATATTTTGATTCCTTTTGCCCATTTATCAGGACTTCATTAATACGAAGCTTACAACAAAGTTTGAAGACAATAGGACCAAAAAAGTGACATATTTGCTCAAGAGTGTTATCAGTAGTTCACGGCACATGGTGCATAAAAAACAGACTTCAGACGATTCACCCAGTCACAATCGCTCTTTCTGAACACTTTGTGCTCAGGTGAGTTGATAACATTAGCTTAAATATGTACTGAAAATATACCATTATATGTTTTTAAAGATAAAAAACAAGCACATATATAAAATAAAAAATATGAGAAACATTTTAGCAAATTTACACTATGTACAAACCCCACATTTACATAAAAAAACATCTTACAAAAAAATCTCTAAAAACACCATTTTTATATGTTAAAAAACAACATCAATTAACTGGTTAAATTTGGTTTGAATATCAATTTTTACAATAAAAACACCACATGTATAAAAGCTTTACGTTTGCATGCTGTTATTAACTACATTGTATTTGCAATTAAATATTCATTAGGGATACCTTGGTCATTCAAATGAATGATGAATCTATCGTGTAGATAAAAGCCAAGGCGTACCAAATATGTTATAACATGTAAATCAAGGAATTACAATAAGCGTCCATATGACTGTGATTTAAATTTAATCTACATATGGGAGATGCTTATAAAAGTTTTTATACTTAATGAGGGAATAATTTTAGTGTGTTATTTATTATCAACATAATCACTATATATAACCTGCTGAACTCTTATTGAATTTTTTTAACCAGTCGAAAATAGAATTATTCCATGAACTTTGTACACTCTATACCACTATTCAAGCAGCCTATGGTATAACCTTCTTCATGTATACCAGGAATATAGGCTGTGAAGTAATGTGTTTTTACAGACTGTAAAAACTAGGGACTTCGATTAAGAATTCAGAGATATTCCACTTGTAATAGGAAAAGCAGTCCAGTGGTAGGACTTGTGTTTAGGGATCAAAGTAGTAGACTAAAGGACTACCATGACAGATTGATAAATCGGTACCAGTAGCCTGAACCTGGGATAAAAGCTAGACTGTAAAATGAAATTACTTTTTAAATAGTCAAGACAAATATACATAAATAATACATGGAATTTCAATCAGTTTAACAATGGGACAAATTCTACATATAAATTGTCCCTGTATACATATAATTGTGTGTTAGGTAAAATGCCATTTATTTAAAACAAACCTGTATAAAGGCTTGTGACAACCTTAAAATGTAAAACAAATCAAAATGGTGAATCTTACTGTATCAAAAAAAATCTTAGAACAAAAATTGATAACAATATGGTAAACCTTACTTAGAACAAAATTGATTACTGTTTTCCATAATTTTTGAATTACTAAAAAGTCACTCTGGGGTTACTTATTCACTTACACATTTTCAGTTCATTTTTACATCTATTTTACTTTTATAGGGTCAAACTGTTGATTATCAAAGGAAATGCTACAAGTTGTTTCATACCACTAACAGACAAATAATTATACCTAGTCTTTAATAGATTTAATACCATGTAGCAAAGTCTGGTGTTTTTTTTTCAAACTTATTTTTAGCAATGTTGTTCTGATTTTTTACCAGAAATAGCAAAGAGCAAAGAAAAATGAGCAACCATATTTACCCTGTGTCAGATTTCAAATATTTTAAAGTAATTACAAATGTATACATGTTAGTCCATCACTGACCCATCTTTACAAAATAAACTCTAAATTCACTGCTCATGTCAATTTTATTATAAAAGACATTATCATATTTTACACCAATTAGGAACTTTAGTCAGTTATCTTTCCCTGATAAAATCTGAAGCAATCCAATTGGTAAGTAGGTCCTTACAGTTGGAATCCTCAGATTTTATCGTTGAAGTCCTATGTAAGGATAACAAAATATTTCATCTAATATCTTCCTTGTTAATAACGATATTACCAGAAGTGATAAAATTTAGATAGTTCTTTACCTTAAAAATACTTAGCTTGAATTTCTAACAAATTAAATGATTAACAAAAAAGTTATTTAAAATTAATTTTGGCAATTTGTCATTGAAAAGTAAGGGTAAAATCCGAGTTATCCAACTAATTGGACCTACCCATTTGAAGAGTATACAAGGGGAAATAACTGACTAAAGTCCCTTATTATAGGCTAGCAGTCAGTACATTTACATGGGTGAAAGCTCAAATTTTTCAAAATCTTGAAATTCATGAATAGTATGATATCAAAAGATAATATAGTTCGTTTTTTCTCAACTGTCAAAACATGAATAATTTAATGGTGACTTTGTGCTCTTTGTCTTACAAACACTTAAGATATTGAGATAGTGTGTAATCATTCACCGTGAAATTATTCTAACTTTGACAGTTTAGAAAAATGAACTATACATAAAAAACAATCCTTTCTAATCTAGTAAATCCTGAACTTCAGGATTGGTCACCCATGAATGTAAACTTGTACCCAGGCCAGACATGTGAGTACATTTTGGAACAAAAACAAGAATAATGAATTTAAACTTTTCTTATCAGACCCGTAGCTAAACATAAGAAGGCCTGTTAATGAGCACAGGCTTCATCTATACACAATTTAATATAAAATTTGAACAAACTTTGAACAAGCAATAGTATTAGGTCCATTTATATGATATAGAGTCAGTACCATAAGGATAATGCTACCTAACACTTTTTTTAAAAAAAGTGCCTTTTTGTGCTATGCCAAAGTTTAGCTTCAAGCTAGCAAAACCAAGATGGCAGCTTCATTTTATGTAATGTTCTGAATGTATTCAAATAGGCAAACTAGTTTTACATTGTAGCAAACTCTTGCAAAGAAAATCACTATATAGCACTAGGTAGCAATATCCCTATGTAACTGGCTCTAGACTTTAGCAATGTGATATGATATAGAGCCAGTACCATAAGGATAATGCTACCTAACACTTTTTTTAAAAAAGTGCCTTTTTGTGCTATGCCAAAGTTTAGCTTCAAGCTAGCAAAACCAAGATGGCAGCTTCATTTTATGTAATGTTCTGAATGTATTCAAATAGGCAAACTAGTTTTACATTGTAGCAAACTCTTGCAAAGAAAATCACTATATAGCACTAGGTAGCAATATCCCTATGTAACTGGCTCTAGACTTTAGCATTTGACATTACAGAGTTATAGCCCTTTGACAACAAACAATTAAAGCTATGGTTACGTTTTAATCATTACTTAGAAGTAAAATCAAATCTAAACAACAATTAAGTCACTATCTAATTAAATAGACATTTATCCAACATAATTTCTACATAAGGTTGATACAAGTGTATTTTAAGGCCAGTGCATAATAATACTAGTTTTATATATTATTTTTAAAGCAATATGTTTAAAGTTGTATAAAACCATCGTCGGTTATCCCACAATACATTACTCCGCTATGCTGTGATATGTACCATGGACCATTTGGTTAGGAAAATCTTGTAATCATGAATAATTAATAGAGCAGTTTCATTGGTTCCAAAAGGGAACCACTGCGGAAAACTAGCCAATGAAATTACACAACCATTTTGAGAAAATAAACATGTGCGTTGGTTTCTATTTAAAAAAAGAAAATTCTAGTATGATGTCATTGATATTGAAGAGTATTAAATTGTAACAAGTGATTTCATTGGAAGAAGATTGGTCTCCCCAGCCTTATGCATATTCATGAAAACAAGACTTTTCCAGTCAAATTGCCCACGGCACATATGGAGAGTAACAGAAGAAAGTACTGTGGTTGCCGACGATGTATAAAAACATGCTAAAACAATGGTATGATTGTCATTTCTCCTAATGCATAGAGTATAACTCAAACAATAAAATCATAGTAACAGAAATGATGGGCAGATTCATCCGTGAAAGTCTACAACATTGTTGAAATCCAGAATTTCGTGATTTCAGTAGCTTTCACATAGGGAATCAATGCTGGGCTTTGAGATGAGTAAGCCATTAGTTTCTTGGTGTAATAAATGTTTTAACTTTGAAACATTATTACACTAAACATACAACTGTACAGGTTGTTCTCTGATGTTTTTCTTGTAGGAATTTAACCTTCAAATTAACAAATAGTTTTTAAGCTAGACCATTCAATGTAATAATGGCTAATTTCGTTAAATAAAGATTTCAAGCTAAAGTCAAAATATTAATTGGAAATCCTTAATTAGTAAAAATATTGGTAGATTATTACTAACTCAAATCCTACTCAACATTTTAAAACTTCTGCATGTTCATAAAACCATGTTCAATACTTGGTTAAATAAATATCTTGCCCTCAAATGTATTTAGACAAATTCCCTTTTTTATAAGATAAAACTACTCATATTTACCCATAATTCCAAATCAGCATTAATTAGATTATCAATACATGATTTAAACTAATAATCTTAATAATGAATAATCTTTAATTTTTACTTGCCGTAAACATGATCAGTTTTTCTCAAAATTTCATTTGTCAATCAACTTTTTGAGGGCAAGCATGTAAGATTTTAAAATACCACAAAAACAATATAAAACATGATACAAAAGGTTAACAGTCTAAAACCATTGATAAAAAGTGGTTAAGTTTAAAATTCAAATTCTTGTAAAAAAGTGCGAGAATTATAAAAGGATGTAACAATAAAAATAAGATTTGGTTGAGCAGATTTAAGCAGTAATCATGGTTTAGCAAAATACATAGTTAAAATAAGTCTATTTCACGATTGTACAGTTGTTATTGGTAGCTGTTACTTCTAGGATATTTAAAGGGTATAAATCAATAACTGATGGGTTTTGACATATAAATTTCAATCTTTATAAAAACAAGAAATGTAATGTGGAAACCACATTAAAGCCAGATTTAAAAACTTTAACGCAAAAAATTCACAGGGAAATAATCCATAATAAAGCCAGATAGAGTTCTGGTTACTTTCTAATTCTGTTCATCACATAGTATGTTATCATTGTATGAAGTTTCGTAAAGATCTGACAATAAAAAAAGCAGAAATATATGCTAAATTGAAAACTTTAACACAATTGTTAACAACACCGGACATTCTACTGCCCATGTTTTCGCAAACTATTAGCCAAATGTTTTCGTTGAAAAATCCGGCTAAAAAATGGTCTTACATTGAAACTACTAAAGCTTGGTGATTTTTTGTAAAAAATTGTCCCAATGAGATAAGTAATTTGATCCTTGAGGAAACTTAATGAACATTGATCGATAGAAATTCAATTATGTTAAAAATGACATAAAATATGCCACACATTTAAAATGTTTGTGTAGGAAAGTTGATAAACACAATGAGTATTAAAATTGTTTTTGTCTCACTATTGGACTTTTCAAATGAGTCTATTTAATACATAAAAATAGATTTTATATGTCAAATTGTTCATCATCGGATATAGATTTATACTCTTTCAGTCACTAACAGTGAATATATATGTCATGTTTCGGTAGGTCAGTCTATTCATGTTACACCTCAGAGCGAATGTCACATACTTCCACAATATAGAAAGCTATCGGAGAAGTTGTGTGTAGGTCCGCAGAGCTGGCGAAACCAAACATCCGTATTGTCCGGGTTGTCCCAAGGCAAGCATGGACAAGTGGATTTTCAACAATTTTACTCTAAAATGTTTATACGGACAAGTAACTTTACCAGTTGGCAAGAATGGACAAGTATACAATTTTAAGATTTCGCCGGCCCTGGTCCGGTATTTCAATTGGACGAGCCATCGTTTTTGAAGCATTACATCCGGTGGATAATATCATAACACAAAGCTATTTCCTATGGAAGCCTTGTAAGTAGATCAGTTGTCAGAGACATCGTTTTAAAGTTTTCATTCAATACCAAATGTACTAGTTTCTTCAACAGCTGTCACTAGTTTCTCAAATAACATTTCAAAAGTTGTATATGGTGGTAAATCTAGACGGTTGAAGCAGGTATGAGCTCTGAAATAAACATACAGAAATCTTGTCAAAATAAATATTAAATAAATTAAAACTTTTTTTATATATTAGTTAGCATGGACAAAAAGAGATGATATTGACCTTGAGGCAGCATTTGAGAAAAATTGCTAGATTAAGCTCTTCTATGAAAATTTGTTCTTCAAAAATTAATTTTCTTTCAAAAAGGGAAACATTTTCCTCCTAGTAGAGGACTGCTAGTTCTGTATAGGGAGTGTCCAAGAAAGCTGGTTACATAACGTAATAAATTGTTGACACATAACATGAAATCCAACTAAAAAAGTTACAGTTCACAAGACATGGCATTCTGAATAACTAGATCCCTGTCAGCTTTAATACAGTGTATAAATAATATCAATTTGATTTTAACTCTATCTAAAATCTCTGCTCACATTGTTTATTTTACATCAGAAAAGCTTGCAGTATGAGTCATGTCCAACTGACTAATCTATACTATTAAATTTGGGAGTTTCCTGTTTTGTGGAAGAAACTGCGCAGCTTTGAATAAATCTTTTGTTTGTCGCTGGAGCACGTATATACCGGCATATCAAGTTGACAATTCTTTTTTGACAAAGCCTCTTGATATTTTCAAAAACTGCCAAAAATCAACAAAAATATTGGGTTTTTTTGTGTCTAAAAATAGTTCTAGATAAAACTAAAAATAGACCAAACTCCCTGCAGCGGTTATTTCCCTTTATTAAATCAATAACCATGCCTGTTTCGAGGAACAGTTTCAAGAACTGTCATTACTTAAGCACGGGCTCCCATCTAGTAACTATAAAGTATCTAGTAATGAATCATGCAATTACAGTCAGTAATTAACACGTACCCTAAAAAGACAGAAAACTTGATCATAAGAAACAAGTAAATCTGTGAGCTAATGCTCACTAGTGATACCCCCGCAAAAATCTAAAAATATGCGACAAACAGGAAGTAGATGAGCAAGGAGCATGAAATCGCTTTACACCACATGGGACTATGGGATGAAGCAATAAGCAAAGTATTAGGCTGCTGCATGTTATAGTTGCTGAGAAAACTGCGACGGAAATTTTGTAACGGACGGACGCACGCACGGACAAGGGTAAAACAGTATACCCCCCTCTTCTTCGAAGCGGGGGTGTAAAAATACATAAAACCTGAGTAGTGTTTAGATATAAGTTACAAAATTCAATTTGATTGGTCAACACAAAGGTCATCTAAATGTGACCCCCAGTACAATGTTATAAGATCCTATGACAGAAGTCTATAAAATATTTGTTTACAAAAATTGAAAGTAAAGATAAAATGATACTATACCTTGGTAGACTAGTAACTTTTCCCCATTTTTCTATACAGAATTTTCTAGGTCCATTACTTCCTCTTAGTGCAGCAAAACCTTCATAAGGTATACTTGATGTACCGGTCACAAACTGTAATAATATATGTATTATTATATTATATTGAATAGCAAGAACATACACCGGAATAATGAATACCTACACCAGGGTTGGTACAGAATTTTGTTGACAAAATTCAAGCACTTTTCAAGGACAAAAGTGCCAAATTCAAGGACTATTATTCATTATATTATATGTGACTGATTAAATGTAATATTCTTCGCCCCTAACTTTTCAGTCTGTCTCCTTTCATTTTCCTGCCTAAAATAAGTTATAATAAATACTCAAGCACTATTGGACCGAAAATAAGCAATTTTCAAGGTTGCAAATAAAAATAAGCACTTTTAAGCACCCAAAACTGTTTTTAAGCACTTTTCAAGGTAGACCTTAAAATTCAAGCACTTTTCAAGGTCTGTACGAACCCTGTACACGCCAGTCTTCACAACAAACTTTCAACGGCACTGCATGGACATTTGGTCAATCAAAATGGAATATTTTAGAGGACCGTATGTAAGTTCACAGTACCAAAAAATCTTGGTGATTTGTTAAAACATGCTGTAAATTTTAATGATTTATCATGAAATATCTAAAAAGAACAACAACAATATAACATCAAAAAATGATTTTCATTGAATTAGGAAAATGCTGATGGATTGCAAAACCCCTCACATGCTTAAAATTACTGGGCCTACATTGATTTCTATGGACTTGATCATAGTCCACCACGAAAGTTTTAAGACTGCTACACACTGCACTTGAACATGCCATAGGATATTTTAACCTCAATTACCGACACTTTGTGAACATTCCTGCGAAGTTTCCAAAGTCCCTAGATAATAGTTCCCAACTTAACAACCAACTAGCCTATAACTCAGGACAAGTTAAAATTGATTTGTGCAGGTGAAATGTCATATGTATTGAACAATTTATCAACATATGTAATAATATTAAATATGATATTGATAACAATGACTTAATTACAAGTGGATAACATATTTGGCTAAAACCAATTTTCAGTATGGTCCACACAGAAAAAAACCCAATGTTAATGTACCTGTAATAAACGTAGCCTGCGTTCATTATCAAATTTTTCTATTGCTTCCCAAAACCATATAATTACTTGGTTCAAATTATGATAGCCTGAAATTGAGAAGAACATACAGATGGCATTAAGTCATAAAATATTACAGTGGTCTCAAAGAAAATTGCTTTAATAAGATAGCAATATTGCACAATCATATTATGTATAACAGTGGTCACTCAAAATACCTGAAGCCCGGGCTTGGCAGGGAGTAGGCATGGCCAAATAGTAATGATGTTGAACTATGACATACCTCAGAGTTTTTTCAGACCATTTTGGGGCCGAAATTAGGCCCAATTCCCAGTCCTTAAAGTTTGGACTTTTTATTTCATTCTTGCTGATTTCTTAAGTATCATTGAGACATCTCAGAGGAACTTATTGCTTCATTAGGACAGAAGTTTTTTTAAAAATGGTAGTGGATAGGGCTGTGGATCGTTGAGCAAGTGGCGATCCTATCCGAACCACGATATTTGTGTAGCCATTTATGAATCCAACCACGAATCACTTGCTAATAGAGAAGTGTTCAGAATTCATGTAATAACAAAAATAAGTGAAAAATTACAGAAGCTTTTACTTAATAGAAAACCATATACTTCAAACAAATTTTTGACACAAGATAATTCGGTCCCTACAAAAATAAAAGTTTTTATTAGTAGAACGACTCGTTTTAATTTATTAAGCTGAAAATATTCTTTCAAAAATAGATCGCGATCCGACGATTTCGGACGTGACGAATATTCGTACTCGATTTTCTGGTCAGGATCGCGAATATCCAAGTAATCGGATACTCGCCGCAGCCCTAGTAGTGGATGCTGTTTCGAGTATTAAAAAAGATGGACCCCCCCAATTTCGTTTTTGTAGCTATATTTCCTCAAAAATAGGCCCTCACACATTTCCCCTTAATAGTAGAAATAAACACCGTACCTGATCTATATTCTGTATTCTTTCTCCAGTCATTAATATCAATTTCAACAGTACCCGCAATAACCAATTCTAACTCCCTAGCATCAAATATTGATACAATTCTAGGGTCTAATACTTCATGAAACCCCTTTATAATACTCTCCATTTGTTCAGTGACCCCTCTTTCAAGTCTCCATTTAACCATTCTTTCTATGTACTCCTTTTTGTTCTTCTCTGTTACTGGAATATTTTTGCCATTTGGTTTTAGTTCTCTCTCAGTCACCTGAAATTGGAAAGACCACAAAAAATGTGACCACAGATTTTTATAGAGTTACAAATCGCTCCCAGCTTATAATAGCCTGCTAGAAAATTGTGTAATTGTATTCTTAGTTAGTTATAAAGACATTCAAGCTCCAAGAATAGTTGAGTGATTCTAGAGCAATTCTAAATCAAAGCTCCGATAGCGCTGTCAGACATGGGGTTTTGGTAGAGTATATAGCTGTATACAACTCATGGAAGCAATACAAGGGACCTTTACCTTACATAAACTAGATAAGATGTACACGTGCTTCTTATCGTCTGCTTGTTAACACGTAATGCGGACTATATTAGTTGCAGTGGTAATTATCCCTTTATTTGCGCGCCCACAACCGAATGTAATTGTCCGCGACAAATTTTTATGTGGATTTGCCACAGTCCACTACTAAACATGGGAAACTCCATGTAAAAAACAAATATCCTGATGAAGGTCTTGGCCAAACATCTTTAAATGAATGATTTATAACTTATTCTGTATACACAACTATATTACTGAGCATGAACAGTCTTATTTAGAGTATCAATATGTGTATGCATCCATTTGTAAATATACATACTTAATAATAACACTGGTTTGTGCTAATGTCGATAAAAATGTGTAGTGTTTTACTAAGAACTACAAAATATGTGGTATTAACTAGGGCTGTCACGATATACCGGTATATTGCAATACGTAGCTGCAGAAACAATCGCGGTACCAATTTAACGCGCCGGTAATTGGCCATTTTTTTATTTCATTGGAAAGAGTATCCCTTCGCATAATGTTAGTAGCAAAGCGTCAGTTTTTCCATCGTTCATTTAATCTAAGCTTAAATTACAAGAATTTTAACTGAATGGGACTTGTTCGATTGGTCCTAAATGACCGTATAGACATGAAGAAGCTAGATTCTATCACTCGCTGCATGAAAGATTTGCAATGTTTCTGTTAAATACATCAGAGGCATAACAAATCTAAAAGCCCACAATATATTGTGGTACATATCGCGATACAGTGCTAGCATAATGCAATATATCGTGATACACTTCTGGTTCATTGTGACAGCCCTAGTATTAACACACTCAAGTGCTGGGACTGATTACCCTTTTGAATTAAGAAAATCTACACTACACATACCTGACCAAAGACTTCCTCATTTACAGAAAATGTTAAATCCATATCAACATCCGAGATATCATTCTCTTTTAACCAAGTTAAACTTTGGTGAAATTCTCCATCGTAAGCTTCAACATCAGCCAAACAACATGGTCTGTAAAATAGTGAAAATTAAAAACTTTAACACAAAATTACAAAGGGAAATAATCCATAATAAAGGCAGGTATGTTATCACTGTATTAAGTTTTGCCAAGCTATCAGTACTAGTATAATTATTAATTTTTTCATTGAAAAATCCAGCTCTTATTATTTGTTAACTTTTCAGTAATCATGATTATATTCAAGTATTCAACCGAAATCCAAGTCCTTTTTTTAACGGCTTAATTACCCATTTTGAAGCAACAGATTATTAATACCAAAGATGGCCCTGGCCTACTAATGAAACTTCACTATACAATGTATGCATATAGAACAATGCAGGCCTGTCAACCCTGAGTTTGCCAAATGTGAAAGAAATCAAACTTAGAGAGAAAAAAGTATTAGAACATGAGGTGCTTCACACAGAATTTAAACAAATTTCATAGTCATGTTGTAGCAGTCAGTGGTCCTACGCATGGTCTATGAATAAGCCTAGATCTCTGACTTTGGTGTTGAACCTAGTATTGTGTGTAAAGTTTGACCCAGATCTGACCTTTATGCAAGAATATTCATTACATTGAATACCAATGTAGTATTAATGCTCGATACCTATCGGAGAATATCGTCAGAGCTGGAATGTAATTATTACACAGGGATTAATTCTTAAAATATATGAAAGCGTACAATTAGTGTCTATTACACAGTGGCCGAGAGGATTATACGATGAAAATAAAATCGATTGTTTATCATTGAAGTGTAGAGAAGGCCTGGTATTAGGGGTGTAATGGTTAACCGATATACCAGTTAATATTGCAATACGAATTCGGACGGTTTTTAACCGGTTCGATTTTCACTGAACCGGTTTTGTATACGCGGACATTTCTATGCTTATTGTTTTCAACAGACTCTGAAATGTAAAGGGTTGAACAAATAAATGTGTTGAAAACTTGAAATTATTTTATTGCGCTTTTGTATGAAAAACATTTTGTCAAATAAGGATTATTCTCTTCGAGAGTCTGTTTCAAGCTATGTATTTTACTTACATATAATCTATTTCACACAACTCATTTAAACATATGTACAAGAGAGCATATAAAATGCATATATACGATATATATGTGATGCTGATCCAATGAGGACAATAAATGTATTCTAATTACTGCTTCGATTGTCTATGCAAAAAAACCAATACGTATTGCAATATATTGCGATATGGGTTTCAAATATTGCAATATATTGCAATACGGTTTTTACTGTATTGTTACATCCCTACCTGGTATTGATTTTCGTTGGGATATGTGTAGATAATTATTAGATGCAAATGTGAAAGGTCATATCAGGGTCAAACTTTATGCACAATACTTAGCTAAATACTTTGATATACTTACACTCTTAGTAAAAATTTATAGAAAGGTCTTGTAAAAAAAGCATCAAGTAAATATTGATGTATTAATGCAAGTCCAAGAACTTGTCCAGCAAACTTGAACCTGAAATATTGAGGACAATTGTCAACTTTGATGTAATATAAGGAGTAAGCTCATAAAATTACATTCAACAGTGGCATAGCCAAAGTATAGTCAAGTAAATAATATCTATGTCATTTTCTGAGCTCACAGGCTAAAATTAAAAGATTTTATTCCAAAATGGATGAGTATTATGTGTGAGAAAGAGAGATAACATAGAACCCTAACAGCATCTAGCAGTTCTCTATGGGTATTCAGGAATTTAATAAAACGTATGGTGTTTAATAAAAAACCCGAGTCTGTGGGCCACTTAACTACTAACAGAATTTTGAATCCAGTGTTCAAAAGGGATCTCTGGTCCAAACCCACACAGACTGGTTATAGCCTTCCATGAAAATAGGGCAATAATGATGGGTTTTCTTCGGTTAACAAGGTATATGGAGAAGTTGTTGGCCTTGTGGATGGTCAGGTATATGCTAGTTATAGACAAGAGTCAATGAAAACTAGATTAGGCCAATTGCCCTCTGTAAAATGACAATGATTTGAATTATTAACACGGGATATCAAAACTTACCATTCATGAGCATTTTCTACAAAGGCAGACATTGGACTGACTTGAACAGTATATGTATCATTGGCCGAGTATTCAAATAGTCCATAATATGGATTAAACAGCTCTCTAGAAAGGAGGAAGAAGAACTCTCTTGAGGGTCCACCATAGTCGAGACCTTCTTCTCCAGTAAATGTAATATATAATTTACTCTTTTGTAACTCTTTTTTAGGAGTTGACATAATTTTATTAAATGCATCTTCTAAAACATGGTCCCTTCTCACCATCATTCTGAAAAATAGAAAATTGAATAAGTAAGAATTCAAGGAGTTAGAAATCCTGAGAAATATGGAGCTGGGGAACATCAATAATGTGAAGAATGGTACTATTTGCCCCCATTTTAACATTTTTTTTCAGTCATGCTGCAGCATTCAGTCAGTACTATGCTAGTTACCATTCCTCCATATTCCTAGATCTCTGGACAAAGCTTTATACAAGAACAATGTTAATACTCAACCCCTGTGACTGACAACTGTCCTACTTGATACAGATATAACCTGGGAGAATGGACATTGTAATATAAATACTCTTTTCAGATACAAATACATTGATTAATTTTCACTCAAATTAAAGGAAAATAAAGTTAAACAAGGTGGAATGTTATTAATTTGCATTGAAGTGTAAGTGAAAAATTCAAGTAATACAACTGGTTAAATCAAGGATTTTATATAACAGGGATTTGTAACAACATAGATTTTCACCAAATTTCACTGTCTTCGCTATTATTTCGTCCCATACAGATAACAATTATAAAAAGTTTAAATAAAGATATTCACAAGAAAGTTAGTACCAGTACCATTCAGATTAACATAAAAATGTGTTTCTAGATGATTTTAAAGTTAATTACGCTCACAGACTATTTCACAAAATAATGCATTTTCCTGCCAATCTGCCATTTTTTAGCCCTATTTTACATCACCTAAAATCATATTCTTAGTCATAATAGCGACAAATTTTTGTCAAAAACTTCAGAAACATTCACAAGTTGCATGGAAGACACTTACAAAAACATATATCAAGTTTTTAAACTCTGGAATAGTTTGTACAGCCTGCTTGAGCCAATTATAGACAGTGAACACCATGAATATTCAAAAAAGCACTTCGTTACAAATCCCTGTTATATAGAATCCCTGGTTAAATCAACTCATTTGATGAGTCTTAAAACGGAGGTAACTATATGAAGAGTATTTAAGGGGAGATAACTAACTTACAAAAATGACACTTATTAAATAATAATTACTTTAATTTTCCTGGGCCTTGTCCACATCCTTTTTGTTCTAATTTTCTATAAAAGTTACGTAATTTAGCATGGAAATCTCGTTTATAAGGTGCAGGTACTCTGATGTTGGATCTTGCCATATTTGTAACAACTGTAGTATCTATAATAGAAGTATATAAATTGTCATTGAAATACAATACATCTTCATGAAATAGATTACAAGCAAATTATTATCCATTGACATTTAGTTTAGAATCTGAAACACTAAAGCTCTTCTGTAAGAATCATCTTGGTTGCAGCAAAATATTGTGATTTTGTCAATTTTTCAATCCCAAATGCTTAATTTGAGTAGACAGCAGTCTCTACATTATGACCATTTCACTAACAAAACCAATGGTTGCGATAGTCTTAACTGTGGAACTATAAAGTCATTTCAAATTCATTGTCAAGAGTTAGAATAGAAACATACCATTCTATGATGGCTAATTATATGAATAGCAAATTTCAAATTTAATTTAGCTTGATTGTGAAACAAATTGGTAAGTCAGGACAAAACCAGTCTATTCCATCCACTGACTGCAAATGTTTATCAAATTGGAAAAGAAGAAAGTCAATGCATCCAACCAGTCCAAATATTTTAATGAATAAAATTGCTTTGCAACACATTGTATAGGTCATATCACGGTGGTCAGTCAACCTACACACCATTCCTGGAAATGTTACCTGTTTAACAGTTACTAGGCACATACATCAATGACTAAAACTGCCCAATATGATTTAGAATCAGTAGTAGGAGGTACAATGGCTATAGAAATTATAACATGACCAAATAAGCAAAATCATTATATGACAACAGTTAAAGTTTCAAGTTAAAGTGGGGTTTAAAGTCTGCTTCTATATACATACTCAGCCTACTTTACTCAGATCCTACAATTTTGTACAATAACTCCTGATCATTGAAATCTCCTTTAGGCAGGTGATCTCTCACAGTACCATTTACACCTAGGTGAAGTAGAACAAATGCAGGCAAATTTCATTCTCAAGGAAATTAACAGTGACCCTAGTGGGATTCAAACCCAGGACCTAAGATCCCTAAGAGCATGTTCTACCACTGGATCACATTTCCGACAATGTACAAGTAGTTATTGTTTGTTGTTTGTTGGGTTTAACCCAGTAGCAACACATTGTATAGGTCATATAACAGAGGTCGATCAACCTACTCACTTCTACTAAAAAGGCTAAATCTCTGGATTTAGCTGTTAACCAACTACTAAGCGCATACTTTCATCAGTGACTGACAACTGCCCTACATAATTAAAAATTATTGGTAGGAGGAAGAATGGCCGTAGAAATAATTTCATGACCAAGCTCCAAGAAAGAATACCCCACCCAGGAATCAAACCCATGACCCCGTGATCAGTAGACTTGCTTGCCACCAACTGAGCTAGCCAGGCGGCTACAAGTAGTGAAAGCTGTAGAAGACATTGTATACATACTAGGAGAATTATGAGGAGATTCTGATATAGATGTATCCATAGGTGATGCTGATCTACCAGATATTAAATGTGTAGGCACAAATGACATTATATCATTCTCAAATACACTGAAAATATACAATATATGTATAAGTTTATCATTCATGAATACACTGAAAATATACAATACTTGAATAAGTTTAACATTCTCAAATACACTGAAAATATACAATATATGTATAAGTTTATCATTCATATATACACTGTCAATATTAGGCAGGGCTGGACAGTAAGGGTCATCCTATTGCCCCTGACAACCTATATTTGGGTTCAGGCAACCTGTAACTGCTTTTAAAGATATGGTTCAGGCAAGTTGAAAATATAGCTGGCTGTCCTTTCAGGCAATCTAGTTTAACAAGAGCTGTCAGAGGAGACAGCATGCTCGACTTAGTAAGTGTTTGTCACAGGAGATGTGGTTGATGATAAGGAACATACATATTTTAAAATTTGAAAATATAACCTTAACAAATTCAAAGAAAAAAAAAGAAAAAAATAGAAAAATTATAAGTTCAAGGGGGATAACTCTGAAAAAATGTATAAGGAGTTATGAATCTTGTCACATGAGATGTGGTTGATAATGAGGAACATATATCTAAAGTTTGAAGTCAATACCTGAAGAAATAAAACAGTTGCAGTAAAAACAAACATTTTTTAAAGAAAACTCTAATTTCAAGGGGAGATAATTCTGAAAAAATATATTTGGAGTTATGAACCTTGTCACATGAGATGTGGTTGATAATAAGGAACATATATTTAAAGTCAATACCTAAAGAAATAAAACAGTTGCAGTAAAAACAAACATTTTTAAAGAAAACTCTAAGTTCAAGGGGAGATAATTCTGAAAAAAATGCATTCGGAGTTATGGACCATGTCACATGAGATGTGGTTGATAATAAGGAACATATATTTAAAGTTTGAAATCAATACCTAAAGAAATAAAACAGTTCCAGTAAAAACAAACATTTTTTAAAGAAAACTCTAAGTTCAAGGGGAGATAATTCTGAAAAAAATGCATTCGGAGTTATGGACCATGTCACATGAGATGTGGTTGATAGAAAGGAACATATATTTAAAGTTTGAAGTTAATATCTTAAGAAATAACAAAGATACAGATAAAAGTATTTTACTGCACAAAAACTTTAATCTGTGCACAAAAACTTCAATCAGTTCAAGGGGAGATAATTCTTAAAAAAATGTGTTTGGAGTTATGGACCATGTCACATGAGATGTGGTTGATAGTAAGGAACATATATTTAAAGTTTGAAGTTAATATCTTAAGAAATAACAAAGATATAGAAGAAAGTATTTTACTGCACAAAAACTTTAATCAGAAATGTGGACGCGGACACGGACGCCGGGGCGAGTAGGAGAGCTCTACATTACTTCGTAAAGTCGAGCTAAAAATTAGTGTCAAGACCTGTTATTTGGTGACATTTAATTTGTGGTCCTGTATAGCAATGACAACTACATGTGTATCAAACTTAACTAATAGTTTGGGTTATGCTATGATTTGTTGGGATTCATTGCTATGTTAACACAAATTATGGTCATTTTGCAGCCATAGGGTCATTATGGCTCACATACCCCTGCATCTTGGCATATAACCCTTTCACATGGCAGACAACTTTTCTATATACCTTATAATTAGAGGAAAATTTTAAAAATCATCAAATTTTCTTCAAATGGTGAAACCCGTCTTGATGAGGGTCAAAACCATCAGCCCCTTTGGGGCATTTGATTCAAAATTCTGCACATCAGGCCTGAATGGTCAAACTAATGGTTTGCGTTATGTATACAGTTTCATCCATAATTACCTTTACACTTTTGTAAATGTATAATTTGTAGTTAAAATTTTACCAATACTTGATAGATTAAGAACATATACTCAGATACATGTACATGTATAACAACTACAGTTGTATAAAGTATAATAACTCTTCTCTCGAATGTTACGATCTATTATAACTTTACCTATGAATAAATGCATCTAAAATAAGATTTAATTGTGTAAGTGAAAAAAACAAACTTTTTTTAAAAGTGTAAAGGAAATTTTGGATGGCACTGTAGACAACATGACAACTGAACAACATCTATAATATCCTTACCTTAACATCATAGTAAGAGGTAAATCATTAGACATTTTATCTAAAGCTTCGGTCCCACCATTTATAATTCTATTAACTTTATCTTTTAATACATTAGATGAACCATATGTTGGATATTTCTCTTTTAATATTTCTTGTACATTTGGTTGACGTAAAAATATAACAACTTTATCATTGTAAGCTGGAAAAAAAACATTGAGAAAATTCAAATTTAGGCCACAACAAGTTGATCATATGTTCTACGGATTTTTCTGAAAAAAAAATGGGGTGAGCAAGCAAAGAAATTTTTTTTAAAAAGTCTTTATTCACTTGCTTTATATAGCGGTTTGACCAAATTTTTATGGGCGAGCGAGGAAATAAAAATATTTTTTTGTAAAAACTGTCAAAATTAAGGTGCGAGCGAATCCATAGAACATATAATCAATTTGTTGTGGCCTTAGGGTAATTTTACTTTAGTTGGGTTATACGCAGTAAAGTTATTATGATATAGACTACCTTGGTTATTGCAAATCATATTCTTTGTTTTAATATTTAAGTCTTAAATACTTGATTTGAGGAGAAACAAAGTCCAAATGTCAAGATCGCTTCATTGTTTAGACCATAAATTTTGGTTCTAATAGTGGAACCTTACTGTAATATATTGTGCGTAAATATTGACCCCGACCTGACCTTTATGCAAGAATATTCATTACATTGAATACGAATGTAGTATTAATGCTCGATTACACATTGACCGTGAGGATTATGAGTTAAAACTTAACACACAAACAAACAAACACACTTCTATAATTTTACGATCGCTGCCGAAGTGTACAATAGGTGTGGTACTGACTTTCGTCGGGATATGTGTAGGTAATTATTAGATGTAAAAGTGAAAGGTCAGGTCAGGGTCAATATTTATGCACTATACATGGGTAAAAATTTAAACTTTCCAATCCTGGTGTTCCTAATTTTCATGATTTCAGCAACATGTACAAAGAAAAAAACCCTTTTCTCAGGTAAGAACCTCAGGATTTGTGGCCCAATCCAGCAAACTTTCTCGGATGAATAAATCCAGGAAATATCACTGGTTATTTCATGTTCAATAGTTTAGTTTACAGTGCTGGAGAGTTTGGTAAGTAGAAATTATCAACCAAGACTCTAAGTTGCCAGAGTTAATCATAACAAGCATCAACATCCTTCGATGTTTCAATGGAAAAACAAAATGTAAAATAATATGAAACTGAAAGTAGGAAATCCCCAGTTTATTTATAGATTTAAATGCTATTTACCTGTAGGTATAGAACTTTGATCTGTTATAGGTTGTCTAGGTGGAGGGGTTGGCTGAAAAATAACAACAATAATATAATATGTTGGTGTATATCATTAATTAACAATATCACATGTTAACATTCTTAAAAATTATCATTGATTTATCTTGATGATGCTCTTCCACACTTGACTGAATATCATATTGAAACACTATACATGGGAAATTATCGTTTTGTAACACATAATAGAGTTTTTCTCTAAAACAAAGGCAGTTCCAAGATAAATTCACTATATGAACATGTACAGTATATTACTGAAAAAATATTTTTATCTCAAGTTCAATTAGGGGCCAGATTCATCATCTCTCATTTTATTTAACAGATTTATGCATGCAAGTATAGTTAATGGTTTGCTGTTTTAAATGACACCGACATATTCTGGATACACCGAAAATTAATAGGTCGATTCCAAACACCATGATTAACACAGTTTTTGTTTAGTTTGCACCAAGATAGGCTAATTTTGTACATCATGATCTGCATATAATAATTTGTGGGCTTAGCGCAAAACAGTCGTAACTCACTTGATTCTTGTATTGAGTAACGACCGTTTTGCGCTAAACCTGCAAATCGTATATTGATTTAGTGACATTGGTGTTGACCTAGGAAAGTCTTGTATTAGGAATAAACAAACAAACAAACAAACAAACAAACAAACAAACAAACAAACAAACAAGCAAACAAGCAAACAAATAAATAAATAAAATCCGAATGGTTTATTTATCAACTGCTGCTGGTGTCCCAGGGACTGGGGTAGACAGCAGGCGGCTAAATATAAGGAATATAAGAGTAAAATAAATACAACTCACAGCTTCACTACGTGTGGGAGAATGTTCTTGCCCACCAGATCTATGTCTAACACGTAACAATGATGTATGTAGAAAGTCTGGATTGATAGGTGGAACATCGGCTGGGAGACGTGGATCTATAAATGTTGTACCTTTACAATGATGATCTATAAAAAATGGCTGAAATATACAAAATATACCATCATTATTATATGAGGAGAATTTCCATGATAAAGACATTTGTTCTTGTAAAAACATGTGATATTTGACCATTTCAATTTGACAAAGTCCTTAATGCTTAATTAGAGAAGAAATAGGTTCCAATATTTACGATAGAAGTTAATTGAACAAATATTGAGTATTTACATCAGTAGAGTTGTATACACCAATGACAGTTAAATAAAAATTCAATCTCCGTAAACAGATATCCTGTAGAGCAATGACGTACAGGATCTCTACCGTCTCCGTGGAAGATCACGTTGAGATGAACTTTGTGTCGACCAATCAATGCGTAGCTTTCATCTAGACGAAAAGACTATTAATCACATTTTGATTTCGTAATTTCTATTTTTAGACCAAGGTTGGCATGCTAAATTAACAGCGGTATTATTCACAGTCTGCGATTGGAAGTCTCATTTCAAATTGCGTGACGTAGACGATGTAAACAATTTACATATCATAACAATCTCGTCATGAATATTATGATGAGAAAAGGTCACCTGAACATGACCTTCGTTTGAAAAAGGCAAGATCTAAATTAGCGAGTAGGTGAGCAGAAAATTTTAGATCGAGTTTTAATCAGATTGATAAAAATTAACAATAAAGTTAAAAGTTAACACTAAGTTTTTGAAATCTACTTTTAGTATCACTATTCAGTCAACTCATTAACTTCCCCGATCATCTGATCATTGAGTCACACACCAACTGTTAACATTATCATACTGTATGGTAAACAACTCACCTTAGAATTAGTTTTATCAAACTTCATCTCCCAACCTTCTGGTAATTCTTTTGTTACATCGGCAAATATATTTAGAAATGAAACAAGATCACGATTATGTTGATATCTGTAATGATAGATATATGTAACTATGGAAACATTTGTTCTACAGATAGACAATGACATCATCTCTATACTTCTAGAAGCACAACTCATCACTGTTTTTGGCCATTTGGCTCAACGCAGAAAATAGTTCAGCGTATGAAAAATAGTTCAGCGTATGAACATGAAATCAATGTACTTCTTCAAATTCTATCTACATTTCTTTAAAATTGTAAAAATAAATGATTATATTATGCTTATAATTTCAGGAATATTAATGCTAAGTATTGTTTGTGGATATCAATTTTTCACAATTAATAGGTAAGTTTGCCTTAACATATTAAAAAACATTTTCTTCATACTTCCTACAGTGACCGACTACTGTATTGCATGATTTAGATTCAGTGGTAGGAGGGATATAGGGTGCAGAAAATATTTCATGACTAAGCTCAACGAAAGAATGCCCACTAGGGAATCTAATCTTTCTCCCCTATATTAGAAGACTAGCCAGGCAGCTTAACACACATAATATCATATATAAACCAGCAAGTGGATTTTGATAATTGCAAGTAACCTGTATTTTAACTCACAAATGTTTGCAATACACTCTAAATAATGTTCGATATTCTTTGTCTATCCCACAATAACGCCTTAGTTCTATCTACAGTTAAATATAGTACTGTGTTGTTTGGCATAGACAAATAGTATTTTGTATGCTATTAAAATATGGAGAAAGAATTCAAATGATTGTTTTCATTTTGCGTGTTGAAATAAAATAAAAACGCAAAAATTTGCAAGTCCATTTTTTGTTAAATTCAAGCTCTCATATAAACAACCTACTTGTCAAAGTTTGCAGGATCTTTACGTATTTTGTTCACCACATGTTTTAACGTCTGATTTCTATTAAATTCTACCATTGCTATTTCATTGGCTTGAAGTAATGGGAAGAAATCGGCTCTCATGAGAAATTTGACGGCAGGTTGACGGTATGAACCTCGACTCTCCGATGTGGCCATCATGGTAACTGGACCAGGTATCACAGTTTGTGCCGATGTCTGAGGGCTTCCATCACTCATACCTGTACGATACAAAATATCACATTTATAAGAATATACACTGGGGTCCAAATGTTTTTTTTACACATATTAAGTTTTGATGTTTTGAGGTATACTTTGAATAACTTTAAATGTAATTACGAGTTTTACAACTAATATACAGTTTAACATGAACCATTAATTATGTTCTTAATGTATTATGAATATAAAAATAATACTAAACAAAATGTCTCATCATAACTTTTTGAATAGAGAATAAGAGAAAATACGAAAAAATTACATGCGTAAAAAAAACTTTTGGACCTCAGTGAATACTCTCTGTACTAGCAATGACAAGCGATGGATACGCTTTAGCAGTTCCTATCTATAACCATTGTAACCGTATCATGTTTAACAGTTAATTTTGCATGAAATTTTTGTTTTGTTGATAAAACTAAATATATTTTATTAAAGCTAAAAGATCGTACTTAATATCTGATGTAAAATTCACACTATGTTAATATATTATCATTGTGTAAAATTGACGTAATTTTGACTGAAACTGGATTTTTTCTTAAAGCCGGTCGCCATTTTGTTTACGCTTCGCGTCTCATGGGTGAACATTTTTATTCGTAATAAAGCAGTATCAAGCAAATCCATTTTAAGAAGCTGGTATTCAGTTCTATAGAGGTCCCACTTGGGGTAAGTGATGATTTTTAAAAAAAAAAGAAGACAATTTTCGTCTAAAAATGTGTCCGATAATCACCAAAGTTTGACCACATCTACCGGTTGAACATATGAATAGGACCTCATAGGACCTGTTTTTTAACATTCTTTCATTCCAGACCTTTAATTTGGTACCAAACTTTTGCACATCTATGCTTGCGCTTTTTTGCGATTTCCCACGGAAAGCCCCTACCCTGTCATCACCTGTTTAGAGCACTGGAAGAATTACTTCCCTTTGCACTCTTCACAAAAAAATCCTTACCTTATCAGACTGATTTTGCCAAAAATCGAAGCATTTTACCAGTGTTCTTTAACCTTGTGAGACAAATCATTTCATTAATTATGTAGTTTCCATGAAAGAAATTAATGATTTCCTGTGTTTTTGTCGTAATTTTCATTTTTCATAACGTTCTGATCAACAGTAGATTTCGTCATCGGTTTTCGCGACGCTGACGTAAATAATCAAAGCACTGAAAGTACTGGGTATTCATTATGTTTAGTTGTTAATTTCATTATGGATTTTGAAAGAAATATTTTCTAATTCATTGTGGTTTTCAGTACCTTTTGAACATTGATTTTACACAAAATGTTATATAAGTTGTGACTGCATATCTTGCACACCTTGGGTCAATTTTCTTAATGAATGAATTTAATCTCAGTTGGAGTGTAAAGTACTTTGGCAGGATTTAACGCACAGCAACTAATTGTAAATATCAATTAATCAAACCTGCAGCCTGTTAACATACTGTTGCTGGATAGGCTAAATCTCTGGAGCTTCTGCTTCAGTATTATTCCTGACTTGGCCATTTTTATCAGGGTAGTACTTCTTTTTCCAGTTTAAATAGTTATGAATGGATTTGATTTAAGATGGGATCTGTTTGCAAGTCAGGATCTTGTTGCTTCTTTTGATTTTAGTCATAATTTATTTTTACTGAAGACTGTTACGAGGTCCATGGGAATGATTTTATTTTTTGACGTCATATTCAACACAAAATTCTGATATATGGTTTGTGATGATTATTGTTGTTTTATTTCAGGTTTTAGTGTTTGTAAATATTATCAAATTTTTGGTTAAAATATGACGAAAGGGCTTGTAACGGAACTGCCACATACACATTGAAAGACTGCCCAAACATACCAGAAATCTCAGTCTCTAAAACAAAACACAAAAACATGAATTTGATCTGAGAAACTTAGGTGCTTATATATTTGAAAAAAAAATTAAAATATTAACCCCAGCATTAAAAAATGAATATCTGTGAATCACATGTGATTCTTATATCTGAATACTAATTAAGCTGGTGCCTGGAACATATAACCCATAGTATTTAGTCAAACCAAGTATTCGAATCCACTGTTTGCTTTAAGTAAAGTGCTTTTAAGTATTATTTTCCAAATAAGTATATGCGATGAACTATAATAATTACCTTCAACTACTTTCATGTTTAACCTTACCAAGTCATAGTTGGTGTATCAACTTAAATGAACATTTTTAAACCAATGATCATTTTACAGAAAACTGATCCTGACAGCAATATCACACTACCACCTGACAGTGATAACTCACAGCCACCTGACAGCAATATAACACAACCTTTAGGCACTTAATTTAAATTGCCTTCCAGTCCAGTTTTCTAAATAAACAATTGAAGCCCAGTTATTTAAGTTGACTAAACTCACAAAATCACTATGATAGATTCTTCATCAGCATCTCTTTTATTTTCCATCTTTCTGACACAATCAGTAGTGATTACTACTAGTGATTGTTAAATATTATGCCTATGTATTATCTTTACAATTCATTTTGCTGCAGTAGTTAATAATTGCAAGAAAATAAAAAGAAACATTTAATGTGACAGATTTTCAGGTCCTAGGTTACCCAGACTGGTACAACATCTGTTATGAGGATCAATCTGATAAGACTGTGTATTATTACAAAATGATGGAGGAATTTGAAGAGAATAACCTAGAAATTATTGTTTAAAGTTGGTGACACTAGTTTGATTGCTTAAATTTCATTTAAGCTTTTCATGAGTTGGAAAGTGACATTGTTGTGATTTTCATATATACGTTTACCGAGGGTGGTCGCATATAATGTCATGTAATCTTTTTAATAAAACAGATACTTCAAAATGCCTTTTAGTTTTGTTTTTCTGATGAAAAGACCTTTCCAATGATGTATGACAAGTGGCATTTTATGAGAGAAAAAAATTTGGCTTGTTATTGCTATCTGTACTCATTAGAGTCAAACAATTTACTTATGACTGCACATGAGCAGAGAGTTAGAAAAAAATTCCATAAATGATGATTGGTTATTACAAAGGACAAAATATACATGATCAAGGATTGCCAGAGTTTCTGAGCAGCATATTATCAACAGTCTTACAATAATTTAGCTAAACAATATAGTGGGATTTTACGACTATCTTTGGTCATAAGACCAATTATAGTACAGTCCCCTAGTCCATGAAGTGGAAAATGTCAATGGAATGATTAAGTGGTTTTTACATCAGCAAGTTTGAATTCCAATTGAAGTCTATTCAGACTTAAGAGGAATAGACTTCAGAGGTGAACTCTATTCATATTTATTATAACATAAATTTACAAGAAATGTAATGTGGAAACCACATTAAAGCCGGATTTAAAAACTTAAATGCAAAAATTACAAAGGGACATAATATATAATAAAGCCAGGCAGAGTTTTGATTACTTTCTAACTCTGTTCATCACATGGTATGTTATCATTGTATGAAGTTTCATAAAGGTCTGACAATAAATGGCAGAGATATATGCTAAATTGAAAACTTTAACACAATTGTTAACGACACCGAACATCCGACCACACACCCGCGCGTGTTTCGCCAAACTATAAGCCACATTTTTTAGTTAAAAAAATCTGGCTAACAAAGACTAACCTGATGATGAGCTTTCTGCAGAATTACTTGCTGGTTCAGGTTCATTTTTCTGTCTTATAGTTCTTCGTATACTTTGATATCGTCTGTCCATCTGTTGTCTTTGTTGTGAACTAATCGTTGGACGACGATGAATGGACCTTTGACCACTTTGAGGTTTTTCCCACGTAGTGGTACGATTAACATGGTCAATGTAGAACACACGATGATGAGAATCCACTTTTGCTTCCCAACCTGGTAATAACAGTAACACAATACATTATTTAGATTTGATTTGTAACACAAGTTGATGGGTATTTCTATCTGAAAATTGTTGTTTGTATCGCTTGTTGTCATGCTGAACATAGTTGAAATAAAAATATGTGTACACAGAACTTCAATCTCTGTTGAGAGCATTTCAGTAATAGTGTGTAATTTTTTTTCGTTCTGCACCTATGCATCTGGTACAAACTAACCGTTTTCAGCTGCAAAAACCCATAAATTTGAGATCCTAATATGAACTATTGTTAAATTTTATTCATCTGTCAGTGGCAAATACATTAACTACTGATTTAAATACTCAATTTTTGTTTGATAATTCCCATACAAGTACATTGATACAGATAACATTTTTATCTCTAGCGAGTACAGAAGTTATGTGTGAGTATTTAAATCAGTGGGGTTAATTATTTTCCACTTACGGTTTAATAAAATTTAACAATAACATCAGTCAAATTAGGTTGAAAGTTCAAATGTTTCAAAATCAGGAAATTCTTGAATTTCATGATTTCGGTCACCTTTACCTAAGAAATGATCAGTTACTTATTCACTGGTCCCAAATACCCTTAACTTCAGGGTCAGTCCTCAAAAATATCATCTATTCTCTTAATTCTGAGTTCAAGTCCTCAGAAGAACCTACACACATGTACATTTATGGAATTTTTCTCATTAAATAATTTCTATGGCCATTCCCAGCCTATGCCTGTATCAAGTACAACAGTTATCTAGCACTGACAACAGTATGCGTGTAGCACTAGGTAATAAGCAAGAACCAAGACATCTAGGCCTATCAAGGGAGCATGAGTTGGATGGCAGACAGAGGCAGTATGACTGAAACCAATGTTAAAATTTCGGTGTAAATATAAACTCCAAATTTTTATAGCTTGGGAAAATTGACCCGAAACAAAAATAATATAATTCAAATATCATTTACATAAAATCATTAAATCAGTTTAAAGCATGGTATTTACTTAAGCATGTCTAAATTTGCACTAACTGTAACAGTGCTGATACAATCTGTCTCAGTTCAATGTGTACACACTATAACTGTGCTCAGACCAATGCGTACACACTATAACTGTGTCTCAGATCAATGTGTACACACTATAACTGTGTCTCAGATCAATGTGTACACACTATAACTGTGTCTCAGACCAATGTGTACACACTATAACTGTGTCTCAGGGCAATGTGTACACACTATAACTGTGTCTCAGGGCAATGTGTACACACTATAACTGTGTCTCAGATCAATGTGTACACACTATAACTGTGTCTCAGATCAATGTGTACACACTATAACTGTGTCTTAGGGCAATGTGTACACACTATAACTGAGTCTCAGGGCAATGTGTACACGCTATAACTGTGTCTCAGACCAATGTGTACACACTATAACTGTGTCTCAGATCAATGTGTACACACTATAACTGTGTCTTAGGGCAATGTGTACACACTATAACTGAGTCTCAGGGCAATGTGTACACACTATAACTGAGTCTCAGGGCAATGTGTACACGCTATAACTGTGTCTCAGACCAATGTGTACACACTATAACTGTGTCTCAGACCAATGTGTAAACACTATAACTGTGTCTCAGGGCATTGTGTACACACTATAACTGTGTCTCAGATCAATGTGTACACACTATAACTATGAGCTGGTAGAAGCCTAATTACCTGGCGGGAGAGGATCATCTCCAGGGTTAGGATCAACACGATGACATCTTCTTCTAGCAGGTAACTTAGGTAACGGTGAAGAAGGTGGACCATTACTATCAACTACTGAAATATATTTTATACTTATTTTATTTTAGTTCCATTGTGAAGTAAGTTATTACTTCTTAGATTAATCACTTTCTAGTCTGCTACCTTGACCCCAGGACTGAGCTAGCAGAATTAAGTTTTTCATGCTCAAGAAAACAACGGGGTAGGTTGTGGACGGGATTCGAATCAACTGAAGTATATAAGATATTGACAAGTATATTTGTATAACTCGGGCTTGACATTAAATGTCATCTGATAGCCCCTAACAACCTATATTTGAGACAAGTACTGGTACATACAATAACTCCACTGATTTAGAAACTCAATATTTTGTTTGATAATCCCAAAACATCGAAACCCGTAACTATTTTTATCGACAATAAGTACGAAAGAACTTTGGCGAGTATTGAAATCTGAATCAGCGGGATGATCAATGAGCCACTTAATAAAATTTAACGATATATTTGTAAAATTAAAACAATTTTGCTAACAATTTATTCAAAAGGAATCCCTGTTTTAAGAGAAATATAGAAAAAATAAGACGAACATGTAGGGAAAATCCTGCATACAAAAAACTACAATTGACATGTGAAATTTTAAGCAAAATTGTACATTAAAGAGTTATTGATGTCATAAATTCCCTCTCAAAGTTGTGATCCCTGTTAGGCTCCTACCTATCAACTGCAAGGTATTTAATTGATGAACAAAAATTTCGCTTTAACTTACCAGAATCTATACTCGGTGGAGGATCAGTATGTTCTCCAGCGTGTCTTAGTTGCCATATCACAGAACTAGATGGGGTAGGAGAGACCCTATTGGTCGATATTGCACTTTGTCCCAATGTTGGTGTACGACCTTCAGCTCCGGATACTTGTATCTCAGATTGTGAAGAGTCCATGCCCATTGGTTGAGATTGATTAGAATGAGAATCATCGAATGTCACCCAACCACAATGTCCATTTGTAAGACTACGAGTCTCCGATGACGGAGACGCTAGATCAAGCTCAGCGTTTTCACTACCGAAACTAGAATTAGCACGATCTTTCTGATTTTGAGTCCACATTTGTAAATGCTGATGAATACTTTGTTTATTTTGACGTCTCTCCTCGTCACTTAATATACGACCTCGAGGGTGTATAATGGGTGGGGAAGGAGTATTGTCACGCCCAGATCCGAGTGCCCCGGGTCTGGGAGGAGTTTCAGGCCTCCCACTAGAAGATTCAATACCAGGATAGGTGCGCATCGGTAAAGCTGGTGAACCACCAACGGCACCTTGAGCTTCAGACACAGTCGAGTCTAAAGCCCGTCTGACAGCCGGACTTAAAGATCTTCGTACAGGAGGTTTTGATGAAGGTATGGTAGATTGAAACACGCTATTAGTAGACGCTTGACTTTCATTAGATTGTTGTCTGTCAACAAGTCTCGGAGGATCCCGCGATCGCTGACGACTATAAATGGGAGGTTGTAGTTCTAAAACCGGACTGTAGATATTTTGTCCTTCGCTATTAGTGAGTTGTCCGGAAGAATCAGCAGTAGTTGTTGTTGTTGTTGTAGTTATGATGTCATTGATAGGCTGATCACTAGATTGTCGAGAAATATAAGGTGGTAAAGACACTGGCATCTCAAAATTGAACTGAGTATTTGATAAAGGTTCTAAATTACGTAGTCTGTCGACAGGTATGCTGTCGACAGAACGCTGTCGATTGAAAGGTGGTAGATCGAATGTACCACTTCGATCCATAATAGAGGTTTGAGGGTCTTTATGTACGTGCCTGCCAACAGAGTGAGATAAATTCAAAGGTCTATGTGTATTATGGGACTCGGATATTTGATGTCTTTCATCTATAAACTGATCCGATATTAAACTCCTCTCAACAGGAGGCGGAGTGATGTTGTCACGACTACGTAATCTATCAAGTGACATTGACGCACTAGCATCGTTCACAGGAGCAAAATTTAATGACCTTAACCTTTCAACTGGCGAGTCGAAACTTTCTGTTCTAAGTCTGTCAATACTAGAATGATCCAACACATTAAATTTATCTTTTTGTGAACTATCCACTGGCTTATGTCTTTGAACAATTGGTGGAGGCGTTGCAGTACTACTACCACTACTACTATGATCCAATGAAAGAATTTCAGCAGACCTCCTCCATTCCCTAGTGGGTGGAGTTACAGGTCTTTGTGTTTCTAATGACTCCGCCCCTAACGTAGCTCCATGCTGTGGGATTACTCCCCCTGAAAGACAATTAACACTTTTTCCTTGTGAAAGTCTATGAAGTTTCTTATGCTCACGTTTTATAACATCCTGACTTAGGCCACTAGAACGACGATCACGATCACTAGAATCATTTTGCAAGCTTTCACGCGACCCAGAGAATGCTTCCATACTGTCAAAACTACGACTATCGCTATCCTCCGTAGATAACAGTGACATTGAACCACCACTTCCAGAGTCAGCCCCTCTATCCCCTCTCTCTGCCATATGTACTGGACTGTAAGTTCGTGGCGGCAAAGGAGGGGGTTCTAAAGGGGCTAAATTTACAAAGTCTAAACTTTCCACTGATCTTGCGGGGCTTGTTGGCGTGGTTACTGTGTGGGAAGAAGATTGCATTGAAGTGCCATGTTTTTCAGTATTTCGAGGCGGAAGAGGAGGTGCATCACTTGAACGATTTCGTGGGGGCAGAGGGGGAGCTTTATAAGTGCGTGGAGGCAAATCAGGGGGTACTAGATTACCACATTCGTCCTCAGCATCAGGTAAATTAAGAGTCGCCCCTTCAACCATAGTTAGTCTATCTTTAGTACCAATAGATAGATTAGCTGACCCATTTTCTGGAGATATTAAATTTAAGCTATAATTGAATCCAAACGGTCGTCTTGGTTGATCTAATCCTGAACTGACACATGAATGTAACACTTCGCCTGAATCTGATAAATCAAGATTTTCATTCACATTATTTTCAGGGCATTTATCTAAAGCGAGATCTAATCCCATTGCGTTTGAACCATCAGAATTATCCGCACTTGATGGCAGAGCACTATCGTCACTTCTCGATCCAGAACCATTTTTAACACATGAAGTAAATGCACACGGAGTTCCACTCGCACTAGCAACGGCCATCGCACATATAATACCGTCTTGTTCTGTCGTAAAATCTGCGGTGGTGACCGGTATGAGGTTATCGAGAGTATTCAAGTCTCGATGATCACAGCCGTTCTCAAAACCAGACACAACGTCTACAACACTATTTTTGCCAAATGTATTTTGTGCCGTAGTATAACTCGGAGAAAGAACTTCGTCTTCTTGTGAGTTATCAAAATCGTCTGATATTCGTAACTCTGTTTCATGGAATGGTGTTGCTGCATTTTCAAACTCTGGTGACTCGCTCGAGTCTTTACCCACAATACTATGTAAGTTATTCAAAGCTGAATCTGTAAAACAATGTTCCTTATTTGCATAATGAAATGGAACATCCTGGAAATCAGATGTCTCAGGAAGAGAAGACTGTCGTAAATCATTTGGGCGTTTCCTTTTTGCTGGCACTGACTTCCCCATTGGTTCTGAAAGAAAAATAGTCAATATCATATAAATTGTATAAACAACTCTATAATATATAAGCATGGGTGGAAGTTGAATGTTTTGAAAATACTAAAAACTTACTTTTAAAATAATGAAGTATAATTCACATAGAGTAATCTCACATAATACTGAAAAATGTATTAACACTAAAAACTTTCACACATAAGAAAATGGAAAAAATAAATTAGCAAAATCAAATGAAAATTATTTCTTTGAGGGACATAGCTTTTATTTGGTCCCATTTCCCCCCATCCCAAAACAAGTATTTTCCCTTTTTTCAGCAGCAAATTCCCCTGTTCCTAATATTTTGTATTTGTACTGTTGATAGCTGATTTTGTGCCCTTGAGAAATCTAAGAGTTAATTTATGCTTCAGGAGTTGAAGTTTTCAATCAAAGACAGAAATGTTAACTAAAATATAACAATTGCTGCGGTTATCTTAAGTATTGAAGATAAAGAAAGCAGTTTTTTTCCTATGATTTAACTATTTGATACCTTTTACCTTCAACAAGGGTCCGACCAGCTTTTCTTTAAACATGGAAATCAAGACAGTACTATACTTACTAAGGGGTGATTTTGTAACTCTAACAGAAAACTTCATTGTTCCGCTAACACTTTCAGCAGGATTTCTCCTGCTTAGATCCAGTGACATGGAAACTGGCCTGTAATCAACAAGAAAATACAGTGTATACATTTATATACATAAATCTATCACAATCTTAGTTTGTTATTCCATTTTCAATTTAATATAGATCTTTAAGTACAAAACCATACAGTGAACGCAGGAGCTTGACATTCTGTATCGTAGTTTGAAAAATTCCCTCCTTAAAATAAAATCTACAGGAATGCAACGCTTCAATCGCCCTAGTGCACTAGTACTTGTCTAACTCGACCAAAAACACCAAGAAGAAAAGACTAAGCACAAAACTGTATCTGTATCTGTATGAGTTACGTAGAAAGGCCACTGCTGCCATATATTCTACGGAGAGTGGAGTTCGAAATCAGTCCCATTGAAGGGCTGTCTTGAAGCCCTCTACTGTCTGCACATGTACTACTTGTCTTCCAGGTGGTTCCAATCCACGAGTGTTTTAATAAAAAATCTATTTTCCACTATGTTTGACACTTTAATTATGACCTGAATAGTTTTTAGGTTTAACAGTTCTCCTCAGTTTTTTTTGTATATTTGGGTCCACTGCCGGCACCAGCTCCCCTGCAATCTTGTACCATTTAGCAATTTGATAAACAAGACATTAATGTACATGTAGCAATGGATAATTCTCAAATCCATATTTCTGTGAAACAGATCATAGAGAATATGTGAAATTTTACATTCTTTTTTGGCGTAACATGCCTTCAAGCTAGCTTTTATGGCGACTTAGTAGTGTCTACCAACGACTCGAGAGGTTGTGGGTTCAAATCTCTATTCTGACCAAAGATCTTTATTGGGTTACACAAATAACCATGGAAACCAATTATAATACCTACCCATCATTACCAGCGGCTTTATCCAGGATTCTTTGTACCGCCACTGTTGCTTTACCAAGAAATCTACTTAACGTTGGTCGACTTTTAGCAAATTTATCTTTTATTTCAAACTCTACAATATCAGAGGGTAGTACATCCATCGCCAAACTCTGTAATGTAAAATAAAACATAATTCTTTGACTCATTGTGTTCTTTAGTAACCTTGCGAAGGATTAAGAATAAGAAAGCTACATAATAATTAAACATCCATGAAAAATGTGAGCCGGGCTCTAACACATGACCTCCTGCTTGCAATGATATGCTCTACTAATAAAACACACATCAATTTAAACAAATTCTTTATATACAGCCCTCCTACAGTTTGGGCCGTCTGTTAGTTCAACTGTTTGGTTGGTCATGACCACAGTCATGCTTGATTCACAGAAAACTAAAAAAAAGAACAGTTCAAGAATTTAATCGAGTGAAAAGTAATGAAATATTAAGACCACAATTAATTCCCCTTGTTATCTCATACAGCCCTAAACACACAATTTTCTCTTATTTTTCCAGAAATCCAATTCATTTTTCATATGAAAAACTAAGAAAATGACAAAATTGCAAACCCTTTTTTTGAAATTTAAGCCAGCAAATGTTACATCCCTACATAGTAGCCCATTTTAAAACTCAAATATTCTCTAAATGTCCCACCATGCATTGAAGTGAAATATTACCAGTAAAAACATCGCAAACTCTGAATCTCAAATGACAAAAAAAATCCATAGACATTGCGTAGGATGTTATAATAAATAAAACCAAAAATAATTATCATAAAATGTTAGAGTTCTACGTCACACGGTACAAAACAATACAACTAAAGTGAATGTAGTTTATTATCTCCATTTATAATTATATTTACATCAGTTTTTTGCCTAATTAAGGTTTAGTATATACATTATAATTATCTAGAATGCACTCGACTACATTTATGGTTTTAACTTGTACATTATTTATCTTAACAAATACCTACTAAAGGGAATCATTCATAGAGGTATAATATAGCACTTGTACAATCTTACTAGCTGCCAGGCTAGCTCAGTTAGCATGCAAGTCTACTGATCAAGGGGTCATGGGTTCGATTCCCGGGCGAGGCATAATTTTGTGGAGCTTGGTCATGAAATTATTTCTACAGCCATTCTCCTTCCAACTAATGATTCTTAATTATGTAGGGCAGTTGTCAGTCACTGAAGCAAGTATGCGCTTAGTTGGTTAACAGCTAAATTCAAAGATTTAGCCTTTCCAGTAGGAGTGAGTAGGTTGACTGACCGCCTTTATATGATCTATACAATAGTGGCAAGCTGCGGCCGTGGCTTAGTGGTCAGCATGTCTGACTTCGAATCCGGAGATCACAGGTTCAAGCCCGGTCACAGTAGGTCTTACCCTATACATGAGTTGTCGGCCTCGTGGTAGGGTAAGTTAGTACTGGTGATAGAAAAGTGTCCAGGAAACCTATAGTAGGAAGAGCTGGCCGTCGTATATATGACCTAAATATGTGTTGAATACTACGTAAAAAAATAATAAAAAAAATAACAAAAAAAAACAATAGTGGCTTTTAGACTCACCTCACTAGTCCATGATGGACATGTAGTGTTTTCAGCTACAGATGTACGTAACTCATTATCATGATGTATTAAATGACGACATAATTTACCAGGATTTATAGATAACTTTATATATGGATGTGGATTGAAAAATATTCCTTTCTTTAAATTTACTGCATCTAAATCTGTAATTATACATGAAGTTACACTTTATTCAACAACTAGCTAAATGTGTAATAATAGATTTCAACTTCTGTAAACTAAGAAATCATTTTCGTGATTTTTTAGTCAGTGATATTCACAGTCAAGTACATACATGCACAATAAGTGGTCGCTTTACGATTGAAAAATTGTCAAAATTTGCTTATTTCAGGCTCAGTATGAATATGCAAATTTTTATACTTGCTTAATCGCCAATCATCTTCATTAGGGCTGTGGATCGCTGAGCAAGGGGCAATCCGATCCATACCACGATTCATGTGTAGCAATTCAGGAACCGAACCACGAATCACTTGTTAATAAAAAATATAGGAATTCATGTAATAACAAAAATAAGTGAAGAATTACAGAAGCTTTTACTAAATGGAAAACCGTGTACTCCAAACATTTGTATTACCAGACGGGATTTATGGGCATTTTCAGTGATAAATTTTTGTTTAAATGTGTATCAATCGAAATTTTGTATTAAATTAAAATTTCCTCCGAGTGCGGCTATTTTCTGGTCGGGATCGCGAATACCCGAGTACTTGGATACTCGCAGCAGCCCTAATCTTAATAATTCAAAATAAAAAATGAAAATTTCTTGGGCAACAGTAATACATTCAATGCATAAATTTTAGTATCATGCATATAAGTCCTAAATGCTAAATTTGAGAAGAAAAAAATCCCTATATCATTATCAAAACCATTTGGCCATTATGACCATTAATTTTGCTGATTCCAGTAGTAAAACTTTACAGTCGATATATAAAACCTCTAATATATTACCTGATATTTCTAAATGTACTAATTTTTGATTGGTTGATGAATCTTTACACTTGTTATTATCACCACATGCACCATTCTGAAAATATATATAGGAAATAACATAATTATATAACCAAATAATGAATAAAAAGTATAAACAACATTGATATTATTTAGTCTGATTTTGGCTTCCAAGTATTCTATATCTATTTCATATCATAATAATGTTATAATAATTATGTACACATGCTTTAAATAATTGATTAAGGTTCATGTAAAGTCTTGGTTTGCTAAAAAATAGTAAAACGGAAATAGCTCTAATTCTGTCATATTTCCACCAACAGTATTGTTTTATACATCAAAATGTTTCTTATGAAACAAACAAAGTGATGCTGGTCGTCAATTATGATAAAAGTATTTAGCAAAAGATGTATTTGCAAAATTGATGCTGCATAAATAAAAATACTAAATTACATTAAAAAAATTTTACAACAAAATTTAACATTAATTCCTTTACAGAACCTTATAGTACACATTCCAATGAAGGTACTGCAATATTTATAACCTCAAGAAATATTGAAACAAAACTAAGGCAATTGAAAAACTAAAGTGAAAGTAGAAACAGGGTCGTGAAAACCCATTACACTTGTATCTGTCAAAATGTTTTTCATTTACCTTAGTTTTGTTTAAACATTTATTTGGGTTATAAATATTGGAGTACCTTCATTGGAATATGAACTATAATGTTCTATAAATAATTTAATGTTAGATTAGTTGGTAAAAAATTCTTAATGTCTTTTAATATTTTCAGTTTTACAGCATCAATTTTGCTAATGCATCTTTCAGTAAACGTTTTCATCTGAATTAATTACCAGCATCACATTGTATGTTTCATAAGGAACATTTTGATGTATAATACACTGCTCTTGATGGAAGTATGAAAGAGTTAGAGCATTTTTCATTTTACTATTTTTAATGCAAACAAAGACTTTACTTGAACCTTAAGTTTGTATTGTATATAAAGTGTCTAAGGCTGGTGGCCTATATCTCAATAAACTTATTTGTTTTTTGTACGTATAACTCTAGAATACTTAAAAGCCAGGTATACATGTATTACTAATCATGCATCTCATATAAGAACTTAGTACAAAGGTACGAGTACAAATGAACGTCAAAGAGAGAACTGATCTCATTAACCAGCCATTGAAAGGAGATTTCATTATTAGGCTATCAAATGAAGTTTTCTCAAACTGACTGTTAAAGGCAGACTTAATAAACCATTCTGGCCGTCTAACAGAGATTTCACTATCTTGCAATCAAACAGAGATTTCACTATAAATTATATAAACAAAATTAATACACTTTAAAGTTTTTTTCCCATCATAAGATGTAATAAAATGTTTCATACATATATAGCATCAAATCTCGGTACAAAGAAACCATTGTATTATACATTTATGTTCATGTAATATGATACTGTAGGTTTATATACTGTCTATGGTGAGGTTTTTGAAGGTACAATTTTAAATGTATGAAATCTGATATACATGCAAATAAATTAAACCTTCTCTTTATACACCATCTATCAAAATGAATATATTATAGTCAGGTAGAACACCTTAAAAATGTACATTTTAGAATAAAAAAATACAAATTGTGCTAGTTGTAATCTTGCTTATCACCATAAAACATAATAAATTGGGCTAGTGCCTACAGACGTTTAAAGCGTAGCCAGGGCTAAAAATATATTCTTGAAGTATGGTGCCCGATTTGACATCCAGTAAAATATGTTACTTTTCCAAAGGTAATGTTTACTAGCCAAACCAAGAGCCACAACCCAAATACAGGTTGTCAAGGGTAAAAGGACAACCTTTAATGTTGGACCTAGTTTAAGGTCTTCAGCAAAGCCGTGTGTATATTGTTAATGAACAGGTAATGTCGCATCTGATAAAAACAAAAATGTAAAAAAAGTGGCTTATAAAGTTTTGGAAGCCAGTACTTATAATGCTGGACACTGATAGGCTGCGAAAGTTCAGCAAAATCTAAGATGCAAAGGAGCAACAATACAAAAGCACACAACTAAGTCAGACTATAAGAAAATTGCTTTCATAATTATCATTACAACTAACACCTGACAGAAAACACATCAAGACTTACTTAATGCAAGAAAGTATAATTCCAAGTATGATCCATCCTTTTTTCATGTAAACATTAATTAATTATTCAAATAACAATAAAACCAATGCAACGTAACCCACTTTAAAGATAGTGGCGAGAAATTAAACAATCAAAAAAGTTTTGTTTACAAATCCCATCCTTTTGATAAAACTATAAAAACATTGTTGATAATAAAACACACCTAACATACAGGTAGTAGTGCATTCAGAGTCATTAAAAACCCCAATGAACCCAAAGTAACAAAAAGAGCATTTTATAAACAGCAAGGAGGGGGTAATGAACCCAAAGAATTGATAAAACGAGATAATTTGCTCACATCCACTCAAAGCAATCTAATTAAAGGTAATTTTAAATCTAAACAAATCTTTAAAACATACTTTAAGCATAGATAAACACAAGTTTCATGCATTGATTCACATGTTATCAGTGAAGGTCGTAAAATATACCTTAAAAATAAGACATAAGTCCGATGAATACTTTAAACTTTAATTTTATAAGTATAGCTATAATATGCAGCTATATTACAAGGAGATAAAGTTTGTTTAGATACTTGCTCTGCTATTTTTAAAATTGTTCCAGACAGTAGACCATTATAGAAGGGTCAGCGCAATACAAGTCTAACTACACGTAAATAAAGCAGAATGTAGATTGTACAAGCAACAAGGAACCCAATGTGATTAAAACCCGATCTAAACTTTTCCGCTCGCTATATACTCGCTAATTTAGATCTGGCCTTTTCCAAACGAAGGTCACGTTCAGGCGACCTTTTCTCATCATAATATTTATGACGAAATTGTTATGATACGTAACTTGTTTACATCCGTCTACGTCACACAATTTGAAATGAGTCGCCCAATCACAGACTGTGAATATTACCGCAGTTAAATTAGCAAGCAAAACTTGGTCTAAAAATAGAAATTACGAAATCAAAATGTGATTAATAGTGTTTTCGTCTAGATGAAAGCTACGCATTGATTGGTCGACACAAAGTTCATCTCGACGTGACCCTGCATTGAGAAAGTAGAGATCCTGTACGACAACGCTCTACAGGATATCTGTTTACGGAGATTGCAAGGAACCTCACATGAGATGACACTTAAGGAAAAAGTAGAAGGCATCCAAATGAATACATATTTCAAGCAACATCACATATTAAAAAAAAAACGCAGACAAATCCAAAGGAGTCCAAATAACACTGAAAAACGCTAAGGATATCTAATACCACTGAAAAAAGCAAAATGTATCCAAATAATAGAGAAAAAAAGCATAAGGTATCATAATAACACTGTAAAATCCAAAGGTATCCAAATATATACAGTCATATTACTTACTGGAGCATAACAAGAATAAAACTATGTGAAGATTTTCAACCCATGTTATCTTATATAATGATATCTAAGCCATAAACATAATCTATATGTAACCTTAGTACATTATTCTTAACTTACCAAATTTGTCATTGCCATAGCAAACACAAAGATTTTATACATCATAAAAAATTGAAAGTGGGGCTACCCTTTAAAAGTATTTGTTTTCAGTTCACCTACTGACTCAGATATTTGCTGCAGCTTAATATTAATAATTGGAACCCCGAAAAAAATTTTCGGCACTTTATGTCATCCATAACACAAATGATGAAATAGTAAATAAGTTAATCAAGAAAACATACCTAGAAGGTGCATTTATTTTGACCCAAACTAATCACAATAATGTTTGGTACTATAAGACACCGTGATGTTTAGCTGAGCGAAACATCCGATAGTTCAGCTCTTTGTTTACTTATTTACTTCAAATCTTATCACAAATAAAAATAAATGTAATGTGGAAACCACATTAAAGCCGGATTTAAAAACTTTAACACAAAAATTTCAAAGGGAAATAATCCATAATAAAGCCAGATAGAATTGCGGTTACTTTCTCATTTTCTGTTCATCACATAGTATGTTATCATTGTATGAAGTTTTGTAAAGATCTGATAATAAATGGCAGAAATATATGCTAAATTGAAAACTTTAACGCAAGTGTTAACAACAACGGTCGACCCACCGTCTGGCCACCCGTCAGCCTGTGTTTCGCCAAACTATTAGCTAATAAATCCAACTTTTGTATTAACTAAGTCACAATATAAACAAATGAATGGCACAAAAATCTGAGACCATAGATTCATAATATACCCATAATTCAGCAGATCCAATCAGACACCTATCATGGAATCAAACACAAAATTTAAAATCAACACATTATAACATTTCCACAATGTTCAAAAACATTTTTATCTTAATCAATAGGCTGATAAATTGAAGTAATGAAAGCACATCAAACAAGTTAAAGGAGCGACTAAAAATTCCATCTTAGAAAAGAAATCTAAGGCTACATAACGACCAATAGACATAATGATGTATATATGTAGGTATAAACTAGACTTATATAGGATATAGTCAACTGATAATACAATATAAAGGAACCCATTCACTAGGTCATATATAAACAATCACTAACAACTTGTGTCCTTAACAATCTGATTCTGTAATGTAATGTTCGTTATGCCCCATTTCAACAACGCTGTGATGTAATGTGCTTAACGTTCCATTTCAACAATGCTGCATCGTAATGTGCTTCACATCCCATTTCAACAATGCTGCATCGTAATGTGCTTCACATCCCATTTCAACAATGCTGCATCGTAATGTGCTTCACATCCCATTTCAACAATGCTGCATCGTAATGTGCTTCACATCCCATTTCAACAACGCTGCAACGTAATGTGCTTCACATCCCATTTCAACAACGCTGCATCGTAATGTGCTTCACATCCCATTTCAACAATGCTGCATCGTAATGTGCTTCACATCCCATTTCAACAATGCTGCATCGTAATGTGCTTCACATCCCATTTCAACAAGGCTGCATCGTAATGTGCTTCACATCCCATTTCAACAACGCTGCATCGTAATGTGCTTCACATCCCATTTCAACAACGCTGCAACGTAATGTGCTTCACATCCCATTTCAACAACGCTGCATCGTAATGTGCTTCACATCCCATTTCAACAATGCTGCATCGTAATGTGCTTCACATCCCATTTCAACAATGCTGCATCGTAATGTGCTTCACATCCCATTTCAACAACGCTGCAACGTAATGTGCTTCACATCCCATTTCAACAACGCTGCAACGTAATGTGCTTCACATCCCATTTCAACAATGCTGCATCGTAATGTGCTTCACATCCCATTTCAACAACGCTGCAACGTAATGTGCTTCACATCCCATTTCAACAACGCTGCAACGTAATGTGCTTCACATCCCATTTCAACAATGCTGCATCGTAATGTGCTTCACATCCCATTTCAACAACGCTGCAACGTAATGTGCTTAAAAATATGCTCCAAATCAAAGACTTAGTTTCAATGCAAAGTGTTTTGTAAACCATTTAGCTGTTAGTCAGTTTTTAGGTGCATACTTGTGTCAATGACAACTGCCCTACATGATTTAGAATGAGTAGTAGAAGGGAGAATGGCCATAGAAATTGTTTCATGACTAAGCTTTGAGATAGTAATAACTATGCTCTACATAGGAATGAAAACCCAGGAACAGTTACGATTTGAGCACACATTCTTTTCATCTTTCCCAGCACTGCTGACTTAATAAAAATTGAAGTCTAAATTGGCATAGACTGCAATTACCAAACAATTTCTTCAATATGGCCTTACAATGAGGAAAGTCTATGGAGAGAAAGAGACTAGTAAATAGATTATTACCTAGGATTGAAACCATTATAACAAAGTATTGAGTGATATAAATATAGATAGATTTTCACTTGATATCATACCTTAGTGATACAGTTATTTTATGATAGCGATAGATAACAATAATATTTAGTTGGAATACTGCTCAATTGTAGTGTTTTAGACAATATTATTATGTATATGGATAGGACAACATTATACCAGTCAATGTCCTTTTTCATATACAAGTACAAATGTAGCCAGATGATTTTTCAGCTTATCTAATTATATACAGAACTGATGATTTTTTAATTAGAGTGCTATTTTTTAACCTATTGACGGGTGATAACATATAGTGACAGTGGATGGCCCTGGGAATGGGTCCCCTGACCCTCGGAAGAGCCTTGGGTACCAGTGTTTGACACATTTCCTCACTCTTTTGGACAGTCATGTGCCCTGAACAGGCAAGGATCTCTGTGCCTAATCTTTTAAGCTAGAACTAGTTACCTACCCTTGCCATTGGCAAACGGCTGTTCTACATGATTCAGTACTAGGAGAAAAAATAGTCATAGAAAAAATTATTTTGTAAATAGAAAATAATATAGTGCAAAACTCATACTAACCTAAGACTTAGACTAGTTTTCCACAAACAATTATATATAAATAGTTTTCCTTTAAATTTGAATAACTTTATTAATACTATGAATATAATCAAAATATTTTTGGAGATGAAGGGTTTCTTGAATAGTTTTAAGAATTTGTAAAAAAACAATTTTTGGCTAAGATAAGTTTTGTGAGGAGCCCTCGAAATGTTTCATCTATATAATGAAACCAAGGGTCTAAGCTGAAAAACTCACTCAATACAAAAATGGGGTCACCAAGTCTCACTGAGTCACATGGTTAGAGCAGCACAACTTTTACCTGATATAAAATATAAAGATATCAAAATGTTAAGATTATTTTTTCATTGATATAATGTACACATAACCTGCTGATAAAAAAAATTAACCTTAAGCAATTCATCTTAAAATATTTTCACTCTACCTCAAAACACAACTTAAACTGAGGCCAAGTAATAAATACCTTGGTTTCACCAACCTCAAAGTCTAGGGCTAGTAAAAAATTGATTAAGGCTAGTTGGATTTCATCAAGCACAAAGCATGGGGCTAGTGAAAATTGATTCAGGCTAGTTGGTTTTCACCAAGCACAAAGCCTGGGGCTAGTAAAAATTGATTCAGGCTAGTTGGTTTTCACCAAGCACAAAGCCTGGGGCTAGTGAAAATTGATTAAGGCTAGTTGGTTTTCACCAAGCACAAAGCATGGGGCTAGTAAAAATTGATTAAGGCTAGTTGGTTTTCACCAAGCACAAAGCATAGGGCTAGTGAAAATTGATTCAGGCTAGTTGGTTTTCACCAAGCACAAAGCCTGGGGCTAGTAAAAATTGATTCAGGCTAGTTGGTTTTCACCAAGCACAAAGCCTGGGGCAAGTGAAAATTGATTAAGGCTAGTTGGTTTTCACCAAGCACAAAGCCTGGGGCAAGTGAAAATTGATTAAGGCTAGTTGGTTTTCACCAAGCTCAAAGCCTAGGGCTAGTAAAAATTAATTAAGGCTAGCTGGTTTTCACCAAGCTCAAAGTCTGGGCTAGTAAAAATTGATTAAGGCTAGTTGGTTTTCACCAAGCACAAAGCATGGGGCTAGTAAAAATTGATTAAGGCTAGTTGGTTTTCACCAAGCACAAAGCCTGGGGCTAGTAAAAATTGATTAAGGCTAGTTGGTTTTCACCAAGCACAAAGCATGGGCTAGTAAAAATTGATACAGGCTAGTTGGTTTTCACCAAGCTAAAAGCCTGGGGCTAGTAAAAATTGATACAGGCTAGTTGGTTTTCACGAAGCACAAAGCCTGGGGCTAGTGAAAATTGATTAAGGCTAGTTGGTTTTCACCAAGCACAAAGCCTGGGGCTAGTAAAAATTGATTAAGGCTAGTTTGTTTTCACCAAGCACAAAGCCTGGGGCTAGTGAAAATTGATTAAGGCTAGTTGGATTTCATCAAGCACAAAGCATGGGGCTAGTGAAAATTGATTCAGGCTAGTTGGTTTTCACCAAGCACAAAGCCTGGGGCTAGTAAAAATTGATTCAGGCTAGTTGGTTTTCACCAAGCACAAAGCCTGGGGCAAGTGAAAATTGATTAAGGCTAGTTGGTTTTCACCAAGCACAAAGCCTGGGGCTAGTGAAAATTGATTAAGGCTAGTTGGTTTTCACCAAGCACAAAGCATGGGGCTAGTGAAAATTGATTCAGGCTAGTTGGTTTTCACCAAGCACAAAGCATGGGGCTAGTAAAAATAACTTCTTCCATATAGTCAGGCTAGTTAATAATTGAGCCCATACTAAAAACACAATTAATTGGGCTAAAACTAGAGGAATGTCTAGGCGATGACTGGTCACTACAGCTTAAGAAATACTTTTTGTCCATCAAAAACAACAATGATATTAAGAGCCTTTCTAATATTGAGTCAAAATATGTTGGTACTGTGAGGGATCACCAGACTGAAGGCGATTTTAATGATCAGGGAATATCATACAAAATTGTTTAGTCAGCTGAACATGTATATGAAAGCAGACTTACAACTGCACTTAAAATTTTAACTATTTTGGCCTAACAGTCACTAAGATTCACAGACCAATATTATAAGGTGGTAAAAATTCACTTAAGTCACAACAAAACATAACCTACTGGTATAATAAAAGTATTATCACTTAAATATTATGAGTAATAATACAACTAAAAACTAGGATATGAATCATATAATACTAAATCTAAGCAAGTAAAACATCATCATAAATAGTACACCACAATTTCATGTGTCATCTGACAACTGCATTGCTCTTATTAATCAAATTATCTATTTAGCAAGGCATCCTTTAACTAGAACAACATGAGTTGATGTGTCGACAACAATTAAGTTAAAACATATTTAACGAGTTTAGATACCTCACAAGCATTGAGAGTGTCAACAACAATAAATATAAAACCTATTTCACCAAGTTAAGATACCTTACAAGCATTAAGAGTCAGTGAGTTTTGGCCCTATTGTTAACTTCCGTAGAGCAGGTGTGAACCCTATATCAGACCGCAGCACAACTTTCAGGGAATCAACAGATGATCACTGAATTTATCAACTACACACTCTTCACCCAGTAGGGACCAATATCTTAAGATGTCAACAACACCAGTCACATTTTATTAAATATTACTTATAAATAAAAAAAGAAACTTTTTACAGTAATATAACACACCAAAAAAGATCTACCCCCTCCCTGTCTCCCTCCCTGTCTCCCTCCCTCCCTCCCTGTCTCCCTCCCTTCCTCTCTTCCACATTCCCTCTCCTTATTTCTAACTCTCAAGTTCCAGATATGAATAAATTAAACATGACATTATTTCATTGAAAATGTAGTAAAATTGTTAAGATACACTTAAGAAAATCTTGACGAAGTTTCAATAATATTATTTTGTATGTCTTCAGTCAATAAACGGGTAAAATTACATATATTTATAATAACATTAATATAAATAAGATAAACAGTGAACTGTCAATGGATTCATACATTGTAACATGATCACGAAGCATTCACTTCAATACTATTGATAAAACATTATATATACAAAATGTACAAAAATAACCAGTCCTTCATAATACTGAACATCTTTGTATTGACTAAAAATGTCTATAACTGAAATATCATTACAACGTTTAAACTTAATTTATGAATATAAAACATATATAATTTATAGGAGATATTACTCTAAATGAAATTTTACCCAAGTTTATAAACACTTTTTATCAAGGTCTGTGGCAGAGTAATCTATCCCCATATTTCGAATCTAGTGTTCCTAGGGGGTTGCTGGTTAAAGTCTCAACTGGGCTGGTTATATGAATCCACATAAATATTACAATGTTGTTGATTTTCATACATTAATAAGGTATATGCACTCTACGAAAATATGGTATGAAGGCAGTTGTCTGAACACATCATTTTAAGAGCAATTAATTTAGCACTACATCTCATTTGCAGAATTTTGGTTGCTTAAAAGAAATTGGTGGTTGCCTGAACGAGAAAGTAGCTATCCCTGGCAACCAGACAACCACTAATTTTGTAGACTGAACATGGAATAGTTATCTTCTTGTAAATGGGTAGGTGAGAACAGGTTATTTGACTTGTATTCAAAATGTTATTTGATGAAAACCTTCAGTAACTCAATCTGATTCAGACACTATCTCAAGTAAAGCTAAGTATAGTATCTGCAATTCAAGCTTAAATAGACAGAAATATCTTCTATTATTTGACTTTGGTGTAATTTAATAACTTTTCTGTATATATTTTACTTTGGGGTAGTTTTTATCAACAGATACAATACATACATTAAAATTTTCACATAATAATGATTATGTTACAGCCTTATAAATAAGAAGTCTATTTGATATTCAGTCAAGATGTCTACAAATAAAACCACAATATTTCACATCAGTCTATACGATAACTCCAGACTTGTCAAGTACAATGCACTATTTAACCCCTTACACGCCCCGTTCCCTTCTCAAAATGTCTTATAATTATGATGAAAGTTATAATTTAATTATTATATTTTAACCCCTTACAAGCGCCATATCTGCCCTTCTCAAAATGACTTGTAATGATGATAAAAATTATAATAAAATTATCATATTTTAACTTTTATGTTGCAAAGAATCATTTTATTTACATAATGTTAATTATAATGACGGGTCAATATGAAACTACCATACATATTTCAACATTTTGTGGGTTTAGCACAAAATGGTCGTAACTTAATATAAGAAAAGTGTGAGTTACCACCGTTTTGCACAAAACCCGCGATTTATATGTAGCAAGACTAGTTTTGAGCCGACCCATTGATACCTTGAATTGATAATTACATGATATATAAATTTCACAAACATTTGAGCATGAGTTTGAAAATTTTTCAATATTTAGCAAAAACCACATCAATAAAAGTCCCCCATAGTCAAATTACAAACAAAATCTTGGCATTTCACAAAATCTGCACAAGGTAAATATATACATAAGTTTAACGCTACATCACGATGATAACAGCATTATCATTCTTAACATCAAACAAACAAAATCAGAACTAAGTCAACCACAAGGTTTGAATTCAATATTTTCAAGCTATTGTACAAAATTTCTGTATATTTATTATTATCAGTCAATCAAACAACTTTAATAGAAACATTTTACATACTTTTAACTGATAGTTGACCAAAGAGCTGATTAATTTCAATCCCCGAGTCACTGTGTTCAAATTCCACTAAATTTTAAATAGACCAACAAAGAACAACACTTTATTCAATAATTCCTAAGCTGTTTGCTAATATCCTTTCATTTATATAAAGATAAACGACTTATCGCACATTTATACAGGATATACTGGATATATCGATAAATTTGTACAATAAACATATCTATCGACAAAAAGTCAGTTTGTCAGTCCGCGAAAAATTCAATCAGATTAACCAATAATAGAAGCTCGTTAGTATCAATATAATTTTACAATACGATTTAATTACGCATAGATTGAAGTTAAGTTGTATACAGCCAATTACTAAATAACAAAACGGCTATTATTGTATACTATACTACTAGGACTAAAATTTCGATGAGTCACCAATAAGTAGCCCACTCAATTGGTTTAACGCCTGCTATTTCGGACACACAGCGATTTTCCTTTGATAGACCGATTGTCGTATTTAAATAGACCATTCATACTACAATCAGATTATCAATTACGGTACCAGACAAAACATGGGGGGAGCACATGGTTATACATAACATGATATAAAACAACCTATGTGTCATTGATATTGCCTAAAAGACTGCAGGGATAAATGTATGTCAGGTCAAATGACTCAATACACTAAACAGTAAATAATTTGCATTAAATTGTCAACTTTTAAGTTAGTAACACCACGTTCTAAACAAGACTGAAATCATTTGAAGATGAAATCTAGCACAAAAAGTCTGAATTAACGAAAATTCTGCGACTTTTTGCAAGCATAATTTACTAAGGCACTTAAATTTTCCAGGTGAAGAATGAATTTAAGGGCCACTTGAAATAAGAAGGTCAAGTCTCAAGGTCATTTCTCAGAGATGTTTATCACGAGAGGTTTAACTATATAACACTCACCAACATAACTCACTAAGATCTAAGTTTGGAACTGATGAAAATTGATTTGCAGTACTTTATGAAAAGTACTCAATATTTCATTTACTTGACAATTTTGTTTTTCAATATATGCAAGTCATGGTTGGAAGTAGGAAGATTTGAAAATAATGAAAACTTACTTTAATCTAAAACGCTCAAATTAACAGATTTCATAACAAGAGCAGTCCACGGACAGCGCGCTCAACTATTCAGGGTATTCGTGTAAACGACAGCAACAACCAATCAAAACTCATGCTGGAGTTATGCAACTTGGTATTTGACCTTCATTCCTAACCCCGTTGACTTGTGTAAAGTTTCAAGTGAATCCCTTCAGTAGTTTCAAATATATAAAAATGTTGCACCTAAAACCTTAACCAAGAAGTGTTACGCTGACGCCACTGCCGATGCCGACTCCGACGCACAACTAAGTAGGATAGCCCCACTATTCTCCGAATAGTCGAGCTAAAAATTACAAACAGTAATTTATTCTCAAAATACTGAAATTTGTATAAAAACTGAAACTTTCACCTATGTATACAACATACAACATACAACAGGGAAGTGCTTGTGAAAATTTTAAGGGCAATGACTGTAAAACACTGAGTTTGTCATAATGTCTCACCTGGCAACAGTTTTAAATATCTTGATGTTACTCACACAGTCACACGGGTTTTCAATAACAAGATATAAATCTAATCAAAAACCACAGAAATACTCCAACACTAAGTCATACTCACTGTTTACATTGCTTTGATACAAAAAACCCTTGACTGGATGAAATCAAATGTCAAATAATAAATAAAAGTATGAAATAACATAAAAATGACAACAATGTGTTACATTCAAGATACATTTGTCATGGGAGAAAAGTTACCTATATCAAATACAGAGTAACATTCCTTGATATCAACCTTGCAACAACAGTAACCCTCTCTGAACAAACATCTTTATCTTTCACTATTGACAGCCATCTCTCATTAACAGCCACCTTCCAAAAACAGTCGGCAACAATGGCCATCCCTAACATAACCATCTTTCAACAACTGCTTGAATTCCAAATAATAGCAATCATTCAACAATAAGCCCTCCCTTCTAATAACAGCCACCTTTCAAAAACAATCACCCCCATCAAAAGAGTCGCTTTTCAACAACTGTTTAAATCCCAAATAATAGCAGCCACTCAATAACTTGAGAACCAGTTTCTGTTCATGAATAGTGATAAAGAATAAAGTCATCACCTTCACCCACTAGTCTGTACAAGTCGGATTAGTCCGAGACAAGTGAGGGTTGATCTAGTCTAAATTTGCTCTTTACTACATTGGTTAATATATCAGGCTAGTGCTGACAATGACTGGAATAAGATGGTCAATTTTTTGGGGGTTTAACACCATAGCAACACATTGTATAGGCCATATAACGGCGGTCAGTCAACCTACTCACTCCTCCTGGAATGACTAAATCTTTGGATTAAGCTGTTAACCAACTACTAAACAGATACTTTCATCAGTGACTGACAATTGCCCTATATAATTGAAGATCATTGGCAGGAGGGAGAATGGCTGTAAAAATAATTTCATGACCAGGCCGCGCACTAACCTGAGAAAATCAAAAATTCAATCTAACACATGACAGGTCACAATTACAACCACATGAATCAACTCATCCAGAGTTAATTACATATCCAATTAATGACAAGAATTTAACAAATTTAAACAATTTATTTAACTAACTAACAGTCAGCATATTTATACAAACAAAAAAACAATGAGGGTAAAACAAGCCATTTCCTATTAAACATTTATATAGTCAATGACATCAGCAATTTTAAAGACTTTAAGTAGACCAAATATTTCCCTTAAAGCACACTTATCAATTACAGTACCGTCTAAAAGTCATTGGACTAGGTCTTGGGTTGAACTGTTAAGAATTCATGCCTCAGTCTCATTATATCGTGACTTGTTGCAGACTCGTACATGCAGACAGTCGGGAAGCCTTGCGTATTAAGGCGACGGTACGCACTTGACATAAAACAACACACCCGTACGGAGCTGTAGCTGGAAGATATGCAAGTTTAATCCATACTTGACCATAATTTTGTTCACGATTTGACTTTGAAACTGATACGTGCTCCACGGCTCATCTCAAGGACGCTGGTAAAAATGTAACAGTCTGGAAGGGTATGCAAAAGTTCATACCAGTCCTTGCAGAGCTTGATCGCACAGCGCCAAACGGTGCCCTCACATCTATTTTTTTGTTTACAGGACTGTAGCTTTACCCATGAAAAAACAATGAAGAGTCAACTGAGCAAACACCAAAATCAGCATCAGTTTATGAACATAATGATTCCAACTACTGGTATGTTACATGAATAAGCTTGCAGCATGCAAGATCAGTTTTTTCCCCAAAATTTAATTTGATCAAGAATTTTTGGATGACACTGTATATTGATTCTGTGATTTCCTGTCTCACAAAGCTGATTTTTATGTAAGTTTAGTATACTATTCATTGCCAGGAAACTATTTTACTACTTGAATATTGTCATTATGTAACAAAATCAAAGAGTCTAAGAAGCCTGCACTTTGAATTCTGTACTTTGAAGGACAAACGAAATGTGAATGCATTGAAATTAAATCTCAATTTCCAACGTAGGATGAAAGGAATGTAATGGGTGACGTACCATTATACAAAATGATTGCAGAAGGGAAAGTAAGTACAAGTACAGATAAATGAGAATTGTCAAAAAGCTGGTTAGTTGAACTGGCCACAGTAATTATCCAAAATGAAATAGTTAACAATTAGTGTCTACAGTACAACCTCTCTTGAACAACACCCACATGGTGAGACTAAAGTATGTCGCTGAAGGTCATTGCTGTGCAGAGGTTAAATTCAATTTTAAATTACACCAACACGAAATATCAAAAGCAGTTGTTCTGCAGAGGATTTGTTCTGTAGATAGCTGCTCTGTAGAGGTTATTATTTAATCCAATTTAAAATAAATTAATTAGTCTTACACTAACAGGTTAATAGGTGTAGATTGTTTTCTTTTATCTTTGAACCAGGCTTTAACATTAATGGTCTAAATACCACAGAAGTATTGTATTTCATTCATATTGTTATATCATGGCAAGGCCATAGTTTGACATAAGACTTTAAATGGCCAAAGAACTTTTGAAGTCACTCAAATAACAATACCATGAACACTGTTCAACAACAAAGAACTATTCTTTCCATAGCCCCATAAGGTTACCCCTTTTCCTATAATATATCATCCGAATTAACAAAATATTTTAGAAAATTTAAAAATGGTTTGTCGGTGCATGATCCCCAAAATTAATGTCAACCAATGATTAAATGATTTCAACCAAGCTGACACTGGATCCCAAGAATTCATTTTTTGTTAGGTTCCACCATAGGAACACATTGTATAAATAGGTCATAATTCACAGGGGTCAGTCAACCTACGCACTGTTCCTGGAAAGGCTAAATCTCTGGATTTCGCTGTTAACCAATTACTAAATGCATAATTCTGTCAGTGACTGACAACTGCCTCACTTGATTTAGAATAAGTAGAAGAAGTGAGAATGACCCTAGAAATTTCCTGACCAAGCTCCACTTAAATATATCCAGACTCGGATCGAATCTAGGGACCTCTATCAGTAGACTTGTGTGGAAGTCTTGTGCTTGTATATCTAAGGAATGATGGTTAGGTTATCTGTCCACTACATAAGACATTAACTGTTTAATAGGAATGTAAAAACAGAAACAAACCAAAACCAACCAGTCATCAAAATTGAAATATTCTACACAATGTGACACAGGCCGTGTCACAGCTAAAAAAATTTGCAACAAAAAATCAATTTTCGAAAATGTGAAAAAATTTCAACTATTTACAAGGGCAAAAACTACAGAGGTCAATATTTCATTGATAGTAATTTGTAACAGGTATAAAGATAATATGTTTATATTGTTCAGTGGTATAATACAGTTAAAGTATTGTTAAACAGTCGACAAATTATTGACTATTGTCACAGAATTTCAAAATTGAACTTTAAATGAGTCATTAAACAGTAAAGAACCAGGCCTCGCTTACAATTTGAATGCTTAACAATTTAGTACTATTTTAAAAGTTTAGCAAAACAGTTTTTGATGATTTTGTACACTTTACAGGACATAATATAAATAAATATTATTATTATTCATTAGCTTTCACTACCGTATAAACTATAAAGAGTGCTCCTAGTAAGATAAGCATAGTGCTAGCTTAACAATTTTTATCATATCAGCTTATAAGGAAGCATTATTTCACAGAAAGACAGTAGAAGAAAAAAAAATGTAATAGCATTTTTACATGGGGTTTCCCCATGTTTAGTAGTGGACTGTGGCAAATGCACATCAAAATCGTCCGAGACAGGACGATTACATTCAGTTGTGCGCGCGCAAATAAAGGGATAATTACCACAGCAAATAATATAGACCGCATTACGCGTTAACAAGCAGACGATAAGAAACATGTGTATATCTTATCTAGTTTATGTAAGGTAAAGGTCCCTTGTAACGCTTCCATAAGTTGTATACAGCCATACACTCTACCAAAACCCCATGTCTGACATCGCTATCCGCGCTTTAGTTTCATGCTTATGCCCGTTCACTGACTTTACAGCTATTACCTCTGGTCATTTGGCTACTAGTATCTATCTATTAATCTCCCTGGGGAGTCTTTCACTCTGCTTATAAGTGCAGCCGACAAATTGGTACAACAATATTATACCATCCTCGCTGGTAACCATTTTCACCTGGGTGGAGTGAAGCAATCGCAGGTAAATTTCTTGTTCAAGGAAATAAGCAGTGCCCCTTGCGGGATTCAAACCCTAGACTAGTATATCATATATCATTACACCACTAGTTTTTCAATACCCTCATATTATTAAACCTTGGCATTCAAATGATATGTCCTTAAATACAGGTTGGATGGTAGTGTAAAAAAGAGACACAAGATATAAAATAACAAAACAAATCAATAAATAATAAAACGACCATGTTTTCATTTTGTTGATCTTCATCATTCTCAAGTCCCAATTTTCACAGATACAATTACACCCCCCTCCCCTTCTCTCTCCCATTAAAAAGTTTGTATAAAAGATATTAAACAAGTAAATTACCCACTTTTCAAGTATCTACATTTTATTTATACCTTATTTTTATTTCATTTCTACCCAGTGACTTTAAGTGAAGATGGATTATTTATCAACTACAAGGTGTATACCTGCAATACGATACGGGTCCAACAAAAATCTATTATTAGTTAACAGTCCCGTTTTGTTTTTTATGTTAGGCCACACTTTTTATATTTTTAGTCTTACGAGAATTTTCTTGAAAAAATGAGTATGGTAGGTCAAAATAGAAATTTAAAAAAAGATGATATAAGGTGTCAATTACAATCGACTTTCAAACCTATTTTGTACAAGTTCTGAGTGAAATTGATATTATCTTAGAAATTCACTGACATTTTCTCAAACTGTGTGATAATTGACATGTTGAGCTTATTTGTACTGGGATGGGTTCGTTTTTGGTTTTGTTGGTGCAAAAATAAGTATGGTAGGTATTAAAAAAATAAATAAACAAGATTTTTTTTTACTGAAAAATTAGGGTCGGGATTTTTGTAAGACGATAAATATAAAAGGTCTGGCCTAACCCACTTATTTATACTTTTTAAAAGGTCATGAACAACAGTCAACTAACCTACCCATGCTTCCATGTATTTTTTCTCCCAATAGTACTTGCATACCATTCAACACAAGGAAAATAACAACATCTCCCCCTTAGGTGGAGAATTTACAATAAATTATTGATTCATCATGAAATGGTATAACCTTCCATGGCGGAAAATCAAACCCCAGATCTCCGAGTTTTAAACCCTGAGTTCTACTACAGCATATCTAAAGCAATATTTGACCATGGCAAAATCAACATTCAGTAGTAAAAGCATAACATTTTAAGGAATTAAGAATCAAGCAAAAGAAAATGGGGGAAATTTATACTATTTAGAGAAGGAAATAGGGCCAAACTTTGACCACAAAAATAGTCTTAAAACACGGCCCCCAAAAAGCTTGAAACAATAATTCATACTGGTGTATGAAAACCATACGATAAATTAAGTCAGGCCTGAAACATGATACTCTGTAACCAAAGAGAAAATTTGTGAACAGTGTAAATACACCTAGCTGATTTTAAATTCACCGATATACAAATATTTATTCAGATACAAAAAAATGACAAAATTCAAACGAATACGAAATAATTTCATTCTTTTCATTATAAGGAGCACTATTGTTAAGAGAAGTGACTTACAGAAGGTGCTAAAATGATTTTCTATACTATTTTGTTAGAAAGCAAATATTAAACACCGATTATTGATATATACTGATAAAATATTATGTTTCTGAAGTGTATTGATATTAAACTATGAAATATAAATCTTCGACGTTTTCTAGTATCACGGAAAAAAACGTCACGGCTGTGATAAGGGTAGACTTTCAAGGTAGAAAATGCATTTTATAAACATGCAATTTGCATAATCTTGCCAAATCAGTAAAGAAATTTGGCAAGTTTTTATCAGAGAGGCTTTATCTATAACATCAAGGTAGTATTGCAAGCAAATAGAGTTCATATGTTGCACAAGAGTCACCTAGGCTATGACATCACCTTAACCCACTAGCCCTAAGGACATAAGAAAATTGTTTTTGGCTAGTGAAAAGTTACTCGTTTCATATAAGTACATAGTGTCATATTGACCATATTGTCAGTCTAGTTGATAATTTTGCCCTTTACTATACAACATATGATATAGGGCTAATGTCACAAAAAACTTAAGACAGTGATTGACAACATTTCAAACACATTCAGAAAATGCTACCTTTAATGTAATGTAAATAGTACCAATTTCAAGCCCATTATGGAAATGCTACCTTAAATGAAATGTTAATAGTACCAATTTCAAGCCCACTCTGGAAATGCTACCTTAAATGAAATGTAAATAGTGCCAATTTCAAGCACATTCTAGAAATGCTACCTTAAATGTAAATAGTACCAATTTAAAGCCCATTCAGGAAATGCTATCTTAAATGTAATATAAATAGTACCAATTTCAAGCCCACTCTGGAAATGCTACCTTAAATGTAATGTAAATAGTACCAATTTCAAGCCCACTCAGGAAATGCTACCTTAATGCAATGTAAATAGTACCAATTTCAAGCCCATTATGGAAATGCTACCTTAAATGTAATGTAAATAGTACCAATTTCAAGCCCATTAAGGAAATGCTACCTTAAATGTAATGTAAATAGTACCAATTTCAAGCCCATTAAGGAAATGCTACCTTAAATGTAATGTAAATAGTGCCAGTTTCAAGCCCACTCTGGAAATGCTACCTTTAAATGTAAATAGGGCCAATTTCAATGCATTCTATTGCAGCACATTTAACAAACAATTAATAATTTATATCGGTTTCAGACACTGCTGATCAATATAACAATGTCATTTCTAGTATTACAAGAATTAATGGTCTTCATGTGTGAGATTTTAAAACCTGAATGTACAAATACTACAGAAGAAACAATACTTCACCCTGAAGACAATAGAAAAGGGGGCTTGCCATTAACTAATAAAATAGGACAAACATAATTATAGATTTTACTGGCGCGAAGCCAAACATGACCCATAAAAGGAACTTCAGAACAAGTAAAACACAACTTCCTTGTAGACTTGTGTGCTACCAACTGAGCTAGCCGGGCAGCTTTACCAAGGGCACAATCCAAGCAGAAGATTGAGGTTGAAAGATTTAAGTGAAAAAGATTCAATAACTGAATGACCTAATTCATGAGACAAGCAAAATATCCAAGTAATACATCAAAGTGTAAAATATGTGAGTTAAAAATTCCGAGTGAAAGATCCAATTAACAAGCTTAAGTAAACTATTAAATCATTATAAACAATTTATCAGTGTATAACATTCCTATAGATACAAGTAGTTAAATAATTACCACTGACAAATGTTACCATTAATTTATTTATACGTAGACAACTTAATTGGTTTAAGTACATTTGCCACCATCATTATCATCAAGTTTTTAAACAAACTTAATACTTAAGTCTTAGCATACAAAACCATCATGTATAAGATATCTAGAACACTTGCACTGAAGAAAAAAAGGGAATGGTTAGACTCAAAAAAGGGCAAGTTTGCTGGGTACAATGCTAATAGCTGTTATAAAGTACTTATTTCAATGGATTTAAAAGCAGTTGTAAATCTATGAACTTTTTTAGATTATGTACAGTGGCCACTTGCCTAACCAGCCTTTCTCAACACCTTCCTTGTACCAGTTAGTATTTCTTTTTACTGTATAGGTCATTTACGGTTTCCAGCGCACCTTACCTAGCTTTTCTGGACCCTTGTCTATAACCAGTACTGACCTACCCTTCCACAAGACCCGAAACTTCTCCATATTATCTAATCAATGGAGGAAAATTGACATAATTGTCAAATTTTCATGGAAGGGTATAACCTTCCAGAGTGGGATTCGAACCTGTAACCCCTTCCAGACACGAGATTTTAAATGCGGGCGCACTACCAACTGTGCTATCGACCTGGGTTCCCTTTTACCAGTACTTACTCACCCTTCCACAATGAGCCAACAACTAAAATATCATTTTTTCACGGAAGGGTGTAACATGCAGCAACCACAAATCACACCCAAGACCTTAACTATTGTGCTCTACCACCATGCTTCAATCGCAGCTGTTTTAAAGTGCAAAGCTTTTTTTCAATACTTGGGGAAGGGGCCTGGGGCCTTATTATATATAAAACATTTGGGAAAATTTCATCGCAATTTCATAAATAGAGGAACAAAATATCCAAGGTAAACTCCAAATTTGGGGAAAACTGCATGATTTAAAAGAAATTTCAAGAGGGGAACCCTGGCGCCTGTTAACAGCCCCTGTTAAAGAAGGAAATAAAGGCCTGAAGTGTTTTATGTTGAAACTGGTAAAACAATACAAGCAAGTCAGCAAAAAATCATATTATTGTAAAGTACTTATATAAATATAGGGGCCAAATGAACTCAATGTTATAAGTACACAGAAAAATCAACAGTGTGTATTTTCTTACAAAGGAAATCCATAAGAATCAAAATTTCTGATTTACTTAAGAAAAAATAACATTAATATTATTATACAAATAATACAATAAGAAATACCACTCACCAAAAATTACTCATGAATCTACAAGTACAAGTATATGAGCAACACTTTGGAAGTTTTTTGTTTACTCCACACAAAGAACATAAGAAAATGTTTATCACTACACACCCATAATAGGACTAGTCACACGATGAAACATACAATAATTGTAGTTTTTTCTTTCTTCATTATATTCAACATTACCACTCATATATGAATCAGTATCACATGTTTAATGATACAGTTACTATCAACATTTTACATCCTAACGTCAATATTGAACTATCATCTTATCAAAATCAAGTTTATCAAGAAAACAAGAAATCCTCAATAATTCCTCAATAATGCTGCACTCTTAGCGTAATTTACCTGAATGAATCTCACAAGTGTTCCACCAAAAAAAAGATAGTTATGCACAGCTGAAGATAATATAACAAAAATTCCGCACTTCAGACTTCACAAATATAAAATACACACAAGGGTGTCATTATATACACTTTAACTATTATAATAATCGCCACAAATTTTCACTGCAGCGTCAAACTGCACATTTAAATCAACATCACCTGAACGGGACACGACTAATATCTAAAATGACATTACCTGTAAAACGATCAGTCGCTGGGATTTCACAGTCGGTTGCCACCTATATTACACTATTGTATACAATTAAGGATGCGAGTATACTATCACAATATCGTACCAAAAATCTTAAACTTCTCACGTTAAATATGAAACAGTGTACGCTACTCACTAGTCGTCTAATAAGACCCAGTAAACCGATTCAAAATTTGTTCTATTTTAACCCCCCCAAAATATAACCCGATCATTATTCTATGACAACAAAGAACGTGTAAAAAGTTTAATCCGTGATAAAATATCTAATCTCCGCCAGAATATAGACCCTCCATTGTACGCTAAATAAGCTGAGATTTTTTAGGCAAAAAATGTATGTGCACCTGAATTACATTTTTTTGGTAAAAAAATTAATGTTTGCTACTAAAGTATAGGCCAGATTGGTGGGGTCAGAGCACAAAAAGTCTATCTGTCAGTAAATAAAGAAAGGTATAGACTAGTCTTGTGCTAACACATTTATATTTTTTTCACCCATGAACAAATATTCTTATGATGAAATAGATTACAGGGGAAGAATTAGATATGCACTAATACATACGGCTAAGCCAAGATAAAGGGTACCTCTTCAGTCTCACATACGGCAATTTTCAGACCCCATCAGAGTGCAGAATCTTTTATAGTAATATAAAGACATGTCTATTAGGCACTAATTTCCAAAAGATCTTGGACGGAACATGTAAAACAAAAAAGTTAAGTACAGTTGAATAGATGCACTCAAGGGGCCTACGGACTCTACATGGTAATTCATATCACCACACGAAAAATTAGAAAGATGTATATTTCTTGTAAGTAATATGTTATTTAGTTTGATAAACATGTACTTTAAAATTTGGAAGAGAATCCACGCCCACTCTCTCATTGACTGCAACATTAACCAAGGTAAAAAGTGCAAATACCCCAAAGTTCAGAAGGAATGTTAAGTTTCAATTTACATATAGATGAGAAAAAAGAAACAAAACTGATTTTTTATATTTGAAAGTATTCAAAGATGAAGACAATACATTTAGAACAAGTTTTATATGAATAATATGGTTTTGCTGAACCTAAAAAGAAAATTATATACATTTGTAATTGGAAACCAGGGCTACGGACTCTACAGGGTAATTCATATCACCACTAGAAAAATTAGAAAAATGAATATTTCTTATAAATGATTTATAAATAAGTTTGATATACACATTTTTATGAATTTGTAGAGAATCTACACTGACTCTCATTGTCTGCAACATTTACCAAGGTCAAAAGTGCAAATACTAGGGCTGTCACGATACGCCAGGAGCGTATCGCGGTATATTGCGATGCGCTAAAACCGTATCCCGATACGTACCACGATATATTGCTTCGCAAACAAAAGACACTGCTGCATAATATTTTTGTCTTACAGAACTTATTCAACGGTTCAGTATTGAAGTAAGTTATAAGATTTTGTGCCTGTAGCAGACTATACTGAAAAAAACAACTGGGCATTTTAGAGTAATGTGAGTATTCAGAACGCGCTCAAAGTCTTTGAACTTAAGCTTTAATCGAATGAACCATGGAAAACTGACGTTTCGATATTTTCATTTGGCAAAGGATAGAATTTTTCAATGAAAATAAAAATTCCGCTAAATACCGGTACATTGAATTCATACCGTGGTACGTATTGCCGCAGCTGCATATTGCAATATACCGGTATACGGTATATCGTGACAGCCCTAGCAAATACCCAAAAATACACAGGATTGTTAAGTTTTAATTTACATTTAAATGAAAAAAAAACCTGATTTTTTTATATTTGAAAGTATTCCAAGATGTAGACAACACATTTAGAACAAGTTTGATATGAATAATCATATGTTTCTTGACCCAATAATGAAAATCATAAAATGGACATCAGGGGCTACGGACTCTACATACTGTCTTGATGGTATTTAGTAGATTGAACAAAGTAGTTAAATGTAAATTGACATGTGGAATGATATTCTTTTGATTCTAGTATTAATTTTCTGTCTTTTCAAAAAAATGAGCAATAATAGGAAGAAAAAATTCCTTTACTTTACTTGAGAAAACATGAAAAATGTATGTTTCTTAGAAACATAAAATGTCAAAACAAAACAAAGTCCTGAATTTTTAACCTGTTTCTATGTATATTTCAACAAAAAATCTATTAAATAAGTTATCTCTATACATATATAAGTTTGGGAGTAAAAAATACAAAAAAATGAATTATGTGAAAATTAACATGGGGCTACGGACTCTACACCACACCAGTATCTTTTTCTATCACATATTTAAAGAGGTTTGTTTGGTTTTAAGTGTAATTATCCTTTAAAAAACAATTAACTTCAACTTACAAACACTACAAATATATATTAAAGTATCTTCTGAAATGTCTAATGTATCAGTTTGACCATTAAAGAAATCTATCAGAAAATTCATAAATTACGTCAAATTTAACATTATTTTCAACAGAATGAAGATTGTCAAGACAAACAGTATTTAGATGCATAGCTAGCCAGCACAAGTACGAAACTAAGAAAATTAGAAAAGTTTTATAATTTTCCTGTGTGAAAAAAGATATAAAAATATCAGGGGCTACGGACTCTACAGGGCTACGGACAGCACTTATTTGTCTTTAGATTTTTTGTGTTCTTCTTCTGATTTAATTCCTTTCCTGCATTACCTACATGGCATAACCAAAAACAGAAAACGTAATAAAACAGCAGCTATGTTTCTTTATATTAAGTCACCACACAGTTTAAAACAGGGGCTACGGACTCTACATAAAATTTACAATCTTCAGTAGTTATTTTCCAAAAAGAAAATGTATATGCTCTAAAAAACTTCATTTTGGTTAGATAAAATTATCATAAACCGTAATAGTAAAAAGGTGATACAAGTGAAATAAAGCAGTAACATTGTTTTAAAGTCTATCAAAGATGGTAACGTAAAACTCTAACTTGTGTTACAAGGGTACATGTTTACTATTTCATAAATATTTTCTTAATAATTGATTATAAATAAATTTCGTAAAAAATACCGTATACCTGTATGTCAGTCAGAGATAGAAAACACATTAAAATAACTGTAACCAACAAACACTTTTCAAAACAACTGACGAAAAAAGAACAAAACCTCAGTGAGACTCAAAAACAGTGTAAAAACAGGGTTTTTAGGGAATATAATCCTAAATAATTCAAAAAATAGTAATAGAACATATATAAAACTATACATCATCAGAAAGCTCTCAAGATAACGTGTTGGAAAAAAATACTCTTCATTTAATTTAAAATGAACTTTTCAGAATATTTCAATGTAACATTGGCAAAATCAAAAGGTCCCATTTATCTTGGCTTAGCCGATAACGTTAACTAAAAAACGTAAAATGTACAGCCACCTGTTCGTATCATTATCAAAATATGTTTACATATTGTAAGTGGTTCTCATTTAGAACGATTACCTTGCCATACATCATTTTAAATTCTCATTGAGGTTAACAGTGGGAAAATTAGGGATTTGCTTTAAAGGGCTCTAGGGGCAAACTCTGATTTTGAATTTCCACTTAATTGAGGAGGCTTTAACTGAAGTTATTTTTCCAGGGTGCCTTAGCAAATATATTTTGCAACATTTTCAATGCTTCAAGTATTTTTTAAAACTTCAGAGGGCCCTTTTGCCCATGACCCAAGATAGGGAAGGGGTCATGACCCCTTTCCTGAATTCACCATAAGCTGATTACAGATTTATGCTATCATCTGTGTAATCATCATTATCATCATCAACATCATTATCACCATCATCACTATTATCATCACCATCATTGCTTTCATCATCATCAAAAACATCATCATTATCATCAATATCATTATCACCATCATCACTATTATTATCACCATCATTGCTATCATCATCAAAAACATCATCATTATCATCAATATCATTATTATTATCACCATTAGTATCATTATCATCATCAGCATCACCATTATGATCATCATTATCAAAAACATCATTATTATAATCATCATCATCATTGTCATCATCATCATTGTCGTCATCATCAACAACACCATCATCATATTCATCAGACATAATACTACACTATAAATCAAAATACAATATTATACCAACATCAGCTTATGCAGCAAACAATAAAGCTGTTGTTAAAACCAGTACTTTCCCTGGGCCAGAAAATATCCTTTTAAATATCATACTTAACACAAGGAAGGTCTTAAATTAGCTCAAAAGTCTTAATTCAGGGTCTAAAATATCATGAAAAATTATAAACAAACCTGTACAAAACCATCACAACAACTGCATAATCAATGAATCAAACAATAACTGAGTCTAACTTTATCATATAATATCCAAACAATACAAATTTGTAAAACATGTCCAAATTTTCTGATAAATTTAATAATATCCATTTACTTACAGAGACAACACTGTATATCAAAGTTGAATCCTTCCTGCCAGACAAGTCACAAACGATATTAAAGAAAACACACAAAAAAAATAATCACAAACTAAAATCACTGAAAAAATTAGAACAGAAATGCATAGTATCTGACAAAAAACTCAACCATCAGAATGACTGAGCACAGCCATCAAAACTTACTTATAATGATTTCTGACAGTATCATTATGAAAAAGCCTCAACAATAATTCCATTCAATAAACACACCTTACAGTTTTCACAGGAAATCATGAATGAAAGTTTATCGAAACAAAATGCGAGTGGGATAGTCTACCAACCAGCGTATAAAAACAACAATTTTTATTATACTAGAAATAGGGAAAGCCTGCCAAAATTAACAACATTAATTCAACAAGCAGAAATAATTTGGCTAAGCATTTCCTGCAAGATGTGCAAAGTGATAAAACTGTTTAGATTGCCTGATGATAATTTACTGGTATCAATAACCTTTATTTTACATTCAGTAGTTTTTTTTCATCTCTAAACACTACAAGATGAACTTTGATTTGGAAATGCACTGTTAAGAACAAGATATTTTTACAGGTGTTTGTTTAAAAATTATGTATTTTTGTGAAGGAGTGTGGGATGAGGATACTGAAATACTGAACCATACTTCCTAAAGAATTTCAGGCCTAAACATTTCAAAGTTTCAAGAAAATAGAGGCTTTTATTAAAAGTTCATTTTTTATCAAAATTAAGATCATTTATTGAAATTTTTACAATATTAAAGAGTTAATAGTGGTCCTATAACATCTATATTTTCTTTTCTTTTTTTTAACGTCGTGACTCGTATTCAACACAGATTTAGGTTATATATACAACGGCCAGCTCTTCCTAATATATGTTTCCTGGACACTTTTCTATCACCAGTACTAACTTACCCTACCACGAGGCCGACAACTCATGTATAAGGTATGACCTACCACGACCAGGCTTGAACCCGCGATCTCCAGATTCGAAGTCAGACATGCTAACCAATACACCACGGCCTCTAACATCTATAATTTGATATGATGTGGAAACAGTTTCATGAAGTATTAGTGGTTGATACCAACCTTGCATGGTCAATTGTTGGGTTAAACGATTGCTTCACTCAAACCAGGGGTAAATGGACACTGTGAGGGTCACCCAACTATGGATGAATCAAAGACCAGGGCTACTGTACACATATACAAAGTAAACTAAGCATGTATATTGAAGCAAAATTAACATTACTGAACTCAACAAATTTCACAAACTATTTGTTTTTTCTCGTCATCACCTGTAATATTAAATTTCTAAGCACTTGGTCCAATTTATCAACTTATTTACTCAAGAGCAATACTAATAACAAACAAAATTTTATAAAATAAGCTATTTTCACTAGCCCAATTAGCTTTCTCTGGTTCCAGGCTTTGGGCTGATGGGCTAAGGCAATGACTTGTATTAACTATGGCTCGTATAATAACATAAAAGTAAACAAAAACATGATTTACTAAAGACAAGTAAAAAAAATGTCAAACCTTCTATTTAGTCCATAATTAACATTATTAATGTAATTAACAATTATAAACACTAATTAATCAATTGTTACCAAATGAGAAAATGGTGAATACACTTACAAATCATCAACACAATCGTTGACAAAAAACACCACAAATGGTTGAAAAGTGACAGGATGAGACTAATGACTTCCTTTCCTCTATTATCACTATGACACTGGTGAACTTCAAAAACCAGCCAATCAAATCACACTTTGACCTCGCAGTGACCAATCAAAACAATTGACACAAATTATAGACTGTGCAGACGGCTGTCTTTTCAAAAATGCATGTCAATGGACAAGTTTCTCTATTGAAATACGACAAAACCATTTTCAATACATGCAATAATGGCTATCATAAAATTTAATACAGCAATACATCATTCATGAAAAGATAAAATGCCTCAAGGCGATATCATGGTTTAAATAAGAACGCTGATGAAAACAACAGTGTTTTTTAAAGAGAATGACATCAACCTAAGTTCAGTGACACCATATTTAGACAGCAACTACAGTAGAGAACCCTCAGGGTTGAAGATGTAATAAACCAACAATAAAAATATTGTTATAGATATTATATCACAACCTATGTAATGTTTTCAATATGGTAAATACAATATCATCAAGAGTGGAAGTTTTGATAATACTGAAAACATACTTTCAAAATACAGAGATAGACAGATTACATATAAATTACATAGAGTGGTTTATTCTTAAAATACTGAAATTAGTATTGATACTAAAAAGTCACCAAAATATCACCTTGGGTGCGTTGACTAAGCATATCGCTAGGTATCACTTTGTCTCCTGGTACCCTTCTTACAACAAAAGGAATGAGTATGTGATATCAAATTAAGGGTACCAGGGCACAAAGTAATATGTAGCGATTTGCTTAGGCTCGCTTCTTATGTCAGTGTTTTTTCTGGCCATATAGAAGCTAGAATTTGGCCCCCCAAGCATAATTTACCCCCTGAGCTAAAGCTTCCACAGCTTTTGATTGTTTTACAGGTGAATGGATTTGTTAGTATTTTATAGTCTCATGGACACACATGGCTAGCTCAGTTGGTAGCACTCAAGTCTACTGATCGAGGGGTCATGAGTTCGATTCCCGAGTGGGGCATACTTTCGTGGAGCTTGGTCATGAAATTACTTCTACGGCCATTCTCCCTCCTACCAATGATTTTTAATTAAGTAGGGCAGTTGTCAGTCACTGACGAAAGTCTGGCTCAGTATTTGCTAAACAGCTAAATCCAGAGATTTAGCCTTTCCAGGAGGAGTGAGTAGGTTGACTGACCGCCGTTAAATGACCTATACAATGTGTTGTTACGTTGTTAAACCAAACAAACAAAGTCTCATGGAGAAATCTCTGAGGTAGATATCACTTGAAGAGTTAAAGTTTTAACCCAAAAAAGACAGACACTTTCCTTTGAAATGTTTTCCCCAAAATTAATTTTCTTCCTTGTTAATAGTTTGAGTCATATGAGTTGGACAGTTCACCAAACCATGATTCCCAAGATGTAACAGTGCATTAAAAGCTAACACAGAAATTCAATACAATTCTTTTGTAAGCCAAAATTGATTTGTAAGCAATGAGTAAGTTATACCAAGATATGTAAGAATCTTGGCCAAGTAGTTCCAATGATAAAAACCAATAAAGGATAACTTATATTCTTGCAACCATTTGTAACAAGTACAAAAAATGTCTTTAAATGTAATGGAACAATTATTTATCTTCCATATAGACAAAATCCTACAGTAAGAGATTGGTATCATAAATTCTAAACAAACTGTTTCCTATTCTCTGATTATTTGTCTACACTCGGCATGATGGGTAAATTGGTTTCCATGGCCATAATTTCCAGTCAATAAGACTGAACATAATACTGTTATTATGTATTTGATGGACATAACTCCAGAGAGACAAATTAGACATTGTTAAAATCGTTATGATGTAAGTGACTACATGTACAGTGCCTGCTATTATTTTCTAAGCTCATTTTAAGTTTATGTCTAATCTGTTAAATTGACAGCAACTTTAAGCTTCACCTTCAAAATCAAAGAAGAGCAATCCACAAAATCAGATCTTCAATCGTTAAGGTAGACTTTCAAGGTAGAAAATGCATTTCGTGCGAAGCCCAATCTGTATAATCTCACCAAAGCAGTGTTGAAATTCAGCAAGTTTTAGAGAGGCTAGAGCAGTCCACAGACAGTGGGCTAAACTTTTCTAGGAGCTCATGTTAACAAAATCAATCATTGATGTGCAATCGCATTGAGAAGAAAGAAATTTGAAGTGGGTACTTTCATTGGTTGAAATGATCAAGTTTTGCATGCAAAACTTCCAACTAAAGAATTTGAAAAATATACTGGTAAGGCCACAAGTTGATGATATGTTCTAAGGATTTTTTAGGAAAAAAATGGGGCGAGCGAGCGAAGAAAAAAAAAAAGAAAAAAAATCTTAATTCAGTTGCTTTATATAGCAGTTTGACCAAATTTTTATGAGCGAGCGAGGAAATAAAAATATTTTTTTTGTTAAAACCGTCAAAATTAAGGTGCAAGCGAATCCATAGAACATATGATCAATTTGCTGTGGCCTAAAAGGGCCAAGACCCATTAAAACTTATAAGAATCATCTCTAGAGGTTGTCTTATTGCCCCTGCCAACCTATACTTGGGTCCAGGCAACTTGTTACTGCTATGAAGATCTGGTTTCAGGCAAGTGAAATATACAGCAAATTGTCCAACCTGGCCGCTTTAAGTTTATCTAAGAGTTATGAAGCTTTGTATTTGAACACTTATAGAAATCTTGCAGACACATGTGAAATGTATACGATAGGGCCATCCCAAATCCTAAATGCAACAAACAAAATTTAAAGTGTAAACTTAGATAACTGATTTAGGTAGATCTATACATACAAACAATCAATAAAATGACAAACAAGGTACTGTAAATAACCTAAGGTTATAATAAATGATTGTCATATTACATCACATAGTAATTAGTTAATACTTTGTATTGACAGGCTATATTACGGGATACTATCAGCCTAGTGTATGGTCAATATATCATTCATCTATCATATGATATGACAACTAGACTCTTATATATATTACTATATGTATGAATATACAGTCAAATCTCTCTTAAACAACCAGATTTTTTTAAAATAGGTTTGGCAACAAAAATATAGTCACTGTATGGCGGCCAGTTCACCAAACCTAGTTTTCCTGGATCTTTGTCTAAAACAAGTACTCATCCTTCCACAAGGTCACAACTTCTCCATTAACATTATTAATGGAGAAAAGTCAACATTACTGTCGAATATTTGTGGAGGGTATCAACAGTCTGGAAGAAGCTAGAACCAGCCACCCCTTTGGAACAACTACTACACCACAGACCCGAGTTCTATGTGAAGAAACCATAAGGACATTATTGCTAGGGCTGTCATGATTAACTGGTATACTGGTATATTGCAATATGCAGCTGCGGCAATACGTATTGCGGTAGGAATTTAGCGTACCTGTATTTGGCAATACTTTTTATTTCATTGGAAAATTCTTCCATTCACTAAACAAAAGTGTCAAAATGCAGTTTTTCAACTTTTCATTCAATCAAAGCTTAAGTTACAAGAATTTAACTGACCGGGACACTTTCGATAGGTTGTACAGAACTTGAGCAAAACATGTTGTTGAGTAGAATACTTCGGGACAGGAAGATGTGAAACAAGCATGTCTTCCAGGAGCTCCATTTCTAAGGTGTTCTGCAGCTAATGGGGTGATAGTTTCCTCCAACCTAAGCATCTTTTTTATAAGCAAAACATATACCATAATCCTTCATGACCATATAGACTAGAGACCAGATTCAAGTAGTTGCATATACACACATGATATATCGTGGTATGTATCACAATACGGTTCAAGCGTACTGCAATATATCGCAATACACTTCTGGCGTATCGTGACAGCCCTAATTATTGCCATATTGATAAGATATGATAATTGGGTGTTACTAACAGGCTGACATTACTTGAGGTTTTACTGTAAAAATTAAAGACCACAATTGTCCAATTTGTACACAGACCACACCATCAATCAAACAGCACAATAAGATAATTAGCAAACCAATAGTTAAATAATCATGCTTCTCTGTACCATTCTTAAACTACAAGTTGGTAAGTTCAGGCATTCAGACAGGCTATCATAAAAACATAAGTTTTCATAAAGGTTCATTTTTTAAAATTGAAGACTTTTAGAGGGAATTTCACCCCCCCCCCCCCCAAATATTTCATGATTTACAGCAAGATTATTTCAAGCTATACAACTAAATCAAATCGCAACCTTTCATTTTTTTTTAATTTTTGCGAATAATGTGCAAAATATTGGTAACAGAAAGGCAGGGGTCTTTTGAAAAAAAAAAAACAACGCTGACCGCAAATCTAAAATACACATACAAAATTTTGGAGCCCAAATTTCAGCTTGAAAAAAACCCTACTTCATGCAGAAAAGTCATGTAACAAAAATATGATATTTATATACATATGTACGTTAGACAATGTCTACTTCAAAAGTCAATTAGAATGAATGTAATGCATTAACATATTTCATTTTAAGAAAGCAACATTAACGTGACAGCCAAGTATAAAAATTTTCTTATCATCTACGGAAACTTTATCTACATCTAAAATGTCATTTAAGATGAAAAAAAACGTCAACAGTTTTCATCCGTTTCATAGATTGAGACCATACTTTACAGAGGTGTATCCTAAAAATGCATCATTAAATTTGGATGCCGTTGTTATTTACATCAAATTAAAATGCGCCAAAATCACTTATAAATACATCAGTACTAATGGTTATGTTATATAACATGGTCCTCACTAGACCGTGAAAAAATCACAACTTTCAAATTGTAAATTTGAAGAAACAAGTTTACATTTTCAATAGATCTTATTTCTGGATGAGTTGGAAATAATATATACATATATACAAAGAGTACAAGATTCAGGAGTCTGCAAATTTATGGTTTGAAAACTTGTGACATCAAGGGCCTGACAGCTGCCTTCGCTGTATTTCCTTTCTAATATTTCAACTGTTCAAATTTGAAATTATGAAGGTACCAGAAAAACTAATACTGATTTTCTTCATAAAGTCATATGGGTAACAAATGGGCATAGAACACAGAACATATTGAAAATTGGTTTTAGCCAAATAATGTTATCCACTTTAAATAAAGTTGTTGTTATTATTATTACTATTATTATTATTATTGTTATTATTATTAGAACCTCCTACAGGTCGTCCACGTAAACATTGCATATGTAAACATAGCCTGTTTCATTACACACCAATTTTTAGGGGTGAATTATTTTTACAATTTTATAGTTTAATTAGTTTACACATATTTTATAAACATATCATTATATAAAACTTACAGTGTGCATACACACTATTCACTATTTAAAATAAATGTTGCACAAAAGAATGGCCTGTTTAAATCGGTAAAATGCTGTTCAGGCATTGCTTACTTCACCTACTTAGTGGGCAAGTCCATTGTTTAAAGTACAAAAACACGCATGACCTAGAATACGACCTGTATTATTTATAGGTTACAGTCATCTAATGTCAACAATCATGTATCATCAACCACAGAAGTATAACCTATACTCAGAAAGATCCAAAATGCTAAAACACTGAACTCTCACAGAAGTCTTACTATGGAATCACACTAAACAACAAATTATCAACCATCAAACATCATAATGTCATACTCATACACAAGCAAAATCTGTAAAATCTATTAAAACGCAAAATGAACCTAATTCTCAAAACAATTTATAAGTCACCATAGATAGGTAAAAATACAATTTATATTTTTTACATACCTGCCTAAAGATGAAAACTTTGATTTTTAACAAGATTTATGAGTCTTGTTTAGCCTTTCATCTTGTTTAAAAATATACACAAACTCCCATCAAAAACACAGTAAAATTTCAAGATAAACTCCACAGTAATTTCAGCAAGCATATCAAATTAAACATTTTTACCTTCTAAATTTTCTTTAACACCGATCTATTGAATGTATATAATTGCATGTCCCACTGTCAAAATCTGTTTTGGATGTTTAAGTTTAATTTTCCGTGGAGTAAATTTGCGACATTTATATTCATGCGCTATGAAGTAGCGACAATAATTCGCCTTCAGGGCATCTATACAGCGTTTTTTTTCCATCTCCATATGATAAAAGCCTTGAAAATTTTAGCGTAAAATATATAAACACACAAAGTTTATCTTGGTTTAATTGCTTCCATCTATTTTGGACAGTTAATTGAAATTTTTTACAATGATTTAATGGATTGTAAAATATAAAATTTTACAGCTTGTTTACGATTTTATCTAAAGAATCAATGTCCATAAAAGTACTTTCACTTTTATTTCTGAGTACAATATGTATATCAAAGTAGTGTTTAACAAGAAATGGACTAAAATTTAACAGTAGACTAATAACAACAGCCATTGCCTTAAATTTTCTCTTGTTCTAGCCCAGTTTTATCACACCATATTTTTACGAGTAAAATAAAAAATTTGGGGTGTACAACAGTATAACCTGCATTAATTGGCCAGTGACGGAAAGTGGACAGGTTGGTGGCTTACAGTAGGCGACATCTTAAACCAAATTGACTGTTTCAAACCGTCCATTCTGACATACTTAAAATTCATTTTCATAGAACTTTGATATGTCAATAGAACAATCTTAAATTACATGCCTTTACTAATAACTGTGGTCAAATGAAGATTTACAAATTGGCTTTTTTTAGAGGAAATGACTGACTGTTGGCCACAGACAGCAGGTGACCCTTTATTTCGGGTTGGAAAATTAAATGATTTATGTCAGGAGGAAGCCAGACTGGCCACTTACTGAAGCTGTGATCATAGATACTAGGTGAATGTCAATGCAGGGTATACTATATAGCTAAAGATTAAATTCATCAGCTAGGCCAACTAAATGAAATATAAGAAATGTAATGTGGAAACCACATTAAAGCTGGATTTAAAAACTTTAACACAAAAATTTCAAAGGGAAATAATCCATAATAAAGCCAGATAGAGTTGTGATTACTTTCTAATTTTGTTCATCACATAGTATGTTAAGATTGTATGAAGTTTGTAAAGATCGAACAATAAATGGCAGAAATATATGCTAAATTGAAAACTTTAACACAACTGTTTACAACACCGGACACCCGACCACCCATCTGCCCATGTTTCGCCAAACTATTAGTCAAATTTTTTTCATTGAAAAATCTGGCTAATAAGTAAATTTCCCAAGCAAATCAATTTTCACTAGTCTAGGGGTTTAGAACCCCCCAACCTATGTGTTAAGGTGACAACTGCTTTTGCATTCAAGAAGCCATGTATTTATAAAATAATAACACTCACCACAATAGTTGTAGAACTTGATTCAGGATTAGTTACTGTAATTGTTGGACTGACTGCAATCAACTCTCCTGTACTTCCCAAAAAATACTTAAAACAGACTTGAGTCTTAACTGAAAATTAGACATATCATTTATCATTATTATTATTTCATTCTTATATAATAGTCTTAGCACAGTTATTCAGAAAAAAAAATACATTATACAGATCTAGTAAAAAAACATTTTTTTTTTGGAGGGGGGTGGTTCAAAACAAATCAAATCATATTCATGTCATCATCATATCATCATCCAGTTTATTTTACACAGGCCGTTGTTTATTCCTTTGGTAAGGGTGAGGCCTGTGTGTCTTGTCTGGAAAGAAGTCTTCCTCTCCATGATTGGCGGTCTTGAGGGTTGGTTCCATCCATTTTCAGCGCCAGCCGGTCACGCTTAACCAGCTCTTCCCAGAGTAGCTTTGATCTGCCTTGGCCCCGATGTGCAGTGACGTTTAGATTTCTGACTTGGGAGATCCAGCTTGTGCTAATTTGTGGTAAAATGGTATCATACAATGCTAAACTTACATTTTGTTTATATGTGAAGAAAAAACTAGATTCCTCTATTAACATAGTTAAGACTGCCTTTCTACATGTCAAACACTCAAAGGTTAAAAATACTTGGTTCAGAGCTCAAAATGTTGAGTTTTTTCAGCTGAAAAACTTTGTACAAATGTTCCTGTGCAGAACTAAGTTGCAACATAAATGTGTAAACACAGAACAATGGGATTCTATCTGTGTTGCATACCTTTCAGCAATAATGCATAAATTTTAAAATAACTTCTTTCTGCAGAGATGTATTATGTAGCGTACAAACATAATGTTTGTAAATGTAATTTTACAATCACTACCCGTATCGCATTGTATCGTCAATACTCAATAATTATATTGTCTCCTTTTGTATCGATACACATGGTATTGTGTGATGACATAATCGTCTCATCCGTAATTATTCAGCTGAAAAAACCATATGTACATTCAAGTTCCAAATAAGAACTATTTTAATTACAGGTAGTAAAAAATTCAAGCCAAGGGAGACAACTGGAACTAATATTTTAACCACTTAATCAAGCATGAATTATTTACCTGTAAAATGAAGAGTTTAATTGATTACCAGACATATCAGAGTATTCTGTTTTATTTAGATTTTACCAAGAAATTTTATAAAGGGTATTCCATGACTTTTGGGTATGATCAATTTTTATTTCACAGAGAGAGACAGCAAAAAAACATATTTTCAAGAGTGGCACAGCTAGAAGTGGGCAACCTCTACTTTGAAAATTAATGTCATGCCCTGAACCCAATTTTCCCTGACCAATTTTCAAATTCTAAGACTTCGCTGGCCTAGAGAAAATATCAAGTTCTGCCCACTTTTCCCGTACCAAGGGAACCTTGTAAAAGTAGTTAAAATATCTTATTCTATCACACATCTATGATCTTATCTTACCATCAGTAAAGAAATGTCTGACAGGATCTAGATCCCAAAGTAGTTCTCCCCTCTCACCTCCATTGACACCTCTAGTTTTTATATCCCAAAATGAGGACTTTCTGGTCTCACCTAAAAATTAAAATATATAATATTGAGTGTAATATCACAGAGGGCCAGTTTTTTAGTATAAGGGGAAGGAACCAGGGCCTCATCCAAAAATTCAAACAGGATAGCATGTGTAATAACTAATATCATATGTATCAGGGTTTCCTTCGACACTAGCACCTTTGTGTCCCAGTATTTTGGGAATCCCAAAAACTCTGAAGGAAGTCCGAGGAAGCCCAGTGATACTTAGCTGGGGATTCTATCAGGATCCCTAAAAATGCCCTGTTCTTGAGATTTCATGAATTGTTAATTCGCAATTTGTGTGCAATTAGTATCCAAATCATTATTGTCGTTCATTAAGAGTCCCTAGCATTAATGAGAAATCTCCAAATAACTAAACCCTGTATATACTCAAGGCTATTTTTCAGTATTTGGGCTTTACTTTCTTACAGAACAGAAGCCCTCAATGTTTTTTGCTATCTATCAACAACAGTGATTTCATAACTGGCCGGGCTTACATTTTCATGATTGTAATTATTGCTTTTACAGTCAAAACCCTGCAAAGTTTCTATAAAATCAATCCTTTACAAACAGAACCCTGCAAGGCTTTCATATAACTGTTCTATTCACAGCCAGTGCCCAGTAAAATTTCAACATAACCATTGTTTTTACTAAATTTGCTGCCTACAAGGTCTGCATACATTGTCAAACTGAGAAACTAATGTCAGTGACATGAAATCATGAAATAAAAGACAATTATTCTAGCTGCCAGATGCTGTGTTAATTATTCCATGTTCTATTTAGCCTTCAGGAACAATTAGTTCAGAGATATTTCCACAGAACATATTAAAGTACAATTAAAGCAAGTTTCAACTTTCATGACTTTTTCATTCCTGTGATTAAAATATTTTTGCATTACAAGGATGGGTACTTACAATGATATTCCGAGATACCTTTTAAGCCTTAACCAACTAGCCCATGACTTGTGACAAGAATAAATTGATCCTGGCAAGTGATAATTAGTAAATTACTGATTTTACATAATCTGGCTAGTTCACAAACTGGGTATTACTTTAAAATGTAATTAATCGAGTAAAAGCTCGTGAAAATTTGAAGCAAAGATTGTATTGTTCAGTAAGACTTAATGGAGCCTTTTGGCACTCTACATACCCAGGTCTGTAGCGCAGTTAGTAGTTTGCAAGGATTTTGAATCTAGTGCTTTAAAAGGAAGAGCTTGTAGCCAAAAAACACAAAACATCTCAATTAAAGGTTAATGAGGCACATTTTTTCAGTTATGGCTTTATACACGTAAGGATTCAAAATTATAGGTCATCTGATTGCACCTGACAACCTTCATTTGAGTTTGAGCAAGTGAAATATATAGCTTGTTGCCAAAAAGGGAATCTACTTTAAGAATGAAGTTACTGTCATGTCCTACTCTTAAAAGAGTCTTATAGAACCAACATTTATTTTACTATCAGTTCTATAAATAAACAAGTCACATGATACATACCAACAGGAAATAATCCAATCCAATCATCAGCTGAACATTCTTCTCTCACGTTCCAAGTGACCTTGACCTTGCTATTTGTTCCTATGGTAAAATTTCGACCACACACATTTAACGTAGAATCCACATTATCAGCCAGCGCTTTTACATCCGATTCACTATTACTTCTTTCAGGAAGGTCAAACGTTTGACCATCATCAAATAGTGGCGTCCGAGGGGACGGGAGTGAAAGGTCATCCACTGTCGTCTGCTGGCCCGATTTTGAACTAGACCTTCTTACTAAACCCTCCCTTTCAGTCATAACTGTTTTTCATTCTGTCATTCAACTGTGGACTAGCTGACCGTATGATGGAATTATCACAAACTGTTGAATTAGTCATAGACAAATATAAACAGTACTCTCCCTTTGCAGTCCATAATTAGTTGTCACAATTAATTCATATTACACATAATTGATTATCACAAATACAAAGTTCATGACTTCAATCCTAGTTAGAAGTGTATCACATCATATACAGATCTGAAATAGAAAGACAATTATCATAAATTATATTGTCCTCAGCTTTTTTCGTGGTTAATTTAATTTGTGGTAAAAATATTTTTGAATAACACAAAGTTGCAGAGAAGTTCTAAAACTAAAAGTTTCACCTAGTTTTATTCAAATATTGGATATTTGTTTTACAGTCCCTAAATATAAACATGGATATCTAATTTTTTATCAATAGTGAGTCAAATGGTTCTATAGTGAGTATATTACTATATACTAGATTGTCTAACAAATATCCGATATTTAAATCAGCAGTGTTAATGAATGCGTCACAGACAGTTCAATAAAATTTATTAATATGTATTAAAAATAAGAATTCATACAAAAACAATTTTTATGAATGTTCAATGAGTATTACTCAACTTCTGTAATAAAACTATCTGTTCTGTTCTGTTCTAATACTAGTATGACAAGTGCTATGACAAAAATCATACAAGCCTCATATTGCCTGAAGGCCACAACAAATTGATCGTATGTTTGTCGGATTTCCTGCACATAAAAATCCAAAAATGGAAAAAAAAAGTTTTTTCGCTTGCTCGCTCTAATCATTTTTTTTTTTACAAAATCCAAAGAACATGTAATCAATTTGTTGTGGCCTAATCTGGTTGCTTGAATGGCTCACCACAAAACAAGTCCACATCCTACTAAAATTACACATAATAAGACAAGTAGGGCAGAGACCACTGACCAATCAGTTTCTACAGACCATTGATTCAACCTCTAAATAACAACACTATCAACCTTTTTACTTGAACAGTCACTTTATCTTTCACTCACTCACTTACATGTCTTCTTTAGCCATTCAATTGACTACTCATGTTAATAATATATTTTTCATTCAATTTCACTAAAAATTACAGATTTGACCAATCAAACAAGTTGAGATCACTTTATTGGCCACGGAATTTTATCAATGAATCACCAACTCACATGCTATATACATGACAGCTGATAAACGATACAATTTCCAATAGACAACATTACGCTGAAAACAGAATTTATAGGAGTGAAAACTGAGAACCAAACTCAATAGTATAACAATCACCGAGAAATGCAACAGTTTATTACTGGACAGTAGGTCCTGTGAAGTTTAAAATTTTACAGGACCAAACTTAGTCTTACAGGACCAGAGATATTTTACATATTTTGATTTATTGAAAACTCGTGGATGACATCCAATTTTTTGCCTGATTGTTGGTCCCGAAAACCTGCAGATCTAGAAAGACCATTTATTTTTTTACAGGATTTGTCCATTTGCCATGTTTAGCGGTGACTGTTACATTAAAGTCTAGCTTGTATTAGTCCATTCAGAATACCTTGACCTTTCATGAATGAATAATCTCGGAAAGATTCGTGGGGGTCTACCCATGCGTCTTTGCAAAATACAAGTAAGTAATTTTCACTAACCCAAAGAAATTTTTCACTAGAACTTGGCTTCTTAAGCTTGTTGGTTAACAGGACTTTTTTGGGAAAGGGGCCTAGGGCCTTTTTTTATACAGAACATTTGTGGAAATTTTATTGCAATTTCATAGATAGGGGAACAAAAAATCCCAAGTTAAACTCCAATTTGGGGACAACTGCATGATTTTAAGGAAATTTCAAGAGGGAAGGCGCCTGTAAACAGCCCCTGTTATGAAAGGGAAAAAGGTGTGGTTAAGACGATGACCACCAATAGTCCTCAAATACAGGTTAGACTGTATTATATGTATTTTACACTTTTCAAGCCATTTACTTAATGTGGTCACAAGGCATCACGATTATGTACCATATATAGAAGTGGTTGAAACTAAGGAAATTATAACATGGAATTGTTTAAACTGTACATTAACAATGTCATGTACATGCAGAATGTACAACTAAAATCACAGAATTGATTTTCACTGTATATTCATGCTATGAATCATGGTTAATGCTACAGGAAATACTAAACATGATTTTATAATGGCTCAATATAACATCTATAAAATAACTCATATGGCAGTCACCACGAAACTTAACAGTTTATTACTGGACAGTAGGTCCTGTGAAGGTCAAATTTTACTGGATGGAACCAAGTTTTACAGGACCAGAAACATTTTCAGATCTTTTTCCTTATATAACAGGGGCCATTTACAGGCACCTTCCCCTCCTGGAATTTCTGGAGTTTACCTTGGATTTTTGTCTCCCTATCTATGAAATTGCGATAAAATGTACCCAAATGTTCTATATAAAGAAAGGCACCAGGCCCCTTCCTCAAATACTGGAAAAAGCCCTGATTTTGCAAGAGTGAACGAGATCAATTTTTTTGCCAGACATTTGGTCCTGGAAACCTGCAGATCTAGATGGACCTTTTTTTACAGGACTTGTCCATCAGTCCGCAATGTTTTATGGTAACTGCCATCCAATTAGCTCAGTGGGTAATGCTTTCAACTACAAATCCAGACCATGGATTTAGATTTTGGAGCTAGACCACAATACCTAAGTGGAGTTTAGTAATGAAATATTATTTTCTACAAGTAACAACCATTCTCCAGCCAACCTCTGTAACAAGTAAGGCATTGTCAGCAACTGGTGATTGATACCAGGTTATAAGCTTGGATTCTGCCAGTCCTGGAAACGGAACTGACCACTGCAATATGTGACTAAAAAATTGTTGAAAAGCAGCATAAAGCAGTATACATTACATTACAATATCAACTTATCCTTCACTTGCCTCAGTCCTTAGGCAGGTGGTTAGCACCCACAACTTTAAACCTGGCTTTTTATATCCAAACCAAGACAGGTCCGTCTCTTCCATGAAAATTTCACAATTAACAAAATCTGTAAGTACGAAATAAGTTATTAGGGTTTTTTCTATTAATTTAATAAAGGAGGAAATGACCTTCCCAAGCCTAGAACTGTACCCACATCACAGGATATGAAAACCAACAACTAACCACTGCTTGATTTATTCTATAGGCAATGTATTTTTTTGGAGGGGGGGAGGTTTAACGCCATAGAAACACATTGTATAATGTAAGGGGTAATTCATGGTGGTAAGTCGACCTACTCACTGTTCCTGGAAAAGCTAAATCTCAGGATTTAGCTGTAAACCAACTAGTGCATACTTCCATCAGTGACTGACTACATCCCTACATGATTTAGAATCAGTGGTAGGAGGGAGAATGGCCATAGAAATTATTATATGACCAAGCTCCACCCGGGGAATCAAACCTTCAACCCCTCGATCAGTAGACTTGTGTGCTACCAACTGAGCCAGCCTGGCGGGCAGGAATCAAATACTTTGGTAATCAGTCTCACTGGTCTCTACCTAACAGACAGACAGAATGACAGACACAGTCATGTGAGAGTACAATATGGTACTAATAGCTCAATCGTGAATGGCCATATGTTAAGACTTAACTTTTCTGGAGCACTAGCCTGCTTACAAATGTTATAACTTATATAGTAAAGGTAAACTTATCAACTAGCCCAAATGAATAAAAAAGCTGTTTTCACAAGCCCGAAACACTAGTCCCAGGCAGGGCTCGACACTTTTTTATAACTAATTTCCCAAATGGACAGCCTGCTATAATTTAACTTGCCTGAACCATACTTTAATAGCAGTAACAGATTGCCTGAACCCAAATATGGGTTGTCTAGGGGGGTGGATAGGACAACCTTTAATGTTGAGCCCTGACAGACATCAGGCTAGTGGGTTAAGGCAATGTATAATAGCTTCAACTAAATCTCAATGAAATCTTCAGATTTTTTCCTCATGACAAATTCAGCAACTCACTAATATTCCATAATATTATAAATCCAACATTGAATCACAAAAAATTACAGCAACAAACAGCCAACATACAAAGTCTTAGTTAAGAATAAATATTAGTTCAAACACAGATGGTCTGATGTATGTTAAAATTCAAACAAATCTTTTAATAAGTTAATTGTATCACTCTTTTTTCACTATCGACAAAAATCACCATGTTAAATCCCCCAAACTTTCTTCCAAAAACAGGCAATCTGCCATATACGCAAGCAAAAGCCTTTCAACATCCCACACAGAATTTTGAACCAGATTAAATAGCCGCAGATGACATTTATAATTGCATGTGTTGGGCCAATACAAAAAAATCCTTTCTTTTAAGTTTACTACTAGCTTGTGCCAAGCATGTCATCAGGCCCAATCTGAAAGATTTAACAAATGCTTAAACCATCCTTGATTTAAAGAATACTGTCTTACATGTTACGTAGAAACAATTGAAAATTACCAATGGTCTTCTCATCTAAAAAATACTCAGTTCATTGCATAGGAAACAAATAAAACTAATGAGTGGCCTTATCTAACCTCTTTTTAAGTATTGTAGTAAAACACAAGGCAATTATAGCGGGGCAATTTAGGGCACAAGTCAAAATATTTCCTGTCGGTTATAAAACACTCCAAGATCTAGTAACCTAAATATACAATAGCAACTTAACTCATTCATTTGTGGTTAGATTTTCAATTACAGACAGAGTCAAAGAGCTGTGCATTTCAAGTACCAGGACTGTCTCAAACACTTTCATTAAATAACTTGGAACATTAAGTAAATGGGCAACAATTTTCATCTTAAACATTACAAGTATGAAAAACCACAATTTATAAATATAAGCCATTGTACAATACCAGAACACTAAAAGCTAGTGCAAACTGGATAGAAAGAAAATATATTTGACTAAAAATGAGAAGTTCACCTGATGAGACAAGCACCGTTTTTCACATATTTTAACTTTGTACAGAGCCAATCTAATCAAAAATTTATTTTATGTAACGTCAACAGTCATGACTGCATTTTAGCGTCTCCATGTATGGTTACCTCCCTTGTTAGCAAGGCAACATTTGTAAACAGGTAACAGTAGACACTAATTCAAAGACAAAGTAGGGGCTTGCAAATGTGCTTCCTGTGCAAGAGTTCCAAAGAGCATCAAATGTAATTATAGACCAATCAGATTTCAGTTCCGGTATGCGTGGGCATCAAGTGGGTATAAAAAACGTAAATCGACTGAGAAAATTGGAGTCTGACAGGAGACACCGGAGAGTTCACATCACTCTTTTTGTAATTTTTGTAATTATCAGGGCTTTGCTGTACGACTAGTTTCGGAATCTATTGATCCGCGTTCTCATAAAAAGCCAAAGGCATCGTGAGAGGGTCATAGATAGTCTAACTATAGTACCGGGTTGTGGTGTTGCAAGGAGGAGGTTGGAACGTCATGGCTTGGTTAGTTGAGGTTGAAACCATAGGTTAGTCAGAGAGTCTGGCTGGAGACTCCGGAGAGTTCACATCGCTCTTCTTGTAATTATTGGGGCTTTGTTGTTCGACTTAGTACCGGGTTGTGGTGTTATAAGGAAGAGGTTGGAATGTCATGGTTTGGTTAGTTCAGGTTGAAACCATAGGTTAGTCAAAGAGACTGGTTTGTTGTTGGATAGGTTGGTTGGAACCCCTGGTGGGTTCAACGCCTCTTGTGCTGAGGCTCGATCTTGTTTGTAGCGATTAAGTTTTTGAAAATTGAATCATGGGAGGAGTCTTCTTTTTAAAGCAGTAGAGAAGTTGGCACCAGTTCATTAGCCACAATATCGCATGATTTACCCTGGATGTTTCTGTCTGCATACAAGAAACGGCATGCATGCGGCGCTTACCCTAATATAGTATTCTAAGAATATGGCTGTGGATTGTTGAACAAATGGCAGCTGATCGGAACCCGGATTCATATGTAAAGATTCATATGTCAAACCAGGAATCACTAGTTATTGATAAAGCATACAGACATTCATACACATAACACACACATATATACATAAATATATCAAAATAAGTGTAGAAGCTATAACTACAGAAGCTTTTATTACATGGAAAGTCAAGTTTACAAGAGTTTCAGAAGAGGATTTTTGCATGTGCCAAAAATGTGCATGATTTTGAAATAATAGCGTTGCACAAAGTACAAAAAATTATGTTTTCAATTGTAGTGCCGCTCATTGTCAGAGGTAATTTAGCTGAAAAGCTTTCATTGTGTTGGAAATAAAGATTGCGATCTAATGATTTAGGAAGTGCCGAATATTCATACTCGATTTTCTGGTTGGGATTGTGAATATCTGAGAATAATTAGGTAGTTTAACTGATTTCTATTGTTGAAAGGCTTTGCCCTGTAAAAACTTTATCATTAATAGGCCATGAAGACTAAGTGATTATATCATTTTTAAGATTTAGCGTAAATATGGGTATATACCTCTTAAAAACAAACTGCCACATCTATAAGTATAAATGAAATAGAATTTTATGTCCGTTCAAAATAGTCCTATATATATTAGACCCTCCGTAACTCATTTCACATTAGGGCTCTATATCGGTCAAAATGATCGATACGATATTCGTATCGATACAAAATGATCGATATTCGATATATCATATGATATTTTAATAATTAATATACATTTTTATACTGCAAAACTGTGTTTAATCATTTATTTTAATTGTTGTAATACCATACCACTAAATGCACTGTCTTATTAATATTTTAAATGTTAAAGTCTTTAACATTGGCATTTTTATGAAATAGGCTATCATTGCATCCAGTGAGTCACATTTTCGTACCCAGAGATTATCTTCTCGATCTTACTGTACAGAATCTTGATAGCCTCTGGGTATGAGAATGTGTGAGTCTGTGTGAGTCTGTGCCTAGACGTAATCTGTCTGCTAACAGGCAGACATGCGCAGCCAAGTTTGTTGTATTGCTCCCTTAGCATACAACATTTTAGCAGCATAGAGAACATTCTGGTCCGTTCATTTTTGTACAATAACCCCAAAATTTTATTTCTTGGGGGCAGCATATTCTTGGACAAATGTAATGTTGCAGACGGGTTTTTGTGACACGAAAAGTCTTTGTATTAACATCAACATTGACTGAGTACGTTCGAAAATCGATCGTTTATGTACTTGTGTGCAGGATTTACATGGAATTAAATAATTTTGTTGGTGTTTGGTTTAAGTTAGATTTATCTCCTGTAATTCATATTTACTTGACACTAAACAAAGATCGGCAAAAGGAAAAGTATACTCCGTCAGAACTTCAGCTATTAACGAGAATATCGCTTCTAGTCATTCAAGTTCTCTTTACATTGCGGATCTACCCTAAGAAATCCAAGAGACTTCTGGCTCTTAAAATTGATCTGTATTTTAAATACTAATCGTTAATGGTCCCCAGTCTAATTGCAAACGAAAGTACATATAATGGATATTCAAACCGCAACAGTTACTTCCCTTTGATAGAAACAGGACATAACATGACGTATCCGTTGTAAGACATTTGCTTAAAGGAATGGCAAATTATGATATTGTTCGTCCACATATTATTACGTACCGAATTGGAAGCAGTAGAATGTTGACTTGGCGATGCAAAATATCATATGATTTGCAGACCATGGATTTTATTTGTATGACCGTCATTGATTGATATTTTGTTCGATACGAAAACGTTCGATCCGATATATCTATCGAACCTACAATACCGGTATTCGATATATATCGTACACCGGTGTAGAGCCCTATTTCACATTGGGACATTATTCTGTTACTGCAGCTATTTTATATCTTATGTTATTACATGTGTTTGTTAGCGTTCAGAATGGGTAAAGAAATTTTATATCAAAATTGGGAAAATATTGAATTGTGCTCGCTTTTGTCGCGCAAGGGAATTCGTGTGCCTTTTGCTACATCAACCTATATGGAAGTTGATAAGACCCTACATAACAGAATAATGTCCCATTGTGAAATGAGGTCTTATTGAGATAGCCAGGCAATTCAACTAACAAGGAGGGTGTTTCAATTGCTATATCTAATAATTTCATCATAATAAATGAATATTATGATATCAACTATGAACAAAAGTAAAACAATATAAACAATGCAGACAGAAAACATAAACATTTCTCTGATCTTACCGTATCGGACCGAACGGTCTTACCATCCCATTTTCGTTACCGATGTTTCAGTTTGAGTGACACTTGATCGTAATGACGAATATTCCTGTTGCTCAATAGATCTATTTACATCAATAATAATTAAATGAACAACTGGCAGCAAGTTATAAAACAGAAAACGTTTGTAAACACACAATATCGGATAATTTTATAATCATTTTAACAGGAACCTACTCACACATCCTCCATCATTTCTGTTGAACTCTGGGTAACCACATTCATTTCCGGGTTAAAAAATGGCGGGTGAATGATGTTTACAATTTCATGAATGGGAAATGAAAAGTAACAAATTAAACCGATCAATGGCTTTTACTCATACAAAACATGCATTAGATGCATTGAAAGACATGTTTAAATGTCTGAAATGGTATGTTGCTCATTAAATATTCCTAGATTGCTGTTATTTTGTTCCCGATTCGTACTCAACTCGTTTCGCCCCTTGTTATTCGCCCCCACAATAATTAATGTGTATGTTTTTATGCAATCATTTGTTCAATTATTATAGTTGCCATGTCGGGATCTTGCATTTTATTTTTTTGCATGTGTACTTTATCATTCTATTGAATTAGTTTATTTTTACACTTGTTGTTTATTGAATAAGGTTTATAACTATAACAAAATTATCTCCCTTTAATGAATAATTACATTAAGGTTCAAGTAAAGTCTTTATTAGCATTAATGATAGTAAAATAAAAAATGCTCTAATTCTGTCGTACTTTCATCAAGAACAGTGTTTTATACATCAAAATGTTTCTTAAGAAACATACAAAGTGATGCTGGCAATCAATTAAGATGAAAACTTTTAACAAAAGATGCATTTGCAAAATTGATGCTGTAAAAATGAAAATCTAAAAGACATTCAATTCTTTTTACAAACTAATTCAACATTAAACCATTTACAGAACATTATAGTTTATATTCCAATGAAGGTACTCCAAAAAATATAATCCCAATAAATGTTAAAACAAAACTACGGTATATGAAAAACATTTTGACAGATGCAAGTGTAATGGGTTTTCGCGACCCTGTTTCTACTTTTACTTTAGTTTTTCATTTGCCTTAGTTTTGTTTTAACATTTATTAATGTTATAAATATTGGAGTACCTTCATGGGAATATGAACTATAATGTTCTGTAAAGGATTTAATGTTAAATTTTGTTGTAAGAAAAGATTAATACATTTTAGTATTTTTATTTATACAACATCAATTTTGCAAATACATCTTTTGTTAATTATTTTTTGTCATAATTGATGACAAGCATCACTTTGTATGTTTCATAAGGAACATGTTGATGTATAAAACACTACTCTGAGAGGAGATGTGCCAGAATTAGAGCATTTTCATTTTCACTGAATTATTTTGCAAACCAAGACTTTACATGAACCTTAAATAAACTTTATATACTTGTATTGTTTTCAACAAAAGCTAACAGTATGTAAATGATGAGTACATTCATTAATAGGTTTCATAGGTAGATCTAGTGGGGGTCAAGGGGGGCCGGACCCCTCCTGGAATTTCCAAAATGTACCTGTCCATTAGTGTAATTCATTTTCTAGTAACATGAAGCAGTTTTTCTCGGTGTGTAACAGAGATTTAATGGTTATGTAGTTTTTATTTTCAATATGTTGCGTTATTCTGCAAAATGTGTATAATGTTGTTCGAAAGTTTGGACCCCCCCTAGAAAAAGTTCAGACGCCCTGTAGAAAAAAATCCTGGATCCGCCCCTGGGTTTAGTGACAGGGTTACGTTATGGATCACAGGTGATCTTCATCCGTCTACAGTATCTTACAAGATGATGATTGTCTGTTATTTGTGTGGTGATCGTAGGTGACTATATTATAATCACTTCCAACAGCCTCACTGTTGGGTTAACAATTTAGCGACATGGTTGAGTAACTCCCTTACCACCTGGGAGAACCAGGTTCGATTCCCAGTCAAGGCATATGGTTTTTATTCTCCCAATTTACTTTATTTGGATACTTTTTTACTTTGCTCATAGATCTTGATATTATTGTGTGTTCTCTTTGCAGTGAGAAGTTTACTACAAGTCCAGTTACTCTAGGTGGTTGTGAACATATGTACTGCAGGTAATAAATAACTGTAGAACCAATAATGTGTTCATCATCATGTGTGTAAAAACTCAATCATGTTTATCAGATAACAGTTTTTTATATTTCACAGCCCATACCCTTCAAACTGTAAATTTTTGTTTAACCCTTTCAATGCTGTATTTCAACAATAGATTAGTCTGTCTTCAATTTTTAGGCCCTTCCATTGTCATTTAAGTGATTTCAGGATAAAAATTGGACAAAAAGCAGCTAACAGCAATTAGGCTGGTCAGCCGGCCACTGTTGTATTGGCTGACCGGGCTCTCTGCTGGTGGCAAAAGCCTTTTCCGGGTTGTAAGGGTTGTATAATCCAAAATTTGTAAAAAGATGGGTTAATATTCTAAACTTGGAAAATCTACAAAATTGTTTTTTAGTTAGGTGCAGAGAAAACATATTCATTGAAAAAAATTCTTCCTCTGCTGGTCTTGGGTAAGTTTCCAGTCAGTGTTGTCCTCACCATTTCACAACCGGGCTTTGGTACCATCTAGGGTATGATCAGTCTGATTAAAACCTGATCTTAATGTAACCTAATAAAAATTCCAAGGTCCGAACTGGGATTCGAACCCACAACCTCTCGAGTCGTATGCTGACACTCTACCACTTCGCATTAAAAGCTAGCTTTAAGGCAAGGGAGTACAAGTGCCGCATTATATCTCTGCTACATACACCCCCTGAATAACAGAATTTGTCCTTGAATTCTTGGAGCTTGAATGTCTGTGGGACAATCTAAGGATGCAACTATACATTTCCTTGGGGTTATTTACGTTAGGTGCCAAATGTTACCCGATAAAAATCCAAGATCCAAACTGAGATTCGAACCCATGACCCCTCGAGTTATAAGCAGACACTCTACCACGTTGCCATAAAAGTTAGCTTTAAGGCAAGGGTGTACAAGTGCAGTATTATACCTCTGCTACATTAAGAATTCAATTATCCACTTGCCCACTCACTTACTAAAATATTGCGGGTCACATTCAGATGACCTTTACTTTTATAGTATTTATGACAAAATCATTATACTCAATGTCTTGCTTACATCGTCTATGTGATTTAATTTGCAAAAGAACTGCCCAATCACAGCCTTTGAATAACACTACAGTCATTTTTGCAAAAATGTGGTCTGAAAGTAGAAATCACAATAATGATAATAGTGTTTCATCTAGATGAAAGCTACGTATTGATTGGTTGACCATAAGGTAATCTTGGCTTGACCCCTTTTGTGATGTAAGGATATCTGTTTTCGGAGATTTGGGTACGCTAAGCTCAGGGCACGAATTTAACAATAAAATGGACTTGCGAGTTTTTGCGAGTTAATTTTATTTCAACTCGCAAAATGAAAAAATCACTTGCATATAAAAACAACATGCATGTAGTACTGTATTTAACTATAGGTAGAACAAAGGCATTATTTTGGGATAGACAAAGAATATCGAACATGTTTTTTACTGAGAACCTTTAATTAATACTATCGATCTATCTGGTTGTTTGGTTGTTTCAATGCTAATTATACCCCCGCTTCGAAGAAGAGGGGGGTATACTGTTTTACCCTTGTCCGTGCGTCCGTCCGTTACAAAATTTCCGTCACAGTTTTCTCAGCAACTATAACATGCAGCAGCCTAATACTTTGCATATTGCTTCATCCCATAGTCCCATGTGGTGTAAAGCGATTTCATGCTCCTTGCTCATCTACTTCCTGTTTGTCGCATATTTATACCCCCGCTTCGAAGAAGAGGGGGGTATACTGTTTTTTTTAGATTTTTGCGGGGGTATCACTAGTGAGCATTAGCTCACAGATTTACTTGTTTGAGCCTCATTAGTTTGGACAGATCTATATATTTTTGCGGCGATTATAATTTGCAAAAATTTTCAAGTTAAAATTAAAGTTACTTGCTATTTTTTAAAATCCACTCACATTTTGCGAGTATGTGAGCTTAAATTCGAGCCCTGGGTACATACTATAACATTATATTTTCTATATATTCAGTGTATGTTGCGAAGATTATCTTGGTTCATCGTGTCCTGTATGTTATATACCATCGCATGTTAAAGATGCTGAAGTTGATAAACAATTGTTTAACTTAGCTTCATTATGTGAAAAACTTGGACGTGTTTTAGTTCCTGATAAAGACACAGATTGGAATAAAGGTATTGTAATCAAAGTGCTGAAAGTACTGAATAAAATTTGTTTTATTTTCAACACTGAGGCCACAACAAATTGATCATATGTTCTATAGATTCGCTCACACCTTAATTTTGATGGTTTTTACAAAAAAAAATATTTTTATTTCCACGCTCGCTCATTTAAAAATTTGGTCAAACCGCTATATAAAGCCACTGAATTAAGATTTTTAAAAAAAAATTTTCTTCACTCGCTCGCCCCATTTTTATACCCCCGCTTCGAAGAAGAGGGGGGTATACTGTTTTACCCTTGTTTGTGCGTGCGTCCGTCCATTACAAAATTTCCGTCGCCGTTTTCTCAGCAACTATAACATGCAGCAGCCTAATACTTTGCATATTGCTTCATCCCATAGTCCCATGTGGTGTAAAGCGATTTCATGCTCCTTGCTCATCTACTTCCTGTTTGTCGCATATTTTTAGATTATTTTTTTTGTGACCCTACGAAGATGTAATGAAAACAACATGAATCGACGTAAGTTCTGTGCGTCATCAAGCATTAAATTGAGTTGTCCTTATTGATTGGATAAATGTGCTGTAAACAATCAGATTTGGCCTTTTCAAATTGTTTGGAAACACTGACGAATATGAATTTTGGCAACGTTGCTGAATTATTGTGAATTATTATGCGACAATCAGCTTTTTTACGCGGCAATGACACAAGGGCGCATCCTTGGCAGAACCCTGCCAGCTATATTTTACTTGCCTGAACCATATGTTCACCAGCAGTTACAAGTTGCCCCAACCCATATATAGGTGGTGAAGATCTATAAGATGATCTTTAATATCGTGACCTGCCCTTTCATTTTTTATCTTTTTTTTCCAGAAAATGAAGATCCCCAAATACAGGCAACACCAAACCAACCTATACCTGGTTCTACATCACATGACAGTCAAATGACTTTAGAATTTCAAAATGAGGCTCACAGAAATAGCAGAAGTACTGATAAACTTCCTCAAACAAATTCAAATAATCCCAAAAGTCTCCAAAAGTCCAAAGTCTCAGAGAAAACACAGGAACAAATTTCAAAGCCAGTAAAAGGAAAATCTCCATCTATCAAAAGATTGAGTGTGAGTCCTGGCAGCTCTTCAAAAAGAAGGCGAAAAAGTTTACCAATGGATCTTAAAACCATGACTCAATTTTGCAACAATGAAGACAAAAATGAACCCATTGTGCCTGTAACAAAAGAAAATGAAGAAATCAACAAGACATCGGAATCAGCAATGAAACAACTAAAACGTAAAACTGCTCCTGCCAAAAAGACAAGACAAAGACATAGTGTGGGAAGTTGTCGTGGAGTTGAGGCCAATATTAGCAAAGAGAATTTACAGCTAGAAAACTGTGAAACTGATGTTACTGATAGCAATATTAAAGAAAAGAAATCAAGAGGCCCAGGTAAAAGAAAGAGTGTCGGAAAAGTTGAAGAGTTACCTGGGAAACCTGATGAACGACCTGCACCTGCAACTCCAAGGTCAAGGTCAACTACAAAGAACATTTCTGAACCAGAAGGTACGATTATAATTGTAAACCATTCGATTGATAATATTTTTGTTTGTATGCAAAACTGATGACATTGTTCAATTCACATTTTGATCAATTTTGTCAGACAGTGGTCTGAAAGAAACTTCAAAATTTGCTGGTTACCAGTTGACCGGGACAATCACAAAAACTACATAGAATATATTGTGCTAGCGGCTAAAACCACATGTTTTTCCAACATTTTCCACAATTACATGTATATGACATCATATTTTCTTAGACTGATCCCAACCCTTTAAAATATTTTCAATTAGTTTATTTCACATATCATTAAGCACTGTATTTTCTCTATTAATCACCCTTCCCTAATTATGGCCTCCCCCCTTGTATATTTTAGGAAAAAGGATAACATACATATTTCATGTCCTTATTTCACCATTTTCTTGTACTCATAACTATGCTCCCATTTTGAAAATGCAATGTCACCCAGGGGGCGTTTAATATAGAATATATGGTAAATATCCAGATTACTCATTGGGCATATTTCCCCCTCTCATAATCATATGTTTCTTTCCCTTATCTCAGATAGAAATTCCCTTCCAAATTTTAGAAAGAAACGAAAATTACTCAAAAACTAAATTGGTCATTAATATTATTAATACTACTGGTAGAAAAGTGTTAAGAGTAAACACGTCTGGTGAAAGTCATAACTGTATTCATTTATTTATTGACTGTAAATTCCCATTCTTGGGGGTATGGGTACCTGTCCTCAAAAGTTGTATTCTTTCTTTTTCAGCTTCAACCCCAAAGAGTCAAGTAACCAGAAATAACAAAAATGTACAATCACCTGCTATAAATAAAAGAAATGCTAAAGGTGAAACACCGTTACAAGTAGCAGCTATTAAGGTTGGTAATTTGGGGCTCATATTATCAACGGTCGTACGACCAATTTTAGTATTTAATCCTTCTTTATTGTATTGTTAAATTATTGTTTTATATAGATGTTTTATAAAAAAAATTCATACAAAATAAGCATTTGTTTAGTGCCTTGACACATCCAGGCTTTGATTTCCAATGCTAATAGATTTTTACTATGGCAACCAACATTTTGCAGAAAGATTGAACAAAGAGTTGATTGCTTTATAGGCAAATTTAGGCAAGCACTATTCAAATTATTTTGGTGATGTTATTGTCAAAGCCTTTTGGTCCCAGAAGTATCCTTAGAAAAATCTATCTTGTGTAAAAACTTATGCATAATTTTACAAGTAACAACTACAGTAAAAGTTCATTCTCTCGAACACCACCAGCTCGAATTAATTGCCTGAGTCGAACACATTGTCTGGAACCGATCAATTTCACTTCTATATCTATATAAAATAACCTCTTCTGAGTCGAACCGGACAGGGTCGAACTCTCGAACCAATATCACGGTCCCGTGGTTTACAAATACACTATAATACTATTGTCTCTCTCGAACAATAGATTTTCACACATCAGCGACAATGGTCTGATCGTAACTATTGTTTGTGACGCGTGATGATAACACGGCGTGAAAATCGCTCAACCTTAAATTTGTTGATTGGTTTTATTTCATTGTCGCACAGAAATACTTAACAATAGAATTGTTTGTAGATTGCACATTGTTGATGCACACAAGTTATTAAGTGTCATGGTATAATTAAAAATCAACAATAAATCGAGTAACTAAGGCATCGCTAAAACAAATGAATTAGCGCATATACAGCTTGTATGTTGGTCTTACTTAATAAAATTTTAAACAAAATGTTAATGCATTTTAGTGTACAATCAGTGGAAATTTACTATCGGTATCAATTCAAAATGTTAGACAAGAATATACATGCAGATTCAACGATTGAACAACTTAGTCTAGGACCCGGTTACGTCCTCGTTGTGCTATAATGCTTCTTTTATGTTTCGAGGTAAAATGAAATTACATTAACAATATTTGAGTTAGTTTTTATTATTTTATTTCACACAAACATAACGTACAAAAAGTAAGTTATAATCAAATTAATTTGCAGTTTGTACCGATTACTTTTACAAGACACTTGAATGAACCGTTTATTCGGGTTTTATATTAAACCAACGGAGATAACGAATAAAAACAATTAAAAAAACAAAGGGAAGTAACAACGTCGAACTCGGACGAATGTCGGCCAGGTCGAACACCTGCCTGGCTCGAATTTTTTTCCACGTTTTCAAGTTCGAGCCAGCGAACTTTTACTGTACAATTATAAATTTAAATAAGTAATATAAATAATATTGAAAAGTTATATATATGCCAGTTTTCTATGGATATCCCTATATTGCATTTAGTATCCTGGTGACCTTCTTACGCCAAAAGGAATAAGTATGTGATATCAAATCAAATGAACTAGGGGGCAAGGCACTAGCTTGGGATATACTTATGAAACTGGCCCCTTATATTATTTTGTTTTAATGAAGATTATTTTTTATCTAAACTGAAAGAAAATACTTTAGTTTTGTTTTTTGTTTTTTAGAATGATATAGATAAAGTTAAAGAACTACTCTCTGAAGGAGCTAATCCTAATGTCAGAGACAACGCTGGATGGACACCATTGGTTTGTTATCTATTATTATCAGGGCTTGACATTAATATTTGAATTATGTTGACCAAACTTAATGTGTTATGTGTATTACGGATGGCCATATGATGTAACAGTTAGCAACTACTCACAATTGATTATATCACTATGAACCAAAGAAATACTTGTACAATACTAAAATCATTGTTTTTTTAGCAATTTTCACACAAAAAAACTAATTGATTGTTTGATAATTACACATCCAGAGTTTTAAATGTAGCAACAAGTTATACAAGGTATAAACATCCAAATTATTGATTATGTTGAATAATTTTGAGAAATCTTGCATATCACATTCGAAGTTCTCTGAAACCTGCTTTATCCGAAATCATGGATTATCCAAATTATTCTTTTGGTCCCTACGAATTTGAATAATTGAGATTTAGCTGTAGCTGTCACATGTTGCCCAACCCAAATATAGGTTATGGGGGAAACAGGACACCCTTTAATGCCAATCTAATAATTCACATGTTGTCATTGATAATTTGCTGAATGATAAATCACCTGAAGTGATATCATAAAATTCTAGTTATACCCCCGCTTCGAAGAAGAGGGGGGTATACTGTTTTACCCGCGTCCGTCCGTTACAAAATTTCCGTCGCAGTTTTCTCAGCAACTATAACATGCAGCTGCCTAATACTTTGCATATTGCTTCATCCCATAGTCCCATGTGGTGTAAAGCGATTTCATGCTCCTTGCTCATCTACTTCCTGTTTGTCGCATATTTTTAGATTTTTGCGGGGGTATCACTAGTGAGCATTAGCTCACAGATTTACTTGTTAAATTCTAATTTTGGTCATGAAGGGTGGAATTATAAGTTATTGGGTGAAACTGAAGCACAACTTGGTATTAGTGGGATGTAAACACCTTCTGTGATTTACTAGTTTTTAACCCATAGAATGTTATGTATGCAACCTTCAAGACCGCTTAGTTGAGGGTGTAATTCTCTCTTTTTATAGATTTTATTTATATTTATAGCCTTTATATCTACTAATAGAATTGTATGTCTATTTATAGATTTTTATTTCAATTTTAGAATTATATAACACAGGTCAGTGGCGCAATTGGAAGCATGCCGGATTTGGAATCTCGTGTCCCGAAGGGGTCACGAGTTAGAACTCCACCCTGGGTGGTTATACCCTTCCATGAAAATTTGACAATAATGTCAATTTTCCTCCATTCATAAGATATATGGAGAAGTTTCAGGCCTTGTGGAAGAGAAGGTGAGTACTGGTTATAGACAATGGTCCAGGAAAGCTAGATAAGGTGCACTGGACGTCGTAAAATAACCTAAATTGAAAAAAAATAGAATTATATTTCTGTTTATAGAATTGTATTTTTATTTATAGCTTTTATTTGTATTTTTTGCATCACATGATTTTTCTATAACATTTCAGCATGAAGCATGTAATCATGGTTATGTAGAGATAGCAGAATTATTATTAAATCATGGAGCAATGATAAATATACCAGGTTTAGATAATGACACACCGTTACATGATGCTGTCTCTAATGGTCAGGTAGATTGTGTACGTCTGCTTGTTTCTAGAGGTGCTTCACTGACTATAAGGTATTTAAAGATGATTTGTACCATTTTTAAGCGCTACACATTAATTTTTTGCCGGATTTTTTCAATGAAAAAATTTGGCTAATAGTTTGACGAAACATGGACAGGTGGGCGGGCCATCATCCTGTGTTGTTAACAATTGCGTTAAAGTTTTCAATTTAGCATATATCAATGCCATTTATTGTCAGATCTTTATGAAACTGCATACAATGATAACATACTAAGTGATGAACAGAATTAGAAAGTAACTAAACTCTATCTGCCTTATTCATGGATTATTTCCCTTTGTAATTTATGCGTTAAAGTTTTTAAATTTGGTGGTTTCCACATGACATTTCTTATTATAGTAGGCTGCCTGATTGGACGAGCAGCTATAGGTTTTACTTGTCTGAACCAAATGTTAACTAGTAGTAACAAGTTATCCAAACCCTTATATCGGTTCTTACGGGCAATCAGAAGACCCTTGAATGTTGAGCCGTGTATTTGCCCTATTTCCCTTCTCTTCCTATTGCCATCACTTGACACTTTTACTAAACAAGTTTTTTAGGTCATATTCTTTGTTTTTAGGAAATTGTTGTTCCATCTGTGTTTCACAAATACCTAAAACATACATAACATTAATGACTACATGGATGCAAGTTTTCAGGCATATGCCTGAAGTTCAGGTTTTTTACAACAAGTTAGACAATGTTTTACTATTAAATTATGAAGGAAAATGGTATCAAATTACAGTTTTCAGGTTTTTTCAAATTGTCATCTTGCACCCATGTGACTAAAACATGAACAAATGTAAAAAAAATCGACCTTACTTTCATTCAAGAAGTATTGTTTTTTTTTTATTCTTAAACAACTATTGAGCATAAAAACAACTCTCAATAAATTAAAGAATCTATAAATTTAGGAAGAATTTACATGTCCTTTGTATAGTAAAGAAATGGGTTTTGTATAAAATCCTGACAAACAAGATTTATAACTTTGAGATTGCGTCATTACAAAATCATACACGTAAATGAACATTAAAGTTTACAGAACATACCAGAGAAACTTAACTGTGCCATTAATGAGGTTATTGCGCCAAAAAAGCAAAAACGCCTTCTCACAAAAACACTGATTATTTACACATACACATATATTACAGAAACATGCATGGTCAGACTGTGGAAGATATTGCTCATTCTACTATGATGAAGAAAGCATTAAAAACACCAGTTATATCTCCAGAAAGTGCCAACATAAGTATGGATCAGGTAAGTTGTTGTTGTTATTTATAAATAACACTACAGAGATACTGAGTCTCCATTCTCAACCAAGGGCACATCGAACTCTGGGAAGTAGATTTAAGGGACCCAGTTTTGAAGTTAGGAGCCAACCTTGAACTTTAAACAACTCACCTTCTAATTTCAACTTATGTAGTCAGTTGGTTTCAAATAGCTATAACTTTTCACAGGAGTAGCTTAGATTTAGGGCAGCTTAGCCTCCTGAACGTATTTGCCACATGGGTAGGGCTGGGGCGAGTATCCGAGTACTCGGAAATAGCGATCTCGACCAGAAAATCGAGTACGAATATTCGTCATGTCCGAAATCGTCGGATCCCGATCTATTTTTGGAAAAAAAGAAAGAACATTCCAGCTTAATTATCACTGAAAACGAGTCTCACTACTAATGAAAACTTTAATTTATGTAGGGACCAGATAATCTTGAGTCGAAATTTTGATTGATAAACATTTGAAGAAAAAAATGTTATCTCTGAAAATGCCCATTAAACGTCTGATAGTAATGTTTGGAGTACATGGTTTCCCATTTAGTAAAAGCTTCTGTAATTTTTCACTTATTTTGTTGTATCATGAATTCCTGTATGCTTTTCCATTAACTTGCGATTCGCTCAACGATCCACAGCCCTACACATGGGCCTGTCAAATGTTAATTTTCACTCACCCAAGTGGACATCCAATTATATTGGTCAACTAGGTGAGTGGGAATTTGTATCTCTATTTATAGGTTATAACTTTTATCTTATTTTACAGACGATAGATTTATTAGAGTATCAGACGCCATGTTTACTAGGTTCAGGTCTTTCCAGAGAAGAGAAAGTACAATTACAAAAATCAGCAGCTAAATTAAAGATTAAGTTAATAGACGAGGTCACACCTGAAGGTATGAGATATATATTTCTGTTTTTGTTTTGTTTAACGCCATTGCAGCACTATGTATAGATCGTATTACGACAGACAATCAACGTACTTGCAGTTCCTGGAAAGGATAAATCTGTGGATTTAGCCTTGCTGTAAGGCCATGCCAAATTGGAAGTCTGTTAAGCGTGAACTTAAACTTGACAAACCTAGGTACCTAATTACAAAAACACAAAACGAAAACACAATGTTTTTGCGACAAAAAACAATGCATTATATATTTTTTCAATGGAATAACGTCCTCATAATATGAAACAATTGTCTGAATTTAATATAAAACAAATAGTTTTTTTTTCACGTAAATTAAAATTTAAAACGATACGAACGATACGGTAACCAGAGGATGCCTCTATTTTCTATGCAGTATGTGGACTGCTTGCACATTAAGCATGCACAAAAAGCCAAATGACATAAGCAGTCTGCTGAATGCATAAAGCCGCACTATGTTTTGTAAACAAAACAGTAATTAATGTTTATCAGCAATATTGATGTACACTAGCATGTTGGGCTGGTAAAATGGATTTTTTACAAGCCCCACTAAAAAACTACTTTTTTGCTGTTGGTACATCAGTCCTAGTTTTGTGTTATTATTTTTGTTGTTCTATTTCTAGTGACTCATATTGTTACAAAATTCAATGAAAATGGAATGTGTCCTAGAACTATTAAAATTGTACAAGGTATACTAATGGGAAAATGGATTTTAAGCATGGAGTGTAAGTATAATGATCTCAGTGTCCCAGATAAGCTCAAAGTCATTTGTTTATATTGCTCATTATAGTTCATACAAAAAAACAATTTATATAAAGAATATAATGAACTAATCCATGACAAGGGATGCTCAGGATGACAATAACATATATGATTTTAACATGTTTTTATGAGTGTCTTGTTGGTGTAAGGGTGAGGCACTTTACCATTACAAGCATGGTTGTCCAAGGGATAGTGGTTTATCGCCATGCTAATTTTGTTAAAATGAACAATACAACTTTTATTTTCAATTCTGACTTTCTCTGAAATGGATTGTTTTATTTTATTGTTTAAACAAACATGTTTTGTTTTGTTGTACTCACTACAATTTTGCTTGTTTAGACCTGATTTCAATTGATATTGTATTGTAAGAAAGACTGATCTTGATATCGGATGAGTGTAACTTGCACATTGGTGTATAGTATGCCATACAAATTTGTAGGAGCAGTGGTCCAGTGGTAGAAATCTAGCTTAGGATTCAAGAAGTCCTTAGTACCAACCCCACTAGGGGAACTCCTAAGTTCCTTAAGCAAGAAATATACATATATTTGTTTTACTCCACCCAGGTGTAAATGGGTACTTTGAGAGATAACCTGTCTGAAGGTCAGGAGTTATTGTACAAAAAGTCATTGACTGTATTATTTTAGTGATTGTATTAAAGCAGAATAGTAGGATGCTGCATCCTGCCCTTTTTTTCCTTCTGGCCCTTTAATTGTTCCTTCCTGTGTAGAAACAGTTACTTTGATACATCAACCCTTTTATGTGTCTTGCCCTTTTATTCTGTCTTCCAGTGGTGCTTTTAACAAAAATTCTAACGAAAAAAATCTTCATTAGTCAAAAGCAAGAAACATTAATAATAGGCTCATTTTTTGGCTTATCAATTCTTACAAAGATTTTTTTGTAAGAATTTTTGTGAAAAGCGCCACTGATCGTTTCTGAGTTATAGAATAAGCATTTATTATTCATTATGTATTTACAGGGTTAGAAACTTGTACCCAGCTTGGTAAACTAGTCTGTGAAGAAGCTTTTGAAGCACAGGGTACCAGCATATTTCCATATTCTGAATCACCTATGAAAGGCAGAACAAACAGAAAACATCAGGTAAGGTTTTCTTACTATCTAATACAGGGCTTTTTTTCCTTATAAAACAGGGGCTGTTTACAGGCCCCTTCCGTTTTATAAATTTCTTTGAAATATTGCATCATTCCCCTAAGTTTTGAGTTTACCTTAAATTATTCTTCCCCCTTTCAATGAAACTGCTGTGAAATTTCCAAAACGTTCTACATTAAGTAAGGCTCGTGGCCCTTTCCTTAAAAAACTAATAAAGCCCTGTAATTTTATTTAATTCATTTTAGAAATGTATTACACTGAATTAGGGCCACTATGGTTTACCCACCTCTTTGTTTCATCCAAGATGTGGATGTTATTGTGTCTTTTATATTGCCATTTGCTAAAGTTTAAAAGCAACTGAATAAATTAATACTCAATTAAAAGGCATATAGAGAAGTTGCCAGACTAGGGCTGTCATTGACAGAAAATTTGTATTGATATATTGAAAGGCAAGTACATGATATATTGATATATTGAGTCAGACAATGAGTCAGAGTGTTATAGCTAGAACTCCAGTATATGTATATACTATATAATGCCCTCATGGTGTTATGCATGATGTAAAAAGATGTTTCAGACGTAAAACAAACTACATTTTCTTGTTTTTAATACTTATTAACAGAATACATAAAAACTCAGAAATATATAAAAGTGTCCTATAGTCAATAGCTTTATAAAATGCTAGATTGTATTGATATTCCAAATTGCAAATCGTTATCAGATCATGTCAAGTATCGGTGATACATCGATATTGCTATTTCTAATGACAGCCCTATTGTGGACGATTGTAGGTCGAAGTGTACAAATGTTACAATATATTTCATAATTCAGTGCAATTTTATCTTATCTTTATTTCAGTTGCCAGGATTATTTGATGGATGCCATTTTTATTTCCATGGAAACTTTGAGTTTGCTATTCCTTCAAAAGAAGACTTAACCAGTATCATATCAGCAGGCGGAGGTAAATTCCTGAGCCGGGAACCAAAACCAGGTCACCTTGACATGCAAATGACAGTACCATATCATGCTGACCCAAATAGTGAGCTTGCATCTTGTTGTGTATATATAGTGTATGACAGTAACGTCTCTATGAAATCTATACGTACCAAGTACATGTGTACTGTACCGTCGACGTGGATCATGGACTGTGCTTCAAATTTTAACCTTATGGATTTACCTAAAACATGAACCTTTACCTTAAAGTTTACTTCAGATTGGCCATGACATTATTTCCCAGATTTTTCAATGAAAAAAATCGGCTAATAGTTAAGGAAAAACACGACGGGTGGTTGATCGTTCGGTGTCGTTAACAATTGTGTTTAAGTTTTTCATTTAGCATATATTTCTGCCATTTATTGTCAGATCTTTATGAAACTTCCTACAATGATAACATACCATGTGATGAAAAGAATTAGACAGTAACCACAACTCTACCTGCCTTTATTATGGATTATTTCCCTTTGTAATTTTTGTTTTTGAAGTTTTTAAATCCAGCTTTAATGTAGTTTCCACATTACATTTTTGTTTAACATTCAGTTAGGACAGTTGCACCTACAAAAACTCTGCTGATTTAAATATGCTGTATAGTGCATACAATTTGACCCCGACCTCACCTTTCACATTTGCATCTAATTATCACCTACACATATCCCGGTGAAAATCAATACCACGCCTACTCTACACTTTCGACTCGTTACGTATTTAAAATATAATTTAACATGTATAGAGTATACACAGCCCGCATGTATAACAACTTACGATTCAAATGCATTCAAACGGGAAACTCGTGTTCTTACATTTTTGATAACAATTAATAATAAAATAGGTGTTGGGATAGTGATTGTGGGGCTAAAACCAACAACCTTTGAATTGGTAGCTAGCCTCATCGTACAATCCTCTAGTCCGGCCTATGTGCAATAGACACTCGTTGTACGCTTTAAATGTACTTTAAAATTAATCCCTGTGTTAAAATTAAATTCAAGCCTTGTCGATAAAATCCGATTGTTATCGAGCATTAATACTACATTCGTATTCAATGTAATGAATATTCTTGCATAAAGGTCAGGTCGGGGTCAATGTGTCCGCACTATACTTATATTAATTGTGAGTAAAGAAATACTGCAGTGAATGTGTAAATAAGCCAAGTTATTGTATGGGCCACTGACAGTTGAATAAAATATAACAATACAATACATAAATCAACTTTCCATCTATAAGATATGATCTTGTTTTGATGGCACTATTAAGGCTTAGATAAATAGTTGAACTGATTACATCAAATCTTAATGAAATTGATCTGTTTTGAGCCACGTCTAATTAAATTACTCGATTAAACTAGAGAAAAATAAGATGGGAACTGAATCGAATGTAGTATAATATTCAGGGCTGACGAAATCTTGAAAATATTTACTTGTCCGTTCTTGGCAATTGGTAAAGTTACTTGTCCGTATGGACATTATAGAATAAAATTATTGAAAAATCCACTCGTCCGTATTTACCTTGGGACAATACAGACGTTTGATTTTGCCGGCTCTGATTAAATTGTATGTACTATTCATGAACTTGATAAACGACTTGTATGTTGAACTTGTAAATAATTATGCCATGTTAATGATTCTACTATGTTTTCTAGAAATAAACTTTAAGAAGTATATATTATTTATATTTTTGATATGAGTATTTCCCTCTTGTTCAAAAGTCTAAGCTATCCTGGCTACTTCAGTTGGTTGTGCACATGTCTACTGATTGAGGGGTCATGGTATGATTCCCTTTCTCCCTAATTCTATATCATGAAGGGCATTTGTCCGTCACTGAATTTTCCAGGTACCATGAGTAGGTTGACTGACCGATTTATTTACATTTTCTTTGTAAATTTGTATTAATTTTTGTCCCAGCATTTTAGCGGATTTATTTTAAAGAAAACTTCACAGCTGAGACAGGACTTGAAACTTAATCATTCTACAAAACTTACTAAAGCAGTGATCGGGAATACACTTAATTTTAAAAAGGTCCTAGATTAAAACCTACTAGAAGCTCTAAAAATTACCTTGAGCATTAATTATGTAGTCCTACAATATTAACCCATGCTGGAATGTTACATAAAATTGTGAGTTTCTGTACGCATGTACATGATTATACCTGTGTTTATAACAATCTATGTGATTAAAAATCAACTATGTAAGCATGACTTAGGTTACTTTGTATCATGGCAACACTGAAGCAAGAATTTTTTTTATTCTTCTGAACACATTTATTTATTTATAAGTACTGGGTTAAATGCCGTGTCAACACAACTTTTAGGTTATTAAACGGTGTCCAGTGCTCTTAACCTAGCTTTCCTGGACCCTTGTCTACAACCAGCACTCACCTACCCTTCCACGAAGCTGGAACTCCATATACTTTATTAATGGAGGAAAATTAACATTTTGTAGGGTATATCCTTCTCAGGTGGGATTCAAACCCGTACCCCCTTTGGGGTACCATCTGCGCTACCAACTGCACTACCTACCCAGGTTTTGTGAACATAAGGAAAAAACAAGCATGTATTGTACAGTTTATTGCAAATTTGTGATACAAATAGAACTATTAATGACAATGCAAATTTTTCAACATGGGGCACATGCTTCAGGGGTGTAGAATTCCTATGTCCGGCTTGTCCAACTTGTACATTCATGTCTATAGACATTTAAATATTTCCAGGCCACTTGTTCAAGAACAAGTAATCTTTTTTGATCAAGAATGTCAATGTATATAATTACCTACACATCCATGGCAAAACAGATATTGCTCGTTTTTTCACAACTGTCAAAACATGAATAATTTCACAGTTAATGTGTTTGTTAAAATCATCGTTGTAATACATTCATGAGTTTCCGAAAGTGTGTATTATAAGTAAAGCTGCTTATGCCGTATGATATGTGTTAGTCAAGATATGTTTTATAACAATAAGGCCGCCAGTACAGAAACAATGCATTCAGTCACCGTGAAATCATTCAAGCTTTGACAGTTGAGAAAAAATGGACTATAAAGCATCTACCAAATGAATGGAATAAGTTTTGCAGTATTTTTAACATACTGTTTAAACATGGGATCATCTCCCCAGCGTTTCATTTGTTGTTTTTCCTGCAGAGGTATACCACTCATCCTCAACAGCAAATATATAACAAATAAAGGTGATATTCCTGATGCATATTCTATAGGTTTTGTCATGACAGTAGTCGATGTTAAGTATATACCAAGCCACATACAGATTTCACCAAAATAATTAGGATATCTTGATATGCTCCATAATCCTGATGTGATAAACTTTCCCTGAAATGACATAAATTCAGTAAAATGTTAATAGCTGGGAAAGTACATTCTTAGTAAGCATAAAAATATGTGGATTTAAGGGTAACAATTAAAACCTTACAATGTTAATTTGGTAAATTTATTGTCGGGAAAAAGAAAACTGCAAAAAACAATTGTTTGTTTACCTTAATATTACTTTAGTTTAATACTTATTCATTTTGGCTCGATTGAGAAGCAAGTTCTTACAACTTAGATAAATTACTTTTAAGTTCACTACCTGGTCCTCCCAGAAATAAGTTAGCAGGATAAAGTTTCTTGCTCAAGGAAACAACAGGATAGGTTTAGGTTAGGATGTGAACCACCACGTAACTGGTTATCTAATGATTTCTAGTCCAATGTTGTAACCACTCGACCACATTCGTTCCTGCTAATATAAGTAATCCTAGATCATGTGACTACATGTACATCTTCTATGAGTGCAACATCAAAATCAATAGAAGATGACTCATTATCGAATCTAAATCAACTGACAGAGCTCGACATTGACTTTTAAAGTAGGTTGCCTAGGTGACCAACCAGCAATATATCTTACTTGACCTAACCAAATGTTTACCAGCTGTAACAAGTTGCCCCTATCCAAAATATAGGTTGTTCGAAGCAATAGGATGATGTTTAAAGGTTCTAGTTCACAGATTTGATTCATTTTTTCTATTTATTTAAAATACCATTTAGTAGAGTCTGTAATTGTGTCAAAAAATATTTCTTATTATTTCAAGACAAATTGACTTATATGTTGCAAGAAATATACAATAAAGTCACAAACATGCACTTAAAGTGTCTATACTGTGACATACAGGGTAGATATTTACTTAATGAAATACCATCATTGGTAGTTGTATTTCAATTTGCACTAAAACTGTCATTATCAGAGCTTTGTTTTAATGCTTCCAAAAATGTTTCCATACAAATTTAATAACTTTAGAAAAAGTATTTACATGCACATAAGTTGAAATCTGCGAATGAGTACCGGTACCTTTAATGTAGAGCCCTTAGACAATATTTCAACGTGTACTTACAGCATTGTCTGGGTTTCCTTTAAATGCTGATTTTTGATAGTCGGCTATAACTTCAAACAAGAAACCTACAACCCACAACGTCCATCCAGCATAATCTCTCGTACATAATGGCTTATCTTCCTTCTTATTATTTAAAACTAACAATGGTAGAAGTGTTATCAATACCCACATCCCTGAAATGAAAAATATACAAGTACAAGTTGGGCATACACTTAACCAAAGTTCTAACCGATCACTTTTCAAATTTTGATTATTTTGTAACAGGCCAATGGATCCTTATCAAATTTTGCAGAGATGATTTTTGTGTCATTTTCTACCGATTTGTGGAAAGAAAAATAATTTGATACGGTCCGATGAACTTAAGCTGGACATAGGGTTTGGTTTACACATTTTGGCACGAAATGTTCGTGCAGAGCATGGTGAGTATTAAATTTCACTTTGTATAAATATTTGTTAACTTTATAAGTGAAAAAAAACATAAAACATTGCACGAATAATCACCTCTGCCATATTTATTCCATTATCCACTGGCCCGTTATAAAATAATTAAAATTTGAAAAGTGATCGGTTAGAACTTTTGTTAAGTGTAGTCGTTGAGTGAGGTTCCAATGCACGTTAAAGTTCTGCAATTTAGGCCACTTGGTAATAGCAAAATCATGCCATTTAAGTCCTCAATGCTTAATTTGAGAAGAAAAAGGTTCCTAAATTTAGATGGTCCCACCATAAAGACCGTCAATTTAGTGGTACTTTACAAAAGACCAACTTTTACCTGTCCATATGTGTATTTCTTGACTGTAGGTCATTTTTTGGTAGCATGAAGCAAACTTACTCAGTGCTTAACACAGACATAATGGTTATGTAGTTTTATTTTTTAATATATTGCATTATTCTGCAAATGTGTATAATGTGGTTATGGTTCAAAAGTTTGGACCCCCCCCCCCCTAGAAAAAGTTTGGACCCCCCCCTTAAAAAAAGTGGGGACCCCCTCTAGAAAAAAAATTCTAGATCTGCCCCTGTGGGTCACATTCAAATGAATCTTTATGATATCAGTTTATGAAGATAACAAGCAAGTCATTTTGAAGGAAGGGGTTGTAACTTGTAAAAATATAAAAAAGCATAGTTGTACAAGAATGGGTAAATTAAACTTCATAAGATTACCCTGAACTGTCCAATAAATCCAGAATAATCCTGGTTTTCCTTTCACTTTATCAAATCTACTATCTTTCCCTTCTTTCAAAACTCTAGTGAACAGAAATAAGCCAAGTCTGAAAATGACAAAATGTAGAGAATAATAAAAAATAATAATAAAGACTTTATTTAACGAGGATACACATTTGGATAAATCCAACCTTCCATGTGGACCATGGAATTTCATAGCCTGATAAAGAAAAACAGATGTCAACTACTATTTTAGTCTTGAATTTGTTGATTAATCAAGTACATCATATCAATGACATTAATATTAAAATGGTCGTCTATCACAGAACCATATAAAAGGTCATCCTATTTGCCCCTGATGCATTCTCGTACCCCGAGGTTATCAAGTATTAAGAATCCTACAAGACTATGGGTACGAGAATGCCCCTGATGGGCCTACATTTGGGTTTGGGCAACTTATTACAGCTAGTAAACATTTAGTTAAGGTACAGGAGCTTGACATTTTATATCATACTAAAAAAAATTCCCCTCCTACATTTTCGTAGTATGATATAAAATGTCAAGCTCCTGTGGTATAGGCATGTGAAATATATAGCTATGTCAGACCAAGAAACCTTCTTTTAAAAAATTTATGTCGAGTTCTGAATATAGGGACCTAGGCCTTTTTCCTCAAGTTAAGCATTTAGAACTTAAAAGCAGTCAAATATTACATGATTTTGCTTTAACCATGATAGTCTTTACAGAGGAACCAGGGGCGGGTCAAGGATTTTTTTCTAGGGGGGGTCCAAACTTTTTCTAGGGGGGGGGGGGGGTCCAATCTTTCAAAAATTTCAGGGGGGGTGGTCCAGACCCCCTGACCCCTCACTCTAGACCTGCCTATGGGAACTTAGCTGCACAGTTTGCCTTAATAACATAGAAATGAAAGGTTCAAAATAATCATTGAAGTTAACAATTACAATTATAAAAAAGATGAAACTTAAATACAAAAAGGTACATACCTTGCAGCCCAAGTCATTACCAATCCTGTTTGAACTTTTTGTCTGGTAAAATTGGTTCCACTCCATTTTAGACTCTGCCATGCTAAGTACAAGAAAGTTCCTGAACCTATGAGTTTTAAATAGATAATTAAAATATTAATTACATGTACTTACATATAATACCGTTTTATTCTTCATGGGCTTATGATAATCTTGTCTTTTAATTTGTTAATTCATCATTCATCATCTATGTAAACATTGTAAATAACTTTACTGTACCTTGTCTGGTTCCCAGTCATACTTTGATGGGTAAAGTCAAGCAAAGTAGAATAATGGCTGTGCCCAATGTTTTGTACAAGATATCGAAAAATCATGTTTTCAAATAAAAGAATTCTCACTATTATGAAGGCTTAAATCAAAGAATCTTAGTACAAGATTTAGAACTACAATGGATACCTTATAAAAGGCTTTCGTTTCCATTCATGCTTAATAATGTATCCAAAATTCTAATGAGACTATTCTACGTTCAAATTGTGTCCACTTTGAAGACATGGTTTTTGGTTAATAGTTTGCAATATTTAAGTCCAAAATTGAAAGTAGACTTCAAATTACATATGTAGTGCTAAACTCCTACCAAATTTACTGTCTTCAGAAAATGATCATGCAAAATGAAGAAAGAAAAAGAAAAGTTTGTAACCTGAAGATGAAATGAGGGTGAGGCCATTATTGAGCTTTTCCTGACTCAAAAACGATAGTGGTAAGGGGCAGGTAATCATGAAGTTGTCTTAAATTCCACAAATAAAGCAATAAATTATTTTGATTACATTGAGAAGACCCCAAATCAAATGGTTTCTTTTATCCAAAATTTGATGTAGACCTGTTAAAAAATCCCAACCACCAATCACCCCCCCTTATGAAAAAGAGTTAGAGCCTCTCCTTGGCCTGAGCACAGAATATATAGTATTTTAGTGTAAGTGTGGAATAAAATAAAGAGATATTATCATCAAATAATTATAAAATTGACATTTAGTCTAGATTCACCATTACATACATGTGACACCTGGAAACTAGTTACGTAAGTCTAAGTTAGCATTTCATACTGTACCTGCCAAGTCGTAAAACTTCTCAGTTTTGAAGGCTGCAGCCACTAACCACAGTGCCCATTGTATTCCAAAGTCTATGACAGCAGCTTTACCAAACGTATTCCCCATGACGCTACTTATGTCAAACATGTAACAGGTCAAAAAGTCGGACTTTGATAACGGTTATCTACATGTATTGCAAGTTCTACTTTCAGTTTTGGATTACATCCGAGTATTCCGAATGAAGAATATACTCTTACGAATACTTAAAAATATCATTGTCGTCATGTAGGGGAGGACGGTAAGTTGAGCCACCCCTCTCAAGCAGCTATTAAGAACAGAACTATTATGCGACTGTAATTTAAAAAAAACCATGTCTAGTAACATAAACATTCACCATGTTGTATTTAAGAAGCCTGCAGAAAAAAGTCTGTACGGAGGAGTTATTTGATTTTTTCTCCATTTTTGTAAAAAATCTGAAAACTGGTATTTCCGAATTTATTTCTACAATCAATAAGTTTAAATATCAATTTTATATGTTGTTAGCTCATGTCTATGTCTACAAGCTCACAATAGACAAATAAGGAACTGAAGCATACATAAGTGCGTTCATGCAATATTACAGTTACTACATGTTAGTGACGGGGTAAGTTGAGCCAAGCGTGGCTCATCTTACCCCTGCTATCTTACAACATGTCAGTAGGGTAGTATTAGTGCCGTGTTGATGAGTTATTTCATTTGTATGTCTAGCTTTATTATGAAGCATCTGACTTTACAGTCGGAGGGCACAATTTCATTCGCAATTTTTAATTAATGATTGTACAGTGCCATAAATTATATGACCAGGAATTAAATTGCTCATGCACCAAGTCTAATATCTTCTCATCTTCTCACCAATATATTTTATTCTAGTTACTTATACATGTTATCGCTTATTGAATATTGTGATATGACATTTATCTGCCGTTACAATATTTTCTCTCATGTAGTAAGGTATTGGAAGAAAAAAGGTCAATCTATAGGTTCCAATTGGCGGCTATTTAAACTGTTGCTGATGGTCACACTGTGTGTGCAACAGCTTAATATCATTTAATTGATAGAATTAACAATTGAGTTATATTTTGAAAATAAAATTGTTCAAGAACTTAATTAATGGCTGTGATGCTGTGACTTTGGGACAGGGTGTGATAGACTAAGACTGACATGTATACCAGATAGCCCTGGGACAGGGTGTGATAGACTAAGACTGACATGTATACCAGATAGCCCTGGGACAGGGTGTGATAGACTAAGACTGACATGTATACCAGATAGCCCTGGGACAGGGTGTGATAGACTAAGACTGACATGTATACCAGATAGCCCTGGGACAGGGTGTGATAGACTAAGACTGACATGTATACCAGATAGCCCTGGGACAGGGTGTGATAGACTAAGACTGACATGTATACCAGATAGCCCTGGGACAGGGTGTGATAGACTAAGACTGACATGTATACCAGATAGCCCTGGGACAGGGTGTGATAGACTAAGACTGACATGTATACCAGATAGCCCTGGGACAGGGTGTGATAGACTAAGACTGACATGTATACCAGATAGCCCATTAGGGCTATCGTGTTTACCTTTCAGTTGTTTATAAAGACTTATTATGTATCTATTCATACTTGTTTTGAAAGTATAAAAGACATTGACAGCTCATTGACATTGACACACATTTCAAGCCATTTAAGAGACTTGATTTATTTTTGTACGGTGCACGCAGCTGCAAGTGTAATTATTGCCATTGCTTGCACATTTTCGTTCCCAGAGCCTATAGTAGAATTCTCTAATACAAATGTACTATTACTATTGATAATCAGGCGCGTAGCTACCAGTACGCAGAGTACGCAGCTGCGTACACACTGGTCCAGAAAATTGTAAAAATACAAATGCCAAAAATGTAATAAAATCTTTCGCCTGAGGGGGGTAGGGGTGTGTAAAACAAAACTGCTTGATCGTTATTTTACTAACCTTATGTCAAGTTATATTTCAATGGGACTTGCGATGCCTTTTGGGAGTTGAATTTACGGTTTTAAAATTCGATGTTTGTCTTTGAATCCAGTCTATATAATTCTTTAAACGCTGGTTAAAATTGAATGATAATTTGTATGAATGTTGTCTTCCTATATTTGTGTCCAGATTGAATTATACAGACCCATTTAGAATAGTTGCCAAAAATGCTCCTGAAATGATCTACAGAAAAACAAATTCGGGGCGGGGCATGCCCTTGACCCCTAGGATTTTGCGTACACATCAAAAAGACCTTGCTACGCCACTGGCCATGACCAATTTTAAATTAAAAAAATAATTTAATAATGAGGTGAATTATTTATTGTGTCTAATTTTGCATTCGGAACAACCTCGGCGATCTTTAAGATTGTTCCTATTGCTTAATTTGTCATACAATTTACTAAGCAGTTCTGATGGTCGTGTTAATGAAAAAAGTGTCGTGGTATATGAGAACGACGGAACACATAAAATGTTATACCAAAAGAAGTGATTACTTGGCTTTTGTATGACTCTGTGTCTATGTAACAGTTTAACCAATGAAAAATATCGCTAATTAACATGTTACGAGTACAACATGTATTTGTAGACGAGAGAGTCAAATAAATTCAGTTCAGTTTCAAACGTATTTAATTTGACGTTGTCTCCCTTATATATTTTCCTTGCTTATAAATCACCAAAATAACTAGTCTGGAGAAAACGAATTACTTATATGTGACTGTATATTATATACTTATATTTAATGATGCTTATTTTATTTTTGTTTTGTTGGGTTTACCGTCATAGCAACACATTGTATATGTCATATAACGGCGGTCAGTCAACTTAGTCACTGTCCTGGAAAGACTAAATCTCTGGATTTAGCTGTTAACCAACTACAAAGCACATACTTTAGATTATAGAAATTATACCTTTGTGAATGTAAACCAAATAAAAAAGTGGTAAAAATACAATAACATAAAAAATTATAACAATAATTAACTATATATACATTATTGTTTTATTTATACATATAGATCTATACATTTTTATACAATTTACAATTTTATATTCAATATACAACTTTATATACAGTAAATCTAATGTATGTAATATGCGGTTCAATGTGCAATATTTTATCCCATACGCAATATAGAATAGCATGAAATGCAGTAGTAGTGAAACAGTTAAACATATTTTAAATCAATCAATAAAGTAATGTGAAGTACTGACACAATTAAATGCTTGTGCAACTATTAAAGTGCAGTAATAAACTTTCGCCTCAAACAAATATAGAAATTCACACAAGTAAAACAAACACAGTTCCGAGATACGTACATATACATGCCGGTAGGGCCTATAACAGGAATTGAGTTACGAAACGAGGGACGAAACATTTTTCTGGGGTATGGTATAGGTTTTTTATGCTCAATCGAAAAGTTCGGACAATATCGCCGGCAAAAAAGTTCGTTTTGATAAAACCAAGAGCGTTCGAATGAATAAATCGATGATAAAAGCCACGCATTTCGGTACTTTTTAAAACGGAACTATTTTTGTTTTCGCCCCCTGGACTCTTCGACCTAAAAACTTTCGTAAATTAGTTTCTGTTGAATTCTATGTGCGTCGGTATTTTTGCTACGTATCATTTCTCGTACTTGGAATTTTTCGACACAGAGCTCAAATATTTGTTTTGTACATCTGTGTTTTTTACTATTAAACTTAATTTTCTGTGTTGTAAGACCTTTTTATTAATGTTTTGTTTTTATGTCATTTTTTTGTCAAAATGGCTCTTGCAAAAGAGAAACCTTATATTGATTTTTATGTATAAAAATCTATATAACCAATTACTTTGGATAACTAATACCTTTTGGGTCTACATGAGCAGTGTATACTAATAACAATGATGCTATTGTACACACATTGATTTTTTCTTGAAACAATCACTATAATCGAATACTGTTTCTTGATTAAGATTTTTTGCGCAACATTTTATCATAGCAACTTCTAAAGGGTTTCATTTGAAACTTCTATCATGTAGGATAAAATTTACCATTAGATATCAAATACTATAATTCATAAAACTAACAATAATTTATACTAAATTATGGCCCTTACATACAAACATACATTCTAAGTTAAGTTCTAATGCAACATTTTATCTTGGCTACTACTGATGGGATTGATTTGAATATTCACACATGACTACGGTATTACCATCGGAAGTCAATTTTAAAGTTGCATCACTCTAGCTTGAATTTTTACTATTTTAAATTGTGAGTCTTTTATATTGAAAATTTTTTAGTAAGAAGATCTGCAAAAAATAAAAAAGCTGCAGTCAATGAAAATATTCTTGTTAAATTTTTCATCTCAATTGAATTTCATAATTGATTCCGTTTACAAGACCACTCCTAATAGTAGAGCGCGCTGTCCATTGACGGCTCTCAATTGTTAATTAAACCTCTTACCTGAAATATCCAAACACTTCGTAATACCCAGAATCGACATTGAATAAATTCTAGAATTTTATCCTTCATCATTGCACCTTTAACTTTCAAGTTATCCTATTTCATAGAAGTTGCTCTCTAAAAGGTAAATTCTAAATATTTTGGTCGTCTGAACCACACGGATTACACAAGTAATTATGCACGAAATCCATGTGCCTATTTACGTCATTTAAAACTGGCATGGATAAGATACGAAATGGAGACTTTTAGGCGAAAAGGAGCATATAATGGCAAAACGGAGATTTAATTGTTAGTAAAACCCTTCTTAAAATAACAATTATAATACAAATTATATTTACTGATAATAAAATCACCATTCTCAAATTAGTGATTTTCATATCAGTCCAATTTTTACAAGAGTTGCTTAAAACGTAGGGTCCACAAAGGCGGATCCAAAGGGGGTCAGGGGGGTCCGGACCCCCCCTAGAATTGGGAAAATGTACCTGTCCATTAGTGTATTTCTTGACTGTAAGTCATTTTTGAGTAGCATGGGATCTATGTTAATGTGTACTTATTATTATATGTGTGCGTATTTAACGAGTGTGAGGACTCTGGTGCTAGTGGGTTTAACGCCGTGTCGACAAACATTATTGTCATTTTACTGAGGCAAGCTCACCTTACCTAGGTTTCCTGGACCTTGTCTATAACCAAGACTAATCAACCCTTCCAAACGTTCGATATCTTTTCCATTATATTATGCATAATATTATGTACACGATTTTTCCTTTTTTAGATCGGACTAAGCATTTTTGATTTGGTGAAAATGTTTAGTACAGATCCTGCAAAGGTGTGCCTTCAGATTTAAATTGACCATGTAAATGTTATATTTCTTACCAGACTAGGCTGAATATAATATCTTTATACAATACAAACAAAATATTTAGCCCTATACTTGTATGAAGGGCGTGTTTCTTCATTTTATTTTATCATAATTACATGTTTTTACTATGGGTTATATATATAATATATGCGGGTGATCACCATGGGATTCATTTAAATTTCTTTTTTTTTCGTATGTCTGTTTATGATAATGCCATGTTCACTATATGTGTTTGTAAATTTCATTCTGTTTGCTATAAACATGTTGTATGTTTAGAGCAATAAAGGTTGTTGTTGTTGTTATACCTAATCAATGGAGGAAAATCAACATTATTGTCGAATATCCATGGAAGAGTATAACCAGTCCGGGTGAGACTCTAACTAGCAACCTCTTTGGGACACTTGATTCGAAATCCTGAGCTTGGCCTTTGTAAGACACCGAAACAGAACACATATTTTACTTTAAACAATAATTAAAACAAAAGCATTTGGTTTTTACATGCCGGTATACGTACGTATACATTATTTTTAATAGTTTAAAAAAAAATAAACGTCTGTACTAGACAAACCAAATATTAAGTTGATAAATTGTCATTTGCATTTCATCAATTAATGGACTATAAATAAATAAAATGTAGTAAGATGATTAATAGTTCACCAGAACCAGTCATCGTTGTTGCCTACGTCATCATTGCTTTCGTCATCTTGTTTTTGTTCATATTGTCCCCAGCTGAAGTAATCCACTCTCAAGTTAGACTTATCAAAACCATTTTCTAACATATCAGCGGATATTCTCTTTTCACACCATTTCTCACAACATTTCAGTGAACAACATTCATGGAACACCATGTTAACTGTGTTAAGAAGTCGCCTTTGTAGTAACCTTTGGTACAATGGCTTTTCTGGTTGTTCACCTCGTCGTGAAATCGGCTTTGGTTTGACACTAGGTCCTGCTTTACATACACATGAGTTGGAGCACTCTTGAACATCATTTAAGTTTTTTTTCGGCACTTCAGGGATACTTGTGGGTGGGTTTTCTGTGCCCAGTCGAAACTTGATCTTTGGTCTTTTCATTTCGCTTACTGTATCAGCGTCTTCATCAGACTTTCTCTTTTTATTATTCTCATCTGTATGTGGCTGGTTTTAATAGCGATGTTTTCGTGTGCATTACTATTCACTTTGACTTTATTTTCATCATTTGCCACCATTTTCTTAACTTTGCAATCATCATTACAATCACCAGTGTTTTCTTCCAAGCGTCTTTTGGAACCTCTTGCCTTTGTTGTATGGTCTGGAAAATAAAAATAGAACACAGTAGTTTTTTAAGTGAAAATCTTTAGCTTAATGATATTTTACTGTTTTCATATACATGTAACAGTAATCAGATATGTGTAATTTCAAGTTTTTTCAACTTGCCCACGTACAATTGCAACCTAAAAAATCAACTTGTCCAGAATCAAAACTTACTTGCCCAGAAGTTCAATACTCGAAAAAAATTTATAGAACTATGATGTTAAGTAAATACTGTAAGTAATGATAAATGATTGACAATAAAAATAGTTCACTGTTTAATGTGATAGAAGCATTGAAATATCTATATTTTAAGTACAGTGTAACCTCTGCAGAGCGACTTTCGGCGGAGTTTGAAAAAATTGCCGCTCTGCAGAGGTGTCGCTCTGCAGAGGTAGACTTTTTCTACCGATCACGAAAACGGCCGTTTTCGGTCCGGAAAACTGGCCTTTATCCGTTCCGTAATGTAATTACAGTTTTTAGCGAGCGCTGATCGACAAAAGTAAAAAAAGTTTTAATAAGATTACGAAGTTTTTTAAATAAATAATTATAACGGTTGACAATTCCTAGCATGAAGGTTAGTTTTATGCTAAAGAAAGCAATACACTAGAGAAATCAATTCTGTTACTGTCAAATGTTTTATACTTGTCTAATGGCGAATACTATTTAGCATGAATTATCGTCGTCTTTTCGGGAGTAAATATCTGATATTATCTTAAACCTCAGATAATCTTAAAACAGAATTAATTTTATCGAAGATTTTTATAAAAAGAACAATAACAAATAAGTTTTATTTATTATCGTCAACTAGCTAGACGTATGTGCATCTGATACTTGATGACGTCAGCCTACCAAACAAAGCGCCCCTCATCTAAGGTCCGTTCGTTGGTGTCATGGAAACAATATGTCACTTGTTTATTAACCCCTGTTAGTCAAATGATTTAGCAACATGACACTTGAGGGTAGTGTTATGCGATTAGGGGTTTCGCTTATTGTTTAAATCATCCGGTTATAGATTATTATCGATTATTGATGTAAACCTTGCTAGACTTAGTGTCGCTGTATAGAGGTAAAGATTTACTTTGGGAATTTATTTGAACGGCCGTTTACCGCTCTGCAGAGGTGTTGTTCATTAGAGGTAAATCATAGAGTAAAATCGACGGGGGGAATTCTAATATGCCGCTCGTCGGAGGTTGCCGCTTGTTAGAGGTGCCGTTAGCAGAGGTTATACTGTACATTGTATAGCTATGTTAGAATTATTTTACAGCTAAAAATATAACTTGTCCTCGGACGAGTGGGTTGGACATATTTACTCGTCCGCAGCCATATAGGTACGAGTCTGACAAGTCGGGCATAGGAATTCCACACCCCAGGTAATGTACATACAAATTAATAAAAAGTAAATCTTTAAAGCCATAGTAGAGCATAAACAATTTCACATTGCAGATAACAAAAGCAATAAGGCTGGGTCACAAGTTGAAGCAACATCAGCAAAAGACCCTCCTTTTGTGGGATCGTTGTTTTTATTATTAGGATCAGCCTTCATCTTAATTAGGGTCTTGTTTAAAATTGCATTTAGTTGCATGTAAGTACATCAGCTTTAAGGGTAGAAATGTATGTGTTTATGCCTTTAGGGACATGTTCGATTAACAGTGGCCATATTCTGCTATCCATAATAAACAAAAGGTCTACATGTTCACATAAAAGTCGTGCGCTATCTGTGCATGACTTACAAAAAACAGAATTGTTAGCTTGTTGGTTTCACAAGCTAGTACATAAAAAGTACGAGAAAAATCCCAAGTACTTAGTACAGTATAGTCTTTGCAGAGCTGTCCTCTACAGAACAAATCCTCTGCACAATAACAACTTTTGACATTTCCCTAAGTTATAATTTTCATTAAATTAAACCTCTGCAGAACAACAAACTCTCATTCTCGTTCCCAGAATCTAGTAGGATTCTCAATACTAGCGTGTATTTAGAATCCTACTAGACTCTGGGAACGAGAATGCAACCTCTGAACAACAACACATTTTAGGCCCTCCCAGTTGGTGTTGCTTAAGAGAGGTTGCACTGTAGTTTTTAAATAGAAATCTATATTAAAATTACCTTGAAGATGGCTAATTTTCTGTTGAATTACATTCATAATATCTTGTCTAATTTCAGATTCACGTTGTCTAATTTTCTTATATCTTTCTGTGTATTCATAGGTTGATCTTTGGGGAGAGTTATCTTTTCTTGTCCATTCTGAGATTTTGTTGGAAACTGCAATAGATGTTTGAAGTTAATAACAGTTGTCAAATGTTTGCTTACAAGTAAGTGTTGATTAAAACAATATATAAATTGATGAATTTTACGATTTGTAGAAACTTGAAATGTATTTTGGTTTAATAGCAAAGACAATAACACACGTTGCTAGCGAGCTGATACCCTTATTCGGGGTATAAAGTGACATGATCTCCGGAATGCAATAATACATTTATTATGTTCGTTAATTTCTTGCAGCTGCCTGCCAAAATTACGACTAATTCAAATATACCTGGAAGTGGACTCGAGAGTGATTAATATAAGTTGTATGAACTTGCTTCACAGTCTAGCGAAATAAATTAGTATAAATAAACTCACCAGTGATGGTTTGTCTCGAAGAAAAACTAGATTTAGAACTTTCATTATCATTAAACACTATGTACTTGTTTGGTTTCCATTTTTTTTCAGTTGTTATGGTGACACTCTTGACACTTTGATCACTGAAATCAAATAAATTTATATATATCTAATTGGGACAAAAGTGCTAAAAATTAAAACATATATGCTAACCTACACTGAGCTTGTCGTTATTTTTATGTTCATTTTAATTTCGCTTTAAAAATTATTTAAAACAATAACAACCTGTAGCGTCGTTTTTTAAATTAAAAAATAGACATTATTTCATTACCATTTTCTGTATCGAAATATAATAGAATTGAAAATATTTCATAGACCTCAGGAAATCTTTTGAATATCTGACTTAGAGGAAGGTTGCAATAAACAGACGAAATGCTTATAATAAGTAACATTCTGTATTTAAAGCTCAACGTTTGACGAAATTTAATTTTAAATAAACACTTACCTATTCCTTGCTAACTCTGTACAAACATTTCCAGTCAATTTTGTCATGTCTCTCATTATTTCTTCTTGTAATATAAATCTGTATCTCTTATATGATGCTGCTTTGTGCGCTTTATATGTCATTATAGTGATTCTGACGTTGTATACGTTACGTTATTACGTCATATGTAACTGTGACGTTTTTTGACGTCATGACGTTAGAGGACGTAAAATATTATAATATTGAGTGTTTTCCAGCATAAATTTCATCATCAATAGCCATCAGGCGCGTAGCTACCAGTACGCAGAGTACGCAGCTGCGTACACACTGGTCCAGAAAATTGTAAAAATACAAACGCCAAAAATGTAATAAAATCTTTCGCCTGAGGGGGGGGGGTAGGGGTGTGTAAAACAAAACTGCTTGATCGTTATTTTACTAACCTTATGTCAAGTTATATTTCAATGGGACTTGCGATGCCTTTTGGGAGTTGAATTTACGGTTTTAAAATTCGATGTTTGTCTTTGAATCCAGTCTATATAATTCTTTAAACGCTGGTTAAAATTGAATGATAATTTGTATGAATATTGTCTTCCTATATTTGTGTCCAGATTGAATTATACAGACCCATTTAGAATAGTTGCCAAAAATGCTCTTGAAATGATCTACAGAAAAACAAATTCGGGGCGGGGCATGCCCTTGACCCCTAGGATTTTGCGTACACATCAAAAAGACCTTGCTACGCCACTGCCCGGACTGGTTATACTCTTCCATGGATATTCGACAATAATGTTGATTTTCCTCCATTGATTAGGTATAACAACAACAACAACCTTTATTGCTCTAAACATACAACATGTTTATAGCAAACAGAATGAAATTTACAAACACATATAGTGAACATGGCATTATCATAAACAGACACACGAAAAAAAAAGAAATTTAAATGAATCCCATGGTGATCACCCGCATATATTATATATATAACCCATAGTAAAACATGTAATTATGATAAAATAAAATGAAGAAACAAGCCCTTCATACAAGTATAGGGCTAAATATTTTGTTTGTATTGTATAAAGATATTATATTCAGCCTAGTCTGGTAAGAAATATTACATTTACATGGTCAATTTAAATCTGAAGGCACACCTTTGCAGGATCTGTACTAAACATTTTCACCAAATCAAAAATGCTTAGTCCGATCTAAAAAAGGAAAAATCGTGTACATAATATTATGCATAATATAATGGAAAAGATATCGAACGTTTGGAAGGGTTGATTAGTCTTGGTTATAGACAAGGTCCAGGAAACCTAGGTAAGGTGAGCTTGCCTCAGTAAAATGACAATAATGTTTGTCGACACGGCGTTAAACCCACTGGCACCAGAGTCAAACAAAACTGCTTGATCGTTATTTTACTAACTACTGTTTGTCTTCGAATCCAGTCTATATAATTCTTTAAACGCTGGTTAAAATTAAATGATAATTTGTATGAATGTTGTCTTCCTATATTTGTGTCCAGATTGAATTATACAGACCCATTTTGAATAGTTGCCTAAAATGCTCCTGAAATGATCTACAGAAAAACAAATTCGGGGCGGGGCATGCCCTTGACCCCTAGGATTTTGCGTACACATCAAAAGACCTTGCTACGCCACTGGCCATGACCAATTTTAAATTAAAAAATAATTTAATAATGAGGTGAATTATTTATTGTGTCTAATTTTGCATTCGGAACAACCTCGGCGATCTTTAAGATTGTTCCTATTGCTTAATTTGTCATACAATTTACTAAGCAGTTCTGATGGTCGTGTTAATGAAAAAAGTGTCGTGGTATATGAGAACGACGGAACACATCAAATGTTATACCAAAAGAAGTGATTACTTGGCTTTTGTATGACTCTGTGTCTATGTAACAGTTTAACCAATGAAACATATCGCTAATTAACATGTTACGAGTACAACATGTATTTGTAGACGAGAGAGTCAAATAAATTCAGTTCAGTTTCAAACGTATTTAATTTGACATTGTCTCCCTTATATATTTTCCTTGCTTATAAATCACCAAAATAACTAGTCTGGAGAAAACGAATTACTTATATGTGACTGTATATTATATACTTATATTTAATGATGCTTATTTTATTTTTGTTTTGTTGGGTTTACCGTCATAGCAACACATTGTATATGTCATATAACGGCGGTCAGTCAACTTAGTCACTGTCCTGGAAAGACTAAATCTCTGGATTTAGCTGTTAACCAACTACAAAGCACATACTTTAGATTATAGAAATTATACCTTTGTGAATGTAAACCAAATAAAAAAGTGGTAAAAATACAATAACATAAAAAATTATAACAATAATTAACTATATATACATTATTGTTTTATTTATACATATAGATCTATACATTTTTATACAATTTACAATTTTATATTCAATATACAACTTTATATACAGTAAATCTAATGTATGTAATATGCGGTTCAATGTGCAATATTTTATCCCATACGCAATATAGAATAGCATGAAATGCAGTAGTAGTGAAACAGTTAAACATATTTTAAATCAATCAATAAAGTAATGTGAAGTACTGACACAATTAAATGCTTGTGCAACTATTAAAGTGCAGTAATAAACTTTCGCCTCAAACAAATATAGAAATTCACACAAGTAAAACAAACACAGTTCCGAGATACGTACATATACATGCCGGTAGGGCCTATAACAGGAATTGAGTTACGAAACGAGGGACGAAACATTTTTCTGGGGTATGGTATAGGTTTTTTATGCTCAATCGAAAAGTTCGGACAATATCGCCGGCAAAAAAGTTCGTTTTGATAAAACCAAGAGCGTTCGAATGAATAAATCGATGATAAAAGCCACGCATTTCGGTACTTTTTAAAACGGAACTATTTTTGTTTTCGCCCCCTGGACTCTTCGACCTAAAAACTTTCGTAAATTAGTTTCTGTTGAATTCTATGTGCGTCGGTATTTTTGCTACGTATCATTTCTCGTACTTGGAATTTTTCGACACAGAGCTCAAATATTTGTTTTGTACATCTGTGTTTTTTACTATTAAACTTAATTTTCTGTGTTGTAAGATCTTTTTATTAATGTTTTGTTTTATGTCATTTTTTTGTCAAAATGGCTCTTGCAAAAGAGAAACCTTATATTGATTTTTATGTATAAAAATCTATATAACCAATTACTTTGGATAACTAATACCTTTTGGGTCTACATGAGCAGTGTATACTAATAACAATGATGCTATTGTACACACATTGATTTTTTCTTGAAACAATCACTATAATCGAATACTGTTTCTTGATTAAGATTTTTTGCGCAACATTTTATCATAGCAACTTCTAAAGGGTTTCATTTGAAACTTCTATCATGTAGGATAAAATTTACCATTAGATATCAAATACTATAATTCATAAAACTAACAATAATTTATACTAAATTATGGCCCTTACATACAAACATACATTCTAAGTTAAGTTCTAATGCAACATTTTATCTTGGCTACTACTGATGGGATTGATTTGAATATTCACACATGACTACGGTATTACCATCGGAAGTCAATTTTAAAGTTGCATCACTCTAGCTTGAATTTTTACTATTTTAAATTGTGAGTCTTTTATATTGAAAATTTTTTAGTAAGAAGATCTGCAAAAAATAAAAAAGCTGCAGTCAATGAAAATATTCTTGTTAAATTTTTCATCTCAATTGAATTTCATAATTGATTCCGTTTACAAGACCACTCCTAATAGTAGAGCGCGCTGTCCATTGACGGCTCTCAATTGTTAATTAAACCTCTTACCTGAAATATCCAAACACTTCGTAATACCCAGAATCGACATTGAATAAATTCTAGAATTTTATCCTTCATCATTGCACCTTTAACTTTCAAGTTATCCTATTTCATAGAAGTTGCTCTCTAAAAGGTAAATTCTAAATATTTTGGTCGTCTGAACCACACGGATTACACAAGTAATTATGCACGAAATCCATGTGCCTATTTACGTCATTTAAAACTGGCATGGATAAGATACGAAATGGAGACTTTTAGGCGAAAAGGAGCATATAATGGCAAAACGGAGATTTAATTGTTAGTAAAACCCTTCTTAAAATAACAATTATAATACAAATTATATTTACTGATAATAAAATCACCATTCTCAAATTAGTGATTTTCATATCAGTCCAATTTTTACAAGAGTTGCTTAAAACGTAGGGTCCACAAAGGCGGATCCAAAGGGGGTCAGGGGGGTCCGGACCCCCCCTAGAATTGGGAAAATGTACCTGTCCATTAGTGTATTTCTTGACTGTAAGTCATTTTTGAGTAGCATGGGATATATGTTAATGTGTACTTATTATTATATGTGTGCGTATTTAACGAGTGTGAGGACTCTGGTGCCAGTGGGTTTAACGCCGTGTCGACAAACATTATTGTCATTTTACTGAGGCAAGCTCACCTTACCTAGGTTTCCTGGACCTTGTCTATAACCAAGACTAATCAACCCTTCCAAACGTTCGATATCTTTTCCATTATATTATGCATAATATTATGTACACGATTTTTCCTTTTTTAGATCGGACTAAGCATTTTTGATTTGGTGAAAATGTTTAGTACAGATCCTGCAAAGGTGTGCCTTCAGATTTAAATTGACCATGTAAATGTTATATTTCTTACCAGACTAGGCTGAATATAATATCTTTATACAATACAAACAAAATATTTAGCCCTATACTTGTATGAAGGGCGTGTTTCTTCATTTTATTTTATCATAATTACATGTTTTTACTATGGGTTATAAATATAATATATGCGGGTGATCACCATGGGATTCATTTAAATTTCTTTTTTTTCGTATGTCTGTTTATGATAATGCCATGTTCACTATATGTGTTTGTAAATTTCATTCTGTTTGCTATAAACATGTTGTATGTTTAGAGCAATAAAGGTTGTTGTTGTTGTTATACCTAATCAATGGAGGAAAATCTACATTATTGTCGAATATCCATGGAAGAGTATAACCAGTCCGGGTGAGACTCTAACTAGCAACCTCTTAGGGACACTTGATTCGAAATCCTGAGCTTGGCCTTTGTAAGACACCAAAACAGAACACATATTTTACTTTAAACAATAATTAAAACAAAAGCATTTGGTTTTTACATGCCGGTATACGTACGTATACATTATTTTTAATAGTTTAAAAAAAATAAACGTCTGTACTAGACAAACCAAATATTAAGTTGATAAATTGTCATTTGCATTTCATCAATTAATGGACTATAAATAAATAAAATGTAGTAAGATGATTAATAGTTCACCAGAACCAATCATCGTTGTTGCCTACGTCATCATTGCTTTCGTCATCTTGTTTTTGTTCATATTGTCCCCAGCTGAAGTAATCCACTCTCAAGTTAGACTTATCAAAACCATTTTCTAACATATCAGCGGATATTCTCTTTTCACACCATTTCTCACAACATTTCAGTGAACAACATTCATGGAACACCATGTTAACTGTGTTAAGAAGTCGCCTTTGTAGTAACCTTTGGTACAATGGCTTTTCTGGTTGTTCACCTCGTCGTGAAATCGGCTTTGGTTTGACACTAGGTCCTGCTTTACATACACATGAGTTGGAGCACTCTTGAACATCATTTAAGTTTTTTTTCGGCACTTCAGGGATACTTGTGGGTGGGTTTTCTGTGCCCAGTCGAAACTTGATCTTTGGTCTTTTCATTTCGCTTACTGTATCAGCGTCTTCATCAGACTTTCTCTTTTTATTATTCTCATCTGTATGTGGCTGGTTTTAATCGCGATGTTTTCATGTGCATTACTATTCACTTTGACTTTATTTTCATCATTTGCCACCATTTTCTTAACTTTGCAATCATCATTACAATCACCAGTGTTTTCTTCCAAGCGTCTTTTGGAACCTCTTGCCTTTGTTGTATGGTCTGGAAAATAAATATAGAACACAGTAGTTTTTTAAGTGAAAATCTTTAGCTTAATGATATTTTACTGTTTTCATATACATGTTACAGTAATCAGATATGTGTAATTTCAAGTTTTTTCAACTTGCCCACGTACAATTGCAACCTAAAAAATCAACTTGTCCAGAATCAAAACTTACTTGCCCAGAAGTTCAATACTCGAAAAAAATTTATAGAACTATGATGTTAAGTAAATACTGTAAGTAATGATAAATGATTGACAATAAAAATAGTTCACTGTTTAATGTGATAGAAGCATTGAAATATCTATATTTTAAGTACATTGTATAGCTATGTTAGAATTATTTTACAGCTAAAAATATAACTTGTCCTCGGACGAGTGGGTTGGACATATTTACTCGTCCGCAGCCATATAGGTACGAGTCTGACAAGTCGGGCATAGGAATTCCACACCCCAGGTAATGTACATACAAATTAATAAAAAGTAAATCTTTAAAGCCATAGTAGAGCATAAACAATTTCACATTGCAGATAACAAAAGCAATAAGGCTGGGTCACAAGTTGAAGCAACATCAGCAAAAGACCCTCCTTTTGTGGGATCGTTGTTTTTATTATTAGGATCAGCCTTCATCTTAATTAGGGTCTTGTTTAAAATTGCATTTAGTTGCATGTAAGTACATCAGCTTTAAGGGTAGAAATGTATGTGTTTATGCCTTTAGGGACATGTTCGATTAACAGTGGCCATATTCTGCTATCCATAATAAACAAAAGGTCTACATGTTCACATAAAAGTCGTGCGCTATCTGTGCATGACTTACAAAAAACAGAATTGTTAGCTTGTTGGTTTCACAAGCTAGTACATAAAAAGTACGAGAAAATCCCAAGTACTTAGTACAGTATAGCCTTTGCAGAGCTGTCCTCTACAGAACAAATCCTCTGCACAATAACAACTTTTGACATTTCCCTAAGTTATAATTTTCATTAAATTAAACCTCTGCAGAACAACAACCTCTCATTCTCGTTCCCAGAATCTAGTAGGATTCTCAATACTAGCTAGTATTTAGAATCCTACTAGACTCTGGGAACGAGAATGCAACCTCTGAACAACAACACATTTTAGGCCCTCCCAGTTGGTGTTGCTTAAGAGAGGTTGCACTGTAGTTTTTAAATAGAAATCTATATTAAAATTACCTTGAAGATGGCTAATTTTCTGTTGAATTACATTCATAATATCTTGTCTAATTTCAAAATTACGTTGTCTAATTTTCTTATATCTTTCTGTGTATTCATAGGTTGATCTTTGGGGAGAGTTATCTTTTCTTGTCCATTCTGAGATTTTGTTGGAAACTGCAATAGATGTTTGAAGTTAATAACAGTTGTCAAATGTTTGCTTACAAGTAAGTGTTGATTAAAACAATATATAAATTGATGAATTTTACGATTTGTAGAAACTTGAAATGTATTTTGGTTTAATAGCAAAGACAATAACACACGTTGCTAGCGAGCTGATACCCTTATTCGGGGTATAAAGTGACATGATCTCCGGAATGCAATAATACATTTATTATGTTCGTAATTTCTTGCAGCTGCCTGCCAAAATTACGACTAATTCATATATACCTGGAAGTGGACTCGAGAGTGATTAATATAAGTTGTATGAACTTGCTTCACAGTCTAGCGAAATAAATTAGTATAAATAAACTCACCAGTGATGGTTTGTCTCGAAGAAAAACTAGATTTAGAACTTTCATTATCATTAAACACTATGTACTTGTTTGGTTTCCATTTTTTTTTCAGTTGTTATGGTGACACTCTTGACACTTTGATCACTGAAATCAAATAAATTTATATCTATCTAATTGGGACAAAAGTGCTAAAAATTAAAACATATATGCTAACCTACACTGAGCTTGTCGTTATTTTTATGTTCATTTTAATTTCGCTTTAAAAATTATTTAAAACAATAACAACCTGTAGCGTCGTTTTTTAAATTAAAAAATAGACATTATTTCATTACCATTTTCTGTATCGAAATATAATAGAATTGAAAATATTTCATAGACCTCAGGAAATCTTTTGAATATCTGACTTAGAGGAAGGTTGCAATAAACAGACGAAATGCTTATAATAAGGAACATTCTGTATTTAAAGCTCAACGTTTGACGAAATTTAATTTTAAATAAACACTTACCTATTCCTTGCTAACTCTGTACAAACATTTCCAGTCAATTTTGTCATGTCTCTCATTATTTCTTCTTGTAATATAAATCTGTATCTCTTATATGATGCTGCTTTGTGCGCTTTATATGTCATTATAGTGATTCTGACGTTGTATACGTTACGTTATTACGTCATATGTAACTGTGACGTTTTTTGACGTCATGACGTTAGAGGACGTAAAATATTATAATATTGAGTGTTTTCCAGCATAAATTTCATCATCAATAGCCATCAGGCGCGTAGCTACCAGTACGCAGAGTACGCAGTTGCGTACACCTGGTACAGAAAATTGTAAAAATACAAACGCCAAAAATGTAATAAAATCTCTCGCCTGAGGGGGGTAGGGGTGTGTAAAACAAAACTGCTTGATCGTTATTTTACTAACCTTATGTCAAGTTATATTTCAATGGGACTTGCGATGCCTTTTGGGAGTTGAATTTACGGTTTTAAAATTCGATGTTTGTCTTTGAATCCAGTCTATATAATTCTTTAAACGCTGGTTAAAATTGAATGATAATTTGTATGAATGTTGTCTTCCTATATTTGTGTCCAGATTGAATTATACAGACCCATTTTGAATAGTTGCCAAAAATGCTCCTGAAATGATCTACAGAAAAACAAATTCGGGGCGGCGCATGCCCTTGACCCCTAGGATTTTGCGTACACATCAAAAAGACCTTGCTACGCCACTGGCCATGACCAATTTTAAATTAAAAAATAATTTAATAATGAGGTGAATTATTTATTGTGTCTAATTTTGCATTCGGAACAACCTCGGCGATCTTTAAGATTGTTCCTATTGCTTAATTTGTCATACAATTTACTAAGCAGTTCTGATGGTCGTGTTAATGAAAAAAGTGTCGTGGTATATGAGAACGACGGAACACATAAAATGTTATACCAAAAGAAGTGATTACTTGGCTTTTGTATGACTCTGTGTCTATGTAACAGTTTAACCAATGAAAAATATCGCTAATTAACATGTTACGAGTACAACATGTATTTGTAGACGAGAGAGTCAAATAAATTCAGTTCAGTTTCAAACGTATTTAATTTGACATTGTCTCCCTTATATATTTTCCTTGCTTATAAATCACCAAAATAACTAGTCTGGAGAAAACGAATTACTTATATGTGACTGTATATTATATACTTATATTTAATGATGCTTATTTTATTTTTGTTTTGTTGGGTTTACCGTCATAGCAACACATTGTATATGTCATATAACGGCGGTCAGTCAACTTAGTCACTGTCCTGGAAAGACTAAATCTCTGGATTTAGCTGTTAACCAACTACAAAGCACATACTTTAGATTATAGAAATTATACCTTTGTGAATGTAAACCAAATAAAAAAGTGGTAAAAATACAATAACATAAAAAATTATAACAATAATTAACTATATATACATTATTGTTTTATTTATACATATAGATCTATACATTTTTATACAATTTACAATTTTATATTCAATATACAACTTTATATACAGTAAATCTAATGTATGTAATATGCGGTTCAATGTGCAATATTTTATCCCATACGCAATATAGAATAGCATGAAATGCAGTAGTAGTGAAACAGTTAAACATATTTTAAATCAATCAATAAAGTAATGTGAAGTACTGACACAATTAAATGCTTGTGCAACTATTAAAGTGCAGTAATAAACTTTCGCCTCAAACAAATATAGAAATTCACACAAGTAAAACAAACACAGTTCCGAGATACGTACATTTACATGCCGGTAGGGCCTATAACAGGAATTGAGTTACGAAACGAGGGACGAAACATTTTTCTGGGGTATGGTATAGGTTTTTTATGCTCAATCGAAAAGTTCGGACAATATCGCCGGCAAAAAAGTTCGTTTTGATAAAACCAAGAGCGTTCGAATGAATAAATTGATGATAAAAGCCACGCATTTCGGTACTTTTTAAAACGGAACTATTTTTGTTTTCGCCCCCTGGACTCTTCGACCTAAAAACTTTCGTAAATTAGTTTCTGTTGAATTCTATGTGCGTCGGTATTTTTGCTACGTATCATTTCTCGTACTTGGAATTTTTCGACACAGAGCTCAAATATTTGTTTTGTACATCTGTGTTTTTTACTATTAAACTTAATTTTCTGTGTTGTAAGACCTTTTTATTATTGTTTTGTTTTTATGTCATTTTTTTGTCAAAATGGCTCTTGCAAAAGAGAAACCTTATATTGATTTTTATGTATAAAAATCTATATAACCAATTACTTTGGATAACTAATACCTTTTGGGTCTACATGAGCAGTGTATACTAATAACAATGATGCTATTGTACACACATTGATTTTTTCTTGAAACAATCACTATAATCGAATACTGTTTCTTGATTAAGATTTTTTGCGCAACATTTTATCAAAGCAACTTCTAAAGGGTTTCATTTGAAACTTCTATCATGTAGGATAAAATTTACCATTAGATATCAAATACTATAATTCATAAAACTAACAATAATTTATACTAAATTATGGCCCTTACATACAAACATACATTCTAAGTTAAGTTCTAATGCAACATTTTATCTTGGCAACTACTGATGGGATTGATTTGAATATTCACACATGACTACGGTATTACCATCGGAAGTCAATTTTAAAGTTGCATCACTCTAGCTTGAATTTTTACTATTTTAAATTGTGAGTCTTTTATATGGAAAATTTTTAGTAAGAAGATCTGCAAAAAATAAAAAAGCTGCAGTCAATGAAAATATTCTTGTTAAATTTTTCATCTCAATTGAATTTCATAATTGATTCCGTTTACAAGACCACTCCTAATAGTAGAGCGCGCTGTCCATTGACGGCTCTCAATTGTTAATTAAACCTCTTACCTGAAATATCCAAACACTTCGTAATACCCAGAATCGACATTGAATAAATTCTAGAATTTTATCCTTCATCATTGCAACTTTAACTTTCAAGTTATCCTATTTCATAGAAGTTGCTCTCTAAAAGGTAAATTCTAAATATTTTGGTCGTCTGAACCACACGGATTACACAAGTAATTATGCACGAAATCCATGTGCCTATTTACGTCATTTAAAACTGGCATGGATAAGATACGAAATGGAGACTTTTAGGCGAAAAGGAGCATATAATGGCAAAACGGAGATTTAATTGTTAGTAAAACCCTTCTTAAAATAACAATTATAATACAAATTATATTTACTGATAATAAAATCACCATTCTCAAATTAGTGATTTTCATATCAGTCCAATTTTTACAAGAGTTGCTTAAAACGTAGGGTCCACAAAGGCGGATCCAAAGGGGTTCAGGGGGGTCCGGACCCCCCTAGAATTGGGAAAATGTACCTGTCCATTAGTGTATTTCTTGACTGTAAGTCATTTTTGAGTAGCATGGGATATATGTTAATGTGTACTTATTATTATATGTGTGCGTATTTAACGAGTGTGAGGACTCTGGTGCCAGTGGGTTTAACGCCGTGTCGACAAACATTATTGTCATTTTACTGAGGCAAGCTCACCTTACCTAGGTTTCCTGGACCTTGTCTATAACCAAGACTTATCAACCCTTCCAAACGTTCGATATCTTTTCCATTATATTATGCATAATATTATGTACACGATTTTTCCTTTTTTAGATCGGACTAAGCATTTTTGATTTGGTGAAAATGTTTAGTACAGATCCTGCAAAGGTGTGCCTTCAATTTAAATTGACCATGTAAATGTTATATTTCTTACCAGACTAGGCTGAATATAATATCTTTATACAATACAAACAAAATATTTAGCCCTATACTTGTATGAAGGGCGTGTTTCTTCATTTTATTTTGTCATAATTACATGTTTTACTATGGGTTATATATATAATATTTGCGGGTGATCACCATGGGATTCATTTAAATTTCTTTTTTTTTCGTATGTCTGTTTATGATAATGCCATGTTCACTATATGTGTTTGTAAATTTCATTCTGTTTGCTATAAACATGTTGTATGTTTAGAGCAATAAAGGAAGGTTGTTGTTGTTGTTATACCTAATCAATGGAGGAAAATCAACATTTTTGTCGAATATCCATGGAAGAGTATAACCAGTCCGGGTGAGACTCTAACTAGCAACCTCTTAGGGACACTTGATTCGAAATCCTGAGCTTGGCCTTTGTAAGACACCGAAACAGAACACATATTTTACTTTAAACAATAATTAAAACAAAAGCATTTGGTTTTTACATGCCGGTATACGTACGTATACATTATTTTTAATAGTTTAAAAAAAAATAAACGTCTGTACTATACAAACCAAATATTAAGTTGATAAATTGTCATTTGCATTTCATCAATTAATGGACTATAAATAAATAAAATGTTTTAAGATGATTAATAGTTCACCAGAACCAATCATCGTTGTTGCCTACGTCATCATTGCTTTCGTCATCTTGTTTTTGTTCATATTGTCCCCAGCTGAAGTAATCCACTCTCAAGTTAGACTTATCAAAACCATTTTCTAACATATCAGCGGATATTCTCTTTTCACACCATTTCTCACAACATTTCAGTGAACAACATTCATGGAACACCATGTTAACTGTGTTAAGAAGTCGCCTTTGTAGTAACCTTTGGTACAATGGCTTTTCTGGTTGTTCACCTCGTCGTGAAATCGGCTTTGGTTTGACACTAGGTCCTGCTTTACATACACATGAGTTGGAGCACTCTTGAACATCATTTAAGTTTTTTTTCGGCACTTCAGGGATACTTGTGGGTGGGTTTTCTGTGCCCAGTCGAAACTTGATCTTTGGTCTTTTCATTTCGCTTACTGTATCAGCGTCTTCATCAGACTTTCTCTTTTTATTATTCTCATCTGTATGTGGTTGGTTTTAATCGCGATGTTTTCGTGTGCATTACTATTCACTTTGACTTTATTTTCATCATTTGCCACCATTTTCTTAACTTTGCAATCATCATTACAATCACCAGTGTTTTCTTCCAAGCGTCTTTTGGAACCTCTTGCCTTTGTTGTATGGTCTGGAAAATAAAAATAGAACACAGTAGTTTTTTAAGTGAAAATCTTTAGCTTAATGATATTTTACTGTTTTCATATACATGTTACAGTAATCAGATATGTGTAATTTCAAGTTTTTTCAACTTGCCCACGTACAATTGCAACCTAAAAAATCAACTTGTCCAGAATCAAAACTTACTTGCCCAGAAGTTCAATACTCGAAAAATTTTTATAGAACTATGATGTTAAGTAAATACTGTAAGTAATGATAAATGATTGACAATAAAAATAGTTCACTGTTTAATGTGATAGAAGCATTGAAATATCTATATTTTAAGTACATTGTATAGCTATGTTAGAATTATTTTACAGCTAAAAATATAACTTGTCCTCGGACGAGTGGGTTGGACATATTTACTCGTCCGCAGCCATATAGGTACGAGTCTGACAAGTCGGGCATAGGAATTCCACACCCCAGGTAATGTACATACAAATTAATAAAAAGTAAATCTTTAAAGCCATAGTAGAGCATAAACAATTTCACATTGCAGATAACAAAAGCAATAAGGCTGGGTCACAAGTTGAAGCAACATCAGCAAAAGACCCTCCTTTTGTGGGATCGTTGTTTTTATTATTAGGATCAGCCTTCATCTTAATTAGGGTCTTGTTTAAAATTGCATTTAGTTGCATGTAAGTACATCGGCTTTAAGGGTAGAAATGTATGTGTTTATGCCTTTAGGGACATGTTCGATTAACAGTGGCCATATTCTGCTATCCATAATAAACAAAAGGTCTACATGTTCACATAAAAGTCGTGCGCTATCTGTGCATGACTTACAAAAAACAGAATTGTTAGCTTGTTGGTTTCACAAGCTAGTACATAAAAAGTACGAGAAAATCCCAAGTACTTAGTACAGTATAGCCTTTGCAGAGCTGTCCTCTACAGAACAAATCCTCTGCACAATAACAACTTTTGACATTTCCCTAAGTTATAATTTTCATTAAATTAAACCTCTGCAGAACAACAACCTCTCATTCTCGTTCCCAGAATCTAGTAGGATTCTCAATACTAGCTAGTATTTAGAATCCTACTAGACTCTGGGAACGAGAATGCAACCTCTGAACAACAACACATTTTAGGCCCTCCCAGTTGGTGTTGCTTAAGAGAGGTTGCACTGTAGTTTTTAAATAGAAATCTATATTAAAATTACCTTGAAGATGGCTAATTTTCTGTTGAATTACATTCATAATATCTTGTCTAATTTCAGATTCACGTTGTCTAATTTTCTTATATCTTTCTGTGTATTCATAGGTTGATCTTTGGGGAGAGTTATCTTTTCTTGTCCATTCTGAGATTTTGTTGGAAACTGCAATAGATGTTTGAAGTTAATAACAGTTGTCAAATGTTTGCTTACAAGTAAGTGTTGATTAAAACAATATATAAATTGATGAATTTTACGATTTGTAGAAACTTGAAATGTATTTTGGTTTAATAGCAAAGACAATAACACACGTTGCTAGCGAGCTGATACCCTTATTCGGGGTATAAAGTGACATGATCTCCGGAATGCAATAATACATGTATTATGTTCGTTAATTTCTTGCAGCTGCCTGCCAAAATTACGACTAATTCAAATATACCTGGAAGTGGACTCGAGAGTGATTAATATAAGTTGTATGAACTTGCTTCACAGTCTAGCGAAATAAATTAGTATAAATAAACTCACCAGTGATAGTTTGTCTCGAAGAAAAACTAGATTTAGAACTTTCATTATCATTAAACACTATGTACTTGTTTGGTTTCCATTTTTTTTCAGTTGTTATGGTGACACTCTTGACACTTTTATCACTGAAATCAAATAAATTTATATATATCTAATTGGGACAAAAGTGCTAAAAATTAAAACATATATGCTAACCTACACTGAGCTTGTCGTTATTTTTATGTTCATTTTAATTTCGCTTTAAAAATTATTTAAAACAATAACAACCTGTAGCGTCGTTTTTTAAATTAAAAAATAGACATTATTTCATTACCATTTTCTGTATCGAAATATAATAGAATTGAAAATATTTCATAGACCTCAGGAAATCTTTTGAATATCTGACTTAGAGGAAGGTTGCAATAAACAGACGAAATGCTTATAATAAGTAACATTCTGTATTTAAAGCTCAACGTTTGACGAAATTTAATTTTAAATAAACACTTACCTATTCCTTGCTAACTCTGTACAAACATTTCCAGTCAATTTTGTCATGTCTCTCATTATTTCTTCTTGTAATATAAATCTGTATCTCTTATATGATGCTGCTTTGTGCGCTTTATATGTCATTATAGTGATTCTGACGTTGTATACGTTACGTTATTACGTCATATGTAACTGTGACGTTTTTTGACGTCATGACGTTAGAGGACGTAAAATATTATAATATTGAGTGTTTTCCAGCATAAATTTCATCATCAATAGCCATCAGGCGCGTAGCTACCAGTACGCAGAGTACGCAGCTGCGTACACACTGGTCCAGAAAATTGTAAAAATACAAACGCCAAAAATGTAATAAAATCTTTCGCCTGAGGGGGTTAGGGGTGTGTAAAACAAAACTGCTTGATCGTTATTTTACTACTCTTATGTCAAGTTATATTTCAATGGGACTTGCGATGCCTTTTGGGAGTTGAATTTACGGTTTTAAAATTCGATGTTTGTCTTTGAATCCAGTCTAAATAATTCTTTAAACGCTGGTTAAAATTGAATGATAATTTGTATGAATATTGTCTTCCTATATTTGTGTCCAGATTGAATTATACAGACCCATTTAGAATAGTTGCCAAAAATGCTCTTGAAATGATCTACAGAAAAACAAATTCGGGGCGGGGCATGCCCTTGACCCCTAGGATTTTGCGTACACATCAAAAAGACCTTGCTACGCCACTGCCCGGACTGGTTATACTCTTCCATGGATATTCGACAATAATGTTGATTTTCCTCCATTGATTAGGTATAACAACAACAACAACCTTTATTGCTCTAAACATACAACATGTTTATAGCAAACAGAATGAAATTTACAAACACATATAGTGAACATGGCATTATCATAAACAGACATACGAAAAAAAAAGAAATTTAAATGAATCCCATGGTGATCACCCGCAAATATTATATATATAACCCATAGTAAAACATGTAATTATGATAAAATAAAATGAAGAAACACGCCCTTCATACAAGCATAGGGCTAAATATTTTGTTTGTATTGTATAAAGATATTATATTCAGCCTAGTCTGGTAAGAAATATAACATTTACATGGTCAATTTAAATCTGAAGGCACACCTTTGCAGGATCTGTACTAAACATTTTCACCAAATCAAAAATGCTTAGTCCGATCTAAAAAAGGAAATATCGTGTACATAATATTATGCATAATATAATGGAAAAGATATCGAACGTTTGGAAGGGTTGATTAGTCTTGGTTATAGACAAGGTCCAGGAAACCTAGGTAAGGTGAGCTTGCCTCAGTAAAATGACAATAATGTTTGTCGACACGGCGTTAAACCCACTGGCACCAGAGTCCTCACACTCGTTAAATACGCACACATATAATAATAAGTACACATTAACATAGATCCCATGCTACTCAAAAATGACTTACAGTCAAGAAATACACTAATGGACAGGTACATTTTCCCAATTCTAGGGGGGGTCCGGACCCCCCTGACCCCCTTTGGATCCGCCTTTGTGGACCCTACGTTTTAAGCAAATCTTGTAAAAATTGGACTGATATGAAAATCACTAATTTGAGAATGGTGATTTTATTATCAGTAAATATAATTTGTATTATAATTGTTATTTTAAGAAGGGTTTTACTAACAATTAAATCTCCGTTTTGCCATTATATGCTCCTTTTCGCCTAAAAGTCTCCATTTCGTATCTTATCCATGCCAGTTTTAAATGACGTAAATAGGCACATGGATTTCGTGCATAATTACTTGTGTAATCCGTGTGGTTCAGACGACCAAAATATTTAGAATTTACCTTTTAGAGAGCAACTTCTATGAAATAGGATAACTTGAAAGTTAAAGGTGCAATGATGAAGGATAAAATTCTAGAATTTATTCAATGTCGATTCTGGGTATTACGAAGTGTTTGGATATTTCAGGTAAGAGGTTTAATTAACAATTGAGAGCCGTCAATGGACAGCGCGCTCTACTATTAGGAGTGGTCTTGTAAACGGAATCAATTATGAAATTCAATTGAGATGAAAAATTTAACAAGAATATTTTCATTGACTGCAGCTTTTTTATTTTTTGCAGATCTTCTTACTAAAAAATTTTCAATATAAAAGACTCACAAATTAAAATAGTAAAAATTCAAGCTAGAGTGATGCAACTTTAAAATTGACTTCCGATGGTAATACCGTAGTCATGTGTGAATATTCAAATCAATCCCATCAGTAGTTGCCAAGATAAAATGTTGCATTAGAACTTAACTTAGAATGTATGTTTGTATGTAAGGGCCATAATTTAGTATAAATTATTGTTAGTTTTATGAATTATAGTATTTGATATCTAATGGTAAATTTTATCCTACATGATAGAAGTTTCAAATGAAACCCTTTAGAAGTTGCTATGATAAAATGTTGCGCAAAAAATCTTAATCAAGAAACAGTATTCGATTATAGTGATTGTTTCAAGAAAAAATCAATGTGTGTACAATAGCATCATTGTTATTAGTATACACTGCTCATGTAGACCCAAAAGGTATTAGTTATCCAAAGTAATTGGTTATATAGATTTTTATACATAAAAATCAATATAAGGTTTCTCTTTTGCAAGAGCCATTTTGACAAAAAAATGACATAAAAACAAAACATTAATAAAAAGGTCTTACAACACAGAAAATTAAGTTTAATAGTAAAAAACACAGATGTACAAAACAAATATTTGAGCTCTGTGTCGAAAAATTCCAAGTACGAGAAATGATACGTAGCAAAAATACCGACGCACATAGAATTCAACAGAAACTAATTTACGAAAGTTTTTAGGTCGAAGAGTCCAGGGGGCGAAAACAAAAATAGTTCCGTTTTAAAAAGTACCGAAATGCGTGGCTTTTATCATCAATTTATTCATTCGAACGCTCTTGGTTTTATCAAAATGAACTTTTTTGCCGGCGATATTGTCCAAACTTTTCGATTGAGCATAAAAAACCTATACCATACCCCAGAAAAATGTTTCGTCCCTCGTTTCGTAACTCAATTCCTGTTATAGGCCCTACCGGCATGTATATGTACGTATCTCGGAACTGTGTTTGTTTTACTTGTGTGAATTTCTATATTTGTTTGAGACGAAAGTTTATTACTGCACTTTAATAGTTGCACAAGCATTTAATTGTGTCAGTACTTCACATTACTTTATTGATTGATTTAAAATATGTTTAACTGTTTCACTACTACTGCATTTCATGCTATTCTATATTGCGTATGGGATAAAATATTGCACATTGAACCGCATATTACATACATTAGATTTACTGTATATAAAGTTGTATATTGAATATAAAATTGTAAATTGTATAAAAATGTATAGATCTATATGTATAAATAAAACAATAATGTATATATAGTTAATTATTGTTATAATTTTTTATGTTATTGTATTTTTACCACTTTTTTATTTGGTTTACATTCACAAAGGTATAATTTCTATAATCTAAAGTATGTGCTTTGTAGTTGGTTAACAGCTAAATCCAGAGATTTAGTCTTTCCAGGACAGTGACTAAGTTGACTGACCGCCGTTATATGACATATACAATGTGTTGCTATGACGGTAAACCCAACAAAACAAAAATAAAATAAGCATCATTAAATATAAGTATATAATATACAGTCACATATAAGTAATTCGTTTTCTCCAGACTAGTTATTTTGGTGATTTATAAGCAAGGAAAATATATAAGGGAGACAACGTCAAATTAAATACGTTTGAAACTGAACTGAATTTATTTGACTCTCTCGTCTACAAATACATGTTGTACTCGTAACATGTTAATTAGCGATATTTTTCATTGGTTAAACTGTTACATAGACACAGAGTCATACAAAAGCCAAGTAATCACTTCTTTTGGTATAACATTTTATGTGTTCCGTCGTTCTCATATACCACGACACTTTTTTCATTAACACGACCATCAGAACTGCTTAGTAAATTGTATGACAAATTAAGCAATAGGAACAATCTTAAAGATCGCCGAGGTTGTTCCGAATGCAAAATTAGACACAATAAATAATTCACCTCATTATTAAATTATTTTTTAATTTAAAATTGGCCATGGCCAGTGGCGTAGCAAGGTCTTTTTGATGTGTACGCAAAATCCTAGGGGTCAAAGGCATGCCCCGCCCCGAATTTGTTTTTCTGTAGATCATTTCAGGAGCATTTTTGGCAACTATTCTAAATGGGTCTGTATAATTCAATCTGGACACAAATATAGGAAGACAACATTCATACAAATTATCATTCAATTTTAACCAGCGTTTAAAGAATTATATAGACTGGATTCAAAGACAAACATCGAATTTTAAAACCGTAAATTCAACTCCCAAAAGGCATCGCAAGTCCCATTGAAATATAACTTGACATAAGGTTAGTAAAATAACGATCAAGCAGTTTTGTTTTACACACCCCTACCCCCCTCAGGCGAAAGATTTTATTACATTTTTGGCGTTTGTATTTTTACAATTTTCTGGACCAGTGTGTACGCATCTGCGTACTCTGCGTACTGGTAGCTACGCGCCTGATTATCAATAGTAATAGTACATTTGTATTAGAGAATTCTACTATAGGCTCTGGGAACGAAAATGTGCAAGCAATGGCAATAATTACACTTGCAGCTGCGTGCACCGTACAAAAATAAATCAAGTCTCTTAAATGGCTTTAAATGTGTGTCAATGTCAATGAGCTGTCAATGTCTTTTATACTTTCAAAACAAGTATAAATAGATACATAATAAATCTTTATAAACAACTGAAAGGTAAACACGATAGCCCTAAAGGGCTATCTGGTATACATGTCAGTCTTAGTCTTTCACACCCTGTCCCAAAGTCACAGCATCACAGCCATTACTTAAGTTCTTGAACAATTTTATTTTCAAAATATAACTCAATTGTTAATTTCTTGTTTAACATTCAGTTAGGACAGTTGCACCTACAAAAACTTTGCTGATTTAAATATGCTGTATCGTGCATACAATTTGTCCCCGACCTCACCTTTCACATTTGCATCTAATGATCACCTACACATATCCCGGTGAAAATCAATACCACGCCTACTCTACACTTTCGACTCATTACATATTTAAAATATAATTTAACATGTATAGAGTATACACAGCCCGCATGTATAACAACTTACGATTCAAATGCATTCAAACGGGAAACTCGTGTTCTTACATTTTTGATAACAATTAATAATAAAATAGGTGTTGGGATAGTGATTGTGGGGCTAAAACCAACAACCTTTGAATTGGTAGCTAGCCTCATCGTACAATCCTCTAGTCCGGCCTATGTGCAATAGACACTCGTTGTACGCTTTAAATGTACTTTAAAATTAATCCCTGTGTTAAAATTAAATTCAAGCCTTGTCGATAAAATCCGATTGTTATCGAGCATTAATACTACATTCGTATTCAATGTAATGAATATTCTTGCATAAAGGTCAGGTCGGGGTCAATGTGTCCGCACTATACTTATATTAATTGTGAGTAAAGAAATACTGCAGTGAATGTGTAAATAAGCCAAGTTATTGTATGGGCCACTGACAGTTGAATAAAATATAACAATACAATACATAAATCAACTTTCCATCTATAAGATGTGATCTTGTTTTGATGGCACTATTAAGGCTTAGATAAATAGTTGAACTGATTACATCAAATCTTAATGAAATCGATCTGTTTTGAGCCACGTCTTATTAAATTACTCGATTAAACTAGAGAAAAATAAGATGGGAACTGAATCGAATGTAGTATAATATTCAGGGCTGACGAAATCTTGAAAATATTTACTTGTCCGTTCTTGGCAATTGGTAAAGTTACTTGTCCGTATGGACATTATAGAATAAAATTATTGAAAAATCCACTCGTCCGTATTTGCCTTGGGACAATACAGACGTTTGATTTTGCCGGCTCTGATTAAATAGTATGTACTATTCATGAACTTGATAAACGACTTGTATGTTGAACTTGTAAATAATTATGCCATGTTAATGATTCTACTATGTTTTCTAGAAATAAACTTTAAGAAGTATATATTATTTATATTATATTTATATTTTTGATATGAGTATTTCCCTCTTGTTCAAAAGTCTAAGCTATCCTGGCTACTTCAGTTGGTTGTGCACATGTCTACTGATTGAGGGGTCATGGTTTGATTCCCTTTCTCTCTAATTCTATATCATGAAGGGCATTTGTCCGTCACTGAATTTTCCAGGTACCATGAGTAGGTTGACTGACCGATTTATTTACATTTTCTTTGTAAATTTGTATTAATTTTTGTCCCAGCATTTTAGCGGATTTATTTTAAAGAAAACTTCACAGCTGAGACAGGACTTGAAACTTAATCATTCTACAAAACTTACTAAAGCAGTGATCGGGAATACACTTAATTTTAAAAAGGTCCTAGATTAAAACCTACTAGAAGCTCTAAAAATTACCTTGAGCATTAATTATGTCGTCCTACAATATTAACCCATGCTGGAATGTTACATAAAATTGTGAGTTTCTGTACGCATGTACATGATTATACCTGTGTTTATAACAATCTATGTGATTAAAAATCAACTATGTAAGCATGACTTAGGTTACTTTGTATCATGGCAACACTGAAGCAAGAATTTTTTTTATTCTTCTGAACACATTTATTTATTTATAAGTACTGGGTTAAATGCCGTGTCAACACAACTTTTAGGTTATTAAACAGTGTCCAGTGCTCTTAACCTAGCTTTCCTGGACCCTTGTCTACAACCAGCACTCACCTACCCTTCCACGAAGCTGGAACTCCATATACTTTATTAATGGAGGAAAATTAACATTTTTTAGGGTATATCCTTCTCAGGTGGGATTCAAACCCGTACCCCCTTTGGGGTACCATCTGCGCTACCAACTGCACTACCAACCCAGGTTTTGTGAACATGAGGAAAAAACAAGCATGTATTGTACAGTTTATTGCAAATTTGTGATACAAATAGAACTATTAATGACATTGCAATTTTAATTTGGTAAATTTATTGTCGGGAAAAAGAAAACTGCAAAAAACAATTGTTTGTTTACCTTAATATTACTTTAGTTTAATACTTATTCATTTTGGCTCGATTGAGAAGCAAGTTCTTACAACTTAGATTAATAACTTTTAAATTCACTACCTAGTCCTCTCAGAAATAAGTTAGCAGGATAAAGTTTCTTGCTCAAGGAAACAACGGGATAGATTTAGGTTAGGATGTGAACCACCACGTAACTGGTTATCTAATGATTTCTAGTCCAATGTTGTAACCACTCGACCACATTGGCTCCTTCTAATATAAGTAATCCTAGATCATGTGACTACATGTACATCCTCTATGAGTGCAACATCAAAATCAATAGAAGATGACTCATTATAAAATCTATATCAACTGACAGAGCTCAACATTAACTTTTAAAGTAGGTTGCCTTGGTGACCAACCAGCTATATTTTCACTCGCCCTAACCTAATGTTAACCAGCTGTAACAAGTTGCCCCTATCCTATCCAAAATATAGGTTGTTTGTGGCAATAGGATGATGTTTAAAGGTTCTAGTTCACAGATTTGGTTTACTTTTTCTATTTATTTAAAATACCATTTAGTAGAGTCTGTAATTGTGTCAAAAAATCATTCTTATTATTTCAAGACAAGTTGACCTATATGTTGCAAGAAATATACAATAAAGTCACAAACATGCACTTAAAGTGTCTATACTGTGACATACCGGTACCTTTAATGTAGAGCCCTTAGACAATATTTCAACGTGTACTTACAGCATTGTCTGGGTTTCCTTTAAATGCTGATTTTTGATAGTCGGCTATAACTTCAAACAAGAAACCTACAGCCCACAATGTCCATCCAGCATAATCTCTAGTACATAATGGCTTATCTTCCTTCTTATTATTTAAAACTAACAACGGTAGAAGTGTTATCAATACCCACATACCTGAAATGAAAAATATACAAGTACAAGTTTGGCATACACTTAACCAAAGTTCTAACCGATCACTTTTCAAATTTTGATTATTTTATAACAGGCCAATGGATCCTTATCCAATTTTGCAGAGATGATTTTTGTGTCATTTTCTACTGATTTGTGGAAAGAAAAATAATTTGATACGGTCCGAAGAAGTTAAGCTGGACATAGGGTTTGGTTTACACATTTTGGCACGAAATGTTCGTGCAGAGCATGGTGAGTATCAAATTTCACTTTGCATAAATATTTGTTAACTTTATAAGTGAAAAAACATAAAACTTTGCACGAATAATCACCTCTGCAATATTTATTCCATTATCCACTGGCCCATTATAAAATAATTAAAATTTGAAAAGTGATCGGTTAGAACTTTAGTTAAGTGTAATCGTTGAGTGAGGTTCCAATGCACATTAAAGTTCTGCAATTAAGGCCACTTGGTAATAGCAAAATCAAGCCATTTAAGTCCTCAATGCTTAATTTGAGAAGAAAAAGGTTCCTAATTTTAGATGGTCCCACCATAAAGACCATCAATTTAGTGGAACTTTACTGTACTAAAGACCAACAAATGGTTTTACAATTTTTTAGGGGGTGATATATTTGTGATTGTTGTATTTTCATAAGTTTTTTCATTTTCTGCTCACATACCCCCCCCCCCTAATTTTTACATCTGACTAGCTTGAAATATGGGTCACATTCATATGAATCTTTATGATATCAGTTTATGAAGATAACATTAGATAACAAGTGAGTTATTTTGAAGGAAGGGGTTGTAAAAATATAAAAAAGCATAGTTATACAAGAATGGGTAAATTAAACTTCAAATAGGTTACCCTGAACTGTCCAATAAATCCAGAATAATCCTGGTTTTCCTTTCACTTTATCAAATCTACTATCTTTCCCTTCTTTCAAAACTCTAGTGAACAGAAATAAGCCAAGTCTGAAAATGATAAAATGTAGAGAATAATAAAAAATAATAATAAAGACTATTTAACGAGGCTACACATTTGGATAAATCCAACCTTCCATGTGGACCAAGGAATTTCATAGCCTTATAAAGAAAAACAGATGTCAACTACTATTTTAGTCATGAATTTGTTGATTAATCAAGTACATCATATCAATGACATTAATATTAGAATGGTCGTCTATCACAGAACCACATAAAAGGTCATCCTATTTGCCCCTGATGCACTCTCATACCCCGAGGTTATCAAGTATTAAGAATCCTACAAGACTATGGGTACTAGAATGCCCCTGATGGGCCTACATTTGGGTTTGGGCAACTTATTACAGCTAATAAACATTTAGTAAAGGTACAGGAGCTTGACATTTTATATCATACTAAAAAATTCCCCTCCTACATTTTGGTAGTATGATATAAAATGTCAAGCTCCTGTGGTATAGGCAAGTGAAATATATAGCTAGTAGTCAGACCAAGAAACCTTTTTTTTTAAATTTATGTCGAGTCCTGAATATAGGGACCTTTTTTCTCAAGTTAAGCATTTAGGACTTAAAAACTGTCAAATACTACATGATTTTGCTTTAACCATGATAGTCTTTACAGAGGAACCAGGGGCAGATCAAGGATTTTTTTCTCGGGGAATCCAAACTTTTTCTAGGGGGGGGGGGGTCCAATCTTTCAAAAAATTCAGGGGGGGGGGGTCCAGACCCCCTGACCCCTCACTCTAGACCTGCCAATGGGAACTTAGCTGTACAGTTTGCCTTAATAACATAGAAATGAAAGATTCAAAATAATCATTGAAGTTAACAATAACAATAATAAAAAAGATGAAACTTGAATACAAAAAGGTACATACCTTGCAGCCCAAGTCATTACCAATCCTGTTTGAACTTTTTGTCTGGTAAAATTGGTTCCACTCCATTTTAAACTCTGCCATGCTAAGTACAAGAAAGTTCCTGAACCTATGAGTTTTAAATAGATAATTAAAATATTAATTACATGTACTTACATATAATACAGTTTTATTCTTCATGGGCTAATGATAACCTTGTCTTTTAATTTGTTAATTCATCATTCATTATCTATGTAAACATTGTAAATAACTTTACTGTACCTTGTCTGGTTCCCAGTCATACTTTGATGGGTAAAGTCAAGCAAAGTAGAATAATGGCTGTGCCCAATGTTTTGTACAAGATATCGAAAAATCATGTTTTCAAATAAAAGAATTCTCACTATTATGAAGGCTTAAATCAAAGAATCTTAGTACAATATTTAGAACTACAATGGATACCTTATAAAAGGCTTTCGTTTCCATTCATGCTTAATAATGTATCCAAAATTCTAATGAGACTATTCAACGTTCAAATTGTGTCCACTTTGAAGACATGGTTTTTGGTTAATAGTTTGCAATATTTAAGTCCAAAATTGAAAGTAGACTTCGAATTACATATGTAGTGCTAAACTCCTACCAAATTTACTGTCTTCAGAAAATGATCATGCAAAATGAAGAAAGAAAAAGAAAAGTTTGTAACCTGAAGATGAAATGAGGGTGAGGCCATTATTGAGCTTTTCCTGACTCAATAAGAATAGTGGTATGGGGCAGGTAATCATGAAGTTGTCTTAAATTCCACAAATAAAGCAATAAATTATTTTGATTACATTGAGAAGACCCCAAATCAAATGGTTTCTTTTAGCCAAAATTTGATGTAGACCTGTTAAAAAATCCCAACCACCAAGCACCCCGCCCCCCTCCCCCTTATAAAAAAAGTTAGAGCCTCTCCTTGGCCTGAGCACAGAATATATAGTATTTTAGAGTAAGTGTGAAATAAAATAAAGAGAAATTATCATCAAATAATTATAAAATTGACATTTAGTCTAGATTCAACATTATATACATGTGACACCTGGAAACTAGTTACGTAAGTCTAAGTTAGCATTTCATACTGTACCTGCCAAGTCGTAAAACTTCTCAGTTTTGAAGGCTGCAGCCACTAACCACAGTGCCCATTGTATTCCAAAGTCTATGACAGCAGCTTTACCAAACGTATTCCCCATGACGCTACTTATGTCAAACATGTAACAGGTCAAAAAGTCGGACTTTGATAACGGTTATCTACATGTATTGCAAGTTCTACTTTCAGTTTTGGATTACATCCGAGTATTCCGAATGAAGAATATACTCTTACGAATACTTAAAAATATCATTGTCGTCATGTAGGGGAGGACGGTAAGTTGAGCCACCCCTCTCAAGCAGCTATTAAGAACAGAACTATTATGCGACTGTAATTTAAAAAAACCATGTCTAGTAACATAAACATTCACCATGTTGTATTTAAGAAGCCTGCAGAAAAAAGTCTGTACGGAGGAGTTATTTGATTTTTTCTCCATTTTTGTAAAAAATCTGAAAACTGGTATTTCCGAATTTATTTCTACAATCAATAAGTTTAAATATCAATTTTATATGTTGTTAGCTCATGTCTATGTCTACAAGCTCACAATAGACAAATAAGGAACTGAAGCATACATAAGTGCGTTCATGCAATATTACAGTTACTACATGTTAGTGACGGGGTAAGTTGAGCCAAGCGTGGCTCATCTTACCCCTGCTATCTTACAACATGTCAGTAGGGTAGTATTAGTGCCGTGTTGATGAGTTATTTCATTTGTATGTCTAGCTTTATTATGAAGCATCTGACTTTACAGTCGGAGGGCACAATTTCATTCGCAATTTTTAATTAATGATTGTACAGTGCCATAAATTATATGACCAGGAATTAAATTGCTCATGCACCAAGTCTAATATCTTCTCATCTTCTCACCAATATATTTTATTCTAGTTACTTATACATGTTATCGCTTATTGAATATTGTGATATGACATTTATCTGCCGTTACAATATTTTCTCTCATGTAGTAAGGTATTGGAAGAAAAAAGGTCAATCTATAGGTTCCAATTGGCGGCTATTTAAACTGTTGCTGATGGTCACACTGTGTGTGCAACAGCTTAATATCATTTAATTGATAGAATTAACAATTGAGTTATATTTTGAAAATAAAATTGTTCAAGAACTTAATTAATGGCTGTGATGCTGTGACTTTGGGACAGGGTGTGATAGACTAAGACTGACATGTATACCAGATAGCCCTGGGACAGGGTGTGATAGACTAAGACTGACATGTATACCAGATAGCCCTGGGACAGGGTGTGATAGACTAAGACTGACATGTATACCAGATAGCCCTGGGACAGGGTGTGATAGACTAAGACTGACATGTATACCAGATAGCCCATTAGGGCTATCGTGTTTACCTTTCAGTTGTTTATAAAGACTTATTATGTATCTATTCATACTTGTTTTGAAAGTATAAAAGACATTGACAGCTCATTGACATTGACACACATTTCAAGCCATTTAAGAGACTTGATTTATTTTTGTACGGTGCACGCAGCTGCAAGTGTAATTATTGCCATTGCTTGCACATTTTCGTTCCCAGAGCCTATAGTAGAATTCTCTAATACAAATGTACTATTACTATTGATAATCAGGCGCGTAGCTACCAGTACGCAGAGTACGCAGCTGCGTACACACTGGTCCAGAAAATTGTAAAAATACAAACGCCAAAAATGTAATAAAATCTTTCGCCTGAGGGGGGTAGGGGTGTGTAAAACAAAACTGCTTGATCGTTATTTTACTAACCTTATGTCAAGTTATATTTCAATGGGACTTGCGATGCCTTTTGGGAGTTGAATTTACGGTTTTAAAATTCGATGTTTGTCTTTGAATCCAGTCTATATAATTCTTTAAACGCTGGTTAAAATTGAATGATAATTTGTATGAATGTTGTCTTCCTATATTTGTGTCCAGATTGAATTATACAGACCCATTTAGAATAGTTGCCAAAAATGCTCCTGAAATGATCTACAGAAAAACAAATTCGGGGCGGGGCATGCCCTTGACCCCTAGGATTTTGCGTACACATCAAAAAGACCTTGCTACGCCACTGGCCATGACCAATTTTAAATTAAAAAATAATTTAATAATGAGGTGAATTATTTATTGTGTCTAATTTTGCATTCGGAACAACCTCGGCGATCTTTAAGATTGTTCCTATTGCTTAATTTGTCATACAATTTACTAAGCAGTTCTGATGGTCGTGTTAATGAAAAAAGTGTCGTGGTATATGAGAACGACGGAACACATAAAATGTTATACCAAAAGAAGTGATTACTTGGCTTTTGTATGACTCTGTGTCTATGTAACAGTTTAACCAATGAAAAATATCGCTAATTAACATGTTACGAGTACAACATGTATTTGTAGACGAGAGAGTCAAATAAATTCAGTTCAGTTTCAAACGTATTTAATTTGACGTTGTCTCCCTTATATATTTTCCTTGCTTATAAATCACCAAAATAACTAGTCTGGAGAAAACGAATTACTTATATGTGACTGTATATTATATACTTATATTTAATGATGCTTATTTTATTTTTGTTTTGTTGGGTTTACCGTCATAGCAACACATTGTATATGTCATATAACGGCGGTCAGTCAACTTAGTCACTGTCCTGGAAAGACTAAATCTCTGGATTTAGCTGTTAACCAACTACAAAGCACATACTTTAGATTATAGAAATTATACCTTTGTGAATGTAAACCAAATAAAAAAGTGGTAAAAATACAATAACATAAAAAATTATAACAATAATTAACTATATATACATTATTGTTTTATTTATACATATAGATCTATACAGTTTTATACAATTTACAATTTTATATTCATTATACAACTTTATATACAGTAAATCTAATGTATGTAATATGCGGTTCAATGTGCAATATTTTATCCCATACGCAATATAGAATAGCATGAAATGCAGTAGTAGTGAAACAGTTAAACATATTTTAAATCAATCAATAAAGTAATGTGAAGTACTGACACAATTAAATGCTTGTGCAACTATTAAAGTGCAGTAATAAACTTTCGCCTCAAACAAATATAGAAATTCACACAAGTAAAACAAACACAGTTCCGAGATACGTACATATACATGCCGGTAGGGCCTATAACAGGAATTGAGTTACGAAACGAGGGACGAAACATTTTTCTGGGGTATGGTATAGGTTTTTTATGCTCAATCGAAAAGTTCGGACAATATCGCCGGCAAAAAAGTTCGTTTTGATAAAACCAAGAGCGTTCGAATGAATAAATCGATGATAAAAGCCACGCATTTCGGTACTTTTTAAAACGGAACTATTTTTGTTTTCGCCCCCTGGACTCTTCGACCTAAAAACTTTCGTAAATTAGTTTCTGTTGAATTCTATGTGCGTCGGTATTTTTGCTACGTATCATTTCTCGTACTTGGAATTTTTCGACACAGAGCTCAAATATTTGTTTTGTACATCTGTGTTTTTTACTATTAAACTTAATTTTCTGTGTTGTAAGATCTTTTTATTAATGTTTTGTTTTATGTCATTTTTTTGTCAAAATGGCTCTTGCAAAAGAGAAACCTTATATTGATTTTTATGTATAAAAATCTATATAACCAATTACTTTGGATAACTAATACCTTTTGGGTCTACATGAGCAGTGTATACTAATAACAATGATGCTATTGTACACACATTGATTTTTTCTTGAAACAATCACTATAATCGAATACTGTTTCTTGATTAAGATTTTTTGCGCAACATTTTATCATAGCAACTTCTAAAGGGTTTCATTTGAAACTTCTATCATGTAGGATAAAATTTACCATTAGATATCAAATACTATAATTCATAAAACTAACAATAATTTATACTAAATTATGGCCCTTACATACAAACATACATTCTAAGTTAAGTTCTAATGCAACATTTTATCTTGGCAACTACTGATGGGATTGATTTGAATATTCACACATGACTACGGTATTACCATCGGAAGTCAATTTTAAAGTTGCATCACTCTAGCTTGAATTTTTACTATTTTAAATTGTGAGTCTTTTATATTGAAAATTTTTTAGTAAGAAGATCTGCAAAAAATAAAAAAGCTGCAGTCAATGAAAATATTCTTGTTAAATTTTTCATCTCAATTGAATTTCATAATTGATTCCGTTTACAAGACCACTCCTAATAGTAGAGCGCGCTGTCCATTGACGGCTCTCAATTGTTAATTAAACCTCTTACCTGAAATATCCAAACACTTCGTAATACCCAGAATCGACATTGAATAAATTCTAGAATTTTATCCTTCATCATTGCACCTTTAACTTTCAAGTTATCCTATTTCATAGAAGTTGCTCTCTAAAAGGTAAATTCTAAATATTTTGGTCGTCTGAACCACACGGATTACACAAGTAATTATGCACGAAATCCATGTGCCTATTTACGTCATTTAAAACTGGCATGGATAAGATACGAAATGGAGACTTTTAGGCGAAAAGGAGCATATAATGGCAAAACGGAGATTTAATTGTTAGTAAAACCCTTCTTAAAATAACAATTATAATACAAATTATATTTACTGATAATAAAATCACCATTCTCAAATTAGTGATTTTCATATCAGTCCAATTTTTACAAGAGTTGCTTAAAACGTAGGGTCCACAAAGGCGGATCCAAAGGGGGTCAGGGGGGTCCGGACCCCCCCCCTAGAATTGGGAAAATGTACCTGTCCATTAGTGTATTTCTTGACTGTAAGTCATTTTTGAGTAGCATGGGATATATGTTAATGTGTACTTATTATTATATGTGTGCGTATTTAACGAGTGTGAGGACTCTGGTGCCAGTGGGTTTAACGCCGTGTCGACAAACATTATTGTCATTTTACTGAGGCAAGCTCACCTTACCTAGGTTTCCTGGACCTTGTCTATAACCAAGACTAATCAACCCTTCCAAACGTTCGATATCATTTCCATTATATTATGCATAATATTATGTACACGATTTTTCCTTTTTTAGATCGGACTAAGCATTTTTGATTTGGTGAAAATGTTTAGTACAGATCCTGCAAAGGTGTGCCTTCATTTTTAAATTGACCATGTAAATGTTATATTTCTTACCAGACTAGGCTGAATATAATATCTTTATACAATACAAACAAAATATTTAGCCCTATACTTGTATGAAGGGCGTGTTTCTTCATTTTATTTTATCATAATTACATGTTTTTACTATGGGTTATATATATAATATATGCGGGTGATCACCATGGGATTCATTTAAATTTCTTTTTTTTTCGTATGTCTGTTTATGATAATGCCATGTTCACTATATGTGTTTGTAAATTTCATTCTGTTTGCTATAAACATGTTGTATGTTTAGAGCAATAAAGGTTGTTGTTGTTGTTATACCTAATCAATGGAGGAAAATCAACATTATTGTCGAATATCCATGGAAGAGTATAACCAGTCCGGGTGAGACTCTAACTAGCAACCTCTTAGGGACACTTGATTCGAAATCCTGAGCTTGGCCTTTGTAAGACACCGAAACAGAACACATATTTTACTTTAAACAATAATTAAAACAAAAGCATTTGGTTTTTACATGCCGGTATACGTACGTATACATTATTTTTAATAGTTTAAAAAAAAATAAACGTCTGTACTAGACAAACCAAATATTAAGTTGATAAATTGTCATTTGCATTTCATCAATTAATGGACTATAAATAAATAAAATGTAGTAAGATGATTAATAGTTCACCAGAACCAATCATCGTTGTTGCCTACGTCATCATTGCTTTCGTCATCTTGTTTTTGTTCATATTGTCCCCAGCTGAAGTAATCCACTCTCAAGTTAGACTTATCAAAACCATTTTCTAACATATCAGCGGATATTCTCTTTTCACACCATTTCTCACAACATTTCAGTGAACAACATTCATGGAACACCATGTTAACTGTGTTAAGAAGTCGCCTTTGTAGTAACCTTTGGTACAATGGCTTTTCTGGTTGTTCACCTCGTCGTGAAATCGGCTTTGGTTTGACACTAGGTCCTGCTTTACATACACATGAGTTGGAGCACTCTTGAACATCATTTAAGTTTTTTTTCGGCACTTCAGGGATACTTGTGGGTGGGTTTTCTGTGCCCAGTCGAAACTTGATCTTTGGTCTTTTCATTTCGCTTACTGTATCAGCGTCTTCATCAGACTTTCTCTTTTTATTATTCTCATCTGTATGTGGCTGGTTTTAATCGCGATGTTTTCGTGTGCATTACTATTCACTTTGACTTTATTTTCATCATTTGCCACCATTTTCTTAACTTTGCAATCATCATTACAATCACCAGTGTTTTCTTCCAAGCGTCTTTTGGAACCTCTTGCCTTTGTTGTATGGTCTGGAAAATAAAAATAGAACACAGTAGTTTTTTAAGTGAAAATCTTTAGCTTAATGATATTTTACTGTTTTCATATACATGTAACAGTAATCAGATATGTGTAATTTCAAGTTTTTTCAACTTGCCCACGTACAATTGCAACCTAAAAAATCAACTTGTCCAGAATCAAAACTTACTTGCCCAGAAGTTCAATACTCGAAAAAAAATTATAGAACTATGATGTTAAGTAAATACTGTAAGTAATGATAAATGATTGACAATAAAAATAGTTCACTGTTTAATGTGATAGAAGCATTGAAATATCTATATTTTAAGTACATTGTATAGCTATGTTAGAATTATTTTACAGCTAAAAATATAACTTGTCCTCGGACGAGTGGGTTGGACATATTTACTCGTCCGCAGCCATATAGGTACGAGTCTGACAAGTCGGGCATAGGAATTCCACACCCCAGGTAATGTACATACAAATTAATAAAAAGTAAATCTTTAAAGCCATAGTAGAGCATAAACAATTTCACATTGCAGATAACAAAAGCAATAAGGCTGGGTCACAAGTTGAAGCAACATCAGCAAAAGACCCTCCTTTTGTGGGATCGTTGTTTTTATTATTAGGATCAGCCTTCATCTTAATTAGGGTCTTGTTTAAAATTGCATTTAGTTGCATGTAAGTACATCAGCTTTAAGGGTAGAAATGTATGTGTTTATGCCTTTAGGGACATGTTCGATTAACAGTGGCCATATTCTGCTATCCATAATAAACAAAAGGTCTACATGTTCACATAAAAGTCGTGCGCTATCTGTGCATGACTTACAAAAAACAGAATTGTTAGCTTGTTGGTTTCACAAGCTAGTACATAAAAAGTACGAGAAAATCCCAAGTACTTAGTACAGTATAGTCTTTGCAGAGCTGTCCTCTACAGAACAAATCCTCTGCACAATAACAACTTTTGACATTTCCCTAAGTTATAATTTTCATTAAATTAAACCTCTGCAGAACAACAACCTCTCATTCTCGTTCCCAGAATCTAGTAGGATTCTCAATACTAGCGTGTATTTAGAATCCTACTAGACTCTGGGAACGAGAATGCAACCTCTGAACAACAACACATTTTAGGCCCTCCCAGTTGGTGTTGCTTAAGAGAGGTTGCACTGTAGTTTTTAAATAGAAATCTATATTAAAATTACCTTGAAGATGGCTAATTTTCTGTTGAATTACATTCATAATATCTTGTCTAATTTCAGATTCACGTTGTCTAATTTTCTTATATCTTTCTGTGTATTCATAGGTTGATCTTTGGGGAGAGTTATCTTTTCTTGTCCATTCTGAGATTTTGTTGGAAACTGCAATAGATGTTTGAAGTTAATAACAGTTGTCAAATGTTTGCTTACAAGTAAGTGTTGATTAAAACAATATATAAATTGATGAATTTTACGATTTGTAGAAACTTGAAATGTATTTTGGTTTAATAGCAAAGACAATAACACACGTTGCTAGCGAGCTGATACCCTTATTCGGGGTATAAAGTGACATGATCTCCGGAATGCAATAATACATTTATTATGTTCGTTAATTTCTTGCAGCTGCCTGCCAAAATTACGACTAATTCAAATATACCTGGAAGTGGACTCGAGAGTGATTAATATAAGTTGTATGAACTTGCTTCACAGTCTAGCGAAATAAATTAGTATAAATAAACTCACCAGTGATGGTTTGTCTCGAAGAAAAACTAGATTTAGAACTTTCATTATCATTAAACACTATGTACTTGTTTGGTTTCCATTTTTTTTCAGTTGTTATGGTGACACTCTTGACACTTTGATCACTGAAATCAAATAAATTTATATATATCTAATTGGGACAAAAGTGCTAAAAATTAAAACATATATGCTAACCTACACTGAGCTTGTCGTTATTTTTATGTTCATTTTAATTTCGCTTTAAAAATTATTTAAAACAATAACAACCTGTAGCGTCGTTTTTTAAATTAAAAAATAGACATTATTTCATTACCATTTTCTGTATCGAAATATAATAGAATTGAAAATATTTCATAGACCTCAGGAAATCTTTTGAATATCTGACTTAGAGGAAGGTTGCAATAAACAGACGAAATGCTTATAATAAGTAACATTCTGTATTTAAAGCTCAACGTTTGACGAAATTTAATTTTAAATAAACACTTACCTATTCCTTGCTAACTCTGTACAAACATTTCCAGTCAATTTTGTCATGTCTCTCATTATTTCTTCTTGTAATATAAATCTGTATCTCTTATATGATGCTGCTTTGTGCGCTTTATATGTCATTATAGTGATTCTGACGTTGTATACGTTACGTTATTACGTCATATGTAACTGTGACGTTTTTTGACGTCATGACGTTAGAGGACGTAAAATATTATAATATTGAGTGTTTTCCAGCATAAATTTCATCATCAATAGCCATCAGGCGCGTAGCTACCAGTACGCAGAGTACGCAGCTGCGTACACACTGGTCCAGAAAATTGTAAAAATACAAACGCCAAAAATGTAATAAAATCTTTCGCCTGAGGGGGGTAGGGGTGTGTAAAACAAAACTGCTTGATCGTTATTTTACTAACCTTATGTCAAGTTATATTTCAATGGGACTTGCGATGCCTTTTGGGAGTTGAATTTACGGTTTTAAAATTCGATGTTTGTCTTTGAATCCAGTCTATATAATTCTTTAAACGCTGGTTAAAATTGAATGATAATTTGTATGAATATTGTCTTCCTATATTTGTGTCCAGATTGAATTATACAGACCCATTTAGAATAGTTGCCAAAAATGCTCTTGAAATGATCTACAGAAAAACAAATTCGGGGCGGGGCATGCCCTTGACCCCTAGGATTTTGCGTACACATCAAAAAGACCTTGCTACGCCACTGCCCGGACTGGTTATACTCTTCCATGGATATTCGACAATAATGTTGATTTTCCTCCATTGATTAGGTATAACAACAACAACAACCTTTATTGCTCTAAACATACAACATGTTTATAGCAAACAGAATGAAATTTACAAACACATATAGTGAACATGGCATTATCATAAACAGACACACGAAAAAAAAAAAGAAATTTAAATGAATCCCATGGTGATCACCCGCATATATTATATATATAACCCATAGTAAAACATGTAATTATGATAAAAAAAAATGAAGAAACAAGCCCTTCATACAAGTATAGGGCTAAATAATTTGTTTGTATTGTATAAAGATATTATATTCAGCCTAGTCTGGTAAGAAATATTACATTTACATGGTCAATTTAAATCTGAAGGCACACCTTTGCAGGATCTGTACTAAACATTTTCACCAAATCAAAAATGCTTAGTCCGATCTAAAAAAGGAAAAATCGTGTACATAATATTATGCATAATATAATGGAAAAGATATCGAACGTTTGGAAGGGTTGATTAGTCTTGGTTATAGACAAGGTCCAGGAAACCTAGGTAAGGTGAGCTTGCCTCAGTAAAATGACAATAATGTTTGTCGACACGGCGTTAAACCCACTGGCACCAGAGTCAAACAAAACTGCTTGATCGTTATTTTACTAACTACTGTTTGTCTTCGAATCCAGTCTATATAATTCTTTAAACGCTGGTTAAAATTAAATGATAATTTGTATGAATGTTGTCTTCCTATATTTGTGTCCAGATTGAATTATACAGACACATTTTGAATAGTTGCCTAAAATGCTCCTGAAATGATCTACAGAAAAACAAATTCGGGGCGGGGCATGCCCTTGACCCCTAGGATTTTGCGTACACATCAAAAAGACCTTGCTACGCCACTGGCCATGACCAATTTTAAATTAAAAAATAATTTAATAATGAGGTGAATTATTTATTGTGTCTAATTTTGCATTCGGAACAACCTCGGCGATCTTTAAGATTGTTCCTATTGCTTAATTTGTCATACAATTTACTAAGCAGTTCTGATGGTCGTGTTAATGATAAAAGTGTCGTGGTATATGAGAACGACGGAACACATCAAATGTTATACCAAAAGAAGTGATTACTTGGCTTTTGTATGACTCTGTGTCTATGTAACAGTTTAACCAATGAAACATATCGCTAATTAACATGTTACGAGTACAACATGTATTTGTAGACGAGAGAGTCAAATAAATTCAGTTCAGTTTCAAACGTATTTAATTTGACATTGTCTCCCTTATATATTTTCCTTGCTTATAAATCACCAAAATAACTAGTCTGGAGAAAACGAATTACTTATATGTGACTGTATATTATATACTTATATTTAATGATGCTTATTTTATTTTTGTTTTGTTGGGTTTACCGTCATAGCAACACATTGTATATGTCATATAACGGCGGTCAGTCAACTTAGTCACTGTCCTGGAAAGACTAAATCTCTGGATTTAGCTGTTAACCAACTACAAAGCACATACTTTAGATTATAGAAATTATACCTTTGTGAATGTAAACCAAATAAAAAAGTGGTAAAAATACAATAACATAAAAAATTATAACAATAATTAACTATATATACATTATTGTTTTATTTATACATATAGATCTATACATTTTTATACAATTTACAATTTTATATTCAATATACAACTTTATATACAGTAAATCTAATGTATGTAATATGCGGTTCAATGTGCAATAATTTATCCCATACGCAATATAGAATAGCATGAAATGCAGTAGTAGTGAAACAGTTAAACATATTTTAAATCAATCAATAAAGTAATGTGAAGTACTGACACAATTAAATGCTTGTGCAACTATTAAAGTGCAGTAATAAACTTTCGCCTCAAACAAATATAGAAATTCACACAAGTAAAACAAACACAGTTCCGAGATACGTACATATACATGCCGGTAGGGCCTATAACAGGAATTGAGTTACGAAACGAGGGACGAAACATTTTTCTGGGGTATGGTATAGGTTTTTTATGCTCAATCGAAAAGTTCGGACAATATCGCCGGCAAAAAAGTTCGTTTTGATAAAACCAAGAGCGTTCGAATGAATAAATCGATGATAAAAGCCACGCATTTCGGTACTTTTTAAAACGGAACTATTTTTGTTTTCGCCCCCTGGACTCTTCGACCTAAAAACTTTCGTAAATTAGTTTCTGTTGAATTCTATGTGCGTCGGTATTTTTGCTACGTATCATTTCTCGTTCTTGGAATTTTTCGACACAGAGCTCAAATATTTGTTTTGTACATCTGTGTTTTTTACTATTAAACTTAATATTTTGTGTTGTAAGACCTTTTTATTAATGTTTTGTTTTTATGTCATTTTTTTGTCAAAATGGCTCTTGCAAAAGAGAAACCTTATATTGATTTTTATGTATAAAAATCTATATAACCAATTACTTTGAATAACTAATACCTTTTGGGTCTACATGAGCAGTGTATACTAATAACAATGATGCTATTGTACACACATTGATTTTTTCTTGAAACAATCACTATAATCGAATACTGTTTCTTGATTAAGATTTTTTGCGCAACATTTTATCATAGCAACTTCTAAAGGGTTTCATTTGAAACTTCTATCATGTAGGATAAAATTTACCATTAGATATCAAATACTATAATTCATAAAACTAACAATAATTTTTACTAAATTATGGCCCTTACATACAAACATACATTCTAAGTTAAGTTCTAATGCAACATTTTATCTTGGCAACTACTGATGGGATTGATTTGAATATTCACACATGACTACGGTATTACCATCGGAAGTCAATTTTAAAGTTGCATCACTCTAGCTTGAATTTTTACTATTTTAAATTGTGAGTCTTTTATATTGAAAATTTTTTAGTAAGAAGATCTGCAAAAAATAAAAAAGCTGCAGTCAATGAAAATATTCTTGTTAAATTTTTCATCTCAATTGAATTTCATAATTGATTCCGTTTACAAGACCACTCCTAATAGTAGAGCGCGCTGTCCATTGACGGCTCTCAATTGTTAATTAAACCTCTTACCTGAAATATCCAAACACTTCGTAATACCCAGAATCGACATTGAATAAATTCTAGAATTTTATCCTTCATCATTGCAACTTTAACTTTCAAGTTATCCTATTTCATAGAAGTTGCTCTCTAAAAGGTAAATTCTAAATATTTTGGTCGTCTGAACCACACGGATTACACAAGTACAGTGTAACCTCTGCAGAGCGACTTTCGGCGGAGTTTGAAAAAACTGCCGCTATGCAGAGGTGCCGCTCTGCAGAGGTAGACCTTTTTCTACCGATCACGAAAAACGGCCGTTTCGGTACGGAAAACTGGCTGTTATCCGTTCCGTAATGTAAATACAGTTATTATCGGCGCTGATCGACAGAAGTAAAAAGTTTTAATATGATTACAAAGTTTTTTTTAAATTAATCATTATCACCTTAGAAATTTCTAGCATGATGGTTAGTTTTACGCAAAAGAAAGCAATACACCAGCGAAATCGTTTCTGTTACCGTCATAATTGTTTTTATACCTGTCTAATGGCGAATAATATTTAGCATGGATTATCGTCGTCTTTTCGGGAGTAACTATCTGATTCGGCTCTTAAACCTCAAATAACTTTAAAACTGAATTCATGCCATCGAAGCTTTTAATAAACAGTACAATAACAAATAAGTTTCATTTAGTATTGTTAACTAGCTGGACGTATGTACAACTGATACTTGATGACGACAGCCTACCAAACTAAGCGCTCCTCATCTTAGATCCGTTTGTTGGTGTCATGGAAACCATATGTCACTTGTATATTAACCCCTGTTAGTCAAATGATTTAACAACATGACACTTTAGGGTAGTATTATACGATTAAGGGTATCGCTTATTGTTCAAATCTTCCGGTCATAGTCGTAGATAATTATTGATAATTGATATTAACCTTAGCGACTTAATGTCCCTGTACAGAGGTAAAGAATAACAATGGGAATTTATCTCAACGGCCGTTTAACGCTCTGCGGAGGTGTCGTTCATTAGAGGTAAATCATAGTGCAAAATCGACGGGGGGAATTCTAACATGCCGCTCGTCGGAGGTTGCCGCTCGTTAGAGGTGCCGTTAGCAGAGGTTATACTGTAATTATGCACGAAATCCATGTGCCTATTTACGTCATTTAAAACTGGCATGGATAAGATACGAAATGGAGACTTTTAGGCGAAAAGGAGCATATAATGGCAAAACGGAGATTTAATTGTTAGTAAAACCCTTCTTAAAATAACAATTATAATACAAATTATATTTACTGATAATAAAATCACCATTCTCAAATTAGTGATTTTCATATCAGTCCAATTTTTACAAGAGTTGCTTAAAACGTAGGGTCCACAAAGGCGGATCCAAAGGGGGTCAGGGGGGTCCGGACCCCCCCTAGAATTGGGAAAATGTACCTGTCCATTAGTGTATTTCTTGACTGTAAGTCATTTTTGAGTAGCATGGGATCTATGTTAATGTGTACTTATTATTATATGTGTGCGTATTTAACGAGTGTGAGGACTCTGGTGCCAGTGGGTTTAACGCCGTGTCGACAAACATTATTGTCATTTTACTGAGGCAAGCTCGCCTTACCTAGGTTTCCTGGACCTTGTCTATAACCAAGACTAATCAACCCTTCCAAACGTTCGATATCTTTTCCATTATATTATGCATAATATTATGTACACGATTTTTCCTTTTTTAGATCGGACTAAGCATTTTTGATTTGGTGAAAATGTTTAGTACAGATCCTGCAAAGGTGTGCCTTCAGATTTAAATTGACCATGTAAATGTTATATTTCTTACCAGACTAGGCTGAATATAATATCTTTATACAATACAAACAAAATATTTAGCCCTATACTTGTATGAAGGGCGTGTTTCTTCATTTTATTTTATCATAATTACATGTTTTACTATGGGTTATAAATATAATATATGCGGGTGATCACCATGGGATTCATTTAAATTTCTTTTTTTTTCGTATGTCTGTTTATGATAATGCCATGTTCACTATATGTGTTTGTAAATTTCATTCTGTTTGCTATAAACATGTTGTATGTTTAGAGCAATAAAGGTTGTTGTTGTTGTTGTTATACCTAATCAATGGAGGAAAATCAACATTATTGTCGAATATCCATGGAAGAGTATAACCAGTCCGGGTGAGACTCTAACTAGCAACCTCTTAGGGACACTTGATTCGAAATCCTGAGCTTGGCCTTTGTAAGACACCGAAACAGAACACATATTTTACTTTAAACAATAATTAAAACAAAAGCATTTGGTTTTTACATGCCGGTATACGTACGTATACATTATTTCTAATAGTTAAAAAAAATAAACGTCTGTACTAGACAAACCAAATATTAAGTTGATAAATTGTCATTTGCATTTCATCAATTAATGGACTATAAATAAATAAAATGTAGTAAGATGATTAATAGTTCCCCAGAACCAATCATCGTTGTTGCCTACGTCATCATTGCTTTCGTCATCTTGTTTTTGTTCATATTGTCCCCAGCTGAAGTAATCCACTCTCAAGTTAGACTTATCAAAACCATTTTCTAACATATCAGCGGATATTCTCTTTTCACACCATTTCTCACAACATTTCAGTGAACAACATTCATGGAACACCATGTTAATTGTGTTAAGAAGTCGCCTTTGTAGTAACCTTTGGTACAATGGCTTTTCTGGTTGTTCACCTCGTCGTGAAATCGGCTTTGGTTTGACACTAGGTCCTGCTTTACATACACATGAGTTGGAGCACTCTTGAACATCATTTAAGTTTTTTTTCGGCACTTCAGGGATACTTGTGGGTGGGTTTTCTGTGCCCAGTCGAAACTTGATCTTTGGTCTTTTCATTTCGCTTACTGTATCAGCGTCTTCATCAGACTTTCTCTTTTTATTATTCTCATCTGTATGTGGTTGGTTTTAAACGCGATGTTTTCGTGTGCATTACTATTCACTTTGACTTTATTTTCATCACTTGCCACCATTTTCTTAACTTTGCAATCATCATTACAATCACCAGTGTTTTCTTCTAAGCGTCTTTTGGAACCTCTTGCCTTTGTTGTATGGTCTGGAAAATAAAAATAGAACACAGTAGTTTTTTAAGTGAAAATCTTTAGCTTAATGATATTTTACTGTTTTCATATACATGTAACAGTAATCAGATATGTGTAATTTCAAGTTTTTTCAACTTGCCCATGTACAATTGCAACCTAAAAAATCAACTTGTCCAGAATCAAAACTTACTTGCCCAGAAGTTCAATACTCGAAAAAAAATTATAGAACTATGATGTTAAGTAAATACTGTAAGTAATGATAAATGATTGACAATAAAAATAGTTCACTGTTTAATGTGATAGAAGCATTGAAATATCTATATTTTAAGTACATTGTATAGCTATGTTAGAATTATTTTACAGCTAAAAATATAACTTGTCCTCGGACGAGTGGGTTGGACATATTTACTCGTCCGCAGCCATATAGGTACGAGTCTGACAAGTCGGGCATAGGAATTCCACACCCCAGGTAATGTACATACAAATTAATAAAAAGTAAATCTTTAAACCATAGTAGAGCATAAACAATTTCACATTGCAGATAACAAAAGCAATAAGGCTGGGTCACAAGTTGAAGCAACATCAGCAAAAGACCCTCCTTTTGTGGGATCGTTGTTTTTATTATTAGGATCAGCCTTCATCTTAATTAGGGTCTTGTTTAAAATTGCATTTAGTTGCATGTAAGTACATCAGCTTTAAGGGTAGAAATGTATGTGTTTATGCCTTTAGGGACATGTTCGATTAACAGTGGCCATATTCTGCTATCCATAATAAACAAAAGGTCTACATGTTCACATAAAAGTCGTGCGCTATCTGTGCATGACTTACAAAAAACAGAATTGTTAGCTTGTTGGTTTCACAAGCTAGTACATAAAAAGTACGAGAAAATCCCAAGTACTTAGTACAGTATAGCCTTTGCAGAGCTGTCCTCTACAGAACAAATCCTCTGCACAATAACAACTTTTGACATTTCCCTAAGTTATAATTTTCATTAAATTAAACCTCTGCAGAACAACAACCTCTCATTCTCGTTCCCAGAATCTAGTAGGATTCTCAATACTAGCTAGTATTTAGAATCCTACTAGACTCTGGGAACGAGAATGCAACCTCTGAACAACAACACATTTTAGGCCCTCCCAGTTGGTGTTGCTTAAGAGAGGTTGCACTGTAGTTTTTAAATAGAAATCTATATTAAAATTACCTTGAAGATGGCTAATTTTCTGTTGAATTACATTCATAATATCTTGTCTAATTTCAGATTCACGTTGTCTAATTTTCTTATATCTTTCTGTGTATTCATAGGTTGATCTTTGGGGAGAGTTATCTTTTCTTGTCCATTCTGAGATTTTGTTGGAAACTGCAATAGATGTTTGAAGTTAATAACAGTTGTCAAATGTTTGCTTACAAGTAAGTGTTGATTAAAACAATATATAAATTGATGAATTTTACGATTTGTAGAAACTTGAAATGTATTTTGGTTCAATAGCAAAGACAATAACACACGTTGCTAGCGAGCTGATACCCTTATTCGGGGTATAAAGTGACATGATCTCCGGAATGCAATAATACATTTATTATGTTCGTTAATTTCTTGCAGCTGCCTGCCAAAATTACGACTAATTCAAATATACCTGGAAGTGGACTCGAGAGTGATTAATATAAGTTGTATGAACTTGCTTCACAGTCTAGCGAAATAAATTAGTATAAATAAACTCACCAGTGATGGTTTGTCTCGAAGAAAAACTAGATTTAGAACTTTCATTATCATTAAACACTATGTACTTGTTTGGTTTCCATTTTTTTTCAGTTGTTATGGTGACACTCTTGACACTTTGATCACTGAAATCAAATTAATTTATATATATCTAATTGGGACAAAAGTGCTAAAAATTAAAACATATATGCTAACCTACACTGAGCTTGTCGTTATTTTTATGTTCATTTTAATTTCGCTTTAAAAATTATTTAAAACAATAACAACCTGTAGCGTCGTTTTTTAAATTAAAAAATAGACATTATTTCATTACCATTTTCTGTATCGAAATATAATAGAATTGAAAATAGTTCATAGACCTCAGGAAATCTTTTGAATATCTGACTTAGAGGAAGGTTGCAATAAACAGACGAAATGCTTATAATAAGTAACATTCTGTATTTAAAGCTCAACGATTGACGAAATTTAATTTTAAATAAACACTTACCTATTCCTTGCTAACTCTGTACAAACATTTCCAGTCAATTTTGTCATGTCTCTCATTATTTCTTCTTGTAATATAAATCTGTATCTCTTATATGATGCTGCTTTGTGCGCTTTATATGTCATTATAGTGATTCTGACGTTGTATACGTTACGTTATTACGTCATATGTAACTGTGACGTTTTTTGACGTCATGACGTTAGAGGACGTAAAATATTATAATATTGAGTGTTTTCCAGCATAAATTTCATCATCAATAGCCATCAGGCGCGTAGCTACCAGTACGCAGAGTACGCAGCTGCGTACACACTGGTCCAGAAAATTGTAAAAATACAAACGCCAAAAATGTAATAAAATCTTTCGCCTGAGGGGGGTAGGGGTGTGTAAAACAAAACTGCTTGATCGTTATTTTACTAACCTTATGTCAAGTTATATTTCAATGGGACTTGCGATGCCTTTTGGGAGTTGAATTTACGGTTTTAAAATTCGATGTTTGTCTTTGAATCCAGTCTATATAATTCTTTAAACGCTGGTTAAAATTGAATGATAATTTGTATGAATGTTGTCTTCCTATATTTGTGGACAGATTGAATTATACAGACCCATTTTGAATAGTTGCCAAAAATGCTCCTGAAATGATCTACAGAAAAACAAATTCGGGGCGGGGCATGCCCTTGACCCCTAGGATTTTGCGTACACATCAAAAAGACCTTGCTACGCCACTGGCCATGACCAATTTTAAATTAAAAAATAATTTAATAATGAGGTGAATTATTTATTGTGTCTAATTTTGCATTCGGAACAACCTCGGCGATCTTTAAGATTGTTCCTATTGCTTAATTTGTCATACAATTTACTAAGCAGTTCTGATGGTCGTGTTAATGAAAAAAGTGTCGTGGTATATGAGAACGACGGAACACATAAAATGTTATACCAAAAGAAGTGATTACTTGGCTTTTGTATGACTCTGTGTCTATGTAACAGTTTAACCAATGAAAAATATCGCTAATTAACATGTTACGAGTACAACATGTATTTGTAGACGAGAGAGTCAAATAAATTCAGTTCAGTTTCAAACGTATTTAATTTGACATTGTCTCCCTTATATATTTTCCTTGCTTATAAATCACCAAAATAACTAGTCTGGAGAAAACGAATTACTTATATGTGACTGTATATTATATACTTATATTTAATGATGCTTATTTTATTTTTGTTTTGTTGGGTTTACCGTCATAGCAACACATTGTATATGTCATATAACGGCGGTCAGTCAACTTAGTCACTGTCCTGGAAAGACTAAATCTCTGGATTTAGCTGTTAACCAACTACAAAGCACATACTTTAGATTATAGAAATTATACCTTTGTGAATGTAAACCAAATAAAAAAAGTGGTAAAAATACAATAACATAAAAAATTATAACAATAATTAACTATATATACATTATTGTTTTATTTATACATATCGATCTATACATTTTTATATAATTTACAATTTTATATTCAATATACAACTTTATATACAGTAAATCTAATGTATGTAATATGCGGTTCAATGTGCAATATTTTATCCCATACGCAATATAGAATAGCATGAAATGCAGTAGTAGTGAAACAGTTAAACATATTTTAAATCAATCAATAAAGTAATGTGAAGTACTGACACAATTAAATGCTTGTGCAACTATTAAAGTGCAGTAATAAACTTTCGCCTCAAACAAATATAGAAATTCACACAAGTAAAACAAACACAGTTCCGAGATACGTACATATACATGCCGGTAGGGCCTATAACAGGAATTGAGTTACGAAACGAGGGACGAAACATTTTTCTGGGGTATGGTATAGGTTTTTTATGCTCAATCGAAAAGTTCGGACAATATCGCCGGCAAAAAAGTTCGTTTTGATAAAACCAAGAGCGTTCGAATGAATAAATCGATGATAAAAGCCACGCATTTCGGTACTTTTTAAAACGGAACTATTTTTGTTTTCGCCCCCTGGACTCTTCGACCTAAAAACTTTCGTAAATTAGTTTCTGTTGAATTCTATGTGCGTCGGTATTTTTGCTACGTATCATTTCTCGTACTTGGAATTTTTCGACACAGAGCTCAAATATTTTTTTTGTACATCTGTGTTTTTTACTATTAAACTTAATTTTCTGTGTTGTAAGACCTTTTTATTAATGTTTTGTTTTTATGTCTTTTTTTTGTCAAAATGGCTCTTGCAAAAGAGAAACCTTATATTGATTTTTATGTATAAAAATCTATATAACCAATTACTTTGGATAACTAATACCTTTTGGGTCTACATGAGCAATGTATACTAATAACAATGATGCTATTGTACACACATTGATTTTTTCTTGAAACAATCACTATAATCGAATACTGTTTCTTGATTAAGATTTTTTGCGCAACATTTTATCATAGCAACTTCTAAAGGGTTTCATTTGAAACTTCTATCATGTAGGATAAAATTTACCATTAGATATCAAATACTATAATTCATAAAACTAACAATAATTTTTACTAAATTATGGCCCTTACATACAAACATACATTCTAAGTTAAGTTCTAATGCAACATTTTATCTTGGCAACTACTGATGGGATTGATTTGAATATTCACACATGACTACGGTATTACCATCGGAAGTCAATTTTAAAGTTGCATCACTCTAGCTTGAATTTTTACTATTTTAAATTGTGAGTCTTTTATATTGAAAATTTTTTAGTAAGAAGATCTGCAAAAAATAAAAAAGCTGCAGTCAATGAAAATATTCTTGTTAAATTTTTCATCTCAATTGAATTTCATAATTGATTCCGTTTACAAGACCACTCCTAATAGTAGAGCGCGCTGTCCATTGACGGCTCTCAATTGTTAATTAAACCTCTTACCTGAAATATCCAAACACTTCGTAATACCCAGAATCGACATTGAATAAATTCTAGAATTTTAACCTTCATCATTGCAACTTTAACTTTCAAGTTATCCTATTTCATAGAAGTTGCTCTCTAAAAGGTAAATTCTAAATATTTTGGTCGTCTGAACCACACGGATTACACAAGTAATTATGCACGAAATCCATGTGCCTATTTACGTCATTTAAAACTGGCATGGATAAGATACGAAATGGAGACTTTTAGGCGAAAAGGAGCATATAATGGCAAAACGGAGATTTAATTTTTAGTAAAACCCTTCTTAAAATAACAATTATAATACAAATTATATTTACTGATAATAAAATCACCATTCTCAAATTAGTGATTTTCATATCAGTCCAATTTTTACAAGAGTTGCTTAAAACGTAGGGTCCACAAAGGCGGATCCAAAGGGGGTCAGGGGGGTCCGGACCCCCCCTAGAATTGGGAAAATGTACCTGTCCATTAGTGTATTTCTTGACTGTAAGTCATTTTTGAGTAGCATGGGATCTATGTTAATGTGTACTTATTATTATATGTGTGCGTATTTAACGAGTGTGAGGACTCTGGTGCCAGTGGGTTTAACGCCGTGTCGACAAACATTATTGTCATTTTACTGAGGCAAGCTCACCTTACCTAGGTTTCCTGGACCTTGTCTATAACCAAGACTAATCAACCCTTCCAAACGTTCGATATCTTTTCCATTATATTATGCATAATATTATGTACACGATTTTTCCTTTTTTAGATCGGACTAAGCATTTTTGATTTGGTGAAAATGTTTAGTACAGATCCTGCAAAGGTGTGCCTTCAGATTTAAATTGACCATGTAAATGTTATATTTCTTACCAGACTAGGCTGAATATAATATCTTTATACAATACAAACAAAATATTTAGCCCTATACTTGTATGAAGGGCGTGTTTCTTCATTTTATTTTATCATAATTACATGTTTTACTATGGGTTATATATATAATATATGCGGGTGATCACCATGGGATTCATTTAAATTTCTTTTTTTTTTTCGTATGTCTGTTTATGATAATGCCATGTTCACTATATGTGTTTGTAAATTTCATTCTGTTTGCTATAAACATGTTGTATGTTTAGAGCAATAAAGGTTGTTGTTGTTGTTATACCTAATCAATGGAGGAAAATCAACATTATTGTCGAATATCCATGGAAGAGTATAACCAGTCCGGATGAGACTCTAACTTGCAACCTCTTAGGGACACTTGATTCGAAATCCTGAGCTTGGCCTTTGTAAGACACCGAAACAGAACACATATTTTACTTTAAACAATAATTAAAACAAAAGCATTTGGTTTTTACATGCCGGTATACGTACGTATACATTATTTTTAATAGTTTAAAAAAAAATAAACGTCTGTACTAGACAAACCAAATATTAAGTTGATAAATTGTCATTTGCATTTCATCAATTAATGGACTATAAATAAATAAAATGTAGTAAGATGATTAATAGTTCACCAGAACCCAATCATCGTTGTTGCCTACGTCATCATTGCTTTCGTCATCTTGTTTTTGTTCATATTGTCCCCAGCTGAAGTAATCCACTCTCAAGTTAGACTTATCAAAACCATTTTCTAACATATCAGCGGATATTCTCTTTTCACACCATTTCTCACAACATTTCAGTGAACAACATTCATGGAACACCATGTTAACTGTGTTAAGAAGTCGCCTTTGTAGTAACCTTTGGTACAATGGCTTTTCTGGTTGTTCACCTCGTCGTGAAATCGGCTTTGGTTTGACACTAGGTCCTGCTTTACATACTCATGAGTTGGAGCACTCTTGAACATCATTTAAGTTTTTTTTCGGCACTTCAGGGATACTTGTGGGTGGGTTTTCTGTGCCCAGTCGAAACTTGATCTTTGGTCTTTTCATTTCGCTTACTGTATCAGCGTCTTCGTCAGACTTTCTCTTTTTATTTTTCTCATCTGTATGTGGCTGGTTTTAATCGCGATGTTTTCGTGTGCATTACTATTCACTTTGACTTTATTTTCATTATTTGCCACCATTTTCTTAACTTTGCAATTATCATTACAATCACCAGTGTTTTCTTCCAAGCGTCTTTTGTCCTCTTGCCTTTGTTGTATGGTCTGGAAAATAAAAATAGAACACAGTAGTTTTTTAAGTGAAAATCTTTAGCTTAATGATATTTTACTGTTTTCATATACATGTAACAGTAATCAGATATGTGTAATTTCAAGTTTTTTCAACTTGCCCACGTACAATTGCAACCTAAAAAATCAACTTGTCCAGAATCAAAACTTACTTGCCCAGAAGTTCAATACTCGAAAAAAATTTATAGAACTATGATGTTAAGTAAATACTGTAAGTAATGATAAATGATTGACAATAAAAATAGTTCACTGTTTAATGTGATAGAAGCATTGAAATATCTATATTTTAAGTACATTGTATAGCTATGTTAGAATTATTTTACAGCTAAAAATATAACTTGTCCTCGGACGAGTGGGTTGGACATATTTACTCGTCCGCAGCCATATAGGTACGAGTCTGACAAGTCGGGCATAGGAATTCCACACCCCAGGTAATGTACATACAAATTAATAAAAAGTAAATCTTTAAAGCCATAGTAGAGCATAAACAATTTCACATTGCAGATAACAAAAGCAATAAGGCTGGGTCACAAGTTGAAGCAACATCAGCAAAAGACCCTCCTTTTGTGGGATCGTTGTTTTTATTATTAGGATCAGCCTTCATCTTAATTAGGGTCTTGTTTAAAATTGCATTTAGTTGCATGTAAGTACATCAGCTTTAAGGGTAGAAATGTATGTGTTTATGCCTTTAGGGACATGTTCGATTAACAGTGGCCATATTCTGCTATCCATAATAAACAAAAGGTCTACATGTTCACATAAAAGTCGTGCGCTATCTGTGCATGACTTACAAAAAACAGAACTGTTAGCTTGTTGGTTTCACAAGCTAGTACATAAAAAGTACGAGAAAATCCCAAGTACTTAGTACAGTATAGCCTTTGCAGAGCTGTCCTCTACAGAACAAATCCTCTGCACAATAACAACTTTTGACATTTCCCTAAGTTATAATTTTCATTAAATTAAACCTCTGCAGAACAACAACCTCTCATTCTCGTTCCCAGAATCTAGTAGGATTCTCAATACTAGCTAGTATTTAGAATCCTACTAGACTCTGGGAACGAGAATGCAACCTCTGAACAACAACACATTTTAGGCCCTCCCAGTTGGTGTTGCTTAAGAGAGGTTGCACTGTAGTTTTTAAATAGAAATCTATATTAAAATTACCTTGAAGATGGCTAATTTTCTGTTGAATTACATTCATAATATCTTGTCTAATTTCAGATTCACGTTGTCTAATTTTCTTATATCTTTCTGTGTATTCATAGGTTGATCTTTGGGGAGAGTTATCTTCTCTTGTCCATTCTGAGATTTTGTTGGAAACTGCAATAGATGTTTGAAGTTAATAACAGTTGTCAAATGTTTGCTTACAAGTAAGTGTTGATTAAAACAATATATAAATTGATGAATTTTACGATTTGTAGAAACTTGAAATGTATTTTGGTTTAATAGCAAAGACAATAACACACGTTGCTAGCGAGCTGATACCCTTATTCGGGGTATAAAGTGACATGATCTCCGGAATGCAATAATACATTTATTATGTTCGTTAATTTCTTGCAGCTGCCTGCCAAAATTACGACTAATTCAAATATACCTGGAAGTGGACTCGAGAGTGATTAATATAAGTTGTATGAACTTGCTTCACAGTCTAGCGAAATAAATTAGTATAAATAAACTCACCAGTGATGGTTTGTCTCGAAGAAAAACTAGATTTAGAACTTTCATTATCATTAAACACTATGTACTTGTTTGGTTTCCATTTTTTTCAGTTGTTATGGTGACACTCTTGACACTTTGATCACTGAAATCAAATAAATTTATATATATCTAATTGGGACAAAAGTGCTAAAAATTAAAACATATATGCTAACCTACACTGAGCTTGTCGTTATTTTTATGTTCATTTTAATTTCGCTTTAAAAATTATTTAAAACAATAACAACCTGTAGCGTCGTTTTTTAAATTAAAAAATAGACATTATTTCATTACCATTTTCTGTATCGAAATATAATAGAATTGAAAATAGTTCATAGACCTCAGGAAATCTTTTGAATATCTGACTTAGAGGAAGGTTGCAATAAACAGACGAAATGCTTATAATAAGTAACATTCTGTATTTAAAGCTCAACATTTGACGAAATTTAATTTTAAATAAACACTTACCTATTCCTTGCTAACTCTGTACAAACATTTCCAGTCAATTTTGTCATGTCTCTCATTATTTCTTCTTGTAATATAAATCTGTATCTCTTATATGATGCTGCGTTGTGCGCTTTATATGTCATTACAGTGATTCTGACGTTGTATACGTTACGTTATTACGTCATATGTAACTGTGACGTTTTTTGACGTCATGACGTTAGAGGACGTAAAATATTATAATATTGAGTGTTTTCCAGCATAAATTTCATCATCAATAGCCATCAGGCGCGTAGCTACCAGTACGCAGAGTACGCAACTGCGTACACACTGGTCCAGAAAATTGTAAAAATACAAACGGCAAAAATGTAATAAAATCTTTCGCCTGAGGGGGGTAGGGGTGTGTAAAACAAAACTGCTTGATCGTTATTTTACTAACCTTATGTCAAGTTATATTTCAATGGGACTTGCGATGCCTTTTGGGAGTTGAATTTACGGTTTTAAAATTCGATGTTTGTCTTTGAATCCAGTCTATATAATTCTTTAAACGCTGGTTAAAATTGAATGATAATTTGTATGAATGTTGTCTTCCTATATTTGTGTCCAGATTGAATTATACAGACCCATTTTGAATAGTTGCCAAAAATGCTCCTGAAATGATCTACAGAAAAACAAATTCGGGGCGGGGCATGCCCTTGACCCCTAGGATTTTGCGTACACATCAAAAAGACCTTGCTACGCCACTGGCCATGACCAATTTTAAATTAAAAAATAATTTAATAATGAGGTGAATTATTTATTGTGTCTAATTTTGCATTCGGAACAACCTCGGTGATCTTTAAGATTGTTCCTATTGCTTAATTTGTCATACAATTTACTAAGCAGTTCTGATGGTCGTGTTAATGAAAAAAGTGTCGTGGTATATGAGAACGACGGAACACATAAAATGTTATACCAAAAGAAGTGATTACTTGGCTTTTGTATGACTCTGTGTCTATGTAACAGTTTAACCAATGAAAAATATCGCTAATTAACATGTTACGAGTACAACATGTATTTGTAGACGAGAGAGTCAAATAAATTCAGTTCAGTTTCAAACGTATTTAATTTGACATTGTCTCCCTTATATATTTTCCTTGCTTATAAATCACCAAAATAACTAGTCTGGAGAAAACGAATTACTTATATGTGACTGTATATTATATACTTATATTTAATGATGCTTATTTTATTTTTGTTTTGTTGGGTTTACCGTCATAGCAACACATTGTATATGTCATATAACGGCGGTCAGTCAACTTAGTCACTGTCCTGGAAAGACTAAATCTCTGGATTTAGCTGTTAACCAACTACAAAGCACATACTTTAGATTATAGAAATTATACCTTTGTGAATGTAAACCAAATAAAAAAAGTGGTAAAAATACAATAACATAAAAAATTATAACAATAATTAACTATATATACATTATTGTTTTATTTATACATATCGATCTATACATTTTTATATAATTTACAATTTTATATTCAATATACAACTTTATATACAGTAAATCTAATGTATGTAATATGCGGTTCAATGTGCAATATTTTATCCCATACGCAATATAGAATAGCATGAAATGCAGTAGTAGTGAAACAGTTAAACATATTTTAAATCAATCAATAAAGTAATGTGAAGTACTGACACAATTAAATGCTTGTGCAACTATTAAAATGCAGTAATAAACTTTCGCCTCAACCAAATATAGAAATTCACACAAGTAAAACAAACACAGTTCCGAGATACGTACATATACATGCCGGTAGGGCCTATAACAGGAATTGAGTTACGAAACGAGGGACGAAACATTTTTCTGGGGTATGGTATAGGTTTTTTATGCTCAATCGAAAAGTTCGGACAATATCGCCGGCAAAAAAGTTCGTTTTGATAAAACCAAGAGCGTTCGAATGAATAAATCGATGATAAAAGCCACGCATTTCGGTACTTTTTAATACGGAACTATTTTTGTTTTCGCCCCCTGGACTCTTCGACCTAAAAACTTTCGTAAATTAGTTTCTGTTGAATTCTATGTGCGTCGGTATTTTTGCTACGTATCATTTCTCGTACTTGGAATTTTTCGACACAGAGCTCAAATATTTTTTTTGTACATCTGTGTTTTTTACTATTAAACTTAATTTTCTGTGTTGTAAGACCTTTTTATTAATGTTTTGTTTTTATGTCATTTTTTTGTCAAAATGGCTCTTGCAAAAGAGAAACCTTATATTGATTTTTATGTATAAAAATCTATATAACCAATTACTTTGGATAACTAATACCTTTTGGGTCTACATGAGCAGTGTATACTAATAACAATGATGCTATTGTACACACATTGATTTTTTCTTGAAACAATCACTATAATCGAATACTGTTTCTTGATTAAGATTTTTTGCGCAACATTTTATCATAGCAACTTCTAAAGGGTTTCATTTGAAACTTCTATCATGTAGGATAAAATTTACCATTAGATATCAAATACTATAATTCATAAAACTAACAATAATTTATACTAAATTATGGCCCTTACATACAAACATACATTCTAAGTTAAGTTCTAATGCAACATTTTATCTTGGCAACTACTGATGGGATTGATTTGAATATTCACACATGACTACGGTATTACCATCGGAAGTCAATTTTAAAGTTGCATCACTCTAGCTTGAATTTTTACTATTTTAAATTGTGAGTCTTTTATATGGAAAATTTTTAGTAAGAAGATCTGCAAAAAATAAAAAAGCTGCAGTCAATGAAAATATTCTTGTTAAATTTTTCATCTCAATTGAATTTCATAATTGATTCCGTTTACAAGACCACTCCTAATAGTAGAGCGCGCTGTCCATTGACGGCTCTCAATTGTTGATTAAACCTCTTACCTGAAATATCCAAACACTTCGTAATACCCAGAATCGACATTGAATAAATTCTAGAATTTTATCCTTCATCATTGCAACTTTAACTTTCAAGTTATCCTATTTCATAGAAGTTGCTCTCTAAAAGGTAAATTCTAAATATTTTGGTCGTCTGAACCACACGGATTACACAAGTAATTATGCACGAAATCCATGTGCCTATTTACGTCATTTAAAACTGGCATGGATAAGATACGAAATGGAGACTTTTAGGCGAAAAGGAGCATATAATGGCAAAACGGAGATTTAATTGTTAGTAAAACCCTTCTTAAAATAACAATTATAATACAAATTATATTTACTGATAATAAAATCACCATTCTCAAATTAGTGATTTTCATATCAGTCCAATTTTTACAAGAGTTGCTTAAAACGTAGGGTCCACAAAGGCGGATCCAAAGGGGGTCAGGGGGGGGGTCCGGACCCCCCCTAGAATTGGGAAAATGTACCTGTCCATTAGTGTATTTCTTGACTGTAAGTCATTTTTGAGTAGCATGGGATCTATGTTAATGTGTACTTATTATTATATGTGTGCGTATTTAACGAGTGTGAGGACTCTGGTGCCAGTGGGTTTAACGCCGTGTCGACAAACATTATTGTCATTTTACTGAGGCAAGCTCACCTTACCTAGGTTTCCTGGACCTTGTCTATAACCAAGACTAATCAACCCTTCCAAACGTTCGATATCTTTTCCATTATATTATGCATAATATTATGTACACGATTTTTCCTTTTTTAGATCGGACTAAGCATTTTTGATTTGGTGAAAATGTTTAGTACAGATCCTGCAAAGGTGTGCCTTCAGATTTAAATTGACCATGTAAATGTTATATTTCTTACCAGACTAGGCTGAATATAATATCTTTATACAATACAAACAAAATATTTAGCCCTATACTTGTATGAAGGGCGTGTTTCTTCATTTTATTTTATCATAATTACATGTTTTACTATGGGTTATATATATAATATATGCGGGTGATCACCATGGGATTCATTTAAATTTCTTTTTTTTTCGTATGTCTGTTTATGATAATGCCATGTTCACTATATGTGTTTGTAAATTTCATTCTGTTTGCTATAAACATGTTGTATGTTTAGAGCAATAAAGGTTGTTGTTGTTGTTATACCTAATCAATGGAGGAAAATCAACATTATTGTCGAATATCCATGGAAGTGTATAACCAGTCCGGATGAGACTCTAACTAGCAACCTCTTAGGGACACTTGATTCGAAATCCTGAGCTTGGCCTTTGTAAGACACCGAAACAGAACACATATTTTACTTTAAACAATAATTAAAACAAAAGCATTTGGTTTTTACATGCCGGTATACGTACGTATACATTATTTTTAATAGTTTAAAAAAAAATAAACGTCTGTACTAGACAAACCAAATATTAAGTTGATAAATTGTCATTTGCATTTCATCAATTAATGGACTATAAATAAATAAAATGTAGTAAGATGATTAATAGTTCACCAGAACCAATCATCGTTGTTGCCTACGTCATCATTGCTTTCGTCATCTTGTTTTTGTTCATATTGTCCCCAGCTGAAGTAATCCACTCTCAAGTTAGACTTATCAAAACCATTTTCTAACATATCAGCGGATATTCTCTTTTCACACCATTTCTCACAACATTACAGTGAACAACATTCATGGAACACCATGTTAACTGTGTTAAGAAGTCGCCTTTGTAGTAACCTTTGGTACAATGGCTTTTCTGGTTGTTCACCTCGTCGTGAAATCGGCTTTGGTTTGACACTAGGTCCTGCTTTACATACACATGAGTTGGAGCACTCTTGAACATCATTTAAGGTTTTTTTTGGGAAATCAGGGATACTTGTGGGTGGGTTTTCTGTGCCCAGTCGAAACTTGATCTTTGGTCTTTTCATTTCGCTTACTGTATCAGCGTCTTCATCAGACTTTCTCTTTTTATTATTCTCATCTGTATGTGGTTGGTTTTAATCGCGATGTTTTCGTGTGCATTACTATTCACTTTGACTTTATTTTCATCACTTGCCACCATTTTCTTAACTTTGCAATCATCATTACAATCACCAGTGTTTTCTTCCAAGCGTCTTTTGGAACCTCTTGCCTTTGTTGTATGGTCTGGAAAATAAAAATAGAACACAGTAGTTTTTTAAGTGAAAATCTTTAGCTTAATGATATTTTACTGTTTTCATATACATGTAACAGTAATCAGATATGTGTAATTTCAAGTTTTTTCAACTTGCCCACGTACAATTGCAACCTAAAAAATCAACTTGTCCAGAATCAAAACTTACTTGCCCAGAAGTTCAATACTCGAAAAAAATTTATAGAACTATGATGTTAAGTAAATACTGTAAGTAATGATAAATGATTGACAATAAAAATAGTTCACTGTTTAATGTGATAGAAGCATTGAAATATCTATATTTTAAGTACATTGTATAGCTATGTTAGAATTATTTTACAGCTAAAAATATAACTTGTCCTCGGACGAGTGGGTTGGACATATTTACTCGTCCGCAGCCATATAGGTACGAGTCTGACAAGTCGGGCATAGGAATTCCACACCCCAGGTAATGTACATACAAATTAATAAAAAGTAAATCTTTAAAGCCATAGTAGAGCATAAACAATTTCACATTGCAGATAACAAAAGCAATAAGGCTGGGTCACAAGTTGAAGCAACATCAGCAAAAGACCCTCCTTTTGTGGGATCGTTGTTTTTATTATTAGGATCAGCCTTCATCTTAATTAGGGTCTTGTTTAAAATTGCATTTAGTTGCATGTAAGTACATCAGCTTTAAGGGTAGAAATGTATGTGTTTATGCCTTTAGGGACATGTTCGATTAACAGTGGCCATATTCTGCTATCCATAATAAACAAAAGGTCTACATGTTCACATAAAAGTCGTGCGCTATCTGTGCATGACTTACAAAAAAACAGAATTGTTAGCTTGTTGGTTTCACAAGCTAGTACATAAAAAGTACGAGAAAATCCCAAGTACTTAGTACAGTATAGCCTTTGCAGAGCTGTCCTCTACAGAACAAATCCTCTGCACAATAACAACTTTTGACATTTCCCTAAGTTATAATTTTCATTAAATTAAACCTCTGCAGAACAACAACCTCTCATTCTCGTTCCCAGAATCTAGTAGGATTCTCAATACTAGCTAGTATTTAGAATCCTACTAGACTCTGGGAACGATAATGCAACCTCTGAACAACAACACATTTTAGGCCCTCCCAGTTGGTGTTGCTTAAGAGAGGTTGCACTGTAGTTTTTAAATAGCAATCTATATTAAAATTACCTTGAAGATGGCTAATTTTCTGTTGAATTACATTCATAATATCTTGTCTAATTTCAGATTCACGTTGTCTAATTTTCTTATATCTTTCTGTGTATTCATAGGTTGATCTTTGGGGAGAGTTATCTTCTCTTGTCCATTCTGAGATTTTGTTGGAAACTGCAATAGATGTTTGAAGTTAATAACAGTTGTCAAATGTTTGCTTACAAGTAAGTGTTGATTAAAACAATATATAAATTGATGAATTTTACGATTTGTAGAAACTTGAAATGTATTTTGGTTTAATAGCAAAGACAATAACACACGTTGCTAGCGAGCTGATACCCTTATTCGGGGTATAAAGTGACATGATCTCCGGAATGCAATAATACATTTATTATGTTCGTTAATTTCTTGCAGCTGCCTGCCAAAATTACGACTAATTCAAATATACCTGGAAGTGGACTCGAGAGTGATTAATATAAGTTGTATGAACTTGCTTCACAGTCTAGCGAAATAAATTAGTATAAATAAACTCACCAGTGATGGTTTGTCTCGAAGAAAAACTAGATTTAGAACTTTCATTATCATTAAACACTATGTACTTGTTTGGTTTCCATTTTTTTCAGTTGTTATGGTGACACTCTTGACACTTTGATCACTGAAATCAAATAAATTTATATATATCTAATTGGGACAAAAGTGCTAAAAATTAAAACATATATGCTAACCTACACTGAGCTTGTCGTTATTTTTATGTTCATTTTAATTTCGCTTTAAAAATTATTTAAAACAATAACAACCTGTAGCGTCGTTTTTTAAATTAAAAAATAGACATTATTTCATTACCATTTTCTGTATCGAAATATAATAGAATTGAAAATATTTCATAGACCTCAGGAAATCTTTTGAATATCTGACTTAGAGGAAGGTTGCAATAAACAGACGAAATGCTTATAATAAGTAACATTCTGTATTTAAAGCTCAACGTTTGACGAAATTTAATTTTAAATAAACACTTACCTATTCCTTGCTAACTCTGTACAAACATTTCCAGTCAATTTTGTCATGTCTCTCATTATTTCTTCTTGTAATATAAATCTGTATCTCTTATATGATGCTGCTTTGTGCGCTTTATATGTCATTATAGTGATTCTGACGTTGTATACGTTACGTTATTACGTCATATGTAACTGTGACGTTTTTTGACGTCATGACGTTAGAGGACGTAAAATATTATAATATTGAGTGTTTTCCAGCATAAATTTCATCATCAATAGCCATCAGGCGCGTAGCTACCAGTATGCAGAGTACGCAGCTGCGTACACACTGGTCCAGAAAATTGTAAAAATACAAACGCCAAAAATGTAATAAAATCTTTCGCCTGAGGGGGGTAGGGGTGTGTAAAACAAAACTGCTTGATCGTTATTTTACTAACCTTATGTCAAGTTATATTTCAATGGGACTTGCGATGCCTTTTGGGAGTTGAATTTACGGTTTTAAAATTCGATGTTTGTCTTTGAATCCAGTCTATATAATTCTTTAAACGCTGGTTAAAATTGAATGATAATTTGTATGAATGTTGTCTTCCTATATTTGTGTCCAGATTGAATTATACAGACCCATTTAGAATAGTTGCCAAAAATGCTCCTGAAATGATCTACAGAAAAACAAATTCGGGGCGGGGCATGCCCTTGACCCCTAGGATTTTGCGTACACATCAAAAAGACCTTGCTACGCCACTGGCCATGACCAATTTTAAATTAAAAAATAATTTAATAATGAGGTGAATTATTTATTGTGTCTAATTTTGCATTCGGAACAACCTCGGCGATCTTTAAGATTGTTCCTATTGCTTAATTTGTCATACAATTTACTAAGAAGTTCTGATGGTCGTGTTAATGAAAAAAGTGTCGTGGTATATGAGAACGACGGAACACATAAAATGTTATACCAAAAGAAGTGATTACTTGGCTTTTGTATGACTCTGTGTCTATGTAACAGTTTAACCAATGAAAAATATCGCTAATTAACATGTTACGAGTACAACATGTATTTGTAGACGAGAGAGTCAAATAAATTCAGTTCAGTTTCAAACGTATTTAATTTGACATTGTCTCCCTTATATATTTTCCTTGCTTATAAATCACCAAAATAACTAGTCTGGAGAAAACGAATTACTTATATGTGACTGTATATTATATACTTATATTTAATGATGCTTATTTTATTTTTGTTTTGGTGGGTTTACCGTCATAGCAACACATTGTATATGTCATATAACGGCGGTCAGTCAACTTAGTCACTGTCCTGGAAAGACTAAATCTCTGGATTCAGCTGTTAACCAACTACAAAGCACATACTTTAGATTATAGAAATTATACCTTTGTGAATGTAAACCAAATAAAAAAGTGGTAAAAATACAATAACATAAAAAATTATAACAATAATTAACTATATATACATTATTGTTTTATTTATACATATCGATCTATACATTTTTATATAATTTACAATTTTATATTCAATATACAACTTTATATACAGTAAATCTAATGTATGTAATATGCGGTTCAATGTGCAATATTTTATCCCATACGCAATATAGAATAGCATGAAATGCAGTAGTAGTGAAACAGTTAAACATATTTTAAATCAATCAATAAAGTAATGTGAAGTACTGACACAATTAAATGCTTGTGCAACTATTAAAGTGCAGTAATAAACTTTCGCCTCAAACAAATATAGAAATTCACACAAGTAAAACAAACACAGTTCCGAGATACGTACATATACATGCCGGTAGGGCCTATAACAGGAATTGAGTTACGAAACGAGGGACGAAACATTTTTCTGGGGTATGGTATAGGTTTTTTATGCTCAATCGAAAAGTTCGGACAATATCGCCGGCAAAAAAGTTCGTTTTGATAAAACCAAGAGCGTTCGAATGAATAAATCGATGATAAAAGCCACGCATTTCGGTACTTTTTAAAACGGAACTATTTTTGTTTTCGCCCCCTGGACTCTTCGACCTAAAAACTTTCGTAAATTAGTTTCTGTTGAATTCTATGTGCGTCGGTATTTTTGCTACGTATCATTTCTCGTACTTGGAATTTTTCGACACAGAGCTCAAATATTTTTTTTGTACATCTGTGTTTTTTACTATTAAACTTAATTTTCTGTGTTGTAAGACCTTTTTATTAATGTTTTGTTTTTATGTCATTTTTTTGTCAAAATGGCTCTTGCAAAAGAGAAACCTTATATTGATTTTTATGTATAAAAATCTATATAACCAATTACTTTGGATAACTAATACCTTTTGGGTCTACATGAGCAGTGTATACTAATAACAATGATGCTATTGTACACACATTGATTTTTTCTTGAAACAATCACTATAATCGAATACTGTTTCTTGATTAAGATTTTTTGCGCAACATTTTATCATAGCAACTTCTAAAGGGTTTCATTTGAAACTTCTATCATGTAGGATAAAATTTACCATTAGATATCAAATACTATAATTCATAAAACTAACAATAATTTATACTAAATTATGGCCCTTACATACAAACATACATTCTAAGTTAAGTTCTAATGCAACATTTTATCTTGGCAACTACTGATGGGATTGATTTGAATATTCACACATGACTACGGTATTACCATCGGAAGTCAATTTTAAAGTTGCATCACTCTAGCTTGAATTTTTACTATTTTAAATTGTGAGTCTTTTATATTGAAATTTTTTTAGTAAGAAGATCTGCAAAAAATAAAAAAGCTGCAGTCAATGAAAATATTCTTGTTAAATTTTTCATCTCAATTGAATTTCATAATTGATTCCGTTTACAAGACCACTCCTAATAGTAGAGCGCGCTGTCCATTGACGGCTCTCAATTGTTAATTAAACCTCTTACCTGAAATATCCAAACACTTCGTAATACCCAGAATCGACATTGAATAAATTCTAGAATTTTATCCTTCATCATTGCAACTTTAACTTTCAAGTTATCCTATTTCATAGAAGTTGCTCTCTAAAAGGTAAATTCTAAATATTTTGGTCGTCTGAACCACACGGATTACACAAGTAATTATGCACGAAATCCATGTGCCTATTTACGTCATTTAAAACTGGCATGGATAAGATACGAAATGGAGACTTTTAGGCGAAAAGGAGCATATAATGGCAAAACGGAGATTTAATTGTTAGTAAAACCCTTCTTAAAATAACAATTATAATACAAATTATATTTACTGATAATAAAATCACCATTCTCAAATTAGTGATTTTCATATCAGTCCAATTTTTACAAGAGTTGCTTAAAACGTAGGATCCACAAAGGCGGATCCAAAGGGGGTCAGGGGGGGGGGTCCGGACCCCCCCTAGAATTGGGAAAATGTACCTGTCCATTAGTGTATTTCTTGACTGTAAGTCATTTTTGAGTAGCATGGGATCTATGTTAATGTGTACTTATTATTATATGTGTGCGTATTTAACGAGTGTGAGGACTCTGGTGCCAGTGGGTTTAACGCCGTGTCGACAAACATTATTGTCATTTTACTGAGGCAAGCTCACCTTACCTAG